>CM029604.1:64298736-65647068 GCA_017311375.1 Mytilus coruscus | reverse complement strand
GAAACTGCAGCATTATTTATACTTTTCTTGGGCACCTTAGTTTTGATTCGGTTCGCTTTGACCAATCTTAAGATTTCTATTTCAAACATTTTGTGATGTCTATCCTCTGTGAATTGTGGTTTTCGGCTGCCCTCTTGGCATCTTCTTACTTCACAATAGTAAAAAAATCATTACAATTTGTAATGATGGAGACTATTGAACAGTGTTTGCTAAACGAAAATGATTTTTTCCTTTTGAACATGTATGTGATATCGAGGAAGTCATGGTAAACCGGAGAGGATTTACAAGTTTGATATGTATAGTTCATTTTTCAATTGCATGTAAAGCAGACCCCTATAAAAACTTACCAAAGATATCAGGATTATAACTTAGAACGCCAAAACACTCTTCAAGCTGAACCGAAGACATATACTGCATTAATAATCATTGTTGACACTTGTTTTATACTTAAACCTACGGTAAACAAAGTTTGTATCATGCTTAAAGATTCATATACTGAATTATTGGTTACATATTAGGCGAACCTCGGTGACTGTTAGTTCACAAGCAGTGGTACCAACCCGGTTGTAATAAGACCAGCGTAGGAAACCGATTTTAGTCCGATTGACAAGTGTTTCAGTAAACATGGTTTTGATATAAAACATCAATATCAAAGATAATTAGATGTACTATTTGCACAATTTGAACAAGTGTTCGAAAACTTTCATTTGAAATCCGATAGCATAAAACTTGAATCCAAAATAATACCAATACAGACGATACAAGATAATCTAAGGAACACCTATGTTTATAACAGGTTTATCATTTGGGTTATCTTACAAACTGTAAATAAATTATCTTGCAGATGATCTTATCAAGGGGAGGCAATGAATAAGTAGTTTTCTGGTATCGACTGCTACAGGACTATAGTTATGAGACCATAACACCATTCCTATAATAAAAAAGGTAAAACACAGCTAACGTGATTTTGTTTTGATTTGTAACAATCATAGTAGACATTTGTCTATGAACTATATAATATCTGATCCTCATAAAGAATGAGAAAAATGTTACCGACGGAAGCCATCGTTACAGATGCTAAAACTTCTGCAATGTTCGAAAAAAGTGTCTTCATTAGATAAACTGAATACAGATGAAAAAATTAAAATGATTTTAAACTACAGAAGAATGAAATAAAATCAAATCAAATGGACTCCTGCAAAGCTTTATTTCGTCATGAAACAGATGCAGAAGGAAATTAGAAATAAGAGTAGAGGGTGTAAACATTAATAAAGAAATTCAGCAGATAGACATTTGACATATTTTTCGAAATGTCAGAAATGCCGCAAAACTGAATTAATTCACCAGTTCCAAATTGCATTGTACGCATGTTTATTGTTGGAAGTCTTGAACCTATTTTAATTCGTTAGAGACAGTCGCTCGCATGAAACATTTCACGATAGAATATATCTGTTTGGAAATATTGCCATATAAATTAAATAAAGTAAGGTCAAGCTACTTTAACAGAATAATCAAGACTAGAGGATGAAAGTCAATGTAAAACAAAGCAAGCTATTAAATCGACAAAATATCATTAGAATTAAAAATTGAATGATCACCTTACTTCAATGTACAATTTGAACAGAATGTTGTAATTCAAAATGATGGAAACTTGCGTTTTCAGTCCTTTCCACCTACAATCACTTGACGTAGAATTTCAAAATGGATTAACGAGATTACACTACTGTTGACTCTTATTTAGGTGATATTAGAGTTATTTAACCTGGACATCATTTAAATTCTATAAGGAAAATAATAAAGCGTAAATAAAGATGACAAAAAGGAGTGAGATCAGACACTCAGGAAGTGTACGTCGTTTTTTGTATTTATATTGCTCATATTTAAGTCGCATTCGATGATTAGTCACAAATCAGGGAAAGGGGGGATGCGACATTATGGCTTCGACCAATGTAACAATTCCATGATCATTGCATAAAACATATAATCCGTAACGATCAAATAATTCATGATGACACCATATCATTAAGATTCTGACAGGAAACACAAGATTTAAATATAGATACATGCAGGTGCTGTTCTAGTGTTGCTAATAAAAATTGAAGTTAACTCTCGGGCAAATTTAAGTCATCTCTTTTGTTGTAATATTTAACTCAACCGACCCTTAATGACTAATTAAGCAGAGCGGAGTCACAAAAATATTGACTACTACGATTACATAAAAAGTATTCTATATGAACATTGTAAGATTTCAAATAATTGCGGCAGCTTATGTTTTATTCTACTTCTAACATATGGCTAACAAAAAAAAGTTTGTCTTCATAATACGAATGCCACTAAAAATGTTTTTATAAATATTCTTGGTACCAGTTGGAACATATTTGCTCAGCTTTTCGGAATTCCTTTTTTTATAGTTCAATTGTTTGGTTTGGTCGATTCCGTGAGTGAGTGTAGTATCTTTCTCAACGACACATTTCTCAACCTTCAGAAGTCTGGAGCACAGATCATTTTCATTAGCGATTGTTAAAACCAATATTAACATGAAAATAGCACATAGACTCAAAACTTTAGGGGTACCACAGATTGTTAATCAAATAGCTTGAAAAAAGTGAAGATTATCTGTTTTTGGAGTTACTTACAGCAGAGGAAAATTTATCAGATTTACTAATAGAAATCAATTATTGGATCACCGGGGAGGAAGAATATGGGAATTGAAAATTAGCAGTCAAAGAACCAGGTTCACTTTGGCAAATATTTAGCCTAGATTTTAAACTTCATTTTAAAACATCAAAAAGGCGACACTTAGGTTATTAAATGTGTCCTTTTCAAAAGACTTATAGCTAAGTAAAACAAACGTTTTCAGAAGAGTACATTATATGCTCCAAAGTCATCACATTTCGGATATGTTGTCAAAACATGATGATTTTGTGCAATGTTTGCACCTATGAACTTCAAGAAAAAAAAAAAAAAAATAGGCCGCCACATAGGATCCTAAATGTGCTGTTGCCGAAAGGTGTCAATACTTATAACGATTCCCTAGACACAATAATTTTCTGGATGTGGGGCTGCTGCCAAAGTTCTCTGTCCGAAAAACTGTTAAATGTTAAGATATTTACCAAAAACTGACGTTACAACACGAATAATGCATAATTTTAAAAGGGGTCATAACTGTTAATTTATAATTTGCTATGCCAAAAAGAATAAATTTTGTAGTACTAGTTTTATCAAAACTATTTCTACATAAAATTTGTATCATCTTAGTCAGATTTTAAGAAAACTAATGAAATTAATCTTTGGGCCATTTTTAACTTTTGGTGAACCTTCTCCTTTATATGGCATGAAAAGGCATGTTTCAGATTTGCATACATTTTTAGGAATAGACACCTGGAGACTGAATTGTTGAAAGATGAAACATACAGATGCTAAATGTATTCATTGCATTTTCATTGCCATTGACATAATTTTTCATTGATGTTCTAATTTGTTGATACATTTATCTTGCATTAAGTTCATATTTCAAAGATTCGATCAAAATGAAACAAATTTGCAGAACCATATCAGTCAGGGTAATTTTCAAATGTTTCATCTCAGAGTTTTCCTTCACTGTTATCGTTTTATGGTTTCCTGGAATATCTGTATTATTATTTCAATGGAAAACAGTGTCCATATTTGCCCATCAGACAACACAATAGAAATTTAAATTTAAGAATAAGATATGCGCCTTCTAGCTTCCACCAGAATCCACCCCTGCACAAGCCATTATCAACATCAGACAACACAAGTCTGTATCCACTCTTGTTATGAACAACACAATAAATATTTAACCTCAATAACTATCTCAAAACCAATATATATTTCATTTGTTCTGAACAGAGAATTGTATATGGGGCTACTACTGGATAAGGAACTTCTCATCTTTCCGGAAAGCCTGAGTTCACCACCAGTTTTTATGTGATTCGTGTTGGGACATGTACAATGCTGATAACAAACAGCAAAGCAGCATAAAAATATTCGGCAAGTGCATAATTTATTATTTTATTTTTTAGAGTTGGGATAACAAACCAAATCATCGGTTGATATGTATATTTTTATATATATATTCATATTTCAAAGATTCGATCAAAATGAAACAAATTTGCAAAACCATATCAGTCAGGGTAATTTTCAAATGTTTCATCTCAGAGTTTTCAAATGTATATACATATATATATATATATATATAAAGTGTCTAGAAAATCAACCTAACAATGTTAGAGTAGATCTGATTCTTTACTTCCTCCCCGACCGGGGCTGGAACCTGTACTGTTCACATCATACTTCTACGACAACACCGCCTAGCATTGCGCAGACGCCTTATCCGTCCTCTAACTATAGCTGATAAAAATCAGTTTCGTTTCAGGAGGTGTTATATCTTCTCGTAGGACATCTTAAACGCAATACACAAAGCATTTTAAAGTGTACAGGAATGATAATCTACTCATCTCTTCAGTATAATTACTGGATGCTATTCTATTTTAAGAAGCATACAATCACTGTAAATTTATATATATATGTATGTCTGCCTATGTGTAGTGACAACTGTAAATTATACCTTGTCCATCGGTTCCTTATGATTAAGAAATACTAAGCGCTAGAATATTTATAAAGTGCCAAGAAAACCAACCTAGCAATGTTAGAGTAGATCTGATTCTTTACTTCCTCCCCGACCGGGGTATATATGTGTTAGTGGCAATAAGTGAAATTAGGCATTAAGCTTAAATCCTAGGCAATAAGCTAACGCCTACGCAGTAAGTCTATTGCCTAAATCATGTTAGGCATTACTCTTAAATCCTAGGATTTAAACTTAAATCCTGAAAATTTTGTCCAGGCATTAATGTTAATGCCTAAAATGAAAATGAGTAAATGAAAATAAATTATTCAAAGTTAAAATACATTTTGTAATAATAAACTAATAAACTAATAATAAACTGAAGTTTGAATATGAATAACATGAAATAAAATCAAAAGTATAATATTGGTGTTAAAAATCATTGAATAACCCTCTTAAAATATATATAAACTTGTTAGATACTTGTATCATTGGCAATCATACTACATCTTCTTATTTTTATATTAATAAAAATTGTATTGAAATTAATTTGTTACCAATTGGTGCGGAGCTATGGCACAACTATTTCATAGTTTTTTCTCTAAAATTTGTACCTGGTGATCGTCCAATACCTTTGTGTAGAACAGAATTCTTTTGTATATGGACGAATTTTATTCCAATTCACAACTGTTCATTCGTTGTTCCTCATCCATGCAGTAAGCATGTTATGAATATTTTTACGTTTGACCACTCAATACTTCCCTGTATTTGGATAAACATTGGATTCCCGTGAACAATAAATAGTTCTGGCAACATTAACATTAATTCAGATTTTCATGACCTTTGTCACTTTGCTGTTTATGTGGCACAACAAATATTGTGAAAACATAAACCTAATTAGAAGCCACCTTTGAATCACTTTTTGACGTAAGAGCTCTAGTTACATTTTTGGAGATCTTGGTACACCATAACGAAAATATAGTTTCCATCTTACTTTGATTGGAAATCGATTAAATCAACATGTCCTCGTCTGTAAAACTCTTTACTACTACTACTCCCTATGAACATTTTATCATATTACAATTTTAACAAAATGGAAGAATTGGTACAATGGAATCATGGAAAATGTTTGCCAAGCCATTATTATAGGTTGTTTAATTCTACGGTCTATAATAATAATAGGTCGCTTTGACATATTTCTTTATGTGTTTTTCCCAAAATACCATGCAGTTCCTCTAGAAAAACATAAACTTTGAAATTTCCCCATCACTCTCTTGTACTTAAGTTACTAGTCTTTCAAACCTCAAATTGTAAAAATTGTCATAAAATTTAAATTGTAATAGTCTATAGTTGGCTGCTTTTCTGATTTTGAATTTTAATCTTTGCAAAATGATCATTGTACTTTGTCGTGGTATATGATCTTTGTTTTCGCTGATTTATATTTTGCAAAGATTCAAGAAATTTGTTGTTGCTTAAATGCTAATAATCCAAATTAAGAAGTGAAAAGACAAGATGGTATTTAATAAAATTTACATATCCAATAACACAGATGGAAAGATGATGTGACTGGCAAAATTTCATATTTTCGGTTGTACATTTATGACTACCTCAAATCGGCTCGAACATTGAAGAGCAATACCACAAAGAAATATGAGCAATTTCTGTTTTCAATACGAAAAAATAATAAAAATTGAAGATTTTTTAAATTAGTTTATATTAATTTTTGGAATATAATTTTTAAAATATTATTCATCACGAATATTTTACCTAATTAACATGTATTTGGAAGATAAAAAAAAAAAAAATTATCTTGTTGCCTGAAATGATGTTTGGCAATAGGTTGAATAATCATCATCAAATTTCAGGAAATAAGCTTAATACCTGGAAATTTCAGGCAATAACTTAATGCCTAGGCGTTAGCGTATTGCCTAGGATTTAAGCTTAATGCCTAATTTCACTTATTGCCGCTAACATATATAATATATATATATATAATTCGTCTAAACAACAACCCAACAATGTTAGATTTGTCAATTTGCGGAAGCAAATTTTTTTGTTCTTCCCTGGCCGGGATTCGAACTCATGCTACTGATATATCGTGGCACCAAATAAGCTTGCACTATGCCCGACGTGCTAGACCACTCGACCCCCTAGGCTCTGTAATAATAAAGCTTTCGGTGGCCGGGTGTTACCTTTCCTCGTCAGTTTTTATCTAGCGTCGTAACACAGTACATGATATATAAGGCATGAAGATGGAATTGTTACAGATTAGCTGAATTATCTATTGTAAAGGATCCTACAAATTAATGTAAGATGCAGTCACAGAAATAATTATATTATAAGTACGTCTGAACCAGTGACGACTCTACAACAGATTTTATCCATCGAATTACCAGCAGTGATGGTGATACAAGGCTGGAAATACATTCTGTATATATAATTCGTCTAAACAACAGCCCAACAATGTTTAGATCTGTAAATTTGCGGAAGCAAATTTTTTTGTTCTTCCCTATATATATATATATATCTTGAATGAGTGTATGGATGGAAGTTATTTGCCATATCTTTTCGGAAATATCTTTAAATTTTGATTAAAAAAAGAAGAAGAAAATTAAGTCTAAGAACTGAAGTATTTTGGAGAAAATCTGAGTTTTTAAATTAAAAAAGGTGGATTGTGAGAATAGGTATAGTTTACACATTATCATTATCGGATTTATTTCTTCTATGATCGATTTGAATATAAGGATACCCCTTGTATATGGCAAGCCGTTCTCATCAAAACTATGTTTAAAACATTTTTCGAAAATTTTGCACACTGAGAATTTAAAAAAAAACACACTGAGATTAAAAACCTAAAATACACACACTGAGAATAAGAAATTACACACTGAGATTTCATAAAGACGCATTGAGATTACGAAAATGATGACACACACTGAGAATTGAAAATTACACTGAGAATTGAAAATTACACACTGAGAATTGAAAATTACACACTGAGATTTCAAAAGACAAACTGAGATGAAATAAACTGAAAAACACACACTGAGAATTTAAAATTATTAGTGAGATTTGTGCGCATTTCTTATGCGCACATATCTAATAAGCATACGTAATCTTAATCTATTACAAGCTTAAAACAACTAGGGGACAGAACTCGTTAGTCCTTCACTCTGACGCCAAATGTTTTATAAAATACATTAGAAATACAACGTAAAAGACCAATAGAACAAGAAAAATACCCACTTTCTCTCTTTACAAAATATAACCAGAGACGGCATGTATTATTTGTCTCTGATATAACCAAATGGTGAAAAACTTTAATAAAATTATAAGAAAACATTAGAACAATCTACAAAAAGACAAACAATGCAATGACATTTTTACCCAAGTGTCTATTATAGCATATAAACGTAACAAAAATATAAAAGATTACCCTGCGAAATCAGGGTAACAGTTGAAAGACTTTTGAAAAAGGACCTATGCTTAAACAGTTTTAGGCAAACAATCCCGATACACCGTTAGCAATAATATTAATCTGATTTATATAGACAACAAACTTATGAATATGAGTTAGCAAAAAACGATGTTAAGTCTTGAAATTTATTATGAATGTTGGTTGAAGGAACCGCATTTCATTATAATGACAACAGTTCTAGAGACCAAGATATTAATCTGTTGAATTATTCATCTCATGAATATTCATTGGTAATTTGCATATTAATCTCAATGTGTATTTTGAAATCTCAGTGTGTAATTAACAATTCTCAGTGTGTGTTTCCAATTTATTTCATCTCAATGTGTCTTGTTAAAATCTCAGTGTGTAATTTTAATTTCTCAATGTGTGTTTTTCGTTTTTTTTTAATCTCCGTGTGTAATTTTAAAATCTCAGTGTGTAATTTCGATTTCACAGTGTGTTATATTAGGTTTTTAAATCTCAGTGTGTAATTTTTTCGAAAAAAGGGTTTAAACATAGTTTTGACGAGAACGGCTTGCCATACTTGTATTCCTTGTTTGTTTCATCCATAAAAAGATGAAATCTCAACTTAAAATCATATAACGCCAACAAACTCCTCTGAAAAGTAATTTTTGGAAGGCATTCGTTTCACTAGCTTCATGAATTTCAAATATATAAAAAAACGTACTTTTTATATAATTTTAATTTGATTTACATGCAAAAGACATTAAAACCCATATCTATCCAGAAGTTATCAAAAGAAGCATAATAGCTGCTTCCTTTCTTGTAGAGAGTTTGCTCTGAGCAAAATTCGTAATCAATTTTAAATCAGTAGTTATGCAGAATCAATCGTTTATATCCGTTACTTCCTTGAAATTATTGGAAACACCATTATACTTAACAGAAATACCAATCAAGCGATTTAGACTAAGATTTCAAAATCAAGATTTAGTTATCTACAGAAGAAAATTGTTCCTACCACCGTAGTTTTACACACAAATACGCGCAAAATAAGTGCAATAAAACAAACAAAATTTGCATTGCTATTATGCATTAACGTTCATATACTCATGTTAAATAGAGCTTGAATTACATAATCAACATGTTTCCGGAAACCTTTTGATACTTTCTGATATATAAAGTTGTTTATTGGTCCGCCTAGCATTGCGCAGACGCCTTATCCCTCCTCTAACTATAGCTGATAAAAATCAGTTTCGTTTCAGGAGGTGTTATATCTTCTCGTAGGACATCTTAAACGCAATACACAAAGCATTTTAAAGTGTACAGGAATGATAATCTACTCATCTCTTCAGTATAATTACTGGATGCTATTCTATTTTAAGAAGCATACAATCACTGTAAATTTATATATATGTATGTATGTCTGCCTATGTGTAGTGACAACTGTAAATTATACCTTGTCCATCGGATTCCTTATGATTAAGAAATACCAAGCGCTAGAATATTTATAAAGTGCCAAGAAAACCAACCTAGCAATGTTAGAGTAGATCTGATTCTTTACTTCCTCCCCGACCGGGGTATATATGTGTTAGTGGCAATAAGTGAAATTAGGCATTAAGCTTAAATCCTAGGCAATAAGCTAACGCCTAGGCAGTAAGTCTATTGCCTAAATCATGTTAGGCATTACTCTTAAATCCTAGGATTTAAACTTAAATCCTGAAAATTTTGTCCAGGCATTAATGTTAATGCCTAAAATGAAAATGAGTAAATGAAAATAAATTATTCAAAGTTAAAATACATTTTGTAATAATAAACTAATAAACTAATAATAAACTGAAGTTTGAATATCAATAACATGAAATAAAATCAAAAGTATAATATTGGTGTTAAAAATCATTGAATAACCCTCTTAAAATATATGTAAACTTGTTGGATACTTGTATCATTGGCAATCATACTACATCTTCTTATTTTTATATTAATAAAAAATTGTATTGAAATTAATTTGTTACCAATTGGTGCGGAGCTATGGCACAGACTATTTCATAGTTTTTTTCTCTAAAATTTGTACCTGGTGATCGTCCAATACCTTTGTGTAGAACAGAATTCTTTTGTATATGGACGAATTTTATTCCAATTCACAACTGTTAATTCGTTGTTCCTCATCCATGCAGTAAGCATGTTATGAATATTTTTACGTTTGACCACTCAATACTTCCCTGTATTTGGATAAACATTGGATTCCCGTGAACAATAAATAGTTCTGGCAACATTAACATTAATTCAGATTTTCATGACCTTTGTCACTTTGTTGTTTATGTGGCACAACAAATATTGTGAAAACATAAACCTAATTAGAAGCCACCTTTGAATCACTTTTTGACGTAAGAGCTCTAGTTATATTTTTAGGAGATCTTGGTACACCATAACGAAAATATAGTTTCCATCTTACTTTGATTGGAAATCGATTAAATCAACATGTCCTCGACTGTAAAACTCTTTACTACTACTACTCCCTTTGCTCATTTTATCATATTACAATTTTAACAAAATGGAAGAATTGGTACAATGGAATCATGGAAAATGTTTGCCAAGCCGTTATTATAGGTTGTTTAATTCTACGGTCTATAATAATAATAGGTCGCTTTGACATATTTCTTTATGTGTTTTCCCAAAATACCATGCAGTTCCTCTAGAAAAACATAAACTTTGAAATTTCCCCTATCACTCTCTTGTACTTAAGTTACTAGTCTTTCAAACCTCAAATTGTAAAAATTGTCATAAAATTTAAATTGTAATAGTCTATAGTTGGCTGCTTTTCTGATTTTGAATTTTAATCTTTGCAAAATGATCATTGTACTTTTGTCGTGGTATATGATCTTTGTTTTCGCTGATTTATATTTTGCAAAGATTCAAGAAATTTGTTGTTGCTTAAATGCTAATAATCCAAATTAAGAAGTGAAAAGACAAGATGGTATTTAATAAAATTTACATATCCAATAACACAGATGGAAAGATGATGTGACTGGCAAAATTTCATATTTTCGGTTGTACATTTATGACTACCTCAAATCGGCTCGAACATTGAAGAGCAATACCACAAAGAAATATGAGCAATTTCTGTTTTCAATACGAAAAATAATAAAATTGAAGATTTTTAAATTAGTTTATATTAATTTTGGAATATAATTTTAAAATATTATTCATCACGAATATTTTACCTAATTAACATGTATTTGGAAGATAAAAAAAAAAAAAAAAAATATCTTGTTGCCTGAAATGATGTTTGGCAATAGGTTGAATAATCATCATCAAATTTCAGGAAATAAGCTTAATACCTGGAAATTTCAGGCAATAACTTAATGCCTAGGCGTTAGCGTATTGCCTAGGATTTAAGCTTAATGCCTAATTTCACTTATTGCAGCTAACATATATAATATATATATATAATTCGTCTAAACAACAACCCAACAATGTTAGATCTGTCAATTTGCGGAAGCAAATTTTTTTGTTCTTCCCTGGCCGGGATTCGAACTCATGCTACTGATATATCGTGGCACCAAATAGCCTTGCACTATGCCCAACGCGCTAGACCACTCGACCACCTAGGCTCTGTAATAATAAAGCTTTCGGTGGCCGGGTGTTACCTTTCCTCGTCAGTTTTATCTAGCGTCGTAACACAGTACATGATATATAAGGCATGAAGATGGAATTGTTACAGATTAGCTGAATTATCTATTGTAAAGGATCCTACAAATTAATGTAAGATGCAGTCACAGAAATAATTATATTATAAGTACGTCTGAACCAGAGACGACTCTACAACAGATTTTATCCATCGGATTACCAGCAGTGATGGTGATACAAGGCTGAAAATACATTCTGTATATATAATTCGTCTAAACAACAGCCCAACAATGTTAGATCTGTAAATTTGCGAAAGCAAATTTTATTTTGTTCTTCCCTATATATATATATATCTTGAATGAGTGTATGGATGGAAATTATTTGCCATATCTTTTCGGAAATATCTTTAAATTTTGATTAAAAAAAGAAGAAGAAAATTAAGTTTAAGAACTGAAGTATTTTGGAGAAAACCTGAGTTTTTAAATTAAAAAAGGTGGATTGTGAGAATAGGTATAGTTTACACATTATCATTATCGGATTTATTTCTTCTATGATCGATTTGAACATAAGGATACCCCTTGTATATGGCAAGCCGTTCTCGTCAAAACTATGTTTAAAACATTTTTCGAAAATTTTACACACTGAGAATTTAAAAAAAACACACTGAGATTAAAAAACCTAAAAATACACACTGAGAATAAGAAATTACACACTGAGATTTCATAAAGACGCATTGAGATTACGAAAAATGAAAACACACACTGAGAATTGAAAATTACACACTGAGAATTGAAAATTACACACTGAGAATTGAAAATTACACACTGAGATTTCAAAAAGACAAACTGAGATGAAATAAACTGAAAAACACACACTGAGAATTTGAAATTACACACTGAGAATTTAAAATTACACACTGAGATTTGTGCGCATTTTTTATGCGCACATATCTAATAAGCATACGTAATCTTAATCTATTACAAGCTTAAAACAACTAGGGGACATAACTCGTTAGTCCTTCACTCTGACGTCAAATGTTTTATAAAATACATTAGAAATACAACGTAAAAGACCAATAGAACAAGAAAAATACCCACTTTCTCTCTTTACAAAATATAACCAGAGACGGCATGTATTATTTGTCTCTGATATAACCAAATGGTGAAAAACTTTAATAAAATTATAAGAAAACATTAGAACAATCTACAAAAAGACAAACAATGCAATGACATTTTTACCCAAGTGTCTATTATAGCATATAAACGTAACAAAATATAAAAGATTACCCTGCGAAATCAGGGTAACAGTTGAAAGACTTTTGAAAAAGGACCTATGCTTAAACAGTTTTAGGCAAACAATCCCGATACACCGTTAGCAATAATATTAATCTGATTTATATAGACAACAAACTTATGAATATGAGTTAGCAAAAAACGATGTTAAGTCTTGAAATTTATTATGAATGTTGGTTGAAGGAACCGCATTTCATTATAATGACAACAGTTCTAGAGACCAAGATATTAATCTGTTGAATTATTCATCTCATGAATATTCATTGGTAATTTGCATATTAATCTCAATGTGTATTTTTGAAATTTCAGTGTGTAATTAACAATTCTCAGTGTGTGTTTTCCAATTTATTTCATCTAAATGTGTCTTGTTAAAATCTCAGTGTGTAATTTTAATTTCTCAATGTGTGTTTTTGGTTTTTTTTAATCTCAGTGTGTAATTTTAAAATCTCAGTGTGTAATTTCGATTTCACAGTGTGTTATATTAGGTTTTTAAATCTCAGTGTGTAATTTTTTCGAAAAAAGGGTTTAAACATAGTTTTGACGAGAACGGCTTGCCATACTTGTATTCCTTGTTTGTTTCATCCATAAAAAGATGAAATCTCAACTTAAAATCATATAACGCCAACAAACTCCTCTGAAAAGTAATTTTTGGAAGGCATTCGTTTCACTAGCTTCATGAATTTCAAATATTAAAAACGTACTTTTATATAATTTTAATTTGATTTACATGCAAAAGACATTAAAACCCATATCTATCCAGAAGTTATCAAAAGAAGCATAATAGCTGCTTCCTTTCTTGTAGAGAGTTTGCTCTGAGCAAAATTCGTAATCAATTTTAAATCAGTAGTTATGCAGAATCAATCGTTTATATCCGTTACTTCCTTGAAATTATTGGAAACACCATTATACTTAACAGAAATACCAATCAAGCGATTTAGACTAAGATTTCAAAATCAAGGATTTAGTTATCTACATGAGAAAATTGTTCCTACCACCGTAGTTTTACACACAAATACGCGCAAAATAAGTGCAATAAAACAAACAAAATTTGCATTGCTATTATGCATTAACGTTCATATACTCATGTTAAATAGAGCTTGAATTACATAATCAACATGTTTCCGGGAAACCTTTTGATACTTTCTGATATATAAAGTTGTTTATTGGTCGCCCATTCCACCATTCTTTGTAATTTGAGTTAAAAAATTGGTCGTCTGGCAAACTGAATGCTGGTTGATCTGTTGACTTGACCATAATTTCTTCCTCTTGTTTACATCTTTCGACTGGCACAACATCTGAAATACCAATATCGTTCCATATAAGAAAAAAATTAACATGAAAACAAGAAGTAAGATATATAAGACATATATTTCGTTATTTGTGTTATTATTGATCTTATGAGTCAAGCACTTTTCAATTTCTTCTAAAGTTTTGTTCTTACGCCACTGTTTAAGTTAAGCAGACGTGTTGAGCGTTCACAATAATGATTAACCCGCCATATTCTGTATGTGTCTGTCTAACACCACATCGTTTGCTTCTCTTTTCAGTTGTTTCACATTTTGTTATCCCGGAGCCTAATAGCTTACTATACTATATTGGTTTTGCTCATTATGGAAATATGTCTGTCGGCCTTTGGTGGAAATATAGTTGTCTGATTTTCAATCACACCACATCTCCTTCTTTTTTTTCGCCTATATTCTGTGCATTCAATTAGATTTATTCTAATATTAAGGCTTAAGTTAGAGCAAATCCAATTTTCTAATCTCAATGTTCTTTTCAGGCACTTTTAAAGTTTTATATTTCAAAAGTTTTATAAGAACTAATCGGTTAAAAAAATAGATACTCAGTGATGTGCACTTCAACTGCGCATTATTTGTACTGATATTGCTTAAACCCCATACTGATTAAACAACTTTTGATTTAATGTGTTATTGAGTGAACTTCTCAAAGATACTTGTCACAATTGTCTTTTTAATCATTAACTAACACACTAACTTACTGTATATCTAAGAAGGATATTTGAACAAGTATACGACAAAATGAATAACAAAAGGGAATATGGACAGTTGCTACGTCCGTTAATATGACTGAAATTAATTGGTGTGATGTTGGTTGTCTAGCAGGGTCGTTAAAACAGCCGTTCAGAATTATGTCAAGTGAGATGTGGATACGGAAGATGTCCGCCATGTACTAATGATAAACAACTATAATTTGTCATATGTTCAAAAGGGTATTTCGGAAAACTTCATCTTCTTACCTAATTACGTTAAGTGGCTAATTGAAGTAGATAAGTAGGAAAACAGGAAGTGATTTTGAAAATTTAGGATTTTGGTAATGCGTGTTACATACTTATATATGGCAATTCATGGTATACAATAACGCCATTTTTTTCAGTTCAAAGTAAGACTTTCAGACCCATACAACAACCTTAGGAATGCTGAGTATGTTTGACGTTAGACGGTAAACTGAATTGTTTCATTATTGTTGTACTTACGGAAGTGATTCTTCAGCTTGATGGACGGGGAATCGTGTCCTTCTAACATCAAAACAAATAGATATAAATAAAAGCCAAAAGCTAAATATTCGTCAGTCCTATTTATACCCTTGCTCATAACAAGAATGTTCTTCTACTTTAAACAGAGAAGAGCAAGTGTCATTAAGAGGAAAACTCCGGTCTGTAGATTAGAATGTATTGATTTAAACTGACTGGAAATGGTATGTTTAAATTAGTATCGATTAGAATGTATTGATTTAAACTGACTGGAAATGGTATGTTTAAATTAGTAGTATCGATTAAAATCTATTGATTTAAACTGACTGGAAATGGTATGTTTAAATTAGTAGTATCGATTAGAATGTATTGATTTAAACTGACTGGAAATGGTATTGTTTAAATTAGTAGTATCGATTAGAATGTAATGATTTAAACTGACTGGAAATGGTATGTTTAAATTAGTAGTACAAAATTTTATATTTTTAAGCGTTACAGATATCTTAGATCGGGTTTTGATCAAACTGCGATTTGTCACATATAGTGTAAAAACGTTCAGAATTTTAACATATTTATATCGACAGTGGGGTTGCTTTATATCAATATTTTAGTTGCTCCTGCTAGAAATATGAAACTGTCAATTTGTAGATGTGAATTTAAATTGAGCAATTATAATCTAAATGTCTAGACATGGACATATTTACAATTTAAACTTTTGTCAGTTTTGAATAAACGAATATAAGGATATACCGGTAATAAAGTATTTGTCTGCTTAAATTTTTTGGAGAAACCAAATTCTTGATTTTATCGACAAAAAGAGGGGAAAACTTAAGAGGTATATTTTACCCCTGCTTATTTAAGCAGTTCTTTGGTCATTATTTAGGTTTATTTGTTTATTATACATTAAAACCATTTATTCGACAGGGGCTGGATTGCAGTAAAACATGCACACAATTTTAGAAGCTTACGGCATTGTGTACCTCCTATTTTATTTTCCGGTTTTCCATAAACAAAGCATCGATTTTTGTACTGATATTGGTTTTTCTACAAAACTTGGAATCGAAAATGTGAATCACAGTTTATATTTTGAATTTGACAGGAAGATAACATAATTATTGTAGAGAACAGTCAATTGTATAATCATAGATGTATTTCTATAAAGTCTCATTTATATTGCCACGTGTTTTTTTTTTAAATTCGGCTAAATTCCCAGCATCGCGCGAGGGTTTAAAAATCGTAGTTGTAATATGCATTACTGGTGATATGTGTAATTCGTTGTTAAGTTGTTTAATTTATTGAAATTGTCATAAGAGGTGACGGCCCTTAGGTGACATACTTATCTCATTACCTGGACATTTTTATCGTCGTACATCATCAGTGACATACAACTAATTAAGATCTTGTAAGATATTTCCAGGTCTAACAAAGGTCCTTAGAGTACAGCATGTAGGATATAAAGGTGTTAGCTTGTCTAGTATAAAGGTAAGCAAATAAATAAATAAAATAGACAAATAAATATGCAAATTCAGAAAGAAAGAAATATTTGAGACTCTGAATAACTTTAAAACTAGATTAATTTTGTGTTCCCTTTGGTTGTAAAGCAGAACTTTAGTGTTTTGCGATTGAAAACACGAGTATGAGTTATTTCATGTATATATGTACATGTATCCATATATGGGAGAAATTTCAAAACACATTGACTTATCTAAAAAAATATAATCAGCTTAAAAAAAAAAACGACGAAAAGACAAATTATAGTCTACAAAAGTTGACATAAAAACAGACCGCGCTTAACGAATCTCACCAAAAACCGAGAGAGATATCAAATTACACCTGCTAATGATGCTGTAACTAAGCCAAATATATAAAACAGTATTACCCTCATTTGACGGAATTTCCTAATCATAACAAATTAAAGAATCCTGGTTAGCATTTATTCCTAGTAATAATACTATACGTAAAACTTTACTATTACTATTTAAACACATAAAGCGAATGTTTTACCATCATTTCTAAGTAATAGTAATATTTATCTTTTCTTTTATATAATAAAATCGGATCCCTTTTTAAAAATCTATAACTAGGTCCGCCGAAAATTCTGTTACGGGTATCAAAAGAGAAATAATCACATGTTGACAACATATATAAAATGATTCAGGTTAAAATGTTGGAAAATACACATTTAAAATGACATATTTTAACCGAATATTGGAATCTTCGTAAACACCGTCAAGGATGGAACAAACTGCCTCCAGATATCACCACAGCAAAGTCTCTTGAGATATTCAAGTCTCAAGTGACCAACACCTCTAACTAATCAATTCAACAATTTGATTTTAACCAGTTTTTAATCAAATCATTATGCACAACTAGCCAGAATATTCATCATGTTGATTGTGGGCAGTATTAGGAATAATAAGAAGAAGTTATACGTGTTTGTTTGTTTCAATATATGCATTCTAAGACATACGTATACAAATTGTTTGGTCTGTATAAGAAAATAGATATAAGAAGATTTGGTATGAGTGCCAATGAGACAACTCTCCATCCAAGTCAAAATTTATAAAAGTAAACCATTATAGGTCAAAGTACGGTCTTCAACACGGAGCCTTGGCTTACACCGAACAGTAAGCTATAAAGGGCCCCAAAAAAGTACTAGTGTAAAACCATTCAAACGGGAAATCCAACGGTCTAATCTATATAAAAAACAAGAAACGAGAATTACTTAAGAACCACATCAACAAACGACAACTACTGAACATCAAATCCTGACTTAGGACAGGTGCAAACAAATGCAGCGGGTTTTAAACGTTTTAATGGTACCAAACCTTCATCCTTTTTCTGAAACAATAGTGTAACATCACAACATAGAAAGACACACTATAAAATATCAACTGAAATAGCTTAACTCAATCAAAGGACATATTAACACCAGTGAACATACACTGAACAAATAAATTTGACCTATGATACAATGCAAATACAAAATAAATAAACTAAGGGAAGAATAATAAAAGTAACAGGCTATATCGGTATGAAATGTTAAACAATTTAAGAAAAACAATATGCTCGAACAAAATATCAGCCATTTGCAATAACTTTAAACACAGGTAAATGAAAATAATTTTGTTGTTAGGTATACGTGTACAGTTCCAATAGAGAAAGGAAATATTTTTACAAAATAAATAATTTTGATGTTCATAGTACGAAGTGAAAAATTTATAGTAGTACCAAACACTTATCAAAGCTGGTATATAGACCAGATATAACCCTGAATAACATTAAATAAAAAAAAGCATTACAATTAATATCAACAGGTCAAATAAACAAGAAAGTACGATTTGAGAGTACTCGCAGTTACTGACAGCTAGTTAAAAGCCAAAACAATTAATAATAAAAAAATCATGCATCAGAGACTAAAATCAACTAAAACACATCCCAGGGATTTAGTATTTTAACGTCATGGACAGTCAAAAAAGACATGACTTGTGCAATGCCAAAAATAAATGTATCGACAGACAGTAGGATAGTTAGGAGTTTAACCTCTTTATAGATCAAAATGAACGTGGGTGTGTCTTTATACATCCCGTTTGAAAAGAATACAAATTTAGTTATGTTTTAATTTGCTGATGACAAAATCGATATTAGTGCCAATGTAAACTATATTCAAAGATCTAATTACAACATTGGTAAGATAACCTTTACTAATAAGTTTATTTAAAGGTTCGATGAGTTTACACGGATCACATAGTGATTTCCGCTCTTTAAGTACAATATTACCGTAAAATTTAGGATGTGAAATACCGTTTTTAATCAGTTTTCTACAGGTACAGCCAAATTTACTAATCAAATCTTTGTATCTATGAAAGAACTTAGCAAAAGTTTTAAGTAATTCATGGTAACGAAATCCCTGACTTAATAATTTACCAGTGATGCATTGATTACGTTCGTTAAAATCTATGACATCACTACACACACGAGCATAACGAACGAGTTGGGATATATAAACACCGTATGATGGAGCCAAAGGAACATCGCCGTCTAAAAAAGGAAAATTAACAATAGGGAATGAAAAATCGTCTCTTTTGTCGTAAATTTTCGTATGGAGTTTTCCTTTAGAGATTGAAATGTTCAAATCCAGAAAAGGACAACTACTGCTGTTTATGTTAGATTTAGTTAAAGTAAGTTCTATTGGGTAAATTTCAATAGTATATTTAGAGAACTCTGGATTATTTAACGAAAAAATATCATCTAGATAACGGAAGGTATTGTTGAAAAACATGTTTAACTTTTTGGGTTAGAAATATTAATTTTACGAGAAAGACTTCAGATATGGAAAGAAAGTCCCACATTTTTTTCTAAAGTTTGCCAATACCTTTAATATAATAACACACCAAACCATGTGTAAAGATGAAAAAAATGGGAAGTGGTTGTCTATGTTTTCCTGTGGGTTTAATGTGCGTCCGCGTAATTTAAGGATGACACATTACACCATTCTTAATTCTGACCGCGGTTGAAGATGGTGATTATCGAATTAGAAATTACAACTAATTGAAAAAACTTAACATAACAACAACATTTGTTTCTAAATTGGTTTCAACTATAAGACTACGAACTGTATCAGCTATAATTATATAATTTCCTGTGATTATAAGGCATCCCTAGGATATTATATGAATTATCTCCGAATTACAACTATAGTGCTTTAAAGATTAGACTTTATATATGTCTTAGATATATGTAATAATCATATCTACATCGCTCTTTGATACATATTTATTCAAAACGCCTTTATTCACGCTTAGGTCTGAAGTGATGTTTTCTGTTTTATTAAATATATACCAAATACATGAATACTTGAACATGTAGATTTAGAAATTGTTCTGTATATATTTGAATTGTTTAGTTTCGCATTGAAAACTGTCTATTAAGCTAAATATACTCTATGTTGTATACAACTGTATCATAACTGCCTCTTATGATTGGATAGACTATCTTTGAAGTGTTATTGATAAGCAATCTCAAGAATCCGATAGTAAGTGGGTAATCTATTGCATAACACAATTAAACCAGCTCTAATTCATTTCATTCCTCCAATAATTAACTTTCCCATACATTCCACGTTTTATTTGTAAACATTCTCACTCATTTCTTCTTAGAGAACGAAGAAAATCCTTAATGGTCCTCATGACATTTATAGGAGGATAAAATATCACCAATGAGTAATATTAAGAATATTTTTCGTGAGGCAACTTGAGGGCATTGACATTACTTTGTAATTACAAACATCATTATAAGAACCATTAAATGATTAAATTTGCATCAGTTTACATCTTGCATGTGTTCGATATTTCGCCATTACTTCATTTTTGAAAGATCGACTTTTTCAAATGCAACTGCTTTGAATATAAAAATTTTTGAACTTGTCATTTTCACAAATAAGCTGTATTATTTGAAGAAAATATACATGTTACAGCTTTCCCCCTAAATTCCAAATTATCAGACGATCCAACTGATAACCCTCCTCAGCACGGCACCTCATCGCACTGATATGTATCATTTCTATCTATGTATTGTACATATAACAGTTGGCAGTGATCGTGTTCTACAGAGGCTACCTTCAATTTTCTTCTTAACTGGAATATACTTCCTACATTATGTAGACAAACCATTTCCTAGGCTCTTAGGTAAGTTATAAAATTGCAATATATATCTTAATATTTGATTTTGCCTAGAATTATATCTTTAGATTATAACTTATCATAACTGATTAGTTATTGCAAACTGTTGTATGAAGCATGTGCAGTATCTACAGCTATTAAACAGTACATAGAGTATCTTTGTGGGGAAAAAACCAAACTGTCTGTTTTTGTGGAGTGATCTACAAAAAGTATGTCTTAACAAAGTGTGAAAAGTTACGTAACTTTTGATATGAAAGTAAACACTTGTATATATTTTTGACATGAAACGGATGACAACATTCTAGATTCTACAAAACTACGTGTTTGAACTGAAGGCTGTTTTATGTGTTATATCTCATATCAATCTCCGATAGTTTTTTCTTGGACATGGCATGGTCAGCTCCTGGCCACAGTATTATTTGATTACAATATAGATAAATAAGTAAATACTAAGAAATTTTTATGTAACTTGCAACACAGTGCAATTATTAATGAAAATATTTGATAAACGTTGATTGCTTTTAATGTTTGCAATCAAGCAATAAATGCATTTGGTTGAGGTATTTTTGCTCAGACTATTAGTTTTTATTGTTGTAAGTGCCCTTGTAATTTTCCGCTTTTGATAATACACCTCTTATTGTCAGAGTAAATGCATTTTACAGTAACAAAGTTTTTGTTTGGTAAATATCAAACGGAAAACAATCTATTTCAGTAATTCTGGCATCTAGAAAAAATCGCAACAAATCTATTTGGAACATTTCTATTCCATCTCTTGTATATTTTGGATAGAAATGAAATAAAAGCATATTGACTGTTTGGTATACGCATTCCTCATCATATAGTGCTATTATACATTGAGCGTAGGAGAGCAACGTTATGATACTAGACAAGGCAGATGTTTACAGTTTGTTTGGATGACATAAATGATTTTAAAGAACTTAACCCCTAACAAAGCATACTTATAAAAAGGATTTATTAGTAATATAGGTTTTATACAGACTGACTTTGGACATAAGAAACATTCTTATTGCTAAAAAAATAATCTTAAGCGTTAATTTTATATCTTCAAACCCATTCAATAACAGTTATGCCAGAGATTATGTACAATAGTGACTTGGGCTGTTAAGTTTGTAAGGACCGTATCATAATTAATTCCATTAATATATCGACAAAAATGTCAAGGTCCATGATACTATATTAAGTATAAATGTCTAATTAATACAAATGTGTATTGTTTATTACATTGTCATATACAATATAGATACATAGAAATATTAGAGTCATGTCATTTGATGATATATGCTTGTCTTTACCATGCACCTCCTACCAACAAACAAGGTTATCCCAGTTCATAACAACTAACACCCAATGTTTATTGTTCATGGTACAAGATTAGGGCATATAAACATGTTTAAGACAAAAGGTCCCCTGAAAAAAAAAGGCGTTAAGATAGAGAAAAAAATATACTTTAATTAACTTCTACGTCATTTGGTCTCTGGTGGAGATTTGTCTCATTTGCAATCACACCACATTTTCTTATTTTCATATTCATAAATCTCCCGACCCATGCATGAAAACTCGAACACCGCCCAATGGAGTACGGACTGCACAGAATTAAATCGACTTTGTGTATTCGAGGATTTTATATAGCCAGAGAAAGTATGGGAAACAGCTTGTTTTATTTTTAGTACCAATTCAAACAGCTCAAAAAGATAAACCTCGAATTATATTTTATTTCAAGCAGTTTAGTACATGAGAAAGTCTTAAACTATGATATAGCTAATATGCAATATTCTCGTTTTACGTTATAACCACCACTTTTCTGTCCGTATACACAGAAAATACTTATCCCGTTTCGTTTATACCATCTGTTAAACGTGAATCGTTATAATAAATACAATTAAGATATTTAAGTACTTTTAAGGAATACTACATGACATGTTCATATGTGAATGTGTATGAAATTTAAGAATATAGCAGAGTCTTCTTCGTTTTGTATCAACTGTGTTGATTCCTATAAGCAATGTATGAATGCTTAGTAAAATATAAAGTGTGATTCCTAAACAAGGTTTGAACGCTTAGTTAAATATAAAGTGTGATCCCTAAACAAGATTCGGATGCAGTAGTAAAATATAAAGTGTGATCCCTAAACAAGGTTTGGATGCCGCGTAGTAAAGTATAAAGTGTGACCCCTAAACAAGGTTTGAATGCTTAGTAAAATATAAATTGTGATCCCTAAACAAGGTTTGGATGCTTAGTAAAATATAAAGTGTGACCCCTTAAACAAGGTTTGGATGCTTAGAAAAATATAAAGTGTGATCCCTAAACAAGGTTTGAACGCTTAGTAAAAAATAAAGTGTGATCCCTAAACAAGGTTTGGATGCTTAGTAAAATATAAAGTTTGATCCATAAACAAGGTTTGGATGCTTAGTAAAATATAAAGTGTGATCCCTAAACAAGGTTTGGATGCTTAGTAAAATATAAAGTGTGATCCCTAAACAAGGTTTGGATGATTAGTAAAATATAAAGTGTAATCCCTAAACAAGGTTTGGATGCTAAGTAAAATATAAAGTGCTATCCCTAAACAAGGTTTGGATGCTTAGTAAAATATAAAGTGTGATTCCTTAACAAGGTTGGGATGCTTAGTAAAATATAAAGTGAGATCCTAAACAAGGTGTAAAGTGTATATTGACTTCTAGATGTCTTTGGTTTTTATTTTGTTGTTGGGTTGCTCTCTTATTGAATTATACTTCACCATTTAGCTCATTACTATTTATACCACATTTCGTCATTTTCATCTTGTACATTTAGTATAGATTATCATAGACTTTCGATTAGTTTTAAATTATCGCAAACGTTAAATACCGTTTTTCAATTGATCGGTTATTATTTGTATTACTTTAGACCGAGATATATCAACCATGAAGGAAACGGTGGTTGTAACAGAATGATAGAAAACACCTAAGCCATGTACAAGTAGTCAAAAGCAATATATTCAGCCTTGTTCTAATCAAGATGATTGATAATTGACCGCGTGATTATATTGTAGGTGTGCATTGTTTTCATTATATTAATTAGATACACAATAATAAATCAATGTATACACACTTAGACATTGATAGATAAACATCTTGTCTTGATGCCCTTAAGCTTGATTGTTCTTCTTAAAAGATATATATAAAACTACGAGATGCAAAATTCTGTAGACTCAAATCATAATACCGGTAGAAGGAACACTGGCAAAATTACCTTCATTTGAAGGGGAAACATCTTTTAAATTAACTCCTTATTACTGGCTATCGGTATGGCAGATGCAATAGCTATGTAAAAGAGCTCAACATTTGCAATACACGATGGCAAAATCCAAATGTATTTCAGATGTCCAGAATTTATCTTATACGCAAGCAGGAACGTCCTTATTTAACAAAACTACTGCTACGATTTATTTTTACATGACGTTGAAAGGTGTGAAAATTTACAGATTTCAAAAGACAATGACATTTTCTTTTACACGAAACGGGAAGTTTTATACAGTAATTCATGTTGCTAATGTGTAAAATAGGAAAAATAATTATCACTTAAGAAACTTAAAATACCCTGGCGTGACTGTTGTTTTGATTTACATATACAATTAAAAACCGAGGAAAGCTGATAAACAATATAAAACTATCATATATTTGTAATTTTTGTTTTTCCAGCAGATAAAAGTCTATTTATGGAATCTTTAAATCTACTATAGGGAAAAGGTGCATGTAAGTACAATCTTTACTAACATCATAGTAACTTTCAAATATTAATAACATCCATAAATACCAGGGACGCCGGATCCAGGAAAATAGGGGGAGGGGTGAAATTCCATAAAAGTGAAGATAAACCGCCGAGCGGTCTGGACCCGCCACCGAATACCGATATCTAAACGGGTAATGATTTGAAAAGAACACATGAAAAATGTAATTTGGCGTGTTTTTCGATTTTTTTTTTTTAAGGAATGACTTCAGCAAATGAACAATTATCTGGTAATCTGCCGATCTTTTTTTAAGCAATAAGTTATGATATTAGTAATGGTATGATGATAATACCGTACCATTGCTGACGTCACGACAATTGTATATATGGGATCTTATAAATCGGATTTGCTACTTGTAATGCCAACTGTAGTAATTTAGCAAGAAATGCAGTTCTAACATTTGTGAATTGAATTCAAGAAGAAGCAAACGTATATAATTATAGCACAGGAAATAGTATGTTTATATGAAGCATGATAGATGAAATTAAGGTATGAAATTAAGCATTTTGTCTGTCATTTAGCATTATTAATAGTTGGAGTGTAATTATTTCTTTTGACCATCGTGTTACATATGCACCAAAACAGACATGTAAATCACCACTGCGTGCGATCGTTTTCATCAGTCTTGTTCCATGTATACACCTTACATATATGATACAAGTGGTAGAGCAGACAGATATTCGATAGGTAAACAGACTTCAACGTCAGGTACCCAAACAATAATGTTAGAAATGTTGCATGTTCAGAATGTTCATAGACAGGACTTAGTTCCCAACATCACTAATTATATGTGTATTAAAAGGGAACAGTAATATTTACTTTTGTGTATTATTTACAAGTTAACATGCCTAAACAGAGGTTTACAAGTTGGAAGATGCCATCAGCTTTACTTTAGTATATATCTTGAAACATATTTGTTTTTGTGTTTATCACTATGGCTTAAAGCCACGACAATTCTGATTCATATAGAAACCGATACTTTTGCGAAATAAGAAAACGGTCATCATGCATTTTTTCCAGCTGTGAACCTGAATATTTCAACAAATCAGATGTTTTTAGTTCTATATAGGTCATGTGATCTTGTTACATGATTTTGTATAACAAGGTTTTCAGGCTAAGTAATCCCTTCCATTAAATCATCTGTTGTGGAATCAAATTTAATATCTGAATCCGAAGTGAAATTTTAACTATTATTTTCCTCTAATGATCGATCAGGAAAAATATTTAGGTCCGGGTCGTGTAGTAGGTCTTTTTATATTCTATGACTTCGTTTACTGAAATAGAACCCTCTTACCATGCATTCACGGAAATACCAACTTTACCTATTAAATGTAGTTTTATCCGATCAGACCACTGTTGTTTATGTTGAATTTTAGATGAGAACGAAAACAATAAATTCTGGTGACGAATTCCCGCGAATTTTTTTTTTTTGAATGAAGACAGTATCAAGCATTATAAAAAAGAGGTGGAAAAAATGTAATGACACAAATACCGAACTCCAAGGTAAATTTGAAAAGGTGGAAAGTCCATAAAAACTGACAAAATTAAACGCTCGACTATATCAACCAACGGAACAACTGGAAAACAACTGTCATATTCCTGGCTTGGTGCAGACATTTTCCGGAAAATGATAAGAGGACAAAAATACGTCGTGTGATTAACGGACAAAGGACCACGACAGCAAAGTGATTAAAATATAATAATGATGGACATGTGGAACGGATTTTATTTATTCTTAACCATTAATTCATATCTTACATTAAATTTCGTAGCAATAGAAAATCTCCACCTAAAATAAAACTTGAGCACACCTTAACTGAAGTTCTAAACCTATACTGGAACTCGCATTAACGTCTAGTTACTCACTTCTGCTCACATTTATTAGATTTTAAACTCAGACAACCTTTTTGGAAAGATTGTAGTTGTTACATTACAATGAATCAAATATCAGCCCAATATCTGCAACGATAGACTTGACTTTCTTATCAATGTGTTCTTTTCCGAATCTGCAATTATGAAACTGTGAAATGTTTTACAAATAACTGTCAGTATAGTGATTACCCTTGGTGTTGATTTCCGTTCCTTGGCAGTGATGAGAACAATGACAATCACATGTAAAAGCACGTTTGTGTAACAATGAGGTCTGCTACAACGAGCATTTTCTGAAATTATAAAAGTTTAATGGCCTCGAGCTCGATTTCATCTAAAGTCTGGCACACAATTTATAGGTTACCTTATGTCTACAGGACTAGCTATAAACAATATTATTTTTTCGGTTTTATAGATTTTCACTGCTCCGGTTCATCGGAAGCTGCCTAATTTGAAAGCAATTTAAGCTACAGAACCTTTAGATATTAGAAGTATTAGATACACCTATGAGGGCGTTAGTCCGATTGGATGTATCTAATTTACATCAAGATATTATTGTGTTTGCAGAATGATAGTATTCCATAATTTAGGAGGGGGGTCTTTCAGCGATTTGACCATATGTTATGAAAAGCATGATAAATGCAGCGTATCCAATTTCATTTAACGACGTCTTGGTGTAAGTATTATTTTCTAAATTTCAGCACGTTCTTTATCTTAAACAAACTTTTAAGGTAGAAACAAGTCTACAAATTACTTTGAACGATGTTTGAAGCATACAATCATGAAGATTGAACAAAGATATACATTCGAATTTCATAGTTAGTATACATTGTACTTTGAAGAGAATGTAAAAGTTATTACTAATGATATCTCTTTACTTTTTACTGATTTATTTTTGCTGGAATATCAGGAACTAATAACAGGGTAATCGGACTATCGCTGTCACCCGAATAAATAGCTAAATAGCAGATGCTAAACTCCGAGTGAACTCAAGGGAAAAAAAATCATCTATCTTATTTTGCTCTTCGTGCAGGAAAAATGTCATCTTAATACTCATAGTTGCATAGGTATATTACTTAATACTGGTAGGAGAAAAATAAATATCCAGTGTTTCAACTAATAGTTTAAAAAATAATGTATTTTTATTGAAATTTCGTAAACTTCTACATATAACAACTGTTGTTAACGTTCGTAATTAAAAGTTATTCCAATACATCAACATTAGATGACGGTTATGATCGTGCCTTACACTCCTTTATATACTAGACAGAAGAGGTTTCTGGTTTTCTCATTTCAAATATTCTTCGTAGCCATCTTGCTACAGAATACGTTACTGCAAAGATAAATAACCATCTTTTAATGAGTATTACATTAGCTCCCTGCAGACAAATGCATATAGTTATTTTTATTATAATTTCCATAATATTACCACCTACAGCTCCTGATAAATATAGACACTGCTATATTGCATGACTAAATAACACGTGGATCACATGTTTATATATAAGTATATATAGTTTAGTACGTTCATTCAGTTTAAAATGTATATTGTCTGAAATTAAATATGTCGAAGTTTTCTCTGTTTTATAAATCAATAGTATTTTATTTTTCCAGCTTCGTATCTGTTGAACTTTAAATCTGTACAATAAATCTTCGTTACATTTGTTTGTTTTTATAGTGATTAAGATGATAACACAATATTGACTGCTGTACCCTATTTTTGACATTTTACCTATTCTGTCTTTTGTTTTGCTCACGCATCGTTGTCAATATAATGGAATTTGATGCGACTGTCATACAAGTGAGAGGTTTAGCTAGCTATAAAACCAGGTTCAATCCACCATTTTCTACATAAGAAAATGCCTGTACCAAGTCAGGAATATGACAGTTGTTATCCATTCGTTCGATGTGTTTCTGAGCTTTTGATTTTGCCATTTGATTAGGGACTTTCCTCGGAGTTCAGTATTTTTGTGATTTTTCATTAAGAAATCATCATACAATTCACATACAAATACGTATGGAATAGACTATTACTGAAATCATTTTAAATAAGAGAACGCAATATTATGTTTCAACGTTTTTTAATTAAAATTTCAGATACAGACAACATGGCAGAGGGAAATTGTGCGAAATGCTCCAGATTACTACTTATTGTGTTTAATTTCTTATTCTGGGTAAGTTAAATCAGAATGCATCTAATTACCACAACAAACAAAAACACCAACATGTACGATAATAAATATCAAAAAGTCTTGAAGATGAGGTTGATTCTAAATATTTGATTATTCCTTCAACAGTTTTACTTTGAAATTATATTGATTTGTTCCATTTTCGTCTCCATGTCCGAATTTTGCGGTCCTCTGAGATATAAAAGTAGCTAAATTTATATGCCAAAACAGATATGCGAGTTATGCCTTGGTTATGTAAAATTCATAGAATAAATCTGACAAAGTGAAACAAATAATAGTAAAACCAAGCCGCAAAGACAGTATCGATACCCTTTATTGCATTCCAATTTACCTTGTGACAACTGCAATATATATTGTCTTAAGTTTGTTTATATACAATTCTACTTCATCACTCAATAAGCTATACAGAACAACTTTTTACGCCTATAATGCACGAACAAGCAACAATCTTTCATCTAGATCTCATTAAATATACCAATCAAACATAATTCATAAATTTGCTAAATCTATTGAAACCCAAGCGAAGGAAGTTCGAAAAAGGGGAATCACTCTGTCTGCCTGTTTGTTTATGCAAGTAATGTCATGTCCAGTTTAGAACTTTTTGTCCACAGAAGGTCTCTTCTATTGTTTATCTCGTTTCGATAGTTGTATATTATCTAGTTGGCCAATTGTTTTGAATTTTATAGTCAACGGAGAGGTTTAAAAAAAAATGTTACACAAAAAACCATTGTATTTTTGTTACTCTCTTGTCAATTGATTTAAAATATATCAATGCATAACATCTAACTTCTAGAAAATCCATTTCAAAACTGATTCCATTTTTTTGGGGGTCTTAGCTGGCAAGTGTGTTGAACCTTTAAATATAGATATGATAACCAGGACAATGTATTACAATCCATTTATCCTTAGAGCAGACGTAGTTGCAAAAATGGTGGCCAGAAATAATGTTATTTGAATATCTAATTTTATCAATCAGAATGAAATTCTTTAATATTCTAAGTAAACACATTGATGTAAATATGAAGTAAAAGGAATACTTTATTAATTTAAGGTATGTGGTGGAGGACTGTTAGGAATAGGATTATGGTTACGTTTTGACAATGACATATATAGTAAACTAGAAGATACAGTACAGTTAGAGTTAGATTTACCATCTGACGTTATTTTTCCTGCTGCTTATGTGTTAATAGCAGCTGGTGGATTTATATTTCTAACGGGTTTCTGTGGATGCTGTGGTGCCATCAGAGAGAGCTTTTGTATGCTTGGAGTGGTACGTAGAATTTAATCATCATCATCATCATCATCATCATCATCATCATCATCATCATCATCATCATCATCGTCATCGTCATCGTCGTCATCATCATCATCATCATCATCATCATCATCATCATCATCATCATCATCATCATCATCATCATCATCATCATCATCATCATCATCATCATCATCATCGTCGTCGTCGTCGTCATCATCATCATCATCATCATCATCATCATCATCATCATCATCATCATCATCATCATCATCATCATCATCATCATCATCATCATCATCATCATCATCATCGTCATCGTCGTCATCGTCATCGTCATCATCGTCGTCATCGTCATCATCATCATCGTCATCGTCGTCATCATCATCATCATCATCATCATCATCATCATCATCATCATCATCATCATCATCATCATCATCATCAGCATCATCATCGTCATCGTTATCGTCGTCGTCATCATCATCATCGTCATCGTCGTCGTTGTCGTCGTCGTCATCATCATCATCATCATCATCATCATCATCATCATCATCATCATCATCATCATCATCATCATCATCATCTTTTCGTCTCGTCGTCGTAGTTTAACTAAATATGTCAGACATATCTTTTCTTGTAATTAATTTTTTGTCAACTTCTCATCAGTGACATATTTTTTTTAATTTTTCAAACCTGTGGTTTGCACTGTCCCTAATGTCGGTTATTTCTGAATTATTTCTCGACAGTAAATAGTAAACAGTAAAACACATAAAACCAAACATTGCAACCTGTATTGCCCCCTTTTCAACGGACAATTATTATGACAACGAGGTATATTAAAGGGTTTTAAAGGCTCTTTGCGTTACAGAAACCTCCTCTTGAAAACAATTTAAATAGATGGAATAAACGAGAATCCCTTGTGATGTACTCAGCTTCATATTTACCAGTTGTTTATCTAGATTTATTTTAAAGCATTTGTAGATAAATTAAAATTTCAACTTAAAAGTACATTTAATTTTACTGTAAACACTTAATCGGCATTGATCTTATTCCTCCAGTCAATTTTATTTCAAATATACTGTCTATCTTATTAGATAAAAAAGTGTCTGATCGCAAACTGATTCAGTTAGTTACCACTAATGACGTCATAAGCTGAAGGGTGTCAGCTGTTAACATATTTTTATATCAGTTTTTACGTGTTTGTGGGAAAGAATTTGTTTGAATTAGTTTTTTTATTTTTTATGTGTGAAAAATATTATATCTTTTACTAATACATTATTTAAAAAGGTGGAAATAAAAGCTTTCAGGACATACTGTCACACACACAAACACTGCACACGTTTTACCATAAAAAGACATTAAGTCACGCCAATAAAGCAAAAAAGGCATTTGGGAAATTGTTATTTGTTTAATATTTTTTAAATTTTTGTATAAGTCCCTTAGGAAAAGGAAACATATCAGAGAAAAATCTAAATTTACGCGCTGTTCCAATAGCATATCGTGCAATCATGTGTATGTTACGTGTATAAAACCTCCCAGGAATAGAGAACTAAAATATTTGTCTCTTATCATTGAGAACATATGTCTCTGTATATACGATTTTTTGTATATGTTTATGTAGTTTGTATTTTGTGTCAGTTGGTATCATTCCTGTATTGGAATTATCTTACCTCCTATAGATTTCTGGGGATATGATTGGTTAAAGGACTACACGTGGTGACTACATATATTTGATATAGGGTGTCCTAAAAAATATGGGGTTAGTTAGCATATGGGGTTAGTTACCATATGGAGTTAGTACGGAGTTACTTCCCTTTCAAAACAAAAAAGAAATCTGAAAGGTTTCAACAGACGAAGAAATTGATAATGAACGATTGAAATAAATTCATAAAACAAATTTAAAGCTAACAAGTTGTTATTGTTGGCATTTGTTTTTTGTATTGATAATTGGAAGTAGGTTCTTAATACTAAGTATTGAAGACTTAATCACTTTGATAGGCCGCTAGTCTAAATACCACATGTGAAGATAGTCCGTAAGATAAATTCGTTATACGGTGTGCTAGTGACCTAATACGATATATATGGGGTCAGTAAATTCCATATGGGGATTCGAGCTTCGCTCTCACCCTATATGGGATTTACTAACCCCATATATATCGTATTAGGTCACTAACACACCATGTAACTAATAATACACCAGTAATATTTTTTTTATTTTATTTTTTCAGTTCTTCCGCTGATTACCAATTCTGATTCCAATTTTAAGTCTGCATAACACAAATAAACTCGTTTTTTCTGTTTCAGTATATTGCATGTTTGATTATTGTGATATTAGCAGAATTAGCAGCAGGGATTTATTTAGCTATTCAAAGAGCAGATGTAAGTAACAATATGATTTTTTTTCCTATATACATCCATTTTATTTATAAATGTTATAGATAGACTAATGATTCAGTAAAATGTACAATAGAGTAAGGCACCAAAATAACGACATTCATAGAAGAGGATCAATTTAGTCAAGATCAAAACATGTATTTCATAAATGCAAAACTCTTTTATTTTTAATTTTTATAACCGTTACTGTCTGAACAGTAATTTGTCCCACTTGCCATTTATGTTCACGTTATGGAAACATAAAAGTACATTATTGGACAGGAAAATTACTTTCCGGAACAAAGGAAGTGCGTTTTTGATTAGGATAACCTGATCGTGATTGATCCTTGAATATGAGTTAAAGGAACATGAGGTATACCTTAATAAGACAGCAACACTGTCACAAACAACGCAATAAACAAAACACTTAAAAATATTTAGAGCTCAGCATTAGACAAGTATCTATAACTTTTACGTCATTTTGTCTATGTTGGAAGTTGTCTCATTGGCACTCATACCACATCTTCCTATATCTATTTTACGTCATTTTGTCTAAGGTGGAGAGTTGTCTCATTGGCAATCATACTACATCTTCCTATATCTATTTTACGTCATTTTGTATAAGGTGGAGAGTTGTCTCATTGGCAATCATACTACATCTTCTTACTTTTATAAATTATGTCAAACTGTATATTGTTCCTAAACAATTTTGAAGTAGATTTACCATCAACACAAAAAGGACAAGAAGCAGTGACACACTAGCGAGGTTCACATCAGTATTGACAGACATATTACGGGGTTAAACTAATTATTGAGCACCATCCACACCACCACCTCCTTTTATCTCAATCAGAGGAATATTAAAAGGCACATATAAAATGGAACACTAAAAATCTAACAAGAAAATATCCTGAACTCTATAATATTTGTGTCACGACATTCAAGTCTATGGATATAATTTTTCTGTTAGATATAATGTTGCTTGAGTAAAGGTTCTGAGCACCTCTGTTCATTTGCTATTTTTTCTTCTTTTACAAATTAATAATACAGCTTAATGCTACATAATCGTAAAGAGCCTTTTTATATCTATTGCCTGCAATCATAAGGTAGACATCGCAATAAAGTTTGAGTAATTATCAGATTAGATCTTAGGGAAATATCGTTTTCTCATCTTTGACAAGCAATTTGAACCATACTGACGTGTAATCTCAAGTCACTGACGTAATAAGTATATATCTTAAAACGAAAGAGCATTTTTTTTGGTTTATTTAATGCTAATATGGTTACATTTGATTGGTTAGCAGAACAAACAGGTGTTTTTTTCACAACGGAAATGTACAGTTAAACACGTGTTGACCACTTACACTACCTAGGTGAAGGTAAACTTAAGCAAACTTTTGACCTTTAGCGACTATTTAAAAATCTGCATCACACAAAATAGATTGAATATACGCTTTTCTATTTAATGATATTTGAAATTGCAATACAATAGTCTCCTCCATTAGCCATAGTATTAGCACTTTTTGGGATACAGGCTTCTTTCATTATCTGACTTCCTGTAGAAGCGAACTCATTGACCCTGCTTTCCAAATTCTGCGCCGTTTTTATTTCTTTGTTCAAGTTAGTTGGTAGCTGAGCTGTGCAAGGTTTTTTGTGTGTTTTATTTTTATTTTACGACATACTTCCGGTCTAGATAAGTAAAGGGAGAGGAGATTTGTGAACAGGTTAAACTGTGTCAACGCTAGTATACACTTTTTGTGCATGTACATAAGTCGGGCTATCTTTACCGTGTATGTTCGTAGTTAGTTTCTATGTTTGTTTTCTGTAATTTCATTTTGGAGAAGTGGGTGTTGCGGGTTAATGTGGTCTGTTATACCGTCCAATATTTTGTTTTTATCCCTGTTTTGTACTTCTTAAATTAGATTTTCGGAGCTTAACCATGTTAAAACAAAATCCGTTTTTTGGCCAATATTTTTCAGTCCCAAAAAATAGGGACCCCTCGCATTTTAGAGGAAATGTTTAGTTAGCTCCTTTACCTCATAATTCTTCTCTTAAATATACATGTCTTTTTACAGTTATGCAAGACTTTTTTGATCTCCTAAGTTTAGGACAAATACAAATATATCATGTTGCTTTTGACCTTTTGGGAGAGTCAACGAAAAATTGTTATCAGGTGTACACAATGACCAATTAGTACTAAATAGTCTTAGTTTTAAAGTTACATAAATGGCTGCGTCCATAATATTTATTTGTTAATTGTATTTTGAAACCTCTTCCATAGAAGTCATAGATTTAAGTGGTCTGTAAGGTAGATATTGAACAATACCATTTTAACATTGAGCATATGAACATGATTTGTGTAAACCGGTTCATTGTACTACAACGAATTCAGCGATATGTAATTTGTTCATACCAATTAAGCGATTATAAATATATAGATGGCATTGGCAAAAGGGTACCCCTACGTATGACAGAACTTAAACTATGTCCAGTATTAAGTAAATAGCTTACCAAAAAGCAAAGTCGACGATGCAACATGAAAACTGAAGAAAGCACATTGAATAGAATGATTACTATATAGCTAGTATTATCCGTCATTAAAAGACTGACATACAAGTACAATATAAATATGCTAAAGACGACTTTCAAATTCGTGCGTTTTCCTGTATATTTTCCCATATCGCACTTCTCATGTTATTACGTCACAGAAAGAACCAATTGTTCAATTACGTCATTTACTCCGATTGACCCCAAGTCAACTGGTGTAACTCATTCATAAAAAAATCGAGATTATTTGATTCGACAACCCTGAAATTTATCCAAAGGAACACAGGATCCTCGAAAACGGCATTCTGAATCGACCATTTACAAATTATCTTAAGAAAAGCTAGAAAAGTGATGTGAAAATGTAAATTATCTAGCGTACTTTCATGAAATAATAAACTCATCACAGATAAGCAGTTGATGATAACAATTAATTATACTCTACATTTCTGTGTTAGTTTTTGTTTATTGGTTGTAACTCTTCTGAATAAGATCAAATAAAACTAAACGTTATATCAATTATTTATTATGATATGTTCTATTTATTGCTTTATATAATAACATGGAAATAACAAAATGATAAAGCAAATTTATATATTAATGATATATATTAATTATAAAGATTTTTATTATTTCAGCTTGAAGATATGTTCCATACCCACTTACTGTCAGAAGTGAGAAATTATACAATAGACAATAATTCTTCTATGGATTACATTCAGAAACAGGTACTTTTGAATAAAATCATATGCAATATGCCATGTATACATGTACCATTAAAGCAACCCTTTTTAAATTTGCTGCGTCCGAAGTGCTTTCCTGGATTAACCTTCGTTAGGAACGCACACACTATAAAATAGGAAGACAAAGGCTGTATAAAGTAAGTACTACATTCCCCAACAGGACCCAAAAGGAATATCAAAATCCAGCAAAGTTCAACTTTGACACAAGTTGAATAGAACGTTTGTAGTTGAGCCCCTAAGAAAACATAAGAAAATCGTTATTTCTGATCATAAAAAGAGATCGTATTGATGCATGTTTCAAACATTTGTCTTTTTAAAAATCTTTTCCTGTCTGTTGTATATGATTGACACATGTATTACAAATGATGGTAAAAGAGAAGTCATGAACACGAATGCAATTAATGTAATTCTTTATAAATTTTAAAATAATATTTTATCTAACACATATACATAAACTAATTACACTTTTGCATTCAAGACGTTTTAGAGTGTATGCATCAAAATCGAGGAAGTTTTTTTTTTTCCTTATTCTCTGCAAATACATCTATCCAGCTGCGCAAAATTAAAAACAAAAAAATTGTATTGCAGTTTCAGTGTTGTGGATCAAAGAATTATTCAGAATATGAGGAAAGTATTCAGTTTAGGATTGGACAAGAGGTAACTTTATTTACATCGTTATTAAGTAAATATGAATATTTAAATGCAAACCAGCGGAAGTGAACAACGTTAATATGACAGTATCAATGACATAGTCCAAATTATTTTGACGTCTTGAAAGGAAGGAAGGCGTCACAGCAAAACATTGAAATAGTCTTTTAAGACGTCATAATTATTTGGATTTATCAATGACAATGGACTTGACTGACATTCTTATCTGTTAATTGCAGAGCTGTTGTTTGCATAGCAAAACACAACCATTGTTATCTCTTCATCTTTAACATTATTTAACTAAAAAAGTCACACCAACAGTTCCTGTATAATATTTGGATAAAAGAGTGTACTATTCTGGAAGAAACATGAAATTACTTTTGAAATTGCTCTAAATACAAATGCAGTTATAAAGAAACCGAGGACTGCCAAATAATGTAAAATTCTGATTTTGGAACATTATCATGTCTTTTCGTTGTATGTTTTGACATTAAGGGTTCTCCATTAGTTTTTCAAGTGTGCTTGCTTATCAGTTAACATACAGGAGTCGGTTTCACATAAAAACTTGTGATCGTAAGTCATGAACAGTTCAGTATATTTAGTTTTTTTTTGTGAAACTGACTCCTGGTTCTTTAGAAAAACGTAAGGAATAAATTTTTATTTGTATATTTATCATTCTGCTGCATGATGGCATAATGATTCCTTTCTGGTTATGCATTTTTTTTAGAATCTAATGTACTTTTATACAGAGTTTTAAAGAGTCATGGACATACAATATTTCGTCTTTGTTGTAAAAAACAATTCGTCCCATTTTGTGATACAAAATAAAAGTGAAAACTGTACTATCGGTATTGATGATATGGCATATATGAATTGGAGGCAATAGCAGTTTACCGATGTTCATATATATATATATAATTGATGGAATTTTATAAACAGGGGCGTTTCTAGGATATTTGAAAGAGGGGGCGTAGAATCCAATCTTTCGAGGCGAAAACATTTTTTGACCTTTGTTTTCCTAAAAAACATAAAATAATTGTGAAATGCACTAATGTAATGGGGAATCAGTATAAAAAGAAATCAGAGTATGTGTTTAATTAATGAATATGATAAATTGCCATATTCAATACAATACTAGCAGATTACGGTAGTTTGTTTTTGTGTTTTTTTCGTAAAGGAGGGCGTACGCCCATTACGCCCTCACCTGGACTCGCCCCTGATAAAGATAAAAAGCAATTGTGTAGAAATATTTTTTTTTAACAGTGAAACTATCATTTTCAAAATAAGAGAAAGAAATTGATACTTTCGAAATGTATAATCATGTAATAAATGTTTACAAATACATAGTATGGCAACAATAGACTGAATAGTGATAATCAAGAAACCCTGAAAAATATCAAAATTGTTCTGTACTGAAAATCTATTAGTGGTATGTACAGGCATGACTCATTGTTGTAGAATGATCCTCGTCAATTTTATTGCTTCAAAAACGATTATAACATAACACACAGAGAAAACTTGAACTAAGCTGAAGAAAGCAAACGCAGTTTTCTTAATGAATAGTTAATTACTCGTAAAATGTGTATCTCTTCAATAATGTACTAGTAAGAACCATTTACCACAGACATCACAAAAGTCGACAAAGTACTACGCAGACAACAAAAGATTGTGCAACACGACTCCTTTGAAAATAGAGAATGAACTCACGTCCTCTGGAAGGGTAAGCAGTTTATGCTCCATTTGTGGCACCCGTCGAGTAGCTGTGATGTTTGTGTATACATATTTGCACGTCTACATTGATTCAATACCCGGGAAAAGGTAGATTACAAGTATAAATTTAAACTTTATATTTATACTGCTTTCAATTAATGTCTTTGTAATCATTAATGACACATTTTTGTATTTGTAGAGTTCATGGGTAGTTCCAAATAGCTGTTGTAAATCAAATATAGCAAAATGTCAGAAGGAAGCTGAACTACGTGTTGAATCTCCATCTCAACTATATAGCGAGGTATTTAAAAGTTTTGATTAAACTCTTTAGCTAATATCTTTAATTCATCGTATTTGAAGATAATATCAAGATAAGTGCCTTTGGTCAAAATAAATCAAATTGTAAAGACTTAGTAACAGTTTTGATGCATGCCACACGTATTTGCGTATGAAGACATACCTATTCAGGTTGATCATTATCACGAGAAAAGTAAAAAAAAACTAAGATGAATGTACAATTTACAACAAAACTTTTTAAGAAAAAAAAGGGTATGCTTAGAATATTTCAGCATAGTGTCGACGTGTCTAGCTTGAACCAGGCTGTCCAACACCATATTCAGTTTAGTATAGTTTCCTTTTTAGTGCAGTACAAATTTTAGCTTGAGATTCACGATTGAATATAAAAAGAAAAGAAACGGCAATCAGGGTATTTGCAGACACGGAAATGGTTTTCAGGTTACCTCCCTTTAAATAAGTAATTATCATTTACACACAGTTTATCATGTATCCATTTATGGTGCCTTTACAAGTGAGAGGTTTAGCTAGCTTTAACACCAGGTTTAATCCACCATTTTCTACATTAGAACATGCCTGTACCAAGTCAGGAATATGACAGTTGTTTTCCATTCGTTTGATGTGTTTGAGCTTTTGATTTGGCCAATATTTAAAAGACTTTCCGTTTTGAATTTAACTTGGAGTTCGGTATTCTTGTTGTTTTACTTTTAGATGACAATATAAATGAAGTACTTGTATATTTAGAATAATTCTTAAATGTTTGAAGTATAAATTAGTCATTCCAACTAAATTTTAAAAGATTAAAAAATGAATAGCAAAATAGCATTTTTCATCAAAAACACAGAACGACAATTCAAAATGTATCATTCTGTTACTTTACACAGATTTCGAGTATAACAAAGGCATACTATTTTTCAATTCCGTTTCTTTTTGTATTGGTACCTGTAACAAAGAAAACAACAGAAACATTAACAGATTTTAACAATATTGAACTGAGTTATGTCGCTTCGCCTGACCAATATCACTTTAATAATAATTTTGATAATGTATGAACAGCTTTTTGTTTATGTTTTTTTTGGGGATTACGATGATAATGTGCAATAGACAATATCTAACTGAAATAGTTATGTACAGCAAATTACGTCAAAACAGGTGATGCTCAAAAGAGGGACGAAAGATACCAGAGGGACAGTCAAACTCATAGATTGAAAATAAACTGACAACTCCATGGCTAAAAATAAAAAGACAAACAGACAAATAATAGTACAGAAGACACAACATAGAAAACTAAAGACTAAGCAACACGAACCCCACCAAAAACTGGGGGTGATCTCAGGTGCTCCGGAAGGGTAAGCAGATCCTGCTCCACATGTGGCACCCGTCGTGTTGCTTATGTTATTACAAATCCGGTAAATAGTCTAATATGGTAGGTCACATTCGTGAAAAGGGAAGGGTATTGTAGTTACGACATAAGGAACATATCCGATATCATCTGTGAAACGGTTCAAATGGTTCCATAAATTAAGGCGACTGTAGTTTACCGATGTTTAAATCTCGTAAATCGATTAGGAAGAGGTACATCAAGGTAACAAACAAACACCATAAACACATAACCATATCTTTCTACGATAAAGTAATCTCTCTTACCAACTCTTCAATCACAATAGACTGTTTTCATATTACCGACTTTTGACTCCGGATTATATAATTTGTCGACTGGTTACCTTGGACATCATGGTACCAAGTCAAATAAGAGCAAGCTAAAGAATTAAACCAAGCGTTCAATCGGTACAATTTTTGGGGGGAAATTACCTGCTTAACATTTTTTTTTCACTACAAAATCATCGGAAAACAGTAAACTTTCCCCTCAAATTACACCGATTATATGTTTGATTTACTTATTTTGGTTGCTCTTACTTGACCGAGTACCATGGTGTCCAAGGTAACCAGTCGACAAATTATATAATCCGGAGTCAAAATTCGGTAATATGAAAATAGTCTATTAGTGATCAATTCGGTTTTGGATATTAATGAAAAACCATGATAACAGTTTACTAAAGAGGAAGAAAAATACCAAAGTCATAAGTGGAAGAAAAACAGACAATGTTCTGGTCAAAAAGAAAAATGTATAAAACACTACGAGCCACAACATGTAACATGACAGGATTGTGGCTACGACAATTAGATCATATGCGTTGCCATCTTTGTCACAGATATTCAATAACGGTCTACCAAATCATGATGGTGTCAGTTAAAACTTCATATGGATGACTTCAACTTTACTATTAAAAACCTTTGGTTCAATAACTTCCTTACTAACAGCAACCCTATATCCAGGAAATCATAATAGGAAAAGCAAAATCTTAAATATCATATTAACTTGGAGGTATATAGCCTTTTTCTTGAAAACATATATCCTAATCCAAGCCTTATATTATTTTGTATCGGTTTTTTTTCTGACATTTCATTTTGACCTGAATGCAATGCCATTATGATATATGGTTAAAGCTATTTAGATTCAATATTTGTTCTGTCTTCATCTTTCCTCCAGATCCGGGCTTTTCAGTGTATTAACAAACATTTGTCGGTTATTTATAAGAAATTGCGGCTTCACTACGTCTTTCTTATATCTTCATGCACTGTAAAACAAGCCTGAAACAGAAGACGTCTTAAGATCATAAGTACATTAATATTCAGAAATAATGAAATTAAAGACTTTTAAATTGATTGATGCATATTTCCCTATACAAAATGTTCTTTAACAACTGTTGTAATTACTTCTATAGGGCTGTCATACGGTGATACTGGATTGGTTTATTACAAATAGTGCTGTGTTGATAGGAGTAGCTGGTGGTATAGCATGTTTTGGGGTAGGTTTAATTTATTCTATTTTTTATGAAAACAAATTCAAAATCGAAAAATTTCATCTCTTCAAATATGAGCTTTTAAAAATGAGTGATACAATTGGAACAAGGTATGTGATGGTTGATGAATTAAAATTTTGCAGAAAAAAAGGAAATGTACAATATCATAGTTTAAAACTTTAAGATATGAAAAAATATTTTTACTATGATAAGTGTTACAAAATAAATGAAAAATGATGATACTCAATTTTTTTTTGTTATAGAACAACAAACTTCAGATATTACCCACTTTTTTAATTATTGCTGAGACTATAAAAATCGATGTTAAGTTTGTTACAAAATGTAAGGAAAAACTTTTTACCGATACAAATTGACTCCCTGACTTTAGTAAAAAGCTATTTACAATATCTTTCAAGTCAAATCCTATGACATGGAATTCGGGATTGCCTGCCATTGGTCATATTATGCTATGCACAAACGATTTAAGCATAAAAAACTTAGACATATATTTGTTATGTTATTTTTAACATGAATGCAATGTCACTATGAACTATACATGTAATTGAAATATTATGATAAGCTGTAGTATGTACTTTTCAATTGAAAATATCCAGCACCAACATGTAAACATTTTAATTCTTTTTATTTTCTTACATTTTACAGATTCTTGGAATAATATTTGCTTCTATTTTGTGCCGGAACCGGACAGAATATTATGACTGGGAATGATAATGGTTTACAGTGTGTTCACTGTTAAGTGTATTTCTATTGTGAGAAATATTCTTTAAATTTTGCTGCTGCAATATACATTGGGCCGAAATTTTGTACAGCGATATCAATCATCAGCAGTAACAATTGTTGCTATAGAAATGGTATTCTAAGAGACTATTTGTGAAGACAAAATATCTGTACAAGGCATTCTAATTTAATCTTTTGATTATATATGGAACAAAATGTTAACATACTAATGGAATATTGATACTCAACAAGCATTAATCATCGAACTTTATGTAGTACATTAGATGCCTTTGTTATCAAAACGATACGTAATATTCCTTATTGTGTAATATCAATAGAAGGCAGATGTCTTGTGTTTAATTCAAGATTTTCGGTTAAAAAACCGATTGTCTATTAGAAAATAATTTTTGTATTGTTTTGTTTTACAATGTTTTAATAGTTTCGGCATTACATGTAATCCTTCCAGTATGCATCAACGAATTTTTTTTTCAAGATGAATATAACTATTCCATCGTGCACTTTTATTTTAATGCTCTAAATATTTATGATTTTGGTTTTGAACATTACTAACGAAGTACACGTGTTATTTGTTTTATTAGTATATATAAAATAATAGTTTATTTCATGAAAATTCGTAAGAGGTCTAATTATTAAAAAAATATATTAGAATACTTTTCTTATAAGGTTTTAATTTAAAAAATATCTTAATAATGTTTTTGGTCAACCTATCTACTTACGAATCAAATTCTACACATAAAATGCCCATACTGATATCCTTATAGAGATTATATGTTATATCAACAGGTTACTAGTTGAGTTGGAATTAATTTTCTTTATGATAAACGAAGATGCAGGATATACGCCGATGAGATATCAACGCAGCACCGCAAAACAAAAAGTAAGAAGTGGTCAATATATGGTGTTCAACAATAGGCAAGTGCATATACAATATAATAAGCTCAAAATCAGCAGACCTTAAAAAAGTTTTAAATATATTTAATCGAAGGAATATCGAAAGGTCTACTAGTTTAGTTAATTAAGAAATGTTTTTTTGTTAATTTGTTGTACAGATATATTTCTTTTCCTGTTCCGTAATTTGTTTGGCTGCCAACGCCCATGACAGTTAGAAAAAAAATGCTATGATGCATATAGTATCAATTCTCTAAATGAATACATCGATTTTGTTCGGAACAGATTGTAAAAGGGTGAGATTTTACGTTTGACAACATAACTAGTATTTATAATAGCCTTTATTCCTTCACAAATTTGTATAGATGTGTTTTAATCAAGATACAGTCTGTAGAAAGATTTTTTGTACTGCTTTGTAGCAATCTATAGATTCTGAAGTAAATGCAGCACCCTTTGTTTCTAGGATGGCTTTGAATTATATTGTTTTTTGCAACATTTTTTATATACATGTACATATATCATTTTCATCGGAAGATATATTCATATAGTTTTCAGGTTTGATATGCAAGTGAAGGCTCTGATTTATTTTCAATAAATGTTTGCAATACGGTGTTAAATAAATCTTAATTTATGCAAATTTGACGTTGTAATTTGAAAAAAAAAGTTATGATCTTATGTTAGACATACAATGTACTAAGGAACCAAGTTATTCTTTCTTATTTGTTGTAAGCTTTACGACTCTGATGATTGACAGATCGTTCTTATATGGAGACCATATTTAAGAAAAATATGTACCTGAGCACGACTGTAACAATAAGTGGTAAACAGTTGACTCATCATGGTCTGAACATAATTTTGGGAATACCTGACACTGTTTTGCAATTTTTATTCACAAAAAGTCGCGAATTTAAAGTTTTAAAACAAATTAGGGCTTTCATCTTACTTATGATTTTTTTATGACGTTTAATACACAACAATCAATTTATCAATTAGTTCCTGCGTTATGTCTTTAATGCTGCTATTTGTTTTCTTTGTTTTTAACACGAGGTTCACTTTCCATCTTCGACTCTTGGTTGCTGCTCTGGTGTATTTTACTTTCTTTTAGAACATTCAAAATTACGTTTTTTTTTCATTCTGAATGGTTAAAATCGAGACAAAGCTTAATACAAAACGCTATCGTAAAGATCCCCTGCAAAATGTTGGAGACAATGCCCAGTGGACAAACAATAAAAGTAGAAAAAAGACTGACAGCACCAAGACCAAAATGATGAAAACTAGCACACACAACATTTCACAAAATATTACAATGAAAATAAAGTTTGAGCAACACGAACCTCATTAAAAATCGAGGTTGAACTCGTTTGCTCCAGAATAGTCGGCATGTTCTACTCAATTAATGACATAGATACCACAGCAGATTGGTGAGTTTCTCTTGTCTAACCATAAGACCGTACAAAATTTGCAATCTATAAGTTCATTTGAATTGTCTAACCGGAAAACATGACCGTTTTTGGAGTTCGAAATAAAAAACCCCAGATTTCTAGGACAAAGGATATATCAGACTGAACGACAGGAGCAATACAGATCTTTACACAAAACCACCAGAAGCAACACGATCCCAGCCAAAAAAAAATGGGTAGAAGTCAGGTGCTCCTTTTTCTTTTGGTGAAGTATTGATCAGCGTGGTTACTATGAACGAATTGGTCACTTGATATAAACTCATCATAGATACCAGAACATTACTGCTACAATGCACTTGATATCCTGACGAGTAAAGAGTAAAAGAACTCCAAGGAAAATTCAAAACGGAAAGTCCCTTATCAAATGGCAAAATCATAAGCTCAAACACATCAAACGAATGGAAAATAACTGTCATATTCCTGACTTGGTACAGGCCAGGGATGGGCACGATTACTGACAAATGTAATCGATTAATAATCGATTACATGAAGGATTTTTGTGCAATCGATTAATAATTGATTACTCTGATTTTTGTATGTAATCGATTGCAATCGATTAGTTTATCAAAAGTAATTACATTACTTTTCGATTACTGTCGATTACATGCTATAAAATAATGAAGCAAGTTTAAACACAATTATGTTGCTCAACTTATTTAGAGTGGATATTTAGAACTTTACAAAAACAGCTTTGAAGGAGCTACCATTTGATTTTTATGGGGGGTTTTCCCTCTATTCGGTCCTGCTTTTTATTTTCACTTATTGGTCCTGCCTTTTTTTTTTATCCTGACTTTTTACTCAAAACTCCTGTCCTGCCTATTTTTTCAAAATCCTAGCCCCCTATAAAATCAAATGGTAGCTCCCTAAAGCATTGTTTCCAAATGTTATGTTGACAGTTGTTTTTTAGATGGAAGCTCTTACAGAGGATCTAAACTATTTAAAAATTCTTTAGTGAGTGATGACTAACATGAGAACATTCTTGAAATGACTTCGACCATTGCATCAATTGCTTCTTTATATTGTAGGTTTTTTTCCCTATAGTTTTGCAAATTTTTGCTGTCATACTGACTTAAGTTTGATATTTACTCGTTATTAACAGGTATAATTGAATATAATTCATTACAATGTGAGAAGTTTCCTCTGAAAAATTACATAAAAAAGAAGAAGAATTGAGTTCAGCTAATTTTAAAAGATGGAAATTTATAATTTATAATTACATGAATTAATTAATCCTTTCGTTTGGATAATCCCCCTTATTACAGGTTATAAAACTGCCAATGGAGAACAATTCATAACTTGTGGCAATATAATGAATTAAATCTCTCACTTAATTAGACATAATTGAAATCAAAACAAAGTCTGTGTCTCATTGATTAGAAGTCTTTGATCATCTGATTAGTAAAAAGAAGAAGGTTGTTGAGAATTCTTTGTTCTCTATTCAAAATCATAAACAATATACATTTTTGTGTCAAAATGGGATAATTGTATCTATTACCAATCAAAATTTCAATGCATTGGTTCATTGTCAAAACGATTTTGTATTCTTTCATAATTTTGATGCTATACCATTATGACGAATCAACAGTTTATCTATTCTTAGCTAAAAATTCTAACTGTTATTGAAAATTAAGCTTTAAGTTTAAGGAATTTTATTACAAATAAGCTTACAACTTCAATGTAGTACAGAACTTAACTTAGTACTACATGTATTTTCCTATTTTGAATCAATTTTCTTATTTTTAACATTTTTGTGTTTAATATAAAAGGTCTTAAATTATTGACAAGCATTGAAAATCATTTATTTCAAAAGCTGGAAATATAGTAAAATTTGTTAGATCTGGTTAATCATAATGCAGCTTGAGACAACAGATCTAAATAAGGTATTTGATAAACTCTCAAGTAATATTAATACATTCTATACTATAAACTGATGAATACATGCATTTGTCTATTTTCTTTAACAGTGGGTTTTATTTCATCAATCTATTTCACTAAAGTAATCGAAATGTAAACGAAAAGTAATCGATGATTACATCATAATTTTTGCTGTAATCGATTAAATAACGATTACATGTAATTGAAAATGTTGTCGATTACAGATTACTGTCGATTACTTGAAAAAATGTAATCAATTACAATCGATTACGATTACAGATGTCGATTACCCCATCCCTGGTACAGGCATTTCCTTATGTAGAAAATGGTGGATTAAACCTGGTTTTATAGCTAGCTAAACCTCTCACTTGTATGACAGTCGCAAAGAATTCCATTATACTGACAACAATGTGTGAGTAAAACAAACAGACTTCTATACTTTAAGACCATCATGTATTATTTGTGAAGTTGATACGGAATATTTATCAACAAGGTCTTGGTATCTTCCAATGAACCTTTTTAGAAAAAGACGAGACGTCCATTGACATAACCTCGGCTCATCAACTTTCTGTTCAGACACTGGTGACGTTTCATAAAGTCTGAGTAGCAGTTGCAAGCTCTTGAACACCGAATGAGTTGGGAAATGTATATCCCATGTGCAGGTAGTAAGTGTAAGTGTTAAAAAATTGTGATCGAGATACGCCTACCCCTATCACAATTTTTTAACACTTTTCAACATTGTTTTTACGTATTTTTTCTCTTAGTAATCTCAGATTATTTATGCATCAGTTATTATTCAATTATAAGTTGGAAATATTTTAGCATTTTAAAGACCTAAAAGATACAAAAGAGCGAAAGAACTACTAGTATTCAACAAAATTTTACAAAATATGAAGTCTTTGGAGTGATCGGTTTTGTTGCATTATCAAATATAAGATGAATTAATATAAATTGAAGTTACACAACTAGAACCTTAAAAAGTAAAGTTGAGGTCATCTCTTTGAATGTTTTTTACGGATGCTTTCATGTCTTGGTATGACACCGAATATGTACCTTTCACAAAAACAATAATCCAACCCTCCTTTCCTCGTTCAGGACTTATCAACGCTCTTTAACTACCCCCCTCCCCCCAAAAAAAAGGGGGGTGTAATAAGAGAAGCTGGAACTGCTTACTATTCCGTTTAAATGAAGGAACATATTGCGTTGTGTTTTACTGCTTTCGATGGTCACTTCTCAATTAACCTCCACTAAAAAAAAATTATATTGTGTTTTATGTTGCCCTAAGCGACAGTGAATCAATCTTTAAGTCTGCTAAAACAGTATGGATGTTCTTCATTTTCTTTAACAAAAAACAAGTCCTGTTTGGTGTACATATTGAACTTCACGTACAGTTTTAGTTCAGTTTACAAGATATATGAGGTTTTTGGGTTTTCAAGTGAAGTAAAAAATATCCCGTTATTCGATGACCTCACCGTCCTATTGAAATGTAATTTGGAACAGTTTTGTCATTTTCTAGCGCGGGAAATTCTGGATACCATCTGCATTGTCAGCCATTCGTTCATTTAAAATTACATGTAGAACAATAAGCAAGAGTTATAGATTCATGAATGTTTGAACTGTCGTTCTTTTCATCCAAGAAACGAAAGATGGAAACCTTAGAATTTTCTCAATATAGATATCAGTTTCATTTTAGATGGCAATAAAAAAGAGGAATAAAACGAAAATGTCACAATTAATTACTGTGATATATTTTTTAATTACGTACAAATTACTGTGATTTATTGTGACTATAAGCTTTGCTGCAGTTAAAAAACTAACTATACGGTATGATTTTACTCATTGTTGAAGGACGTACGATGACATATATTACATCCATGTCATTTACACTCTGATAGTTAGTTGTCTAAGTGGCAATCATACCACATCTCCCTATTTTTATATCGACAAAGCTGCACAAGTTTAGAAATGTTTCTTTTAATATGTTCATATACTTTGATTACGCAGAAAATAACACCAGTTTAAAAGGTTTATTTGAACAAACCTACGAATAAGTCGGTTCGTTTCCATTCTTGTGTTTGAGGCGTTTGTGGCCTTATTAATAAATAAATGCTTGAGGAAAACTAGACCGTTGGTTTTAAATGTAATATTCTTGAAATTTAAACACTGGTCGATTATAAAAAACACTGTCTTCTTTGTATTTCAATACTATCAGAAATCTATAGATAGTAGTATATTTCACAATATCTTGAAATATTCATATCAACATAACAAGCAATAAACTATTCAAGCTTTTCTGTTTGATGTAATTTCATTTGAAGTATGATATGTTTACTGGAAAGTTAACACAATATGTTTGATCTGTGTTTAACAAAAATATTAGATGCGTTTAATAAATTGTTTTGCTGAAGCATGTCAACACTCTGATGTTATCATTTCAAAGCATTCAATGTTAACTTGAAAGTTTACATTATATGAATGTGTTTGATGTGCGATTTAAAAAAAAAGAATTAATATTTAAAGGGTATACACAGTTTTTTGGTGAGGTGATGTACGACTATTAATCAAACCAAAATGGATCGTCAATGTTTGGTTTTCCATTCGTTTGATGTGTTTGAGCTTTTGATTTTGCCATTTGTTAAACAACTTTCCGTTTTGAATTTTCCTTGGAGTTCGGTATTTTTGTTATTTGACTTTTTTCGTCATTTCCTTTTTATGCCATTATTCTGTCTGTTTTTTTTACACTTATGATTTTCGATGGCCTCCTTGGTGTTCTTTTCTCTCTTTTTTCCAGTGGTTATTGTACAGTCTTTTTATCGATACGTTAAAATGTGTTATCAACAAAATTTGATGATAATTTCAGTAAATTTGGGTAGTACTAGTTTACCGATGTTCAAATTTCATAAATCGTTAAAGAATACAAATCAAGGTATCACACACAAAAACTGGTTAAATCGTTAAAGAAGACAAATGAAGGTATCACACACAAAAACTGTTTTTTTTTTAGAGAAACATAAAAATTTAGAATAAGATATCAAATTATATCTGGAATGAAAAACTAGATAACATATGATGATTAGTAGTTATGTAAATGGAGGTTTGAGTATGCTTTATATTGAAAGTCGTGTTGAAGCATTAAAGGCGTCATGGATATATCAAATATTAAATATAGATATTGCCAGTAAGACGCCATTACCTATTAATTTAGGCAAAAATAGTTTACTGATATCCAAATCTCATAATTCGATTTAGAAGATACAAATCAAGGTAACAAATAGAATCTGAGGGAATCGTATAAACTCTAAACGGAGCAGGAGCAGGTGCGTTGACAGGGTAACCCAGGCGGATACCCTGTTGAAATTGAACAAAAGAAATGGAACTCTTTATTAGAGAAGGTGAAAAAGACCAAGTTGGTATATTTGAATTATTTGCATCTGTTTCTATGGCCTTTAAAAGTTTAATAAATGTCCATAATTAAGGAATTTTTATGCGTCTTATATGTGTGTTTTTACTTAAATTAGTATGGAACTTCGACATATTTGTTATCTTTTAAATTAGAGACAAATTTTCACAAAACAGTCGATGTGGTAGGAACAAATACATCTTTTTTTGTGCATAAGAATAAATTCTGCCAAAACAAATTCCACAGAAAAAATAAAGGACTGATCTTTTAAAATCATAATTTGCATCTCTGCCCCCTGCGACAGTTTTTTGGGAAAAAATCATAAAAATGGGCAATAATTTCATCGAAAAGAGAAAGTCAAATACACCTTTTTATGTTCAGGCGTTCGGGCGTGTTTGAGTTGACTATTCTGTCTTAAAAACGTATAAAACAAAAATATTTGATATATCAGCTCGCTTCAGATTCCATTATTCTTTATATATTTAGGATACAGGTTGATATAATAATATTAAAACTCACAGTACTAAAAGAGGAGTTATATGGGTCAAGCAAACTACCTTTCTAATGAGTCATAACAACTGCGTAGTTGGGTTTGAATAACATATTTTGACTAAAAGTACTTGACGACAGACTTTACCAGTTGAGTGGATTTTGAAAATGCATAACTTCCAAAAACTTTTGTGTGTGTGTTATCTAGGGTTATTAGTCTCCAACCTCTAAAATTGTTAGTCCACGAAATATTTGATTAGATTTATTTTAATGTTTTTTAACTTTTCGAAAATTCCCCCTGAAAACCGACCAGACATTAGTTTTAAGTTGACTAAAGGCATACAAGTACATTTAATGATGCTCAATAGCTAGTAGATACATTTGTCTTTTAAATACAACCGGCATAAAAGGATTGTAATGATGTTTTGTGGATAAATTGACAATGCGTTATCCCTACAATGGCTTCCATTTTTACGATTGTAAAAATTAGGTGGCGTAATGGGGAGATAATTTTGACGAATAAGAATCATGATTGAACCGTATCTCCTGCCGTGCCAATCCATACTCATGCAAAATGTCACAAGCTATAGAATTACAGATAAAACTATAAAATCACTAAAACTTTTTTGTTGGCGCCTTTGTCAAGTTTACTACTAACTACAAAAACTTATTTTTGCCGTCTTTGTCATATTTACTATCAACTACAGCAACTTTTTTGCGTCTTTTTTTAGATTTATTTGTATGTTTGTTTGAATGTTTTATTCAGTTGTGATGTATGTCTGTGATGTATATTTACACAGTTTTGGCTCCTGGATCCCAATTTACCTATTATGTCTTTTTAGGAATCTCACCAAATTTTGTCAATAAAACTATAAACAGCTGTTATACATGTGGGAGGTTAAGATAGCTATAAATCAGGTTTTCTCCGGAAAATGCCTGTACCAAGTTAGGAATATGACAGTTGTTTTCCATGCGTTCCGTTGGTTGATAAAGTCTAACGTTTGATATTGACAGTTTTTATGAACTGCTTTCTTCTTAAATTTACCATGGAGTTCGGTTTTGTTAATCCTTTGTGATTTTTAACATTATATATGGAATGTTTTTCTGTCCTAATCCTTTAACCTTAATCCATTGTTATTCGTTTTCAATGGCCTTTTAGCCGCAATTATTCGAAATTTGCATTAAATGATTAATGGATACAAACATATGATGCATACTGTCGAGCATATCTCATGTTAGTCATCTTCATAAAAAAAAAGTGGCAGCAGAAACAAAGAGAATAATCACAAAAAAATATATAAGTCGAAAACCAGATAATTTCATGGCCAAAAGAAAAAAACAACAAAAAGAAAAACTATAGTCTACAGAACACTACTCGGAAAACTTATGACTGAGCATTACTAATCTTACAAAAAAACTGGAATGAAATCAGGTACTCTGGAAGAGTAAGCAGATCCTGATCCACTCGTGGCAGCCATCATGTTGATCATGGCTTGTGAAAAGTTTGTGTGACATCAAAATTGTTCGGTGAGGTTACCATCGAGAAAAAGAGGACATGATGTTGGCTACAATTTAGTTAATGGCGTTTAATTCTCAATCGACCGTTGTCACTTCTATATTTTAGTCAAGATATGAAGCCGACAAATTGTATGTGTTTTATCCTTTATTTCAAGCGATGGGATGCGTTCAACATAGTCACCAGTCTTTGAATTATTTCGTGAGAGTGATTCATATATATAGCGTGAATGTAAAAGGTAATACTAACTTCTTTCATACTTCTTGAGTAACTCCTCTACGAAATCTGCCTCCCATAAAACAGGTCAGTTAAAAGAGAAACATAGATGGTTCCAATAGGAAAGCCGGTTGTCTACTGAAGATGCTTCCTTCACACGAATTAAAAAAAAATAAACATCTTGATGATGTCAGTTTCATTGAACTGTTTGTTTGAATCGAAGTGGTTTGTAACAAAGTATGATTTAAACCTATATAAAACAAAACTTTTGTATCTATACCACTACATTATTTCGATATGTCAAGAATAATTGCGATGCATAGCTTGATATGTGGTATTGACAACTGCCTGTTTGTGAGGTCTGTATGTCAAGTTCTACAATTCAGTAATATTTCTTTGCCTCAGTAGGTTTTGCCAGATTTTATGGACTTCTTTTTGAATTTACCTTGGTATTTTTGTTAATACTTTTTTACTGTCTCGTTGAAGAATAACCTGTATATCTTATTGTTCACGTAAATTGAAAAATTCCATCTGGGAAAGCTAAATCAATTTTTAACTTCAGTTTAATTTCCTTCAAGAATCATGAAGTTTTGAATTTCGAAAATAGTTTCATTTTTGTTTAATATAACAGTTTTATCTTGTAATTTAATAAATTGTATAGGAACATTAGTTTTAGTTCATACGGCCATGGTTGCTTTCATTACTTGATGTCTATCGTCGTCATTTTTTCACACTTTTTCAAATATCGTCACCTCTGAAAATAGGGACCAATTTCTTCCAAACTTGAACTGAATAATCCTTAGGATATATTATATTAAGTGTTTCGAAAATACGATACAGATGATGTTGCTACTTCTGAATATTTACTACATTTTCACTGTCAAAACTCTTATCCTGAAAAAAGAATGCGAACGGAAATTCGCCAAGCAGCTGTTTTAAATAAAATTACGTACAATTTCTACGCCACTGAAAGCTCTCGGTCCCCAGGAAACGGCTCTCTATACAGAGATAAACTAAAACTTATCAACACTCAATTAGCTTAAAGATACATGTAAATGAATGTCTTACAAATTAAGGCTCCAATCATAAATCTTAGTTTCTTAATTTCTGTGGTCACTACTCAACAAACATCTTACGTTTTGAACTCGTAGTAGCTTTTAATTATGTTAACACAAAGCTTAATTTATTTCCTTATGCAAAAATATAAATCTACCGCAATGCAAAATCGTAAGGTTATACTTATATGTACCAATTATTTTATTGATAACTTTGCTCTAACATAACACGTTTCTGGGCTGCATTTACTTTCCATACTGGCGCCTAATTTTTGCACAAAGTTTCAGCCATCATATCTAAAATATGAGTTCTCAGTCAACTTGGTAGCTACTTGTTTCACTGTTCTGTTGGTTGATTTTATCAGATAATCATCTTTTCCTGCATAGTTATTAACAGGTTTTAGCTTTAACCTTGTGAATGAACCAGCACGCCATTCTTACAAGTGACAAAAGTAATGATAAGATTTGTAACTGCGATCACAGTAATAACCATAACACCTAATGCACAACAAAATGCAAAATCCAGCTGTGTGTAATGATATAATATAAAAATAAGGAGATGTGGTATGATTGACAACGAGACAACTATTAACCAAAGTTCAAATAAGTTTTTTTTCAAATAAATATTATCGGATCCGATTGATATATATTTTTCTAAGTCAGAAAAAAATACTTTTCTTTTTAGCTAAGTTTGTTGTATATTTTAGCAATACAAGCAATCGACAAAATTTAAAAGTACACTTAACAATTTGCACAATATATAACATGTAAAGGTTCGATAAATGAATTGTAAATATCAGCTGTAACTCGGATATAAAACTATCATATGGAGATAATTAAATTAGCCAACAATACAGCTTTAAAAGCTATAAAATTGATAGCTATTTGCATATTTTCATTATCTTTTATTACATTGATCATTTTATTAAATACACATACATCTGTATGTTAACTTTTTTTAATCTAAAGTAGATTGCAGTTTAATTTCAATCAAAATCTAAGTTTACACAATATATCAATTTCATTTCAGGAATAAATATTTTCAATTGACAAAACTTTATTATGGAGTACACGATTAGATAAGAATAAAAAAAAAACGTGTGGTATATCTCAATGAGACAACAACAGATACATGTATCCTAAAGACATAAGTCTTTTGTTTAATTAAGAAAAAACATAAATATTTTCAATTGACGTGATTAGATAAGAATAAAAAAAACGTGTGGTATATCTCAATGAGACAACAACAGATACATGTATCCTAAAGACATATAGAGTCTTTTTGTTTAAGTTAAGATGACAAAACATAAAGAAAACACACAAGTTTTATATATATTATCAACAAACATCTTTGAAAGATTACATGTAGTAGCTGTATACATAAGCACCTTCGTTAAATTAAACGTATGATACAGATTTTATTTATACACGACACGTGCCTGTATTAAAATATTTATCAGACACCCTCGAGTCCATAATTTTAAAAAGCCTAATACATTCAACAATAAAGACTTCAGAATCTACCAAAAAAGAATTTTAAGGAGCCATCCAGATGCTCGACAAATCAAAATAGTTTTAGTACAATTACTAAGTACATAAAATAGGAACTGGTTATTTACAATAACTTGTCTGGTATTAAATTTTATCAGATAAGAGAGCTTGTTTATCAGAAAACATTATTGCTTAAATATAATTGATTCAGTTTAACACCTTATTTTTGCATAAATGATAATTCAAATTTATTCCTTACCATTTACCGGTGTTTCGTTTGTTGGAGGATCATAGAGAAGAAATTCAGTGTTTGATTTGTCACATTTAGAATTAAATAAGTAATAGCTTTCTAACTAAGTAACTTTTTATATATAACGTTTGATTTTGAATAAGTTATAACAAATGTAACATCTATAAAGGTAGTTTCTTCTAGCATTATTTGCTAACTTCTTGGACTTTTCTGTTTAAATGCTCTTCAACTGCGTAATTGATTCGGCCTTCCAGCTGTTATGATTTAAACGTCATTGATGAGTCTTATGTAGACAAAACGCACAGCTGGCGAACCAAGTTTTAAACCTTGTATCTTCGATGGGTCTAATGTAGACGAAACGCGAAGCAGTATGTATTACATCACATGCTTAGCCTGACTTTGATAAGGCATTGTATTGTAATGCTGAAATTGGCACATAGTCGTCAAAAGCCTACCATTCTGCTTTAAAATACATGTACGGGTATAGTAAATACAATTCATGTGCTTTGGAAAATTGTAATTGCTGAATTCACCTCTAGATACGTTTTGGGTAGTTGGTTTGCTGTTTCATTGACGTATACCTAAAATCTCAGTGTGTTAATACTGCTGAAAGACTATAATAATAATAACAATAATAATTTAGACAAGAATTGAACAATATCATTTAATAGTGAATATTTTCAGAAAGTTTCATATGCACCTAGTAACCTATGCATTGTTGTCGAACGAACGACCAGACATATTGATCTATAGACACTCCTGTGTAATAACAACCATTAAAGTTAAAGTTTTACATTTAAGCTGATTTAACCTACCAAAAGCTACATTTGTATCTTTGTATTATTTTTCAATAAAACATCAGATTAAATAACATAGACAACCACAAAAAGATGATTTCTTATGAACAATTGATATACAACTTATTTTGCAATATATATATATATATAATTTTGATTTGTTAGTTTATTTTGATATGACGATGTCCACGCTTATCACTTATTCGCTCTTCTTTCTGTTTTTGTTTTAACGCATCCATGTTCTAATTCCAACAAAGCAGAAGGTAAACGTGCGTGACTTCACAATAAAACTTGAAACGTTGTATTTTGAGCGAAGCTGGAATTTAAAATCAATTTTTTGTAGGAGTTCTTCTTTAAAGTTATTCGATGTGTATGTTTGAATTGTGAAACAACCAAAGAGCATGAAATGAAGGAATTATGTCTTCATGTAATAAGACAACTTTGTGGGACTTGTCTCCATATAGTCCTGTTTTAATACAAAAATCATCAATATTCCAAGATTCTTCTTTCACACAAGAATGCTCCTTTAAAGTATAACCATATATCATGCCATTTATAGCCATCATATCTTTTCATACCAATGGTTTCTGCAGCGCGATGTAAAGTCATATCAGGCTGAGTTGGGTGCCAATTAAAATAAGACATAATTGACCCATCGTTGTAGTACCAATTTAACTCTGCTGTACGATGATATCCTTGGAACATAATCCATGTAGTAATTTCAAACTGATCTAGAAAATTAAAACAACGACAGCAATAATTTACAAAATTTATTTGTTTTGTATTTGTTTTGTTCTGATTTTTCGGTTCTATTATATTGAATGATGCATGCATATCAGGAGACACATACTCTGTAGATGTATCCTGTCTCGCTCCATTTTGCAATTACAAAATTACTACCTTTCACCTTTTGAATGACAATTACAATAGTAGAATGTATAGAAATTCTTAAAATCATTTTTATAATATCAATGGAGTGGAATTAAAGTCTAATTGGATTGTAAGTATGCTTTATTTTTATCACCTTGCACTTTCACGACTTGACTGAGGTTTTCTACAGCAGTTTGTTAAATTTCTGACCAGTTGAACAGTTTGGTTTGATAAAACAAATTGCAATTTGGTCAGAATTTTGAATAAACTGCAATAGGTGGAGAGCAACAATTACAGTCAAGTCACAGTAACTCATCTGTTTTCCTGACGGTATATTTACAGCAAATTTATTTTTGACGAAAAACTACAGTCATCTCTTATTTTCCACTCTTTAATGGGGTCTTATGTACATAAGCCTATTTAAATCTAACAGAATATTGACTATTTATTTGTCATTCGGACGTCAAAACTGATTTAACATTTAAGAAGGAAATGTTAAGTTTTACATTTTTGGTTTGGTTTCAAAACAGTAGAAGTAGACAACGAACCTGGTATAAAATGACTTAGATTTGAAAATATTAATGTTATAGGCAGTGAAATTGATATTGCTAATGTTATTTCTGTTTGCTAATTGTTTTTGTTTAGTAAGTTTTAACCATGTGCAAGACTGTTAATAGTTGGTACAATTATTAACTCCTTTTATTAGAAGCAAATTAAAAACAACATACATTTTTTTTAATACTGGAAATATGAGGGTGATGGTGGTTAAACGTCAGACTATATTATATTTTAGGATCATTTTACATTCCTCAGTTGTATTTGCAGTAAAACTCATATGTATAAATAGTTATCTAATATTGTGGATACAGACCAAGACAATTGTAATAAAGAAGGTAAATATATTTCAAATTATTATTTATGAAAAATAAAGAAAACAATAAACTGATTTTAATGCGAATAATAATAATCTAAAGCTTGTTATAGATATTAGTAAATAAAATGTTGGGATTAATAAGGATTAAAATATTGGTTTATGAAGTCTACGTATATCAAAGCATAACTATGAAACTTTTAGAAAAGATACATAACATGAATCTTAAAAAATATACTTTTGGGTTGTATAACCAACACTACAAACCAGTAAAAGTCTGAAATGGATATAAGAAGATGTGGTATGAGTGCCAATGAGACAACTCTCCATCCAAGTCAAAATTTATAAAAGTAAACCAATATAGGTCAAAGTACGGTCTCATACAAGGAGCCTTGGCTCACACAGAACAGCAAGCTATAGAGGGCCCCAAAAATTATTCGTGTAAAACCATTCAAACGAGAAAACCAACGGTCTAATCTATATAAAAAACGAGAAACGAGAAACACTTATGAACCACATCAACAAACGACAACTACTGAACATCAGATTCCTGACTTAGGACAGGTGCAAACAATTTCAGCGGCTTTAAACGTTTTAATGGTACCAAACCTTCACCCTTATCTGAAACAATAGTGTAACATCACAACATAGAAAGACACACTATAAAATATCAATTGAAACGGCTTAACTCAATCAAAGGACATATTAACACCAGTGAACATACACTGAACAAATAAATTTGATCTATGATACAATGTAAATACAAAATAAATAAACTAAGGGAAGAATAATTAAAGTAACATGTTATACCGCTGTTAAACAATTTAAGAAAAACAATATGCCTTGAACAAAAATATCAGCCATTTGCAATTACTTTCAACACAGGTAAATGAAAATAATGTTGTTGTTAGGTATACGTGTACAGTTCAAATGGAGAAAGGAAATATTTTACAAAATAAATAATTTTGATGTTTATAGTACGAAGAAGTGAAAATTTATAGTAATACCAAACACTTATCAAAGCTGATATATAGACCAGATATAACCCTGAAAAAGTAAACATTAAATAACAAAAAAGCATTACAATTAGTATCAACAGGTCAAATAAAGAAGAAAGTACGATTTGAGAGTACTCGCAGTTACTGACAGCTAGTTAAAAGCCAAAAACAGTTAATAATAAAAAATCATGCATCAGAGACTAAAATCAACTAAAACACATCCCAGGGATTTAGTATTTTAACGTCATGGACAGTCAAAGAAAATGGCTTATATCTGTACTCGACTGTACTGATTTTTACTCGACCAGTCTGAATTTGTCTGAATAATACTTGATATGACTCGACCCAATCTTAATCATACTCGACTGTACTGATTTGTACTTGACCCTTATCTTTGCTATTGAAAATAGTCTGAACTATTACTCGACCAGTCTGAAATAGTCTTAACCTATTCTCTACCTGTTCTCGACCAATACTTGACCAGTTCTCGATCTATGTTTTCAGGCTGAACCATACTCGACCAAAGGTCTGAACAATACTCGACCAGTCTGAACCATACTTGACCAATTAACCTCTACTTTTGTTTTTAATTTTAACTGTTTAAATAACATTCTTTTTAACTGACATGACAACAGCTACAATATAGTAAAGATATATAAAAACAGATTTTTACATCCTTACATGATTATGAGATTTATCAAATTAAGTCAAATTATCTAATTTTAAAGTCTGTTCTTGTTAAAAAAAACAAATTGTCTTTTACCTGAAAAACACACCTGTACTGTGGATAATAAAACCTTATTAAGGTGCTTCTTGTTTGGCATGTGTTTTTTTTTAAACAAAACTTCATTCACCATAAATTCTTAAATAAAAACTACATAGGATTCATGGTTACATACAATAATTATATAACTATCTTTTTAAATGAGGTAACAACAGACAAACAAAATCACTGGAATTGTTTAACCTTATATCAGAAATATATCTATTCTTATTATAATTTGGGATATATATCCAAATATATATAAAATGACTGAATAATAGCCAACGATAAATCTTACGGGGCGATGGATCATAAAATTATGATACAGTACACTACAAAATATAATATATAACAAGTCTAAAAGTGTACAACATCACAAAAAAATAATTAAATCATGAACAATTTAAGATATTTCGGATAACTAATATCCTTCATCAGTAAGATGTAAAATGAATCTTATCTTGACATGTGGTAGACAAACTGAAAAAAAAATCTAAAATGCTATTCAAATTATCAATAATCAATACGCTGGTAATTTTTTTCAATATTGATGTTTGGGAGGAGGAATAAATTTCTTAAAACTGTAAGAGTCCAAAACAGAAGCCGGAGTTATTGGAAACAAGTGATGGTAGGGAAAATGAGTGACATATTCTATGTTTTTTTCATTTATGCCCTCTGGGGAAACTGTTCTAAGCTTTCTTATCCAAAACCTTTCCCGACCAAGTCTGTCGGCCCTTGAACAACCCTCGTTGTGGTCTATGATAGTGATGGTAAGGTTTTTGAGATCAGCTTGGGCGTGCCCAGGTGATCTCAAATGACGACTTACGGGGAGGTCGGGCTTGCAGGTGTAGTCACTTCGATGACCATCCATGCGTTTGTTGAATAGATGTTCTGTCTCGCCAACATACTGCATGCCACATCGACAATGAAGAAGTTATACAACGTTCTGGGTTTTGCAAGTTACATTGCAAAATATAGTGTACACAGACCCAGTGGAGTGGCAAGTAAATGTTTGAGTATTCAGATTTGTTGGCAAATCAGACATCGTCTGTTACCACACGACTTGCACCATCCTGCAGTTGAACAACTTTTATTAGAGGAAACATCAGATCTCACATATAAGTCTTTATATATATCTAAAAGTGATAAAAACTTAATAAAAGTATTTAAATTGTTCTTCTGATTGGGGGTAAACTATAAAATAATACCTCTTGCTTGGGACACACTCGTTAAAAAGATCACACCTGATCAGAGAGTAATAAATTTTAAATAACATCTATTGAAAATTAAACAACATCCAGTAAAACTTAAATCACAAGGCCTTTTGAATTCACTAGATAACTAATACACGAGTTTAAGAAAAATAGGGGTTTCTTTTTACCTGTAAAACACAGGTAATTAAACCTATTGAGGTGCTTCTTGTATGCCATGTCTTTAATTATGACAAGACTTAATTAATCAACCTAAAGTTTACTTCAACTTCGGAACACAATTCCTTTTTTAAAAGGTTATCAAGGATTGCTATGGAAGTTCTATAATAATAAATTCTTGCTTTTATAAAACAAAGGTGTCATTTTTAAAATTTATTAAGTTACTTTATATACAATAAAAAAAAATGTTCACTGCGTTAATAACGAAACTCGACTGACACCATAAATTTATACCAGGCTTAAGTTAGTGCTGAAAATTTTCCAGTAACCATAAAATATATCTGAAACATTCAAAAAATTTTAAATACCATTTAAAATATTTGAATAATGGTCGAAAGTTCTAGTATTTTTGATGTAAATAATGCAATGTGAACATGATAGCATGTATATAAAAATTCATTTAACTGAAAACTTAATTTATAACATGACATTTTTTTAATCCGACTAGAAATTACTTCCTTTGATCATCTTGTTTTATTTTTATTTTAAAGGTGATACACATTGTATATATATATATGAAATCCGGATATGGTGTACTAATTTTTTTCACCTTTTGATTGCGAAATTCCATCTTTTCCGCAAGTTTATTGTTTTCTGTTTGGTATTAAAATTAATAATTAAGATCCATTTTGTTACATTTGGTAGATGGTCCGTTTATTTGGCAATCGCCAATGGCAGTCAGCAGGATTTCAGAACATCCGTTCTTCGACCTGCTAGTCAAATGCGTTTTGTTAAAATATACTTTTTCATTTTTTTGGTCTTTTGGAAAATGTTGTTTTTGCTGTATTTAGACCCCTCTATCAAGAAATTTGTTTTGCATGCACACGTAATAAAAATTGCGGTTTTTTTTATAATTGCGGTTTTTATCCAACGCAATCATAGGTTTGAACGTTGTTTTCAATTTAGACTTGTATATATATATATATATATATATATATACAACTCGTCTAAACATCAACCCAACACTGTTAGATCTGTAAATTTGCTTTCGCAATTTTTTTGTTCTTCCCTCGCTGGGATTCGAACTCATGCTACTGAGATATCGTGACACCAAATCGCCTGCACTGTATCCGACACGCTAGACCACTAGACCACCTAGGCTTCACAAATATAATAAAGCTTTCGGTGGCCGGGTGTTACGCCTAGGTGGTCTAGTGGTCTAGCGTGTCGGATACAGTGCAGGCGATTTGGTGTCACGATATCTCAGTAGCATGAGTTCGAATCCCAGCGAGGGAAGAACAAAAAAATTGCGAAAGCAAATTTACAGATCTAACATTGTTGGGCTGATGTTTAGACGAGTTGTATATACAGTATGTACACAGCCATGTATCACCATCACTGCTGGTGATCCGATGGATCAATCTGTTGTAGAGTTGTCACTGGTTCAGACGTACTTATATATATATATATATATATATATATAAACCGCAATTTTCATACTCCCCTTAACCTTGGAGAGTGGTGTAACAGTACAACATAAGAACAAACTATTATAAACAGTTGAAAAAGAACGCGACAAGGAATTTGTTTTTGTCCCGGCTGATAAGGCTGCTAATAAGATCATTATTGTTTGACTTAAATTTTGCATTGAGGTTCTGCAAAAGGAAATCACGAATTCACCAACATTCTAACTGACTCCATTTTTGGAAAATGACATCTGTCACAAATACAAACTTTTAGCTACCTCTTTACAAGCAGAACCAAATACAATGAAAGTTCCAACTATGTACTGGCTTCCGAAGCTGCACAAAAATCCTTACAAATATAGATTTATTTCGTCTTCAAGCCATTGTTCCACTAATAAAAAGTAAAATCACAAAAATACTGAACTCCGAGGAAAATTCAAAAAGAAAAGTCCCTTATCAAATGGCAAAATCAAAAGCTCAAACACATCAAACGAATGGATAACAACTGTCATATTCCTGACTTGGTACAGGCATTTTCTTATGTAGAAAATGGTGGATTGAACCTGGTTTTATAGTTAGCTAAACCTCTCACTTGTATGACAGTCGCATCAAATTCCATTATATTGACAACGATGAGTGAACAAAACAAACAGACACAATAGGTAAAAATGTCAAGAATAGGGGTACAGCAGTCAACATTATGTTATCATCTTAATCACTATAAAAACAAACAAATGTAATAAAGAAGCAAAAAAAAGGCATACATCAAATTAAACATCCTCATTTTGCTATCTATTATACTTACTAGTACACTTAGTACAATCAAAAACCTGGTAATAAATTGTTCAAATAAGGCATTTGACAATAGTGGAATTAATTACTTTTGGAGTGTCAAAAATTCGTTGGAATTACTTGATAAATTGCATACTTATATTGGTGATTTCGAATATGTTCAAAGTTTTGATTTTCCTACCCTATTTACCACTTTGCCTCATAATCTTATTAAGAAAAAATTCACACACCTCGTTAAATGGGCATTTAAAAGTCAGAATGCGAATATATATGTTCAAACTCTTTTAGGTCATTTTTTAGTAACAACAAACAAAAGAACTATGTCAATTGGACCTGCTTTGATACTATAACTGCTCTTGAATTTTTACTAGATAACATTTTTGTTCGCTATGGAGATTCCGTATATCGTCAAGTTTTCGGAATTCCAATGTGGACTAACTGTGCTCCACTTATTGTGGACCTGTTTCTGTATTGTGATGAGTTACAATTTATGACTAAATTCAGCAAAGACCCATCGAAACAACATCTGATTCAAAAATTTAATAACACTTTTAGATATTTGGATGATATATTGGCTCTCAATAATGACGACTTCAGTATGTACACTAAAGAGATATATCCTGCCGAACTGACTTTAAATAAAGCTAATACTAACAATGAAACTGCCCTTTTCTGGATCTTGATATCTATATCTTTAACGGGAAGCTAAATATCAAATTTTATGATGAAAGAGATGATTTATCATTTCCTATTGTTATTTATCCATTTTTATGTGGTGATATTCCCTTGTCACCATCTTATGGTGTTTATATATCTCAACTTGTTCGATTCGCTCGTATATGTAACAACGTGTTTGATTTCAACGAAAGAAATCTCTGTATTACTGAAAAATTATTACACCAGGGTTTTCGATATCACATACTAGTCAAAACATTTACTAAATTTTATCATTGGTACAAGGACATCATTCGTAAATATAAATCAACACGCGGACGTCTTATATGTTCAGGTATTTCACATCCAATCTTTTATGGTCATATTTTTTACAAAACACAAAAATGTCGGCATTCGCCTCAAAAGCTAACCAAACCTTTAAACAGACTAACTCAGAAGGGATATAGTTACGATACTGTTGTCAGGTCATTAAGGATCGCATATTTTGGTATTAATATTGATTCACGCATAGGGTCTTTGCATCGGAAATAAACACATTTGTTCTAAAACCAGTTGTTGGCATGATACGGGTTATGTTCTTCTCATATATTTTATGATGGTATAATACTAAACCACTAACGGGAGGGATTGTGCTTGATTTTCATATGATGAAGACATAATCTTTCAATCAGTTTAATTGAGGTCTTGGGCTGGCATGTCAGTAACTGCTAGTAGTCCTTTGTTAATGTATGTATCATTGTCATTTTGCTTAGTTTCTTTGTTACCTATTCTGACATCGGACTCGGACTTCTTTTACTGTGCGTATTGCTGTGTGTTTCTTTATTCTACATTGGCTAGAGGTATAGGGGGAGGGTTGATATCTCACAAAACATGTTTAACCCCGCCGCATTTTTGCGCCTGTCCTAAATCAGGAGCCTCGGGCCTTTGTTAGTCTTGTATGTTTTTTAATTTTTTAATTTTAGTTCATTTATATGTTTTGGAATTTAGTATGACGTCCATTTTCACTGAACTAGTACACATTTTTATTTAGGGGCCAGCTGAGGCCCACCTCCGGGTGCGGGATTTTCTCGCTGCGTTGGAGACCCATTGTTGGCTTTCGGCTGTAATCTGCTCTTTGGTCGGGTTGTTGTCTCTTTGACATATTCCCCATAACCATTCTCAATTTAAACTCATCAGATTGATACACATAGAAATACATCTAACACAAACATAGAGTGGACGTGGACGGGTACTTGTACATCCAAACAACAAAAAGACACAAAGTACAGATCTGCGAGTACTCGCACAGCTAGTTCAAAGCCAATAACAACTAATAAAAAAAAATCATGAATCTAAGACTAAATTATCAATCAATACACATCCAACATCCAATGGTTTAAGGGTAAAGACATCATAAACAGTCAGAGAAAAACATGACCTTGTGCAATTCCAAGATACAGGTATCGACAGATTGTAGAGCCACGAATGTGCATATGTCTATAATAATAATATTTAGTTTGATTTTAATTCACGGATAACAAAATCAATATTAATACCAATAAAAACAATATTCAAAGATCTAATTACAGTGTTGAATTGGTAGCCTTTTAGAATAAGTTTATTTCAAGGATCGAGAAGTTTATCCGGATCGTTTCTAAATTTCCGGGCTCGGTAAACTTCTCCGTAAAATTGAGGATGTGCTATCCCGTTTGAAATAAGTTTTCTACAGGTACAACCAAACTTCAAAACCAAATCTTTATATCTATGGAAAAATTTAGTAAAGGTTTCAGGTAATTTGTTTGAACGAAACCCCTGACTTAATAATTTACCAGTAATACATAGATTACGTTCATTAAAATCCAAAACGTCACAACAGACACGGTCATAGCGAACGAGTTGTGATATATAAACACCGTAAGATGGTGCCAAAGGAACATCACCATCCAAAAAAGGAAAATTAACAATAGGGAACGAAAAATCGTCCCTTTTGTCGTAAATTTTAGTGTAGAGTTTCCCGTGTAAAACTGAAATATCTAAATCTCGGAAAGGACAGAGAAAATTAACAGCTCCAATCATCTCATCACACCTCCAGTAAGTATATCTAGCATATTTACCTTTCTAATTAGAGAAGAAGGCTTTAAATGAGTTGCAGCAAAAATATTTGCATTCAGATTTACCAAACGACCATTTAATTAAATAGGAAAACTTTTGTTTGATAAGATTGTGTGGAATTGTAGTGTAAAGAGTTGAAAAGTCAACACTGTCAACAGAATCAAAAGGACTATCAAAAGCACGTAGTTTACCTAAAACATCCAAAGAGTTTTTACACTCCAAAAATAGTTAATTCCACTATTTTTATAAATTTTATTACAAAAGTTAATGATAAGTTCTTTGATAGTAGAATGTTTGTTAAGTAGGGTTCAGACTACAGTCGAGTAATATAAAGTAAATTTCAGACCAATTCAGACTGGTCGAGTAAAAATCAGTACAGTCGGGTACAGATATAGGTCATTTCAGACTTTTACTGGTTTGTCGTGCAATAGCTAGAAAAAGTCTAAGATTTGAAGTTTCAACACTATAAATCTTAAACAGAGTAATTTTTTAAATGTCGAACTGATAGTTTAATTAAGAGACGGTGTGATAGGTTTGAGGGAAGTCGGGTCAATTGCTTCATGGTCTCGAAGGTGGGAATAGATGTATGGTTTGAAGACAAAATATTTTCAAACGGGTGAAAAAACCGAAACTGAAACAAGTTTTCTTTTTTAAAAATACAAACCAAGAAAATCTGCAATATGATGTTGTTTCTTCTCTGAATCAATTTTCATAAGTTCACCTCCTTCATTTCCACAGATAGGACTATAATCGGCATATGATAAGGAATTGTTTTCCGGGTGGAGTTTGTAGCAGCTGTTGAATATTTTGCTGTACACATAGCCATTTACTCTGGGACAGCGTTCTAACAAAGGAAAATACACAATATGTTTTACACATGTACGTATTTATGCAGTCGTCTCACTTTATACACTAGTTTTATTGAACAAATAACGAGTTCAGGTAACTGTAAATTCAGCAATTAATGTGTTCATTTATTATTGCGAATCAATGATTAATTACTTGTAAATATGCAAGATTCTAATTAATGCAAATATTTGGTGAAGGAAAATAGCTACTTAAGTTCTGAATGCGAACCTGATACTGTCTCATTTTTCGTATCAATATAAACATTGCAATAATTTCTGAATTTACTTCAGTATGTACACTAAAGATTTATCCTGCCGAACTGACTTTAAATAAAGCTAATACCAACAATGAACACTGCCCTTTCCTGGATCTTGATATCTTTATCTTTAACGGGAAGCTTAATACCAAAATTTATGATAAAAGAGATGATTTTTCATTTCCTATTGTTAATTATCCATTTTTAGATGGTGACGTTCCCTTGTCGCCATCTTATGGTGTTTATATATCTCAACTTGTTCGATTCGCTCGTGTATGTAACAACGTATTTGATTTCAACGAAAGAAATCTCTGTATTACTGAAAAATTATTACACCAGGGTTTTCGATATCACAAGCTAGTCAAAACATTTACTAAATTTTATCATCGGTACAAGGACATCATTCGTAAATATAAATCAACATGCAGACATCTTATACGTTCAGGTATTTCACATCCAATATTTTATGGTAATATTCTTTACAAAGCACAAAAATGTCGGCATTCACCTCAAAAGCTAACCAAACCTTTAAACAGACTCATAAGGAAAGGATATAGTTACGATACTGTTGTCAAGTCATTAAGGATTGCATATTTTTGTATTAATATTGATTCACTCATAGGGTCTTTGCATCGGAAATAAACACATTTATTCTAAAACCAGTTGTTGGCATGATACGGGTATTGTTCTTCTCATATATTTTATGATGGTATGATACTAAACCCCTAACGGGAGGGATTGTACTTGATTTGCATATGATGAAGACATAATCTTTCAATCAGTTTAATTTAGGTCTGGAGCTGGCATGTCAGTAACTGCTAGTAGTCCTTTGTTCATTTATGTATCATTGTCATTTTGCTTAGTTTTTTTTTTGTTACCTATTCTGACATCGGACTCGGACTTCTTTTAAACTGAGTTTTACTGTGCGTATTGATATGTGTTTCTTTATTCTACATTGGCTAGAGGTATAGGGAAGGGTTGAGATCTCACAAAACATGTTTAAACCCGCCGCATTTTGCGCCTGTCCCAAGTCAGGAGCCTCTGGCCTTTGTTAGTCTAGTATGTTTTTAACTTTAGTTCATTTATATGTTTTGGAGTTTAGTGTGACGTCCATTTTCCTGAACTAGCACACAATTTTAGTTAGGGGCCAGCTGAGGACCACCTCCGGGTGCGGGATTTTCTCGCTGCATTGAAGACCCATTGGTGGCCTTCGGCTGTTGTCTGCTGTTTGATCGGGTTGTTGTGTCTTTGACATATTCCCCATTTCCATTCTCAATTTTATTATTGTATTTCAATATATAATCAGGAACATACTGCAATGAGACGAAAAAATATAATTTCTTGATAAAAGAAACATGTTTATTAGAAATTTTTTACAATTGTTGTTTACAGATATTTTTAACTACTACTCTATAGTAGTCATAGTTAGGACAATTTAACCTGCTTATCCTTCCTGAGTACACTACAGTCCACCCTAGATGTAAGGTTGAGTCCATGTTTGAAGCGTTTTAATTGTTTTTGTATTTTGATGAATAACTGTCTGTCTACACAAATGTACACATATAAAGGACATTTATTTGGGACCAGTGTTAACCTCTCACTAAAACTGTGAGAATAATCTGTTATAGAACACTGTTGGAGAACAGTTCCATCCTTGAAAGTTTATGGGAGACATTTAAGCATCTGATCTGTTCTAGGGTATACATATCAGGATATGTTCAAGGCTAGAACTGTTTAAAACTATTGTATGGTCGAAATGTTCAAAACTAAACTAAGGTAGAACTGTTAGGATGAGTTCTAATGTAGTTCAAAAGAGCTCTGAATAGATAGAATATGTCTCTGGTACTGATTTACAACAGTTCTAGTTGTTAAGGAAGTTATTTGGCAGTTATTTGTATTTCCCCTGTAAGACACAGTTTACATCTTAGGATTAGATAGTTAAAAAATGCAGTCTTGGATGTATGACAGTGCTGTTATTTCACCATGTTTAAATTATTTTTTTTTGTATTTAATATTGCTTAAGTAATATGTGGAAAACATTTTTAAGAATACAATAATTAATATCGAGAAGAAAATAATTATACAGTTCGATAAGCAAATTTAGGTGTACATATAAAAGTACAATATTTGGAATACAAAATGACTAAATCATTTTCTTTGGATATGTGTTGTTACCGGATTACCGGAGTTTATCTGATTCAACATTATCACGTTACCACATTATACAATTGTATGTTTTGATACAAATTGGTTTATGTTTTTGTTAGATGTATTTTTCTTTGTATCGATCTAATGAGCTGTAACACCACTGTCCCAGGTTAGGGGAGGGTTGAGCGCTCACAAACATGTATAACCCCGCCACATTCTTTATATGCCTGTCCCAAATCAGGAGCCTGCAGTTCAGTGGTCGTCGTTTGTTGCTGTATATCATATTTTTATATTAGTTTTATAATGTTAAGTTGAACATACAATAAGTCCTTATAATGCGAGCATGTATGTTCGTAACGTATTAACTGAGGTATGCAAACGCCATACGATGGATAAGAGGGTATGTTTCTAAGACATGGGAATTTCGTTTTACTATATTTATATTAACGTCATTTAATTTAGACTCTTGAAGATAGTTGTTTCTTTGGCAGTTATACAACATTTCCTTATTTCTATATTGCAATGCAACAGCTTTGGCAGTGCTAGTTAGTTTTGATTGCGAATACACACTCAGTCAAAATGTCGCAATCGGGAATAAAACACTACCGAAAAAAAAAGACAGAATATGCGGTTATTTGGGTATCTAAAGATTTAAGAGTGCGAAAGCATGGCACTAGTATGTGAATACATACACATATTGTTTCGGTCAACCAATTTGTGATGGTGTCGATTTCAGTAGTTTTTTCCCCACATGATTCTATTTGAGCAGCTATAAGCAACAATAGGTTATCGTAGAGCCTTCAAAAATGAATAAAGCTTATATCGTATAGTCAGCTATAAAAATTTGTCCGAAAACATTTGTATCATGTCTTTACTATATCGCGTTTAAAGCATCATAACAAAAAGGACTGAACAATAATTTCCATTTATGCCTAGTATTCCTTTCTGTCGTCTCATTTAAATGATTGTATACAGTACAGGAGAGTCGGTCGACAACACACAAACAAACATACAGGTACTTTTATATTTATACCTAATTTAATAAACATTTCTTACCGTCTAAAATTAAATAATAGTTCCACCCAGCAGCACTTTGTCCTAATGCTGAAGGTCTCTTTATGTAGCCTGTGTTAATGCAAATGCACTCTTGAGCAGCTTCATTGTAGAACATAGACATAGACTCAACCATTATAACACAATGCGATGTGCATGCAGCTAGACTTCCATGAGCAATTGGAAAGATAGGTTCATCGATGAACCAGTCTTTCAAATGTACTTGATTTTCTCCTTTGAAGACATCTGTACCCTCCAACCAAGGTAATAAAATCAAACTGAAGCAAAATAAGAGCATTAATGTGCCCTTTTCTAACATACCCCTTTTTAAATCAAATAACTAACTAAATGTAGATGGTATATTTTGTATAAATCGGTTTCCGAATAAACTTTAAGATCACATTAAATTGATATATAAAAAAGTGGTCGTAGTACTCTTCGTTTGTTATTTGAAAATATGTAATGTGCAATCCTATTGGCCATTTGACAATTCCAAGCGAAATGATATTCTTTCGCTGATTTGATATTGATGTCTTTGAAATTGTCATTGAGATGCTCTTCGTTTCTTATAAGAAATTTAATAAAAGGTATCATTAACACATAAATAGACTAATTGATATATGAAGAGGGATTAAACAGGTTCATCCTGTTACCAAATCATTTTCATTTTCATTTAATTATTTGTTTTAATAACTATTGTTAAAACTAAACGTTATTTGATATAATTGTGTTACTTTCTATTAAAATTCCCGTGCTTTAAAAGATAGAAATAATTTTGGAACAAGTCATTACTATTATATTGCTGGGTCTTCCAAGTGCTCCACGAAACCTCTTTCTAAATTATTAACATCTATTTTATCAGCAATCAAAGGCGGGCTCCAAAGTTATTGTGAAACTGCCTATTCTAGAGGTGGCGTGAATCAGATGTGGATACTAAAAAGTTTCAAAGATCTTTTAGAGTACGTACAATCTAAGACTCTCTCATCATGCAATAGTATTAAAACATTTGACTTTTCTACACTTTACACAAGTATTCCCCATTCCAACTAAAAGACAAATTGAAAGAGTTGGTATTACCTTGTTTCATTAAAAAGAATGGTGAACGTAGATACAAGTATCTAGTCTTGGGGAGGGATAAATCCTGCTTGTAAAGAATCACTCTGATTCAAACAAAAAATTCTCTGAAACTGACATTATCAAGATGCTTGATTTCTTGATTGACAACATATTTGTTACGTTTGGAGGACATGTTTTTCAACAGACTGTCGGAATTCCAATCGGAACCAATTGTGCCCCTCTTCTTGTCGACTTGTTTCTTTATTATTATGAGGCTAACTTCATACAGGAACTTCTTAGGAAGAAAGATAAGAAGTTAGCAATATCCTTTAACTTTACGTTCCTCTATATAGATGATGTTCTCTCACTAAATAATACAAAATTTGGTGACTATGTTGAACGAATCTATCCCATCGAACTAGAGATAAAGGATACTACAGATACAGTTAAGTCTGCCTCATATCTTGACTTACATATAGAAATTGACAATGAAGGTCGGTTGAAAACAAAACTTTACGACAAAACAGTAATTTCAGCTTCCCAATTGTGAACTTTCCATTTCTATGTAGTAACATTCCAGCAGCGCCTGCATACTGAGTATATATCTCCTAATTGATACGATATTCCCGGGCTTGTATTTCCTATCATGATTTCCTTGATAGAGGATTGCTGCTCACAAGGAAGCTATTAAACCAAAAGTTCCAAATGGTGAAGTTGAAATCATCCCTTCGTAAATTTTACGGACGCCATCACGAGTTGGTTGACCGTTATGGAATAACCGTTTCACAGATGATATCGGATATGTTCCTTATGTCGTAACTACAATATCCTTCCCTTTTCACGAATGTGACCTACCGAATTAGACTATTTACCGGATTTGTAATAACATAAGCAACACGACGGGTGCCACATGTGGAGCAGGATCTGCTTACCCTTCCGGAGCACCTGAGATCACCCCCAGTTTTTGGTAGGGTTCGTGTTGCTTAGTCTTTAGTTTTCTATGTTGTGTCTTCTGTATTATTATTTGTCTGTTTGTCTTTTTATTTTTAGCCATGGCGTTGTCAGTTTATTTTCAATCTATGAGTTTGACTGTCCCTCTGGTATCTTTCGTCCCTCTTTCATTACTAGAGTGTATTAAATACTAATGAAATATTACAATGATTCAAACAGAAAATCTTAGTTTTCTTTTAATGATTCAATTCCGTTTACAATGAATCTTTTATTTCTTACCTTTTCATCATTTTTTTCAGTTCATGTGTCTAGAGTGGTTTGCTCTAAAGGAGTTTGAATTTTACTTTTATTATTACCGAAAATACCAATTTCGTTTTTCGTTTAGATTTTATGTCTATGACATGTTTTTACTGTGTAATTATTGCAAAATTCGAGCCATCCATACATACGGTGCTATAAATAGGTTATCTAGTCTAAGGTATATGTACTATATGTTACAAGTTGATAAAAAGTGAAGAATTTCTAATTTTGTACTCTTTACTATATGTAGTAAAAGTGTCAATATATGGACCATTATGAGTAAGAAAAGCAGAGATTTATTAAGTTATTTCCGTGGAGACGATTTGCTATTAGCTCTCTAATAAGTGTATTTGTCCTTCTAAAGGTTATTTCAGAAATACATGTTGAACGAACGAAAACCAAGTCGTATCAAATGTTTTATATTAACAAACCAAAATCACTTCAAACCCCAAACTTATTTATATTATGAGAATAAAATACCAAAGTCGTCTGATGTATTGAGTGAGCAAACAAGAACAACAAAACCAACGAACTACAAAAAGCCCACATTCGTTCAGAAACATTTATATAAATCTTCTTTTTTTATAACTTCATTCTTTCTTTTCTGCGATTACTCTCAGGTGTGTATAGTTGGATTGTAGTAATCAATCTTAAGTTTTCTATGCAGCATTTTGTTAACTTGTTTGTTTTGCTTTGTGTTTTGGTTTATAACAGGGCGTTGTCAGTTTATCTCGACTTATGAGCTTGAAATGTCCACTTAGTTACTTTTGCCTCTTTTGTTCGTTACGAATGACTATGGATAAAGTGTTGGGGAAGTTGGCAATTCAGGTAAAATACTATGATATGTCAAACAAACAATTCATTACTCCGTTAAAAGATAAACCAAGATCAATAGGAAAAAAAAAGACAAGAGGATGTCATCTTCCCTGGGACGTACACGTAGCTGAGCTGAATTTAATATTTTCAAAGTACTGATTTGGATGTCATCTTGATTACAAAGGTCAGACACAGTCGTCATCAAGAACAATTTGTCGTCGGAAATATTCGATGTCTCATTATATCAAAATACCACAAACAGAGGCTATACGACATATTTTACTTTAAAAACACTGTGTGAAAATCTGCAAAACCTGTTAAATTTTGATGCCTTATATACCAGTAATTGTTTTAAGCTGAATATAGATGGCACGGTAATAAGTACATTCCGGAATTTAGGTTGCTCTTTTGTGTACTTAGTCAATGTATCTGAACACTGTGATAGAACAAAAAATACAGTATCTAATGAACATACTTTCCAAGCTGAGGGATGAATCATGTGCAGAAAAGTATGAAATAATTTTACATACATGTGAAAATAAACTTTTAATATATTTTTCAAATGTTGTAATCAGTGCATGATAAAATCACTAATGCCTTAGTATTATAAAGATAGCAGAAAAGTAAACGTTCATTATACATATTCAAATTAATTTCTGAATATCATATACATGAAAGTGCTTCAGTAAACTGTGTATGTAGGTTGTTTGGGCAGTGTTAGATGTGGTAAAAATTATAAAAAGGCTATCGTTGTCCTTATGGACCAGAAAAATACTACCGAGCCACCTATATAGATATAAGAAGATGTGGTATGAGTGCCAATGAGACAACTCTCCATCCAAGTCAAAATTTATAAAAGTAAACCATTATAGGTCAAAGTACAGTCTTCAACACGGAGCCTTGGCTCACACCGAACAGCAAGCTATAAAGGGCCCCAAAAATTACTAGTGTAAAATCATTCAAACGGGAAAACCAACGGTCTAATCTATATAAAAAACGAGAAACGAGAAACATGAGTTGCAATGATCCTAATTACAAATCGACTAATCTTGTTTAAGAATTAGATTGTTAATTTTCAGGGTTGGTGCATGTCAGTTCATCAAACTTAACAAACGAATGTTTTTAGTCGCAGATTAGACATTAACAACAATGTTCGTTGAATGTTATGAATATTTTCAACTTTTGTCATCGGCGTAGACACAGTCTTATCATCGTTATTATAGATCCCTTACTTTTCATTTTGTCTATATCAAGGTGTAGTACCACCTAATCATAGTACGTCACATTCGGTTGCATACGAAAAGGGTCGAAAAAAATATTATTTTGAATTTGACAGTTGTAGGAAATTAATCCTTCATTCTATAAAATATTTTGGAAACTCGAGGTTACATGGATATAAAAGCTTGTACACAGGAAAAAAGGTGTGAACATTTTATTGGTAAACTTCCAGTGATGGTTATTATCTTATATGCAATGAAATGTTATGTGAATTTTTTTTTGTAATACTGACTATATTAAAACTTGCCAAGTATTTCGTTATTTTAAACTAAGATAAATTCTGCACATTTTTTTGAAAAGTGCAAATTTAACAATGACTAATAGGGGGGAAACAAAAGTGTGACCCCCTACCGTATATGCAGAAGCTGTTTGATGTTCATCAAATTCTTCCAATTTCAAGCCTTTATTTTGTGTTTGGAAACCCCTTTAAAAAATCTGCATTCTAATCTTTATAAATGTTTGAATTTATTATTTTGGAAATTGCCCACTACAGACTTTTCATACCGACAGACATTACAAAAGATATATTCAAGCTTCGGAAATTATTTTAGGGAATTTACTCAGAGACAAATATAAAGTATTATGAAAATAATGGAATTTGTTAAACAAAAAATGCAATTGAGGTATTATGAAATGGAAATACAATATTTATTTTAGTGTGCACATTTTAACTTCAGTTAACGAAGTTGATCTACTGAAAATTAATACCGAGTAATGAAATAAGCTTGATTGTTTATTCATCTTTGTATGTTTTGTTCAAAATATTATACCCCGTAGCCATCATAGCTAAAAGAATTAGAGCTCTGTAGAGAAGGTTAGCGTGGAAGTTATACTATGATTTAGATTTAACCTAAAAGTGAATTAAATTAATTTGGTCTGCAGTATAAAGGACATTTTATCAACGATAAAAATATAACACAAGAGATACATATTTTATAAACTGATCTAGAAAGCATAACAATTGTAACTATGGCAACATTATTTTTTGTATTTGTCAGGAATATCTTTGGTGCGATATTTATTGGGATCTCCACGATTTTGTCCATGTCTGTTAGCTTCTTGGTCTTTAGCGGAATCAGCAGCATATTCATTGTATCCTTCGTCACTTACTTTTCTTAATTATATTTTTCCCTTTTTGAAATGTCGTTTGATAAGCCTCTCTTGCATCACTAAAATATAGAAAAAAATACAGATACAGTTTAAAAAAAAAATCTGTCTTACATATGTTCTTTTCTTATCTTAATTGAAATGGACTACTAATTATCAATTTTTTGTAATATAGATAAACATCACAGATAAACAAGGCTTGCTAGATTAACAATTATAAAACATTGTCACTTGCTGTCTGTCAATGTTTTGGTTTATATTTTTTGAAAGCATATAAACTTGAAATTATTTTTTCTTCAAAGTATTACAAAATATTTTATATTGTTTTCAATGACCGCGAGTACCCTTAGATCGTACTGTTTTGCCATTTGTGTTTTTTGTGCTTTTGTTGTTATGCTAAGTACCGGTCTGACGAGTCAAGCTCTTTCAAACGGGTTATTGTTATTATTATGACGTGTTTTTACACCACTGTCCAAGGTCAAGGGAAGTTTAAGTGCTCACAAACATGTTGAACCCCGCCACATTGTTTAAGCGCCTGTCACAAGTCAAAAGACCGTAATTCAATGACTGTTGCTGGTTGTTATCTGCCTCATTATTTTTCAATTTGTTATTGTAAGCATGAATCAGGCCGTTTGTTTTCCTCTCTTTTTTCACATTTTGTCCTTTTGGAGACTGTTATTATAGCTTGTTATACGGCATGGGTTTTAATCATAGTTGAATGCCGTTCAATACCATAAAGTGGTTTACGTTCTTTTTTTTTGTCTCTGGCAGATGGTTAACTCATAAATATTAACAATTATAAAAGTTGAAAATATATATTTCAAACTTATAGAGCAATATTTTTTTTTCTTATACAGGTGAACATATTGCCTGTGGTTCATGTCAGTCATATTTGTTTTTATGTAAATTGGTTTGTTATAAATTAGGCCGTTAGTTTTTACAATTGGATGTTTCATATTTTTAATGTCGGGTCCTGTTATAGCCGACTTTACGTTTTGGCTTTTTCTCATTCTTGATGGCCTTGCGGTTGCCTTTATTTGCTTACAAACACTTCATTTGAAATTTGGTGGATAGTTGCTTCATTGGAAATCATATCACATATCTTTGGTTTTATAATAATAACATTTGTTCTATTTCTAGATTATTAACATCATTCATATAGTTTTTTCCTTGTTTCGCATTTAACAAAATGTGACATGGCTATGGCAGAAATAATATGTCCCGAAGTCAATTCTCCAACGCAGAACTAATATTCACTCCGTTGGACAGTTTATTGCAAAATTTGACAGGTGGGATATTATTTGGGTTTTATCACTGTTAAATTTATTGAACCGAGTTGTTGAAGGATCTATAATAGAGTTTTAGCGAAGGATCATTTTTCATATTTCACAAAAGATATAGTTACCTGATTTACTTTGCCGCTGTTTCACCACCAGGACCATGTTGTGCTGCCTTGTAGTTGGCGTTTGCATGAAAGTACTTGTCTGCTCCTTTTGCGCTTTTTCCATCCTTTACCATTTGTTTAGTGACAGTTTTCATTTCCCTCATCATTTATCTATATCTTATATATCTTATACGTCATTTTAAACATTATTAAAAGTTCGAGGCAAAAGATATATTTTGTTATGTGTGCTCATAGTCGACTATTATGCACTTCCTACCTTATTTTGATTCTAAAAATCCTTCTTCTCTCTAATCTTGCAATTGTTTGATAGATCTCTCTTATAGGTAAGTAACATTCACTCATATTGCAATAATGAAGGACAGTCGCCAATATCAGAAAGTTGAACGGCATGATTTCTATGCCAGTAGGTTAAGTTCTTTGAAATTGCATTCAGTAATGCCCAGTAATTTTTTTATACAGTATTACATTTGTACTTATATTGTTTTACTTGCATATGCGATTGTTTTATCTATCACCACATTACACAATGTTGACGATATGCTGACTGCTGTACCCCTATTTTGACATTTTTACCTATTATGTTTGTTTGTTTTGTTCACACATCGTTGTCAATATAATGGTTATAATGTTATGCGACTGTCATACAAGTGAGAGGTTTAGCTTGCTATAAAACCGGGTTTAATCCACCATTTTCTACATACGAAAATGCCTGTACCAAGTTACGAATATGACAGCCGTTGTCGTTTGATGTGTTTGTGCTTTTGATTTTGATTTGATTACGGACTTTCCGTTTTGAATTTTCCTCGGAGTTCAGTATTTTGTGGTTTTACTTTTTATTAGTGTACTCAATATATTTATTTAGATATTCATAAATGTATTTTTTACACTAATCGTTATCATATAGTTATAAATACGTATTTTCTCGTACCATACTTTTATGATACGTTTTTATTCCATAAATCAAGATCGTCCTGAATTTGCATGAAATATTTCCCACTAGACATTAGGCAACCAATAATTATTCATTTATAAATCTAGATTGATCAAATAGATATAGGAAGATGTGGTGTGAGTGCCAATGAGACAACTCTCCATCCAAATAACAATTTATAAAAGTAAACCATTATAGGTCAATGTACGGCCTTCAACACGGAGCCTTGGCTCACACCGAACAACAAGCTATAAAGGGCCCCAAAAGTACTAGTGTAAAACCATTCAAACGGTAAAACCAACGGTCTAGTCTATATAAAAAACGAGAAACGAGAAACACGTATAAATTACATAAACAAACGACAACTACTGTACATCAGATTCCTGACTTAGGACAGGTGCAAACATTTGCAGCGGGATTAAACGTTTTAATGGTACCAAACCTTCTCCCTTTTTCTGAAACAATAGTATAACATCACAACATAGAAAACACACGATAAAACATCAATTGGAAGGCTTAACTCAATCAAAACGTAAATTAACACACTATGAACGAATAAATTGATCTGTGATACCTGAAAGTAAATACATAGTTAATAAAATATTAGGGACAAACATTCAAGGCCAAAAGCAAACAAACAAGTCCAAATAAAGCCATGGCAAGACGCCATCGCGAAATATTTAACCCTTAGAAAATAATAACTTTTGAAAAACCGGTTTTCATAATATATACAGGTAAATGAAAAATAACTTTGTCGTTTTAGGTATACTTTTCTGTCTATATAAAATCTTCCAATAATTAGGAATACCAAGAAAGGTCTGTCATATAAATACCTAATTTAACACTAGATACATAAGGGTAAATATCAACAATAAAACTTCCTGTACAGATTAAAGGAGAATAATCTTGATGTTCATACAAATGTAGTATGAAGAAGTGAAAATTAGTAGATATTCCAAATAATCAAAGCTGGTATACAGACAAGATCCATATTAATATAAAATAACAAAAAAGTATTAAAAATAGTATCAACAGGTCGAATTAAAAGAAAGTACGATTTGAGAGTACTCGCAGTTACTGACAGCTAGTTAAAAGCCAAAAACAATTAATGATAAAAAATCATGCATCAGAGACTAAAATCAACTAAAACACATCCCAGGGATTTAGTATTTTAACGTCATGAACAGTCAGAACTTACTTATAAATGCTGTGCATCTTTTTTGCGCCATTAACGTAACCTTTCACATACGTCTTTGCTTTTTTCGCCTTTGCTTTTACATTATCAATGGCTCCACCTATTGCCCCTTTCAATTTATCAATTACACTTGCTTTTGTTTTTTCTTGTTTCTGAACTGACGTTGTCGCTGATGAAGAACCGTATCTGCTGGAACTAGAACTCCTACTATCACCCCACCACCACCGCCACTTTTCCGGTATGTGTTTGAAGAACCAGATCTTTTCGATGACTTGGATGAGTCGCTACTTCTAGAACTAGAACGAGAACTTCCACCTCCTCCAAACCAGGCATGTGTTTCATCAGGGCAAACAATCAGGAGCACGACGAAGGTCAGTAATAGTGCGCATTTTATGATTTAAATCTACTAAAATATAGGTTTTTAATTTAAGTATTACGTGTTTGTCAAGATATCATTGAAGAGTTAAATTACTTTAAATCTTCAATCGAAAAAAGTGAAAAAAAAATCACCTTTCTTACAAGTTATGGAATGGTTCGTACTGTAATATACTTGTGTTAACTGTTTTTTATGTGTTTTTGTTCGCACAACAGGATTTACAATTTCATTTCATACGTATTTATTAGTTTTGTTTGTTCATTGTCTGCTACTTTAATTTGGGTTTCAGTTTTTGACAAAACAAATAATGACTTAACAGAAGACTCACGAAGCAAAGGTAAGCGCCACCAATGCGAAAGATAATGAATAGCTATAGGGACCATTTAAAAATGACAAGCAATACGCAATACATTAATTTTGAAAAAAACTTGTATTCGAATGGGTTATATTGATGCTAGAAGAATTCCATTGCTAACCACGACTTTCTTGTCATATAACTCCTGCATTCATATTTTAGAGCAATTATGAAAATATAGTCTCATTCTAGTATCTGTTGTAGTACTATTAAATTAATTGTACTCCTTTTTTTGTAATGACATATTCATTATTCTATATTCCAATAATTGCTAAGCTTCACTGTACGAAGCTATATAATTCATAAAATATTTAGGTGTAAGCTCCTGGCTTTGAACGTTCCTGATAAAGGGAAATGCATAAAAACGTTTCGGACACAGACTAATTATAAATGTTATTTATTATCATGTTGATGACAACTTGAAATTAATTTTCTTAAAAAAGCAATAATGATGAGTTTCTTATACGATCAGACAAGTAACAGTGCATAAAACAAAACACAGTAAACCAAAGGTTGAGCAACATCAACCCTGCACATTCTTTGATGAAAACTTGATATCCTTTTAACTTAAAAACATATACTTAATTCAAAACAACATTGTCCCTTCAATTTTCCAAGATTAAAAATATACTTACTCCTGCAGATATAATCATAACAATAATAGAACTTATGATTGTTCATATTTATAACGACTCAGATCCGTGATATTTTGTGTATCCTGCTTTTTTACCTGTAAAAAGTATTCTTACGTAATAAAAGATATTGAAAAATTCATGTTTGACGTGATAAACAATATCAGTGTGTCTTATGTAAATGATATGTTTATTACTATTGTTGCATAACATCACTTGTGGTTGAAGAATTTCATCAACCTGTATACAAATGAATATAAAAAAAAATCTTCCATAAGGCATTACAAATTGTGTTTTAAAATTTAGAACAAATTACGTATAATTTTCGTTCTTCAAAACAAATTATATGATGGATGTTTATACAAATGAAAGGTGTGGAAAAACATTCTAGATATCATATGGTTTACTACTTATAATTCGAAGGCTTGATGCTGGAAGGCCAGTTCATCTGACGGTCAATAATCGAAATTGAAAACACATACGAAATATTTAATTGTTTCTATGTAAAGGGCTTAACATGATTAGCATGAAAACGTGTAATCTCTTCCAAATATCAAAGGAGAAGTGGAAGATACCAAACGGATATTCAAACTCAATATATTCGAAGATCCGGAAGTTTAAGCAGATCCTGATCTTACGTGACACTCGTCGTGTTAGTCTTTTAAAACGTTGATAAGTTATAACAAGTAAGTAGACATCATGTAATAGCCAACAGACTTATTTACACTTGTATGCAAATTTGTCCGACATTACTTAAAATCACACAAGTTCCCGTAAAATCTGACATCACAATATAAAAAAATTGACGCCATAATTAATAAGTGATTGTTGCTTGACGTCAGAAGGTTATTCGGAGACATATCTTAGGTCATTCGAAGACAAAATTCAGCTAAAAACCAAAAGTGTAAATACGTGTATTAGCAATGGTCTCTTAATTACCCTAAGATATCACATTTATTCTAGCTCCCTTACTATCAGTTTTGTACATAAGTGAACTTATATAAGAGGTAACACTAATATTGCCTTGTAGTTTAAGGATGTTCGCTCCTCTATTTAAAAAAAACAAGGTTTTTAAAAGACTGTTATAGATTGATAGAATATGAATAAGGGAACTAAAAAAATAGAAAAAAATGATAGGTCCGTGTTCTAGTTTTTGAGATACAATGAATTGAAAATTTGGCAGAAAATGGTTCTCTCTAGATTTTTCCATACATTTAACATTGACACCTTTTTCCTTTCAAAAACTATGAAAAAATAACAAGGATTTTATAAAATTTTCGAAAATAACTTTTAAAACTATATGCAATAAAATTATGAAAAGAAAAGTACGGGTCAGTGGGCAAATTTTTTATTGGCACTACATAGATAAAACTAGAGGATTCCGAATATCTGACAAAAGTTAAAAACAAGACGGACAACGGTAAAATCTCCTTGAAAGTAAATATCTTTTTACTAACCATTATAAAGATCATGAGCATCAATATCCGTCTTAACTCCCTCCGTTTACCAACTTAACCTGCGTATAGAGTAAACATTTCTCAACTCATACGATATTCTAGAGCTTGCAGCTACTACTCATATTTTGAATAACGTAACTCTGCGCATACAATTTATAATATAAAGTCATGGTTTGTCAAAGAATGTCTTGTCCTTTTTTCAAAAGTTCGGCGTGCGGTACCAAGAACTTGACGAAAATATCAGTATCAACACATGATACTTGTTGGTCTTGACTTAAAAAGTCTATGTGTGTATCATTTTATGAACTTTTAAAGTTTTATCTTTATTTAAATTTGTATAATTAAGTCCCTTTTGGTCTTATGACTCCTGCCGTTGTCCTGTATTTGGCATTCCTAATGCGGATAGATCAAGAGGGGCGCTTTGGATGTACGAAATTTTTATAATTTTATTTTTTCGTTATGTGTACCCTCGTATTTTTAGTACTTTATCAGGATAGTCTGTATATGTCATGATGTTTTTATATATGATACTACATCATAATAACATACTTTTAGAGAAAACTAAGATTTCAGCAAGGGTCTTGTTTGCACATTATTATATGAAGCACAGATGTACACAGAGCAAATGATCATAGGCTGTCTATTTTTATAAATTTTTACACCATCAATAAATTCAGGGTTGATAAAATGCTTGTGAATTTAAGAGGCTTCTATGAGTAACACAATGAACACATTTAACATGTTTAAATACGGATTAAATCGGTATCTATTGACGGTTGATTATTAAATTTTGAACGTATCACCGATAGTATACCTAAATGTTCAACCCCCAAAAGTTTTGATGCAATTCAATGATCATATATAGACGAAACAAACTGACAAAAATGATAATCACATCTTGCACATATTTCTAATCATATTCGAAGCTTTGAAGACTTAGAACTAAGTCGTTCAATTATGATAATGCTATTACATATTCTGAACCTAATCAAGTCGGGCATATGATTTTGTCAAGTTTCATAGACTTCTACATTTTTTGAATTTACATTGGAATTCGGTATTTATGTTAAAAGAGAGGCGAACGATTACAATGACTCTTATTTTTTTTTTATAAAAGGGCTAGCATTTGAAAGTAGAATTATATATAACTGATGAAAAATTTCGCATAAGACTATGGATAGCGGTCACTACCATTATTATATGTATATGTTCAATAACGACCGGAATGACGTTTGCTCTGTTAAAATTTCGATACAGTAAAAAAATATTGTACTCATTCTAAGAGAAGCGTTAATGAAGGTAATAACAGTAAACGTTTTCGGATATCTGAAGTTGGTGCAAATCTCCAAATGTCTGGAAGAATTCATAAAGTGGTGTTACAAAGACGTTACAAACGGCGAACATGGTTTCTAAGGCGTGTCGAAATATTGGTACTGATCTAGTTTATATCCATAATGAGAAGGAAACCAACTGTCTTATGAAATTTATTTGAATGACTTGTCAGTGGAGCGATGATACTATGAATGATACTAATTGGAATTCATTTGAACCTAACAACTTATATTATAACATTACACTCTACACACATTTCTAAAAAATTGAAAACAACACGTTAAATAATTTCATGCGTCCGAACACTTTTCTGGATTTATCTTCATCAAAGCCAATCATTTGAAATCCGAGGGATGTATAAGTACCGAAACGGTTGAAGAGCGATATGACAAAAATACCTAAAACAAATAGCCAAATCCATCTATTTGTGAACTTTGCCTGAGGGAGTTGAAACCTTAGTTTTTTATAATTTCAAAATTTATAAACGGACAATTTTAGAAAAGTTTGTTATAAATCATGTCAGTACCGAAGTAAAGTATGCTACATATGGAAAATGAAATGACAAAAACTGATTCATTGCATTCATATTTATATGCAAAACAAAGGCAACAGTATACCGCTGTTCAATATTTATCAATCGATTAAGCGAAAACAAATCCGGGTCACAAACCAAAACCGAGGGAAACACATCAACTATAAGAGGAAACAACCGAATAACAGAAACACTGACCTGCTACAATAACAAAAGGCGAATAATTCTGAGAAGGGGTCTGGTTTATAGGTATATTACAATTATACGTATTATAAAGGTTGCCACGGCATATGTTAACTAAACTTATGCCCATGGCTTCTGTTAGGACTATAGTGTAGATCACTGATTCTAAGGAAGAATACATCTTCTTAATACACCAAATAACGAAGTAATCAGGTACTAATTTTAGATTGAATATAAGAAATTATAGAACCATCATACAGATTGATAGATGGAACAAAACCTATCAACCAGTCCTTGTATTCAGATAAAACTAAGGTGAAACATATTATATGTAGCAACATATCTTCCATGTGGAGAAACGGGTACGATGATTATTGAAGACACAAAACTACTTTATTTGTGAGAAGCACTTACTATATTTATCACGTGAGATAGGTTATATAAAACAGTATTGATTTTCCGGACGTCGTCACGGAAATGAAAACTTATAATTTAAAATGCTGAAAAAAGCCTGATAGTCACTCTAGGTATTACAATACAAATTTAATAATCTGAGGCAGAAAATACAAATAAAAATTGTTATAATTCGAGTTCAAAACTCTGTCTAAGAAAAAAGATAAAAATAAGTACCTTGGGGTTAGTTAAAAACAATTAAAAAAAAAAAAAAAAAAAAAAGATATTTTAGACAAAAGAAAATCGACGACGCGATAAATGAATATCAGTCTACTAAACACTTTACATAAAATTAAAGATTGAGCAACAACAACTTCTGCGAAAACCGGAGGTGTCCCGAATGCTTTAACAGTTTTTACTCCAGTAGTTGTATCCGACATATTACCAATTGCGAATTAATATTTGTCGATCTCTCGCATTCTGTAATGTTTAAACGACGAAAATAAAAAAAAGGTTGATAATTTGAATAATGGTCACACTTATCATGATGGCGTTCAAAATATGTTCAAAGGTAAAACTTCTAGTTTACCATTTAGAAACTTAAGCGCAATAAAGAGGGGCGAAAGACACCAGAGGGACATTCAAACTCACAGATCGAAAACAAACTGACAACGATATCCTTTTTTAGCAGCAGCGTATTTTATCATGGAAATCATGATAGGAATTGCAAGCAGTGGCATGTCGTATAAACTTTGAGATAGATACTCAATATGCTGGTGATGCTGCAATTTTGTGTCACATATATTGTGAGATATAAAAGGGAAATTGAAATCATTTTGTAGTAAAGTTTAGTTGCCAACTTAACAATATTGTCAATTGCTATAGCTTATGTCAGATATGAAACAAACCCAACTGTATTTGTTGTAATCTTTACCTTTTCGTGTAGAAAATTCATAAGAACAAAAATCGGCTGGAAAAGGGGCAAATTATTTGTCAATACACACATCTACTAAACAAATGCAAGTGATCTGTTAACAAAAATGATTCAAGCATCTCAATGATGTGTGTTTCTAGGAACCTTTTTTTTTAAAATTTAGATATTTGTATTTATGTAGGCCATTCTGAAGACTCAGATGGAGGTAATTTATGAAAAGAAATCACGTCTAAGAATTTTATGAACACACAATTTTGTCATGTTATTTGATTATAATTATTCCAACTCGCTCACATAACTATTTTCAAAGATTTAAAAAATTAAAATATTTCCTTTTACACCACCAATGCAAAAAAAGTGCGCTTTCCATGCACATTGTACACCACACTGCGTACACCACTAGATAGATATATTACTCTTCAACAGCTCAACATGTTGCAATAACTTATATAGAGGTTATGAGTCAACTGAAGATATCTACCATATGACGTTTTCTGTTTTTTACAAGATATCTGATAAAAACCTAAATTTTATAAAAAAGTTTGTCAAATAAGGTAATGAGAGCTATACCGGAGGATCTTCTCAATAATGTCATGTTGAACACTTTTTCTCTTTACAGTTCAATTCTTCTGTTAAATTTCCCAATTAGCATTCCAAAACGTAAATAGATAAGTAAACAGTTGTATCGTGTAATTTATACATTTTGCCTTCCATGGATACTTGCTGTTAATGTCAGTATCAGTGGACTGATCGTGAAAAAAAAAAAAACATTGATGGGTCAGTTCACAATTGATATGCGCGACCGCATCAATTATCCCGACGGTATCTCTTTAAGGGATAATGACTCTAATAAAGAGTTGAATTCAATCATTTGGTTTATTTGGAGATCTTGTACATCTGTGCCACTTTTACTTGAAAGTTTCGTAAATTTCCAAGAAGGCAAAGTTGATATGCACTTTTATTTTATTAAAAGGTCAAAACATAGGGTTGTTCGGCATATTTTCAACATTTATATAACCCGAACCTCTACGAGTTTAAACTTAAATTCTATACTACCCCTCCCATCACCATAGGTCTTCCTCCGAATTCAATACGGCCGCTATCCGTGTGTATTAATACTGGTAATATTCCCAAGTTATGTCTCTATCTGATGAAAACTAGAGATCATACCTCGGAACCAGTACGTAAACAAGACAAAATATCTATGAACAAAGAGGCGTGGCAAACAGCTGTATTTACAAAGTGCGACCTATAATTAGTAAAATATTATTATTTAATGGCTTTCACTGTATATCTGATTTGTTTTATAACTAAATATATTGTATTAGATCTTGACATTATGAGCATTTTTTACCTAACAAGAATTTCTTTACTATGACACCATGTACGGTTTTTGAGACCATATAAGGCGATTACTTTCATTTTACAATTATATCTATTTTTAACATGACAGTCATATTTTTGAATAAGCAACACAATTTTAAAGCTGTATGTTCTAAGCTTGGTTTTTAGGGGACAGATGTTTTCAAAGAAGACCAATATTTCAAATTGCCATTTGAGGTAAAATAGTTAACATATGTAAGCATATGTACAATCGTCCTCTGAAGTTTTGTTGATCTTGGGATCAGAATTTAAGGAGGAGTCGATAACAAGGATAAGGTACCAACGTTTATCCGCCAGCTGCCCATCCACCAAAACATCCGATCGACTTCATCAAAATATAAGCCGGTTTTTCACTTCGTGCAAACTGACCAAAACAAAAAACGCCAAAAGCTTATTCAAACGGGATAGCATACCCCAATTTTTTATGTATTTTGACATTGAACAAGGTCATGTTTTTCATTGTAAATGACGTCTTTATACTAAATCCATTGGGTGTTGTACTGATTGATATTTTAGTCTTAAATGCATGTTTTCCTGCAAGGCTTTCCTTTTTCTAATTCTTCGTACAAGCTTTACTTTTAAAGCATGATTTTTTTATTGGTTGTTATTAGTTTTGAACTAGATGTCAATAACTGTAAGTACTCTCAGATGTGTACTTTTGTTGTGGGATGTATAAGTACCCTGCCATGTCCACTTTGTATTTTTATTTGATGTATTTCTATTTGTACCCATCTGATGAGTTAGCCCTTTTCAACAGATTTTTATAGTTTGTTGTTATGTTGTACTATTTCACCACTGTCCCAGGTTGAGAGGAGGGCTGGAGCCTTCAAACTAGTTTAACACCGCCACATTCTATAAGTGCCTGTCTCAAATCAGGAGCTTGTAATTGATGTGGTTGTCGTTTATTGTTGTTCCTCATATTTGTGTTTCGTTTATTGTTTTGCATAGTTTGTTCTTGTATTGTGCCGTTACACAACAGCCCAATGTTAGGAGACTGTTGGGCGCCCAAACATATGTTAAACACACCCATATTCTATATGTGCCTGTCCCAAGTCAGGAGCCCGAATTGAGTGGTTGTCGTTTGTTGCTGTGTATCATATTTGTTTTTTCGTTTATTGTTTGATTATAAACCAGACCGTTAGTTTTCTTCTTTGAATTGTTTAACATTAGTCATTTCGGGGCTATTTATACTATGCGGTATGGGTTTTTATCATTGTGGATTGTCCCATGATGACCTATAGTTGTTTTTTATGTTTATGTTATTTGGTCTCTTGTAGAGTTTTGTCATATTTGCAATCATACCATATCAACCTATTTTTATATCAACGTTAAAACAAGAAATTTGAAGCTCTAAAGCAAGTATGTAAGCAGCTTAAAAAGGAAGAGAGATTTTAGGAACGTTTGGAGTATTTATTTGATATATTTATTTCACGAACTTTAAATGGATTTATCATACCACCTCTTTCGAATTCCTTTATATGAGTGATATGACATATGATTATCATAGATATACCATAAATGTGTTTGCTTTTCGTATTCTCAAAAAAAAATAAAAATCTTTCAAAATACATTATGGTTATTGCAGATTTTTAATTGTATACGTATATAACAGTATATTTGTATATGTACAATGTTTGACTTTGTTTGCCAGTTCATTGATTTTTTCTTGCGTTTGTATGTACCTTTTTACTTTGTAGTACTACCTTAATATAGGTAAAACGTCGCATCTGGTTGCATACAAAAAAAGTGTCGAGAAAAATATTGCTTAGAATTTGACAGTTGTAGGACATTAATCCTACATTTCATTGCAATGAAAAATTTCTGGGTCATAAACATATATCGTAGGTGTTTCAAGGCACCATTACTTTTTATTTGGTGTTTCTATAGACTATTTTGGAAACTTGAGGTTACATGGTAACTAAAGTTCTACACCGGTAAGAAAGAGGTGAACATTTGTTTGGTTAACTTCCAGTTATTTTCTTATATGCAATCAAATTGTATGTGAAATTTTGTTTATAGTACTAGATAGAATAAAACTTTTCTCATGCCAAGTATTTCTGTTCTACAGCTATAAACTAAGTTAACTCGTCAAGTTGTGATAATGATTGTATTTTTATTCTTGATAAAAATTTATGAAACTTATCACAGATACCAGACTATTAAATCATTACACAAGATTGATGTTTCGTCTGCCTGAGGCTCTTCAATGGCACTTATTCTCACACTAGCTGGTACAGGACTGATAACTTATTGTAATAGTGAATGAACATGGTTAAAATAGGAGTACCCCTTGTTTAACAGAAAAAATTCCACTAGAAAATAACAAAAATCAAAAACATTACAAATGAATTTACTGATATGGGATAGGTCGTATATTTTTGACAAGTATAAGTTGCATCCAATTTTCTGACGTTGTCACGCAATAAAAATACGTTGTTTGAGATGATTCATAAATCCAGTATTCCCCAGTTATCATGAAAGTAAAAATATTTAAATCTGTATCCGGGCGTAAAACAATTTAATACTATATAAAGGATGTTATTCATTGAAGACAATCTAGCCACATTTTATTTTTAATGATAATTGAATTATGTTGAATGCTAATGATCATACCTACGACGAACCTATTGAAGAGAAAGTATATACACAACTTGCATCCATTGTAGATAATTATCGGAAGTATGATGACTTAAAACCATCAGGCTCGCATCACTCATATTGTGAACCTCAACCAGATCCTAAACCTTATCAAGAATGCCAAGATGTAGAAATCAAACTTTGAATAGCGTTCACTACTGTTACTATAATAGGATTAGTAGCTGGGCTGACGTATACTGTGATCCAATCTCGCTTCAATACAGAAGTAAGTGTTAAATCTAAAGATAGTGGAAATGCAGGTTTTAGGATATCAGAAATCTGGCCAAATGTCTAAATGACTGGAAGACATTCGATGTGTGGAATTTTCAGAACGTCGAACATGGTTTCAGGCTCGTGATTATTGTCGAAGTATCGGAACTGATCTAGTTAGTGTTCAAAATGAAAGGGAAACTAATTTTCTAATAACTAATTTTACCCAGACGTTTCAGTGAACAGGACTAAGCAATTTTTAAAACAATGGGAAGTATGTCTGAAGTGACGGAACAATTTTGAATTATACTGATTGGAGAAAAAAAGAACCCAATTATTTCAATAATAACGAGAACTGTACACACTTTTTTCATTTATACACAAGAAAGTGGAGTGACAACAACTGTTTTATGTCGTTGAGATTTATATGCAAAATGCAAATTTATCCGAGATGTGGGACTGGTGTGTGGATATATTACAATAATTCTTGTTATTCTATTAATACAATACTTGATTTTGATTTTACAGAATCCCGTACATTTTGTAGAAACAATGGTTCGGACTTAGTTATGATTGGGTCTAAAGAAGAATATAATTTCATAATAAGTCAAACTTCTAGACACAAAGGTGCTGATTTTTGGATTGGATTACAGAACCAGAGGAATCAGACATACAGATGGATAGATGGCAGTCATTCTACGTACCTCGCCTGGGGTATAAATGAACCCAATGCAGATAATAAGTTATGTGTCAAATCATCTACCATGTATGAAAATTGGGAAGGTGATAGTTGCAGCAATCAAAATCGGGTAATTTGCGAGAAACGACTACTTAAAAATGATCACTAACTTGAAAACTGAATATTTGTAAATTGTTTTGAAAATCAAAAGTAATTTTCACTGATGTATACTCATTTTTGCACTTGAAACCATAAGAAAATTTCCCGTAAAATGATCACAATATGACGCAATGTTACTGAACAAGACCCTTGCATATTTCATTGAGTATCAATGGGATAAATAGTTGCTTAAATTATACAACGAATAAATTTGAATGCTAAGCGTTTCTTGGGCTATAAGTGCATGGTAGATGAAGAACGCCAAAAAAAAACAAAAAAAAACAGTTAAACTATGCACCACAACTGTGTAAAACAACAATATATAACCTAGTTAGGGTTACTGAAAAATATATTTTTTCTTTATTGTTTGTTTTTGTTAGTATGTTTTATATTTTCGGAGGAGTCTGGGTTAGTGGTTAATGTGATCTGTTGTACTGTGTGGTAATTTTTGCGTCTTACCGTTAATTCGTTTTGTGTATTAATAACTAAGTAACTACTTTACAAACGAACAAAATAAGAAGAGATAGTCCAAATCCCTCGTATCCCCCCAAATAAAATAGCAATGGAATTACGCGCTGAAGAGAACAAAGAAAACAAGGATCTGAAAGAATACACGTTTTACATGCAAGGCAGGTAAACCTTTTTCTTAAAAAATATTCATGGAACCAATACAGTAAATAGTGCAGTTCAAAGTAACCTGATTGATCAAGGTGTAATACAACAAAATCATAGTACGTCACATCCGATTGCACACAAAAAAGGCTCGAAAAAAATATTCCCTTGAATTTGACAGTTGTAGGAAATTAATCTTAATTTCATTGCAGTAAAAAAAAAATCTGATTCATAAATAAATATCTTTGGTGTTTCAAAGGACGATTCTTTTTTTTTTTTTTTTGCTTCGATAAAATATTTTGGAAACTTGAGCTTACATGGTTACTAAAGCTTGCGCACAGGGGAAAAAGTGGCGAACATTTGATTGGTTAACTTCCAGTGATGGTTATTATCTTATATGCAATGAAATATTACGTGAAATTTTGTCTGTAGTACTGGACAGGATAAAACTTTACTCATACCAAGTATTTCTTTATTTGAAACAAAGATACATTTTGCACATTTTAACGAAGACTAATAGGGGAAAAACAATGATTGTATTACACATCAAACACGTATCAGCCCTGTCTGATATCAAGTGGGCACACTGATCTTGGTTTATCAACCTAGATGCGTTTATATATCGGAGGTACAAGATTCACATATTAATACTCGGCCTCTTCCATATCGGCCCGATTTACATCCAGGGACTCCTATATGAGCCATAGGATTTATTGAATGGTCAATGATTCATCGGTTTGTATATATCGTATTAAACATATTGAAAAGATATTCAGAGGATTGATAAGCTTGTGTCTTATCCTTCATGCTCAGTAAGCCCTTTTTAGATTGCATTTAATTGATAAATTTAATAACACCTAATGTCATCTTGATGATGTTTTGTCGTTACATAATATGAAATTTTATAAATATTCTGCCGAAATTTACCCATAAGAACTTACCTTAAATAAATCAAATATAAACTGTTATGACTGTCCTTTCCTTAGATTTAATAAAGTTTTCAGTTTTACACGACACAATATTGTACGACAAAAGGGACGATTTTATAGTTAATTTTCTTTTTTTTGTGCGGTATTGTTCCTTTTGCACCATATTGCGGTGTTTACAGTATATATCACAACTCGCTCGCGTTTACCAAATCCGCCCATAGATACAAAGATTTGAATTGGAAGGTTGTCTGTCCCTGTAAAAAACTCATTTCACACGAGATAGAACAATCTAATGTTTAAGGAGTTGTTGGTAACCGAGGCCGGAAATATAAATATGTTCCGGGTAAACTTATTCTTTTGAATAATCTTATTCTTATGTCATTCGGTCTCTGGTGGAGAGTTGTCGCAATAGCAATCATATCACATCTACTTATTTCTGTGTTTCTGTGATATTTTAACCAGATCTTAAAGATATTTTCTACACCTGGTAGTACGTTTAAACTGTAAAAGAAAAAAAAAAAAAAAAAAACATTTCTAAATATATATGTTATAAAAAGTGAATTAACAAACATTCTGAAGCAAATTCTAAACGGAAAGTCCTTCAGAAAATGGCAAAATCAAAAGCTCATACACATCAAACGAAAATACAACTGTCATATTCCTGACTTGGTCAAGTCACTTTCGTATGTAGAAAATGGTGGATTAAACCTGGCTTTATAGCTAACTAAACCTCTCAATTGTATGACAGTTTTACATTGCGACATAACTAATTATACATAATGATATTTTCTTAATGATAGCTAGTAAGGGATGAATAATGTATTTGCAATCGGCGATTTGGATATGATTGAAATTTTATTATTTCCTGTTAACCAGAAAAAATTCTTTTGAAATAATTATGAACAAAAACATTACGAGTTCACTGTATAGATGAAATATGATACATTTACGTCAGTGTTATTTTCCTGTACGTCGTCACGGAAATGTACATTTGTAATTTGAAATTTTTATAAAATCGTGATTGTCACACTAGTCATAAGAGTACAAATATTTAAATCTGGGGCGCATTGCACAAATGAATGTTGGTTGAGGTCAACACTTTGTCCGAGAAAATAGATGGAAAAAATATTCAAGGATCAGTCAAAAGCCATAAGTAAAAAAATACCACGAACAAAACGAAAACAAATCGGCACGACAAACAACAGTCAACTATAGGCTTAAGATAAAACTATACACCACAAACCCCATTGAAAACTAGGGATGATTGCAGGTATTTCTGAAGGGTTAGAAAATCCTACTACATTTGTGCGACCCGACATATTACCACTTGCAAGTTACAATTCGATGAGTCGAAATCTATTATGTCATTATCGACGGAACGAAAAGGGTTGTAGGTAAGACAAGTGACAATATCAATAGCAATCAATCAAATCATGATGGCGTCCAGAAACGTTCAAATTGACGATTTCAACTATACCATTTAGAAACCTTGGTTCAATAACGCCTTTGTCTACTTATATAAAGGAAATTATGATAGAAATCGGAAGCAGCAGAATATTGTTACCACTAGGTGATATGTAGTCAATATACTGATTGTGGTAGAATTCTAGAGATATTAATTGCAATCCTCTCTTTTGATATTAATTTAAATTGTTGTAATTTTTTTTATAATTTTTAGGTTTTCAAATTTTGTGGCTGCGATCATCACTGATGGTACATGTACTGTCGAAACATGCATCCGGTGCATTAAATTGGTACATTTAATGTTATTATTACCATTGGGTCGATACAATACATTTGCTGGTGGACTGTTAGACGCCGAGGTTTTCACCAGCCCATACCAGTACTTCGGTACTTGTATGAAAATATGGTCAATGTGTTATTAAAATTTGCTGTAATAAAATTCTAAAGAAAGGATTATAGCTCACTTATGTAACAAAAAATATTTATTTTGAGAACAAAATCATAAATCATACAATACTAACGACGAGAGAGAGAGAGAGAGAGAGAGAGAGAGAGAGAGAGAGAGAGAGAGAGAGAGAGAGAGAGAGAGAGAGAGAGAGCATTTCAGTTGAAACTGAAACGCCAGAACATTTTGAAGCAAAGCAAAAAAAAAAAAAAATACACAGCTGTTTTAAGGAGAATGCGCAGAGTAACGAATTAAAGTATTGTTAAGCTGATAGCGGTATAGAATATGGAGACTGAGAATTATAACAAAAAAAGTTGACAAATTATTAGAAAGCGTAAACATTAACGCATATCAGCGAATGGCCAAAGCACTGTTTACGGGATGTCGGACACCAAATATTTGTTAATATAACAAAACTATAATAAACTGTCATACAAGTGAGAGGTTTAACTAGCTATATACATATACAAAAATGTTTAACCTAACATCTTCTTTGGATTCTCTTTTGATTTTATCAGTTTTATGGACTTTCTCTTTTTGAATTTACCTTGGAGTTCGATATTTTTGTTATACTTTTTGTATACAGAGATACGGATTACTAGTGGCCACAGACCACAATTAAATTCTCTATTAGTTCTTTATAACGTTTTGTTTCATTAAAAAAATGCACCGATTCTTTTTGTCAAATATTTTGTGTGTGTAATGTACAGTTCAAGTCCAAAAATATATTTAAGTTTCAGAAAATTGAACGTTTACAACTTAAAATTTAGCCAATACACATCCATACCCTATGGACAAGTCAAGAGATGTTCCGAAAACTGTAAATATCACCTTTTGCACCTGGCCTAATCACTTTTTCCATATCATAATCAGTTAAAATACAACATTCAAAAGTTTATTTCACCTCTCTTCTTTCATTTCCATCCAAAAAATCTAAGAAATGAGTGAGGAAGGAAAGAAAAATTAAGAAAAATACACTCTAATTAAAAGGAAATATATTCGTGTACAACGAAAAGCGGGATCATTAATTGTGGTCTTGGGCCTATTAGAGGTCTAAAACTTGACCAATTCTAATAAAACTTGGCATGATTTAAGCTTAGTGTATTATGAAATAGTTTACAAAGTTTCAAAGTCATATGATACCAATTATAAAAAATGTGTCATTTTTATATCTGAACTTTGGTGCTGAATTGTGGCGTTGAATTTGAACAATTTCAACTATCAAATTTGGGCTTTAAAACCAAAATATACCAAAACTTACACTTTTAATGTCTCTATGTATAAGTTATCACCTATTAAAAGCAACAGATAGCATATTTCATGTTTCAGACTTATAAAAATGGCCAGAAGTAAATTTTATATGAGCCTGTTCCAAAAATAGAGGTTTTCAAATGAAGTGAGGCCTTTTATGAAATGTAATATTTTCACTTACCACAATTTTCTGAAGTTGTTAAGTTATAGAAAAACCTTTACATGTTATAAATGTACTTTTAATGGAAATATAAGTTTCAAATAGCATAACACATGTGAAAAAAAATGGTCTTCAGCAATGTCAAGCTTAAAAAACAGGTTGTCAATTTAGGTCGTTCCCCACATTTGCATATTAAAAAGCATATAAATGATATGAGAGATGGAGATATGCTTCTTTTGCTCAAATCTTTGCTTAGATATGATAAAACATGGAGCCTGGATGTAACAAGACTGTCACTTTCAACTATATATGTAGACAGTATGATCTGATGCAGTTATTTACTTTAATCTTTAAAACCGGCATGAAATTTCAGCCTCAAAAGGCCAATATTTTAACCACTAGCTATCAAACAAATGAAAATAAAGGTAGTCTGTGAAACAGACAAGGTCAAACAACCAGTAATAAGTGTTTTGATACAGATTCAGTGAAATCTGCTAAAGGAATTCAACTTGTATGTGCATAGAACCTCATTTTCACTTGGTTCATACTGACCGTTAGACTAAGACCGTTAAAGCAGCACATTTTGCACTCTTATTCTGATTTTATCTACTTTTTCGTATGTTCAGTGTTCAAAATGAGTTAAAATCTACATTAGATATCATAAACACAAATAGAAAATCAGAAAACCTGTCAGAGAGAAAGTAAGCATGCTACTTTTGTAAAAATATTGAAACAACTGTGTTATGAACAGAAAATCGACTTTTAATTGTAGCCAACAAAAGACACAAATCAATAATAAAATTTAACAAGATTTAGTATACACAAGTTTACAAGAAGTATTACATAAAAGAAATGTCAACTTAACTGTCAAAATATATGTCCAATCTTTTATCTTTTCTTTATCCGGAAATCTTCTCGGAATCCACAGAATATTATATCCAATTGGTCACAATCTAGTATGATGTAGTTTGTAAATAAAGTGTCAATCCAACTGCTGAGAATGTTGATGTCTATCGATGTCTAAGTCTATCTAAGTCTATGTCTAAATCTCTATGTTCAACTAACTTTTGGGTCTGCATTTAAATACTCAAACGGAAACTTCTAGACAACGCTAGAAATATAAATTACGCATCTTTTGTTATGATCATTCTGGAAACGTTATGTAAGTGAAATAGAAAGTTCTAATCATTCCATGAGTATCAATGATTGTTCCAGTGATTTCTAAACTGCATAGTTGTAACACAATGTGTTTTATTTTGTACACAATGTAAACATGTATAATAGGCCACACAAAACAAATTAGGCCAACTAAATAAATATGATAGTTACAATATCATAACAACTGAAAAGTTCAATTTTGGGCACGTAGGCTGAAATTTTTACAAAATTTCTATCAAATTAAAGTGGAAATCATTTATTATCATGTAGTTTGACAAATTAATACCAATAGATCATTCAGGAAGTTGTCAAAGTACAAATTCAATATTTCCTGAATTCACCTCTTAGGCAACAGACCACCATTAAATTCTCTATTAGTTCTTTACAAGGTTTTGTTTCATTAAAAAAAATGCACCGATTCTTTTTGTCAAATATTTTGTGTGTGTAATGTACAGTACAAGTTCAAAAATATATCCAAGTTTCAGAAAAATTGAACGTTTACAACTTAAAATTTAGCCAATACACATCCATACCCCTTTGGACAAGTCAAGAGATGTTCCGAAAACTGTAAATATCACCTTTTGCACCTGGCCTAATCACTCTTTCCATATCAAAATCAGTTAAAATACAACATCCAAAAGTTTATTTCACCTCTCTTCTTTCATTTCCATCCAACAAAATCTAAGAAATGAGTGAGGAAGGGAAAGAGAAAAAATTAAGAAAAAATACACTCTAGTTAAAAGGAACTATATTCGTGGACAACGAAAAGCGGGATCATTAATTGTGGTCTTGGGCCTAGTAGTTTACATCAATTGCATATCGACGTAGAATCTCTATTTATGGCAAAACCCGATCAAACTCATTGATAATATAATCAACAAAATGTTGTTTGAGAAATGTATAGTTCATTGAAGACACATCGTGTTCTGTCATCGCGAAATAGTCTTTTTATGCAAAGTTTAGCAGTTACAAATCAATCAATCAATCATCATGTTTCACAGCTGAAACTATATTTACACAACAAGTAATTAGGAAGAGGATTTTGTTTTGAAACTTGATAAGACTCAAGTAAAATAGATAAATAGATAAATACCAGGCTTATAAAGCAATAAGCATGATGCGCGTTTTGTAAGCATAAGACTCATTCACTTATTCTTACCATAAGATAGTATCAGGAATGAATTTATCGTAAATTAGCGAATAAATTGATAAGAATAGGATTACTTCACAGCTAACAAAAAACAATTTCAATAAGAAAACAACAAAATAAAAAAAAAAAAAAAAAAAAAAATACAACTGAATATTATTTATGCTGGATAGGTCATACTTTTAGTCAAAAAAGAGGGGCGAAAGATACCAGAGGGACAGTCAAACTCATAGATCGAAAATAAACTGACAACGCCATGTCTAAAAAAGAAAAAGACAAACAGACAAATAACAGTACACAAGACACAACATATAAACTAAAGACTAAGCAACACGAACCCCACCAAAAACTGGGGGTGATCTCAGGTGCTCCGGAAGGGTAAGCAGATCCTACTCCACATGTAGCACCCGTCGTGTTGATCATGTTATTACAAACCCGGTAAATAGTCTAATTCGGTAGGTCACATTCTTGAAAAGGAAACGGGATTGTAGTTACGACATAAGGAACATATCCGATATCATCTGTGAAACGGATATTTCATAACGGTCAACCAACTCGTGATGGTGTACGTAATATTTACGAAGGGATGATTTCAACTTCATCATTTGGAACTCTTGGTTTAATAGCTTCATTGTGAGCAGCAACCCTCTATCAAGGAAATCATGAAAGGAAATACAAGCCCGGGAATATCGTATCAATTGGCAGAAATATACTCCGTATGCAGGCGCTGCTGGAATGTTGCTACATAGAAATGGAAAGTTCAAAATTGGGAAGCTGAAATCATCTCTTTTGTCGTAAAGTTTTGTTTTCAACCGACTCTCATTGTCAATTTCTAGATGTAAGTCAAGATATGAGGCAGACTTAACTGTATTTGTTGTATCCTTTATCTCTAATTCAATGGAATAGATGCGTTCAACATAGTCACAAAATTTTGAATTATTTAGTGAGAGAACATCATCTATATAGCGGAAAGTAAAGTTAAAGGATATTGCTAACTTCTTATCTTTCTTCCTAAGAAGTTCCTGTATGAAGTCAGCCTCACAATAATAAAGGAACAAGTCGGCAAGAAGAGGGGCACCATTGGTACCCATGGGAATGCCGACAGTCTGGTGATATCACGTCCTCCAAATGTAACAAATATGTTGTCAATCAAGAATCTGAAGGCAGTGGAAATGCAGGTTTTCGGATATCAAAAATTTGGACAGAATTTCCATTTGACTGGAAGACATTCGATGTAAGGTGTTTTAAAGAATTTTCAGAACAGCGAACATGGTTTCAGGCTCGTGACTATTGTCGAAGTATCGGAAGTGATCTAGTTAGTGCTCAGAATGAAAAGGAAAATAATTTTCTAATAACAAATTTTACACAGACTTCTCAGTGGATAGGACTTAGCATTTTTCAAAACAATGGAAAATATGTCTGGAGTGACTAAACAATTTTGAATTTTACTGATTGGTGAGAATCAGAACTGAATAACTTCATTAAAAACGAGAACTGAGCCCAACTTTTAAAACCTGACTCGCAAAAGTTGAATGACAACAATTGTTTTATGTCGTTGAGATTTATATGCAAAATACAAATTTATCAAAGATGTGGGCCTGGTGATTAGATATATTACAATAATTCTTGCTATTCAATTGTTTCATTACTTGTTGTTACTCTTACAGATGCTCGTATCTTTTGTAAAAACAATGGTTCTGATTCAGTTATCATTGGGTCTAAAGAGAAATACAATTTTATAGTAAGTCTAACTACTAAGCACCCAGGTGCTGATTTTTGGATAGGCTTTCAAAAACTAAGGAATCAGACATTGATATTCTATAGTGTGTCTTTCTATATTGTAATGTTACACTATTGTTTCAGATAAGGGTGAAGATTTGGTATCATTAAAACGTTTAAATCGGCTGCAATTCTTTGCACCTGTCCTAAGTCAGGAATCTGATTTTCAGTAGTTGTCGTTTGTTGATGTGGTGCATAAGTGTTTCTCGTTTTTCATAAAGATTAGACCGTTGTTTTTCCCGTTTGAATGATTGTACACTAGTAATTTTTGGGGCCCTTTATAGCTTGCTGTTCGGTGGGAGCCAAGGCTCCGTGATAAAGACCGTACTTTGACCTATAATAGTTTTCTTGTATAATTTGTTACTTGGATGGAGAGTTATCTCATTGGCACTCATACCACATCTTCTTACATCTATGTAAATGGATAGATGGCATTGATCCTACGTACCTCAGCTAGGGCGTAGATGAACCAAAAAACAGATAATAATTTGTGTGTCAAATCATCTATCATATATGGAAATTGGTATGGTGAAAGTTGCAGTAATCAAAATCGAGTTGTTTGTGAGAAACACTTACTTAGAAATATATAAAAATATTGATAGAACTCTGTTTTAGTTGTGAAATATACTAAAATTGAATATTTTAAAAGGTTGTAAACTTCAAAGATATAATTTCTTTTATGTTGATAATTTTTACGTGAGATCAATAACAAAATTCATAATTTCTCGATAAGTGACCACAATATGATACAATGTAACTGTAAAAGACACTAACATATTTTTCCGTATCAATGGAAAATTGACAACCCTAACTCCGTTGACGGCCACGATTGAACTCAAAAGGTTCCATGATGGTTAACAGTTCATAGTTAAGTCGGACCCTATTGGCAAATAGATGAAATTGACGTAACTTTATTGGAGGCACATGGGATGCATTAAAAGAAGTGCATCTAGAAAATAATCCAGTCTAAGATGCTAATGAAATTGACACTTGTAGATTTGGTGCGTCCGAAACGCGTTATAATACAATAAATATAAAAAAAAAAAAAAAAAAAAAAAAAAAAAATTTATTGACAGACTACACAAATTTTATTTTATACGAAGTATGAAAAATTTCCAAAAGTTGCTGATAGCAATTCTCGGCCTTGCACACAACTTTGATTTTCTTTTCTGTTTATGCAATGTACTTGGAATTTCAGCGGTCTATATTTGTCTGTCTGTCTGTTTGTAACAAATCGACAATCCTCTTAACGTACTGAATAGGATAACACCTGCTAAACAACAAATCTTTTCAAACTAATACTTTCACATTGAGTACAATGATCATTTCCCGAAATTGTATTTTTTCATATTTTTTTTAGATATTTCATTAGGTTTTAAGAAAAAAAATGGCATTACATTTTTTGACACGTTCGAAAATATACAAATTTCACCATTTTGACAGTTTCGTAAGATAAATATAGGAAAATATTTTATCCTTAGTTATTAACATATTTTCAAATTTTTTTTAAAATACAGTATTACAACACATGTGAAGTAAAATATCTGTATAGAGCGGTGGGATATACGTCACCCAGACAACAACTAAACGACACAAACAGTTAAGATAACAAGAGGTTAATATACAGTCTTATTAATTACAATTGTATACAATACGAATATCATAGTTAATGTGAACACATAAATTTGTACAGTAAGATTAATAATTGCAAGATAAAAAATCGGGAGCACTAGGCTACTCAAGCCGACCTTCCATAGCAGAACTTTGAATTATAACAAGTTTCTTATAAAGTATCTGTAAATTAGATAAGGTTTACTCTTTAGAAAGTCTAAAGTAAACTTGAAAGAAGTATTGCATGTGTTAAAAAACTATATTCTCGTTCCATAAAACTTAATTTATAGGTGACTCACTCACTAAATATCATTGAATTTTACCTAGTTTATTTACTTTTTCACCAATGAATTTTGTCAAAGTTTAAAATGGCTAGGTTGCAGTATTTTAGACTTATCAATGTAAATGTATTTGCAATAGAATAAATGTTGTTGAATTTGTTAGAAAGTTTCCATGTCTGTTAAAATGTAAACAAAAATAATCCTTCAAACAATTCCATAAAAGTAGGTTTACGACTTGCAAATTCGTAAAATATTTTTGTGAAGTCTAAGGCATCATGGTTTTGTTTTTATTTCAACTTCGCTGCAACAAAGTCTGCCAAAAACAAATAAGAGAAAAATACTCAAGGAATTCCATAATAGCAAGTGAACATTTTTATTACATTTGCTATCTTCCTGTGAAGTTTCTGTATTAAAATCTGTAGGAGGAGTTAATAACACAAACCATGTACCCTCTTTCATAAATCTTGCAGAAAAAATACTGTGGTCCTTAGTCTGGAAAAATTGTTAAAAATTTCTCAAACGTGTCCACAATAGCAAGTGCTCAGCTTCAACGTCTGTGTAATTTTCCTGTGAAGTTTCAGGAATCTTGGTTGTAGGAATAGTCGATTACATAAATGCACTTTTCCATGTCTTAGACCAATCTGTAAAAACAGATGACAAATAATAGATACAAGAAGTTTGTAGCCCAAATAAAATTATTTAAGACAGCTTAAAAAACATATTACACAAAGAAATCAATACACGAAGATTAAAGCCCTATATAAAGTATGTAAGACAGCTCAAAAACAAAATAAGGAAACTAATGAACGTTTGATGCATGTTATAAATGTTTGTGTTTGCTTTGTGTGTTCAGAGTAAAATTCCCTTCAAAATACATCTTATGAAACTAAGTTTTCTCATCAAGTAATGAAAATGATTCTATTTTGATACTTGATAAAAAGTGATAAAATTTATCATATATAAAGTTTAAGATCATTACAACTGACTCACGTTTCGTCGGCATAATACGCATCGGTGGCGTTTATCCTTATCGGAAGTTAGTATCGGACTTATGATGATTTATTATTAATTTGTGATGAAACATGGTAAGAACAGGCTCACCTCCCGATTAACAGAACAATGTTTAATTAAAGAATAACAAAAATTAAAAACAATACATTTTAGTCAAATATACGATGTATTTTACTTCCGGAGAGTGTCATGTAATGAAAAATGCCTAAAAAAAAAAGAATCATTAAACCATGCTATGCAATGACAAATATGTGTAAATGTACACCTTCGAGTGTAATACATCGTATTGGTTCTTTATAAGAGAACATATTCGTTGAAGACAAAGTACTAAGTCGCCACATTTAATGGATAATAATTGAAGTATGATCATACACATGACGAACCAACTGACGAGAAAGGATATATACAACTTGCATCCACTCATATTTTGAACCTCAACCAGATCCCGAACCATATAATGTATACAAAGATGTGATGATAACATTTTGGACAGCGTTCATTACTGTTGTTTTATACGAATTTCGCTACAATATATAAGTATGTATTAAGTCTTAATGTAGTGGAAATGCAGGCTTTCTGATCTCAGAAATTTGGATAAAATGTCCAAATGACTGAAAGGCATTCGATGTGTGATGCTTTAAAGAATTTTCAGAACGGCGAACAAGGTTTCAGGTTCGTGAAGACTAATCTCGAAGTATCGGATCTGATCTAGTTAATGTTTATAATGGAAGGATTTAATTTTGAATAGTATTAAAGAATCAGATTTGCGTTTGAATGGTTTTACACTAGTCATGTTTGGGCCCTTTATAACTTACTGTTCGGTGTGAGCCAAGGCTCCGTGTTGAAGATCGTATTTTGACCTATAATGGTTTTTCTTTTACAAATTGTGACTTGGATGGAGATTTGTCTCATTGGCACTCCTACCACATCTTCTTATATCTATATATATATGGATAGATAACAGTTATCCTACGTACCTCATCTGGGGTATAGATGAGCTTAAATAAGATAATAGTTTCTCAATATTTGCAAAACGTTGAAAAGTCAATGATAACTTTTCTTTAATATTTATCTTTCACCTAAAGTGACCGCAATAAGATAACTGAACGAAGATACTTACCTTTTTAATAAATATTAATGGGATGATTAGTTGCCGAAAATAATTCAACGAATATACTTGAATGCTAACCGTATATATATAACTGTAATACATGCTAGATAAAGAACTATAAAACAGTGAAACTGAAAATATAAAGTCAATATAGAATAGACAACAGTCTTGCAATGGAAAAACGAATATTTATAAATTTTACAAGCCAAAAAAAAAAAAAAAAAAAAAAAAGTCTTGAGCATTAGAGACTACAATGAAGTTGACGTTGAACGCATGAGTCTGAAAATGTCGAACAATATATACTAACATGTAAAGGGTTTAAATTGGTTTATAATTGCTTGTAATAAGAACGAAAAGTAAACAGTTAAAAATAAATAGAATGAAAATAACATTACATATGTAATATCTGTGTGAGTGATAGGTCAGATACTTCAGTAAAGTATAAATATATATTGTAACGGATATGAAAGGTTGTTTTTTGTACTGACTAATTAAATCTGTGTTTTCCACACTAGTCATAAAATTTTGTCATCCGTAGCGCATTATACAACGTGACTGTGTAAATAAATATGTGTGATGAGAAGCGGTCATTGTAATCAATAAAGCGTGTATAATGGATTGTGAAAGAAGAAATAACAAATATCATACATACGAAGAACCAATTGACGAGAATGGATATACACATCTTGCTCCCACTTCAGATCATTCTCGAAAGTATGACGACCTGAAACCATCTGTATCGCATCACTCATATTTTGAACCTCAAACAGATCCTGAAGCATATCAAACATGTGGAGATGCGAAGGTGAAATCCAATATATCTGTTATTTCTGATAACAAATCAAAATGTCGTATAAAGTTATGGATAGGGTTCACCACTGTCATTATATTAGCGTGTGTATTGACAGCTGGGCTGACGTACATTGCAATACAATCTCGAAACAACATGGATGTGTATATTCCTTCAATAGAAACCGGAAATAAGGAAAATGAAAACAAAGGTTTCCAGATAACAGAAATAAGGGCAGAATGTCTAAATGACTGGAAGACGTTTGAAAATTGGTGTTATCAAGAGTTTCCAGAACGGCGTACATGGTTTCAGGCTCGTGACTATTGTCGAAGTATAGGAACCGATCTTGTAAGTGTTCATAATGAAAGGGAAAGCAATTTTCTAAACAACAATTTTACACAGACTTTTATGTGGATAGGACTCAGCAATTTTCAAAACAATGGGAGGTATGTCTGGAGTGACGGAACGATTTTGAATTATACTGATTGGGGACAATCAGAACCGAATAACGTTAATAATAACGAAAACTGCACACAGACATACTATCGAAAGTGGAATGATAACAATTGTTTTATGTCGTTCAGATTTATATGCAAAATGCAAATTAATCCAAGGTGTGGGCCAGGTGACTGGATATATTATAAGAATTCTTGTTATTTAATTGATATATCACAGGCTAATTTTACTGAAGCCCGTAGCTACTGTAAGAACAATGATGCAGATTTAGTAATAATTCTTTCGAAAGAGGAATACAATTTTATAGTAAGTCACACTTCTAAGCAATCATCGGGTGGTGATTTTTGGATTGGATTACAGAAACTAAGGAATCAGACATACAAATGGATAGATGGCAGTAATCCTACGTACCTTCCCTGGCGTAAAGAACCTCAAGGAGATAATGATTTTTGTATTAAATCATCTTTCTTTCATGGAACATGGTCTGGTGATAATTGCAAAAGTACCAATCGCTTTATTTGTGAAAAACACTTACTTTGAATTGTACTAACGTTGAAAACTCTATTATGTTAGAAATATATATAAAAATGTTGTAGCTACACAATACAAGGAAACTTTTTGTATGTATTTAAAAACAAGTCATATATACCAGCTTTGATAAGTGTTTGGTACTAATATAAATTTCCACTTCGTACTATGAACATCAAAATTATTTATTTTGTTAAAATATTTCCTTTCTCTATTGTAACTGTATACGTATACCTAACAACAAAATTATTTTATTTACCTGTGTTTAAAGTTATTGCAAATGGCTGATATTTTTGTTCGAGCATATTGTTTTTCTTAAATTGTTTAACATTTCATACCGATATGACATGTTACTTTTATTATTCTTCCCTTAGTTTATTTATTTTGAATTCACATTGTATCATAGGTCAAATTTATTTGTTCAGTGTATGTTCAATGGTGTTACTATGTCCTTTGATTGAGTTAAGCTATTTCAGTTGATATTTTATAGTGTGTCTTTCTATGTTGTGATGTTACACTATTGTTTCAGAAAAAGGGTGAAGGTTTGGTACCATTAAAACGTTTAAACCCGCTGCATTTGTTTGCACCTGTCCTAAGTCAGGAATCTGATGTTCAGTAGTTGTCTTTTGTTGATGTGGTTCATAAGTGTTTCTCGTTTCTCGTTTTGATATAGATTAGACCGTTGGTTTTCCCGTTTGAATGGTTTTACACTAGTAATTGTTGGGGCCCTTTATAGCTTACTGTTCGGTGTGAGCCTAGGCTCCGTGTTGAAGACCGTACTTTGACCTATAATGGTTTACATTTATAAATTTTGACTTGGATGGAGAGCTGTCTCATTGGCACTCATACCACATCTTCTTATATCTATATAGGTGAACTTAAATTTTTCAGTTGTGTTTAACTTATTTTCATTTGAAATCACTTGAAGATGTTCATGTTTAGTGACCATAATATGATACAATGAATACTGAACAAAGATACTAATATCCTTCGATTTACAACCAACACTGCTTATTTTACAAACATGACATAATCGTCAATGGCATAACTGGGCACTAAAACAAAGATCAAGGAATTATAAACAAACCACAAACCGTATAGTTAGTTTTCAGTCCATTCTGTGTAACGATAGCTATGAACAATTTAAATTAACACCAACAATGTGTTTAAAAACATTATACTCCTTTGGAGTGGAAGTATGTAACGGTTCATTTACTACGAATGGGAAGAACAATGTGGCATTTGAAAAAAATATGAAAATACTACCCAAACAACAGGTCATAATCATAACATCCTAATATTCAGAGAAGGCTGGGGGTGAATCCAAGAAGTTCGAAAAGATAAACTATATATATGGAAATATGTTAAATAGGGTATACACATTTTAGACAATAATTCGATCATATCAAAAGAGGCGCACATAATGTAATAAAAAGGGTGCATCTAAAAAATGATCCACTTCATAGCATATAACTAATGTATTTACTATTACAGACAACTTAAAAAAAGTTAGTCATCTTAAAAGCATTACTGCACAAACTCGTATCATAAATGTAAATAATTGTCGTTAGCAAGTAAAAGTAAATTTACAAACACACTGTTTACTTCCCCAAACTTCCCAAAATTTCATCCCCGTTTTGAATACGACCGTGATTTTTGTCACTTTTCGTGCAATGCTCATTTCAGACGTCGATGTAAGATGGAGGAAATTCTTACTTCATCATCATACACACGATATAGGTATGATGTTTGTTTGTATTAAATGAAAATATAATTTTGTATGGTATTTGTCAATTATTTTAATGGTTGATGTGACATTGATAATATCGACATTCAATGATTAAACGCTTTGTCTTTACATGTTTCATAATTCTTTTGTTCAATTTACCCATGAGTGAATTCACATCTTCATTGAAAGGAAGAAAAGGAAAAGGGTGAAGTACTTATGCAAGTAGTTCAACCCTTCCACATTTCTGTTTGGTTGTCTAAAAGTAGAAATATCGAAAGTGTTGGTGCTTGCATTCCATTGTTGTGTCTATTGGGAATTTTATATTTGTCTTAGGTATTGAACAGTTTCCTTTGAATTTATACAAAAATTGTCTTGAATATTGAGAATTGGTCATACTATTTACGATAAAATAGGGAATGGAAACGATATATGTGTCAAATAGACAACAACCCGATCAAAGAGCAGAAAACAGCCCAAGGCATGCACCAGTGGGTATTCTTCAACACAGCAGCGAGAAAATCACGCACCCTGAGGCGGAATTTAGTGTTAAAGTGGTCTTTTATTTGCTTTAAAGTTTGTAAGTTATTAGTTTTACTGTTATTCTATTTTGTTATATTCCGTGGCTCGGTACTTATACATCCCGTAATTGTGTTTTTGTGCTATGGTAATTTTTTGTATACTTGTCTTTCGTTTTTGCTAATATGCTTGATCTATAGGCCATTTTGTTTTTCTTTGTTGACATATTTGTTTGTTTTTATACTGATTAAGATTATAACACAATGTTGTCTGCTGTACCCCTTTTTTTGACATTTTGACCTATAAATTTAAAAGAAGATGTGGTATGATTACCTTTGACAACTCTTCACAAGAGAACAAAAGACTCAGAAATTAACAACTATAGGTCATCATACGGCCTTCAACAATGAGCAAAGCCCATACCGCATAGTCAGTTATAAACGGCCCCAAAATGACACATGTAAAACAATTCAAATGAGAAAACTAACGGCCTAATGTATATACAAAATAATAAACGAAAAACATATATGTAACAAAGCAACAAACGAAAACCACTGCATTACAGACTCCTGACTTGGGACAGGTACATATAGAATGTGGCGGGGTTAAACATGTTAGCGGGCGCTCAACCCTCCTCTAACCTGGGACAGTGGTGTACAGTACAACATAAGAACAAACTATAAAGATCAGTTGAAAAAGGCTTAACTCATTAGATGGATACGAATAGAAATACATCTATTCAGAACTTTATATCAGGATTAACTCATCAGATGGATACAGATAGAAATACATCTAACAAAAACACAGAATGGACGTCGCCGAGAACTTGTACATTCAAATAACCAAACGACACTATATACAGATCTGAGAGTACTTGCAATTACTGACAGCTATTTAAAATCTGTTTGTTTTGTCTCTTTATTGTTGTCAATATAATGGAATTCCATGCGGCTGGCAAACAAGGGAGAGGTTAAGCTAGCTATAAAACCAGATTTGATACACAATTTTTTACATAGGCAAATGCCAGTAGCAAGTCAGGAATATGATAGTTGTTATCCATTCGTTTGATGTGTTTGAGCTTTAAAATTTGACATTTGGTTAGGGACATTCCGTTTTGAATTTTCCTCGGAGTTCGGTATTTCTGCCTAAAAAATGATATATACTAGGTCAGCAAAAATGGACGTCACACTAAACTACCAAGCATATAAATGAACCAAAATAAAGAAAACATACAAGACTTAAAAAGGCCAGAGGTCCATTATTTGGGACAAGCGCAAAAATGCGGCGGGGCTAAATATGTTGTGAGATCTTAATCCTCCGCTGTACATCTAACCAATGGGGAATCAAATCAGCTAACACACAGCAATACGCACAGTAAAACTCAGTTCAAAAGAAGTTCGATCCGATGTTAGAATAGGTAACAGAAGAACTAAGCAAAATGACAATGATCATCAAAAATTACCAAAGCACTACTAGCAGTTACTAACATGCCATATCCAGTACACTGATCGAAAGACTGTGTCTTTAGCATATGAAAATCAATCACGATTCGTCCCGTCTCGGGTTTAGTATCATTCAATCAAAATATACGAGAAGAACATAATCCGTATCATGCGAACAAGAGGTTTTAGAATAAATGTGTTTATTTCCGATGCAAAGAACCTATGAGTGAAATAATATTATTCCAAATCTGACAACAGTATCATAACTATATCCTTCTTAAGTACTAGTAATAAAATGGAGTATGGAAATTGGGAATATGTCAAAGAGACAACAACCCGACCAAAGAGCAGAAAACAGCCGAAAGTCACCAATAGGTCTTCAATACAGCGAGAAAATCCCACACCCGGAGGCGTGCTTCAGCTGGCCCCTAAACAAAAATGTATACTTGTTCAGTGATAATGGACGTCATACTAAACTCCGAAATATATAAAAGAAACTAAAATTAAAAATCATACAAGACTAACAAAACTAGAGGCTCCGGACTTGGGACAGGCGCAAAAATGCGGCGGGTTAAACATGTTTTTTGATATCTGAACCCTCCCCCTATACCTTTAGCCAATGTAGAAAAAACAAACACACAACAATACGAACAGTAAAACTCAGTTCAAAAAAAGTCAGAGGCCGATGTCAGAAAAGGTAACAAAAGAAACTCAACAAAATGACAATGATACATAATCAACAAAGGACTACTAGCAGTTACTGACATGCCAGCTCCAGGCCTCGATTAAACTGATTGAAAGATTATGTCTTCATCATATGAATATCAAGCACAATCCCTCCCATTAGGGGTTTAGTATCATACCATCATAAAATATATGAAAACATAACCCGTATCATGCCAACAACTGGTTTTAGAATGAATGTGTTTATTTTCGATGCAAAGACCCTATAAGTGAATCAATATTAAAGCCAAAATATGCCATCTTTAATGACCTGACAACAGTATCGTAAATATATCCCTTTTTAATAAGTCTGTTTGAGGTTTTGTTCGCTTTTAAAAGTTTGGTTAGCTTTTGAGTTTGATTAAGACATAGTTGTGCTCTGTATAGAATATTTCTATAAAAGATGGGATGTGAAATACCTGAACGTATTGTTATGAACAGAAAAATCGACTTTTAATTGTAGCCAACAAAAGACACAAATCAATAATAAAATTTAACAAGATTTATTATACACTAGTTTACAAAAAATATTACACAAAAAGAAATGTCAACTTAACTGTCAAAATATGAGTCCAATCTTTTATCTTTTCTTTATCCGGAAATCTTCACGGGAATCCACAGAATATTATATCCAATTGGTCACAATCTAGTATGATGTAGTTTGTAAATAAAAATGTCAATCCAACTGCTGAGAATGTTGATGTCTATCGATGTCTAAGTCTATCTATCATGTCTATGTCTAAATCTCTATATTTAACTAACTTTTGGGTCTGCATTTAAATACTCAAACGGAAACTTCTAGACAACGCTAGAAATTTAAATTGCGCATCTTTTGTTATGATCATTCTGGAAACGTTATGTAAGTGAAATAGAAAGTTCTAATCATTCCATGAGTATCAATGATTGTTCCAGTGAATTCTATACTGCATAGTTGTAACACAATGTGTATAATTTTGTACACAATGTATACAATAGGCCATACAAAACAAAATAGGCCAACTAAATAGATATGATAGTTACAATATCATAACAGTATAAGATGTCTGCACGATGATTCTTATTTACAAATGATGTCCGAGCTGGTTTAATGTTTCAGACAACCAGCTTTCTGTTAAATGTATATTTTGAATAATCTATGTCGTTAAGAGTCTGTCAAATTGACATACATATATATACATCTACTTTTTCACATAATTCATCTTTTAAGATTGATCAACCATTTTGTACTGCTTTCTTATACAAAGTATTGGTCTCTAATGAATAGTAAATAGTTTTCTGGATTCTTAATGTATTCCATTCCAAAATCTGCGAGTAAAATAATTGAAAAAGACCTGTTTCATTTATCAGTGTTTAAATTAAAAATAGACGCAAAATTAAGAAACAAAGGCAATAGTTCTCTATCGATGTCCAAATTACATAAATTAATAATGAAGACAAAAAAGGTAAAACACTAATACACTGCTGTGGCCGATTATCAACCTAGTATGCAATATATGAAAAGAATAATTCGTTCAATATTTCTAAAACATTATTACATTTCTATCTATTGTTATAAACATTATGAATAAGGAATAAAATTAATAAATTTGACAACCTTAGTTCTTATATTAGAAAAAAAAGTAACATTTATTTTCAATGGACAATAGTTTTAAGATTAATTTTGTTCCAAATAAAAATTTTGTACCTGCCACCCTCTGTGATTAATGTAAGATAACTCTTTGTTAAAATTGCAACATTTTATAACGATGGGGAGATAATCAAATTTAGCTTACCATATATAGTCTTTAAAAACAAGTCCAAATAAATGCAGGTTTCATTATTCTCAGATATGTTATAGTTTCAGAAAGAAAGATGTTGTTGTTGTGTTTTTTATATGTATTTGTGTGTGCTTTTGTGGGAAAGGGGGAGGGGTTACAAAGCAAACATGCTTACACATGTCTATAGGGAATAAAATACAACAAATAAATCAAGACAGTTTATCTTCTTCAATTGAATTTGGACACTCTTATATACACAATCCAACATGCATGCTTTTACAAGTAGCAGAATCAATGCGGCTAGGGAATAGGGGATGTGGTCAAACCCCAAAACAGATTATTTCTGACTAACAGAATACTTGTAGATGAGAAAATGTAACAAATGTCATACCTCTAAATAATATATATACAATTAAAAGAAAAAAAGTATATACAACTTGTAGTAAGTACCGAAATATTGCATTAACACGAATAAACATACCAAAGATTAGTTTGTTGCAGATGAACTATCCTAATGTTTTGAGTATGTCTCATAGTAAAACAATTTTTAGCTAAATAATATTTATGAAATAATGATTTTTTTATATTGATATGCTTTGAATTGCTAAATTTTGTACAATTTTTGCATCTTCAGAGATCTTATTAACATTTTCAACATTGAAAAACTGACACAAGAGGTATAGTTTGTGAAATTTTACCAAAATTGAGGTAGAAATGAATTTTACACTTAGACTTGGCACCTTTCTTTAAATCAGTTTTTGTCGCATTTCAGCGTCAACTGATAACCTTCATTAAATATTTATTACTCAACCAATTTTCAAAAATAAAAGGCCATTTTACTCGTTCTAGCTAGCAGAACACAGAAAATTAATTAAAAGGAGAATTTGAAAAAATGATACTTACTATTAAGGTAGCAATACACAGTTAGGAGTGCGGTTTTGCATTTTGGCCCCTGTGGATTTTTCAAATATGAAAGTTATTGCGCAATAAAATTCATTCTTAGACAGCTGAGTACTAATTTAGCCTTCAAAGCTGGTTTATAAGAACAACAAGACTATTTTTTATATTTTTTATGAGCTATTTTCTGTTTGACTGTCCGTATTGTCACAGCTAGACCGGCCATAGGTCCAGAAATTAATGTATTGTTTACAAACACTTTTTTCTACAGGAAAATTTGACGCAATTTTACAAAAAAATGAGACAAAAGACACAGGATTTTTATTTGATTTCTTATTTTTCGGAGGAGTCTGGGTTAGTGGTTAATGTTGTCTGTTATACTCTGTGGTATTTTTTGGCGTTTCCCGTTATTTCTCTTTATGTATGAGTAACTTAGTAACTACTTTTACAAACGAACAAAATAAAGAAAGTAAGTCCAAATCCCTCGTACCCCCAAAAATAACAAAATAACAATGGTATTACGCTCTGAAAAGAACAAATAAAACAAGGATCTGATAGGATACACGTTTTTCATGCAAGGCAGGTAAAACTTTCTTTAAAAAAATATTCCAGGAACCAACAAGGTAAATAGTATTGTTTAATGGTAACCTGGTAGATTATGCCCATATAAGCCCTGCCTGATATCAAGACGGCAGACTGATCTTGGTTTATCAACCTAGTTGCGTTCATACATCGGAGGTATATGCTTATCAGATTATCAGTCTATTCCATATCGGCCCGGTTTTCATTCGAGGACACACATGTAAATAAAGGCAACAGTAGTATGCTGTTCAAAAGTCATAAATCGATTAAGAGAAAAAAAATCCGGGTTACAAACTAAAACCGAGGGAAACACATCAACTATAAGAGGAAAACAACGGAACAACAGAAACACTGAACTGCAACAAAAACAAACGCCAACATACATAGAAACGGACTATTTAATAACAACTGCCATATTCCTGACTTGGTACAGGACATTTTAAGAACAAATGGTGGGTTGAACCTGGTTTTATGGCTAGCCAAACCTCCCGCTTATATGGCAATGTTAAAAAATATCGTTAAAATGACAACACTACGTGACAGGAATATAGTAGAAATTATTATTTTAATAATATAAAAATAAGGAGCTGTGGTATGATTGCCAATGAGACAACTATCCACCAAAGTTCAAATAAAGTGGATGCAAGCAATTAATGGCAACCGTACGGCCTTCAACAATGAGAAAAAACTCGTACCGTGTTGTCGGCTGTAAAAGGCCCCGACATGAAAAATATGAAAGAATTCAATTGAGAAAGCTAACGGCATGATTTATAACAAAACAGTTTACGAAAAACAAATATGACAGACATGAACAACGACAACCATTGAACTACAGGCTCCTGACTTGGGACAGGCACATACAAAATGTGACGGGGTTAAACATGTTTGTGAGCACTCAAACCTCCCCCTAACCTGGGACAGTGGTGTAACAGTACAACATAAGGACAAACTATAAAACTCAGTTGAAAAATGCTTAACTCAACAGATGGATACAAATAGAAATACAACTAACAAATTACAAAGTGGACGTGGACGGGTACTTGTACATCCCAAAAACAAAAAGACACTAAGTACATTTCTGAGAGTACTCGCAGTTACTGGCAGCTGGTTCAAGGCCAATAACAACTAATGAAAAAAATCATGTATCTAAGACTAAAATATTAATCAATACACATCCAACATCCAATGGATTTAGTGTAAAGACGTCATTAACAGTCAGAGAAAAACATGACCTTGTGCAATAATAAGTATCGACAGATTGTAGTACCGTAAAATTACATATGTGTAATATTTAGTATGGTTTTAATTTACTGATATAGGGGGCCTCGGTGGCCGAGTGGTCTAAGTAGTTACTACTGTAATCACTAGCCAGTCAACACTGAGGTTGTGAGTTCGAACCCCGCTCGTGCGGGTGCACTCGACTCCAATCTTAATTGACTAGGATTGTCAGTTTTCCTATCGAAGGTCGGTGGTTTTCTCCGGCTTCCTCCACCAATAAAAACTGGCCGCCACGAAATAGCCCAAAAGCGGTGCTTAAAATTAAAATGGCGTTAAAACACCATAAATAAATAAATAAATAAATAAATTTACTGATAACAAAATCAATACTTACACCAATAAAAACAATATTCAAAGATTTAATTACAGTGTTGTATAGGTTACCTTTCAGAATAAGTTTATTTAAAGGATTGAAAAGTTTACCCGGATCGTATCTAAATTTCCGGGCTCGGTCTACAACATCACCGTAAAATTAAGGATGTGCTATTCCGTTTGACCAAATCTTTGTATCTATGAAAGGATTTAATAAAGGTTTTAAGTAAATTTGTGGTAACGAAATCCCTGACTTAATAATTTACAAGTAAAACAGATTTCGCTCATTAAAATCCAAAACGTCACTACAGACATGAACATAGCGAACAAGTTGAGATATATAAACACTGTTAGACGGTGCCAAATGAACTTCACCGTCCAAAAAGGGAAAATTAACAATAGGGAAAGAAAATCATCCTTTTTGTCGTAAATTTTTGTGTACAGTTTCTGGTGTGTAGAGTTTCTGGTTTAATACTGAAATATCTAAATCTAGGAAAGGACAGTTATTGCTGTTGATATTAGATTTATTTAAAGTAAGTTCCTTTGGGTTAATTTCAGCAGTATAGTTAGAGAATTCTTGATTATTTAACGAAAAAATATCACCAAGATAACGGTAAGTGTTGTTGAATTTTTCAATTAAATGGAATTTAGACGGTTCTTTTCTGAGTTTGGCCATAAACTGTGATTCATAACAGTAAAGGAACATGTCTGCTATAAAAGGGGCACAATTAGTGCCCATAGGAATACCTATAATCTGTTGATAAACTTTATTGCCGCAACGTACATAGATGTTGTAAAGGAGAAAATTAAGTGCTTTAATCATCTCATCACAAATCCAGTAAGTATATCTAGCATATTTACCTTTCTCATTAGAGAAAAAGGGTTTATATGAGTTGCAGTAAATAAATTTGCAACCAGATTTATCAAACGACCGTTCAATTAGATAGGAAAACTTTTGTTTGATAAGATTGTGTGGAAGTGTAGTATAATGAGTGGAAAAGTCAAAACTGTCAACCGAATCAAAAGGACCATCAAATGCACGTAATTTATCTAAAACATCCAAAGAATTTTTTACACTCCAAAAATGGTTAATTGCACTGCTTTTATATGTTTTATTACAAAAATCAATGATAAGTTCTTTGATAATAGTTAAGGAACTCGTTAAATGCACAGAAAGATTACTAGTAGAACACTTACTAGAGGCCGAGATGAAACGATATTTTAAGGTTTTTTGAATAGTTTAGGTAACCAATACATAATGGGGACCTTCAAATGTTCCGAGGAGGCTTTAAGCTGAACTGTTGTAGTGACATGATTATTTACTATATGACTCTCTGTAAAGCGAACGGCCTTGAATGTAGTTGAATGTATAATTTCATTCTTAAGGACTTCCATGTAGTATTTACGTCATACCACCACCACATTGTTGGCTGCTTTGTCGGTGGGTACGAACACAAAACGCTTTGATAGTACTTGAATTTTGTTTCTAATCCTAGAATTTTGCGTATAACTTACTCTTTTATTTATTTCTAAATTATTTTCGAAATGTGTTATGAGAGTATCAACAATATTCATACATTTATTTAAATAGGAATCAAGTGACTTTTTGTCAGATTTCTCCCGTTTACGCCATTTTTTTACAATAGGATGAAAGAGCATCTTTAATAACCTGACAACACTCTTCCAAATTTATTTTCGATGATAGTCCTTTTTTCAGAAAGTTTATAACCTCTCGGTCTTGAACGATGTTGAGGTCCCCTGTACTTACATGACCATAGGATCATATCTAAACTTCGATGTTTCACAGTCTCATATTGAAGGAGCATTATTTTCTATACTGACATCTGATGTAACTGACGTATAATTAAAAATTAAACTTCTACTGTTTTTTTTTATACGAATAAGAAATTAACGGTGGCTCAATGTTATCAAAATGTGGAGGTATAAAGTTTTGAACGATAGAGTCATGAAAAATACTAGATTAATAAAATCAATACCTCTATTAATGTATTTTAATTTTTGAAAATACTTTTTATGATCTTCAGGTTTGTCAATTTGAGGGAACAGTCTATGATAACAAAAAGCTGTAATAATCCGTGTACACTCATGTTTTGGACTGAAAACGATATTGTATCACACTCGTTATAAATATTATGAAATTTACTAACTGGTATTTGACCCAGTTTGCATAATAATTGATGTCTACCATTGTTTTTAAATATAGATAAAAATCATCAGGTGTAAAATTAGATTGCGGTTAATGCGTAGTACATTACAACATGTAAACCACAGAATAACAACGGACATCTCCCATTACCGACAGCACAGGACACCACACACTGCTCGTCACATGAATGGATCAACGCCTCAAAGTGACGTATTTTTGTGACGTATATATAATCTTGAAATTTATACAATTATATGGAACGAGATCCAAAAATTCACAATTATTTTTACAATACTAGTCCAAATAATTATCATGATTATGACAGTCTTGAAAGGCTATTCTAAATTAATGCTGTGACGACGTCATAATTATTTGGACTAACACAATACTTTATCAATGGAAAATGGAAATGAACTTAACTATACTGACAAATTAGACATGTGAAATGTACCGAAAATACAGAATTCAAACCAAAAACTATAAGACATAACACAATATCGAACCGTACTTACAAAAGAAACATCATAACTAAATACATGAATGTTGGATGTATAAATAACGAGACACGTCGTATAGCAATGCGAATTCACACTCGGAAAAACATTCATATTCGGGAATAGGTCACGTTCGGTACTTAGCAGACAGACGACTTAAGCCCAAGGATTCAATTAATTGTCATTAATTAATCGTATTAAACATATGGAAAAGATATTCTAAAGTTTGATAAGCTTGTGTCTGATGATATGTTTCACAAATAAGATATGTTTTGTCAGATCTGAGAGATATTTTCTACACCTGGCAGTACAATCAAATGTTAAACATAGGAACAATTAGTAAAAATATTTGTTCTGACTTGCAACATATCTTATACATAATAATGTACTCTTAATATAAGCCAGTAAGCGATGAATAATGCATTTGTAATTGACGATTTGGACAAGAAAAAAATCATTTAAAATAATTATGATCAAAAACATTACGAGTACACTATATATATGAGATGTAGCTAATAAACGTCTACGTGGTTTTTTTTCCGGACGTCGTCACGGAAATGTAAATTTGTAATAAAAAATGTTGATAAAATCTTGATTGTCCCACTAGTCATAAAAGTACAAATATTAGAATCTGGTGCGGATTGTACAAATGAAAGATAACGTTGTTATAATTCGAGATCAACACTTTGCCCGAGAAAATAGATTGAAAAAATATTAAAGGATCAATCAAAAACCATAAGTAAAAAAACCACGAACAAAAAGAAAACAAATCGACATGACAAACAACAGTCAACTAAACGCTTAACATAAAACTATACACTACAAACCCCATCGAAAACTAAGGATGATTGCAGGTATTTGAAGAAAGGTAAGCAGTTCGTTCTCCATTTGTGACACCCGACATATTACCACTTGCAAGTTAAAATTCGACGATAAGTCGCATTCTATTATGTCATTATCGACGGAACGAAAAAAGGTTGTGGGTAAGGCAAGTGACAATATCAATAGTATTCAACCAAATCATGATTGCTTCTATAAAACGTTCGAAAGAAAGACTTCAACTTTACCATTTAGAAACTTTGGTTCAATAACGCCTTTGTCTATATATAACAAGGAAACATGTATTAAGAAAATGATGATAGAAATCGAAAGCAGCGGAATATTGTTTCAAATAGCAGATATGTACTCAATATGCTGGTGGTGGTGGAATTTTGCTACATAGAGATATAAATGGGAAATTGAAATCCTCTCTTTTGACGTAAATTTGAGTTGTTGTCAATTTTTGAATAAGTTTGGAATTTCAAATAGTTTGGCATCGAGCATCACTGATGACACATTTATTGTCGAAACGTGCATCCGGTACAGTAAAACTGGTACCTTTAATGTTATCACTACCATTGGGTCGATCAATCCCTTTGCTGGTGGACTGTTAGTCTCCGAGGTTTTCACCATCCCAGTAGCCAGTACTTCGGTACTTGCATGAAAATATGTTTTTTTGATATTAAAATTTGCTGTTACACAATTATTGAAATTATTCTAAATAAAGGAATATATCTCACTTTCGCAAAGCTCTGATTCTTTGTCTTGGCTGTGACTATACTTTTTGTCCTTTTTGATTTTACTAGCTCGTCAACGTTTTTGTAATAAGTTTTTGATTTTCAGATATTTTGTTCTCGAGCACCACTAAAGAGACAATTATTGTCGAAATACGCATCTGGTGCAGATAAACTGGACACCGTTAATGTTATAACTACCACTGGGTCGACAACTCTGGTGGTGGCTTGTAAGTCCGAGAGGGTATTACCAGCCTAGTAGCCAGTACTTTTGTACTTGCATGAATATCCGGATATTGTGTTATTAAAATGTGCTATGGTGGGGAGCAAGAAGGTGATCTGTGGTTTATTTTTATCAATAGTACCGCTTAAGTCGACACTAGGGGCCGTCTTGACCTTGATGTAGGGTATGCATGGTTCGTTCATTGTTGAAGACCCTACATCAACTGTCAAGATGAAGAACAGGAATAAAAGCCCTGTTCATTGATAATTTTCTATGTTTTCTATGTATTGTGTGCAATTGTGTCCCATGTACATTTATTCCATATCCTTTCTTTTTCAATTATAAATTTTTTGAAATTATTTTAGATTAAGGAATATATCACCCTCGTGTTAAGCTTTGATTCCTTGCCCGGCTTTGGTGTTACTTTTTGGTTTAATTAGCTGTTCATTTTTTCAAAAAAGTTTGGATTTTCATATATTTTGGCCTCGAGCATCAGTGAAGAGTCATTTATTGTCGAAATGTGAATCTGGTCTAGTAAAATAGGTACCATTAATGTTATTCATAATGTAAGTTTAGATATAAAACCTACCTAACCGTTATTTTACTTCAAGTTCAGAAAGGGATGGGATGGATGCAACCTTCACATTCACCAAGCTTTAAATTATTCAGTAAGATGACATTTTCTATACTGGAACTTTAAGTTAAAGATGTAAGCCAGTTTTTTTTATAATTTTTCTTGAGAAGCTCCTGTAGAAAATTAACAAAAACAAACGTCGGCTGGAAGATGAAAATATTGGTTCCCATATGAATTCCGATTGTTTGTTGAAAAACACGTCTTCTACAAAAATTAGCTGTTAAAAAAATTTCAATCAATTTTCAATGATCTAGGTAGTTTCAGAGAACGTTTTAACCCCTTCCTAAAAAAGACATGTGCATTTGCTATGGCCATTCTTAGGACTTGGGATAACTTTTTGTTCAACTGAGCTAAGCTATGAAAGGAAATCGCTTGTAAGTACTTTTTAAACAAACAATTTTGTCATTTCATTTGTACAATGATTTTAACTAGTTTCCGAAAATTTAAGTTAAAGGGTTTTCAAAATTGGAAATATTTCATTTTTCATCACCGATAAAAGACAATTGTGCTTCGCATACAAATGGTGAAGCACCTGCCTAGCCGTGAGATCGATATTTTTGTTGTAATCAATCAAAAAGTACACAAAAACATCCAAACATTTAACTTCTGCAACAAAAGTATTTAATCGTACAGATAAGTTCAAGTATTCAAAAATGTCATGAACATTTACGATTCTTATTGATTATCTGTGTACATTATTTATAGTATAACTAATCGCCGTATTCTGATATAAAAAAATATGACAACGCGTAACAAGTGTAATCATTAGCGGCGTTTGGTAACAAATTGTCTTATTATTTATTCAAATACGGCGATTACTTAGTTACTTTTACTATACAGAAATAGAATATTCGTTATTTGGAAAAACTTTACATTATATTTGATGATTTCAGTATACTTTTTGACATATATATAAACGTGTTTTATTTACCGGATTTGTAATAACATAGGCAACACGACGGGTGCCACATGTGGAGCAGGATCTGCTTACCCTTCCGGAGCACCTGAGATCACCCCCCAGTTTTTGGTGGGGTTCGTGTTGCTTAGTCTTTAATTTTCTATGTTGTGTCTTCTGTACTATTACTTGTCTGTCTTTTTTATTTTAAGCCATGGCGTTGTCAGTTTATTTTCAATCTATGAGTTTGACTGTCCCTCTGGTATCTTTCGTCTCTCTTTTACACACAGTTGCTATAATGAAAAGTCATCACTTCGAGATAATTGATGCAGAATTCGCAATTATTTGGAAGCAAGAAGTTGTTTCAAATGCACACATACTATTGATTGTTGATATTTGACACAATTTATCCTTGATTTTTAAGTATCTTCAGTTGAAAGTCTCATGTGAGGGTTCAGTAAAAGTCTCGAGAGTGAACGAAGACGAGTCGCTGTATTTTACATGAGAGATTATTGGAATTTACAACAATGAGAAATGCATATAAATCACCATTATCTATTAGTATGTAACAATATAAATTAATATTTCGCAAATATATTTTATTTTTCAAGATTATAGTCAACAAGCAAACATTACAATAAACTCCCTAACATGTCAGCCATGGTTACGTATTTGTAGATCTGGTCTTGTTGATACTCATTTCTTTTCAAAGTTTATCTCAATCTATAATAATATTTAAGATAATAGACAAATCGCAAACAGGCATTAACTCCAATAAGGAGTCGATTGAATATTTCTGTCATATGACCTTTTAATATATCTGATATTGCTGATCACTATGACTTTTTTGAGATATTTGATGAAACGACAAATCGGAAAAAAAGATGGTAATATAAAGACAATAAGGGCAATACAAGACGTATTTCTCAATATTGACTTGTTAACACTTTTGTTGTCTAATGTTTATTTTTTTATAAAGTTTTCAAGATAACTTTCCAAAACACTAATAGATAGGTAAACATCTTTATTTAGTGTTATAACTCATATCAGGAGTCAATACACGGTTTATGTTATCTATACTACTCAAATAACGAGGTTCAATTTGTTAGCCGGCATGACTCAAAACGACAAATTAAAGAATTCAGTTTTATATATAACTAATATAGGACTATGGTGTTGGTTAAATATTATGCCATTCCAGGCCCTTTTGTCTTCCACATAATTAATATTACCAATAATTAACATGTTCCGGGTCGAATCCTATACCGATACCAATAGTATATGTCTTCTTCCTCACTTACATGTAGTAAATTCCTCCGTTATCGGAGCATCCGTGTCACATGATATTAAAAGCCTTTAATTTTAATACCACTTATTTAAAAATTAAAAATTAAAAAATAAAATACTAAAACAAAAAGAGTATATACATTCCTTCATATAATATTATTGTCCTAAAAATATACAGAAATGTAAAAACCGTAATTGAATATTATTTAAACCTATTAGTGCAAGTGAATTAAAATCCAGGCTATAAGTATATGTAAGAGAATGATAATCCTTTTCTTCCTGAATAAGTACGAGCGTTAGCGAGTGCTTATCATGAAGTAAGGGATTATCATTCTCTTACACACTTAGAATATTGTAAAGTGCTCAAGGCTCAAATGATCTCTTGATTGGTTGTATTCAAGAATTAGTTTCATTGTCAGTGAAATGTTTATACTTGATGCATGACTTCCTTTTTTTTTATCCGTTATAGATAGTACTGTGACACAACAGTACAAAGAAAAGATAGGAATTGTATATGTTTCTTGATTGTGCGTATGAATGTAAATCATGATATTTTTTTAGTGAGGAATTATCCTTTTTTTATTTACAGTTTAAATCAATTAATACATTTGAGTTACAACAAAATTTGATTTCACAGCCAATATTTTGGTCCGGCTTTTTACATCAAATACTATTTCATTATGTTAGGGAAATGTTCAAATAAAATGCCGTTAAAAGATTTTAGAATGTTCAAAACTTAAATTAAATTCCTTTTTTTTCCTATTTTATCGGAATATTGAAAATAACTATTCTTCCCAACCGCTGATCCAGTAGTCAATAGTCAAAACGAAACGAAAAAAAAAAAAGGATAAAAAATCGGCATGGGTCCAATTGTCGTAACCTCAGTATGTCCTCTTTTCCTCGACTGTGACATACCGAATTAAACTTATTACCGAGTTGTTATTAAACGAGCAACACGACGGGTTCCACAATTGTAGCAATATCTTTTTCCGGAGCACCTGAGATCACATCCAGTTTTTAATGGGATTCGTGTTGCTCTGTCTTTAGTTTTGTATGTTGTTTTTTTATACTGTTATTTGTCTTTTGGTCGTTTTACGGATTTTCCATGACATTGTCAGTTCGTCTTCGACTTATGAGTTTTACTATCCGTTTAATATCTTTCGACTCTCTTTTAATGATAATGACTCTTAGAAACGGCTGATTTGATTTGTAGATCTGGTACTGCTGAATTTTTTTGCTGATGAAAGTTTCTTTTTTTTTATAATAATAGCTTGAAGATTTTATCATTGTTAAAAGATAAAAAATCGTCTTCAAACGGCATTAAGTTTTTTTAAAGATATTTTTGAGGACACGATGACCATCAGCCCACCCATCGTCGCACCCATCCGGCTGACATCCATACTATTAACCGGTTTTGGACATTGTGTAACCCGGCCAAAAACAGATAACAAACGAGCACTTTTTAACAGTTTAAAATCATAAATATACAGATACAACAAGAGAGAGAGAGAGAGAGAGAGAGAGAGAGAGAGAGAGAGAGAGAGAGAGAGAGTTAGAGAGAGAGAGAGAGCATTCCAGAACAAAACTGAAACGCCGGGCTAACGACGAAAACTTTTTATAATGTCACAAAACAAAGGAAAACAAAATACAGCTGTTTTAAGAAGAAAGAGCAGAGTAACTAAATAAAGCAGCGTATCCAATATCTCTAACAATATTGTTAAGCGGATAGCGGTAGAGAATATGAAGACAGAGTAGTATAATAAAAAAAAATAAAAAAATGATTAGAAAGCGCAAACATTAACGCATATCAGCGAATGGCCAAAGAACTGTTTACGGTAGGTTGGACATCCAGTTTTGTCAATATAACGGAACTATAAACAACTGTCATACAAGTGAGAGGTTTAGCTAGCTATATACATGTAAAACAAGATTGAACCCACCATTTTCTTCGGAAAATGTCTGTACCAAGTCAAGAATATGACAGTTGTTTCAAAATCGGTACGTTAATTGATAACGTTTGATTTTATCATTTTTCTGGACTTCTTCTTTTTGAATTTACCATGGAGTTAGGTATTGTTGTTATACTTTTTTTTATACAGAGATACGGTTTACTAGTTGTTTATATAAATTGTATATCGATGTAGAATCGCGATTTGGAGTTAAGCCCGATCAAACTTATTGCTAATATTAACCAACTGAATATTGTTTGAAAAATGTATATTTGATTATGGACACATCGCATCATGTTCTTTCGTCGCAATATAGCCTTTTCTTGACACGAAGTTTAGCAGTTACAAATCAGTCAATCAATCATCATGTTTTACAGCTTAAACTATATTTGAGCAACAGGTGCTTAGGAAAAATTTTTTATTTTGATACTTGATAAAACTCATTTAAAATACCAGACTTATGAAGCATTACGCCTGACGCGCGTTTTGTAAGCATAAGACTCATCCGTGGTACTTATCCTTACCATAAGCTAGTATCATATGTTTAACTTATTGTAAATTGGCGAAACAAAGACGTAAGAATAGGATAACCTCCCAGATAACAAAAAAAGTTTGAATGAGAAAACAACAAAAATGAAAAAAAAAAAAAATACAACTGAATATTATTTATGATGGATAGGTCATACTTTCAGTAAAGTATAAGTTTAAGTTGATTTCCGGACGTTGTCACGCGATGAAAAATGTGTAATTTTGAGATGATCCATGAAATTCCGTCTTTCACACTTGTCATTAAAGTACAATTATCCACTCGAGGCAATAATTATTTGTAATATCTACACAAAATGTAAAAGTGCATCCGCGTGTGTAATATTGTGTTGTTACTTTATAAAGGTAAATATTCATTGAAGACGATATAGCTACATTTAATGGAAAATAATTGAAATATGATGAAAACTAGTGATCATACCTACGACGAACCTACTGATGAGAAAGGATATACACAACTTGAATCCATTGTAGATAATTATCGAAAGTATGATGACTTAAAACCATCAGGCTCGCATTACTCATATTTTGAACCTCAACCAGACCCTCAACCATATCATGTATGCCAAGATGTGAAAAAAAAATCGGATATTTCTTGTGTTCATGATAAAAGATCAAAGTGTCTCATAACATTTTGGATAGCGTTCACTACTGTTATTATAATAGCATTAGTAGCTGGGCTGACGTACATTTTGATAAAATCTCGCATCAATACAGAAGTATGTATTAAATCTAAAGGCACTGGAAATTCAAGTTTTCGGATATCTGAAATTTGGACAAAATGTCCAAATGACTGGAAGACATTCGATGCATGGTGTTATAAAGAATTTTCAGAACGGCGAACATGGTTTCAGGCTCGTGACTATTGTCGAAGTATCGGAACTGATCTAGTTAGTGTTCATAATAAAAGGGAAACTAATTTTCTAATAACTAATTTTACACAGACTTCTCAGTGGATAGGACTCAGCAATTTTCAAAACAATGGGAAATATGTCTGGAGTGACAGAACAATTTTGAATTATACTGATTGGGGAGAATCAGAACCGAATAACTTCAATAATAACGAGAACTGCGCCCAACTTTTGAAACCCGACTCTCAAAAGTGGAATGACAACAATTGTTTTATGTCGTTGAGATTTATATGCAAAATGCAAATAAATCCAAGGTGTGGGCCTGGTGATTGGGTATATTATGAGAATACTTGTTATTCAATTGACATATCAGTGGCTAATTTTACTGAAGCCCGTAAACTTTGTATGAAAAATGGTTCAGATTTAGTTGTCATTAGGTCTAAAGAAGAATATAATTTCATAATAAGTCAAACTACTAAGCACTCGTTGGGTGCTGATTTTTGGATTGGATTACAGAAACTAAGGAATCAGACATACAGATGGATAGATGGCAGTCATCCTACGTACCTCACCTGGGGTATAGATGAACCAAAAGGAGATAATAATTTATGTGTCAAATCGTCTACCATGTATGGAAATTGGTATGGTGATAGTTGCAGCAATCAAAATTGGATTGTTTGTGAGAAACAATTACTTAGAAATGTATAAAATTATCATTAGAACTCTGTTCTAGTTATAAAATATTAGAAAACTGAATATTTGAAAATCAATAATAAGTTTCATTGATGCATATTTGTTTTGACTTGATTTCATATCTTAGGTTCTCGTTAAGTTGCCACAATATGATGCAATGTTACTTTTTTAAAACATAGATGCGAAGATACTTACAGTTGAGCATCATTGGGATAATTAGACGCTAAAAATAATACAACGAATTAACTTGAACGCTAACCGTATCTTTAATGCGTGCTAAATAAAGAACACAATAAAACAGTTAAACTAAGCATCACAACTGTGTATAACTACAATATATTCCTTTCGTAGACGAAACACACTACTGTCGTACTAAATAATAAGACTGGTATCTTTGTTATTTTTTTACCGGAATCGTCTACCTGACAAAATGTATGGATTTAGCCATATACTAATGGGCGTGTACCAAGTCCGGTTAACTGGACCACATGTATTTCGTTGTTGTTTGTCTTTGTTTTATGGGTTTTTTTCCGGAGGAGTCTGGGTTAGTGGTTAATGTTGTCTGTTATACTGTGTGGTATTTTTTTGGCGTTTCTCGTTATTTCTCTTTATGTATTAATTACTTAGTAACATCTTTACAAACGAAAAAAAAAAAAAAAAAAAAAAAAAATTCGTCCAAATCCGTCGTATCGCCCCCCCCCCCCCTCACCCAAAATTAACAAAATAACAATTGTTTTACGCGCTGAAAAGAACAAATAAAACAAGGATCTGATAGGATTCACGTTTTTCACGCAAGGCAGGTAAAACTTTCTCTTAAAAATTTCCAGGAACCAACTGAGTAAATAGTGTTGTTCAATGCTTACCTGGTTGATTAGCCCTGCCTGATATCAAGAGGGCAGACTGATCATGGTTTATCAACCTAATTGTTCATACATCGGAGGTATATGATTATCAGATTATCCACCTTTTCCATATCAGAAAAAATAGCTCATAAACGTCAATGTTGTTTTTTCTGGAGGTAGTCACGGAAATGTAAATTTGTAATTTAAAATGATTGTCACACTAGTCATAAAAGTACAAATATTAAAATCTGGGGCGCATTGTACAAAAGAAAGTTGTTATAATTCAAGGTCAACACTTTGCCCTAGAAAACGGACGGAAAAAATATTCAGGGATCAATTAAAAACTATAAGTAAAAAAGACCACGGACAAAACGGAAACTATTCGACATCACAAACAACAGTCAACTAAACGCTTACGTAAAACTATACACCAAAAACCCCATCGAAAACTAGGGATGATTGCAGGTATTTCGGAAGGGTAGGCAGTTCCTACTCCATTTGTGACACCCGACATATTACCACTTGCAAGTTACAATTCGACGATAAGTCGCATTCTATTATGTCATTATCGACGGAACGAAAAAGGGTTGTGGGTAAGAGAAGTGACAATATCAATAGCAGTCAACCAAATCATGACGGCATCCATAAAACGTTTGAAAGGAAGACTTCAACTTTACCATTTAGAAACCTTAGTTCAATAACGCCTTTTTCTACATATATCAAAGAAACATATATCCGGGAAATTATGATAGGAATCGGAAGAAGCGGATTATTGTTACCACTAGGAGATATGTACTCAAAATGCTGATGGTGGTAGAACTTTGCTACATAGAGATATAAATAGGAAACTGAAATCCTCTCTTTTGATGTAAATTTTAGTTGTTGTTAAGTTTTGGATTTTCCAATAGTCTGGCCTCGAACAACACGGACGAGACATTTATTGTCGAAACGTGCATCCAGTGCAGTAAAATTGTTACCTTTAATTTTATTACTATCATTTGGTCGATCAATACCTTTGCTGGTGGACTGTTAGTCTCCGAGGTTTCACCAGGCCAGTAGCCATTACTTTGCTACTTGCATGAAAATCCGGATAATTTGAATTTTCTGGTATAACATATTTGAAATTATTTTAGATTAAGGTATATATCTCCCTTATGCAAAGTTTTGATTCCTAGCCCGGCTTTGGCTTTATGTTTTGCTCCTTTTTGGTTTCATTAGCTCTTCAGTATTTTAAATAGGTTTGGATTTTCATATATTTTTGCCTCTAGCGTCACTGAAGAGACATTTATTGTCGAAATGCAAATCTAGTCTAGTAAAAAAAGGTACCGTTAATGTTATTCTTGATGTAAGTTAAGATATGAAACAGACCTAACAGTGTATGCGGAATTCTTTACTTCAAGTTCACTGGGATAGATGCAACCTTCACATTCACTAAGCTTTAAATTATTCAGTAAAATGACATCTTCTATACTAGAACTTTAAGTTAAGGATGTAAACAGTTTTTTTCTATATTTGTTTTGAGAAGCTGCTGTAGAAGAATTTACAAAAACAAAAGTGTGCTGGAAGAAGAGAAAATTGGTTCCCATATGAATTCCGATTATCTGTTGAAAAACACGTCTTCTACACAAATTAGCTATTAAAAAAAGTTTCAAGCATCTTGGTAGTTTCAGAGAACGTTTATATCCCTTCCAAAAAAGTTATCTGCATTTGTTTAGCCATTCTGAGGACTTGGGATAACTTTTTGCTCAATTGTGTTAAGCTATGAAAGGAAATCACTTCTAAGTATTTTTTATACAATGTTGTCATATCAATTGCATACAATGATTTTAAATAGCTTCCAAAAACTTAAGTTAAAGGGTTTTAAAAATATTTCATTTAACACCACCGATAAAATACAATTGTACTTCACATCCAAATAGTGACGCTTCTGCCTAGCCCGCCAGATCGATATATTTTTTGTAAACTGCTTAATATCTTGGCAGAACTCATTGTAGAGAAAATAATCCCAGAAATGGATGTTTAAATCGGAGAATTAGGCAAAAATATTTGAAGTCCTTTTTCTGTGATGTCATGTTTCACTTGATAACAATCAAAAAGTACACACAAACATCCAAACACCTAACTTCGGCAACAAGAGTATTAATGGTACAGATAAGTTCTATAATAAAAAATGACATGAACATTTACGATTCTAATTGATTATCTTTGTACATTATTTATAGTATAACTAATCGCCGTATTGTGATATAAAAAATATGACAACGCGTAACCGAACGACGCATGGATTAAACGAGTGAACAACACAAGTGTAATCATCAGGGGCGTTCGGTCACAAGTTGTCTCATTATTTATTCAAATACTGCAATTAGTTACTCTTTATTATATAGAAACAGAATATCAAAATTCTTTTCTGTGTTACTGGTGTTATTTGGATTAACTTTACATTATCATTGATGATTTCAGTATACTTTTTTGGCATATAAATAAATGTGTATTGCACACAGTTGCCAAAATAGAAGATCGTCACTTCGAGATGATTAATACAGATTTTACGATTATTTGGAAGCAAGAATTTGTTTTAAAAGCACCCAGACTATTAACTGTTGATATGAGACACACTTTATCTTTGATTTTTAAGTATCGAGGCGGAAATCTTCAGTTGGAAGTCTCACGTGAGGGTTCAGTAAAAGTCTCGAAAGTGAACATAAACGAGTTGCTGTATTTCACATAAGAGATTAGTGGAATTTATCTCTACGGGAAATTTATATAAATCACCTCTATCCACTAGTGTATAATAATAGAAATTTATAGTTTCGCATATATATTTTAATTTTTCAAAATTATAGTCAACAAGCAAACATTAGTATTAATTCCATAACATGTCAGCCATGATTACCTATTTGTAGATCTGGTCTTGCTGATACAATATTGTACTCATTTCCTTTCAAAGTTTATCACTATCTATAATAATATTTAAGATAATAGACAAAACGCAAACAGGCATTAACTCCAATAAGGAGTCGATCGAAGATTTCCTGTCATATGACCTTTTTATATATCTGATATTGCTGATCATTATGACTGTTTTGGAGATATTTGATGAAACTATAAATCTGAAAAAAGATTGTAATATAAAGACAGTAAGGGAAATACAAGACGCATTTCTGAATATTGACTTGTTAACACTTTTGCTGTTTGATGTTTTAGTTTTTTTGTTAAAGTTTTCAAGATAACTATTCAAAACGCTAATAGATAGGTAAACATCTTTATTTAGTGTTATAACTCATATCAGGAGTCAATACACGGTTTGTGTTATATTAATTAAAAGAACATATTGTCTTGTTGATCATTTTGATTTTACAGTTTCTACCTTTCAAGATAGTTGTCAAGAAAATGCTATTGACTAAAAAGAAAAAAAAAAAAAAAAAAAAAAAAAAAAAATGATAACACATTCGGCATGGTTCAAATTATCGTAACCACAGTCCGTTCTCTTTTCCTCGATTGTAATATACCAAATAAGACTTTTCACCGAGTTTTTCTTTCACTTGCAACACGACGGGTTCCACAATTGGAGCAAGATCTTTTTCTGGAGTATCTGAGATCATCCCGGTTTTAAATGGGGTTCGTGTTGCTCTGTCTTTTAGTTTTCTATGTTGACTTGTTATATTGTTTTTTGTCTTTTTCTAGTTTTACGGTTTTTTCCATGACATTGTCAGTTTGTCTTCGACTTATGTGTTTGATTATCCGTTTGATATCTTTCGATTCTCTTTTAAGGATAATGACTCTTTAAAAGGGCTGATTTTTTTTGTAGATCTGGTTCTGCTGATCTTTTTTGCTGATGAAAGTTTCTTTTTATCTATTATAGTTTGATTTTTTTTTATCATTGTTAAAAGATCTAAAATCGTCATCAAACAGCTAAGTTTTTAAGAGTGGATTGACGATTTCCGTCAAGTAACATGTTTCCAAATCTTCTTTTGTCGATCATGTTTTGTAACTTTTGCTGTCAATAAGGGACGATAAGACTGGGCTAGTAATCCGCAAATAGTAACAGTTTTAAAAATTACTAAGATTTATTTTGAGGCCACGATGCCTATCCGCCCACCAATCTTCGCACCCATCCGCCTGACATCAACATACTATTAACCGGTTTTGGACTTCGTCAAGCCCGGCCAAAAACAGATAACAAACAGGCAGAGTTTAAAAGCTCAGTTTGAATATTAAAACATTTATTTTAATCACAAAATCACGACCAGAACTTTTTATAATGTAACAAAACAAAGGAAAAAAAAACATCTGTTTTAAAAAGAAAGAGCAGAGTAACTAAATAAAGCAGATTATCCAATATCTCTGACAATATTGTCAAACTGATAGCGGTAAAGGATATGGCGAATGGCCAAAGCACTGTTTACAGTATGTCGGACACCCAATTTTGTCAATATAACGGAACTATAAACAACTGTTATACAAGTGAGAGGTTTAGCTAGCTATATACATATAAACAAGGTTTAACCCAACATTTTCTGATATGCCTGTACCAAGTCAATAATAAGACAATTGTTTCCAACTCGTTCCATTGTTGTTGATAACGTTTGAATTTATCAGTTTTATGGACTTATTGTTTTTTAATTTACCTTGGAATTTGGTATTTTTGTTATACATTTTTATACAGAGTTACGGGTTACTAGTAGTTTATATAAATTGCAATCAACGTATGATCGCCATTTAAAGCATAGCCCGATCAAACTCATGGCTAATATAACCAACAGAATATTGTTTGAGAAATGTTTACTTCAGTATGGATACATCGCATCATGTTCCTTCGTTGCGATATAACCCTTTTTTTGGACGCGCGAAGTTTAGCAGTTACAAATCAATCAATCAATCATCATGTTTTACAGCTGAAACTATATTAACGCAACAAGTTCTTAGGAAGAGGATTCTAATTTGATACTTGATAAAACTCATTTAAAATACCACGCTTATAATTTATTACCAATGATGAAGAACATGATCTTCCATCACTGTATTGGATACCTAAACTACATAAGTGTCCTTACAAACAACGTCATATTGCTGGGTCTTCCAAGTGCTCCACGAAACCTCTTTCTTAATTATCAACATCTATTTTATCAGCAATCAAATTATTTTGGTGGGGTTCGTGTTGCTTATACTTTAGTTTTCTATGTTGTGTCTTCTGTACTATTATTTGTCTGTTTGTCTTTTTATTTTTGGCCATGGCGTTGTCAGTTTTTTTTCAATCTATGAGTTTGACTGTCCCTCTGGTATCTTTCGTCCCTCTTTTATTAAGCCTGACACTCGTTTTGTCAGCATAAGACTCATTCGTGGCTTTTTACTTACCATAAGCTAGTATCAGACATTTAACTTATTGTAAATTGGTGAATAAATACGGTAAGAATAGGATTACCTTCCAGTTAACATAAAAAAAAGTTTCAACTATAAAACAAACAAAAAAAAAAAAATTAAAAAAAAACAATAGAATATTATTTATGTTGGATAGGTCATACTTTTAGTCAAGTATACGTTTAAGTTGATTCTCACGCAATGAAATATGCGTACTTTTGAGATGATCCATAAAATCCCGTCTTTCCCATTTGTCATCAAGGTACGATTAATGACTCGAGACAAAAATGCTTTGTAATATTTACACAAAAAATGTAAATGTGCATCCACGTGTGTAATATTATGTTGTTACTTTATAAAGGTAAATTTTCATTGAAGACAATCTAGCCACATTTCATTGATAATAATACTTGAATTATTATGAATGTTAATGATCATACATACGACGAACCTACTGATGAGAAAGTATATACACAACTTGCATCCATTGTAGATAATTATCGGAAGTATGATGACTTAAAACCATCAGGCTCGTATCAATCATATTGTGAACCTCAACCAGATTCTAAACCATATCATGTGTGCCAAGATGTGAAAATAAAATCGGATGTTTCTAATGTTCATGATAAAAGATCAAAGTGTCTCATAAAGTTTTGACCCCCAAGGGTGACTGGGGAATAGAAATATGGTCATCATTGGTCTTCCTCCGACCGGCGGTAAAACCCTTGCTAAAGTGAGGCGTCCGTTTGGCTGTGCGGGATGTACAAGTTCGGAGCCACGTCCGGTCAGAGTGGGGACGTTAAACCCGATGCCTCGTGTAAAGCGAGTGCCACGCTCTTTGCACGTTAAGAACCCTTGCAACAACTCTTTGAGGGGTCCGTAGGTGACCTGTTGCAAGGCTAAATTTCTGTCCCTATCCAATATACCCTCATTTCCCGTGGCAGTCTAAATTTCTCCGACCTCAATCCCAGACGCCTCTATTACAGAACCTACCTATTGTATTTATTGTTAATTTGTTCTCGTCCTGAATATGCATGAAATATTTGCCACTGGACGTTAAGCAACCAACAATCAATCATAAAGTTTTGGATAGCGTAAACTACTGTTATTATAATAGCATTAGTAGCTGGGTTGACGCACATTGTGATAAAATCTCGCTACAATACCAAAGTATGTATTAAATCTAAAGGCACTGGAAATTCAAGTTTTCGGATATCTGAAATTTGGACAAAATGTCCAAATGACTGGAAGACATTCGATGCATGGTGTTATAAAGAATTTTCAGAACGACGAACATGGTTTCAGGCTCGTGACTATTGTCGCAGTATCGGAACTGATCTAGTTAGTGCTCATAATAAAAGGGAAAATAATTTTCTAATAATTAATTTTACACAGACTTCTCAGTGGATAGGACTCAGCAATTTTCAAAATAATGGGAAATATGTCTGGAGTGACAGAACAACCTTGAATTATACTGATTGGGGAATATCAGAACCGAATAACTTCAATAATAACGAGAACTGCGCCCAACTTCTGAAACCCGACTCTCAAAAGTGGAATGACAACAATTGTTTTATGTCGTTGAGATTTATATGCAAAATGCCAAAAAATCCAAGGTGTGTGCCTGGTGATTGAGTATATTATAAGAATTCTTGTTATTCTATTGATATGTCAGTGGCTAATTTTACTGAAGCCGGTAACCTTTGTAAGAACAATGGTTCAGATTTAGTTGTCATTGGGTCGAAAGAGAAATATAATTTTATAATAAGTCAAACTACTAAGCATCCAGGTGCTGATTTTTGGATTGGACTACAGAAACTAAGGAATAGGACATACCGGTGGATAGATGGCAGTTATCCTACGTACCTCACCTGGGGTATAGATGAACCCAAAGATGATAATAATGTATGTGTGAAATCATCTATCAAATATGGAAATTGGTATGGTGATAGTTGCAGAAATCCACATCGGGTTGTTTGTGAGAAACAATTACTTAGAAATGGATAAAAATATTACTAGAACTCTGTTTCAGTTGTGAAATATAAGAAAATTGAATATTTGCAAAAAGTGGTAAAAATCAAAGATAACTTTTCTTTAATGTTGATCGTTTTTACTTGAGATCAATAACATAATTTCTCGTTAAACGACCACAATATGATGTAATGTTACTAAACGAAGACACTAACATATTTATTCGGTATCAATAGGCCATTAGTCGCTATAAATAATACAACGAATAAACTTGAATGCTAACCGTATTTTTAGCTATTGTTGCATGCTAGATAAAGAAAGCTATAACAATGTATAACTAAGCACTACACTCGATTTAATAACAACGTATTTCTTAAAAAGGATTATCGATTCTATTGAAAATCTTAAGACGAAGTAAAACAGAGAACAGCGGGTCAAAAGAAAAATGCAAAATTCCCATAGGATAGTTAACAAACGTTACACGCAAAAATAAAATAAAATTGAATAGTGACAACGCTAGCTCCACTAACTCCGCTGAAGGCCAGAGTTGAACTCAAGTGGTCAAAAGGAAACAGTTCATACTTAATAGTCGGACGCGATTGACAAACAGTAGAAATTAACTTATTATTAATGGAGGCACATGTGATGCATTAAAAGAAGTGCATCTAGAAAATAATCCAGTCTAATATACTAATGAAAATGACCCTTTGTATATTTGGTGAAACGAGTTATAAATAGCATATAAAAAACGATTTACTGACATAGAAAACACAAATTCCTTTTTGAAAGCATTACTTCATACGCCTTATCAAAAATTCCTATAAGTTGCTAATAGCAATCCAACAGAATTTTCCGAAATTTTAATCTAGGCCTTACACAAAACTTTGATTTTATTTACTGTTTATGCAATGTGCTTGGAATTTAAGCGGTCGATATTTGTCTGTCTGTCTGTTTGTCTCTCTGTTTGTTTGTAATATATCTACAATCCTTAAGTCCTCAGAACGTACTGAATGGATGTTAAACAAACTAATGATATGTTTTGTGAGGGTTGTGAAAATGTGCACCATACATTTGTTTTATCTATTGAGGGTCTTCAGGGGAACCTTTGGACCAAAAAGGAGAAAATCAGTAGTGGTATAGTGTAACTACCTGCGGTACGCATCCTCCGTAACTACTGAAGGGATTAATATGAGAGTTATATGAGATACTAATTAAATATTTTTGTTGTGCATCATATATTTATTTTCTATAAGGTGGGCCCCAGAGGAGAATTATTGACGGGTTCAAATAGGAGTAATACCATTAATTTAGGATAACACCTGATAAACCAGAATTCCTTCCAAACTAATATTTTTACATTGTGTACAATGATCATTTGCCGAAATTGGATTTTGTTTATATTTTGTAGATATATTAGGGTTTATGAAAAAAGAAAAAAAAAAAAAAACAAAACAAAAACAAAAACAAAAACAAATGGCATTCAAATATTTTTGACACATATATACACTTTAAAAAATTTGCAAATTTCACCATTTTGGCAGTTTCGTAAAACAAATATAGGAAAACATTTTAGCCTCAAGTATTAACATATTTTGACAGTTAAAATACAGTATTAAAACATAATTTTCGCAATAAAACAGTAGCATGATGATAAACACTGATATTTGTCAGCTCAAAACAGCTGAAATTGCCAAATTTTCAGCTTTATTTTGACCATAAATGGCTAAATATAGATGGCACTCCATAAAGAGACTATCATTGAATATTTTTAAAAATTGTTTGGATAGAGAGTAGTTGCCATGAAGGTATCATATATGCATTATTTCAGGTCAATATGATCGCATTGCATTTGGAGCCTATTGCATGGTTTTCTGGCAAACTGGCTCTAAAAGTTTAAGAATGTGTGCTTTCACCAGTTCAGTAGTCTTCACTTCTGTGTTGACATGGATTATCATTGATATTGTCATATTTATAAATTAACTGTTTTCAAAACATTGAATTGTTTGAAATACTAAGCATTTTCTATCCCAGGAATAGATTACCTGAGCTGTATTTGGCAAAACATTTCGGAACTTTTGGCCCTCAATACTCTAACTTCTTACTATATTTGGGTTTTTACTTTTTGTGTCGAGCTTCACTGATAAATATTTTTTAGACGAAACGCTCGTCAAAGTTATACGCCTGGTATTTTTTAAGTGTTTTTATATATCTACATACATTTGTTTAATAAATGACGTTAACTTTTAGTGAATGCAAATATTTTTCAATATGAATTTCAAGTTCTAATATTGTTTAATTTGTCACTGTGATTGTATCGTGTATAATACCGATATTTTAAAATTAAATGATTGTCCATAGCTGGTACTTAATTTTAATTGTTTCTGTGTACCTATTATCGTTTACCTGAACCAAATAAAAGGGAAAGGATTGCGTTCTCAAACAACTTGATCAATTTTGACCTATGTGTTTATCGAAAGTCGAAAATGTGTTTATCGAAAGTCGAGAATCTTGCCTGTGGTTGCCCTTGTTTTGTTTAGCTTTTGTCTATTTATAATTTGGTATTGTTTGTCTTTTCATCGTTCTCGGTTTTTGCCATGTAAGAGTGTCTCCCTTCGACTTATGAGGTTTGATTCTCCTTTTGTAATCTTCAAACTCTTTTTGTAAGATATTACATAGTCTGTATTTAATACATACACAAAATACCAGAATTAATTTAGAGCTTTTCAAATATGTAGGAGTTTGTCAATTGTTTAAGGCGCACGGTTTGAATTGAATGTCTATTTTAAATAATTTGATTTTTTTAGTTTCTGTCTCAATAACATATATATACAACATGTCTATTTTATACACATTTCTACTTTTAAGATATATCTGAACAATGTTAACTGCACTTTTTGACAAAACTGTATGGTTTCTAATGAATAATAAAGTGTTTCGTGACTTTGATGACATTCAAATATTTATAATGTAATAATATATAAATTAATTACTTTTAATTAACACATAAAAGCAATACTTATAAAGCCAAACAAGTGAATTTCTAATTTGAATAACAACCCCTGGAGCCAATGTAAATCATTACATTCAAAGATGTTGCATACATAAATTATACCATTAAGCTTTGCACAGTCAAACATGTATCTTTTGACATTTCAGTAACTTATGAAGCGTGTTAACCATATATGTTAATAACAAAAACTGTTATCTAAATACAATTTATAAACATTGTTAGAAAGTATAAGATATATATATTATCTTAAATAAATTGAAACTGCATTGACGCGGACGTTGAAGAGAATACAAAAGCGATCTCGACGGATACACTGCAATTGAATAATATCATAGCTCGTCATAGGCTTTAAGTACTGGGAAGTAAAATATTTGTAAAGAGCTGTGGGATAAACATCACTAAGACAGCAACTAAACGACACAAGCAATACAAACATCTGAAGGTTAACGTATAGTTTTAATAGATACAATTGTATAGTATACGAATATTTAAGTTAATTTGAACACATGAACTTGTACAGTAGAATCAATAATTACGAGAAAAAAAAAAAAAAAAAAAAAAAAAAAAAAAATTGGGGGCTCTTGGTCGCTCATGCCGACCTTCCTCAATGGAACTTATATTATTGAAAGTTTCTTTTAAAGTATCTGTATATAAGTTTTGTATTATTCAATAGAACGTTTAATATTATCTTAAATGAAGTAGATATATCATTCGTTAATATCAGGGGTTAAAAACTATATCTTCAATCCGGGAAATGGAAGTTGTCTTTTGGTTGACTGATGAAATCTGTGGTTTCCATACTAGTCATAAATAGTACAATTTTATTATCCGCAGGGCGAACAACGTGATTTTGTACATAACAATGTTAAGTATATCCGCCTGTATAAAACTTATCTATGAGTATCGCATCACTCATATTTTGAACCTCAACCAGATCTTGAAGCATATCAAACACGTGAAGATTTGAAGGTGAAATCGATATAAATAGGCGGAGTTGAATTTGTATACATTTTATTTAGATTTGATTGGACATTAATAAAATTATCAAATTTAACTTTCTACAGTTTGAACTCCGCCTACCTTAATTGTTTGCAGATGTCAATCTTAATGACAATGCTTGAGCAAACGTTTATACAAACAAAGCAAGCAAGCCAACCAAAGTCTTAATCTACAAGCATTAGGAAACAAGCTCAAATTTCACAAATAATTTTTGATGCCTGTATTTTATGATAAATAATTTATACGTGTATTTCAAATAAGGGTTGTAAAATTACCGTATTATGTATAACAGATTTACAATAAATGGATATTGTGTGGATTGGAGGAATCGATTTACTATGTAATCGTTAATTACAAAACATGTTTGTTATACAGTCACTTAAATTCAAAATGCCGTTAAACCGGTAAAAACATGTAGTCCTTATCCTGAATAAAATGTGTATGGTAATTGTTTTCGTCTTTGAAAAAAAAGTATTTGCAAATTTTAAATGTAACAACAACCACAAAAACATGACATCACTTTATAAATTTCATGCGTCCGAAGCACTCTTCTGGATTTACCTTCATCCGGACTGACCAACGCCGAAAACACGTATATTTTATGTCAGATGATTCACTTCGTTAATTTCGTTATCTTTCGATACTTTCCTCTTATACTAAATAATTACTTCGGGGAATTTATTAATCATTGTCGTGCGAGTTATTTTTGAAACTTAGACAAGCGTCTATTTTCTTAGCTTTGAAATATTATCAAACAATATAATTCACTTCATAGAGTGGTGCGTCTGAACACCAAGACGCATCAGTGCACCGGAGACATATATACATTTGTATATGTCTCTGAGTGCACTTAAATTCTGAAACAGCACTTAGACCGTGACGGGACAGTGTTAAAACTAGAAATAACATACCATCGGATAGAGCTTTTCATTAAAACAACATAACTTAATTCTAAGTTCAGTAGCTACATGTATCTATCTTTTAACATCTGTTTGTAAATGCCTTTTCTTTCATTTTAGTAACAAACTTAAATTTTGATTTCAAAAATAATTTTCATGATTCAGAATACACTATAATTAGTCGAAAATGCATCATAGGCCTACTTGGCTGGCTGATTATTTTGTATTATAAAACATATATTTATTTGTTTATTCAAGTTGCACTATAATAAATAATTCTTCTTCTTCTTCTATAGTAATTGTGGCATAATTTAAAGATTGAGTTCGATGGCACGTGCCAATAACCAACAGGTAATACAATCAATAATCCATAAAGTATTAAAGAAACATGGCTATTTTACAATTACACCTGCCATAGTATCAATGCTCTGTATGTGTAGTTTAAGGTTCTAACAAATATACTATAATGACAAGTTTAACTAAAAAAAAACAAAATTCTGTAGGAAGTAGCATATATTTCCATGTATGCATAGTCTAGTACTTTTATTACAGCGGTATACTTGTTTTATACAGATCATATTATAGTTTAAAGGAGCATTAGTTGTCAAATTCATGTTCATCGATTTGACTCAAATTCTCATACTCATGATATTTGATTTATAACATATTAAGCGTATATTTAAATTATAAAAAGTCTAAAATAACCAACTTACGATGCATGGACTCGATAATATACAGCATTTCGTATGTATTTTAGTCTAGACGCCATCTAATTAACCAATGAGGTGACCTCCGAAGACTGTCGACGGTCATATAACCCGATATAAACATAAATATAGATATAAATAAATAAAGAACGCGTGCAATTGGATTTTTTAAGGTCTGTTAGATTTTGCATTATAGGTTAAAAAATATGTAAATCATCGTTTTTACCTGTATAAGAATGGGTTTTTATGGATCGAATCCGTCAACCAAATGGTTTACCCTTGTTTCACCTTCGATGGTGACATTCTTTTCCTTTTAATAGCTGAACACGCCTATTTTATACGTAACTCATCTCTAGTTGGGGGATTAAATAGATGGTCACATGAATACGGATTCAATGAGGTCGAATTATTCACTTGCAAGTGAATAATTCATCAGCGATGTTTCTTAGCTTATTTTGACAAAATTGAACCAAACTGTCCGCTAACAGTGAATTATTATTTCACTATTTCATTTTCTATAATAATTGAACAAAAAAACCATATTTTAATTTTTTTCATACCCCTTAAGATTTGAAAGTAAGGCAGATAATCCTTCGCATTATTGAATGGAGGTTGAATAAATTTGAACCATAAAAAGGATAAATATTTCTTGGTGCCATGGAGGTAATCAATTCTGTGGCATCTTTGATAGTATGTTTCTCTATCAAAAATGTATACTAGTAACGCTCGGTATTTACTTCAAATGTATTCAACATGTAAAAGTTTTAGCTTTTTTAAAAATCTTTTCAACAACAACAACAACAAAAAAAAAAAAAAAAAAAAATACAAAACAAATCGTCCCAAAACCATATTGTGACTTTTTGTCCTGTAATTCTTTCTTGTTGACTTTCTGCCCTACCTTCTAATTAATACATTGATCCAAAGAGTGCAAGCATGTAATGCATACATACATTACTCGGCTCTGGGTTATCATGTTAAATACCAATATGATGATTTTCAATTATTTTAGATTGAATTATGTAAAGTGATGTGTGTATCATATATACATTTCGTATTAGTTTTCATAACTTCCCAGACAGGTTGTTATCTTTGTTTCCAGTACACCCACACTAATTAGCTGTGATTTCTGTTTCAATTTCATCTTTAGGAAATATCTAATTTTGCTATATCATTTATCATAAGTTTCAAAATCTGCAGCAACTAATCCTGCCTCTTTAAATGTCAAATGAAAGTAAGGTATTGTCACTCTACTATGGCATGAAATAACGAGACAACTTTTCACGTGGTATAGTTATCTAAAATGATATTAACATGCGGTAATTGACGACTTATGATTGTCAGTGTATATTAAGTGCGAATCCTGAAATACCATATTTACTGTATCTGTCATGTATTTCTGATGTAGAATGATAAATAAACAGATGAAAAATTATAATTTTTGAATGAATAAGAAATAATATATCAATTATATTGTATTAATAAATTCATGATACAGGTACAACAATGTAAGAGATGCAGACGGGTTTATATCGTGTCTACAGCCACCCAGGTGGGAAATCAATACACAAATAAGTAAATCTTAAGAATATTTCACGAACAGAGCGTGCAGGAGATTTAAAAGCAGCAGTAAAGTTTATTATCAGAAAAGTATACCTTTTAACATCATAATTATTAATGTTGTATAACTTTAAACCGGTTTTGTTATTCAGTTTGCTGATATTGAGTTGAATTCCACTATGCTGCTTTCGTTATGAGATTCAAGTTTACTGTTGAATAATGATACACTACTTTCATTTTTACTGTAGGATCGATTCATTTCTATTGTATATGCGGTGCATTTTCATAGTAAGAATATTATTCATTTTTCATTAAATATATTCTTAATTCAGGCGACTTGCTCACAAACTAAATAAGGTCAGAAGGATTTGATAATGCTTACTTTATGAGTGAAAGTCTAACGTAAAAATAGAATTTATTGCTAAAATATTTTTTCAAATAATTCGTCCGATATATATGAAGGGTAATAGTTATCCAATCCAATGACAGTTTATCATCGAATATAAACACCTTGGACAGTTCAGCGCATACACGGCCACCGAAACCTCTACTTAGGTTGTTGGTTTCGGTTAAATCTAGTGTACTATATATCACATACTAATGAAACGTGTACAATTCTTGCCAGATATTTATAAAATTTGGTATTGCCCTTAGACAGATAAAATATGTGAAACGCGGGGAATATTGGAACTCTATTATTTTATTCTCAGCAAAATCAATTCGAACAGGAGTATGCATCACTACGGAGCCCCTAAAGTTCCATGTAAAAAAATATAAATATTTTCGTTTGAGATTTATTCTGGTGCGCACCAGTTTAAACACGATCTTTAAACTCGTGCGCACGACTTTCAAACTCACGAGCATAACTTTCAAACACAGTTTGACCGACTCTATACGAACTTGCGCACGAGTTTGAAAGTCCTGCGCACCATTTTAAACGTCGTGCGCACGAGTTTCAAAGTCGTACGCACCATTTTTTTAAGTCGTGCGCACCATTTTTTAATTTAGTGCGCACGAGATTAAAACTCCGGCGAACGAAAATATTTATATTTACAGAGAACTTAACGTGCGCCGTACTATTCTCCAAGAAAAAAAAAAAAAAAAAAAAACTGGAGCAATAAATATTTGTTTTGAATTTTTAAAATTTATTTGATAAATGTTTTTGTCCTATCACGACACAGAGATTGAACACGGTAAAATTAATTAGCGTACACATTATTTTGAGGACACCCCTGTAGCTTACCTTTATGATTTGTAGTCGTACTCGTACTCGGACTCCGAGTCTGACAGTCGTTGTAAATCTTTAATAGCAAGTTTGTTGTCACTGAGATATCAACTATTGCTCGAGGCCGGTGTTTGTCGGTATAGTAAACACTTTATGACTGGTTATGGGGATATTGGCAGTAAATAATAAACTGTTTGCTTTGAAAGATCAGAAAATTAATATATAAGGATGCGTTACTTAACCTCATTTTTTATATAAGATGTAGAAAACGGACAAAAATTCTTAATGTGGGGCATAATCTTGTACACATTTAAAATATATTTCTATATTACGGATTACAAATGTGTCGGGTTTTGTGATTGGATAACAACACAAAGATGTCAGAATATATTCAAGAAACTGCCGGGGTATATACGACGTTTTTATCCCCAAATAGAACCTCAAAAACGTCATCATAACACCGGTTACTATGTGACTTAGTCAAAAGCTATACAGATGACTCTGAAGGAGGTAGTCTCACTAAGGAAGCATCCTTAGATAGCTCCGACTTTACTCTTGAGTTTATTGAGATCACCATGTGCTGATTGTGCATTGCTTCTAGGATCATATAGATCCGCGATAAATTGATAAATTCTCACTAGGAATATTTCGTCAGGGTCTTGCAAATCAAAATCATTGTAGTGCAGGAGTGCACCTACAAATCTTATAAACCCCTGTTTATTTTCTTACAATCTGCCTTCAAAGACCCGAAGAACCTTAGATCTACCACCATATGAAATAGACCCCTTATTCTTTCTGCTGATTTTGTAGAATATTCCACATCATACTGATCAAACATGTCTACGAAACACCTGAAGTTTTCAAAACAAGCTATTAGGGTTTTTACATGAAGACTTTGACTTTGTACAATACCCATACCATCTCTGATCAGGGGTGAACTGAACTGCTAATGCAGGGATATCACACACTCAGCTAAAGAGAGGTGAAGGATACCAAAGGAAATCCAACTCATAAGTCGAAAATAAACTGACAACGCCATGGCTAAAAAGAAAAAGAAAAACAGACAAACAACAGTACATAAAACAATATATAAAACCAAAGACTGAGTAACACGAACCCCACCATAAACTTGATTTGATCTCAGGTGCTCTGGAAGGGTAAGCAGATCCTGCTCCACATGTGGCTCCCGTCGTGTTGCTCATGTAAGTACAAACCCGGTGATATGTCTAATTCGGTAGGTCACATTCGGGGAAGGGACGAGATTATAGTTACGACAATTGGAACATATTCGTAGTCATCTGTGAAACAGATGTTCTATAACGGTCAACCAACTCGTGATGGCATCCGTAAAATTTACGAATGGATGATTTCAACTTTACCACTTGGAACTCTTGGTTTAATAGCTTCCTTGTGAGCAGCAACCCTCTATCAAGGAAATCGTGATAGGAAATATGAGCCCTGGAATATCGTATCAATTGGGAGATATATACTCCGTATGCAGGCGCTGCTGGGATGTTGCTACATAAAAATGGAAAGTTCACAATTGGATAGCTGAAATCATCTCTTTTGTCGTAAAGTTTTGATTTCAACCGACCCTTGTTGTCAATTTCTAGATGTAAGTCAAGAGATGCTGCAGACTTAACTGTATCTGTTGTATCCTTTATATTAAGTTCGATGGGATAGATGCGTTCAACATAGTCAGCAAATTTTGAATTATTTAGCGAGAGAACATCATCTATATAGCGCAAAGTGAAATTGAAGGATACTGCTAACTTCTTTTCTTTCTTCCTAAGATGTTCCTTTATGGAGTCAGCTTCATATTAATAAAGGAACAAGTCGTCAAGAAGAGGAGCACAACTTGATTCCCATGGTAGTGCCAATTGTTTGTTGAAAAACACGTCCTCCAAACGTAACAAATATGTTGTCAATCAAGAAATCAAGCATCTTGATAATGTCAGTTTCAGAGAATGTTTTGTTTGAATTTGAGTGATTTTTACAAAGTACGATTAATCCCTCCCTAAGACAAGCAAATTGTATCTACGTAAGCCATTCTTGTTTATGAAACAAAGCATGACCAACTCTTTCAATTTGTCTTTTAGTTTGGAATGGGGAATACTTGTGTAAAGTGTAGAAAAGTCAAATGTTTTAATACTATTGCAAGATGAAAGAGTCTTTAGATTTTATGTACTCTAAAAGATCTTTGGAATGTTTTAGTATCCACATCTGATTCGCGCCACCTCTATAATAGTTAGTTTCACAATAAATTTGAAGCCCGGCTTTGATTGCTGATAAAATATATGTTAATATTTTAGAAAGAGGTTTCGTGGAGCACTTGGAAGAACCAGCAATATAAATTTGTCTGTAAGGACACTTATGTAGTTTAGGTATCCAATATAGTGAAGGAAGATCCAGTTCATCATCTGTGGTTGAAATTTCAAAGGAACATAGAACAGACCTATGATAAAGGTATACATTTCCGTACAGTATCACATGAGAGTGCATTGTAATCATTTTCCATATAAAATAATTGTCATCTACTAATCAGGCAAACATATTTATCCGAGAGGTAGGAATGAATTGTATTGCTGTAGGAAAACTAAATTCTGACAGAGATGAATAGTAATGATTTGAAATTTCGAACGATCATAAACTGCTTTTCACAATTTTTTCCGCGTCTTGAAGAGTCTGGAAGAAAGGAACAATATGTATCTAGCAAATTATACGACAATGAAAATTCTTTTTTTCACAAACAGATCATCGTGTGGACTTTCTGTCAGTTTTTGGAAAGCAACATCAGGCTCCGACTGATTTGAAGCATCAGAAGTAAGTTCAATTTTTCATTTCAGATAGACGTAGTAGTTAACAATGCATGCTGAATGATGCAGCACCTTGTCCTTGAAGTAATCTATAGAAAGTAAACTAACCACTAGATAGTCGGACAGGTAATTTGCGTCATTTAAAACATAATCGGCACGCTCAAATGACTCGTGATCCGTGATCATGGAAATTTATTTTCAGTGAATCGTGATTGACAAAAAAATCAACTCGTGAATCATGATGAGACCCCCCATCAGGCCCCTCATTCATCTGCGGAATGCTTTGCACACGCTGTTGAGCATTGGTTTTTCCCTACTTCAAATGTATCAACGTTTATTCTTCTTGTACATGAAAAGGCTTTATAACACGACCTATGATACTTTACTTGTTCTTATGCAATGGATGTGTTCCAATGTGGTTTAAAACTAGTCTATTCGAAAATCTCAACAAGAATAAAAACACCTCAAAAGTTATTAAACCTTAACAACTGTACTGAGTAAAACATCTAGACACAAACATTGATACAAATCTATATTCTTATTTACCAAAATTGAGAAAATGCACATTTAATTCATTGTGAAAAACACAACAAGTCAGGGGAAAATACGAAAAGGGAGCGCAAATTTACTTATTAAAGTGAAAATTGAATAGTAAAACTACTATATGATGAGTATTATAAAAAGGCTTGTAAAAGTTAATTTGTATGTTCTCTCAAACTGTGATATATTAAAACTTCTTAAGTATTGGTTGTTCCACTATTTCTTGTCAAAATCGACTACGGGGGATGTTTGTTAGAAATTTGATATACTTTGACAAACGGTAAGATTGAAAAAAATGTCGCATGCAATTGAAATCTTCCAATTCACTCCATATGTATTTTCATATGATATTTAATTTTGATATTAAATGAAAGCTGATACATTACTCTTTCATTTTAGCTGATATCTTCATTCAGGGATTAATTATAAGCGTTCCCGTGTTTGATAATGGAAAAGAAAAATCGGAAAATCACGCTCTATCTCGATTTTACACAAAAACTGCACCGTGGGAAAACTCTACGACATGGCCAAAAAGATGCGACTTTTTCTTGATTTGTCACTCAATTATTAAGGAGAATTGTTCATTATAAAGTGAACTCTTCATATCATATAGTAGATTACGGTTTTGACCACGATTACACGGTTTACAAATTGCGGAGTTTTCAAATAAAGGAAATTTAAATCAATAATAGTTTAATTTTGGAAACTTGAGTTAACATGCATGCATACATAAATAAGTATAATATACACATAAAGATATTCATATAATACGATACAAAAGACTACACATACAAATAAACTAAAAGAAGCGGGTCAAAATGAAATAACAAAATCCGCCTAATTATAAAGTTTTTCGGTTTCCATCGGGCCGGGGTTCGAACTCACTACCCCTCTCCCTACTCGCTGAAAATAACAATCTTAAATCCCGAATTGACTGTAGGCGAATGCAAGCCATGAATGTTATCTTTAAAATGTATTGTTCTAATACATGGATTATGGGTTTTTATTAAGAAAACTATCAATAAACAAGGTCCACGTTTTGTTTCGTCAATTTATAGAAGTACATGTACATAAAACGATGATAACTGTTACAGTAAACGACAAAGATATACAATTAGAGAAATGTAAAGGACAAGGATTTTGCTTAATTCATAAAAAAAAAAAAAAAAAAAAAGGTGTTTTCTTCATACAAAAATACAAAATAAACTAACATTAAGATGATCTTTTGGAAATTCCATGAAGTTGACAGATAGTAACCGCTTTTTTTAGGAATCTGGTCGATTTAGAATTTCACATATTGGATAGAATTCTGTCTACTGTTGAAGACCTTTTGTCGAACTCTATATGTCTTTTGTGTCGTTGGGTTGATGTCTCATTTACGCATACCACTATTCTTCTTTTGTTCATATAAAATATAAAAATAAATAAAACACTTTAATAGTTTTCATTTAAGAAAACATCCACATAGACGTACAATATCATGTCACAGTTAAACCTAGTAGTCTCAATAGGAGTAGCTTTGCTGACTTCAATATATCAATGAACGGATTACAATACAGTGATTTGATAGCAAAGTCAGTAGAATGTATGTCTTAAATGGTGCTATCATTTCTGTAAAACAGAATCTGGGGCTAATAAATCAAAAATATAGATACAATAAGACATTGAAAAGCAAGGGATTTCTGTAGGGAGTTCTTAGACCTCACATTTGTGGTAATACCCTCATTAATCATTTTCTTTATAATAGCATGAAAAGTCAAAATTTGTTCTACGGTCCTCCTGAATTACATGCTGTTCATATTATTACTACATTATGGATTAATTTCTTGTAAGTTAATTAAGTATTTAAATCTAATTGTGGACCTAAAAAAAGTTAACACAATTTTGGAATGTCCGTAAAGGGATAATGTACAGAAAATTTTGACTGACATTGCTTAACTAGAGCTTGTTCTATGTAAAAACAAACTGGACACAACTTTTATGCTTTTAAACAAGCAAGTCAAATTAGGAATTTTTCGCCAAACATCTTTCATCTTATTAAAGCTGTCAGTCATTATCAGAGGCCATGATTTTCCATTTCTAACAGATGTAGTATACTATTTTGTTTGTTAGAGACTTATATGACTTAAGATCAGTGCTTAAAGGATATTTGCCATATTAAATCTACTTGTTTTCATGACAATGCTGCAATTAAGTCATGTTAAAAAGTGGCATTCCAACAAGGCAATAACTCATCCTTAACCATTCAAATTACATTGTTTCTCGCCAAAATATTTTGTTCAGTTTTGCCTCAATTAATCTTCTAAAATGATGTATAGTTTAAGTATGCTGCAATAACATAAAAAAATCCTACATAGTCCCTAAGGAATGTCCATTGAAATAAGAACGTCCAAGCAACAATTGAGTCATCTTATTTTATGTTTGAATGTCTTGCATATTGTTGTTACGAATAAGCAAATCTCGAAATTACAATTGCATAGGAAGAACAGTTAATTGTTACAAGTTTTAATGATCTATAATCATTATCTTTATCACGGGTATAACTGCCGTACAGTTGATTCCGAAGTTGCTGCGTATAGAACGTCCAAATACTTTTTTTCAAAGACTTATGGCCGTGACAGTATATATTCAATGTTTATGATAACAAAGTTTAATGATTCATGACATCATTGTATATTATTTATATTGCGTGAACACCCATTACGAATAAAAACAACATAAAAATCACGAAACGCAGAGTCACATTTAGTTTTCGAGTCAACCTACCATGCTGGATTCGCACTTTGTAAACACTGATTGTATTGTAACATAAAAGGAGCTTGGCGCATGAACCTATTTGTCCTTTTCTCTTTTTGTGTTTTAGATTTTCTCTAATTTTCTTTAATAGTTCGAATTATTTTGCCTTGTATCTTACAATAACTGTAGTTTATACGTACTGCGAGCCGAAAAATCCATAGTTGCCCACTGGATGTCTTTTTTTCTTTTTTTTTTATTTGCTTGCTATGTCATTAACGTAAAACCAACAACACTTTTCATTCATATATATAGTTTGACTTCTGTAGAAATCTATACGTACTTAAGAATGAAGAATGAGAATGCAGGTTTCATAAATGGTCATTAAAGAGCCACAAATTAAAACAAATAAAATTAGAATTGTTATAGTTACAGTCATGTGTTTTTTTCTACTATTGAAACATCACTGTTTCAATGTTTTTTTATTTGAGCGTGCCCGATGCAAAATGACACCGCCTCTGTGGACTCGTGGTAACGTGCTTGCCACGAATGCAAGAAGTCGATGGTTTGATCCCCTGTTGTGTCAAATAAAAGACCTTTACAATTAATATTTGCGGCTTCTCCGCTAAGCACGCCGCATTTATGAATAAGAACACCGACTGTTTGGTCCGGAGTAGAAATAATGTGTCCAGGTAGCGTCAAATGTCTTCCTGCGGACTGTTATGAACAGATATATTATGTTATGGAGGGGTATTTGCGAAAATACCAGTCAAGGGACTGTAAAATTTCCAGAGCAGCTAGGCGAGGGAAATTCGGTCCCAAGACTGGTATTTTTCACAAATACCCCTCCATAACATGATATATCTGTTTAATTACACCGATTAGATTTGGATTGAAACTAATTCATTAACATGTTTATGCATAATTTTGAGGATAAGAGGATATTATCATAGAACCGCGGGAATTATACATGTACTAATACGCGTTAGCTCACTTTTTTATGTAATGTCATATCCGAAAAATTTTGGCGGGAAAATGCTCGAGAGGGTAAAAAAAGAATATCCAAAATGGCAAATACCATGGTATTTGAGGCAAATTCACCGGCAGTGGTGAAAAACAGGCAAATTCGTTTGAAATTAGGAAAAAAAATTAGAATATGCGAAAAATACACTGTCTATCAACCAATCAAAATCTGGCTTTCTTATATAAGGTGTAATTAACTTGTAAATACCACGTTGAAAATACGGCTCTTGTGTCGGTCTAGTACAAGAAAGGCTTCATATGCATATCACATCAACATGTTCTCGTTCCGAATATTATTTATTTATTTATTTATTTATTTATTTATTTATTTATTTATTTATTTATTTATTTATTTATTCGTTTATTCGTTCATTCGTTCATTCGTTCCCGGATGTACTGCTAAGGAACGGCAGCGGAATTTGAGCTCCCGAAAAAAAAAGGATATTTCGTTGAGTTTTCGAAGTGATTCTGAATGGAATAGTGGAGAAGTATTCAGTTATAGGATAATTCGTTAAAATGCAATTTTTGTTTATCAAAAATTCAATGGAAAACGCGAAGAATTTGTGAAAATTGTATATCAAGTGAAACATTTAATTTGACGACGTCAACGTAGCACCGTCTCTAATAACATCCTATTGTTCTGAAGATAGTTTAAAATATGGCGCCTTAGAAACGATACCTTAATATCGATATATTTGTTGATTATCTGAACGTGAAAGACTTTCTGTGAAAAAATAATGTCTGCATACTGTTTTGACACCAAAACTGCTACAGTTCTGAACAGTTTATAAGAAGTTGTTCGTGATCTTCAGCATCGATTTGAGAAGTTTGAAAAGCAAACTGAGAAGATAGCTGTTATACAATCCACGGTTAATTCACCTGCCCATAAAGTAAATGATGTAGAAAAGAAACTCGAGTGTGTGATGAATCGGAGCACTGAAATTGAAAGGAGCGTTGAAAACATGAGTCATATAATTCACAAAGTGGTAGATAGGTGTAGATAAGTGTAAAGAAAACATTCCAAACATTACAAGTTTTAAAACTGCAGTATTGCCACATAAAGATCATGGTATATGTAACAACGTAGATTTTAGATTGAGTAACATTGAAGATGATGTTATCGAGCTAAAGTGGCGCTCAATGAAACCAACCTTACTGGCATTCATTTTCACCCGGAAGAAAACACAGATTACACATATGTACTTTCACGGTACTACAATCTGTCGATACCTATATTTTGGCATTGCACAAGGTCATGTTTTTTCTCTGACTGTTAATGACGTCTTTACACTAAATCCATTGGATGTTGCATGTGTACTGATTCATATTTTAGTCTTAGATACATGATTTTTTCAATTAGTTGTTATTGGCTTTGAACTAGCTGTCAGTAACTGCGAGTACTCTCAGATCTGTACTTAGTGTCTTTTTTGTTGTTAGGGATGAGGGATAGATATATACCCTGCCACGTCCGGTCTGTGTTTTTGTTTGATGTTTTTCTTTGTATCGATCTGATGAGTTAAGTCTCTTTCAACTGATTTTTATAGTTAGTTCTTATGTTGTGCTGTTACACCACTGTCCCAGGTTAGGGGGAGGGTTGAGCGCTCACAAACATGTTCAACCCCGCCACATTCTTTATGTGCCTGTCCCAAGTCAGGAGCCTGTAGTTAAGTGGTTGTCGTTGGTTCATGTCTGTCATATTTGTTTTTCGTAAATTGTTTTGTTACAGTACCTATCGTTATTAACAAAATATAACGTAAATATTTTAAAAAATGCGTACTTTTGTCTACCAAGGACATGAAATTTTACAACCATGCAAATCGATACTTGTTCTTTAAGGACCATTTTCAATTTTATGTAAAAGAAGTCGGTAAAATATCGAACCATCGCGACCATGGCAAGTGAATCTGGGACCTAATATTGTCATACAACTGTGTGACACAACATTATGAATCTAGGCTCTTAAATAGGCCGTTGCCTTTGATGGTGTGTGATTCCTTAATCGTCAAGTCTGATTTCATGTCTAAATGATATCAATTTCGTATTCCCAACTGAATAGATGACACTGGTTAATTTTGTCGTCAAATCTTTTATTATATCTGCATGTGTTATACTAGTATTGGGTATTGTTTTAAATACTCTTTTTACTTTAATCAAAGACAGATTATTGGAAATTATTCTTTTGAAAGAGAATATTTCTACATGTACTAGCTTTGCCTCTAAATTTCATATATGCACTGCAGTAATTCGTAAAAACTGCTCAAACTTGTGCATTAAACGCACTAATTTGTAAATAATGTATTTGTTCTGCTATACCGATCAGAAATTTGAAGAATGAATGACAAGCTTAAGGCAAAACTGTTTATTTTTTTCAAATTTCATAACCAACAAATAAATAAGACAAGAAGCCGGGGCAAAGGATATTTTGAAATGCAAAAAACGTAAAATTTTGGGAAATAATATTTTATACCATTCCCAGAATTTATACACTTTTAATGTGAAGAGTACATAAGTACATGCAAAATGTATTTATCTATTCAGAATATATATATATAAAACAAATATCACGGCTTGCATTTTTTGCACATTATATTATTAGCCGAGAGCTTCAGTATGCGGTATGGGTATTGCATTAAACATTATTTCATTAAAAAGTTTAACATTAGGAAAAACGTTTTCACTTTTGTATATGCTTTGACGTAAAAGAGACGTGGTCCTTCAAATTTTTCTTTTCTTTAATTTGATTTCCTCGCAATAAGATTCATCCTGAGGCACTACAATTTGCTCACTTGATTAGGGACTTTCCTTTTTGAATTTTCCTCGGAGTTCAGTATTTTTGTGATTTTACTTTTTACATCAACCGCACAATGTTAACGCACGTGTATTTTGAATATCCTTAAGCATAACAACTAGTCACAGCCGGGTACCACTTTCAAAGAAAAAGAAAATCCATTAATTAGAATGGATTTATTGTGCAACGCATTTATTTGTTTTTATTCAACTATATTTAAAATTTTAATGACAATTAAATATCCTTGAATGTGTCTATCAAATTTTTTATCGGTACAGTACATTTTAATGAAAAATAAAAATAAAATTCAGTACGGGAATAAAGAGAAATTATCAAAATAATGAAAAATCGTAAACAAACAAAATTAATGTATTCTTGTTGTCAGATTAAAATGTCTTTTTAAAACACGCCAGTGCAGAGATACAATGTATATTCTTCTGAGGTTACCAAATCGATAATTTTACATTCGTAACTATTACGTAATACCACTAATTTTTAGATGTGTGCCTAGGTAAGAAGTAACAGCAGATCGTATAGTCAACAAAATGTTCATTGCCTTCCATTATACAAATGACGATGACATTTAGATTGAGGGCAATAGAGAATAACGAATTTTAAAATGTAAAACATTCTGTCAAAAAAATCATTTTAAAGGTAAAAGTTATTACGGTCCCATCCTAAAAAGTGATGAAATTTCATGCATTTTTATATTAATAATTAAAGTTTTCTAAATAAAAGTTTAATGTCTGACTATTTAAACTCTTTTAGTAAATGTAAATTGTTTTTGTCTGCAAGTAAAAACATGACACCTTTCAGGCATCAAATAAAAACATGACACCTTTCAGGCATCAAGACTTATTAGCGTATTTAAAGGGTATACGTAATTGGCCAGTATTTCAAATTTTGATGAAATTATTATTATATATAATTTTTCAACTGTATCAATTCTAAAGACAAGTCCCATCCAAACGAAGTCTGGTTGATTTGCAACTTATACTAGTATTTTTTTTCCTGTTTTGACACATACTTGTATATGAACAACATCAAATTCGATCTCATAGTAGCAACTATAAAGGAAAAACGTTTATTTTTTGGCAGAAATTACCATTTTCTTTTTTTTTTTTTTTTATCTTGTTTGACTTTGAAACACTGATTTTAAGATTTACATTGTCTACAAAATATCATAAAATGTTCCCAGTTTAAGGAATGAGAAACACTTTCTATTTCATGTTTTTGTACAAAGTTGTTAATTGATCAACTATGTCGTAATTGCTAGGTCAGTGGCAGATTCAGGGGGCGAACAGGACGTACGCTCTCCCTTTGATTTTTTTATTTCTCTCGTTTGAATTGTTTCAAATTTTATGTCGGGGGCCGACTATACGATTTGAACTCTGGTGGATAGTTGTCTAATTGGTAATCATACTACATCTCCTTATTTTTCTATTATTTACCCGACTTTAAAACTCTTGTCGTCCTGAACATGCATGAAATATTTGCTACTGGACGTTTAAAAATAAGCAATCAACAACCAATCACTTTAAACTAGTGTAGAAAAAAAAGGACAATCATTTGATATATATTTTATCTTTATTTTTTTCATCCAGCTTATCGTCCCTACGGGAATGTCGTACACAAGCTGCTATACCATTAAAACGTGTACCACACAGCTCACATTCTATTGTATCTGCATTCATAAATTTATTTATGTCATTTAGACTAAACGACGCCATGTTTGTTATGTGCCTCTGTCGTCTAATAGAGGTAGAAGAGAGACAGAAGATCTTCTAAATGCAAAAAACAGAAAAAAAATACGTCCTGCAAATATGGATAAGTTAGAGATTTGGTTGTGTATTCGATATTTGAAAATGTGTTAGATAGTTACTATACGTTCAACATTAAATTGCGAAGAACATGTGGTGTAACAACCCCCCTCCCCCTCCCGTTTTCTTATTTTTACAATTTTTTTTTAAAACGGAGATATATAAAATATGATCGTACTGCAAGTTTCGGAATTTTACAAGAATTCAATACAGTGACGTGTGATTCCCGGGATCGTCATATTTTCAAGATTTGACAGACCTCTGAAAAAAAGTTAGATAATACAATTTTCATCTATCATGTGCAGAAAAAAACCCAACAAATTATATTTGCAAATAGGAATAAGATTAAGAATAGTTTTATATCAATACTAAAAATCTTCTGCAATTACTTAAATAAAACAAAAAAATTATTTCTCTCTGCCTGTATGCAATCGAAAAAAGTTTTCATTTCATTCGTTATCTATTTGCAAAAGACGAATAATGATTCTTGAAACTGTAAATAATTAAAAGACAGAATAAGGATAAAAAGTTTGTACAATCATCAAGGAAATGATTTTTCCATAAAGTACCTAGTCCTCAATTCACATCCGTACATGTACATGCAAAACTCTGGATTCATGTTTGATATTTTACCTGAAAGTTTATAAAAGACATATCAAACAAGAACTTCGATGGCAAAATGAAACAAAAATTTTTTTTGTAGACAAGTATCAAATTGAATAAGGAAATTTGATTGAAATAAAATTATCATAATATACATGCACATCTTTCTAATTAAAGTGGCAAAAACACGCATATAGAGTTACGTAGACGCAAAAGAATAATTAAAATTGAGAATGGAAACGGGGAATGTGTCAAAGAGACATCAACCCGACCAAAGAGCAGAAAACAGCCCAAGGCCACCAATGGGTCTTCAGCACTGCGAGAAAATCCCGCAAAAATTATATTAATAAAAGTTTACGTCAATTTTATAGATGATAGGATAATAGGTAGAACACGACACACGATTCATGATTTTCCCTGCAAATAAATTAAAACAGGTTTATATACTTTTATCTATAAATTGCATTCCGTACACATGCTTGGCTCTGATCGTTGACCGTTCAGTGAACACTATTACAAGATATGCAGGATAATATCAATTGAAAGCAAAAGAGAAAGATTTAATTTGTAAAATCAGATCATTCATTACATTCAACATTTAAAATAGATTTTTGAAAACACCATCATGCAAAAAGTAAAATCACAAAAAATACTGAACTCCGAGGAAAATTCAAAAAGGAAAGTCCCTAATCAAATGGCAAAATCAAAAGCTCAAACACATCAAACGAATTGATAACAACTATCATATTCCTGACTTGGTACAGGCATTTTCTTATGTAGAAAATGGTGGATTGAACCTGGTTTTAAAGCTAGCTAAACCTCTCACTTCATATTCTGATTATATGAATATGACTGATGAACTTATTATTCTATCTAACAATTAGCATTGGTAGTCTCGGCAGCTTTCTCTACCCGAGTGCGGGAATTTTTTTGTTCAACAACCCAACACACTCATTCGAGATTGATATTTACTTCTTTATACCACAAGCACGCATTATTTATGAGTAAAGTTGGAACATAGATCAGTTTGGCTTGGATTCACAACAATGTTTTCTGGTAGATATGACCTCTATTGCAGACACTCGCTCGCCGTATCAGACTAGACCAAATCAATGCATATCCATGCCACTCGTGTCTTTTCCTCGAGATAAATGTTTAAAAAATATTAATAATGGTTACAATTGTAGCGTAATGAACTGCATTTGAACTTAATCTAACTTAATTTTTCTGTTGAATCAGTTGAACATCTAAGTGGTCATCAATGTGTAATACCTGACACTGGACATTAATTTTACGATCGATACAATACAATCAATTTATTTCTATCAATCATTTACTTATAGTTAAAGACTTTTGAATGTAACAGTATGATTCAAATACCTTTAACTTACTTAATTTGCATATTTTTGTTATCGAAATGAAAATGTTATAAACTGCTCCCGGTTATTAGTACACGTCAGTTCGTTACGTTATTTCATAGCTCTTTGATCAATTCCGAAAAATAAAGTAAGAGTCTCCCTGTTTTTAAAATTTTAAAACGAAAAGCAACACTGGTGCAATGAAAAACAAATCTGCTACGAATCAGAAATATAAACGTACACTAGATTTATGATTATGTTCATTTTCTTTTTATCAATCGTTTCTTAACTTATGCCATTTTGTATGTTTCTATAATATAATTTAGTCTTTTATTAATTCTTTAATTAAAAAATTGATGGTAAAAATGTTAGAGAAGTACCATAATCGGGCTTTATATGTACCCAATGTCCAATTTTACCCGGTTAATCCTTATGGCAAGACATGGAAGTATTATGGATAGAACGATCACAGCGTTGCACTGTGAGCCATGGTTATTTATAATTATTTAGATAGTGTGTGACAATCCGTTTCGGTTGACTGCTCAGATAATCCCCTTTATTTAAATGTAAATACCTTACATCAAACATCTGTCAAAAATAGAAAAAAAAAAAAGTAAATCGGATACTCAGAATATATTTTCCTTGACAAATTTTACCAATGCATTACATTTGCGCGCAATAACATTACATTTGCGCGCAAAAATCATTACGTTTGCGCTAAAAAATTATTACATTTGCGCGCATTCTTTTACAGGTAAACACAGGTAAATACAGGTAGATTATACTTATTTATTTATTAAACTATTATTTTCGAGCAGGATAAGTCCATTTTATTATGCACAAGCACTAAGTCCTGGAAATATAAATAGATAAAAAATTCTGACAAACGAAACTCCATGTTTAGGCCTATACACAACTTTACCAACCAACTTACATTATTTACTAAATCGATCAATAATCGGTAAAATTAGGAAACAGAATATTATTTACTCTGGAAAATCCGCAATTGAGTTACATGTATGTCTTAAGCTATTACGGAGAATTCAATATGAAAATATATAATTCAAATTTACAAATATGTTCAAAATGCATAATAACTATAGTCATATTTATTATGAATTATCTTTATTTTTACCTGTGGTACCTGCAAAATGAATGCGCGAAAAAAATTTCAAAAACTGCGCGCAAACGGAAAAAATTTAATTCCCAAATGCGCGCAAATGTAATGCGCCCAATTTTACATGACTGAGAACAATTATTTTACATTATTTATAGATAGGGCGAAGTGGTTTGATAATAATTTTGGAATTCGTACACGTGCAAACAAATCCTAAAACAGTGATTTCCATAATGAAAAATATTAAAGATTAATTTATCAAAGGTTAAATAGAAATAACGCCCCTTTTGAATCAGATTTTTAAAGTTCATATCGAATCGCAAAGACGAAAATTTGTTTAAGAAATGTTTTAGACATAATTTATTACTAATCATTATATCTTTACAGACAAAGTGAATAACTACACGATTATTAGAATGCACGACTGCAAAGTTTTTATCATGATTTACACACTTGTTCGGGTTAAATTTTTTTCATAAAGGGGAGCAACCCCTGATAAACACAGAGAAAGTGTCGCCCGTTTTACACCCGAATATTTAAAATCTGAACACGATTTTACAAAATCAAAACAGCATTTTTACCTTTGGCCTGAACGTGATCTGATCAAGTCTTAATCGAACTCTAGAACAATCTGTATTGTTTATCTTGACATGACTGAACGGACTGAAAACTATAGATCGGAACAGCGTCCGAAAGTCTGAAAAAGTCTTAACGTTTTTCTCTTGCGGTAAATTCAGTCGATTAAGACTTGATCAGACCAAAATGACCGTTTCAGACTGAAATCTTGATACTAGTGTTTGAACCTCAACCAGATCCTGAACCATATCATGTAAACAAAGATGTGAAAATAAAATTTTGGACAGCGTTCATTACTGTTATTATAATAGGATTAGTAGCTGGGTAAAGACGCACAGTTTATTTCAGTTAGGCGGTAATAGTAGCCTTTTCCTCCATTCCTGCATTTTTTCGTAATTTAGAACACCCCAAAAGCTTTTTGTGATGCGGGTTCTCGAGGTAAAAAGTTCCTTTTTCTCACAATAAGTACTTTGAAAATGTTGTAGTCCATAGTTTTTACACCTTTTGTCTTTGGTCATCTGCTCTCCAAATCAGCACAAATGGTTAGGCTCAGTCACTTTTTAAATAATGAAACATGCCCATTATCACTGCACAGATTTGTGTTAACTACTTTTAAGGCGCATTAGGGATATTGACCAATCTGGGCTGATGCACATTGTAATTAAATCTCGCTGCTATACAGAAGTGTAAATTAAGTTTAAATGCAGTGGAAATTCAGGTTTCGGATATCAGAAATTTGGACAAAATATCCAAAATGACCCGAAGGCATTCAATGTGTGGTGATATAAAGAATTTTCAGAACGGCGAACTTGGTTTAAGGTTCGTGTGACTATTGTCGAAGTACCGGAACTGATCTAGGTAATATTCATAATGAAAGGGAAAGCAATGTTCTGATAATCAATTTTAAACAGACTTCTCAGTGGATAGGCAATTTTTTAAACAATGGAAAGTATGTCTGGAGTGACTGTACGAATTTAAATTCTACTGATTCGGGAAAATCAGAACCAAATAACTTCAATAATAACGAGTACTGCGCACAATTTTGCAACCAATTGTTTTATGTCGTTTAGATTTATATGCAAAATTATCCAAGATATAGGCCTGGTATATGAGTATATAATAAGAAGTTTTGTTATTGCATTGATATATTACTTGTTGTTACGTTTACAGAAGCCCGGACCTTTGTAAAGTAATGTTTCAGATTTAGTTATCATTAGGTACAAAGAGGTGCTGATTTTTGGGTTGGATTACAGCAACTAAGGAATCAGACATACAGATGGGAAGATGACAGTAATCCCACATACCTCACATGGTGTATAGATGAACCCAAAGAAGATGATAATTTGTGTGCCAAATCATCTACCATGTATGGAAATTGGAAAAGTGACAGTTGTTTAATCAATATCGGTTTGTTTGTGAGAAACTTAGAAATGCATTCCCTTGTCACCATCTCATGGTGTTTATATATCTTAACTTGTTCGATTCGCTCGTGTATGTAACAACATATTTGATTTCAACGAAAGAAATCTCTGTATTACACCAGGGTTTTCGATATCACAAACTAGTCAAAACATTTACTAAATTTATCATCGGTACAGGGACATCATTCGTAAATATAAATCAACATGCAGACATCTTATATGTTCAGGTATTTCACATCCAATATTTTATGGTAATATTCTTAACAAAGCACAAAAATGTCGGCATTCACCTCAAAAGCTAACCAAACCTTTAAACAGACTTATTCGGAAGGAAAATAGTTACGATACTGTTGTCAGGTCATTAAGGATTGCATATTTTGGTATAAATATTGATTCACTCATAGGGTCTTTGCATCGGAAATAAACACATTTATTCTAAAACCAGTTGTTGGCATGATACGGGTTATGTTCTTCTCATATATTTTATGATGGTATGATACTAAACCCCTAACGGGAGGGATTGTACTTGATTTTCATATAATGAATACATAATCTTTTAAATCAGTTTAATTGAGTCTGGGGCTGGCATGTCAGTAACTGCTAGTAGTCCTTAATTTTTTTAGTTAATTTATGTATCATTTTGCTTAGTTTCTTTTGTTACCTATTCTGACATCGGACTCGGACTTCTTTTAAACTGAGTTTTACTGTGCGTATTGCTATGTGTTTCTTTATTCTACATTAGCTAGAGGTATAGGGGGAGGGTTGAGATCTCACAAAACATGTTTAACCCCTCTGCATTTTTGCGCCTGTCCCAAGTCAGGAGCCTCTGGCCTTTGTAAGTCTTGTATGTTTTTTAATTTTGGTTCATTTATATGTTTTGGAGTTTAGTGTGACGTCCATTTTCACTGAACTAGTACACAATTTTATTTAGGGGCCAGCTGAGGACCACCTCCGGGTGCGGGATTTTCTCGCTGCGTTGAAGACCCCTTGGTGGCCTTCCGCTGTTGTCTGCTCTTTGGTCGGGTTGTTGTCTCTTTGACATATTCCCCATTTCCATTCTCAATTTTATAAAAAATATCATTAGAACTCTGTTCTAGTTATAAAATATAAGTAAAACTGAATATTTGCAAAAGTTGTAAACATCATAATTTTTTATTGATGCATACACGTTTTTACTTGAAATAAATTACATAATTTGTCGTTAAGTGACCTCAGTAAGATACAATATTACTGTACGAAGATATTTACATATTTCATTCAGTATCGATGGGACAACTAGTCAATAAAAATAATACAACGAATAAACTTGAACGCTAACCATATCTTTAGCTTTTAATACATGCTAGATAAAAACTCATTGAAACGATCAAACTGGAAATATCAAGTCGATGTAGAATAAACAACAGTTGAAAAAAGACGAAAAAATACCAAAACGAATATTTCTAAATTTTACACGCAAAAAAATGAAGATTGAGCATTAGAGAATCAACTGATGATGGGGTTGAAATCATGAGTCCGAAAAGATCAAAGAGTATTTACTTACATGTAAAGGGTTTACATTGGATAATTGCCTGTTTGTAATAACAACGAAAAGGAAACAATTAAAAATGACTAAAGTGAAAATAATATTACAAATGTAATATTTATATGAGTGATAGGTCAAACACTTGAGTAAAGTATAAATAAATATTTTAACTGAAATAAAAGGTTGTCTTTTGTTGATGAAATTTGTGTTTTCCACATTAGTCATAAAAATTACAATTTTATCATCCGTAGCGCATGATACAACGTGACTTTGTACAAAATAATGTTAATTTATATCAGCGAATGTTAAACTGTATGATGAGAAGCGGTCATTGTAAACAATAAAGCGTGTATAATGGATTGTGAAAGGAATACCAAATATCGTACATACAAAGAACCCACTGACGAGAATGGATATACACATCTTGCTCCTATATCAGATCATTCTCGAAAGTATGACGACTTGAAACCATCAGTGTCGCATCACTCATATTTCGAACCTCAACCAGATCCTGAAGCATACAAAAAACGTGAAGATGAGAAGGTAAAATTGGATATATCTGTTATTTCTGATAACAAATCAAAGTGTCGTATAAAGTTATGGATAGCGTTCACCACTGTCATTTTATTAGCGTGTGTATTGACAGCTGTGCTGACGTACATTGTAATACAATCTCGATACAACACGAAAGTGTATATTCTTTCAAAAGAAAGCGGCAATAACGGAAATGAAAAACTTTTCCAGCTATCAGAAATTAGGGCAGAATGTCCAAATGACTGGCAGAAGTTCAATAATTGGTGTTACAAAGAGTTTTCAGAACGGCGAACATGGTTTCAGGCTCGTGACTATTGTCGAAGTATTGGAACTGATCTTGTAAGTGTTCACAATGAAAGGGAAAGCAGTTTTCTAAACAACAATTTTACATTGACTTTTATGTGGATAGGACTCAGCAATTTTCAAAACAATGGGAAGTATGTCTGGAGTGACGGAACGATTTTGAATTATACTGATTGGGGACCATCAGAACCGAATAACGTCAATAATAACGAAAACTGCGCGCAGACATACTATCGAATGTGGAATGACAACAATTGTTTTATGTCGTTCAGATTTATATGCAAAATGCAAATAAATCCAAGGTGTGGGCCTGGTGATTGGATATATTATAAGAATTCTTGTTATTTAATTGTTATATCACAGGCTAATTTCACTGAAGCCCGTAGCTATTGTAAGAACAATGATGCAGATTTAGTTATCATTCGTTCGAAAGAGGAATACAATTTTATAGTAAGTCACACGTCTAAGCAATCATCGGGTGGTGATTTTTGGATTGGATTACAGAAACTAAGGAATCAGACATACAAATGGATAGATGGCAGTAATCCTACGTACCTTCCCTGGCGTACGGAACCCCAAGGAGATAATCATTTTTGTATTAAATCATCTTTCTCTCATGGAACATGGTCTGGTGATAATTGCAAAAATACCAATCGCTTTATTTGTGAAAAACAATTACTTTGAATTGTACTAACGTTGAAAAGTAGTAAAATGTTGTAGCTACACAATACCAGGAAACTTTATGTATTTTCAAAAAAAGTTATATAAGTGAATTTTATTTTAGTTGTGTTTTACTTATTTTCATTTGAGATCGATTGAAGAAGTTCATGTTTAGGGACCACAATATGATACAATGCTCACTGAACAAAGATACTAAAATCCTTCATGTAGTACCAACACTTTGCTTGTTTTCATCCATAACATAATCGTCAATGGCATAATTGGGCGCTAAAACAAATTCAAGTAATTATAGACAAAACCACAAACCGCATATTTAGTTTTCAGACCATTCTATGTAAAAATAGCTATGAACAATTCAACTTAACACCAACAATGTGTATAACAACAATATACTCCTTTGAAGTAAGAAATCGGTAACGGTTCATTTACTTCGAATAAGGACTGACAAACAATGTGACATTTGAAAAAAAAAGACGAAAATACTATCCAAACAATAGTTCATAATCATAACATCCTAATATCCAGAGAAGGCCGGAATGAATTTAAGAAGTCCGAAAAGATAAACTATACATATACAAATATGTTAAATCGGGTATAAACTTGATAAACAATTATTCGATCATCATCAAAAGAGGAACACATAATGTAATACAAAGGGTGCATCTAAAATGATCCAGATCATAGCATATAACTGATGAATTCACTTTTACAAAAAACTAAAAAATGTCAGTCATCTTAAAAGCATCACTGCACAAAATCGTATCAAAAATGTAAATAATTGTGGTTAGCAAGTAAAAGAAAATTTACAATTACGCTGTTTACTTCCCCAAACTTCCCAAAATTTTATCCCGGTGTTGCATACGACCGTGATTTTTGTCACTATTCGTGCAATGTTCTTTGAAAATTAGCGGTCGATGTAAGATTGAGGAAATGCTTACTTCATCATCATACACACGGTACAGGTATGAAGTACATGCAGTTTATTTGTAGTAAATGCAAATATTATTTGATATGGTATTTCTTGAATTATTTTAATGGTGGCTGTGACATTGATAATATCGACATTCTATGATTAGATGCTTTTTCTTTACATGCTTCATAATTCTTTGTGCCTATTACCCAGGATGAGTTCATTCACATCTTGACTGAAAGGAAGAACAGGAAAAAGGTGAAGTACCCATGCAAGTAGTTCAACCCTTCCACATTTCTGTTTGGTTGTCTAAAAGCAGAAATATCGTAAGTGGTGGCCCTTGCTTTCCAATGTTGTGTCAACGGAGTTTTATATTGGTCTCAGGTATTGAACAGTTTCAAAGAGATAACAACCCGATCAAAGAGCAAAAACAGCCCACGGTCAACAATGGGTATTCTTCAACACAGCGAGAAAATCCCGCAACCTGAGGCGGGCTTCAGCTGGCCCCTAAACAATAATATATACTAGGTCATCAAAAATGGACGTCACACTAAACTCCGAAACATATTAATGAACCAAAATAAGAATAAAAACATACAAGACTAACAAAGGCCAGAGGTTCCTGATTCGGGGTTAAATATGTTTTGTGAGATCTCAACCCTCTCCCTATACATACATATATCCAATGGGGAATAAACAAACACACAGCAATACGCACAGTAAAACCCAGTTCAAAAGAAGTCCCAGTACAATGTTAGAATAGGTAACAGAAGAAACTTAGCAAAATGACAATGATCAACATAAATTACCAAAGTACTACTAGCAGTTACTGACATGCCAGCTCCAGACATCAATTAAACTGATCGAACGATTATGTCTTTATCATATGAAAATCAATCACGATCCTTCCCGTTAGGGGTTTTGTATCATACCATCATAAAAGAGGGACGAAAGATACCAGAGGGACAGTCAAACTCATAGATCGAAAACAAACTGACAACGCCATGGCCAAAAATAAAAGACAAACAGACAAATAATAGTACAGATGACACAACACAGAAAACCAAAGACTACAACACGAACCCCACCAAAACTGGGGGTGATCTCAGGTGCTCCGGAAGGGTAAGCAGATCCTGCTCCACATGTGGCACCCGTCGTGTTGCTTATTACAAATCCGGTAAATAGTCTAATTCGGTAAGTCACATTCGTGAAAAGGGAGGGTATTGTAGTTACGACATAAGGAACATATCCGATATCATCTGTGAAACGGTTGTTCCATAACGGTCAACCAACTCGTGATAGCGTCCGTAAAATTTACGAAGGGATGACTTCAACTTCACCATTTGGAACTCTTGGTTTAATAGCTTCCTTGTGAGCAGCAATCCTCTATCAAGGAAATCATGATAGGAAACACAAGCCCGGGAATATCGTATCAATTGGGAGATATATACTCCGTATGCAGGCGCTGCTGGAATGTTGCTACATAGAAATGGAAAGTTCACAATTGGGAAGCTAAAATCATCTCTTTTGTCATAAAGCTTTGTTTTCAACCGACCCTCATTGTCAATTTCTAGATGTAAGTCAAGATATGAGGCAGACTTAACTGTATCTGTAGTATCCTTTATCTCTAGTTCGATGGGATAGATTCGTTCAACATAGTCACCAAATTTTGTATTATTTAGTGAGAGAACATCATCTATATAGCGGAACGTAGAGTTAAAGGATATTGCTAACTTCTTATCTTTCTTCCTAAGAAGTTTCTGTATGAAGTCAACCTTATAATAATAAAGAAACAAGTCGGCAAGAAGAGGGGCACAATTGGTTCCCATTGGAATTCCGACAGTCTGTTGAAAACACGTCCTCCAAACGTAACAAATATGTTGTCAATCAAGAAATCAAGCATCTTGATAATGTCAGTTTCAGAGAATTTTTGTTTGAATCAGAGTGATTCTTTACAAAGTAGGATTTATCCTCCCAAAACAAGATACTTGTATCTACGTTCGCCATTCTTTTAATGAAACAAAGTAATACCAACTCTTTCAATTTGTCTTTTAGTTTGGAATGGGAATACTTGTGTAAAGTGTAGAAAAGTCAAATGTTTTAATACTATTGCAACATGAGAGAGTCTTTAGATTGTATGTACTCTAAAAGATCTTTCGAATTTTTTAGTATCCACATCTGATTCACGCCACCTCTAGAATAGGCAGTTTCACAATAACTTTGGAGCCCGGCTTTGATTGCTGATAAAATAGATGTTAATAATTTAGAAAGAGGTTTCGTGGAGCACTTGGAAGACCCAGCAATATACCGTTGTTTGTAAGGACACTTATGTAGTTTAGGTATCCAATACAGTGATGGAAGATCTAGTTCTTCATCTTTGGTTGAAATTCCAAAGGAACATAGAACAGATCTATGATTATCCAGGATTTCCTCTTTGGTAAGTGTCGTGAAGGTATATGTTGAGTTTCCAAGTGAATTGTCAATACCTAATTCATTTATCAAGCAGTCTATGTAATAATATTTACACACAAAAACGATGTTGTTTGGGGCTTTATCATAAAAATATACGAGAAGAACATAACCCGTATCATGCCAATAACAGGATTTAGAATAAATTTGTTAATTTCCGATGCAAAGACCCTATGAGTGAATTAATATAAATTCCTAAAATGACAACAGTATCGTGACTATATCCCTTCTGAATAAGCCTTTTTTAAAGGTTTGGTTAGCTTTTGAGGTGAATGACGACATTTTTGTGCTTTGTATAGAATATTACCATAAAAAATGGGATGCGAAATTCCTGAACGTATAAGATGTCTGCACAATGATTTATATTTACGAATAATGTCCGAGTTGGTTTAATGTTTAAGACATCCTGGTTTCTCTTAAATGTCTATTTTGAATAATTTGTGTTGTTAAGAGTCTGTCAAATTGACATACATATATATATATACATCTTCTTTTTCACATATTTCATCTTTTAAGATATAAAAAAAATGTTGTACTGCTTTTTTAGACAAAGTATTGGTTTCTAATGAATAGTAAATATATTCCTGGATTCTAAATGTATTTCATTAAAAAATCTGCGAATAAAATAATTTGGAAAACTGTTTCATTTATCTGTGTTTGAATTAAAAATAGAAGCAAAATAAGAAACATAGGCAGTAGTTTTCACCGATGTTCAAATCACATAAATTGACAAAGAAGACAAAATATGATAAAAAACTTATATACATGCCCATCAATGATGGCTAACAATCAAGCTAGAATGCAATGTATGTATCGAATAAAGTTCAGTTCGTTCAATATTTCCAGAGTATAATTAGCATTTCTATCTATTGTCATAAAAATTCTGAATATCAAATAAAATTAATAGATTTGACAAACTAAGTCCTTATATTAGAAAAAAGTATCATTCATTTTCAATGGATAATTGTTTTCAAGTTAAGTTTGTTCCAAATAAAATTGTGTACAAGCCACCCTCTGTGATTAATGTAAGATAACTTTTATTCAATTTTGAAACAGTTTATTACTATGGGGAGATAATCAAATTTGGCTTATCATATATAGTTTAAAAAAAGTCAAAATGCTTAATGTAGGTTTCATAATTTCTCACTTACACATTTGACATAAATTTAAAGTTTCAGAAAGAAAGATGTGGTAGTGGTGTTTTGTATATGTATTTGTGTGTGTTTTGTGGGAGGAGGGGTTTACAAAGCATACATGCACATACCTATATTTTGGGAATAAAGTACAACAAATAATTCAAGACAATATGTCTTCTTCGTTTGAATTGAACATTGTTATATACACAATCTTATAAGAAGTGAATGCTTTTACAAGTAGCTAGATCAATGCTGCTGGATAATCGTTGATGCGGACAACAACTTAAAACAGTTTATTTCTGACTACCAGAATAACTGGAGATGGGCAAATGTAACAAAAGATGTTGTTGTGGTCTTTTTCTTTTTTAACCATGGCGTTGTCAGTTTATTTTTGACTTTTGAGTTTGAATGTCCCTTTGGTATCTTGCGCCTCTCTTTTAAGTCCGTTTTGATCATATAGCTCTTAACGTTTCTATGTATTTATGCATCCCAAGTTTTCAAATATTTTGGTTTAAGCGTTCCGTGTGGAGGTTAATTCAGACAAGCGTATGATACAATCCATAACCTATTATTCTCAAATTCCCCATTGAAAAAGTAAAACAAAATAACATTCCTGGTTTTGAACTGTCCTGATGTAGATAAATCGAGAAAAGCGAGAAATGTTTGAAATGTTATTTTTTTCAATTTGTATTTATAAACTTTTGAAAAAGCATTCACCTCCTATAAAGATTTCTATACATCCATCAAAAACAACTTACTGTACATGTATATTCTACAACGAATTTGAATTTATATCATCAGTACATATTTTTGTAAGTAAAAATATTATTTGAGAAAAGTCATCGAGTTGATTGATTTTAATGGTATATCTGTTTCACAAATAACGTTGAATATGTTCCTGTTTTCGAAACATAATACAAGCATTCAAGTGCTGGTAGAGGACATAAAGTATTATCAAATGTAGGGAAGGAATCAGAGCTTTAATTCGCATCAAGGAGATAAATTCCCTAATTTAGAATTATTTTAAATTTGAGAACAGTATCCGCAGTTTCATGCCAGTACCAAATTATTGGCTACTGGGCTTCAACACAACACCGGCAAAGGTATCGACCCAGTGATAATTATTACATTAACGGTACCAATTGTACTGCACTTCGACACTGATTGTCTCTTCAGTGACGTTCGAGGTCCAAATAACTGAAAATCCAAAACCAAAAATATAAAACGTTGAAGAAATGATGAAACCAAAAGAACCATAAGTAATAATTGTTTTACAAATATAGAATATTATGAATAATTATTATTCAAGCAGAGAAAATTCAGACAAGTTTGTATTATTATAAAATGTACATTGCACTATGTCCTTGTATCTTTGATGAGTTTTATAATAATGTCGCCTCTTTATTATCTGCCGTTATACATTCTTTTTATTTTTACTTTCCGGGTTATGACTTAAAACAATAATTTCTAGAATAAAATTCGATATCAAAATAAATGGCTATCTTTGGGCTTTTTAGATGATTTTGTATTGAATATGACAGAATAATTCACGTTTCGTGCTGGAAAGCAAAGTCTTTAAGGACGACGTAGAACGTTTCGCTATTAGTTATTGGAACAAACTATATTTTGTCAAGCTGGTGTTCCATCAATCAACACCAAATATTTGTAGCAGACGACACTTTGTGTAGTAAAAGGTATATATGTGCTACGGGCTAGTGGTTTAATTTAAATGGAAAAATGTTGTATTCCCTGGAATATGTCTATGAATAAGCGGGAGGTTGTGAGAAAATTTTCTCAAGAACCTTGATACAAGAGTATCATATAACTAGTTTCATCCAACTTTCCGCTGCAAAGTGCTGTCCATGCAAATAAGCCGTGTTGGTATATTTCCCAATATTTGCGACGACGTCGTGAAACTAATTTGAATGTTAGCTTTTTTACCATGCTCCTGCTTATGAAAGTTGAGATGTGTGCAGTTTAAAATGTAAACATAAAAATACGTTTGTCAGATGTTTGAAAGGTTTGTAAAAAAGTCTTACCGTATTGTTCGGTTATTTCAGTAAACTGTGATTTAAAGGACCTTAAAGTGACACAGAAATTGTTTATGCATATAAGAATTATATTTGTATCAATTTCAAAATAAGCTTACACGGTCGAGTTGTGGTATCGTTGAACTGTGTATACGTTTCTATATATAGGGAAAATTCATTGAATGTTTCTATTCTTACTTTCACTTTAATTTGGGCTCTAGCAATCATACAAATTAGATAAATGCCTTTTTATGAAATAGGAATTTTGATAAGGATAACAAATAATTTGAAATGGAGGAATAATTAACGTCAAAAGTATATCTTTATTTAAAGAAAAGGATCCTTCCAGCATGAATTGAATAAACACTACTGTATAGCTTTTTGTTTTAATTGGAAAGTGTTTTTTTTTTTTCTAAATACGTGTTTAACAAGTAGGAGCAATAGCCAAAAAAAAAACATACCCCTTTTAAAGTAAACCAAACTCTTTTAGTATGCAGTTAATAGATGCTGGGTATTTGTCATTTAGACAGCAATCCAACAAACTAGATTAATTGATTGATTATCATTATTCAATGCCACTTTCAGCAATCTTGGCTTTATAGTTGCTGCCAGTCTTTATTGGTTGAGGGAGCCGGAATGCCCGTAGGGAATCAAATTTGCAATCTTAATCAATTACGAATGGAGTCAAATGCACTTGCAAGGTGCGGAGTTCGAACTCACAACCTCAATGTTGACAGGCTAGTGATATATAGTAGATGAAATACTTAGACCACTTGGCCACTGAGAACTCTTTTTGAATTTGAAAATATTTTTTTTAAATTGTGTAGACAATGATATTTCAATTTTGTATTGGTTTTATATCATTTATTAAAAAAGACTGACTATCCTACAAAGTTTTGTGAAAAGAAAAATTGCATGCAGTTATATGATTTCTAATATTTTCAAAATTTTGTAAATGCCTTATCAAACTTGTATTTTCAAAAGCAAGTGCCACAAACTAATCACATGTAAAAGAGAAGCGAAAGATACCAAATGGACATTCAAATTTATAATTCGATAATAAACTGACATCGCCATGTCAAGAAAAGAAAAGGACCAAAAGACAAATTACAGTATACAAAACACATCATAGAAAACTATAGACTGAGCAACACGAACCCAAACAAAAAACGGGCGTGATCTCAGGTGCTCTGGAAGGGTAAGCAGGTCCTGCTCCACATGTGACACCTATCGTGTTGCTCATGTTAGTACACATTTGGAATGTTACATTCGGGAAAAAGAAGACGGGAGTGTGGTTACAACAATTGGAACATATCCGGCGTTATCTGTGAAACAGATATTTCATAATGGTCAACTAACTCGTGATGTCGTCCGTAAAATTTTGAAGGATCACTCCAAGTTTTTGTGGGGTTCGTGTTGTATAGTCTTTAGTTTTCTATGTTGTGTCTTGTGTACTATTATTTGTCTGTTTGTCTTTTTATTTTTTAGCCATGGCGTTGTCAGTTTATTTTCGATCTATAAGTTTGACTGTCCCTCTGGTATCTTTCGTCCCTCTTTTTCAATTGAACCACTTTGAATTCTTGGTGAGATAGCCCAAAATATAATTATTTCACTAGACGATCTGAAGAACAGGTCAATGAAACAACAATATAGCATAGAAAATATTGATATAAAGGGAAAGTTAGTGTTTGACTTCCTGCTGAAAACATGCACTTATACATATACACACGTATTTCTTTGACAGTATATGCTTTTAAGGCACATACATTTTTCATTGAATAGTTTATCCTTTGTATTTTTTCAGGTAACATGGCGAAATTCCATTGCCTTACAGGTCAAGTCTTTCATGTTTCATTAAAATTAAACTACTTATTAATAAGATAAAGTACAAGAGAAAAATCAGCAAAGAAATAACAAACCTTCAAGACAAGCATATTTGAAGGCCAGACTGTTACAGATATCATTATGTCAAACATGGAGGTCTTGATAAAATTGGATACTATTTTTTCGATATCGATGACATGACATCATTCATTATTGGGGGCTGATAATGCCTTGCAACCGTAAATGATATCGATATCATCATGAATGGCTGATCAAGCACGATTGCCATTTGATAGTGTTACAATATATTTATATCAACTACTAAGTATATAATAAATCAAGTATTGATACCAAATCAATGAAATGTCTATTTAATATGGTGTATTATTGGTTAGCTACTTTTTAAAAGCTTTTACAACTTGAAGCTATTATTCTTTATTTATTAATTATAGTTTCATAGTTTTACAACTTGTTACTGAAGAAAACACTGTTTCTTCCCTAATGGTATATTAGGTGTGTATTATGTAAATTTCCTTACGTTTTCAAGAAATTATGCATTAAAATTTCTAATTTTTTTCTCTGGTCACAAAAGCCTACTATGTCCATTAAATAATTATTTTCTCATTCGCCATTATGATTGGTTTCCAGTGTAACTATCTCAGATGAATTCACTTTGTTTATTTGTATCTTATTTTGTATAATTACCACATATACATAATTTTTAATCAAATGTACCTACTATTAAGATGATAAGCATTTCCTGGAAGATTTCCTTAATATCAAAGAAAGTTAATTCTTGACTTTGATTAATGTTAAGAGCGATGCATGGTGGTTATGGATATAAACTTGAACAGCAAAGCTCTCAACAATTCTGCTACATATATATCTTATAATTATTGGACAGTAATTCACTACATCATTACATCATATGTTAAAATAAGAAGATGTTTTATATGGGTAATTCGCCCAATATTTGAGTACAGTTGCCAAAGACAACCAAGAGCAGATTTTAAGGTAATGAACAAAAAAAGAAAAAAAAAAAAAGAGGAGATAATTCCACCACCACCGATAATACAATGTGCCCAAACTATGACCAAATTATTCCTGTAAGGTATTGAGTATACTTCAAATTGCCTTACATAATATATATTCGGTACTGCCAAACTGGTGATAGCTGTCGAGTGTATATTCATCTATTTTATCATGAGGCAAGAAAAATAATTCCGTAATCTTATTATCTATCTTTATTGTCTAAAAGAATTGATTAAGAGTCCATTTAGTATCTTCCGCATCTGTTGTTCATATTGCAATATGTAATGTTATCTTTTGATTTTCTTTATGTCACGTTTACTTATATCAATGTGCATTTTCCGTGTATAATCAATCGAATTATAAAAATTAGGAACAACGTATGGCTTGAAAAAAAGGTTGGTGACTTTTAATACAAATTATGAAAACATCACGATATAAACTGCATTTCAATAAAGCTTGAAATATTTCACAATTTCATGTACATACTCCTTAAGGTATTACCGATGGTAACAAGAGGAAGATATACTTAGAAAGGCTTTGAATTATATTCAAAGAACAAAAGGAAAAAAAATAATGCGATTAATATAAGTGATCGATGTGCACGCATATATATATATATATATATATATATATATATATATAACTCGTCTAAATTCGTCTAAACATCAGCGCAACAATGTTAGATCTGTAAATTTGCTTTCGCAAATTTTTTGTTCTTCCCTCGTACACAGCCATGTATCGCCATCACTGCTGGTGATCCGATGGAGAAATCTGTTGTAGAGTTGTCACTGGTTCAGACGTACTTATATATATATAAAATATACTTTTTCACTTTTTTGGTCTTTTGGAAAATGTTGTTTGTGCTGTATTTAGACCCCTCTAACAAGAAATTTGTTTTGCATGCACACGTATAAAAATTGCGGTTTTTATCCAACGCAATCATAGGTTTGAACGTTGTTTTCAATTTAGACTTGTATATATATATATATATATACACACATCACGTTCTCAAATTTGTACGCTCTTATATTATAATGACGTTGTAGAGTAGTATTTGCATGTTACACATATATTTCATCATTTTTGCAGCAAAACCAAAGATGAATGATATTTACTGAATAAACTAGAGAGGCGTAAGATACCAAAGAAACCGAGTTGTAAAAAAACGTTTTCAATATATGGTTGAAAGCACGCTGGTTGATAACCCCGTGTCAGCCCTATCTGATATCACGTGGTTAGTCTGTTGTTGGTTATAAACTTCGTTGCGTTTGTTCATTGGAAGTATATGGTAAGCAAAATAATACATGACTTTTTCAATATCGGGCCGGGTATCATTCCAAGACTGTCCCTTGTCAGTCTGGGGCGCCTAGCTATTGCAATTTATCAATCTGTTTGTAAAATATTTTAAATAAGTGCATACGAAGTAGCTTTTCTACAATTCAATCTATCTTGTGTCTTATCTGTTTTGCTTTGTTTCACAAATATGATATGTTTAATGCATTTGTAATTGGCGAATTTACAGGGTTTAAATTGGATTCTCTCCTATTTGTAACAATGACGGAAAAAAAAAACCAATTATAAACAACTTAAGGTAGTTCAGGGGTATACCGCCATCTTGAATTGTAAAATTGCAATACATAATCGGTGTAGTTCTTTGCCCAAATCTGCAAATTTGCAAACAGATTTGCAATTTATTGGTAACACTGTTTATTTATATAAAGAAAACTTAGTGATTCATTGCATTATCGAAAATGTTTTAACAAATACCAAATATTTGTGTTTTAGAATCAATTTTCAAATAAGCCATTTAAGGGAGATAACTCTTTCAGTACAAAATTTATACTGGACATATAGGAAATTTTCTTTTTTTACTTGTAGCAAGAAAACAAGTTCGGTGACACCATTTTTCTTTCTATTTTCTTAAAATATATTATAAAACCTATATTCCCATTTCCATTCTCAATTTTAGTTTTACTTCTTATATTTTATTTCAAAATTATATTGTACCGAAAATAGAAATGGTCTTTTGTTTTAATTGGTGAAGTCTGTGTTTTCCAGACTTGTCATCAGTGTTTCCACACTAGTCATCAAAAGTACAACATTATCATCCGAAACGCATTATAAAATATGATTGCGAACATGAAATGTTAATTCATATCTACCTGTGTAACACTTTGTAAAGAGAAACGGTAATTGTAGACGATAAAACTGTAAAATGAATAATACAATTGATAACATATATGATACATACGCAGAACCTATTGACGAAATAGGATGTACACATCTTGCAACCATTTCAGATCATCATCGAAACTATGACGACTTTCAACCAACAAGTTCCAATGAAAACTATTTAACTGTTATTGCTGATAACAAATGTCGAAGAAAATTATGGATAGCGTTCACTACTGTTACTATATTAGCATGTGCATTGGCAGCTGGTCTAACGTACATTGTAATACAATCTCGATACAATATAAAAGTGGATTTTTCTTCAAAAGAAGTAGGCGAAAAAAACGGTAATGAAAGCACAGGTTTTCGGATATCAAAAATGAAGGCAAAAGTAAGCCAAAATATCAGAAATGAAAACACAGGTTTCCGGATATCAGAAATAGGGACAGAATGTCCAAATGACTGGAAAAAATTTGATGATTGGTGTTACAAAGAGTTTTCAGAACGGCGAACATGGTTTAAAGCTCGTGACTATTGTCGAAGTATAGGAACTGATCTTGTTAGTGTTCATAATGAAAAGGAAACCAATTTTCTAAACAACAATTTTTCAAAGACGTTTCAATGGATAGGACTCAGCAATTTTGAAAACAATGGAGGTATATGTGGAGTGACGGCACGATTTTGGATTATACTTATTGGGGACCATCACAACCGAATAATGGTAATAATAACGAAAACTGTGCACATCTTTTTCTTTCAAAGTCTAGAAAGTGGAATGACAACAGTTGTTTTATGTCGTTTAGATTTATATGCAAAAGACAAATTTATCCAAGATGTGGATCTGGTGCGTGGGTATATTTTAAGAACTCTTGTTATTCAATTAATTCAGTACTTGCTAATTTTGTTGATGCCCGTAATTTTGTAAGGAAAATAGTGCAGATTTACTTATCATTCGTTCTAAAGAGGAACACAATTTTATAGTAAGTCAAACTACTAAGCACTCGTCGGGTGCCGATTTTTGGATGGGATTAAAGAGACTTAGGAATCAGACATATAAATGGATAGATGGTAGTAATACAAATTACCTCCCTTGGCTTAAAGAACCCAAAGGAGATAATACTTTTTGTATTAAATCTTCTTTCGCGCTTGGAACATGGTTGGGTGATAATTGCAATAATACGAATCGTTTTATTTGTGAAAAACAAATAAGTTGGAATACATAACGTTGACAACCTAATTATACTAGAAAAATATCAGTAGAACACTGTTGTAGCTATGAAATACCAGGAAATGTTATGTATGTATTTTTTAAAAAAGTAATAAAAGTCAACAATAATTTTCCGTGATGTTTTAGATATTTTCTTTTGTGATGAATTACAGAAGTTCATGTCTAGTGGCCACACTATCATACAATACGCACTGATCAAATATGCTAACTTTTTTTCATTCAGTATCAACACTTTGAATGTTTTATAACCATAAGATAAACGTCACTGGAACAATAAGTCAGTAAAATAAAATTCAAGGAATAAACGAGAACACATACCGTATATCTAGCTACGAATGGATCCTAGATAACGAAAGCTATGATACATTTCAACTAAACATCAAAGATGTGTATATAAATATATTCCATATACCGGGTGCCACATGTTGAGCAGGATCTGCTAACCCTTCTAGGCACCTGAGTTCACTCCAGTGTTTCGTTGGGTTCGTGTTGTTCAGTCTTTAGTTTTCTATGTTGCGTTTTGTGTACTACTGTTTGTCTGTTTGTCTTTCTTTTTAGCCATGGAGTTGTTAGTTTATTTTCGACTTATGAGTTTAAATGTCCCTTTGGTATCTTTCACCTCTTTTTCTTTTTAGATATAAGAAATAAATATCGGTTGCTTTACATAGAGGTAGGTCTGACAAAACAATTAAAATCGACCATAATCAATAGAGGCAAATGTTATGCAATAAAAGATTGCATCTAGAAAATGATCCAGTTCAAAGCATATTACTTATAAATTTTCTGTTACAGACAACTAAAGATAAAAGCATTACTTATAACACCTATCAAAATGTAAATTTTGATAGATAGCTGAAGGTACTTTTCAATTGCGCTGTTTACTTTATCAAAGCTTCACAATATTTCATATTGGAATTGTTAATCCCACCATTTTTTTTCCGGAATATGACAGTTGCTTTTTTACTTGATCCGTTTAATTGATAACGAATTACTTTGTAAGTTTTTACATACTTCCTCTATTGATTTTTTTTATCAGTCCCATGCATTAAATAGTGTATATTGAATTTATGCACGAATTGTCCGAAAGATTGAGAGCTTGTTATACTGTTTACAAGTTGTTTGATTGTTTAAGACATCATGGTTTCCATTAAATGTCTTTTTTGAATAAGTTGTAATGTTAGTTTTTGTATCATTGATATATAATCATATATTTCTACCTTTAAGATGTTTATGAAAAATGTTTCCTGCATTTTTGACATAGTGATGTTTTCTAATTAACATTATTTTTCTCACCACTATGTCATTCACATATCTGCAAAGAAAATTAATTCGAAAAGACAAGTCTCATTTATAAATTTTTAAATTACACATAAAAATGCAAAATTAAGAAATATAGGCAACAAATACCTATCGGTGTTCAAATTGACATAAACCTATAACGAAGACAAATTAAGATACCACACAAAACTGGCAGAATCGCATGACCCCAAAAGGAAATAGACCGGTCCGGTAGACAGGGGTAAGCTTCTCCTGCTGTGCATGTTTCATTCGCAATTCGAATCCACACTCAGTCAAATTGTCAGAATCGGAATTAAAACTTAATCAGAAAATAGACAGATTAGACGACATTTTAGCTTCACAATGTAGTAAGTTTAGACACAGACATATCGTATCGGTCAACCAATTCGTGATGACTGACGAGGGATATTAACTGACAGGACATTGTCAAAATATCAAAAAGTCAACCTAAAAAACTTTGCAAAATGCACAATAAGTACCCATAGAATACCGACTGTCTGTTTCCCCCACCTTAGCAGTAATATACCAACTTCACCTGCATATAGGACATACATTTCCTAACTCATTCGGTATTCAAGTGCTTGCAGCTGCTACTTAAACTTTATAAAACGTCACCAGTGTCTGTGGAGAAAGTCGATGAACCAGGGTTATGTCAAAGAACGTCTCGTTCTTTTTCTAAAAAAGTTCATTGGAAGATACCAAGACCTTGATGATAAATATTCCGTATCAACTTCACAAATAATACATTCTGGTCTTAAAGTATAGATTCTAGGTACTGACGTTGTTCATCATCTTAATTACGTGCTAAAATGTTCTTTTATTTGTCTTTGTATATTGTTAACCTTTACTGTTTAGTCCATTGTTGGTGATATCCTTTTGGCGTAGCTTAGTTTTTATACATCTCGCCATTGTGTTATTGTGCTATAATCATTTTTTTTGTATTCTTGTCTTTCATGTTTGCTCATGTGCTTTGTCTTCAGAGTGTCTGCATGCCATTTTGATTTTCTATATTGACATAGTTGTTTGTTTTTATAGTGATCAAGTCATACAAGTGAGAGGTTTAGTTAGATATAAAACCAGGTTTTATCCACAATTTCATACATACGGAAATGCCAGTACCAAGTCAGGAATATGACAGTTGTTTTCCATTCGTTTGATGCGTTTGAGCTTTTGATTTTGCCATTTATTAAGGGACTTTCCGTTTTGAAATTTCCGTGGAGCTCGGTATTTTTGTTATTTTACTTTTTTTGTAACAGTCTGGCCTTCAAATATGCTTGTCTTGAAAGTTTGTTATTGTTTACTGATTCTTAAATTTTCTCTATAACTTTATATCAAGTAGTTTAATTTTTAATGAAAAATGAAAGACTTGTTCTGATAGGAAAGTGAATTTCTCCATGCTACCTGACAAATACAATTGATAAAATGTTTTTGTTATTTTACTTTTTGATTATCATTCCACCAATCCCATCCACATACATATATTTCTTTTCGTTCTGTTTTCCGTAACCGTTTTCCGTTTCCGTTCCATATTCCATTCCAGTTCCGTATTCCGTTGCCGCTGTTTAGCGACATTCACATTTCGTCTACATAAGACTCATCAGTGGCGCTCGAATCAAAACAGTTGAGTGGTCAACTCGAATGCAAAATGGAAAGCCTAAATAACTAAAAACAATCCGAACAAATTGGCAAAATACAAGTAGGCAATCCTTATCTTTGGGTAAATTGTTATCAAATCCTGAGTACAATCCTTATCTTTGGGTAAATTATTATCAAATCCTGAGTACAATATTAAGCGTAAAAAGTTAAATGTTTTTATATAATCAAAATTGTAAAGAATGCAGTTGAAGGAAATATAACTAATATTGAATTGTACATTGTAAGCACTCTCAAAGCAGAGGAGGGACTACAGCATATGTGCTGTGTGCAATACTTTTCAGGTCACGTGGTTAAATTTTAGCTTCCAAAATAATTTTAATAATTTTGAATATTGTAAAAGGTCGATTTGTTCATGTTTTTATAGCAAATGTACTCTTTTGTTTTCATGGAAAATATCAAATAGAAAGATCTACTGATGATCGATAATCACTGTTACATAAAATATTTACTGAAATTTTACTTTTCGATATATTATTTCATTAAAGAATCTGTCCCGTAATGGCGGGAGGTTTTATTCAATCTCTGTAAAAATAAAAGGCACACATTTTTGTTTATATTTCGAAAGTTCACAAGTGAAAAACACTTAAATTGATATCAGTTAAAGATTATTGTTCGTGCATTTCAAGTTTCGAAAGGCCTCCATCAGTTTCTATCCATTGCTGCATAACTCGTCGTAAGGAGTTTGCAATGAATTTTCTAAAACTGGTCTTTAGTCTCCATTCGTTGCTTGTGTATTTTAGGAATGCTAAAAAAATGAGAATTTTGTCACCCAGAAACCATGTAAAATATCTTTTTATTTTGCATTGCGCATTAATTGTGTATTGGACGGCTTACGTTCGCTTTTGTATCTCGATTTGATGTATTGACTAATGATAATTTTGTAAAATAAAAAATCAATTATGATATGTTGAATTGGAGTCAAACTGAAAATTAAGAAAATAGTCACCAAATAGGTATTTAATGTTTTCCATAAGCCCCAAGGAATTATTTGTTCCTTTTTTTGGATAAATATGTATATTCCCGGGAAATAACGACAATTATGAATTCGATTATTATGTAAACATGTATATATGTAGACTGTATATCATTACTACTGTATAGTATTGCTTGTGTTTATAGTCTTTTTCAACACATCGAATGCCCAGGTGATGTTCACACCACGACAAACTACTCTCAAACCATCATTTCTTGTAGAATTTATCAAACGTTTACACAAGAAAGAAGTTGGAACAGTGCTGACCAATCGTTTTTATAGGAGTTTCAAAATGTATACCCCTTGAAAATAGAAATCATATGGAAAATAACATTGCAAGCTATCTCATGTTAACATTTCTTGTTTTATGTTGATGAAAAAAATTAAAAGCAACCGAATATGTTTTGTTGAGTTAAAGTCGAAAACAAACTACATGTAACTATGCCATGACAAAAGAAGAAAACCAACAAAAGACAAAGAACTGCCTACAAAAACAATATTCAATATTAACGACTTGGCAGTTCGTATCCCACCAAAACTGGTTGTCATAGATTGAGTGACAAAAAGTGATTTTTTTAAAATGGCACTTCACCTTATTTAAATTTACAAATGTCATGAATCTTATTTTTATATTTGTTATATTAGTACCAACATTTTTGGCTGTATTTGATAAAGATATTTTGTCAAAATATAGCAGAATTCTGTGTATTTCGTAAGGAATATTTTTTAAATTCGTGCATAGTATATGTACGATATTCCCTGGAAAAAATACATATTTTGAATAAATTTTAGAATATTTAATGTCAAAATTATACATATTTCATTTGATCTGATTCTTGAATGTAGTATTCTCTATTAAATTTGACAAAAGTATAACTAACATTCAAAAATAAACTATAATTGCTAAAACAACACACCTGATGTTTATACACCTGTAATTAAAATTGGACAATCCTGGATTACTTCGTAGATTTATTGTGTTACTAATTTAGTTGACTATTGACTTTCTTTTAAAGTTGAGTTGTACTTACATTTTGGTTAATTAGCTAGGATCTTTGAAATTTGAATTATTCAAGAACTTGATGTTATACTTTCGTTTTTGTGTTTTGACAAAATTGTAATGTGATTATATCACTGTAAAACATTTATTTTCTTCTATATTTTCCTTAATCGTTTAGCAACAGGGTCGATGCCACTGCTGACATGTCCGACGGTACAACCAGCCCATAATTGCTGTATTGATATGGAATATCATTGAAACGTCATTGTTTGAAAATTTTCAGTAAAGTTAAAATCATTTGCTAAAAAAGAAGAGCTGTTCTTAGATGGTCTATTCATTATTCGGAAAAACTAATGAATTTGTCTTACCAAGTATTTTGACTAGAGCGCCATTGATAAGTCTTGTGAAGACGATCCGCACGTTTAGCGTTCAGATTATAAGCGTTTGGTGCGTTTTTAGTTTCCACATTTTTCAAAATTTGAAAACAACAATTTAATGATAGCCACTCTTTTTGGAGCAAACAAATTTTTCAATCTTTATACAACCTACACCAGCACCTGTTATTTTTTATATTTTTGTTATTTAGTTTCATGATTTTTAAACTTGTTAATAAACAAACACTATTCTTTCAAAATTGTCAATAGTATACGAGGTGTGTTGTAAGTCAAACTCATTTTATTTACATGAAACTATGCATTACAGATTTCTTATTTTCTTCTCTGGTCACAACAGCCTTTTATGTCTATCAAATAAGTGTTTTTTCTTTCGCAATTATGATTGGTTTCAATTTTAACTATGTAAGATAAAGTCACTATATATATGTTTTTTATGTCTTATATTTGTATAGCTACCATATAAATAGAATTGTGTTGATCAACTGTGGCTCTTAAGATTATAAGCCTTGCCTGGAAGTTTTCCATAATAACGTTAATTTTTAACTTTGATTGAGTCTGAAACAGATGTATAATGGCTACATGTATGGTTATAAGCTTGTTAATAAAGCTTTCAACAATTCTTCTACATATCCCAATGGACAGAGATTCACCATATAGCAAAATTTGGAGTACTTTGCTAATTTGAATAGCGGCCATAATGCCTTATCATGATGCCATCCATTACAATAGGATTATACCTGCCCCTAAAATAAATACCCAAGTATGCCAAATCCTTAGCCAGAAGAACAATTTGTCCGCATACAGGTGAAGTGTTCATGCTTTTTGCCTTTTGATCGTATACAAATGAACATTGTCTACTTTGAAAACTTTCGTCCTTTTCAGTTTGAAAATCGGAGGCGTAAGCGTAGTGTAATTGCTATATAAAATAACGAAAAATTTGTAAAATAGAAATTTCAAAATAGAAATAAAGATTCAAAAAGATTTTCTTCATGATTTGGTCGCTTATTGGGATACACGTTGTAGGTTGAATTCTTAGGGTAAACTTCTCTTATCTCAGCTGTTTTCTTGAGTTTTCGACCAAATTCTCATAAAAACATGATAATTTTTACCTTCCAATTTCTTAAATAGTCAAATTTAAAGCATTTTTTCTATGACTTACACAACATTTTTGTAAATATCCGATAATAGAACATTTCAAAGACTCGTTAGTTTTAGACTCAAGACGGGAACAGACTAGATTATCCTCAAATTTATTATATATATATAATTTTCAATCAAAACAAAAGGAAGTAACTTAACCAAAAGGGCCGAAGCCACGTGGTGCAAATCCAATAAATAAAGTACCTATGATTTTGCCATATGCTACATCATTACCTTATATGATAAAAAATCAAAAAAGATATATTATTTGGGCAATTCACCAAATACTTGTTGAGTATGCATCGAATTGCTATACAAAATATATTCGGTGCTGCCAAACTGGTGAAAGCTGTAGAGTATTATTTGCATGTTCAGTGTTTCTGTTGTTCCGTTGTTTTCCTCTTATAGTTGATAAACACCAAGTTATCACAGCTGGTTCTAGATTAAGATTATTTTTAAAGATCAGCATCAATTTTCGCTTTTGAAATGTATTACTGGCACGGGGCTGGTGCATTTATTTTAGGCACAATAAAAACTATGTTTAACCGAGAGATTCCAAAAGTCACTTGTTAACTTGAAAAAGCACTAACTTCTAAGTCTTATTATGGAAACATTTAATATTGTTAAATTGTAAGTGAATATAACACACTAAAGACATTTTTATGTCATTATCGATCCAGTTACTACACACGTGTTGAGGAATAGGTGATAATCAAGGGAAATAACACTTTGTATGAGTATAATTTGACACACGTGTTTTAAACCATTATTTGACCATTAATTAGCAACTGGTCACTAAAGTAGGCAAATAAACAGACAAACACATTATTGAAAAGCATGTTTTTTTACATTTTAATGCACAGTAACAAATCACAAGATAGGACCTCATTAAAAAGGTTAAAATTAAGATTGTGAAACCACAAGGGAGAAGCAATTTTCCAATATGCTGATATTTAAACTGTTGTTATGGTCTTGATATTATATAAAAATGCTGAGTTACTGATCCTTTCTACTCGACATTTCGAGTTAAACCATGAGGCAACTGCTCGTTATCTAACACTGCAATCTGTACTTAGCATTATTTTAACCGGTCGTTATTTAATGACATCATAATAAGTGTGATGATGTCAATATGTTGACTTAAAAACTTAAAAACTCATGTGCATTTTTTACTGAAAAAGGGTTTCACTGAAAAACATTTGTAAAACCCTTTTTTTTAAATAGAATTATGTGAAAAGGCAAGTTTTGAAAATTTGCACTTCTTTACGCTTTAATTATATGATAAATATGACATTCCCAGTAGTTTAGAGTGGTTTCTATAGTTGAAAATACCCGATTTCTGCTGGTAAAAAAAAATAAGTATTTTGGTGTTTTTTATGAAATCTACATTTTTGCATAATTTCTCACTCAAAATGCACTTTTAGACACATGAAAAAGATGCTTAAACTGGGTCTGCATAATGTAATTGAAGGTTAAATCATATGTTTTATCCATATTGTGACTTGTGAAGGTATACTAGAAGAAATCAATTATACTTTCACATTGTATTCAGAATTAATAAATATAAAGCGATAAAAGGGTCATTGTCTTATAGTGCTGAAACAACTTTATTTTTTTCAGAAAAGGACAAAAATACACAGATTTATTCAGAAAGTCATACCGATGAGATGACACAAGAATATTTGGAAAAATCAGAACTATGGATTTCAATATTGGTCAATATCCCTAATGCGCATCCAATTGAGGAACACAAAAGTTGTGTGTAAACAAAAAATCTCTGTGTAGTGATATTGGACATGTTTTAATTTTTTAACAAGTGACTGTGCTTAACCATTTGTGTTAATCTGGAAAGTAGAGGACCATAGAATAAATGTGTAAAAACTATGGAGTTATTAAATTATTCAAAGTAATAAATTTTCAAAGAAATTATTGTGTGAAAAAAGGGATTTTTTACCATGAAGAGCCGCATCACGAAAGGATTTTCGGGGTATGCCAATTTACGGAAAAATGGATCACACTTCGTACCCCGAAAATTTAACCACATATGTGAAAATGTCTCAGCTTCGAAACGAGCCATCATACATATCCAAGTTTACGATATGGACTGAGCTAGAGAAGAAAACGTTACCATGAACGCCTTTGTAGAAACAATTGCGCATATTGCCCCATATATACATCTTTGTTTTCACATATGTCATCTTTTAAGATATATACAAAATTTTGTACTGTTTTTTTAGACAAAATATTGGTTTCTAATGAATAGTGAATAGATTCCTGGATTCTAAATGTATTTCATTAAAAAATCTGCGAACAAAATAATTTTGGAAACTGTTTCATTTATCTATGTTCGAATTAAAAATAGAAGCAAAGTAAGAAACATAGGCAGTAGTTCTCACCGATTATCAAATCACATAAATTGACAAAGAAGACAAATATGATAAAAAGCTTATATACATGCCCATCAATGATGGCCAATAATCAACCTATTATGCAATGTATGTATCGAATAAATTTCAGTTCGTTCAATATTTCCAGAGTATAATTAGCATTTCTTTCTATTGTCATAAAAATTCTGAATATCAAATGAAATTTATAGATTTTACAAACTAAGTCCTTATGTTAGAAAAAAGTATCATTCATTTTCAATGGATAATTGTTTTCAAGTTAATTTTTTCCAAATACAAATTGTGTACAAGCCACCCTCTGTGATTAATGTAAGATAACTCTTAGTTAATTTTGCCACATCTTATTACTATGGGGAGACAATCAAATTTGGCTCATCATATATAGTTTAAAAAAAAAAGTCAAAATGCTTAATGTAGGTATCATAATTTCTCACTTACAAATTTGACATAAATTTAAAGTTTCAGATAGAAAGATGTTGTTGCGGTGTTTTGTATATGTATTTGTGTGTGTTTTGTGGGAGGAGGGGTTTACAAAGCATACATGCACATACCTATCTTTAGGGAATAAAGTACAACAAATAATGCAAGAGAATATGTCTTCTTCGTTTGAATTGGACACTGTTATATACACAATCTTATAAGAAGTGAATGCTTTTACAAGTAGCTAGATCAATGCTGCTGGATAATCGTTGATGCGGACAACAACTTAAAACAGTTTATTTCTGACTACCAGAATAACTGGAGATGGGCAAATGTAACAAAAGATGTTGTTGTGGTCTTTTCCTTTTTTAACCATGGCGTTGTCAGTTTATTTTTGACTTTTGAGTTTGAATGTCCCTTTGGTATCTTGCGCCTCTCTTTTAAGTCCGTTTTGATCATATAGCTCTTAACGTTTCTATGTATTTATGCATCCGAAGTTTTCAAATATTTTGGTTTAAGCGTTCCGTGTGGAGGTTAATTCAGACAAGCGTATGATACAATCCATAATCTATTATTCTCAAATTCCCCATTGAAAAAGTAAAACAAAGTAATATTCCTGGGTCTGAACTGTCCTGATGTAGAGAAATCGAGAAAAGCGAGAAATGTTTGAAATGTTATTTTTTTATTTTGTATTTATAAACTTTTGAAAAAGCATTCACCTCCTATAAAGATTTCTATACATCCATCAAAAACAACTTACTGTACATGTATATTCTACAACGAATTTGAATTTATATCATCAGTACATATTTTTGTAAGTAAAAATATTATTTGAGAAAAGTCATCGAGTTGATTTATTTTAATGGTATATCTGTTTCACAAATAACGTTGAATATGTTCCTGTTTTCGAAACATAATACAAGCATTCAAGTGCTGGTAGAGGACATAAAGTATTATCAAATGTAGGGAAGGAATCAGAGCTTTAATTCGCATCAAGGAGATAAATTCCCTAATTTAGAATTATTTCAAATTTGAGAACAGTATCCGCAGTTTCATGCCAGTACCAAATTATTGGCTACTGGGCTTCAACACAACACCGGCAAAGGTATCGACCCAGTGATAATTATTACATTAACGGTACCAATTGTACTGCACTTCGACACTGATTGTCTCTTCAGTGACGTTCGAGGTCCAAATAACTGAAAATCCAAAACCAAAAATATAAAACGTTGAAGAAATGATGAAACCAAAAAGAACCATAAGTAATAATTGTTTTTACAAATATAGAATATTATGAATAATTATTATTCAAACAGAGAAAACTCAGACAAGTTTGTATTATTATAAAATGTACATTGCACTATGTCCTTGTATCTTTGATGAGTTTTTATAATAATGTCGCCTCTTTATTATCTGCCGTTATACATTCTTTTTATTTTTACTTTCCCGGGTTATGACTTAAAAACAATAATTTCTAGAATAAAATTCGATATCAAAATAAATGGTTATCTTTGGGCTTTTTAGATGATTTTGTATTGAATATGACAGAATAATTCACGTTTCGTGCTGGAAAGCAAAAGTCTTTAAGGACGACGTAGAACGTTTCGCTATTAGTTATTGGAACAAACTATATTTTGTCAAGCTGGTGTTCCATCAATCAACACCAAATATTTGTAGCAGACGACACTTTGTGTAGTAAAAGGTATAGATGTGCTACGGGCTAGTGGTTTAATTTAAATGGAAAAATGTTGTATTCCCTGGAATATGTCTATGAATAAACGGGAGGTTGTGAGAAAATTTTCTCAAGAACCTTGATACAAGAGTATCATATAACTAGTTTCATCCAACTTTCCGCTGCAAAGTGCTGTCCATGCAAATAAGCCGTGTTGGTATATTTCCCAATATTTGCGACGACGTCGTGAAACTAATTTGAATGTTAGCTTTTTTACCATGCTCCTGCTTATGAAAGTTGAGATGTGTGCAGTTTAAAATGTAAACATAAAAATACGTTTGTCAGATGTTTGAAAGGTTTGTAAAAAAGTCTTACCGTATTGTTCGGTTATTTCAGTAAACTGTGATTTAAAGGACCTTAAAGTGACACAGATATTGTTTATGCATATAAGAATTATATTTGTATCAATTTCAAAATGAGCTTACACGGTCGAGTTGTGGTATCGTTGAACTGTGTATACGTTTCTATATATAGGGAAAATTCATTGAATGTTTCTATTCTTACTTTCACTTTAATTTGGGCTCTAGCAATCATACAAATTAGATAAATGCCTTTTTATGAAATAGGAATTTTGATAAGGATAACAAATAATTTGAAATGGAGGAATAATTAATGTCAAAAGTATATCTTTATTTAAAGAAAAGGATCTTTCCAGCATGAATTGAATAAACACTACTGTATAGCTTTTTGTTTTAATTGGAAAGTGTTTTTTTTTCTAAATACGTGTTTAACAAGTAGGAGCAATAGCCAAAAAAAAAAAACATACCCCTTTTAAAGTAAACCAAACTCTTTTATTATGCAGTCAGTAGATGCTGGGTATTTGTCATTTAGACAGCAATCCAACAAACTAGATTAATTGATTGATTATCATTATTCAATGCCACTTTCAGCAATCTTGGCTTTATAGTTGCGGCCAGTCTTTATTGGTTGAGGGAGCTGGAATGCCCGTAGAGAATCAAATTTGCAATCTTAATCAATTACGAATGGAGTCAAATGCACTTGCAAGGTGCGGAGTTCGAACTCACAACCTCAATGTTGACAGGCTAGTGATATATAGTAGATGAAATACTTAGACCACTTGGCCACTGAGAACTCTTTTTGAATTTGAAAATATTTTTTTTAAATTGTGTAGACAATGATATTTCAATTTTGTATTGGTTTTATATCATTTATTAAAAAAGACTGACTATCCTACAAAGTTTTGTGAAAAGAAAAAATTGCATGCAGTTATATTATTTCTAATAATTTTCAAAATTTTGTAAATGCCTTATCAAACTTGTACTTTCAAAAGCAAGTGCCACAAACTAATCACATGTAAAAGAGAAGCGAAAGATACCAAATGGACATTCAAATTTATAATTCGATAATAAACTGACATCGCCATGTCAAGAAAAGAAAAGGACCAAAAGACAAATTACAGTATACAAAACACATCATAGAAACCTATAGACTGAGCAACACGAACCCAAACAAAAAACGGGCGTGATCTCAGGTGCTCTGGAAGGGTAAGCAGGTCCTGCTCCACATGTGACACCTATCGTGTTGCTCATGTTAGTACACATTTGGAATGTTACATTCGGGAAAAAGAAGACGGGAGTGTGGTTACAACAATTGGAACATATCCGGCGTTATCTGTGAAACAGATATTTCATAATGGTCAACTAACTCGTGATGTCGTCCGTAAAATTTTTGAAGGGATCACTCCCAGTTTTTGGTGGGGTTCGTGTTGTATAGTCTTTAGTTTTCTATGTTGTGTCTTGTGTACTATTATTTGTCTGTTTGTCTTTTTATTTTTTAGCCATGGCGTTGTCAGTTTATTTTCGATCTACAAGTTTGACTGTCCCTCTGGTATCTTTCGTCCCTCTTTTTCAATTGAACCACTTTGAATTCTTGGTGAGATAGCCCAAAATATAATTATTTCACTAGACGATCTGAAGAACAGGTCAATGAAACAACAATATAGCATAGAAAATATTGATATAAAGGGAAAGTTAGTGTTTGACTTCCTGCTGAAAACATGCACTTATACATATACACACGTATTTCTTTGACAGTATATGCTTTTAAGGCACATACATTTTTTCATTGAATAGTTTATCCTTTGTATTTTTTTCAGGTAACATGGCGAAATTCCATTGCCTTACAGGTCAAGTCTTTCATGTTTCATTAAAAATTAAACTACTTATTAATAAGATAAAGTACAAGAGAAAAATCAGCAAAGAAATAACAAACCTTCAAGACAAGCATATTTGAAGGCCAGACTGTTACAGATATCATTATGTCAAACATGGAGGTCTTGATAAAATTGGATACTATTTTTTCGATATCGATGACATGACATCATTCATTATTGGGGGCTGATAATGCCTTGCAACCGTAAATGATATCGATATCATCATGAATGGCTGATCAAGCACGATTGCCATTTGATAGTGTTACAATATATTTATATCAACTACTAAGTATATAATAAATCAAGTATTGATACCAAATCAATGAAATGTCTATTTAATATGGTGTATTATTGGTTAGCTACTTTTTAAAAGCTTTTACAACTTGAAGCTATTATTCTTTATTTATTAATTATAGTTTCATAGTTTTACAACTTGTTACTGAAGAAAACACTGTTTCTTCCCTAATGGTATATTAGGTGTGTATTATGTAAATCTCCTTACGTTTTCAAGAAATTATGCATTAAAATTTCTATTTTTTTTTCTCTGGTCACAAAAGCCTACTATGTCCATTAAATAATTATTTTCTCTTTCGCCATTATGATTGGTTTCCAGTGTAGCTATCTCAGATGAATTCACTTTGTTTATTTGTATCTTATTTTTGTATAATTACCACATATACATAATTTTTTAATCAAATGTACCTACTATTAAGATGATAAGCATTTCCTGGAAGATTTCCTTAAAATCAAAGAAAGTTAATTCTTGACTTTGATTAATGTTAAGAGCGATGCATGGTGGTTATGGATATAAACTTGAACAGCAAAGCTCTCAACAATTCTGCTACATATATCTTATAATTATTGGACAGTAATTCACTACATCATTACATCATATGTTAAAATAAGAAGATGTTTTATATGGGTAATTCGCCCAATATTTGAGTACAGTTGCCAAAGACAACCAAGAGCAGATTTTTAAGGTAATGAACAAAAAAAAAAAAAAAAAAAAAAAAAAAGGGGAGATAATTCCACCACCACCGATAATACAATGTGCCCAAACTATGACCAAATTATTCCTGTAAGGTATTGAGTATACTTCAAATTGCCTTACATAATATATATTCGGTACTGCCAAACTGGTGATAGCTGTCGAGTGTATATTCATCTATTTTATCATGAGGCAAGAAAAATAATTCCGTAATCTTATTATCTATCTTTATTGTCTAAAAGAACTGATTAAGAGTCCATTTAGTATCTTCCGCATCTGTTGTTCATATTGCAATATGTAATGTTATCTTTTGATTTTCTTTATGTCACGTTTACTTATATCAATGTGCATTTTCCGTGTATAATCAATCGAATTATAAAAATTAGGAACAACGTATGGCTTGAAAAAAAGGTTGGTGACTTTTTAATACAAATTATGAAAACATCACGATATAAACTGCATTTCAATAAAGCTTGAAATATTTCACAATTTCATGTACATACTCCTTAAGGTATTACCGATCATAATCATCATTTTGCAGCAAAACCAAAGATGAATGATATTTACTGAATAAACTAGAGAGGCGTAAGATACCAAAGAAACCGAGTTGTAAAAAATAGTATTTGCGTTTTCAATATATGGTTGAAAGCACGTTGGTTGATAACCCCGTGTCAGCCCTATCTGATATCACGTGGTTAGTCTGTTGTTGGTTATAAACTTCGTTGCGTTTGTTCATTGGAAGTATATGGTAAGCAAAATAATACATGACTTTTTCAATATCGGGCCGGTATCATTCCAAGACTGTCCATGTCAGTCTGGGGCGCCTACCTATTGCAATTTATCAATCTGTTTGTAAAATATTTTAAATAAGTGCATACGAAGTAGCTTTTCTACAATTCAATCTATCTTGTGTCTTATCTGTTTTGCTTTGTTTCACAAATATGATATGTTTAATGCATTTGTAATTGGCGAATTTACGGGGTTTAAATTGGATTCTCTCCTATTTGTAACAATGACGGAAAAAAACCCAATTATAAACAACTTAAGGTAGTTCAGTGGTATACCGCCATCTTGAATTGTAAAATTACAATACATAATCGGTCTATTTCTTTGCCCAAATCTGCAAATTTGCAAACAGATTTGCAATTTATTGGTAACACTGTTTATTTATATAAAGAAAACTTAGTGATTCATTGCATTATCGAAAATGTTTTAACAAATACCAAATATTTGTGTTTTTAGAATCAATTTTTCAAATAAGCCATTTAAGGGGAGATAACTCTTTCAGTACAAAATTTATACTGGACATATAGGGAAATTTTCTTTTTTTACTTGTAGCAAGAAAACAAGTTCGGTGACACCATTTTTTCTTTCTATTTTCTTAAAATATATTATAAAACCTATCTTCTTATATTTTATTTCAAAATTCTGTCTTATAGATTTCTTTTTATGCACAAAAATGTGTTTTTTCATGAACAATCTAAGCAAATTTTGGCAATTTTGAACGACTCATACCTTGAAAAATAGCGCGGTGACCCATACTTTTTATTATTTTTTTGAAAAAAGCGTAGTAAAATCTTCATTTTGGCAAAGTATAAGAAAATTCTGTCATTTTTTTTTCTATACCCCTGAACTACCTTAAATGAAAAATATATATCAGATACTTAGTAAAGTATAAATTACATTTTGACGGAAATAGAAATGTTAGTTTGTTTTAATTGATGAAGTCTGTGTTTTCTACACTTGTCAACTGCGTTTTCCACACTATTCATAAAAGTTCAATTCAAGCGCATTACAAAACGTGATTTTGTACATGATATGTTAATTTATATCCGGCTGTGTAAACTTTGTAACGAGAAACGGTCATTGTAGACAATAAAGCCTGTATAATGGATATTAGAATGGAGAGCATATATGATACATACGCAGAACCTAATGACGAGGTAGGATATACACATATTGCAGCCATTTCAAATTATCATCGAAACTGTGACGACTTACAACCAACAAGTTTAAATGTAAATTATTTATCTGTTATTGCTGCTAAGAAATGTCGAATAAAATTATGGATAACGTTCATTACTGTTACTATATCAGCATGTGCATTGGCAGCAGGACTAACGTACATTGTAATACAATCTCGATACAATACAAAATTGTATATTCCTTCAAAAGTAAGCAAAAATAACGGAAATGAAAACACAGGTGTCCGGATATCAGAAATTCCGACAAAATGTCCAAATGACTGGAAGATACTCGGTAGTTGGTGTTATAAAGAGTTTTCAGAACAGCGAACATGGTTTCAGGCTCATGACTATTGTCGAAGTATAGGAACTGATCTTGTAAGTGTTCATAATGAAAGGGAAAGCAAATTTCTAAACGACAGTTTTACACTTTTAAGTGGATAGGACTCAACAATTTTCAAAACAATGGAAGTTATGTCTGGAGTGACGGAACGATTTTGAATTATACTGATTGGGGACCATCAGAACCGAATAACATCAATAATAATGAAAACTGCGCACAGTCATACCATCGAAAGTGGAATGACAACAATTGTTTTATGTCGTTTAGATTTATATGCAAAATGCAAATAAATCCAAGGTGTGGGCCAGGTGATTGGGTATATTTTAAGAATTCTTGTTATTTAATTGGTATGTCACTTGCTAATTTTACTGGCGCACGTGACCTTTGTAAGAACAATGATGCAGATTTAGTAATCATTCGTTCAAAAGAGGAATACAATTTTGTATTAAGTCAAACCTCTAAGCAATCAGGTGACGATTTTTGGATCGGATTAAAGAAACTAAGGAATCAGACATACAAATGGATAGATGGAAGTAATCCTACATACCTTCCCTTTCGTCATGAACCTGACGCATATATAGACTATAATTATGATTTTTGTATAATATCATCTTCACTGCAGGGAACATGGGCAGATAATTATTGCATAAGTTTAAATCGTTTTATTTGTGAAAAACAATTACTTTGAAATGTATTCACGTTGAAAACCCAATTACATGTATGTTAGAAAAATATAAGTTGAACACTGTTGTAGCTACATAATGCACGGAAACTTTATATATGTATTTCTAAAACGTTATAAAAGTGAATGTAAATTTTTCATTTGAGATCAATTTTAGAAGTTAACGTTTAATGACCACAATATGATACAATGCACACTGAACAAAGTTGTTAATATCTTTCATTCAGTACCAACTCTTTTTTGTTTTAAAACCATTAAATAATCGTGAATGTAGTGGAGCAGCTGAGAGGACAATTTTCGAAATTTAAATTATCTAAATACCTCATGACATTTAAATAGCTCATTGGAAAGCTTAAAGCCTGTCCTTTTTGAAAATATGTGTCGTACATATAAAAGCTGGTGCCATCATGCTTTAAATCAAGATCAAAGGTCATCACTTAAAAAATTTCAATTTTATCTAGAGCAACAAACCACTGATATATTTCAAAATCAATAATCCTTTTTGAAAATATGCGTCGTACATATTAAAGCTGGTGCCATCATGCTTTAAATCAAGATCAAAGGTCATCACTTAAAAAATTTCAATTTTTATCTAGAGCAACAAACCACTGATATATTTCAAAATCAATAATCCATTCAATAAATTATACATTAATTTTTAATCAATGATTAAGTTCCGACTAAGATGTATTCATATTTGCACATGACATCAGAATAACGTATCATTTATCTTTTTCGAAGGTAACACGTTTCATGGAAATTTTAAAGACTAATAAATAACTGTAACATTATGACCGTGATCTTTGATCTCGTTACATAGCATTTCTGGACAAAATATTTAAATAAATATAGGGGCCAGCTTAAGGACGCCTCCGGGTGCGGGAATTTCTCGCTGCATTGAAGACCTATTGGTGACCTTCTGTTGTTGTCTGTTCTGTGGTCGGGTTGTTGTCTCTTTGACACATTCCCCATTTCCATTCTCAATTTTATTAGAATAATAGGTATTTAAAGAGTATCCGAAATATATAATTGTTAAAAATCCAAGTTGATTTCGTCTCAGTTTTCCGAGTTTCGACATGTCACTGACTTTTCTGGAAATACATTTCCACTGTTAGTCTCAAAACACGATTGATTTCAGACGATGCCAATAGCGTGAGTTAATGAAGTTAATTAACTACAACATTTATTCGACATAACTGTGATAAATGTAAGCGGGGTTTATAACAAATTCAAAAAGTAAGACAACCGTTTTCATACAAAATGAACGTAAAAAAATTATAGAAAATTAAAATTCACGTACGAAATAAGCAAGGAGCACCCCAATGTAGCTAGAAATATTTCCAATAAATGATAATCCTTATATTACATCTGTGTCATCATCTATGTAGACTGATACGGTATGGACACTTTTGCAACTACCTACAAATCCATGCAAGTAAGATCTTGTTCCTTTCAAACGCATGCTGCTTGGCATGCCTTTTTACATCACACAAATATATGGTCTTGTAGAAAGAATGATGCTATTTGGCATTAAAAAACTTGGCTGGTAGTTGTCATTTTACTCAATTTTTCAACCAAACTCTCATGGTGTGCCGTTATGTTGATTGGCAACATTTATTTTCCACAGTGCACGTAGTACGTGTGGTTTAAACACTGACTCACATTGCAGGAGCTTTATCTGACTTTCATATATACGTATAGCCAACTGTTGTCTTAGCTAGTTTTAGATTGCTGTTTCTTAAACTTGTATTTTAAGTCGTACAACGCAGTAACAAACTCCAAAGCAATATCAATATTACCGTTTGATAATGCTACAAGAGCAACTTGATTTCGTCCTAAGGAGTTTGAATACAAACTTCTAACAGAAAAAAAAATTGAAGCAGAATGACATGCACTCAAGTCATAAACGACAGGCAGAATTTTGGTGACAACTGGGTCAAGAGACGAAACAATGGCATGAAGTGAGAATCCATATTTCTTTTGTATTTTTGAGCATCAGGTAGAAATGTACAACCAGACCAAGAACATCAGTATCATTTGATTTGATAACAATTTTGCCCTTGATGTCTTTTCCACCAAACTGTACTGTGCATCAGCATGAAAAGCATGTAATCATTGTGGTATCTGCCTCTTCATGGTTACAACGTAGAGTCAGACAACTGCTAATACCACCGTCTGTCCTCTATTACGCAATTTCTGATTCTACTTTGATGTTATTCGCAGTTTTAAATGCGTCGCCAATAGAAATGTCGCTTGCAAATAAAATGCTCGATTTACCTTGACTTTGCTGGGCAAAGAATACTCTGCATAAGAAACGTATGCAAATCTGTTCAATTGCGATAATGTCATATTTATTAATTAAATGTTCAGCTGACATAAAATGCAATGCAACACGGTCTGAATTGAGAAAGCAATTATTGAAATATGTTTTATGTATTCACAGTGTATTTTTTCTGTATTATATTCGTTTTCTGGGAATATGCGATATATAATTACCATTGGTATGTTTAAGATTGACGGCCAGGATCTTAGTCTGGTTCAAACTTGTTTTAGGTTGATATTTTTTAACACAGAGAAAATGAGTGTCATCTAAATTAAGTATGAAAGGTGGTTGTAAATCAGACTAGTAATTATCCATACCTAATATACATGCACAACAGTGATGGTCATTAATCAGTCTGGTATGCAAGTAATGTATAGAATAAACTTCAGTTTGTTTAATATTTTCTAGAGTATTAAATGTATTTATAAAGGTTACTCGGGAACACGTGTATGTGTTTACTTTTAGCACGTGTGTTCAAATCAAATATAAAAAAGAAGATGTGGTATGAGGGCCAATGAGACAACTGTCCACAAGAGACCAAAATGACACAAAAATTAACAACTATAGGTCACCGTACGGCCTTCAACAATGAGCAAAGCCCATACCGCATAGTCAGCTATAAAAGGCCCCGAAATGACAATGTAAAACAATTCAAACGAGAAAACTAACGGCCTTATTTATGTATAAAAAATGAACGAAAAACAAATATGTAACACATAAAAAAACGACAACCACTGAATTACAGGCTCCTGACTTGGGACAGGCACATACATACATAATGTGGCGGGGTTAAACATGTTAGCGGGATCCCAACCTCCCCTAACCTGGGACAGTGATATAACAGTACAACATAAGAACGAACTATAAAAATCAGTTGAAAAAGCTTAACTCATCAGATGGACAAAATACAAGTGGACGTGGCAGGGTACTTGTACATCCCAACAACAAAAAGACATTAGGAACAGATCTGAGAGTACTCGCAGTTATCTGACAGCTAGTTCAAAGCCACTAACAACTAATAAAAAATCATGCATCTAAGACTTAATTATCAATCCGTACACATCCAACATCCAATGGACTTAGTGTAAAGACGTCATAAACAGTCAGAGAAAACATGACCTTGTGCAATGCCAAGATACAGGTATCGACAGATTGTAGATCCATGAATGTGTATATGTATATAACATACTAGTAATATTTAGTTTGCTTTTAATTTACTGATAACAAAATCAATATTTATACCAATAAAAACAATATTCAATGATCTTATTACAGTATATATGTTTAATTTGATTGGACAATCAGTAAGTTATTACCGGTTTAAGTTATATCAATCATGATAACTTCATGCTAGAATTTTAGCGCTAAAAATTATAGTATTATAGTCTAGAATTGTCATTCGAGGTTCGCCTATCCGACTGTACAGTTTTGTTTCCCTCGCACCCTCCCCTTTTAAGACTTCATAGGAATGTAAATAGTATGTTATGTAGTAAATAGTTTATATGATACATGTATGTATTACTGTAAAGATTTGTTTCTTCAACTTATAGAAACATTTTCTATTGTAGATTGTGTTTATATGTGATGGCAGCGGTCGATGACAGCAAATTGGACATTTGTATTATTATTTGTAATAAAATAAGCTTTCTGTGCTGTCGGGGCGAGCTGATAACCAAATAACGGTGTTGAGTTTTACTTTATAAATGCTTTATGTTCGTTTGAAGTATTGAATAAGAACATAATGAAAATTTCTATCTATTGTCAAAGTTTACAATATCCAATACAATTAGTAGATTTTGCAAACTAATTCCTTATAAATGAATAAAGTAACATTCATTTTCAGTGTGTTAATGTTAATTTTGTTCTGAACGCCAAAAAATAGCAATATAGGACTGAAAGTGGCCTTAACACTAATCAATCAATTAATCGAAAAATGAAGCATAACCTTTTCTGTTAACATTAACAAATTCTTTATTTCACTATCTAGTATCTAACAACTGCACCTTTGAAGCAACCACTGACATTGTGCATCTGAATCCCTGCCGCAATTTGTTTGGTGTTTCTGTTTATTTATATATATCCATAGGTTTGACAAATGTTTATGTAACAAAAAGACATTTGCGATTTAAACTCTGAAATACCTGGAAATTGGCAGGATATTTTCGTTTTTAACTATAAAATCTTAATGAGTTGTTAGCATTACGTAAATTAAAATCAACTTATATTTGTACCATTTACCGATTTAAAAGACGGAAACTGCATTCCTCTTGTGATTATTCTATTGTATGGAAAGTCCACGGAAATTAAACAGTTTTGTTTATCTAAGCTGATATCAATTTGTGGAGATGAAAATAGATTTTTAAAACAGCGGCTGTTTCGACATATTTGTACATTACCAGATTTCAAATGTTTGGTTGTAAGCACTCGTGATGAAGGTAAACCAAGAAAAGGCTTCGGACACACACAATTGATAAAGTTTTTTTTTTTCGTTTACAGTTTATGCTGATGTTAAAGAAAGAGTCATTGTTGTTATAAGAAATTCATTTGAGTTCAATGAAGTGGCGTCATTTTCAACAATCAAAAGCCTAGTGACAAATGATTCAGTCATGAGGACTCTCTAAGGAATACAAATTGTACATGTGAAGTAGGAAAAGTTTTACATACATTTGTTCCAACCAGGGTAAATGAGGAGAAAAACATAAAACACCAACATTAAAATGTGATGTTGACAAATCGCAAATGTCCTGTAGAAAAAGCGCAAATGTCTGTTTTTTTAAAAGAGCGAATGTCTTAAAAATCTTGTGTAAGGTTTGACTTTTTACTATATTTGAAATATGATATATAAAAATATGAAGATGTGGTATAATTGCCAATGAGACAACTCTCCACGAAAGACCAAATGATAGAAGTTAAGAACTGTAGTCACCGTACAGTCTTCAACAATGAGAAAAACCCATACCGTATTGTTTGGTTATTTCAGTAGACTGTGATTTAAAGGTCATTTAAGTGACATTGTTTAAGCATATAAAAATTATATTTGTATCATATTAAAAAGAAGCTAACACGGTCGAATTGTAGTATCGTTAACCTGTTTGTACCCAAAACATTTGGATTTATATAAGAAAAACTATAGAATGTTTCTATTCTTACTTTCAATGTCAGCTCTTACATTCATAACATAACAAGTAAGAGCAATAGCAAAAAACAAGCCCCCTTTAAAGTATGCGAACTGTTTTATCCCGCTGTCAGCAGATGTTAGGTAGATGCAATTTAGACAGCAATCAAACGAACTAGATTAGAAAAGACGTCTTCAGGTTAACAAAATGCCTCCATCAACAGTACAGTTAATTATCTTAGAAAAAAATATTCTTTTTAATTTGATTGAATAATTGTTAGTATCTAATGCCATTTTCAGCACTTTTAGCTATATGGTTGCGGCCTAATTTTATTAGTTGAAAAAAACCTGAGTGATCGTTAAGAACCACCTACCTCCGGCATGAAACTGGCAATCCTCGTCAATGACGATCAGCGTCAAACGCACAGGTCACGTACGGTGTTCAAACCTCACAACCTCAGTGTTAAAAGGCTAGTGATACAGTTAATGAAATACTTGATACCACTTTTCCATCGAGAAGCCTTTTAAAATTTAAAAATCATATACTATAAATTGTTTAGGTATGTGATTCAATTTTGTATTGATTTATATTATTAATTAAAAAGGACTGACTATCCTACAAGGTGTTGTGAAAAAAACGTATGTTGTAAAAATTGCAAGCAGTTATGTGATTTCCTTATAGTTGGTAGAAGTTTTTGAATGCATTATCAAACTTTTAATTTCAAAAGCAAGTGCAACAAACGTATCACATGTGAAATAGCCATTGGTTTAATTATTCCACTAGACGATGTAAAAAACAGGTCAATAAAACAACAAATTAGCATATAAAATACCTCTTGAGGTCAAAATAATGTCTTCAACAATAGAAAAGTGTCTTACTACATGGTAATCTCTAAATTGTCTTAAGATTAAAATTCTTATTCTTTTCTTGTGGATTTAAAATTTTAAATTAATATTTTACAATTTGTGGAGATGATTATATCCATATTATCTAATTTTAGTTGTATACCATGCACAGTAAGACACGACATTAAAAATGAAAACAATTATTTTCTGTCTGAGAAATCCACTCAATTGTGTGTTTGCTGTTATAAATGCTAACTAAATTAATGCCCATAGTTTAACTAACAAAAGGTAGTACCAAAAACACCACGTGTGAAATATAGCAAAAAAATAATGAAGACTCTCCTCTAATTACAATGTAAATACTTTGATGTTTTGTTAATATAGATTTTTAACAAGTATGGAATGAGTGTGAAGTCATGTTAAATGATATTTTACAAGTCTTGCTTCTCAACGCCTTCATATGTTCAAATCACTTCATGATAAAGCGGGGGAAAGTAGTGTTTTGTACTTCTGCTGAACACATACAGATGAGTGCATATACACGTACATCTTTGACAGCCCAAAAAACTTACAAGACTAACAAAGGCTGGAGGTTCCGAACATGGTATAGGCGCAGCAATGTGGTGGGGTTAAACATATTTTGTGAGATCTCAACCCTCCCCTATACATCATGCCAATGTGCATTAAACAAATACTCAGCAATACGCACAGTAAAAAGTAAAATAACAAAAAATACCGAACTCCAAGGGATATTCAAAATGGAAAGTCCTTTATTAAATTGCAAAATCAAAAGCTCAAACACATCAGACAAATGGAAAACAACCGTCATATTCCTGACTTTGTACAGTCATTTCCTAATGTAGGAAATGGCGAATTAAACCTGGTCGTATAGATTTTGCTAATCAAATAAATCTGGTGATGGCATACTAGGATTTGCGACTAAATAATTACCCCAATAACACTTCCTTAGTGAATCTCGTGTCGGAGGAATATTGTTAATTGTTCTTGTCTTCTGTGTGAATAAATGTTTTATTAATTAGATCACTGTATTAAATGAACTAGACCGATCATGCTGAAGCACAACATACCTTCCTATTACTTTTATTATTTTTTAAATATTTCCACTTCATTTGGATTTTCAAAAATCACAAATGCTTCCTCATAAACTGACCACGTGTCCAAAGCTGATTTCGTACCCTTACAGAAATAGCTGGTACTGTATCACAACCGTTGAAGGCATGAACCAGAAATAAGACTATGAATTTAAAAAGTCATAGAGCAAAGCATACTCCATGAACTGAAATATATCGGAAGTTCTTTCCAGTGCCAAAACCTATCCACAACTGTTCAATCTGCAGTCTCTTGAAACAAGACAAAGACAATACAATATCATCGGTATCAGCTCTTCAGATCAATATTTTTTGTGACCTTTCTAGGTAGCATCTAAGGCATGCTACAACATTTTTGCATCTGACTCCTCATGTGAACATGAACTCGATAATTAATTGCTGTGTTCTGCAGTATTTCCAATGGCGTTCTCCATGTCAGTTATTACGATCTAATTTTCTATGCCTGACAAAGCTTTGATTATTTTATTATCAGCGAGAAAATGAGGGACCTCAACTTTATTATCGTCTAGACGCAAAAATTCTTGACAGTTTCCTGGAACATTTGATTCATCTTGAACTCGCATTCGAATACATTTACAACGTTTTCCACGAGTAGACGTTTTCAAGCTATTGTCAACGTACGTGTCACAATGTCAATTTTTTGTGCATCTTTTTTCAATATTCAGAATATACGGCATAAACACTTTTAAAGCGTATTCATTTTATGTTTTAAGTTTGGTTGGGCTAAGCATATTAACAGCTGCAGATCCACCAAGATTAATAGAAGACAAATTATCTAGATATTTTGACAGTATTTCAGCTTTTACCCCTAGACGGATCGTACCATTTTAACTAAGCGATGTTTCCATCTCTTAATTGACAAGTAATATACATTCTTGAAAATAAAGAACAATTACTTTTCAAATACAGTAGCTTTTGATCTATTGTAAAAGTTTTCTTTGCAGGAGGTGGTGTTTGAAAAAGTGGTAACTTGATTCTATTGATTTTATAAAAGACAGACGTGGTTCGACCGACAAGGCGTTAGCCTCATATAAAGACCTTACAAATATCAATACTGTCTATTCACATTGCAGGGTTACATGCCAGAATTAAAGTTAAGGAGATTCTTTTGATAGTTCCAAACTCCACTTTTCGAATTCTATTATTACCTCATCATCATTCAAAGAATCTGTGTACTGGCGGTAAGCGATTGACAATAAGCACAGTGTAAATGCTGTAACTTGGTGTGCTCTACGTGTTTTATAACATGAGACGCCTTCAAGAATGAATCTGCTGTAACAGGTGGTGTACCTGGGTATTTACTAAAACACTATTCAATCCACTATCTTCAAGCATCATTTGCCATGGAATTAGAAATTTCTAACAATCTGTCGTAGGAAACAGATAGTCCAAGTTTGAAGAAAGTGTCTACTAGATCATGTCTTCTAGTCTTACAGTGGATCATGATTCCCAAAAAGTACAAACTGGGGGTTCATGATCTTTCATGTGACAGTTGGATTGTTTTTTTGTTAATTTTGACTGAGAATATGAATGATCCCGAATGTTAGGTTCTGACGACTGAATCTTTCTACCCAAAGAACGCAATAACTGAGGTACAGAAGCTTCTCATGGATTTTTATAGAAGGCTTCATGTTCAAAAATGTTCATCAGCATTATTACTAACACTAAACAAAAATGTGTCCTAGTTCAGTTAAATATCCAAAACTATTTATAAGCATCATAACTAACACTGTGCAAAGTTTCATTCTTTTACTATACCATGATCAATTATACCAATATATTGGACTTAGCATTTTGACTATTGTCGGCCATTTTGAATTTGGTGGAAATTTTGGATTGTTTTTTAGATGGCTCCATATCATCCAAAAATGTTTATAAGCACCATAACTAAAGCTGTGCAAAGTGTCATGCCATAAAGTGGTCAATTGTGCCAAAATATTGGACTTAGTCGCTGGACTAGGATGTATCAATACCAAGCCACGCAAAAAATGTGTTACCAAAAATGAACTAAATGCTCTTCTCATATATTTTATGATGGTATGATACTAAATCCCTCACGGGAGGGATTGTGCTTGATTTTCATATGTTGAAGATATAATTTGTCAATCAGTTTAATTGAGGTCTGGAGCTGGCATATCAGTAACTGCTAGTAGTCCTTTCTTAATTTATGTATCATTGTCATTTTGCTTAGTTTTTTTCTGTTAACTATTCTGATATCGGACTCGGACTTCTTTTAAACTGAGTTTTATTGTATGAATTGCTGTGTGTTTGTTTATTCTACATCAGCTAGAGATATAGAGGGAGGGTTGAAATCCCAAGTCAATAGCCTCTGGCCTTTGTTAGTCTTGTATTTTTTATTTTAAATTTTAGTTCATTTATTATGTTTCGGAGTTTAATGTGACGTCCATCTTCACTGAACTAGTACACATTTTTGTTTAGGGGCCAGCTGAAGCCCCCTCCGGGTGCGGGATTTTCTCGCTGTGTTGAAGACCCATTGATGGCTGTTTTCTTCTCTTTGGTTGGGTTGTTGTCTCTTTGACACATTCCCCATTTCCATTCTCAATTATAAACAATAAAGGTTAGAAATGTGCAATGACAAACCAAAAGAACACTATAACACGAAATTAAGATGATAAACAACGTCAGTACCTAGAACCTTTACTTTAAGACCATCATGTCTTATTTGTGAAGTTGATACGGAATATTTATCAACAAGGATTTGATATCTTACACAGAATTTTTTTCGAAAAAGGGCGAGACGTTCTTTAACATTATCTTGGCTCATCAACTTTCTGCTCAGACACAAGTGACGCAGTTTAAAAGAAGTCTGAGTTCGATGTTAGAATAGGTAACAGAAAAAATAAGCAAAATGACAATGATCAGCATAAATTAATAAAGAACTACTAGCAATAACTGACATGCCAGCTCCAGACCTCAATTAAACGGATCGAAAGATTATGTCTTTATCATATTAAAATCGACCACAATCCCTCCCATTTAAAGTTTAGTATCCATGCCATCTTAAACGAGAAGAACATAACCCGGATCATGCCAACAACTGGTTTTAGAATAGATATTTCCGATGCAAAGACCCAATGAGTGAATCAATTTAGAAAAAAAAGACCTTTAATGACTTGACAACAGAATCATAACTATATCCCTTGTGCACAAGTCTGTTAAAAGATTTGGTTAGCGTACGCGTATGAGGTGAATGACGACATTTTTGTTCTTTGTATAGAATATTACTATAAAAGATAGGATGTGAAATTCCTAAACGTATAATAAGATGTCTGCAGGATGATTTATATTTCCGAATGATGTCTTGTACCGATGATAAATTTACGCCAAATTTTGTATAAGTTTCTGATGTTGAAAATCATGGTGTAAATACTTTCCAGTAATACAGAGGTTTCTGTCGTAAAAATCTATTATGTTGTTACACACACAATCGAATCGAACAGGTTAAAATATATCAGCACCATATGAAGGTGCCAAGGGAACATCACCATCTAAAAACGGATAATTAACAATAGAAAATACAAATCATCTCTTTTATCGTAAATATTAGAATTAAGCTTCCCATTAGATATATAGATATCAAGATCTAGGAAAGGGTAGTGTTCATTGTTAGTATTAGCTTTATTTAAAATGAGTTCAACATAATAAGTTTCTTTAGTGTACATACCCAAGTCGTCATTATTGAGAGCCAAAATAACATCCAAATATCTAAAGTGTTATTATGATGAATGAAGTTATGGTGTCAAATCAAAGAAATGTGAATTTAATATGTTGTATTGTTAGTTAGCTTCTTTTGTAAAGCTAGTATAGAACCTGAAGATATTACTTATAGTTTCATAGTTTTAGAACTTATTAATGAAAAAACACTATTCTTTCCAAATTACCAATAGTATATCAGGTGTGTTTAAGTAAATCTCATAACATTTTAAGGAAATAATGAATTAAAAATATCCTATTTTCTTGTATACACTCTTTAAGGTATTACAGATGGTAACAAGAGGAAGATTAACTTAAAAATGCTTAGAAATATATTCAAAGAACAAAAATATACCTACTTTAATGAGATTGATATAAGTGATTGATATCCACGCATATAGATACATATAGGAATCGGAGGTGCGATGGGGACGCTGAAGTGCGATAGTCACGCTGAAGTGCAATGGTCACGCTGAAGTACAATGAACCATTCTGTGCGAAGGTCTCTATTACGCATGATGGCTAGTTTAAATCTACAGATGTTCGATTATTAGGCATTTTAGAAGTAGATTAGTGATTATTAGATAAAGTTGCATTCGTTATTGTCTATGAGAGATCATTCTCTCTGATTTTCTGCATGTGAACATACCTTTGCGTTAATATTTTATCTTTACTTGATTCCTCTCATAAGTTCTTCGTTTACCGTAATATTATAAACGGAGAGTCTGTCTGCTAAATCTACAAAGGGATTATTTTAACGTACGATGCAGCGTACATACGGGCCGTACGTAAAAATAATCCCTTTGTAGATTTCGAAAACAAATCCGCTACAGAAGGTTAATTTTCCCCCTCCCCACCAATCATACCCCGTTTCCCGTAGTATTAACAATTAACAGTGTAGAGTTCAACATATATATATATATATATATACGTTTTTATCTTCTCATTTCTTTTTTTCCCCTTTTCTCAAATCTATACCTCTTATATTATAATGTTAAACGTTTTTTTTTAAAGTAGTAGTTGCATGTTACACATATATTACATCAAATTCTGAACTAAGCTGTGACCAGGTTTGTATTTGCAGCAAAAAACAAAGATGAATGATATTAACTGAATCAACACGAGAGGCGTAAGATACCAAAGAAGCCGGGGTGAAAATAAATGTTTTCAATAACTAAAAGCACGCTTGTTGATAACCCCGTGTCAGTCCTATCTGATATCACGTGGACTGTCTGTTATTGGTTATAAACCTCGTTGCTTTCGTTCATTAGGAAGTATATGATAGGGAAAATAATATATGACTTTTTCAATATCGGTCGGGTTATCATTCCAAGATTTCCCGTGTCAGTCCGGGGAGCTTACCAATAACCATTTATCAATCTGTATGTATAATATTTAATATAGTGCATATGGATAAGCTGTTCTACATTTTGATTCTCTTGTGTCTTATCTGTTTTGCACTGTCTAACAAATATAATATGTTTGATGCATTTGTAATTAGTGATTGCACAGGGTTTTAATCGGAGTATCTCTTATTTGTAGATACATACAATCTAAGACTCTTTCATCTTGTAATAGTATTAAAACATTTGACTTTTCTACACTTTACACAAGTATTCCACATTCCAAACTAAAAGACAAATTTAAAGAGTTAGCCCTGCTTTGTTTCATAAAAAAGAATGGCCAACGTAGATACAAGTATCTTGTCTTAGGGAGGGATAAATCCTACTTTGTAAAAGATCACTCTGATTCAATAAAAAAAAAAAAATCTCTGAAACTGACATTATCAAGATACTTGATTTCTTGATTGACAACATATTTGTTACGTTTGGAGGACGTGTTTTTCAACAAACAATCGGGATTCCCATGGGAACCAACTGTGCTCCTCTTCTTGCCGACTTGTTCTTTTATTCATATGAGGCTGACTTCGTACAGGAACTTCATAGGAAGAAAGAAAAGAAGTTAGCATTATCCTTTAACTTTACTTTCCGCTATAAAGATGATGTTCTCTCACTAAATAAGTCAAAATGTGGTGACTGTTGAACGCATCCACCCAATCGATCTTGAGATAAAGGATACATACAGTAAAGTCTGCCTCATATCTTGACTTACATCTAGGAATTGACAATGAGGGTCGATTGAAAACAAAACTTTACGACAAAAGGGATGATTTCAGCTTCCCAATTGTGCACTTTCCATTTCTATGTAGAAACATTCCAGCAGCGCCTGCATACGGAGTATATATCTCCCAATTAATACGATATTCCAGGGTTTGTATTTCCTATCATGATTTCCTTGAAAGAGGGTTGCTGCTTACAAGGAAGCAATTAAACCAAGAGTTTCAAGTGGTGAAGTTGAAATCATCCCTTGGTAAATTTTACAGACGCCATCACGAGTTGGTTGACCGTTATGGCATATCCGTTTCATAGATGATGCGGATATGTTCCAAATGTCGTAAGTACAATCCGGTTCCCTTTCCCCGAATGTGACCCACCTAATTAGACTAATTATCGGTTTTGTACAAACATAAGCAACCCGACGGGTGCCGCTTGTTGAGCAGAATCTGCTTACCCTTCCGAAGCACCTGAGATCACCCCAATTTTTGGTGGGGTTCGTCTCCAGTCTTTAGTTTTTCTATGAAGTGTTTTGTGTACTATTGTTTGTCTGTTTGTCTGTTTGTCTGTTTATTTTTTAGCCATGGCGTTGTCAGTTTATTTTCGACTTTTGAGTTTGAATGTCCCTTTGGTATCTTTGTCCTCTCTTTTGTAACAACGAAGAAAACAAATCAATTAAGAATAACTTAAATGAAAAACCTTACAAATGTAATATATGAATGTGTGATAGGTCGGATACATAAGTAAAGTATAAGATATATTGTACCGAAAATAGAAATGGTCTTTTGTTTTAATTGGTGAAGTCTGTGTTTTCCAGACTTGTCATCAGTGTTTCCCACACTAGTCATCAAAAGTACAACATTATCATCCGAAACGCATTATAAAATATGATTGTGAACATAAAATGTTAATTCATATCTACCTGTGTAACACTTTGTAAAGAGAAACGGTAATTGTAGACGATAAAACTGTAAAATGAATAATACAATTTATAACATATATGATACATACGCAGAACCTATTGACGAAATAGGATGTACACATCTTGCAACCATTTCAGATCATCATCGAAACTATGACGACTTTCAACCAACAAGTTCCAATGAAAACTATTTAACTGTTATTGCTGATAACAAATGTCGAAGAAAATTATGGATAGCGTTCACTACTGTTACTATATTAGCATGTGCATTGGCAGCTGGTCTAACGTACATTGTAATACAATCTCGATACAATATAAAAGTGGATTTTTCTTCAAAAGAAGTAGGCGAAAAAAACGATAATGAAAGCACAGGTTTTCGGATATCAAAAATGAAGGCAAAAGTAAGCCAAAATATCAGAAATGAAAACACAGGTTTCCGGATATCAGAAATAGGGACAGAATGTCCAAATGACTGGAAAAAATTTGATGATTGGTGTTACAAAGAGTTTTCAGAACGGCGAACATGGTTTAAAGCTCGTGACTATTGTCGAAGTATAGGAACTGATCTTGTTAGTGTTCATAATGAAAAGGAAACCAATTTTCTAAACAACAATTTTTCAAAGACGTTTCAATGGATAGGACTCAGCAATTTTGAAAACAATGGGAGGTATATGTGGAGTGACGGCACGATTTTGGATTATACTTATTGGGGACCATCACAACCGAATAATGGTAATAATAACGAAAACTGTGCACATCTTTTTCTTTCAAAGTCTAGAAAGTGGAATGACAACAGTTGTTTTATGTCGTTTAGATTTATATGCAAAAGACAAATTTATCCAAGATGTGGATCTGGTGCGTGGGTATATTTTAAGAACTCTTGTTATTCAATTAATTCAGTACTTGCTAATTTTGTTGATGCCCGTAATTCTTGTAAGGAAAATAGTGCAGATTTAGTTATCATTCGTTCTAAAGAGGAACACAATTTTATAGTAAGTCAAACTACTAAGCACTCGTCGGGTGCCGATTTTTGGATGGGATTAAAGAGACTTAGGAATCAGACATATAAATGGATAGATGGTAGTAATACGAATTACCTCCCTTGGCTTAAAGAACCCAAAGGAGATAATACTTTTTGTATTAAATCTTCTTTCGCGCTTGGAACATGGTTGGGTGATAATTGCAATAATACGAATCGTTTTATTTGTGAAAAACAAATAAGTTGGAATACATAACGTTGACAACCTAATTATACTAGAAAAATATCAGTAGAACACTGTTGTAGCTATGAAATACCAGGAAACGTTATGTATGTATTTTTTAAAAAAGTAATAAAAGTCAACAATAATTTTCCGTGATGTTTTAGATATTTTCTTTTGTGATGAATTACAGAAGTTCATGTTTAGTGGCCACACTATCATACAATACGCACTGATCAAAGATGCTAACTTTTTTCATTCAGTATCAACACTTTGAATGTTTTATAACCATTAGATAAACGTCACTGGAACAATAAGTTAATAAAAATAAAATTCAAGGAATAAACGAGAACACATACCGTATATCTAGCTACGAATGGATCCTAGATAACGAAAGCTATGATACAATTCAACTAAACATCAAAGATGTGTATACAAATATATTCCATATACCGGGTGCCACATGTTGAGCAGGATCTGCTAACCCTTCTAGGCACCTGAGTTCACTCCCAGTGTTTCGTTGGGTTCGTGTTGTTCAGTCTTTAGTTTTCTATGTTGCGTTTTGTGTACTACTGTTTGTCTGTTTGTCTTTCTCTTTTTTAGCCATGGAGTTGTTAGTTTATTTTCGACTTATGAGTTTAAATGTCCCTTTGGTATCTTTCACCTCTTTTTTTTTTAGATATAAGAAATAAATATCGGTTGCTTTACATAGAGGTAGGTCTGACAAAACAATTAAAATCGACCATAATCAATAGAGGCAAATGTTATGCAATAAAAAGAGTGCATCTAGAAAATGATCCAGTTCAAAGCATATTACTTATAATTTTTCTGTTACAGACAACTAAAGATAAAAGCATTACTTCATAACACCTATCAAAAATGTAAATTTTTGATAGATAGCTGAAGGTACTTTTCAATTGCGCTGTTTACTTTATCAAAGCTTCACAATATTTCATATTGGAATTGTTAATCCCACCATTTTTTTTCCGGAATATGACAGTTGCTTTTTTACTTGATCCGTTTAATTGATAACGAATTACTATGTAAGTTTTTACATACTTCCTCTATTGATTTTTTTATCAGTCCCATGCATTAAATAGTGAATATTGAATTTATGCACGAATTGTCCGAAAGATTAAGAGCTTGTAATACTGTTTACAAGTTGTTTAATTGTTTAAGACATCATGGTTTCCATTAAATGTCTTTTTTGAATAAGTTGTAATGTTAGTTTTTGTATCATTGATATATAATCATATATTTCTACCTTTAAGATGTTTATGAAAATGTTTCCTGCATTTTTGACATAGTGATGTTTTCTAATTAACATTATTTTTCTCACCACTATGTCATTCACATATCTGCAAAGAAAATTAATTCGAAAAGACATGTCTCATTTATAAATTTTTCAATTACACATAAAAATGCAAAATCAACAAATACCTATCGGTGTTCAAATTGACATAAACCTATAAAGAAGACAAATTAAGATACCACACAAAACTGGCAGAATCGCATGACCCCAAAAGGAAATAGACCGGTCCGGTAGACAGGGGTAAGCTTCTCCTGCTGTGTATGTTTCATTCGCAATTCGAATCCATACTCAGTCAAATTGTCAGAATCGGAATTAAAACTTAATCAGAAAATAAACAGATTATACGACTTTTTAGCTTCACAATGTAGTAAGTTTAGACACAGACATATCGTATCGGTGAACCAATTCGTGATGACTGACGAGGGATATTAACTGACAGGACATTGTCAAAATATTAACAAGTCAACCTAAAAAACTTTGCAAAATGCACAATAAGTACCCATAGAATACCGACTGTCTGTTTCCCCCACCTTAACAGTAATATACCAACTTCACCTGCATATAGGACATACATTTCCCAACTCATTCGGTATTCAAGTGCTTGCAGCTGCTACTTAAACTTTATAAAACGTCACCAGTGTCTGTGGAGAAAGTCGATGAACCAGGGTTATGTCAAAGAACGTCTCGTTCTTTTTCTAAAAAAGTTCATTGGAAGATACCAAGACCTTAATGATAAATATTCCGTATCAACTTCACAAATAATACATACTGGTCTTGAAGTATAGATTCTAGGTACTGACGTTGTTCGTCATCTTAATTACGTGCTAAAATGTTCTTTTTATTTGTCTTTGTATATTGTTAACCTTTACTGTTTAGTCCATTGTTGGTGATATCCTTTTGGCGTAGGTTAGTTTTTATACATTTCGCCATTGTGTTATTGTGCTATGATCATATTTTTTTATTCTTGTCTTTCATGTTTGCTCATGTGCTTTGTCTTCAGAGTGTCTGCATGCCATTTTGATTTTCTATGTTGACATAGTTGTTTGTTTTTATAGTGATCAAGTCATACAAGTGAGAGGTTTAGTTAGATATAAAACCAGGTTTTATCCACAATTTTATACATACGGAAATGCCAGTACCAAGTCAGGAATATGACAGTTGTTTTCCATTCGTTTGATGCGTTTGAGCTTTTGATTTTGCCATTTATTAAGGGACTTTCCGTTTTGAAATTTCCGTGGAGCTCGGTATTTTTGTTATTTTACTTATTTTGTAACAGTCTGGCCTTCAAATATGCTTGTCTTGAAAGTTTGTTATTGTTTACTGATTCTTAAATTTTCTCTATAACTTTATATCAAGTAGTTTAATTTTTAATGAAAAATAAAAGACTTGTTCTGATAGGCAAGTGAATTTATCCATGCTACCTGACAAATACAATTGATAAAATGTTTTTGTTATTTTACTTTTTGATTATCATTCCACCAATCCCATCCACATACATATATTTCTTTTCGTTCTGTTTTCCGTAACCGTTTTCCGTTTCCGTTCCATATTCCATTCCAGTTCCGTATTCCGTTGCCGCTGTTTAGCGACATTCACATTTCGTCTACATAAGACTCATCAGTGGCGCTCGAATCAAAACAGTTGAGTGGTCAACTCGAATGCAAAATGGAAAGCCTAAATAACTAAAAAATCAATCCGAACAAATTGGCAAAATCCTGAGTACAATCCTTATCTTTGGGTAAATTATTATCAAATCCTGAGTACAATATTAAGCGTAAAAGTTAAATGTTTTTATATAATCAAAATTGTAAAGAATGCAGTTGAAGGAAATATAACTAATGTTGAATTGTACATTGTAAGCACTCTCAAAGCAGAGGAGGGACTACAGCCTATGTGCTGTGTGCAATACTTTTCAGGTCACGTGGTTAAATTTTAGCTTCCAAAATAATTTTAATAATTTTAAATATTGTAAAAGGTCGATTTGTTCATGTTTTTATAGCAAATGTACTCTTTTGTTTTCATGGAAAATATCAAATAGAAAGATCTACTGATGATCGATAATCACTGTTACATAAAATATTTACTGAAATTTTACTTTTCGATATATTATTTCATTAAAGAATCTGTCCCGTAATGGCGGGAGGTTTTATTCAATCTCTGTAAAAATAAAAGGCACACATTTTTGTTTATATTTCGAAAGTTCACAAGTGAAAACACTTAAATTGATATCAGTTAAAGATTATTGTTCGTGCATTTCAAGTTTCGAAAGGCCTCCATCAGTTTCTATCCATTGCTGCATAACTCGTCGTAAGAAGTTTGCAATGAATTTTCTAAAACTGGTCTTTAGTCTCCATTCGTTGCTTGTGTATTTTAGGAATGCTAAAAAAATGAGAATTTTGTCACCCAGAAACCATGTAAAATATCTTTTATTTTGCATTGCGCATTAATTGTGTATTGGACGCACTAGTAACTCGAATTTAGCTTGAACGGACAAAACGCATTAACGGCATTTAAAAAGATTAATGAAAATTGAATAAAGATTGACAAAATTAAAAATTATTTTAATGCATTTCAATCCATATCAAATCATTTTAATACCAGTCAAATAGATTCCCTTGCGGTCATTCAAGTTAATTTGAGATGTGGTTAAACTGCGTCAAACTAATTAGCCACGCCCCGTTAAACGGAATCAAACTGATGTTAAGTCCTTTTAAACTTTAAAGTGTCCGCCTTTTGTAAGGTAAATCACTCAAGCGGTACAGCATCGGCGTGTATCTATCGTTTTACCGTTCCGAGCGTTATCGATTTTAGTCAGAATAGTAAAATGTACCTCTTACAAATATTCACAATTAAAAGGAAATAATGACAAATACATGTGTAAACTAAGTTTTTATAGTTAATGATGCCAGATTTTTAAAATGCAGTGAAAAGTATAATTATTTCTTTTTTTTTTGTAAACACGCAGCAGCTCTTGAGATAAAAAAAAAGTGACTGTGATAAAAAAATTATTTTGCTTGAAATAAAACGAGAAAGCTGGTAGTTATTTAATAGCCAATAAAGGTACCAAACTGAGCATGCATGATGAATGCCAATGGATATTGTACGCAAACATTAATCTATATGAAGGCATCGTCTGATCAAAAATGTAATTTCGTCGAGAATATGCAATAATATTTGCCACGGTACGTTAAGCAAATTTAATTGAACCAATTCCGTCCCGAACTTTTAAAATTCAAATTAAAACATATCTTTTTTTTTGGTCTAATTCACCTGGAAAATTAAAATTTCGTTTAGCTTAAACAGTTTTAAATGCGCCCCGTACTCGTATACCGGATACCAAATATACAGCAACACTGTTTGTCTTAAGTCTGATAGTGCTCTGCTAGTCATTACTAAATTCATACGTGTAAAACTATACAATTTTACTCATCTGCCTTCAACACGAAGTCTTGGCTAACACCGAACAGCAAGCTATAAGGTGCCCCAAAATGACTAGTGTAGAACCATTCAAACGGAAAAACTAACGGTCTATATATTCGACTTTTGAAATACATAATCAAACAACAACCACTAAACAGCAGGTTAGGGCAGGTGCAAAAAAATGCAGCAGAGTTCAAAAGTCCAAATATACGAATAATTCTCGAGACTTAAGTGACATTGTTTTAATAAGATCAGAACCATGTATGTGTTAATTTTAAAGCAAAAGATATAAGTTTGTAAGAAAAATATTGACACACCAATTCCAATAGCTAAGAAAATTTCCTTTTGCTAAACGATGATAACATTTTAACATTTTGGTATACCTTATACTTCATAATCTATTTCTGAAACGACTTCTCGCATTGAACATGTATGAAATGTTTGCCACTGGACGTTAAACAACCATTAATCAATCATTCAAATTGTGCTTTAAAAATGAATTAGGCCGCAAGTGTATCCATCAATGAGTGCTGTTGTTTGTTTGTCCATTTAACATATACTGAATTTTTTTGTCCAGAATTATATTCCTTAGAAGAGTTTAAGTATGTTAATAAATTCATAGGGTATCATGTACTAGTTGAATTTTTCAGTGAAATCATTATTGTGTGTCCAACGTTCTTTCATGCATATCAAATATTGTATCCACTTTTTGCTGTTCGTAGTCTGTTAGTCCTCGGTCTCCAAAATTTAGCACACACTTATGTAATGACCAATCTCGAAAGGGGACATTTTTTTTTTTATTAAAGAAAAAAATAAAACAATTTCTATATTCTATCATTCAATTAACCACTGTACACCTAAGATTTTCAACTATAGATGTTGAATTAAAAAAAAAACAATAATAAGTCCCAATGTATTTTTATGGGAAACATATCTAATGGGTTATTTTCTCATGCAAAATAATTATTTTTTCATTTTTCAAGATAATAGTGTAATCAGATATGTTCTTTGACACGTGTCTTACGGTTCTCCGATTTTCGGCAATATCAAAGAAAATCAGCAAGTGCCTAAACATTAGTTTTGAGAATGTTGATGCTGTATCAATATATGGAACATGTCTTCATACCACAATAGATTACTCACATTTAATGTTCTTGTAAATGAAATTGGAAATGAAAATGGGGATAATGGACGTCATACTCAACTCCGAAATATATAAAAGAAACTAAAATTAAAATTATACAAGACTAACAAAGGCCAGAGGCTCCTGACTTGTGACAGGCGCAAAAATGCGGCGAGGTTAAACATGTTCATATTTTTTTTCGAATTGTCTTTTTTTGTGAAATTATTCAGCAACAAATTAATCTATTTATTTTTAATACAATGAAACAAGATTTTTTTAACGAAAGGAAGTATTTTTCGTCCCTTATATTTAAAGGAAATAAGCAATTTGTCAAAAAAAAAAAAAACTCCGCCTATCATTCTCCCCCACCCCCTTAAATCCAGAAAAGAATGAATTGACATTTTATTAAGAATAAAGGTGAAATCATAGATAAACTGCTATTGTATTCTTATTAAAATCTACATTTTAACAGAATCGGGGACTAATATTTCTCTAAAAGCCCATGCATACACTAATATTTGTGTGTTTTTGTTTCAAGTTGTTTCAATTATCATTTACATGTATGAGGCTATAAATGGGACTACCATTATAAGTATATGAATTGGGTTTACAGATTTGAGAATTATGAGGAAACTAAGTTAATAAGAAGCGAGGCAAAAAAACTAGATAACAGAATATAGAGGTGGCGTAATCCGAATAATTCAGTCGTTATATATTTCGCTGATCTACGATTACTACATAAATTCACAATTTTATGAATGTTGACATTGATAGAAATAGTTTTTTGAAAATATTTTATCGAACTTTAATATCGTAATCTGTATAATTCAACGAGACTTTTTGTACCTTTTCGCATGGACTGTCTCGGATATAACGATAACGCAAATCGCGTGTATTAAACATGGTCTAGGCCTGAGGATATCATTTCATTATCACTTCCTAATATCCAATCCACAGACACGAGTCACACGACATCCCCGTATCTTCTAATTTTACTAGTATACGAATTACCAACACATTTGGCATTTACCAGTTGTTGACGCTAGTAAGAAAATGAATAGTTAAGTTCGAATTATTATTATTTCAAATGTCAAAACACTTTGAGTATTATAACAGATCATCTAAAAATCAAACTAAATAATTAGAAGTATCACAGCTCAGATCGGCCAATGTCACTCGTTAGAACTTATAACTAATTGAAATACTGACACATTGCTTATAGTTTGCCTAACGCTAATTTGAATCATAAGATATTACTGAATTTAAAACTTGCAGTATCAAAATTGAATGATAAATTAAAAGAAATACATTGTGTATCTAAAGTATTTTCATCATTCCGGATGACCCTAATAATATTTACCTTTCAAATGATTTCTCTACATAAGGTTATATCTCTTCTCTCTGGTCACTAAATTGCCCTAAAGCTAAATGTCACCGTCAGATGTATAGTAGAAGGCAAAAACGCTTAGTTGTTAATTTCTGTGTTATTTGGTCTCTGGACGAGAGATTATACCACATCTCCTTATTTTTTTTTAGATTTGTTTGTGTTCAATGTGCAAACAATGCAAAACATATAGTATCTTTAAAATGAAACGGTGTGTAGATATACCGCAAAGGACTTCTTAGTGCACTAAGGATACTAAAACGATGTTTTAAGACCTCAAAGAACATGGATATAAGAGGATATGAGTATGTAACTCATAAATATAAAGTTTGGTATCAATAGATATTGTAATTTTGAAGTAAAATGACTTTTTAATCAGCGCGTGCCACTCGGCACGTGACCAACGGCTTATTGCAAATTCCCAATCATAAAGTTCAATCAACCATATCCAAATAACAATCGTCTTTGATCGTTACTAATTGATTAATGATAGTTGTTGAATAAACCTAACTGTTTAGGGTGTTATAATTTCAAGCTGATGAAAGAAAATTAAAAATTGAATTTTATGTTTACTTTGCCATTGTTTTATTTTGTTTTGAAGGAAATTGCTTTAATAAACTTGTTTTTTTTTTAAAGAAGCCAGTTTTGAGATAGAAATTGAGAAAAAAAATGCTTCTGAGATTTCATTTCCACATTTACAACTCTATAGTTTACATACTATCATTATACCTTGAAAGACATTTGAGAGTAAAACATATTCTTCAAAACCCGATTATAGAAGTGATATAGAAAGACTTCAAGAGGAAATATTATTTTCAAAAGAGAATTAATAATCATATTAAATTGTCTTCTATGAAAGTTACCTTTATTACGAATGTCATTGTTTTTATTGTCATCCTCCGCCATATGTGTATTTTATATAATTATAAAATTCAATTATGTTATTAATATAACGCTGATGCATTTAAAAAATAATGTAAACCATACATTCTTGCTTCTAAATAAAACTCTTATAATCTTATCCTTAGTAAATCTAGTATGTGTACCCATTAAAAGTATTTCGGTTGAACAAAATTACCGTTCTATAACTAAAATTTGGCCCAGTGATTTCAGAGGAGAAGATTTTTGTAAAAGCTAACGACGACGGACGCAAGGTGAGCTAAAAATAAGAGTAGGAAATACGCTATTACATAGAAGTAAAAAATATAACAAACAGAAATACAAAAAACACCTTATAACTGCATTTATCATGTCTATAAAATATTTCAGGTCTGTAAAAACATCACTATCAATCAAGCATATAAAAAAACAATTTCTTTTAACTTAGAATATTACAGCAGGTCTTGTCAACCACACCAAAAACAGTACTTTTAAAAAGATGTATAAACTTATCATCATCAGATAAAATACTAAAATCACCATTACTTCTTTTAACTTCATAAAATAAACGTTCACGTAAATCTGCATATAAAGGACAGTCTAATATAATATGTTTCTCATCTTCAATTTTACATGTTTAATCAGTATACAAAGTGGATTCTAAACGGTCAAGGTTGAGCGAACATGAATTTCTATCGATTACACAGGTGACACTCATCTGATTAAGGCGCGTGTCGATAAAACATAAAATAACTTTCTAATTACAAAAGACCCCTCACAAAAGATATGATCATAAAATTTGAAATAATGTATTTTACAAAGTCTATTTCTATATGCCATGTCCTTTGTGACAGCTGTATCATTCCACCAGGTCCTTAGTGCACTAAGGAGGTCCTTTACGGTATTTCTACAAATGTGCTGCCTTGGAGCCTTTATATCAGGAGACTGAATTAACGAGAGCTTCTAAACACCACCTAGGCCGCCTTTGTGCACTAAGCGCCTTTAACTGGGCCAAGCCCATGATGGGATAGTGTTATGAATAAAAATAAACGTACCGTCAAATGTAGTTTTCCACAAGATATTATATTATCTGATGTTTTTGTCAAACAAATCAAGCAACAAAGAAGCATGGATATTGAGCACTTGTATAACACTTGTACATAAGTTTAATAATGACAACTATCCATTTTGTTATAAAAAACATATGCATATTTTTAATTTGAGGTTTCATATGACTTTAATACCGGCGTCACACATCAGCGTTTAGCTCCGACATTCGCCGGGCGTGTTAAAATCATGTACGCTGCCAACACGCTAGTAATTTTGGATGCATTCAACTTGTCAATCATATCTGTATTGTGAGTACAACGAGCTTTAAGCGTGCATTGGGCGTACGAGAAGCGTACATAAGCGTGTATCGGGCATTCAAGTAACGGATGGTGGCGTATGTATGGCGTTTGTCTAACGTAGATGGAATGCACGCCGGCATAAGATCAATACCTCTTTATCTCTTCTAATTACGAAAACACAAAATTATTATTTTTGAGGTTGAAGTTATTTCTTAAAGATTTATTGATCAATTAACAAGATGATTAGACATTACACAAGAAGAGCGCGTGCCACATTAAAATAATAACTATTTTTTAAATTTTAAATAAGGAATCGTTTTGAAACTAATTTTTATTAAGTTTTGAAAAAGTCATATTAATGGAAATTAGTTAAAAGTCAAAGTTCAAAGTCATAAATAAGTGTTCCGTGTAGAAATGTTTTTGAAAGTCTAGTTTGTTCATAATTTCTCTATGTAAAACGGTTTTGTAAACTTCTTTAAATAAATTCGGACCTTCCTTATCTGTTCACCAGCATGGCTGAAGAAATTGTTCCAAGATGTATTGTGAGTTGACACGTCCAGGTATTCAAGCGATTTCCTGTCGGACTTTAAAACTCTTATTACACAATTACAAGTTGGTGCATCACTTGACCTCTGAGGGTATTGATCAGTGTACACGGCCGATAACTCGTAACTTTCCATTTTGAAAATATCAGGTGTAATATACATCTTTGTCTTGCGTGTCCGATAGTGATATACTATAGTCATTACTTATACGCTTGTTTATAAATAACGTTTCTGGTGTTAAGAATGATATTTATGAAAATCTTAATAATTCCCAAAAAGATTTGATAAAATAAAATATATTTACATATTTTCCAAGGGTATATACTCGTTGTCAATAGATATGGACATTTGAAACATACACATTATAATTGATTTCACAAAATGTACACACTTGTCGATCATTGGTTTATACGCCTTGAAAGAATGTTATGGAACTATAATAATAATAGATAGTCACAATTCAGAATGTATACATGTATATACATGTTGAATATACGAGAGAAACATTTAGAACCAATCTGATTTAAAAACAGGTCAAAGTATTACTCGCTTTAATTTGGTTCGTCAAAGTTATGGACAAAGTAAAATTACAGATTTATCTTTCGGTTAGATTATTTCGAACAGTTTAAGAAATTCGTCATCATCACAATTGTTGAGTATAATCAGAGACATATGTCTAATGTATAATAATGTGAACATGGTTCTAATAGTACCTTATGTCAATTTTCCTGTTCCGACATGCATAATATATATGCCACTGGACGTACATTAATGATCCCCAAAAGAATTTCTGAATAATATGATTTATGATAGTTTGTATGAGTGTAACCATTGTAACCAATGTAACCATTGTGTATGTCAATGGGGGTTACAAAACAAGGTAACTCAATTCTTACGTTTCCGCATTGTTTTTACATTGATTTTATTAAAGGTTATTTACGTTTCCGCATTTAAATTTTTAATGTATGCCCCCTTACTCACCAACTGGGTGGAAGTAGGACTGCGAGCAGGATAAGTCTTTATGACTAAAATGAAACTACAAATGTATCAACTTAAAATGATGTAATTCACACATGGTCATATATCAATTAAAAGTCAATGTTCAGCACTAAAAGTTTATATATATTTTAAGCGTCAGTATACTATTATACAGTACACGTAGCACAGTTTAAAGCGGTAAACTTGTAGCCAACTGACTTTATAAAGTCTAACCTCGTATTCTATTCTCTACCATAATTGACAAACTGTTCGGATACGAATTCAGCATGTTCGCGATCACTTTTACGAACTGTGCTATTGCTGATAAAGACCGAATTTTGATGTAAGTTGTTGTTTGGATCTTCTGCAAAACGTCCATAAAATAAATATAATTGTGTGACATGCATAGAACTGGGAGAAACGATTCCGGCCCAGTTGTGGTTCTTTGGTTTCTGTGTCGGGAGGAGATGACCATATTTGATAATAAAGTCTTATACCGATATATCATTATTACCATTTTTTACAGGTGAAATACAGGTAAAAATGCGGAAAAGTGGTATCTATTTATTTCGGAAAAGTAATGCACGAAAATGTGGAAACGTGAACTGGATTTTTGCTAAAAATGCGGAAACGTAATACCTCCATACAAATTACAATTACTATATGTCTCTGATGAAGATTATTCGTTCCAACTTTTATGAAGAAATAACCGACTTTTTTCAACTAGATAAACAAACGACAAAAATGCAGTTTTTTTTTTCTTCTAAAATCAATTTCTTTTAACAAATTGGATTTTTAATAAGGATTGTTACACAAATGTAGAGCCCAATTTTGTAACGAAGATATTCCTTATCTCTTTATCGAAATCCGCATATTTTATCTTTTGAAACAAAATTTAAGGAGACAGAAATCTGCAATCAACCGAAATTTTTAGTAAATGTCGAAAACTTCAAACCCATTTATCTTTAAAATTCAACACATGAAGATATAGATATAATTTTATTACATATTCAAGTTGATTTTGTAAAATTGGCTTGTATGTTAACTTTCGTAAAAAAACACTGTGTTGTTGGTCGTTTGCCCATAATTGCCCTAAAGCTAAATGTCATCGTCAGATTATGAGGGTCTGAATGGGGATTAATTATTTCTGTATTCTATCATTTTAGGCAATTTTTTCTATCCGTTATACCTTTTGCTGATCATTCTTTATTCCATATATTCTAGTACCTCATCATTTTCTTTTCTATATATTTGTCTGGTTATTTTCTGTTTTCTTTATTCTTTTGTCAATAATTTTCATCCACAACGTCATGTATAATGGAAGACGATAAATATTTTAGTATACATACCACCCGTTGTCAATTCTCCCCTGATATACAAACCACATGTAGTTATTTCTCACTTGGACACAGGACTTATATATATATATATATATACAACTCGTCTAAACATCAACCCAACAATGTTAGATCTGTAAATTTGCTTTCGCAAATTTTTTGTTCTTCCCTTGCCGGGATTCGAACCCATGCTACTGAGATATCGTGATATATATATTACGTAATAGTAGCGAATGGAATTTTATCGCACTGGCTTGTTAAGTGTATTTTGATCTGACAACAAGAATACATTTGTTTATCATAATTTTTTACTTTATCTAAAACTAAGAATGGAAATGGGGAATATGTAAAAGAGTCAACAACATGAAAATAGAAAGCCACCAATTATATTTGATCATGTTTTAGTTTCGAAAAAAGGCAAAAACCATCGTATTTTGAAAAAATCTCTACAAGGATGATAAAAGTTTTAACGACCTTGGCTGGCTATACAGACTGAGCCCTCGCACGGTTGGTATCTAAAAGTTGCCGAATTTAAGAAACTTTATCAAGAGATAGACTTTACCTAGCTTTAGGCCCCGGGTTTTAAAAAATATCTATTTAGGAACCAAATTGTGGCTTCTTTATATTTAACTTTGTCGAAGAAAACAATTACACAAAGAGCAACATGCGAGAAGAGGTTTCATTTTCGCTTACATTTTTTTTTATTGAAGTAACTAATCTTTTGAGGTTACGCCACGGAAATATATTTCAAATGAAAAGGTGCGATTGGATGCATCCCTAAAAAAAAAAAAAAAAAAATAGGGATAAAATTACGGCTATTCGTCAATCAGACAGCAATCCAACATAAACACAAGTAGGTTATCTGACATATGGAATAAAAGGTTAACTTTAAGCATAACCCGCGCTGATATCAACTTTCTAAGTTCTGAGTAAAATTCAACATACATGTTGGACTCTGAAACGTAAAATTTACGAAAGTTTTTTTTTTAAGGTACGATACATGGAGAGTGCCATTCCCTAAATACATACGAGTCCACAAACTTTTATAATGTAAGGGTAAATGAGGATCTCTTTAGAGGAACAAAGTAAAGATGCATGCTGAAGCAAGAATAATTTCCACACGAAGAACATCAAACAGGACGATCTCTCAATTAGTATGCAACTGTAACTAATACATCCATAGACATTAACACTAGTTAATGCTTTATATACTGACATTAAAACAAGTACACTGCTCATATAAAATTTGGCATTACTTTCCCGGGAAAAAGAATACGTTTCCGCTATAAGTCTACGTTTCCGGAAATAAATACCTTACTTTTCCGAGAAAATAGTAACGATTCCGGTATGTTCAGGCAAAAGTAGTAATATCTTTTAAAGTCAAATCCCAAGGAAAAGATGCACATAAGAGCCAACTGTTCACATTCTGGTATGTTGTGTGGTTGAGTTGCTGTCTCTTTTACGTCATTATCACATCGTCTCTTCGTATATGTACGCGACTTTGATATCGTCATGCATGGACACAATACTTCACTATTCGTTTCATTTTCGTATTTTGACATGATTAATATACAAATAAGAAGATGTGGTATAATTGACAAATTCGAGTATTTATACTACATAACATAGGTGGTGTCATGATCACTAAACTTTCCAATAATTTTGACATTGATCATCAGTTATATTTTACTATTTTGTAAATTTGAGTTATTGACAAACAATCGCAGGTCTTTATTTGTAGCACGTTCCTTCGTTCACGTTTCCGCAAAAGAAAAAGTGTTTCCTTCTCGCACTTTAACAGCCCTTTCCCGCAATTATTTTCAAGATAATTTCATATAACACATTATGAAATCCCGACCAATGAAATTTATTTGAATATTAAACGTGGCCTACGAGAGCACCTAGATTAAACTTGGGAAGTTAGAATAGCCAATTATTTTTTTATCTAGTAATTATCGCTGAAATATGCCTTACACAATTATATGACAGAAACATTTAATCCGACGTGCTTTACAATGTTTAAGTTACCTTTTGGTCTTATAAACGTTTTTGAATGCCGCAAATATAAAAATAAGGTTGTTTTTTTTTAAATATTTCTTTTGGGCCAGGGCCGACTGTGCAAGGGCTTAATAGCCAGTCCAGTTCGTCAAATGTTCATTTATTGCAAGAATTATTTTACATGCGGACATAACGAGAATCCTTTCGTAACCCCACTTCAATTTTCATTTGTCGTTTGCTGCTTTTACACAAATAACACACATTTTAACCAGTGACCGGTATTACAATTTTACAAAGGTTTAAAAGTTCATTGAGCTGTTACTTTAATTACAAGTTTTAGCAAGACGAAACTGTTTACTAAATGAATTCAACAAATGTCAAGCTCATCTATATCAATTTTATTATTTAACAAAAAAATGTTTTAATTACAAGCTATTTTAAATGTCGGTATAAATGTCAATATAGGAATACAGAAAAAAGAGGAATGATAAATATTCAGGAAAACATTAATTCTACGATTACAACAAGGACACACTTATACAGAAATATAAGTGATCATTTCACCTCTCAAATGTAATTCAAATCTATTTATTGTCTATTGATTAAAAAAACATCTTTCACTTCTAGGTTTGTAATGAGCACAATTACGACCTTCTTATTATCTTTCCGGTTTTTATTTTTTCGCAAGTATATTTAAAAGACCATACAAACTTACATGCCACGAGTTTTCATATTAGTAGGCAATATTGAAAACGAATAATTTGATATAAAGAGCTATTTTATTTTTAACAGATTAACACTTTGTGCTTTTTAAATCGTGCCTCAATATTTATAAATTTAGTTATATATCTATTGTTCATTCGTTTATCTTAATTGTGAAGCATGTTTATATATTCAGATTAAAATTTTTATTAAAGTCTCACCACTTGTATAACATTATACATTCCAACTATGAATATACATATAAAACATTACGTATAACATTAAATATTGGAAAACATATATAAAACTAATCACCAGTAAAATATCTTAAATCGATAACGCTCGGAGCGGATTAATGATAGATACACGAGGATGCTGTTCTGCTTGAGTGATTTACCTTACAAAAAGGCGGACACTTTAAAGTTTAAAAGGACTTAACATCAGTTTGATTCCGTTTAACGGGGGCGTGGCTAATTAGTTTGACGCGGTTTAACCACATCTCAAATTAACTTGAATGACCGCAAGGGAATCCATTTGACTGGTATTAAAATGATTTGATATAGATTGAAATGCATTAAAAATAATTTTTAATTTTTGTCAATCTTTATTCAATTTTCATTAATCTTTTTTAAATGCCGTTAATGCGTTTTTGTCCGTTCAAGCTAAATTCGAGTTACTAGTGACGGCTTACGTTCGCTTTTGTATCTCGATTTGATGTATTGACTAATGATAATTTTGTAAAATAAAAAATCAATTATGATATGTTGAATTGGAGTCAAACTGAAAATTAAGAAAATAGTCACCAAATAGGTATTGAATGTTTTCCATAAGCCCCAAGGAATTATTTGTTCCTTTTTTTGGATAAATATGTATATTCTCGGGAAATAACGACAATTACGAATTCGATTATTATGTAAACATGTATATATGTAGACTGTATATCATTACTACTGTATAGTATTGCTTGTGTTTATAGTCTCTTTCAACACATCGAATGCCCAGGTGATGTTCACACCACGACAAACTACTCTCAAACCATCATTTCTTGTAGAATTTATCAAACGTTTACACAAGAAAGAAGTTGGAACAGTGCTGACCAATCGTTTTTATAGGAGTTTCAAAATGTATACCCCTTGATAATAGAAATCATATGGAAAATAACATTGCAAGCTATCTCATGTTAACATTTCTTGTTTTATGTTGATGAAAAAAATTAAAAGCAACCGAATATGTTTTGTTGAGTTAAAGTCGAAAACAAACTACATGTAACTATGCCATGACAAAAGAAGAAAAACCAACAAAAGACAAAGAACTGCCTACAAAAAACAATATTCAATATTAACGACTTGGCAGTTCGTATCCCACCAAAAACTGGTTGTCATAGATTGAGTGACAAAAAAGTGATTTTTTTAAAATGGCACTTCACCTTATTTAAATTTACAAATGTCATGAATCTTATTTTTATATTTGTTATATTAGTACCAACATTTAAAATTTTTGGCTGATTTTGATAAAGATATTTTGTCAAAATATAGCAGAATTCTGTGTATTTCGTAAGGAATATTTTTTAAATTCGTGCATATTATATGTACGATATTCCCTGGAAAAAATACATATTTTGAATAAATTTTAGAATATTTAATGTCAAAATTATACATATTTCATTTGATCTGATTCTTGAATGTAGTATTCTCTATTAAATTTGACAAAAGTATAACTAACATTCAAAAATAAACTATAATTGCTAAAACAACACACCTGAAGTTTATACACCTGTAATTAAAATTGGACAATCCTGGATTACTTCGTAGATTTATTGTGTTACTAATTTAGTTGACTATTGACTTTCTTTTAAAGTTGAGTTGTACTAACATTTCTGTTAATTACCTAGGATCTTTGAAATTTGAATAATTCAAGAACTTAATGTTATACTTTCGTTTTTGTGTTTTGACAAAATTGTAATGTAATTATACCACTGCATAACATTTATTTTCTTCTATATTTTCCTTAATCGTTTAGCAACAGGGTCGATGCCACTGCTGACATGTCCGACGGTACAACCAGCCCATAATTGCTGTATTGACATGGAATATCATTGAAACGTCATTGTTTGAAAATTTTCAGTAAAGTTAAAATCATTTGCAAAAAAAAAAAGAGCTGCTCTTAGATGGTCTATTCATTATTTGGAAAAACGTTTAGGAATTTTTGGTTTTCAATGCTTCAAAACTTCCTAATTAATTTGTCTTACCGAGTATTTTGACTAAAGCGCCATTGACGAGTCTTGTGAAGACGATCCGCACGTTTAGCGTTCAGATTATAAGCGTTTGGTGCGTTTTTAGTTTCCACAGTTTTCAAAATTTGAAAACAACAATTTAATGATAGCCACTCTTTTCGGAGCAAACAAATTTTTCAATCTTTTATACAACCTACACCAGCACCTGTTATTTTTTATATTTTTGTTATTTAGTTTCATGATTTTTAAACTTGTTAATAAACAAACACTATTCTTTCAAAATTGTCAATAGTATACCAGGTGTGTTTTAAGTCAAACTCATTTTATTTACATGAAACTATGCATTACAAATTTCTTATTTTCTTCTCTGGTCACAACAGCCTTTTATGTCTATCAAATAAGTGTTTTTTCTTTCGTAATTATGATTGGTTTCAATTGTAACTATGTAAGATAAAGTCACTATATATATGTTTTTCATGTCCTATATTTGTATAGCTACCATATAAATAGAAATACGTTAATCAACTGTGGCTATTAAGATTATAAGCCTTATAAAAAAGAAGATGTGGTATGATTGCCAATGAGACAACTGTCCACAAGAGACCAAAATGAAACAGAAATTAACAACTATAGGTCACCGTACGGCCTTCAACAATGAGCAAAGCCCATACCGCATAGTCAGCTATAAAAGGCCCCGAAATGACAATGAAAAACAATTCAAACGAGAAAACTAACGGCCTTATTTATGTACAAAAATAAACGAAAAACAAATATGTAACACATAAACAAACGACAACCACTGAATTACAGGCTCCTGACTTGGGGCAGGCACATACATACATAATATGGCGGGGTTAAACATGTAAGCGGGATCCCAACCCTCCCCCTAACCTGGGACAGTGATATAACAGTACAACATAAGAACGAACTATAAAAATCAGTTGAAAAAGGCTTAACTCATCAGATGGACAAAATACAAGTGGACGTGGCAGGGTACTTGTACATCCCAACAACAAAAGACACTAGGAACAGATCTGAGAGTACTCGCAGTTATCTGACAGCTAGTTCAAACCACTAACAACTAATAAAAAATCATGCATCTAAGACTAAATTATCAATCCGTACACATCCAACATCCAATGGATTTAGTGTAAAGACGTCATAAACAGTCAGAGAAAACATGACCTTGTGCAATGCCAAGATACAGGTATCGACAAATTGTAGATCCATGAATGTGTATATGTATATAACATACTAGTAATATTTAGTTTGCTTTTAATTTACTGATAACAGAATCAATATTTATACCAATACAAACAATATTCAATGATACAGTGTTGAATTGGTAACCTTTTAGAATAAGTTTATTTAAAGGAGCGATAAGTTTACAAGGATCATTTCTAAATTTCCGGGCACGGTTAACAACATTTCCGTAAAAATGAGGATGTGCTATCCCGTTTGAAATAAGTTTTCTACAGGTACAACCAAACTTCAAAACCAAATCTTTATATATCTTGCCTGGAAGTTTTCCATAATAACGTTAATTTTTAACTTTGATTGAGGCTGAAACGAGATGTATGATGGCTACATGTATGGTTATAAGCTTGTTAATAAAGCTCTCAACAATTCTTCTACATATCCCAATGGACAGTGATTCACCATATTGCAAAATTTGTAGTACTTTGCTAATTTGAATAACGGTCATAATGCCTTATCATGATGCCATCCATTAAAATAGGATTATACCTTCCCCCAAAATAAATACCCAAATATGCCAAATCCTAAGCCAGAAGAACAATTTGTCCGCATACAGGTGAATTGTTCATGCTTTTTGCCTTTTGATCGTATACAAATGAACATTGTCTACTTTGAAAACTTTCGTTCTTTTCAGTTTGAATATTGGAAGCGTAAGCGTAGTGTAATTGCTATATAAAATAACGAAAAATTTGTAAAATAGAAATTTCAAAATAGAAATAAAGATACAAAAAGATTTTTTTTCATGATTTGGCCGCTTATTGGGATACACGTTGTAGGTTGAATTTTTAGGGTAAACTTCTCTTATCTCAGCTGTTTTCTTGAGTTTTCGACCAAATTCTCATAAAAATATGATGATTTTTACCTTCCAATTTCTTAAATAGTCAAATTTAAAGCATTTTTTCTTTGACTTACACAACATTTTTGTAAATATCCGATAATAGAACATTTCAAAGACTCGTTAGTTTTAGACTCAAGACCGGAACAGACTAGATTATCCTCAAATTTATTATATATATATAATTTTCAATCAAAAACAAAAGGAAGTAACTCAACCAAAAGGGTCGAAGCCACGTGGTGCAAATCCAATAAAATAAAGTATCTATGAGTTTGCCATATGCTACATCATAACCTTATATGATAAAAAATCAAAAAAGATATATTATTTGGGCAATTCGCCAAATACTTGTTGAGTATGCTTCGAATTGCTATACAAAATATATTCGGTGCTGCCAAACTGGTGAAAGCTGTAGAGTATTATTTGCATGTTCAGTGTTTCTGTTGTTCCGTTGTTTTCCTCTTATAGTTGATGTGTTTCCCTCGGTTTTGGTTTGTGAACCGGATTTGTGTTCGCTTTATCGATTTATGACTATTGAACTGCGGTATACTACTGTTGCCTTTATTTATACATATATTTCATTTATGAATAAAGATGTGACCAGGTCTGTATTTGCAGCAAAACCAAAGATGAATGATATTTACTGAAGTAACAAGAGAGGCGTAATATACCAATGAAACCGAGAGGTAAATAACGTTTTAAAGAACTGTTCAAAAACCCGCTGGTGGATAACCACATGTCGGCCCTATTTGGTATCACTTGGTCAGTCTGTTATGGGTTATAAACCGTGCTGCGTTCGTACATTTGAACTATATGAGAAGCAAAATAATAACGACTTATTCAATATTAGCCTGGTTATCATTCCAAGACTGTCCCATGTCAGTCCATGACCCTTACCAATTGCCATTTATTAATCTGTTTGTTTGTAAATACGTACATATGGAGAAGCTGTTCTACAATTCGATTCTCTTTTGTCATCTTTTTTGCGTTGTTTTACAAATATAATAATTTTAATTCATTTATTATTGGATTAGGAATTAGGAAAACTAAAATGAAAACATTACAAATGTAATATATGCATGTGCGATAGGTCGGATACATAAGTAATGTATGAGATATATTGTCACGGAAATAGAAATGTTTTTTTGATTTAATTGGTGGTCTGTGCTTTCCAGACTTGACATCTGTGTTTTCCATACTTGTCATAAATAGTGCTTTAGTATCATCCGCAGCGCATTATAGAACGTGATTTTTGTACATACAATGTTAATTTATATCCGCCTGTGTAAACTTTGTAACGAGAAACGGTAATTATAGACAATAAAGCCTGTATAATGGATATTACAATGGAGAGCATTTATGATACATACGCAGAACCTAATGACGAGGTAGGATATACACATATTGTAGCCATTTCAGATCATCAATAAATTATGACGACTAACAACCAACAAGTTCAAATGAAAATTGTTTATCTGTTATTGCTGATAACAAATGTCCCAAAATATTATGGATAGAAAAATAGTGCAGATTTAGTTATCATTCGTTCTAAAGAAGCCCAAGGTTTAATTATTCCACTAGACGATTTGAAGAACATGTCAATGAGACAACAATATAGAATAGAGGATATTTATATTGAGGGACAGTTATTATTTGTCCTCCTGTTGAAAACATGCACACGAGTGCACACACACGTATGTTTTTTGACAGTCTTTTCTTTTAATGCACAAAAATTAATTTCATTGAATATTTTATCAATTGTATTTTTCATGTCGCATGGAGAAATTTCCTTGCCTATCACGACAAGTCGTCCATGTTTCATTAAAAATGCAACTACTTATGTTAAGGTAGAAGAGAAATTTATAAACCAGCAAATAATACCAAACCTTCAAGAAAAACATATTTGAAGGGCAGACTGTTACAATATATGATAATGTCAAACATGGAGATCTTGATAAGATTGGACATTATTTTCACAATATCGATGAAATAACGTCATCATATTGGGGGTTTATAAAGCCATTGCAAGCATGAATGATTTCGATATCATCACGAATGGTTGATAAACATGTTGGCCATTTAATTGAAAAAAAAAATAAAAGAGCAAAAATACTGAACTCCAAGGAAAACTCAAAACGAAAAGTCCTTTATCAAACGGCAAAATCAAAAGCTCAAACACATCAAACGAATGGAAAACAACTGTAATATTCCTGACTTGTTATAGGCATTTCCTTATGTAGAAAATAGTGGATTAAAACTGGTTTTATAGCTAGCTAAACCTCTCACTTGTATGACAGTCGCATATAATTCCATTATATTGACAAAAACGTGTGAGCAAAACAAACAGACATAATAGGTAAAATTGTAAAAAATTACAGAAGTCAACATTGTGCTGTAATCTTAATCACTATTCAAACAAATTTATTTGTATAGCTAACTAAGTATATACATGCACTATTCTTTCTTAATTGTCAATAGTATATCAGGTGTGTATTAAGTAAATCTAATTACATTTTCGCCAATCTATGCATTTAACATTTCTTACTTTCTTCTCTTGTCACAACAGCCTTCTATGTCCATCAAATAAGTGTTTTCTCTTTCGCAATTATGATTGGTTTCCATTGTTTATTTATGTCTTATTTATGTAAAGCTCAATATAAATAGAACTGTTTTAATCAAATGCGGCTATTAAGATGATAAACATTGCTTAGAAGTTTTCCATGATATCAAACAACCGTAATCATTGACTCTGATTAATGTTGAGATGAGATGCATGGTTGCTATGGCTATAAGTTTGTGCAACAAAGCTCTTAACAATTCTGATACATATCTTATAATCATTGGACAGTGGTTCGCTACATTATTACATGATATGTCAAAATAAAAAGATATATTATATTGGTAATTCGCCAAAAATTTGAGTCCAGTTTCCTGACAACTTAGGGCAGATTTTGAAGGTTATAAACAGAGAAGATAAATCCACCACCACCGAAAAAATTATGTCCCGATCCTATGACCAAGAATAATGTCGTTTTCCTACAAGGTATTGAGTATGCTTCAAATTTTTTTACAAAATATATTCGGTATTGTCAAACTGGTGAAAGCTGCGGAGTGTATATTCATCTATTTTCTCAAGTAAAATAATTCGGTAACCTTATTATCTATCTTTATTGGGTAAAGGAATGAATAAGAGTCCATTTAATATCTTCCGCTCTATTTCTCATATTCTAATTCGAAATGTTATCTTTTGATTTCTTTATGTCTCGTATACTTATATTAAAGTGCATGGTCCGTGTATAAATCATAGAAAATTAAGATTATGAATAACGTTTGGCTTGAAAATAAGGTTTGTGACTTTTTAAAACAATTTATAAAAACACAACAAAATAATCTGCATTTCGATACAGCCGTAAACGTTTTAATATTTCTTGTAAATACCCCTTAAGGTATTACAAATGGTAACACAAGATAAATGTTATTTACTAAATCAACAAGAGAGGCGTAAGATACCAAAGAAACCAAAGTGTGAATAAACGTTTTCAAGAACTGTTCGAAAGCACGCTGGTTGATAACTCCATGTCAGTCCTATCTGATAACGAGTGGTCAGTCTGTTATAGGTTATAAGCCTGGTTTGGTTGCGTTCGTACATTGGAAGTATATGAAAAATCAAAATAATACACGACTATTTTATATCGGCCTGGTTATCATTCCAAGACTTCCCGTGTCAGTCTGAGGCGCTAACAAATGTAATATGTGTATTTGTAATGGGTCAGACACGTAAGTAGGTATAATATATATTGTCACGGAAATAAAAGTTGTCTTTTGTTTTGATCGGTGAATTGTGTGTTTTCCAGACTTGTCCTCACTAAACCTACTAAATCGTGCTATAGTATCATCCGTAGTGCATTATAACACGTGATTTTGTACATAAAATGTTAATTTTTATCCGCCTGTGTAAACTTTGTAACGAGAAACGGTAATTATAGACAATAAAGCCTGTATAATGGATATTACAATGGAGAGCATTTATGATACATACGCAGAACCTTTTGACGAGGTAGGATATACACATCTTGCAACCATTTCAAATAATCATCGAAATTATGACGACTTACAACCAACAAGTTCAAATGAAAACTATTCATCTGTTATTGCTGATAACAAATGTCGAATAAAATTATGGATAGCGTTCACTACTGTTACTATATTAGCATGTGCATTGGCAGCTGGATTAACGTACTTTGTTATACAATTTCGATACAATACAAAAGTGCATAATCCTTCAAAAGTAAGCGAAAATAATGGAAATGCAAACACAAGTTTCCGGATATCAGAAATCCGGACAGAATGTCCAAATGACTGGAAAGATTTGGTATGTGGTGTTATAAAGAGTTTTCAGAACAGAGAACATGGTTCCAGGCTCGTGACTATTGTCGTAGTATTGGAACTGATCTTGTAAGTGTTCATAATGAAAGAGAAAGCAAATTTCTACACGGCAGTTTTACGCTGAATTTAAGGTGGATAGGACTCAGCAATTTTCAAAACAATGGGAGGTATGTCTGGAGTGACGAAACGATTATGAATTATACTGATTGGGGACCATCAGAACCGAATAACATCAATAATAACGAAAACTGTGAAGACATACTATCGGACGTGGAATGACAATAATTGTTTTATGTCGTTCAGATTTATATGCAAAATGCAAATTTATTTAAGATGTGGGCCTGGTGATTTGTTTTATTATAAGAATTCTTGTTATTCAATTGATATATCACTGGCTAATTTTACTGAAGCTCGTCAAAGAGGGACGAAAGATACCAGAGGGACAGTCAAACTCATAGATCGAAAACAAACTGACAACGCCATGGCCAAAAATAAAAAAGACAAACAGACAAATAATAGTACAGATGACACAACATAGAAAACTAAAGACTAAGCAACACGAACCCCACCAAAAACTGGGGGGATCTCAGGTGCTCCGGAAGGGTAAGCAGATCCTGCTCCACATGTGGCACCCGTCGTGTTGCTTATGTTATTACAAATCCGGTAAATAGTCTAATTCGGTAAGTCACATTCGTGAAAAGGGAAGGGTATTGTAGTTACGACATAACCTTTGTAAGAACAATGATGCAGATTTAGTTATCATTCGTTCGAAAGAGGAATACAATGTTATAGTTAGTCACACTTCTAAGCAATCAGGTGCTGATTTTTGGATTGGATTACAGAAACTAAGGAATCGGTCATACAGATGGATAGATGGCAGTAATGCGACTTACCTTCCCTGGCTTAAAGAACCTAAAGGAGATAATGATTTTTGTATTAAATCATCTTCCTTGCAGGGAACATGGTCTGGTGATAATTGCAGCAATAAAAATCGTTTTATTTGTGAAAAACAATTATTGTGATATGCATTAACATTAACAACCAGTAATGTTACAAAAATATAAATAGAACACTGTTGTAGCTACACAATACCAGGAAACCTTAGGTTTGTATTTCTAAAACGTTAGAAAAGTGAATGTTAATTTTTCAGTTGTGTTTTACTTATTTTCATTTTAGATCAATTTCAGAAGTTCACGTTTAGTGACCACAATATGATACAATTCACACTGAACAAAGATACTACATTTTTCATTCAGTACCAACATTTTGCTTGTTTTACAACTATGAAATGAGCGTCAATGGCATAATTAGTGACTGAAAAAAGAGAAATTATAGATAAGACCACAAACCAAATATGTTGCATTTAATGAATTCTCGATAAAAATAGCTATGAACAATTCAACTTAACACCAAAAATGTGTATAACAACAACATATTCCTTAGAAATAAAAAGTAGATAATGGATCCTTTACTTCGAATAAGGATTAACAACAATGTGGCAATGAAAAAAGGGGAAAAAACTACCCAAACAAAATTTTACAAACATCATACCATTAATGGAACAATTATCAGGTGACGGCCAGGTGAATTTCAGTTCAACCCTTTCACATTTCAGTGTTTTTGTCCAAAGTCAGGAATATCGTTTACGAGTTGGTTTCTGGTAAATGTCCATTTTGAAAAATTTGTTTTGGTAAGAGTCAAGTTGACATATATCATCACATCTTCTTTTTTACATGCATCTGCTTTTTTTTTGTACTGCTTCTTTTGACAAAGTAAATCCTTCTTATGAATAGTAAACTATTTTCTGGCTTCTTCATTCAAATATCTGCAAAAAAAAATCTTTTGAGAAGAATTTTAAAAAAAATTGAAAATAGAAGCAAAATGAAAAAAATATAGGCAATTTTATATTATGTCAGCGCAAACGTGCTAACTACTGGTTGGGTTTAGTTTTAACATATTTTATTTAGTAAATTAAAGCAAAATGGATTAGGCACAAGTAATCATACTGATGAAGTCCTCTTCATTATGAAGTCTTCTACATACTGGTCGGGTAATAACCTCGGGGACGACACTTACGGAAATGACACCGACCAAGTGGTTGTAAAGCTTACAATCTGGTACGCCTGTCACGCGTTTTGTCTATATAAGATTTTATCATTGGCGCTTAATCACAACAGTCAGAGAGTCATATCTTTTACAAAGTTGAAGAACTCCTAAAACCATAAAAGTCCAATAAGTTGTGCAAAATATAGCAAAATATGGCTAAAGCAATCTATATCTTGGGTAGATTGAATTCGACCCCGAATACAAGGTAAAGCGTATAAAAAACACTACATTTTCAAAATTGCAAAGAATGTGATTGAAAATAATGCAGTTGATGTTTGGAATTTGTAAGAATTCACATGTTAATGACAACGCTGGTTGAATCTACCACATCACACTATTCAAAAGGGGAGAAAAAGTTAGACCAGTGCATATCTTGTGTATATAACACACACTGAGTACATGGTGAATCGTCGCATTCTACGAATTCGCATCAGAAAATTATACCATTTAAGCAATTAGCAGTTATGATTCATTTAATATGTAAGCCATTAATGAATCTAAATAAGAAAATATAGCTAAATAATATGGATGAATTTATGAAAGGTTTTTATATTGGTAAATACTGTTTTTAAAGTTTCCAAACAAAGTATTAATAAATATATTTTATGAATGTTGTAATGATCTAAAATGCGATCAAATAACTATATGTGAAAGTGAAATAATGAACGTATTTAAAAAAGACAATACCGTACTTGTTTTAATTACAACATATGACAAGAGTATGTCACTCTTGTAAACACATAACACAAAATAACTAATTAATACTGCCTTCAAGTTACAGCTGCTATAAATTTTCAAAAGTATTAATCAAACCTGCAGTTTTAAATGTATTGATTGGTAACTGCTAATAAATGCTAACACTCATACAAGTATATTTGTTTAAATTTGTTCAAACCTTCTGCACGAACTGCTTGATGATCATAGCTCATAATACGCTTGATTTCAATCGTTATCTTTCCGTCAAAGTGTTTGGTTTTAGGTGACGTTATTTGACGTCATTTGTGCGTTTGTTGGGCATAAAATCTACGTCAGTACGTTTAGCTAAGGGATGAATATTTTAATGGGGATAACTTCCTTATGACTGCTTGTATAACTATTTTTAAATGATAAAATTAATATATTTCTTAAGGCAGGGTTGGATTATGTATATAAGAATAAAGACGGGTGTTTGCAAAATATCAAGCAGTCACAATTACTTTATCAGTTCAAAGATGAAGGGATCCAGTTAGCCCATAAAACGTTTAAATGACGTGAGAAATCAGCGTATTTCTGGTAATGGAAATGATATGGATGAAACGTATTAACGTGTTTACACATTAATATAATATATCCTTTTAAACATTATTGCTCCCAGCTGTCTTAGAAACAATACAGATCGTATTCTTCCATCAATTTACCAAAATAAACAATTTATTAAAGGCTGAAAATTTTAACATTTATTTTTTTCATCCGTTCCGGTTTTTTATTATTATCACAACTTTCGGTTAAGTTTTGACAAAGCATCCATATCCCAATATCGTCATGTAGAATTGCTACATTAATTATCACTGTCTGGCATTGTTGAAATTTAGTAAAATAAAAAAAAAAATCACGGAAATGGAATAAAACATTGTTAAAAGTGTCAACAGGAAAACCATATGTGGGGCATCGTATACACAGCTTTCAAATTTTGACCTGATTTGATCAGAAAATTACAAAAATGAATGATATTTTGTTTGTTGAAAATAAAACAACCCGTTGAATCAATGTAACTGCTTGATCTTTGCTTGATTTTTCATATTCAAAAATAAATGTACAAATTTCTGAAAATTATGTGACACACATTTTTATGACCCTACAATATGTTTTCGAGTCTGAGATAATACTAGATAGATTCAAATAAAGTGGGAGTATCTCACCTAATCTTGAGTATTCTCAACTTTTGTCAAATACACCTATATTTTATCACTTTCTTGAGATAAACCTAATTTCCCCTAATCAATGACCTTCTATTTATTTTCTGAAAAAAAAAAAGAAATACTACTTCTATCGAATTTCAATTAAGCTGAGATATCTGGGATTAAGCTAAAAAATCTTAGCTTAAGTTTGATAAATTAGGATCAATTAATAAAAGTGGTAACGGCGTGCATCATTGAGAAATGTGACATCCAAATACTAGTATAAAAAAATCCGGAATGAAATAAAACCTGAAACTATTTCACAATCGATCAATTAGATACTTTGCAAACTTGTTAGAAAAATGTAAAACGTACTTTCCCTGATTGTAAAGTTTGTATGAATTATATGAAGAATGCAAATACAGAACAGGAATAACAAATTTAATCAACCTGGTTAAAACAATGTTCAAATTAATACTTTCTGAAACAAGATATGATTAGCCTTGTTTATCTATTACCCTTTCCGCTGAAAAGATTGTAGATTATTCTTATGCGGAATATTATATGTTTTAGTACATATATGTAAAATAGCCTTAGGTGTATTTCATACTGTGTGTATCTTTATAGTTGTCACATCAACCTTGAAATTTGTCAAAGTTAATACAGCGATAAATAAATCTTTTTTTATATATTTTCATCGTTCTTATAAACGACAACCTTTACTTTTACTTAATTATCTTGGTCTGTCATGTAATAAATATGCTATTATAAAAGAGAAGATTTGGTAGATCGCCAATGAGACAACTCTCCACCACAGACCATCTGACGTAGAAGTTTACAAATATAGGTTATAGTACGGCCTTCTACAATGAACAAAACCCGTTCCGCTTAGCAAGCTATAAAAGGCCCCGAAATGGCAAACGTAAAACATTTAAACATAACAATCTGATTTGTATGTACAAAACAATTAACGAAAATCAAATATGATATACTGTAACAAACGACAACTACTGAATTTTCTACAAAGGGAAATGCCTGTACCAAGTCAGGAATATGACAGTTGTTTTCCATTCGTTTGATGTGTTTGAGCTTTTGATTTTGCCATTTGATAAGGGACTTTCCAATTTGAATTTTTCCTTGGAGTTCGGTATTTTTGTTATTTTACTTTTTACATGCTGCTGAATTGGGACAAGCACATACAGAATGTGATGTAACAGCATAACTTCAGAACAAATAATAAAAATCAGTTAAAGAGGGCTCAACCCACCAGATCCATACAAAACACAAAACCAATTAACAAAAAACACTAAAGACACAAAGTAGAGATCTGAGTGTACTCGCAGTTACTGACAGCTACTTCGAAGCCAATAACAATAATAATATGAACAATAAAAAAAAATGTTTCTACGACTAAAATATCAATCATTACTACAAGAAGAATAAGTCAAGTTATATCAAGAAACCGATTTGTAATTGTAAGTTTATTTTTAAGCAATCCTTATTATAAATATATTTAGTAAAACAAGTATCATAAATTCAAAATATAATGCCCCCTTCACATGCATGAATTTTTCTTACGTAATCGTACGGATCGCACAAATTTACGAATCCTTACGATTTGGCTACTTTTACAACCACTTTAAGATCTAGAGTTTTTTTTCGAGTTATTACGAGCAATTCAAGGTATATAACGGATTATTACGAGTTATGATGATGTATTTACGGCAAATTTTGACGATTTGTAACGTGTTGTCACGGATAACTACGAGCTACTTACGGGCATTCTACGAGCTTTTTACGTATTTTAATGAGTACCTCACGGATTGTAATGAGAATCTTACGGATTGTTACTATTCGTCGAAACTTTAACGTGTTAGTTACAACCTGTTCTTACAAATATTTACGAGTAAGTTATAATTATTTACGATTATGTAACTTTTAAGCCTTACCCAAAATCGTAAACCATACGTTAGAATACGAAAAGTATACGTATCAATATACGGATTTTTGCTAACAGTTTACGAATGGTTACAAGTTGTTGCGAGCGGCTTACGATACTTAAATATTGTTTAACGTTAATTAGGTACATGTAAATACCAATCCGTGGACAATCCGTTATTTACGGTTAACAGCGAGTTATTAAAGATGCTTGCGATTGACTCCGAGTTTGCCATCCGTAAGGAGTAGTAAGAGAAATCCAGGTATGTGACGTAGGCATAAACGATTTCAAAAAAATATTTTTCCAAATTGTGAAGAAGATCTACCATACATGTACATGTAAGTCGATATCCATCGAAACCATTAGACGTTACCCAAAGGGTAGTTTTTCGATACTTGTCTGATTCAAATGATATTATATAATTGACAAAAAAATCAGCTAATTAATGTTGTTGTCTGTCCTACACTTTTCATTACAGCAAAGATAACCAAAGACAATTTTATCTGCTTTCTGTCGGTCGTTTTCGGTTTTTATGTCCTCAACCATTTTATTTTGAATTTGAAGTCGAGCTTTATTACTCAAACGTATTTCCTGAAACTGATATTTTCAGGAGGTGCAACTTATTTTTTGTTTATCATTTGATGTATAAATCGAAATGAAATTTTTTAAAAAGTAACATTTTAATAATAAAAATTATTCACTCATTGCATCTATTTTACTGAATCATATTTGTACATTCCTGGTTTTCTAATGTTTTGGTTTGAGCACTCCTGATGAAGTTGTATCCAGAGATGCGCTTCAGACATACAAAATTCATTTTTTTCATTTACAGTTTAATAATATGTTGATTTTGAAAAAAAAAGAGTAATTGTTGTTTTTAGGAATTTATTTTCTTTCAATGAAGTGGCGTCGTTGTCAACTACGTTGTTTTACAAGCATGGTGGCAAATGAATCAGTCATGAGGACTCTCCAAGGAATACAGATAAAAGAAAATGTTTCTTCCATAAAGTGTTGGACTAGGTATTGATAAGATTAATGATTAAATTTAGATTTTATAAGTGTTTTCATTACTGTTATTTTTCCAACTTTGGAGCACTATATTTTTGTCGTATTGCTTACAACATTGAATATTTGTGTGTATCCTAAAATTTACATGTTTTTTCGTATTGCCTAAAAATAACATCTTCGTTCTTATACCTATTGTCTTCGTGTGCAAGTTGCGTTTCGTTTGATTAGTAGCATTTATGTTGTATAATTTTCTGGATTTCGTGTTAGTCGCAACTTGCGAATAATAACCTATTATTCATCATATGCTATTCTAGATGTTTATTTTTTCTTTTTTGCTTATTTTAATTTAGTTTGCATTGCTTTATTCGTTGATTTTTAACTAAGAAAGAACAAAGTGTAATTTTTTGTTCGGCCTTTAAGTTTGCACATGTCCCCCTATCATGACTGAGATTCAATCTCGAAATTTATAACATTTGACACAATTTGTGAATGCTAACAATCAATTACTAGATGGTTGGGTCAATCATTTTATATTCTTTATTTCCTATTTGATTTGGTAAGTATGTTCCTCTTTGATAAATGTAGGAACGATTAAGAAACTCCCTCAGTCAAAGTTCTTCTTTGATGAATCTGGCAATTTACTGTAAGTCTTTTTTAATCATTAAGCTCCTTACGTTTATACGTGTGTATGTATCCCAAGTTTTCAAACGTTTTGTTTGAGTGTTCGTTGTAAAGTTAATTAAAAAAAATACATGCAATTCTTTACCAATCTTTCTCAAATTTGCCACTGAAAAAAAAAAAAAAAAATTAACATTCCTGGGTTTGAGGTGTTATGATGTAGATAAATCCAGAAAAGCGAGAAATTTTTGAAGTGTTTTTACATTTTATATCTATAAACTTTTGATCTCTATACATCCAACAAAAACAGTTCACATGTATATTCTACAACGAATTTGAATTTCTATCAGTAGTACATATTTTTGTAAGTTAAAATATATATTAGTGGAGAAATTTATCGAGTTGATAGATTAATATGGTGTTTTTATAGCTCTTTAACGTTTTGTATTATGTTTTCGATTTTCAGTTATTATCAGTTATTCATAAATGACGGATGGATATATTCCAACTTTCAGAACCTTATACAAACTTTGAAATGCTGGTAAAGGACCTAAACAAATATATGTTCAAAAACCTCGCCCGTAATTATAAATTATGTAATTCATTGACCGCTCCCGACATGTGTAACTTCAAGGCATATTTTAGCGACGATCGATGTCTTTCAAAATTACTTTATTTTTATCAATAGTACCGCTTAAGTCGACGCTAGGGGCCGTCTTGACCTTGTTGTGGGGTATGAATGATTTTTTCATTGTTGAAGATTCTACATCAACTGTCAGGATGAAGAACAGGAATAAAAGCCCTGTTCATTGATAATTGTCTATGTTTTCTATGTATTGTGTGCGATTTTGTCCCATGTACATTTACTCCATATCCTTTCATTTTCTATAAAGTATTGCCAAATATTGAGAAGGAATCATATATTAAATTCGCATCAGGGAGATATATTCCTTAATTTAAAAATATTTCAATATTTGAGGACGGTACCGAAATATTGGCTCCTGGACAGGACTAACACTTCACCAGCAGAGGTATCGACCCAGTGATAGTACATGTAATTACATTAACGGTACCAATTGTACAAAACCAGATGCGCATTTCGACAATCAATGTCTCTTCAGTGAAGTTTCAGGCCAAAATAACTGAAAATCTAAAACCTAATACAAAACGTTGAATAGATAGTAAAACCAGAAATAACCTTAAGTAATAACTGTTTTACAAATATAGTATGTTATAAATAATTATTATTCAAAAATGAGATAACTTGAAAAACTTTGTACTATTATAAAATGTACATTGCACTATGTCGACGTATCTTTGGTGAGTTTTTATAATAATGTCGACTTTTAACTATGTGCCGTCATTCAAGCTTTTTTATCTTTTATTTTTCCCGGGTAATGGCTTAAAACAATAATTACATGATCACATTAGAAATGCATTCGATTTTAAAAATAAATGGTTATCTGGGGGCTTTTTATATAATTTTGTAATGAATGCGACAGAATAATTCACTTTTCGTGCGGGATAGCAAAGGTCATTTAGGTCGACGTGGAACTTTTCACTATTTATTATCGGAACGGACTGTATTTTGTTTAGCTTGTTCTCCATCAATTAACACTCAATTTGTGTAGCAAACGACACTTTGTGTGGTAAAAGTTCTAGATATGCTACGGGCTAGTGTTTTAATTTAAATGGAAAAATGTTTTATTTTCCTGGAAAATGTCTATCAATAAACGGGAGGTTGTGAGAACCTCGATAAAAAGGTATCATATAACTAGTTTCATACAACTTTCCGATGCAAAGTGCGGTCCCTGCATTCAGTTATGTTAGGTTTTTTCACGAATATTTGCGACGACGCCGTGAACTCTTTGGCATGTTACCTATTTTACAATGCACTTCCTTAGGAAAGTTGAGATGAAATGTGTGCAGTTTAAAATGTAAACATCGTAAAAAAGTATGTCAGATATTTGAAAAGTTTGTTTAATATAAAAATGAAGAGATGGGGTATGATTGCCAATGAGACATCTATCCCCCATCGTTACATGAAGTGTTAAAAAGCACGGTACGGCCTTCAACAATGAGAAAACTTTTTTGGTATTGTTCGGTTATTTCAGTGGACTGTGATTTTAGGGACATTGAAGTAACAGAGAAGTGGATTAAGTATATACGAATTATATTTGTATCATATTCAATTGGAGGTTACACAGTCGAGTTGTAGAATCGTCGAACTATCTGTACATAAAACGTTTCTATTTATAGAAAATTTATAGAATAGAGAATGGAAATGAGGATTGTGTCAAAGAGACAATAACCCGACAAAAGACCAGAAAACAGCCCAAAGCCACCAATGGGTCTTCAACGCAGCGAGAAAATCCTGCACCCGGAGGCGGGATTCAGCTGACTCCTAAACAATAATGTATACTAGTTCAGCGAAATTGACGCTACACTTAACTCCGAAACATACAAATGTACCAAAATTAAAAATACACACAAGACTGACAAAGACTAGAGGTTCCTGAATTTGGATACCGCAAAAATGCAGCTAGGTTAGACATGTTTTGTGATATTTAAACCCTCCCCTATACCTCTAGCAAATTTGGAATAATGAAACACAAAGCAATATGCACAGTAAAACTCAGTTTAAAAGAAGTCCGAGTCGGATGTTAGAATAAGTAACAGAAGAAATTAAACAAAATGACAATGATCAACATAAAGTAATAAAGGACTATTAGTAGTTACTGATATGCTAGCCCCAGACCTCAACTTAACTGATCGAAAGTCTACATTATATGAGAAATCAACCACAATCCCTCCCGTTAATGGTATAGTGTCTTGCCATCATAAATTATACGAGAAGAATAAATCCGTATCATGCCAACAACTGGTTTAAGAATACATGTGTTTATTTCCGGTGCAAAGACCCTATTAGTCAATCAATATTAATTCTAAAAAATGCCACCTTTAATATCGTACATGAAACTATATTCCTTGTGAATAAGTCTGTTGATTAAGGTTTGGTTTGCTTTTGAGGTGAGTGATGACATTTTTTGTGCTTTGTATAGAATGTTGCCAAAAAAGATTGAATGTAAAATACCTGTATGTATATGATGTTTGCACGTTGATTTATATTTACGAATAATGTCCTTGTACCGATGATAAAATTTAATATGATAAATATAGAATGTTTCTATTCTTACTTTCACTTTCAGCTTTTACAATTATACAAATTAGATATGTCGGTAATCTTACATTGTCGATTGCGAAAACAATCAGTTAGTATTATCTTTACTGTCATGGTTCATCTTGTTATTAAAGAAAAAGTGTGTTTTTGAAATTTCAAAAGTTTAATGCCTCCTAAAATATCATTCTTATAAGGATAACAAATAATTTGAAAGTGTTTTTCAAACGAACCACAATGAAACTTATACCATGATTTGGGATAACGTTTATAGAAATAATTAATATCATTATGGTTAATGGTATATCTTATTATTAAAAAAAACTGACTATCTTACCAAAATGAATTAAATGAACACTACTGTATAACTTAAAATTGAAAAACGTATTATGTTTGATACATATTAAACAAGCTAAATCAATGACCAAAAAACCCAAGTCAGAGCAATATCCGAAACCACCAGTATATCAAACTATTTTATTATGCTGTAAGCACTTTCAGCACTCTTGGCTATATGGTTGCGGTCAGTTTTTGTTGGTATAGGGAGCCGGTGTGCCCTGAGAGAATCACGTACTATCAGCAGGGAACTGGCAATCCTCGTCAATTATGATCGGAGACTAACGCACTTGCCACATGCGGGGTTCGAACTAACAACCTAAGTGTTGACAGGCTAGTGATACAGTACATGAAATACTTATTCCACTTGGCAACCGAGGCCCCTTTTTGTATTTCAAAATCGTACACTTTAAATTGTGAAGATAATGATAATTCAATTTGTTTTTGGTTTCATACTAAAAAGGGCTGACTATACCACAAAGTGTAAAAAAAATCTGTTGTAAACGTTTCATGCAGTTATATGAATGTCTAATAAGTTATAGAATTTTGAAAATGCATTATCAAACTTTTACTTTCAAAAGCAGGTGCCACTCACTCATTACATGTCAAAGAGAGACGAGAGATACCAAAGGGACATTCAAACATAAAACACGAGTCGAAAATTAACTGACAACGCCATTGCAAGAAATGAAAAGGACCAAAAGACAAACAACAGAATACAAAACACAACTTAGAAAACTAGAGACTAAGCATTACGAACCCCCACAAAAAACCGGGGTGATATCAGGTGCTCCGGAAGGGTAAACCGATCGTGCTCCACATGTGGCACGCGTCGTGTTGCTCATATAAATAAAAATCCGGGTGTGACATTCGGGTTGGGGGAATGGACGATATCATCACGGATGGTTGATAAGGCAGGATTGCCATTTGATTGTATTATACATACAATTTATTTGTATAACTAACTAAGTATATAATATACACTACTCTTTATTAAATGTCAATAGTTTATTAGGTGTGTATTAAGTAAATCTCATTACAACTATGCATTTAACATTTCTTATTTTTTTCTCTGGTCACAACAGCCTTTTACTTCCATCAAAGAAATGTTTTCTTTTTCGCAATTATGACTGTTTTTCATTGTTTATTTATCATGTTTATGTCTTATCTATGTATAGCTCAATATAAATAGAACTGGTTTAATCAATTGTGGCTATTAAGATGATGATCATTACTTGGAAGTTTTCCATCATATCAAACAACCGTAATTATTGACTCTGATTAATGTTGAGATGAGATGCATGATATCTATGGCTATAAGTTTGTGCAACAAAGCTATTAACAATTCTGCTACGTATCTTATAATCATTTGACAGTGGTTCACTAAATCATTACATGATATCTCAATATAAAAAGATATATTATATGGGTAATTCGCCAAGTATTTAAGTCCAGTTTCCAAAGACAACCAAGGGCAGATTTTGTAATGTTATGAATGACAACAGAGGAGATAATTCCACCACCTCCGAAAAAACAATGTCCCCTACCTATGACCAAGAATAATGTCGTTTTTCTAAGGTATTGAGTATGCTACAAATTGTTTACAAACTATATGCTGTATTGTCAAACTGGTGAACGCTGCGGAGTGTATATTCATCTATTTTATCATGAGGCAAGTAAAATAGTTCGGTAACCTAATTATTTATCGTTATTGTGTAGAGGATTGAATAAGAGTCCATTTAATATCTTCCTCCTCTATTTCTCATATTCCAATTCGAAATGTTATCTTTTGATTCCTTTATGTCACGTATACTTATATTAAAGTGCTTGGTCCGTGTATGTTCATAGAAAAAAATAAAACTATGAACAACGTTTGACTTGAAACTATGGTTTGAGACTTTTTAATACAATTTATGAAAACATCACGAAATAAACTACATTTCGATAAAGCCTTAGATATTTTAATATTGTAAATACTCCTTAAGGTATTACAGATGGTAACAAAAGATGAATGTTATTTACTGAATCAAAAAGAGAAGCTTAAGATACCAAAAAAACCGAAATGTGAATGAACGTTTTCAAGAACGTTCCAAAAACACGCTGGTTGATAACCCCATGTCAGCCCTATCTGATATCACGTGGTCAGTCTGTTATAGGTTATAAGCCTGGTTGCGTTCGTACATTGGAAATATATGATAAGCAAAATAATACACGATTTTTTCAATATCGACCCGGTTATCTGTTTCGTGTCAGTCTGATGCGCTAACCAATTGCTATTTATCAACCTGTATTTACAATATTGTATATACGTTTATATGGAGAAGCTGTTCTTCATTTCTATCTCTTGTGTCTTATCTTTTTTTGCTTTGTTTTACAAATATGATATGTTTAATGCATTTGTAATTGGCGATTGTACAGGGTTCATATCAAATTATCTCCTGTTTGTAAGAACAATGAAAGAACACAATTAAAAATAACATTACAAATGTAATATGTGTATGTTTAATGGGTCAGACACGTAAGGAAGGTACAAGATATATTGTCACGGATATAAAAGTTGTCTTTTGATTTGATTGGTGAAGTCTGTGTTTTCGAGACTTGACATCTGTGTTTACCTTATAAGTCATATATAGTAATATAGTATCATCCGTAGCAAATTATACAACGTGATTTTGCACATAAAATGTTAATTTATATCCGCTTGTGTAAAACTTTGTAACGAGAAACGGTCATTGTAGACGATAAAGCCTGTATAACATGTATAATGGATAATACAATTGAGAGCATATATAATTCATACGCAGAACCTTTTGACGAGATGGGATATACACATCTTGCAACCATTTCAAATCATCATCGAAGCTATGACGACTTACAACCAACAAGTTCAAATGAAAACTATTCATCTGTTATTGCTGATAACAGATGTCGAATAAAATAATGGATAGCGTTTACTACTGTTACTTTATTAGCATGCGCATTGACAGCTGGAGTAACGTACATGACAATACAATCTCGATACAATACAAAAGTGGATATTCCTTCAAAAGAAAGCGAAGAAAACGGAAATGAAAACACAGGTTTACAGATATCAGAAAGCTGGACAAAATGTCCAAATGACTGGCAGAAATTCGATGATTGGTGTTATAAAGAGTTTTCAGAAAAGCGAACATGGTTTAAAGCTCGGGATTATTGTCGAAGTATAGGAACTGATCTTGTTAGTGTTCATAATGAAAAGGAAACCAATTTTATAATCAGCAGTTTTACCCGGAAGTTTCTGTGGATAGGACTCAGCAATTTTAAAAACAATGGGAGGTATATGTGGAGTGACAGCACGAGTTTGAAGTATTCTTATTGGGGACGAACGGAACCGAATGACGTTAATAATAACGAAAACTGTGTTCACCTTTTTCTTTCAAAGTCTAGAAAGTGGAATGACAACAGTTGTTTTACGTCGTTTAGATTTATATGCAAAATGCAAATTTATCCAAGATGTGGATCTGGTGTGTGGGTATATTATAAGAATTCTTGTTATTCAATTAATACAGCACTTGCTAATTTTGTTGATGCTCGTAATTCTTGTAAGAAAAATAGTGCAGATTTAGTTATCATTCGTTCTAAAGAGGAACACAATTTCATAATAAGTCAAACTACTAAGCACTCGTCGGGTGCCGATGTTTGGGTTGGATTACAGAGACGTAGTAATCAGACATATAAATGGATAGATGGTAATAATACGAATTACCTCCCTTGCTTAAAAAACCCAAAGGAGATGATACCTTGTGTATCAAATCTTCTTTCGCGCTTGGAACATGGTTAGGTGATTATTGCAAAAATACAAATCGTTTTATTTGTGAAAAACAAATAAGTTAAAATACATAACGTTGACAACCTAATTTTTCTAGACAAAAAATATCAGTAGAACGCTGTTCCAGCTATGAAATACCATTAAACTTTATGTATGTATTTTAAAAAGTAAAACATGTCAATATTGATTTTCCTTGATGTTTTACATATTTTCTTTCGTGATGAATTAAAGAATTTCACGTTAAGTGACCATGAGATGATACAATGTACACCGAACAAAGATACCAACTGTTTTCATTCAATACCAACACTTTGAATGTTTTATAACCATTAGATAAACGTCAATGGAACAATAAGTCACTATAAAGTAAATTCAAGGAATAAACAAAAAATATAAATATCAAAATTTTCCAGTGATGGCCGGGGTTGAACTCCATTCGTCTGAAAAGTTCATACTCAATAAGATATATCGTGTATAAAACTGGCAAACAATAAAAATCGACCATAATCAATAGAGATCTGAAATACAGTTCTCTCTTTATTGAACAATATGGAAATAATGGATACATAATAATATAGTAATGTTTATTTCATGATTTAGAATACTAACAGTTACTAACTAGATTATATATATACAATCTAATGTTTAACGAGGCCGGGATAAGGTATCGGTACTTTCTGTATCTAACTAACAAATGTTAAAAATTTTCAATAAAGTATGATGAAATTTAAAAAAAAAAAAAAAAAAAACAAATCAATAGAGATAAAAAACTATGCAATTAAACAGTGCATCTAGTAAATAATCCAGTTCAAAGAGTATAACTTTAAAATTCAGACCTCCTGTACAGTGCGGTTAGGATAAAGTGTATCTTTCAACGTTATCCAGTTTGTTTTTCCAGATAAGAAAAAATGTTTTGTCCAAGTGTTTAAGCTTTGTATTATTTGGACTAGGTACTGATAGGAATAAAATATGAAATTTTGATATTATAAGTGTTTTTATTACTGTTATTTTTCCAATTCGGGAGCATTACCGTTTTGTTCGTATAGCTCACAACATAACATTTTTGTTCGTATTGCCTAAACTTAACATCTTTGTTCGTATACCTATTGTTTTCGTGCGCAAGTCGCATTTTGTTTGATTAGTCGCATTTATATTTTATTATTTTTTGGATTTAGTGTTAGTCCAAACCTGGCCTATTATTCATCAAATGGTATTTTATATGTTTGTTTTTTTCGCCTATTTTAATTTAGTTTGCAATTGCTTTAATTGTTGATTTTTAACTAGAGATGAACAAAGTGTATTTGTTTTTCGCTCTTTAATTTTGCACATGTTCCGCCTGTCATGACTGAGATTTAAACTCGAAATTTATAACATTTGATACAATTTGTGACTGTTAACACTCAATACTAGATTGTTGGGACAATCGTGTCATATTCTATATTTCCGTTTAATTTGATATATAGTATATTCCTCTTCGATCAATTTTGGAATGACTAAGAAACTCCCTCAGCCAAAGTTCATGATAAATTTGGCTATTTACGTCCTTTTTTATTCTACAGCTCATAAAAGAGAGGCAAAAGATACCAAAGAGACATTAAAACTCATAGTCGACAATAAATTGACAACGCCATGACTTAAAAAGAAAAAAGACAAACAGACAAACAACAGTACACAAAACACAAAACACAACATAGAAAACTAAAGACTGAGCAACACAAACCCAATAAAAAACTGGGGGTGATCTCAGGTGCTCCGGAAGGGTAAGCAGATCCTGCTCCACATGTGGCACCCGTCGTGTTGGTCATGTTAGTACAAACCCGGTGATAAGTCTAATTCGGTAGGTCACATTCGGGGAAAAGGGGGATGGACTGTAGTTACGACAATTGGCACATATCCGTTGTCATCTGTGAAACAGATATTTCATAATGGTCGACCAACTCGTGATCAAGTCCGTAAAATTTACGAAGGGATGATTTCAACTTGGTTAACAAGTAAGAGCAATAGCAAAAAACAAATCCCCCTTAAAGTATACCTTACAGTTTTATTATGCTGTCAGTAGATGTTGGGTATATGTCATTTAGACAGCAATCCAACAAACTAGATTAGAAACGAAATCTTCAGGTTAACAAAATGCCTTCATCAACAGCTGGAGTAGTGAATTATCTTTAAAAAAAAATATCGTTCTTTGGGACTTTGAATTTGATTGAGTTATTCATTGATTGTTATTATTTAATTCCACATTAGCACTCTTGGCAATATGGTTGCGGCCAGGGAGACGGAGTGCCCGAAAAGAATCACATACTTTCGGCAGGAAACTGGCCATCCTAGTCAACTACGACTGGAATCAAACGCAAATGCCAGATGCAGAGTTCGAACTCACAACCTCAGTGTTGACAGGCTAATGTTACAGCAGATGAAATACATAGACCACTTGGCCACCGCTACCCCTTTTTGAATTAGAAAAATCGTACACTTTAAAAAAATCGTGTAGATAATATTTTTTCAATTTTTATTGGTTTTATATCATTAATTAAAAAGGACAAACTATCCTACAAAGTGTTGTGAAAAAAATAAATTGTTTTAAAAATTGTGCATGCAGTAATATAATTTTCTAATAATTTTTAGACTTTTGTAAAAGCCTTATCAATTTTTTTCTTTCAAAAGCAAGTGCCACAAACTTATCACATGTAAAAGAGAGGCGAAAGATACCGAAGATCGAAAGTAAACGCCATGGCAAAAAAGAAAAGAACCAAAAGACAAACAACAGTATACAAAACACAACATAGAAAACTAAAGACTGAGCAACACGAACAAAAAAAAAAAAAAAATAGAGTTCTTGTTAAGATTATATACTATTTTTTTTTATATCGATGACATGACGTCATTCATTTTTAGGGGTTGATAATGCCTTGCAACCGTGAATGATATCGATCTTATCACGGAATGGTTGAAAAAGGAGGATTGCCATTTGATTATATAATATACATAATTTATTTGTATAACTAACTATATATATATATATATATATATATATATATATATATATATATATATATATATATATATACACTATTCTTTCCTAATTGTCCATAGTATATCAAGTGTGTATGAAGTAAATCTCAATAAATATTTCTAAAACTATGCATTAAACATTTTCATTTTCTTCTTCTTGGTCACAACAGCCTTTTATATCCGTCAAATAAGTATTTTTCCCTTCGCAATTATGATTGGTTTACATTGTTTATTTATGTAGTATTTATGTATAGCTCAATATAAATAGAACTGTTTTAGTCAACTGTGGCTATTAAGATCATAAGCATTGCTTGGAAGTTTTCCATGATATCAAACAACAGTAATTATTGACTCTGATTAATGTCGGAATGAGATGCATGGTGGTTATGGCTATAAGTTTGTTCAACAAATCTCTTAACAATTCTGCTACATATTTTTTAATCAATGGATAGTGGTTTACTACATCATTACATGATATGTCAAAATAAAAAGATATATTATACTGGTAATTCGCCAAATATATGAGTCCAGTTTTCAGACATTCAAGGGCAGATTTTTTTAAATAATGAACGACAGCAGAGGAGATAATTCCACCATCACTAAAAAAAAATGTCCCTAACCGATGACCAAGAATAATGTCGTTTTCCTATAAGGTATTCCAATTGTTTTATATATAATATTCGGTATTGTCAAACTGGTGAACGCTGTTGAGTGTATATTCATCTGTTTTTTCATGAGGCAAGTTAAATAATTCGGTAACCTTATTATTTATCTTTGTTGTGTAGAAGAATTAAATAAGAGCCCATTTAGTATCTTCCGCCTCTATTTCTCATATTCAAATTTGAAATTTTATCTTTTGATTTCTTTATGTCACCTATACTTGCATTAGAGTGCTTTGTCCGTGATAATTCATAGAAAAATTAAAATTATGAACAACGTTTGGCTCGAAAATTAGGTGTATCTTCTTATTTATATTGTGACTTTTTAATACAATTTATGAAAACATCACGCAATAAACTACATTAAAAGTTTTACAATCTCTTGTAAATACTCCTAAAGGTACTATAAATGTTAACAAAAGATGAATGTCATTAACTGAATCAACAAGAGAGGCGTAATATACCAATGAAACCGAAGTGTGAATAAACGTTTTCAAGAACTGTTCGAAAGGACGCTTGTTGATAACCCCATGTCAGCACTATCTGATATCACGTGGTCAGTCTGATATGAGTTATTAGCTTGGTTGCGTTCGTACATTGGAAGTATATGATAAGGAAAATAATACAAGTCTTTTTCAATATCGGCCCGGTTATCATTCCAAGACTGTCCCGTGTCAGTCAGAGGCGCTAACCAATGGCCATTTATTAATCTGTATGTATAATATTGTATATACGTACATATAGAGAAGCTGTTCTTCATTTCGATCGCTGCTGTATATTTTTTTGTTGTTGCTTTGTTTAACAAATATGTACTATGTTTAATGCAGTTGTAATTTGCGATAATACAGGGTTTATATCAGAGTATCTCCTGTCTGTTACAACAATGAAAGACAACAATTAAAAATAACTAAAACAAACTCATTACAAATGTTATATGTGTATGTGTGATGGGTCAGACACGTTAGAAAGTATAAGATATACATGTTTTGTCACAGAAATAAAAGTTGTCTTTTGTTTTGATTGGGGAAGACTATGTTTTCCAGACTTGTCATCTTTTTTCTCCACTAGTCATAAGTTGTGCTATAGTATCATCCGTAGCGCATTACACAACTTGATTTTGTACATAAATGTTAATTTATGTCGGCCTTTGTAAAACTTAGTAACAAGAAACGGTCATTGTAGACGATAAAGCGTGTATTGACGAGATAGGATATACACATCTAGCTACCATTTCCGACCATTATCGAAAGTTTTACAACTTAGAACCAACAAGTTCCAAGAAAACTATTTAACTGTTATTGCTGATAACAAATGTCGAATAAAATTATGGATAGCGTTCACTACTGTTACTATATTAGCATGTGCCTTGATAGCTGGGCTAACGTTCAATACAAAAGTGTATATCCCTTCAAAAGAAAATAAAGGAAATTAAAGCACAGGTTTTCTTATGTCCAACAATGGGACAGAATGTCAACATGACTGGAAGAAATTCGATGGTTGATGTTACAAAGAGTTTTCAGAAGGTAAACATGGTTTAAAGCTCGTGACTATTATCGAAGTATTGGAACTGATCTTTTCATAATGAAAAGGAAACCGATTTTCTAATCAACTGTTTTACCCAGACTTTTCAGTGGATAGAACTCAGCAATTTTGAAAACAATGGGAGATATATGTGGAGTGACGGCACCATTTTGGATTATACTAATTGGGTTACCATTTGAACCGAATAACGCAAATAACGACAAAAACTGTGTTCAACTTTAGCAATTTTTACTTTCAAACCTTAGGAGTTGGAATGACAACAATAGTTTTATGTCGTTTAGGTTTATATGTAAAAGAAAAATTTATTCAAGATGTGTATCTGGTGCGTGGGTATATTATAAGAATTCTTGTTATTCAATTTATACAGCACTTGCTAATTTTGTTGATGCCCGTTATTATTGTAAGAAAATTAGTGCAGATTTAGTTATCATTCGTTCTAAAGAGGAACATAATTTTTAACTACTAAACACTCGTCGGGTGCCGATTTTTGGATTGGATTACAGAATCTTAGGAATCAGACATATTAGGGGGATTGTTGGCGCCTTCAAACTAGTTTAACACCCGCCACATTGTATATGTGACTGTCCCAAGTCAGGAGCCTCTAATTGAGTAGTTGTCGATTTTTGCTGTTTTTCATATTTGTTTTTCGTTTATTGTTTTGCATAATTTTTTCTTATGTTGTGCCGTTACACCACTGTTCTAGGTTAGGGGGAGGGTTTGGGGCCAACAAACTAGATTTACCTCGCCACATTCTGTATGTGCCTGTCCCAAGTCAGGAGCCTTTAATTCAGTGGTTGTTGTTTGTTTCTGTATATCATATTTGTTTTTCGTTCATTATTGTGTACATAAATCAGGCCGTTAATTTCTCGTTTGAATTGTTCTACATTTGTCATTTCGGGGCCTTTTATAGCTGACTATGCGGTATAAGTTTTACTCATTGTTGAAGGCCGTACGGTGACATATAGTTGTTAATTTCTGTGTCATTTGGTCTCTTGTGGAGAGTTGTCTCATTGCCAATCATACCTCATCTTCTTATTTTTATATATAAATGGATATATGGTAGTAATACGACTCACCTCCCCTAGCTTGAAAAAGGAGATGATACATTGTGTATCAAATCTTCTTTCGCGCTTGGAACATGGTTAGGTGATAATTGCAAAGTTACAAATCGTTTAATTAGTGGAAAACAAATAAATTGAAATACATACATGTAACAGACATTAAAAACATGTCATCTTAAAAGCCTTACGTCATAACACCGGATCAAAAAATGTAAAAGTTATCGATAGTAAGCTATAGGTACTTTACAATACGCTGTTTACTTTACCAAAGCTTCCCACTTTTCCATTTCAGCATTGCAAAAGACCGTGCTTTTCTTCAGTATTCTTGTAATGTACAGTGAGAAGCAGCGGTCGGTGTAAGAGCGTTGGACGTCATGCCTACTTCATCATCATACATGTATTGAGTACATGGAGTTTAATTCGAGTAAATGCAAATATTCATTTATATGGAATGTTTAGTATTGTCTTACTGGTGGACGTGACATTAATAATATCGATGTTAAAAGATGAAGGGAGTACAGAACACATAATGGAGTTAACTCTTTACAATCAGCTGATGCCATACTATTAGTGAAAAGAAATCAAGCTTCTCAATGATCAAAGTTAGTGTTTGTCAAACTGATATATATCCAATGAATTATTCCTGCATATAATGTGGTTAAAATTTCTTGACATTTTATATTTTTGTCAACAAGTCAAAGTAAATAGTTTATTAAATTTTATGACAATCAAATGAGCCAAATCGATTTTAGTTAAAGTGTTGGGTACCTTAAATGCTTTTTCTTAACTGGTTTTTAATTTTTCATACTTATCTGTACCTATTGCTGTTTCACTGAACGAAATAAAAGGGAAGGATTGGAGTACTCATACAAGTAGTTTAACCCCGCCACATTTTTGATTGTTTCCTCAAAGCCAGGAATCTCGTAAGTGGTTGTCCTTGCTTTTAATTTTTTTCTGTATTGAGAATTTTTGATTGGTCTCATGCATTAAAAATAATGTGCATTGAATTATACACGAATTGTCTGAATGATTGAGAGCTTGTCATACTGTTTACGAGTTGATTGATTGTTGAAGACATTATAGTTTTCATTAAATGTCTTTTTTGAATATTTTGTATTGTTTAGTTTCTGTCTCATTGACATATAATTAAGATGTATCTGAAAAATGTTTACTGCATTTTTTGACATAGCGATGGTTTCTAATAAATATTATTTTTTTTCACCACTATGTCATTCACATATCTGCAAAGAAAATAATTTGGAAAAGAAATGTCCCATTTATTAATTTTTTGAACTACACATAGACGCAAAATTAAGAAATAAAGGCAACAGTTCTCTACCGATGTTAAAAAAAGATAAAGCTACAAAGAAGACAAGTTAAGGTTTCACACAAAACTGGCGGAATTGCACGACCCAAAAAGGAGCGAGACCGGTCGCATCGACAGGGGTAAGCTTCTCCTACTATGCATGCGTCATCCGCCATTCGAATCCACACCCAGTCAAGTTGTTAGAATCTAGAATCGGGAATAGAAGACAATCGAAAAACTGATAGATTAAACGACTTTATAGCAAGTAAGTTGAGATACAGACATATCGATTCGGTCAACCAATTCGTGATGACGAGGGGATATTGACTGATAAGACTTCGTCAAAATATCTAAAAGAAAACCCAAAATACTTCGCAAGATGTTATTTTTTGTCTTAAGAAACATTTTGTATTAATTGTGCTTTGATTTCATGAGTACAAAAACAAGTCAGCCACAGTAGGTGTGCACAATAAATACTCATGGAATAACGTCTTTTGAAATACTATTCCACCAAATTGAACGTATTTGTTGTCGATAAAAAAATCAAGCATGTTGTGTGCTTTTGTTATTTCCGTCTTTATTGATTTTCGTTGTTCTTGCCATTTTTTTCTCAAATTCAGTTCATATAAATGTATCTCTTTCCGTTTCCGTTTTCCGTGTCTGTTCCGTATTCCGTTTCCGCCGTATAGCAACATTCGAATTTCTTCTACATAAGACTCATTAGTGGCGATCGAGTCAAAACTGTTGGGAAGTAAAATCGAATACAAATTTGAAGAGCCTAAATAAATGAATAAATTCCGATTTTTTTTTCTAAATACGGTTATTACAAACTATATCTTGGGGTATATTGTAATCAAATCCAAGTAGTACAAGTTTAAGAGTAAAACAATCAAATGTTTTGATATTACTGCAAAATTGTAAAGAATGTGATTGAAGATTTACAGTTGGTTTTTAGAATTTTTTAAGGATCCCAATCTAAATGACACCGTTGGTTGAATCTATCTCATCACAATATGTAAAAGAAAACAGCAAGACCAGGCTGAGTAATATCTACTGTAAAGAGCAACCCCTGAGTACAAGGTGAAATGTTGAATTCAACGCCTTCACATCCCAAAATTATACCATTTAAACTTTACACAGTTTTGTATCGTTTGATATGTAAATCATTACGGCAATTTGTTACCAAACATGGTAAATAACAATAACTGTAAATGAACTTATCATAGATACCTGGATACAAAATATTGTACGCCAGACGCGCGTTTTGTCTACAATAGATTCATAAGTGATGCTGGAATCAAATAAGTTTTAAAAAAATCCAAACCAAGTACGAAGTTGAAGACCAATGAGAACCCAAAATTCCGAGCGGTTTTGCCAAATGGTAATATTCCTGGGGTAAAACATCCTTAGTATTTCGAAAAATTCAAAGTTAGTTTTATAAACAGCTAATTTGTAATTATGACCATATCAATGATAATGCATGTCAACAAAGAAGTACTGACTACTGGACTTTTAATAAATTCGGGAAGAAACCACCACCTGTAGTGACATCGACCCAGTGGTTGTAAAAAATCCCATCCTTGATACCAGGATTACAATTTTGTAAGCCAGACAAGCGTTTCGTCTACAAAATCTCATCAGTGACGCTTGAATTAAAAAAGTTAAAAAGGCCAAATAAATTAAAGTAGGAAGTTGAAAAGTTGAACATTGTCTTAGAGATTAATGTTGATGTTGTCTTTAATTTATTGACATTGCTCTGAGGCAGACGTTGAAGAGAACACAAAAATGACCTTGACGGTAAAACTGCAATTGAATAATATCGTACGTTCGAAATTGACATTGGATGCCGGATAGTATGAAGAAATGCGTGGGTTAATATATACAATTGTATTAGGTACGGTTATACAAGTTCGTTTGAACGACAGGACGACTCTTTTTTTAAGAATCAATGCAATATTAAATAAATTGAAATCGATCTTCAATACGTAAGTTTCAGGGTTTTGTCAATTCTTTTCTAAAATAAAACGCAACTTTCAAACGAAAAAGAGATAATTTTAACCGATGTTTGTGGAAAATGTCTTTGATATATAAATATTTCATCATTTCGATACTTAAAGTTTTGCATATAATTGCACATGGTCGCTTTTCTCAAACTACGGCAATCATACCACATCTTCTTATGAAAATTTTTACGATAAATCCGGACTGATTGATATTTTAGTCTTGAAAAACTTGTATCTTTTGTGGAAAGTTGTACAACCTTTAATCATAACTCATCTCCTTATTTTCATATACAAGTTTTTTTTTAAGAAATTGAAGAGAAATGATGTAATTATTAGTGTATTAAATAATGTTGCTGACTACCTATCGCCATAGTTTTGTGAGATATTCGATGTTTAGTCTAACGATCCTTCATCCAATCGAAACTTTTATTTTTGAAATGCACGAGGTCGTGTTATTCAAGATTGACATTAAACACACTGGATGAATACGTATTGATGGAAACATGAATTATTTAATAGCTACAATTGGATTTGAATTGGCTCTCAGAAACTCTCAGAAACTGTGAGTACTGTTTGATTGGTACTTTATGTCTTTAGTCTTATTGTTAAATGTTTTTGTGCTTTGTGTCGATCGGATGAGTCTAACGGTTTGCAACTGATTTTTACAGTATTTTTATCCCTAGTCAGGAGCCAGTAATTCAGTGGTTGTCGTTGGTTGTTCTGTATCATATGATGTTTTAGTTTATTGTTTTGTGTATAAATCTGGTAGTTGTTTTCTCGTTTAATTAGTTTTACATTTTTGTCATATTGAGGCCTTTTAATAGCTTGTCTATACGGTATGGATTTCTTTCGTTGTTGAAGGTCGTACAGTAACCTATAGTTGTTTTTGACTGACTCTGTTGGATAGTTGTCTCATAGGCAATCATACCACATATTCTTATTTGTATATTGTTCTAAGATGCTTTTATCTGTACAATATCGATACTATTAGTTAAAGACAACTTTGTAATTTATAAAAATGATAGGAACAATATTTGATCCAAAATATACTGTCGAAAGTCTAAAGTGATTTATAATTCAAGTCTAATTTTGAGACCACAAAACCACGTAATACAAGTTTTACCGAAAACATGACCTTACAACCATTGAATAGTTTCCTGACTAAGGACACACACATGAATGTGTAGCTAGGACAAACCAGTTTTTTATATAAATCTTAGATTTACCTTTTTGTTTACCTCGTTCCGTGAACTAACAAAAGTATTTTAAAGAACATGAAAAAATTAGAACTGGAAAAGAATTTAACTCTTAAATATGGGTACAACAGATTATAAGTCCAAAAAGAAAATGATATCCAATTATAAATCGCGGTGTATGAAAGAATACTCACAGGTACTGAATGTTGATTTCTTACAACAAAGTCATAAACGCTATAGGTAGACACGATAGTGTGCAATGCCAATGTAGAAAAAAGAAATTCTAGCATTGCATCAAATCAAATTATAGCGCATTGACGTCTTTTTACCCAAAATAACAAACTAAGTTATTGGGAAGCAACAGTATAATTATAAACGTTATCACTGCCTTTTAATACAAAGAGAATGATTAGAATTACTACAATTGTTTGCTTATCATATTTAACCGGAAAGCATGGCTGTGCTTATATAAAACGACTAATGTACCAGCAGAAATTCTAGCCCAGGGTCCTTACACAGCGAACCACCGCTCTACCAACTGATCTTAAGGAGTGCTCTACTAGAGCATCAAATGAAGACTGGTTATATATCTACTAGTACGGTGGAATCAACGTTCCAAATGATATTACCGTGAAGAGCTGGATGCCAAACTTCAATTTTTATTAAATTCAACCCCATTTATCACAATTCATGATAAATTCTTGAGTTTGAATATTTCGTATCCTTAAAGAAAAGACTCAAAATATAATATACACATATGTAGGGATTTCAAAAATAAATTTTTATCATATTTTATAAGACTGCAAATGCTTGTTGAAATTCAGTAGCCTGTGCTTATTGTAACAATGATGTTGCCACGTTCATTATAAAACTCTACCTTCATAATGCATGATAAGCCATGACATATTATGTATTACATAATTTTTTACTGCACAAGGATGTGATTTTCTCAGAACTCAATCTTAAAAAACGAGATACAAAAAAAAAAAAAAAAAAAAATCCGTCATCAGGTAATGCAAATTTAAACCTAGTGGTAGTGAAGTATCTGTCAAATTTGTGTGTTACATAATTGTTTGCTGCATAAGGATGTGATTTTCTCAGAACTTTATCGTTAAAAACGAGATACACAAAAAAAAAAAAAAAAAAAAAAAAATAAGATAAATAAAATAATCCGTCATAATATAGTGCATATTTAAACCTTAGGAAACTTGATTACCTGTCAAATTTTTAGAATTGACTATATGGCTTGTTGTGTTAACAGTAGCAGGTAAGACTAAATAGATTATAATGAACTATAGTATCTACAATTTGTGATTTATTGTTAAATTAACGGGGTAAGAAGATCATGTATACTACAATGGCTACATTTTCAAATTTGTTTTTCCTTTCTGGAATGAAATAAATATTGCCTGGTGAAGAATAATATTCTGCATTTAATTTTTATCATTGAGGGAAAACATTGACTGTATCTAGACCTTTCTCACTACATAAATATGAACCCACTCTCTAAAGAAAAGCATCCGCCCGAGATTCTTGATAAAGCAAGCACTCACTGCCATTATATACATAAAAAGTTTATCTGGTCAAAGAAGTGATTTTGAAATGTTTTACTTTATTTTTCTCGGACTCTTCATGTTTAATTTTCTATTATTGTTTTCTTCATAAATCAGGCCGTTGGTTTTTCTCGTTTTTTAAATTATTTGACATTTCTCATGCCGTTTATAGCTTTCTATACGGTATGGGTTTTTGCTCATTGTTGAATGGCGTACGATGACCTATAGATATGGACATTTACATCATTTGACCTATAGTGGATATATATCCTTTGTCTCATTTGAAACCATACCACGTTTTCTTTTTTTTTTAACTGAACTGTGTTCAATGTGTTAGTTGAGGTGCATTTTTGAACTGTTTGCATGCACGTTATACAAACTTTTTAGTTATTTCAAAGATTGATAAATCTTTATCGTGAATTTGTATTAAGGTGAAAGTAATAAATTCTGAGTATCAAATAAGGACTTAAGTGATTATACCAATTAAGTATACATGTATTGGATATATATATATATAGATATAGTTTGGAAAATGTTGTTTGTGCTGTATTTAGACCTCTCTACCAAGAAATTTGTTTTGCATGCACACGTATAAAAATTGCGGTTTTTATCCAACACAATCAACGGTTTGAACGTTGTTTTCAATTTATATATATATATATATATATATATATATATTTGAATCCTGAATAAAATGAATTTACCCCTGTAATCATTCTGATATCAATAGGAGGATGGTCTCCACAAAACCAGGTAGACATACTTGGGTAAACTTTTCCCGAAGGGAAATTCTAAAGGTCGCCTCAATCAATCTGCTAGTTTTGAGCACCTTAGTTTATATAATAACATTCGAGATGAAGAACAGCAATGAGACGTTGCATATGCGATGTTTGCTACTTCAACTATAAAAAGTAAAATAACAAATATATCGAACTCCAAGGAATATTCAAAACGGAAAGTACCTTATCAAATGGTAAAATTATAAGCTCAAACACATCAATCGAATGGAAAACATTTGTCATATTCCTGATTTGGTAAATGCATTTCCCTATGTAGAAAATGGTGGATTGGATTAAACATGGTTTTATACATGCAATCAGTGTTTTGTGTCCGGAACCTCCATTTGATATAAATCGTTGTCCAATTTCTGATTAGGATTAGCGTTTCCTTCGCGTACTTTATTTGGCCTGTTTAAACTTTTTTTATTCGAGTGTCACTGATTAGTCTTTTGTAGACGAAACGCGCGTCTGGCATACCAGATTTTAATCCTTGTTTCTATAATGATTTTATTTTCCTGCTATGTACACCTCATCCGCCATGTGAATTCACACTCAATAAAAAATCACAATCGGAAATAGGACACTATAGGTAAAATTACAGATCAGACGATTATTCCGGTATTTAAAGATTTAAGATTGCGAATATATGTGGTTCGTGAATTAAGATACAGTCACATCATATCGGTCAACTGATTTGTGAGTTAACCGTAAAACTTATGTACAAGGAACCGATAAACCAATATTTCCAAGATGTGAACATGCAGTCATCTCATTGAAGATTTTATGGACGACATCATAAGTTGGTTGACTGTTATGGAATACCTCTTTCAAGTATGATAACTATTATATTCAAATTGTCGCTATTTAATCTCATCCTCTTTTCCTCGAATGTGACCTACTGAAATAGACTTACCACCATGTTTGTACGTACATGAGCAACAAGGCGGGTACAACATGTGGAGCAGAATCTGCTTACCCTTTCGGAGCAAATGAGATCACTCCCGGATTTTTAAGGACTTCAAGTTGCTCAGTCTTTAGTCTTCTATTTTGTCTTTTGTAGATAGGTGTTTGTTTTTTAGTTGTTTTTAGTATTTTGTCATTGCATTGTCAGTTCACGATTTTCTGATCGGCAGTCGTCCGTAGCAAGACTAACTCTGCTTACACTTTCGGAGCAATTGAGATCACCCCCGTTTTTTTATGGGCTTCAAGTTGCTCAGTCTTTAGTTTTCTATTTTGTCTTTTGTAGACAGATGTTTGTCTTTTTGTTTTTTTTAAGTATTTTTGTCATTGCATTGTCAGTTCGTTCTTAACTTGTTTGAATATCCCTTTGGTATCTTTCACCTCTAGAGCAGAATCTTGTTACGCTTCTGCATCAAGTTACAATAGAGGTCAGCCACAAATTTTGTTGGGGTATATGCTGTTCAGTCTTACTATCGTTATGTTGTGTTTTGGGGACTTGTTTTGTTGTTTGTCTTTTTGTCGCGATCGTCTTCGACTTCAGAGATTTGAATCTTCTGTCTCTTTTTTTATACCAGATTTTAGGGGAAATTTTTACCATCTTCGCTATCCTATTTTCAATATTGTATAGCAAAAACATGGAAATTGTTGACAAGGATAGTCACAAAAATATTTTTCATCATTTTAATTACTAAAACTAAGGAATGCACATATATGACACAAAAAGTCAGCTTAACTTGGTATATAGTAAAGACAAGACTATGACTTACACTTATGAGGGTTCATTTAACTGTTGTTCATAACTGTATAATGGTACCTAACACGACGAGTGTCAGACGTGGAGCAGAATCTGCTAAATCCATCGATTTCTTTTGCGGTTCGTGTTGCTCCTTCTTTATCTTTTTATGCAGTGTTTGGTGGACTTGTTTTTCACGGCGTTGTCAGTTTGTCTTTACTTGTGAGTTTTGAATGTCCCCTTGGTATCTTGTGGCATTTGTATGTCAGATGTATATATCAATATTATAAAAAACATGAACTCCTTTTTACATCACATATTTTATCATACAAATTCAATTTCACCTGTGCTTTGATGCCTCCTGTCAATCGTCAGATGACTGTATGATATGCTTTAAAAAGCCGGAAATTACCAAAGGGAGAATCACAACTCATAATTCGAAGAGAAAACGACTAAATCATGGGAAACAAAACGAAGAACGAAGAAATGAAGAAACGACAAAAACAGTTTACAAAACACAAAAAAGAAAAAAAAAAAAAAAAAAAAAAACGCATAAAAAAGCGGACTTGGCATCACGAAGCTTAATTCTTCATCGTTAGTTGATATGCCCATTCAGTGTTTAAAACGTTATGCACGTTATCAACCAGAATTTCATCAATGATGTTTCCATCATTTTTCTTGCTTTGTGCTAACATAATCAAGACTTCATTCCATAAAATTAACAGTGCCGATGCGAACTCGATTACTAATGACTGTTCAGTGATGCTCGAAGCCGATATATTTGAACATCCAAAACCTTATACAAACGTTTGAAGAGCTGATGAAATTAAAAAGGACCAAGAGTAAAGCCAAGCCGGGACAATGAATAAGAGCTATGTATTAGGGAAAAAACATTCCTTAATTTAAAATGATTTCGAAATTTAATTATAGCAGATTATAATAAAGCAATATCTATATTTGTTTGCCAGTACGGAAGTAATAGCTACTGGGCTAATGATACTCCGGGGATTTACAGTCCACCAAAAGAGGTATCGATCCAGTGGAAGTAATAACATAAACGGTACCAATTTTACTGCATCAGATGCGCCATTTTGACAATTAATGACCTTTCCGTGATGTCAAAATATTTGAAAATACAAAACCAAAATAACTGTCGAAGAGCTGATCAAAATATGTTTATTCATTAAAAAGCATTCATATACCTTTCAGTACTTAATTGTTCAATAATGAAACAAAACTAGGCTGGAAAAATTGGGATTCCTCTAATTTTTAACTGGTCACATGATATATGACGCTAAAGGTTGGTGTCCTACCAATTAGTCCACTACTTAAAAGGTGATATTAGCTTGACGTACCGATGGAGGTCTTCTTTATAGTTATATAAGCTTGACGGAAAATGTTCGATAATTTCAACGTGCTTTTATACTTTTTAAACATTATTAGAATTTAATCACATATCACAGTAAGAATGATTATAACCAATTATCTATCACAAAGTGCGGATGTTTTTTCGTTACTGCAAAAGGTAAAATCTGTTGATGTCGAAATACAGCCCGGCGGACGTGCAAAATACTCCTGGTATTGTATATAATATTCAACACTCAGCTGGAATATACAGGAATCTTTTGATCTATAATCAAAATGATGAAGGAGTCATTTTATTCTTGAGCAACACATTTAGTATGTTTAACATAATTATATTTAGTGACACATAGGAAATTATTATCAAATCCGTTTAATATTATTGGAATTCATAAAAAAGGCGATTGTAGTTATCTATTCAACTCGAGACAATTTAGAGCTTGACACCTTGTATTGACACCTATCGTCTTTTGACGACTCTATGTTGCCTTCTAGATGGGTTTTGGTTATATTTTTTGTCGGATTGCTTTTATAAATGTTTTCATTTAGACAATTCCAATATATTTCATTCAAAAACTATTGATGCTGAAGTGTTCATTATATATAAAACTATTTGAATTTGCATATGTTTTTGTATTTATATCAAAAATACTTCGTTTAATTCAGCAGAAGTTTTAGTTTGTAGTCCAAACTTTGGTTATCAGATAGTAAAATGATCCGATTTTATTGTAGGTTCTGATATGACATAGTTTTACTTCACTTTTTACAATTAGTTTGAAGTTCATCTGAATAATTTGGCTTGTTAAAATATTATTTCCTGCCAAGCCATTGAGCAAATATTTTTGTCGCTGTCGTGTCCGAAACGACTATATATATATATATATATCTGTTATATAGATTCTGATTGCTGGTCATATGAGTACAGTTTTAGTTAGTGTTTTTAATATGTTGATATCATCGTTCATCAGTATGTTTCAGTGCGCATGTGTTGTGGTATCGATATCTAGTAAATAATTGTCCCCAAAATGATGCTAGAAGCCATCTGGCACCAACAGTAAAGTGGTGTGAGCTTTAGCGTTCCGTATTGTATGCTACACTAAGACCTTAGATCCAAACAACAATAAAACAGTGTTTATTTTTTTGAGTTAGGTAAAGTATGTGTGTTTTATTTTGTGCCTTGAATTAATAACAGGTGTTCTACTGATCAATTTCTTCGTTCATTTACTTACTTAAGATCAATATCTTTTTCTTCATTATTGATAAACAAACAACGAGAAGCCTGCAATGAAAATTACAAAAATGCCGTCAAATGTGTTAATATTTAAAAACTTAAAAGTAACACACTGTGTAAAAAATAAGCTAAATAGTTTTTTACTATCAATTCCAAAAAATTTCATTCGGATAACTGAATATTTGTACGATTAAAAAAGAGATGAACACATTAATCTTGTCTATACAAGTTGTTATAGAACAATACAATACTATTGTTTAGAATGGCATATCATTGACAATTAATAGTCTCTGCGCATGCATTGAATTAAAATATGTTTTTTTAAATACCTAATAAATGTAATATTTATAACATTCACATTTTTTTTTTTTTTGTTTTTTTTTTTGATTTTGTCGGAATTATCACCTATTTTATGATATACATGCATATTAGACATTGATCACAATTATTGCATACCTTGCTATTTTTCACATACATGTAAGGCGATACTCTGAACAATTATTTAGTAAGTTATATATACTCTGTATATAAACTGCGATTCAATGTCAGGCAACGGATTAGTTTTAAAATGGAGGCTATGAAAAGCAAACATTTTTTGTTTGATATGGTAGGAATGCAATTGATTCTACTCTGATTGGAATGGAGAAGGTATTTGTATTATAAAGATCGATCATAAAGTACTTTATTCCAGCTGTGAAATTAAATTTCATTCTAACAGCTGAAGCGTCTCTTAAAAATACATCATCACGACTGTTAAAATGAATGAGCCCCAATATGTTAAGTTGATCACGAAGTTGGTAAATCATAAAACTTACTAAAATATCACCGGGTTATATTTCTACGGGTCCGTTAACGACGTCAAACCATACCTAAAAATTAAAACAGATATTTCATATGTTTTCATAAAATTAAACAGAACACAGCTCATGTTCCAAAATTATTGTTTTAGTATTAAGGGAGACATTGTTAAGCATACGAAAATGCATATATGTGTACATGGATTTAGAAAAACAAAAACAAAACAAACAAAACGCAAAAAACCCTAATGAATCATGAAGGTATATGATTCTAACATGGTAAACATCCTGAGGATCCTCAAAAACTGTGTACCATTTGAGACTAAATAATTTGTCTCTGAATTTGCGAAGAAATGTAGTCTCTATCTAAATACTGCTAGTTTTGTGTTACATTATTATAGTGATAAACAATGTATGAAGTAAATAGTTAACTCACACATGCTGAGAATATCATGTAACCAAACTTATTCTTAAAAGGATTTTTACATACGTAGTATATGTTGTGATTATCTACTTCCTGTCACAAATTGTTTAGAAAAAGGGTTGTGCAAATGTGCTAGATGTGAATTTATCTGAAATGTTTACTGAAATACATGAATATGTATCCTAAGATTCGGAAAATTCACATTTTGTCTCACTTTAGTGACATAACATGTCTGTATTTCAAACATTTAACATATATAAACGGGTCCTTATAGACATCAAAACTTTCTTCTATGGATTTGCAGTGGCAACTACACTAAAAAGTGTATCTATATACAACAAAACAAAACTTATTAATAACGAACGCATAGAATATCCTTCAAAATTACATAGATCACACCTGATATCTTTCTCTAGTTTTTCTGACCACCAAGGTATGTCCAGGTATTACTTCGAATAAGAAATCCTTCGGCAAGAATACCTGAAATATAAGTAAATCAATTTAGTTGTATAATGATTAATAATACATAGAAGCATTCTTAATGCAGCTAAAATGAATCTTTTATAACTGAAACTTTAGTAGTCGTGCAATCAAATAGAAAGTAATGAAAACTTAGTCTTTTTGTTTTCGTTTGAAAAGCAAACTTTAGCAAGACGACGGGCGCCGAAGGCATCGGATTTAACGTCCCCATTCTGACCGAACGTGGCTGCAAACTTGTACATCCCGAAAAGCCAAACGGACGCCCCACTTTGGCGAGAGTTTTACTGCCGGTCGGAGGAAGAGCAATGGTGACCATATTTCTATTCCCCAGTCACCCCTGTATTTATTATTTACTTCGTAGTAAATACAAGTAAATTGTTTGTGATTATCGTTCTATGTTAGTAATCAGTGATGATAATGATACCAGTCACCGTTAAAACTCCAAAATCTGTATGACATCATCGTACGTAAAACATGTTTTAAGTAAAAAATAAGGTAAACATGATATGGATTTAAAAAAAAAAACACACTGTTATAACCTTCAATCAATATAATCCCTTGCCCAGAGCTCTCAGAATTTAAGTGGTGTCTCGATCGGGTTGATACAGGTGTGATATTGAAAAAAGTCATTTAATATTATTTATATATTACCTCTGTTGTTTGCACAGGTGGTATGACAACTTTGTATTGAAACTGCTCTTCATCGCTTTACTTTGAGTCCAAAAAAATACATGGCAGTTCCCGAATAGACTGTACCACTCCTATTAAAACAACATAAAAGAACATAATCAATGAATATAACCACACCATCATGATATATTTTAAGCAACATAATTACTTTATTACACCCAACCCTCGAAAGAATGACACCGTCTTATCTGTTGAAAGTTTACAGATGGTCATATAGCAAATTTGCCATCATCTGCAAATTGATTTTAGCATAACACGAAAATGGAAGCTTAATACAAAATTAGACTCAACAGCATACTTATAATAGTAGAAAACGAAGGATATGGGGTATCTATCCATGACACAAAATCAGTACATGCAACAAAAAAAAAAAAAAAAAAAAAAAAAAAAAAACAAACACGCACAAAAAGCAAAGGAACAAAAAAAAAAAAAAAAAAACACATACACACAAAAAGCAAAGGATCAATAACATACTATACAACAGTTATAAATCTGAAAGATGCTTTTTAAACAATATTGAAAATTGTAACTGTATATTTGATTCAACGATAATATATTCTGGCACTGGAAAGGCCATGACTTTTCTATTTGATTATTTATTTCAGGTGAATTCCGGTTCTAAGAGAAGTAACTCTATTTTACTAGTTACCTAATGAAATGGCCATTTCAACGGTAAAACAAATTGCTATATCTGTAGTGATCCTCCTTAATTAGTTATTTATATTTAGAAAACAACGTTCACGTTATCTGCGTCCAAACACTATTTTAGCAAAACCACTATCGTTCTCACAAATGCATGTAGGGAAAACCATTACAAATGATGAAGTAAGGAATTTTGCAATAATGGTTTATTTTCGTCCCTGAAAGGGTTCATTAAATGTTATGAAAGTGTTTGTATGATAAATCTGCAATCGATGTCAATAAACTTAAATGATGAATATAAACAACGATAGTTTAAACAATTAAAATACAGATGTACAGATGTACATAATACGCAATGCCTGAATCACATTGTGGAAATTACGTGGCCTTTTATTTTCGTTGTGTATTATGTAACCCTCACTGCTTGTTTTAAAATCTTTTTGTTTGTTTTACCTGAATCATACTTCGAACTAAACCAACCTCAGGATAAAATCGCAAGGATTGGTGTATAATAAATACCATTTGAAAATTATCACACAAAACATTTAAATGCACTTTATAATTGAACAAGAAATAAACAGTAACTCATCAAATATTGCGGCGATGATTAACGTGCACAAAGTAATGTTTTTGTTCATTTTTCATCACCTAAAACATAATAAAACAAAACTTGTTACTTGTATTCGATGAAGAAACATGCTATTTATTAACGCAAGGTTGTTGTGATTTATAAATATAGATGCAACAAGGTTAGACAGGATTCAAATGATACTCTTTTTTTTACCTTCAGTTTATAGATTAAACAAAAGTAGGTAGCACCTCCAGAAAATTAGTTTTAGCAATAAGATGGATTACTTAAGATAGACTCTAAATTTAAAATTAATAATTGGGTTTATAGAGGCCAAAAACAACACAAAGGAAGCAGCCAAATTCGTCTAAGGTTTACTTTGCTTAAAGGTTAAGTAACTCAGTTAAAGACAGTCTACATAATTAATTAACTAAATTTTTCAATTATATTTTATTATTAATATAAGACAACTATCTAATGACTATATGTATGTACCCACTAGGCAACAACTCAAGTTTTCGATGGATGTCGACATACGCTAAGTTTACTTCATAATTTGAAAAAATAAACTAAAAAATAGATGATATCTTGAAAGACAGTACAATGTGTCAATGAAATAAATTTATTATAATCATTACATTAACATAATTTTTTTAACTTACACCTGCGTATCGGTGTCTTGATGTGACTAAATTGATTCCTCCAAGTAAATAAAAGCATATTTTTATCACATGACAGACCACGATAATTAAGGAAAAGTTATTTTATTTTTTTTTCCCTATTTCTAAGAACTATGAAAACGTAGTAAACATATTATTCATCACTTGTTTTGTTTTAACATATTTCAAGGTGAGAGGTCATAACCATATTTACAACATGAAATAAAACCTTCCGGATATTTAACATGTTAAACATCCTCCTTTGTACAATAATGTAATAATAAAACTATGCTATTCCGCAATAAAAATAATCTTTTTCTACGAAAAGGGTAATAAATAAAAAAAAAAAAAAACTAGCTGTGTTTTGTTTTTGAAACTATTATTAATTTGATGTGTTTAGGTTGATTGATATTAATTGTTTATGCTATTCTATTTTTGCGTCTTCAAAAAAACATAAAAACCTTGACAATAAGGGAAAATCATATTACCTTTCTTTATAAAATTACTATGAAACCATAAAAAAATATCTAATTTATCATTTTGATAAGAAGGATGTAAGAAAGTCAATGTGTTTATTTAATCCCTTTTTTATTTGGTTGTCAGATATCTGACCTAGAAATATGTAATATGTAATTACGTTCTTCGTGTTATACACAAACAATCTTTATGTAAAGAGAATTTATACTTGTATATTAACCCATAAATCTTCACCTGATGGGATTTGAACAGATTTTTTCGGATTACTCCATGAATCATCGTCTCTAGGGCATCGTTAGCCAGAATTCTATCTCATATACCATTGAGGAATGGGAATAATAAAGTTGATATAAGATATTCCACTTTTAATTTATTTTTTTAAATATAAAACTGACGCGTAGGTATTTGATTTTGAATGAATCCAATTTCAAACCGTATAATTATATGAACATTTTTAAAGACCAAAAACAATAATGGCGGTTATTTGTGAAATCTAAAGATAAGTTGATAGCAGATTTACATATTGTTTTCGTTTAATTAACATTGTTACTTTTATCAAATTTATTTTTAATTGTTTAATCGTAAGACAAGTTCATAACCGACAAGTAGGATCTTGTTTTTTTATCGTTTGGAAGAAGACAAGGTCTTAGGGTTGTAAATCGCTCAAGCCTTAATGATCTTTGAAGATTTTGGCTGTTCGAAAGCTACTTTAAAGGCCATTTTGTTTGTATATTTTTACATGTGTTTTGCATCTTTGAGTTTGGAACAACCGGTGAGTCTAATCATTTCCAAATACACTTCACTCTGAACGCTTTAAATTCGTTATATTTTACTTTCGTTAATGAGCCGAAACAAAACAGCTTTTACCATAATTCTTGAAAAAAATGTACAAGACTGGGCTTGCTCTAAATAAGCTGCTTCTAACTAGTTGCAGTTATTTTTAAACTAAAGTTTAATTAATATCATAATATGTCCTGATCATTACTATGATAGATAGATGCTTTATGAGAGGAAGGGTGTTTATTTAAAGGATTAAAATATAATTGAAATTAATCTTCCGTCATTCTTCATCCCTTTTAAAACTACAATAGTTTTACAGCCAACTTCACCCATAATGTTATTCAACATGCTGAATGCATTTATCAATGACGGAACTTTATTGATTGATTAATTGTTGGTAGCTTCACATCATGTGACAAATATTGCATGCACGTTCTGGGCGAGAACAAATTAACAATAAATATAATAGGCAGGTCCTGTAAAAAACCCATCATAGATACAAGGATTAAAAGTGTGTAAACCAGACCCGATTTTCGTCTACAAAAGACTCATCTATGACGCTGGATTAATAAAGGCCATCCGGGATGAAGGTCGAGGAAATTTGGACTGCCACTGGAAAATGAGGATTAATTGCATTGGGACAGACATTTTGCCTTGCAATAGGCCACCTACGGACCTGTATTCCACAACAACGAACTTCTTTCTACAAGTTGTCAACTATCGGCCGCAATTGATGATGCTTCACAGCAGATTTATATATACAAATATCTGAAAGTGGTAAAAAGAAGGTGTGGACTGCATGCTTATAATCCAACCAAAAATCAATCACTAGATGACAAAAACTTGTGTAAACAAAAAATTTATTTTATTTTTGTTGTTTATCTTGACAGTTTCTGGAACCAATGTCTCCAACAATTAACTAATTATCAAGAAAGCTACATGTGGGCTTTAAATAACCTACTGAGGTCTTAATGCATAAAAATAAAAATCCTACAAAAAATATTACTAAACGCACGAAATTATGTTAATGATATTTTCATTTAACATATCTGGAAAAATTATTACCAGCATACATTTAACAACGTACTATCGTAATAACTAGGGAAAAGGGATTCGGAAAGAATATACATTCGTAAAACAAGAAAATAATCATTTTATCAAAGAAGCATTTATTAATTTGTGTTTGACTACTGACGTATGCCTGAAAGTGGAACAAAACAGTCAACTCGCATAAACCTAAGGCACAAATATCAATACTCAAAATAAGATGATAATTTTGTCACCGTGAAACCATGCAAAATATCTTTTTACGCATTGCGCATTTATGGTGTGTGGACGGCTTGCGTTCGCTTTTGTGTGTCTCGATTTAAAGTATTGACTAATGAAGATGGAGTTCAATAATTAATTTTGTTTAAGAATCAATAATACAATGTTGGATTAGAGTCAAACTGAAAATTTAGCAAACAGTCACCAAATAAGTATTTAATGTATATCCATAAGAAGTTCATATCTGGGATAAAAATGCATATTCCCGGCAAATAAAGACAATCACCTAATTCGTTTATTATGTAAACATGTGTATATGTAGAATGTATATCATTACTACTGTATATTATTGCTTATGTTTATAGTATCATTCAAGCAATCGAATATCCAGGTGATGCTCACACCACGGAGTGCTTGTAAATTGATAGAGATTTCCAATAAAATGACATACGTATGTAACTCGACGTTTGGACCTAATGGGACTGGTTATTGCCAACCACTGAATTTGATTAAATACGTCGCTCAAGTTTAAACAAAGTATTCCAAGACTTTTAAAATCAAACACTGAAATTTACGCCCATATAGATATTTTTTATCATGACGAAAAATGATAGAAATCTTGCATTTTTATTTATCACGTGATTTTCCAGATTTCCGCCTTTATTTTCACTGACATAAGATCACGTATAAACACACGTACCCCATACCTATCATACGTACGATTTGAGTTATCTTTCATGGTTTTGATTATGACAATTATTTGTCAATATAATTTGCATATGAACGCCCAATTATACTTTTTCTGTCTTTCTTTGTAGTGTATCTATCTTTTTATTAAATTTGTTGCGAGGGAAATATTTAGAAGGAATATTTTTCTTACAATTTCAGAAATATCGAAACTAGAGATGGTCGAAATCTGTTGAAAATTGAGATAAAACTATCGCTTCCATTTAATTAAACAAAAGTATTTTTCATTTAACTATTGCTTGCATTTAATTTCTAAACAAAATTATTTTTCATTTATTTCAAAATATTTTGATAATTTTTTTTACCTATATATGTTGTTTTTAGAATTAAGGGTGTGTTCGATTAGGGATTGTTCTGTGTTAATTTGTTTAACGGGAATGGTATCGGAGTCCAAATACAAAAAAATTTTGTTCTATCCCTTGAAGTAAATTAACTTATTGTATTTTATCCATTTTATTGATACACAACTAAAAGGGGGTCACCGAATTGATTTTACCGAATAAATCATTAACGGAAATGTGTAAGGTAAGAAACATTGAACAACATGATATAATAAGAATTCGTTGCAAGATGCGGATCCAGGATTATGAAAGGGGGGTATAGGTAACGTTAGAAGTGGAACAGAAAATAAAAGTATTAATAGGATGTAGCGCCATATATATAAGTGTTAGTTGCATATGTATTTAAATATTCATATTTAGGACGAGAAGATGAATATGAACCGGACTTTGTATTATACCGCAGAAAGACATGTCATCCTACCCGGACACATAATTTTGACCCCGGATCGACCAACCTTTGCTCTTACTCCTAAATATTGCGTGCTTGGCAGAGATGCAGCCAATCGTCAATTTAAAACGGGCGAGGATCGAGCCCAAGACTTCCCGCACTCGATCAGTGGTGTGGCTTTCATTGACGCAATGAGACAACCGCCTCACCAATTTTTGACCATTAGAAAAGAGAGCTAAAGAGAATTATATACCTGGTACGTCATAGTATAAAGTATACTAAGTGACGACGGTTCAAAACATTGACTGCTTTACTCTTTACTCACTCATTCCTCATTATTAACGTCTTGTTTAAATAACAGACAAAGTATACCTCGCAAAAAACTGATTCAAACAAGAGGTCAAAACTGTGAAACTTGTATGATGCTTGATTTTTTTTTTTTTTTTTACAACGAACTTATTACTTTTGGTGAACAAAATTTTAAACAGACACTTGGCATTCCTATATTTTATGTAGTACTATTCTACCTTGGTTAATATAAGCAAGTCACCCAGTTATTATCATCCATACATTTTGACAAACGCTAAACGTATGAAGTTAAAAGACATAGTACAAAAGCAATTTAGATGAGGTCATACATATAATTCTGTCAATTATTTTTGTTTTGATCAGGACCTGTCTAGATGTTACTAAATACTGAGAATGAAACCTTTAACCAGCAGTTTCCTTAAAATATATTGGTTTAAATGCGCACTAGAAATAATACTTCATAATAAAATTCCACAAATCTTGATTTTTCATAGACAGGATCTTTTTGCCAGTGTTTGACCTATCAAAAGTATAATCACCTACACCTATTTTGCGATTCATATTTTCAAGTAACCATCTACTCCCTATTGGCATTGACGTCTTTTAACCAAGTTGAGGCTTTGACTACCAAGAATCAAATCATTTTCGTCACCAGAAACAAAATTCAAGTTACACTACTGTCGATTGATTGATAGTTGGTTGTTTAACGTCCAGTGGCAAATATTTCATGCATAATTAACGTATAGAAAGCGTGGCATTCTCTGTATAAGAGGCATCGGATTTAACGTCCCCACTCTGATCGGATGCGACTGCGTACTTGTACATCCCGCACAACCAAACGGACTATCAACTTTGTCAATGGTTTAACTGCCGATCGGAACAAGACCAATAGTGACCATAGTTCTATTACCCCGATCACCTTTGAGGGGTTACTGTCGAGGCGAGCGCGCGACCAAAGAGACAGTGCACCACTTAATCCGGGTCAAACTCTAATTTGGTATTTAATTTTAAACGTTTTATATTTTGAACAGAACGAAAAGACGAAAGGATGCACAGACCCGTAATTATAATATCCCCTTGCTAACAAAAGTTGGACATAAAACTACGTGTTTGAAATTTTTGTTTTAATCTGATAACATTTAAATCAAAAATGAGAATATGATCTCGCTTCAGATTCTATTATTTTTATTTTTTCAAAACTTAATTTTGATTTAGGAGCTTTAAGAATTCATCGTTTGAGAGATAAATATATGGGTCAAGTGAAATGACGAAGTAATGATCGGTGTATTTGATTACAGGTAACTGAATTAATTATTCCCTTTAAAGGTTGTTGTCAATGAAATCATCCCACATTTAATAACAAAATACGTAAAGAATTAAAATAGCAGTTTATGCTAATTTTTCAATATCATCTATTCCAACAAATTATATGTATTCAACGAGCCAAAAATTCATACAGTCTTTGCTCCACTCCGCCGTGCTTCAATACAATAGGCCGAGATACGGTCAGATAGGTTGGTTATGTCGAGTAATGTCATTTTATTGGAAATCTCTACAGACACATTATCACTGCGACACATCGATAATATAAGACCAATATGCGTGCCGTGTGCAGACTCTCGTCCCTCTTCTACTCCCACGCCATCATTTCTTGTAGAATTTTCATGAAATTTATATCAAAGGTTTATACAAGAAAGAAGTTGGAACAGTGCTTTTTCCAGGAGTTACAAAATGTATGCCCTTGGAAATAGAAGTTATATGGAAAATAACATTAAAAGATATCTCATGTCTACATTTCATCTGCGATATTTATGAAAAAGTTAAAAAGCAACCCATATGTTAAAGTTGAAAACGAAATAACAATGCCATGGCAAAAGACGAAAATCCAACTAAAGACAAACAAATGCCTACAAAACACAAAAGACTGCACTTCATTTTATTTAAATTTGCAAGTGTCGTGAATCTAATTTTTATACTTGTCAAAATTGTACCAACATTTAAACTTTTTCCTGATTTTGATAAAGATGTTTTGTTGAAATTTATCAAATTTCTGTGTGTTTTGTAAGGAATATTTGCCAAATCCATGCATACTATACATACGATATTTATTGAAAAAAATACATATTTTGAATAAATTTTAAATATATTAAATTTGAAAATTATACATGCTTCCTTTAATCAGATGCTTGAATGTAGTACTTTTATACGATTTGACAGAAGAAATACAAGTAAAAATAACTTCATTTCAGAAATAAATTATAATTGCTAAAACAACAACACACATGATGTTATAGGTGGCACGGTAGTATTTCCTGGCCCATAAGGGATAATGATAGCCTTTTAGGATTTTCACCACTTTCTAACACTGCGAAAAATTCTACATACACAGTTAACTGAAGTACTTTCATTATACTAATCAGAAATAAATTTGAATATGTATCATGACCGTTTACTTTTTTGCTATTTTTAAACACCTAAGGCCACTAGTGCTTTTAGGTCTTTTATCATGCAGTGAATACAAAATTAAAAAATTCTCAAAATTCATTTTCACCTGTATGTAAAATTATTTCATATTTTCTACACCTGATTCATCCCTCAGTTTGGGAAAGTATGTTCAGTTGATACTGTATTTTTGTCTAATCACACTGTTCAGATACATTGACTTAAGTAGGGTACACAAAGAGCAACCTAAATTCCGGAATGCAAATACTACCGTGCTACCTTAACCAAGACATCACAAACTTGAAACCAGTCATGACACCTATGATGCATAGACTTCTTATTAGGAAACATATTACAATAAAGAATACTAGTCTGCACTTATTTCTTACCAAAAAATATTAAAGATTATACCCCTACCCCAGCTGGCAGATTTTCACTTTTTTTCATCTTACCATTTTTACTTAAGGAGTGAACAAAACCCAAATATATGATGTTTCAAATCAACACAGAAGTAAAACATGGTGATTAAGGAGGAGTTATTGGATTGCCAACTCTATTTATAGTTAATCTGACTGAAAGAAACAGTTTAAGCACCAAATCATGAAAATGATAGTAGAGTCCATTCCACATTTTACAGCATGCCTTACATTCCTTTGAGCATTTCCAGATTATGAAGGCAATACAACAAGGTTCTTTAGATGGCAGTTAACTATTATTCTAAAATCTTTTTGACTATACATGTACTAGAATATATCTCTAAGTTGACTGATTGTCTATTTATCATGTATGCATTAAGTTAAATTATGTCCCCTTACATAATCAATTTACATTTATTGTGCTTTTCAGTGTCAGAAAATTAAAACAATTAATGCCATTTGCATGGAAAATGAATAAACTATTTAATCTTGCTGATATACAATCCTAATCACATTCTTTGTCCAAAAAATTGTCTTGCCAATGTAAAGAAACCCCTTATGCTATCCCTATTTCAGCTAAATATGAGGGCTAAATGAATAAGTAAGGACCCTTAACCACTTACTAGTTCCAAAAAAGCTTTTTACTGGTGTTATGTTACCACAGAACTACAAATTAAACCTGAAGAAAACTAGTATAGCTGTACTTGTGTGGAAAAAAAAAGAAACTATATGCACTTTATTTATTACGGTGAAAATTATAGGGCGTACAGGCAACTAAAATATGTCGCGTCTCAAATTCCAGTTGTTGCACATGTGTCAGACACTGCGAAAAGTTAAAGCGAAACTTTATAATTAAAAATATATTGCAAGTTACTTAAAAATAAAGAAATTTTACTTTCTGGGTAAATTTTAACATTAGTATCCACAGATCAGGCAAAATTTGCTGAATCAGCAATTTTCACTCCCAGGGTGAAATTGAAGGGCTGTTTTATTCTACTGGCCCTTAATCAACTTTTTATTGATTAACTTACAAATTGCATAGGTAAAAAATACCTTTATTGATTTAGTGTTAACATATATATCCCAGTTAAGGTGGCACGGTAGTATTTCCTGGCCCATAAGGGATAATGATAGCCTTTTAGGATTTTCACCACTTTCTAACACTGCGAAAAATTCTACATACACAGTTAACTGAAGTACTTTCATTATACTAATCAGAAATAAATTTGAATATGTATCATGACCGTTTACTTTTTTGCTATTTTTAAACACCTAAGGCCACTAGTGCTTTTAGGTCTTTTATCATGCAGTGAATACAAAATTAAAAAATTCTCAAAATTCATTTTCACCTGTATGTAAAATTATTTCATATTTTCTACACCTGATTCATCCCTCAGTTTGGGAAAGTATGTTCAGTTGATACTGTATTTTTGTCTAATCACACTGTTCAGATACATTGACTTAAGTAGGGTACACAAAAGAGCAACCTAAATTCCGGAATGCAAATACTACCGTGCTACCTTAACCAAGACATCACAAACTTTAAACCAGTCATGACACCTATGATGCATAGACTTCTTATTAGGAAACATATTACAATAAAGAATACTAGTCTGCACTTATTTCTTACCAAAAAATATTAAAGATTATACCCCTACCCCAGCTGGCAGATTTTCACTTTTTTCATCTTACCATTTTTACTTAAGGAGTGAACAAAACCCAAATATATGATGTTTCAAATCAACACAGAAGTAAAACATGGTGATTAAGGAGGAGTTATTGGATTGCCAACTCTATTTATAGTTAATCTGACTGAAAGAAACAGTTTAAGCACCAAATCATGAAAATGATAGTAGAGTCCATTCCACATTTTACAGCATGCCTTACATTCCTTTGAGCATTTCCAGATTATGAAGGCAATACAACAAGGTTCTTTAGATGGCAGTTAACTATTATTCTAAAATCTTTTGACTATACATGTACTAGAATATATCTCTAAGTTGACTGATTGTCTATTTATCATGTATGCATTAAGTTAAATTATGTCCCTTACATAATCAATTTACATTTATTGTGCTTTTCAGTGTCAGAAAATTAAAACAATTAATGCCATTTGCATGGAAAATGAATAAACTATTTAATCTTGCTGATATACAATCCTAATCACATTCTTTGTCCAAAAATTGTCTTGCCAATGTAAAGAAACTCCTTATGCTATCCCTATTTCAGCTAAATATGAGGGCTAAATGAATAAGTAAGGACCCTTAACCACTTACTAGTTCCAAAAAGCTTTTACTGGTGTTATGTTACCACAGAACTACAAATTAAACCTGAAGAAAACTAGTATAGCTGTACTTGTGTGGAAAAAAAAAAAACTATGCACTTTATTTATTACGGTGAAAATTATAGGGCGTACAGGCAACTAAAATATATCGCGTCTCAAATTCCAGTTGTTGCACATGTGTCAGACACTGCGAAAAGTTAAAGTGAAACTTTATAATTAAAAATATATTGCAAGTTACTTAAAAATAAAGAAATTTTACTTTCTGGGTAAATTTTAACATTAGTATCCACAGATCAGGCAAAATTTGCTGAATCAGCAATTTTCACTCCCAGGGTGAAATTGAAGGGCTGTTTTATTCTACTGGCCCTTAATCAACTTTTTATTGATTAACTTACAAATTGCATAGGTAAAAAAATACCTTTATTGATTTAGTGTTAACATATATATCCCAGTTAAGGTGGCACGGTAGTATTTCCTGGCCCATAAGGGATAATGATAGCCTTTTAGGATTTTCACCACTTTCTAACACTGCGAAAAATTCTACATACACAGTTAACTGAAGTACTTTCATTATACTAATCAGAAATAAATTTGAATATGTATCATGACCGTTTACTTTTTGCTATTTTAAACACCTAAGGCCACTAGTGCTTTTAGGTCTTTTATCATGCAGTGAATACAAAATTAAAAATTCTCAAAATTCATTTTCACCTGTATGTAAAATTATTTCATATTTTTCTACACCTGATTCATCCCTCAGTTTGGGAAAGTATGTTCAGTTGATACTGTATTTTTTGTCTAATCACACTGTTCAGATACATTGACTTAAGTAGGGTACACAAAAGAGCAACCTAAATTCCGGAATGCAAATACTACCGTGCTACCTTAACCAAGACATCACAAACTTTAAACCAGTCATGACACCTATGATGCATAGACTTCTTATTAGGAAACATATTACAATAAAGAATACTAGTCTGCACTTATTTCTTACCAAAAAATATTAAAGATTATACCCCTACCCCAGCTGGCAGATTTTCACTTTTTTTCATCTTACCATTTTACTTAAGGAGTGAACAAAACCCAAATATATGATGTTTCAAATCAACACAGAAGTAAAACATGGTGATTAAGGAGGAGTTATTGGATTGCCAACTCTATTTATAGTTAATCTGACTGAAAGAAACAGTTTAAGCACCAAATCATGAAAAATGATAGTAGAGTCCATTCCACATTTTACAGCATGCCTTACATTCCTTTGAGCATTTCCAGATTATGAAGGCAATACAACAAGGTTCTTTAGATGGCAGTTAACTATTATTCTAAAATCTTTTTGACTATACATGTACTAGAATATATCTCTAAGTTGACTGATTGTCTATTTATCATGTATGCATTAAGTTAAATTATGTCCCCTTACATAATCAATTTACATTTATTGTGCTTTTCAGTGTCAGAAAATTAAAACAATTAATGCCATTTGCATGGAAAATGAATAAACTATTTAATCTTGCTGATATACAATCCTAATCACATTCTTTGTCCAAAAAATTGTCTTGCCAATGTAAAGAAACCCCTTATGCTATCCCTATTTCAGCTAAATATGAGGGCTAAATGAATAAGTAAGGACCCCTTAACCACTTACTAGTTCCAAAAAAGCTTTTTACTGGTGTTATGTTACCACAGAACTACAAATTAAACCTGAAGAAAACTAGTATAGCTGTACTTGTGTGGAAAAAAAAAGAAACTATATGCACTTTATTTATTACGGTGAAAATTATAGGGCGTGCAGGCAACTAAAATATATCGCGTCTCAAATTCCAGTTGTTGCACATGTGTCAGACACTGCGAAAAGTTAAAGTGAAACTTTATAATTAAAAATATATTGCAAGTTACTTAAAATAAAGAAATTTTACTTTCTGGGTAAATTTTAACATTAGTATCCACAGATCAGGCAAAATTTGCTGAATCAGCAATTTTCACTCCCAGGGTGAAATTGAAGGGCTGTTTTATTCTACTTGCCCTTAATCAACTTTTTATTGATAAACTTACAAATTGCATAGGTAAAAAAATACCTTTATTGATTTAGTGTTAACATATATATCCCAGTTAAGGTGGCACGGTAGTATTTCCTGGCCCATAAGGGATAATGATAGCCTTTTAGGATTTTCACCACTTTCTAACACTGCGAAAAATTCTACATACACAGTTAACTGAAGTACTTTCATTATACTAATCAGAAATAAATTTGAATATGTATCATGACCGTTTACTTTTTATGCTATTTTTAAACACCTAAGGCCACTAGTGCTTTTAGGTCTTTTATCATGCAGTGAATACAAAATTAAAAAATTCTCAAAATTCATTTTCACCTGTATGTAAAATTATTTCATATTTTTCTACACCTGATTCATCCCTCAGTTTGGGAAAGTATGTTCAGTTGATACTGTATTTTTGTCTAATCACACTGTTCAGATACATTGACTTAAGTAGGGTACACAAAGAGCAACCTAAATTCCGGAATGCAAATACTACCGTGCTACCTTAACCAAGACATCACAAACTTGAAACCAGTCATGACACCTATGATGCATAGACTTCTTATTAGGAAACATATTACAATAAAGAATACTAGTCTGCACTTATTTCTTACCAAAAAATATTAAAGATTATACCCCTACCCCAGCTGGCAGATTTTCACTTTTTTCATCTTACCATTTTTACTTAAGGAGTGAACAAAACCCAAATATATGATGTTTCAAATCAACACAGAAGTAAAACATGGTGATTAAGGAGGAGTTATTGGATTGCCAACTCTATTTATAGTTAATCTGACTGAAAGAAACAGTTTAAGCACCAAATCATGAAAAATGATAGTAGAGTCCATTCCACATTTTACAGCATGCCTTACATTCCTTTGAGCATTTCCAGATTATGAAGGCAATACAACAAGGTTCTTTAGATGGCAGTTAACTATTATTCTAAAATCTTTTTGACTATACATGTACTAGAATATATCTCTAAGTTGACTGATTGTCTATTTATCATGTATGCATTAAGTTAAATTATGTCCCCTTACATAATCAATTTACATTTATTGTGCTTTTCAGTGTCAGAAAATTAAAACAATTAATGCCATTTGCATGGAAAATGAATAAACTATTTAATCTTGCTGATATACAATCCTAATCACATTCTTTGTCCACAAAATTGTCTTGCCAATGTAAAGAAACCCTTAATGCTATCCCTATTTCAGCTAAATATGAGGGCTAAATGAATAAGTAAGGACCCTTAACCACTTACTAGTTCCAAAAAGCTTTTACTGGTGTTATGTTACCACAGAACTACAAATTAAACCTGAAGAAAACTAGTATAGCTGTACTTGTGTGGAAAAAAAAGAAACTATGCACTTTATTTATTACGGTGAAAATTATAGGGCGTACAGGCAACTAAAATATATCGCGTCTCAAATTCCAGTTGTTGCACATGTGTCAGACACTGCGAAAAGTTAAAGTGAAACTTTATAATTAAAAATATATTGCAAGTTACTTAAAAATAAAGAAATTTTACTTTCTGGGTAAATTTTAACATTAGTATCCACAGATCAGGCAAAATTTGCTGAATCAGCAATTTTCACTCCCAGGGTGAAATTGAAGGGCTGTTTTATTCTACTGGCCCTTAATCAACTTTTTATTGATTAACTTACAAATTGCATAGGTAAAAAATACCTTTATTGATTTAGTGTTAACATATATATCCCAGTTAAGGTGGCACGGTAGTATTTCCTGGCCCATAAGGGATAATGATAGCCTTTTAGGATTTTCACCACTTTCTAACACTGCGAAAAATTCTACATACACAGTTAACTGAAGTACTTTCATTATACTAATCAGAAATAAATTTGAATATGTATCATGACCGTTTACTTTTTTGCTATTTTTAAACACCTAAGGCCACTAGTGCTTTTAGGTCTTTTATCATGCAGTGAATACAAAATTAAAAAATTCTCAAAATTCATTTTCACCTGTATGTAAAATTATTTCATATTTTTCTACACCTGATTCATCCTCAGTTTGGGAAAGTATGTTCAGTTGATACTGTATTTTTGTCTAATCACACTGTTCAGATACATTGACTTAAGTAGGGTACACAAAAGAGCAACCTAAATTCCGGAATGCAAATACTACCGTGCTACCTATATACCGGCTATTAAAATTTGACAAACCAGGATGACATCGTTGATTTATTGTGTTATAATTACAGTCGACTAAAGACTTTCGTTTTAAGTATTGTTGTACTCACTTACATTTTAACTAGTCAACTAGCTTAGTGCTATGAAATGAAATTATTAAAGAACTTTATGTCATACCCTCGTTCTAGTGTTTTAACAAATTTGTAATGTGCATATACTCTGGTTAAACAATGTTCCAACACTTTCTTATTGATTTGTTCTACCAAGTATTTTGACTAGAGCGCCACTAATGAGTCTTGTGAAAACGATTCTCGCGTTTAGCGTTCAGTTTATAAGCGTCTTGTGCGTTTTTAGCTGTAAAATTTTTCAAAGTTTTAAAACAATTAAATAATTTTTTTTAAAATGCACGAGGTCGTGTTATTCTCAGACTGTTAGGACATCTTTACAATAAATACATTGAATGTGTACTTATTAATTTTATCCGAAGAAACATGATTTATTTATTAGTTGTAATTGGCTTTGAAATAGCTTTCAGTAACTGCGAGTACTGTTAAATCGATACTTTGTGTCTCTATTCTTTTTGTTAACTGATTTTGTGCTTTGTGTCGATCGGATGTGTCAAGCCTTTTGCAACTGATTTTAAGTTTTTTTTTCTACTTATGTTCTGTTACAGTGTTCTTTTGTTTGTCTTTGTAAATTATCACTTTTTCTGTTTAGTATTTTTTTTTTTTTTTTTTTTGGTAATATCCATTTGACGTGGCTCGGTACTTATACATCCCGTCATAGTGTTATTGTGCTATGGTAAATTTTTGTATTCTTGTTTTTCGTTTTTGTTAATGTGCTTTGTCTATATGCCTTTTTGTTTTTCTTTATTTACTTATTTGTTTGATTTTATAGTGATTAAGATTATAACACAATGTTGACTGCTGTACCCCTATTTTTGACATTTTTACCTTTTATGTCTGTTTGTTTTGTTCACACATTGTTGTCAATATAATGGAGTGAGAGGTTTAGCTAGCTATAAAACCAGGTTCAATCCATCATTTTCTACATAAGAAAATGTCTGTATCAAGTCAGGAATATGACAGTATTTATCCATTCGTTTGATGTGTTTGAGTTTTTGATTTTGTCATTTGATTAGGGACTTTCCGTTTTGAATTTTCCTTGGAGTTCGGTATTTTTGTTATTTTACTTTTTACACCACTGTTACATGTTATGGGAGGATTGATCGAGCGCTCACATACTTAAGCCCGTCACATGCTGTATGTGCCTGTCCCTGTAGCTAGTCAGGAGCCAGTAATTAAGTGATTGTTCTGGGTTGATCACATGATTTTTGTGTATAAATCTGGTCGTTGGTTTTCTCATTTGAACAGTTTTACATTTTGTCATATCGAGGCCTTTATATAGCTTGTCTATACGGTATGGGTTTTGTACGTTGTTGAAGGTCGTACAGTAACCTATAGATGCTTACATCTTCGTCATTTTGACTCTGGTGGATAGTTGTCTCATAGGCAATCGTACCACTTTTATATTGTTCTAACATTTTAAAATTTTCGACATCCCTATCTTACAACCCTTCAATAAAATAAACTCCACAATTGCAAGTTTGATCGGTAAGTCTAAATGAATGGCTTTATTTTGAATATTTTTTATACAAGATGTATTTTGCTTCTTGTGTTTGGTAAACTTGGATTCGTTTGGCTTTAAGAAAGTTCCTTGTATATACCATCTGAGCCGCGAGTGACTGACAAAGTTTTATGGACTGTTCCCTTTGTTAATTTACCTTGGCGTTCGGTATTTTTGATAATGCTTTTTTGCTGTACAATATCGATACTATTATTTCAGGACAACTTTGTAATTTATAAAAATAATAGAAATAATATTTGAATCCAAAATATACTGTCGAAAGTCTAAAATGATTCATAATTTAAGTCTGATTTTGAGGCCACAAAGCCATGCAATACAAGTTTTACCGAAAACACGACCTTACATGTACATGCACAACCATTGAATAGGTTCCTGATTGTAAGGACACACACATGAATGTGTAGCGAGGACAAACTATTTTTTTATAAATCTTATATTTACCTTTTTGTTTACCTCGTTCAGTTAACTAACAAAATGTATTTTAAAGAACATAAAAAATCAGAACTGGAAAAGCATGTAACTCTTACATAAGGGTACAACAGATTATAACATGTATAAATACAGAAAAAACAAAGATATTTAATGATAAACCGCGGTGTCTAGACGAATGCACGCATGTAATGAATGACGATTTCTTACAACAAAGTCATAAACGATATAGGTAGACACGATAGTGTTCAATGCCAATGTAGAAAAAAAGAAATCTAGCATTGCATCAAACTAAATATTAGCGCATTGATGTCTTTACACCCAAAATACCGAACTAAGTTATTGGGAAACAACAGTATAACTATCAACGTTATCACTGTATTTTAATCCAAAGAGTTACTACAATTGTTTGCTTCTTATATTTAACCGGAAAGCATGGGATTGCTTATATACAATGACTAATTTACCAGCAGAAATTCTAGCCCAGGATCCTTACACAGCAAACCACCGCTCTACCAACTGATCATAAGGAGTGCTTTTCTTGGGCATCCAATGAAGACTGGTCATACGTCTACTGGTGCGGTGGAATCAACGTTCCAAATAATATTACCGCGAAGAACTGGATGCCAAACATCAATTTGTATTACATTCAACACAATTTATCACAATTCCTAATAAAGCATTGAGTTTTAAAATTTCGTATCCTTAAAGAAAAGACTCAAAATATACTATACACAGATAAAATGATAATGGATTTCAAAACCAATCACAAGTTTATCATATGTTATGACTGCAAATACTTCTTGAAATTCTGTACTTATTTAAAAATGATGTTGCCATGTTCATTATAAAACTCGACCTTTATAATGCATAATAAACTATGACATATTATGTAGTACATAATTTTTTGCTGTATGAGGATATGATTTTCTGAGAACTCAATCTTAAAAATCGAGATACCCCAAAAAACATCCGTAAAATTGACAGTTGGACCCCTGATGATGGCAGGTCTGTCATAATATCTAGATCTATTGATGAAGAATTTAAATATAAATATATCAATTTATACATGAATATTTTTCATATTTGATTATATTAAAGTAACGCATCTAAAGATGACCATCCCAAGCTTTTACTGCCGAAACACTAAAATAGTGTCGGGTCCTAGCAGGCAATATGGGATGCGTGGTTGCATGGGTGTTTTATAATAACAAAATTTTGGTTTTGGCTGTAAATGTTACAGTTCTTCTGTCTTTTAAGTTGTTGGTTTTACAATTGGTAGGTCTATATGCTTGTTAAAAAATTGTAGATCAACTTCAATGAAAAAAATAATACTGATATATTTTTTGGGACAATTTTAAAGGGATTTGACACAGAATAGAAAATATTGCAAAGATGGTGCCGTGAGTGTTATGGAATTTGATGACTACTACAGACCTTAACATGGTATGATGACGTTCCCGAAAGGTAATTACTTATTGCAAATCAATTCAATCAAGGTTCCTCGATCCATGTATTTGTAATAGTAATTGATAGTCTCGATCATGCTGTAAGATAAATGATTTCCTGGTTTTACATGTTATTTTTGCTTTTTGTTCATTCAATATCCGTTTTAAGACATGTAGCCAATAAACTGGGCGCCACTTTTTGATAATCAACATTGTCATTTTTAGAAGAAGTTATACCCTTATTGAATAACAGTCTGTTTAAGTTGTTTAAACAAATAAATGTTCTATTAAATTTACATTTAAACTGCATTCACATAGAATATTGCCTTTCTTCTGGTGATCTTACAGATTTTGTCTATAATAATTAGCCTTGTTTTCATTGATGTTTGGTAATCGACGTCTTGAAAAATAAACGATATTTTCTAAAAATTGTTTGAATGCAGTCTTATAAGAAAACATAGCATTGAACCGTTTATGGCATTTTTAGAAATAGTTTATGAAGGAAAAAGATCTTAAGTTGTTTAAACAAATAAATGTTCTATTAAATTTACATTTAAACTGCATTCACATAGAATATTGCCTTTCTTCTGGTGATCTTGCAGATTTTGTCTATAATAATTAGCCTTGTATTCATTGATGTTTGGTAATCGACGTCTTGAAAAATAAACGATATTTTCTAAAAATTGTTTGAATGCAGTCTTATAAGAAAACATAGCATTGAACCGTTTATGGCATTTTTAGAAATAGTTTATGAAGGAAAAAGATCTTTCAGGATATGAAAATTAAATAAAAATTGTCCTTTTTAAATAGTTTTTTACATTGTTTTCATTCCGGCATACAGTGGATGCTCTTCTCAACAAAAATCTTGCCATTTGTAAAAGCTAAGACTATTTAAAGAGACATTTCGATTCTTGTATATTGTATTATCGCGGTTATGAACAGTGCCCTTTGTATTTTGAGAGAATTGGCAGTCTTATTAGTTTGCTTTTTAGTAAGTTGTACACATAAACGTATTGTCTTATTTTATGCAGAAATCTCATGACATGAGTTTTATATTTTAGATCATATTTTTATGTCTTTAAAATACATCTTGATTTATTTCATTTCTAGATATATCACTCAAAGTCGGATCTTCAACATCGATGAAGCATATTGCTTTCGAAATGCACTCCAGGGCGCCAGGTACAGGTAAAAACACATCGACCCTATATTTCAAAAACATTTCAGTACTGAAATCACCGATTATGGTTTTAAATACGTAAAACAAGAATGTTAAATAACAAATACACAGTCGTATTGATCTTAGGAAGCAAATCTATAAAAAATATATAGAATCACTTCACAGACATTTATCTTAAGTGTTACGTTAATTTTAAATTAAGGAATGTATATCCAATAACTTTTAAAGTTAAAGAATTTGATTCCTTGTGTTCTGGTGTTGCCTTAATTTTGTTCTTTTTTTTTTTTTTTTTATTCACCTATTCAACATATAAACAAACGGAGATGCTCATCTGGTTCAGTTAAAATTTTACCGTTAATGACATTGCTACCACTAAGTCGGCAAATCTGCTGGTAGACTGTTTGTCATCGAAGGTAAAACCAGCCAAGTTTCCAGTACTGAGGTACTGGGATGAAAATACGATAGTGGTTTTGAGCTTTGAAACATTTTGGCGTTCGCCATCATCGACGAGACATTAATGAAATAAGCATCAAGTGCAGTTTACGTAGTACTGTAAACATGGTAAACATTATAATCTTTATATTCCAGATAATAAATTTCCTTTAGTTAATGTCACACTGACATTTATTAAAACTCCGTGAGTATTTCATTTCTTAATAGTTATGCATTATCATACCGCAATAGTTAGTATTTCAAGGTAATCAATCAAACATAGCTCCGCAGTGAATCTTAGCTTCGGAGATCTCTCACGTGATTTCATCCTGAAAATCTCGACAATTATATGTGAAAAAAGTACGAAAATACAAAGGAGGAAATAAAAACCGTTTTTTAAAGAAAGACTGGTAATACCCAGAAAAGAAGGAAACACTCCCATTAGTCAAAGAAAAAGAAACAACACCAGATATTTATTTTTATTTTTTGTTGTTGAGATTGATATAGATAGCTGAATATAAATATACTTCATTAAATGGAAATTGATGGTACTAATTGTTTAAAACAAAATATAAAAAATACAAAATACAAAAGCATATGAACACAACTTATCAATCCGACAGAAAAAATCCGTATATAACAAATTGTAAAGCGGATTACCGATTCTTATTATACATGTAGGCACAAAAGACATTATTATGAGGGCAGGTGCGACTTTTTACTGCGCTTATAAAACCCTCACGTACTGACAATTCAATAGCAGCGGTATTCGTCCAGTGCTAAAAAATAAAAGAAACGCTGAACTATCTGAATAACAAATAAGCTTTCACGAACTTAATACCAAAACTGATAACGTCTTAAATTCATTTTGATTATTTCTAAATAACTGATTTTTATCATTCTCAAAATGATGAAGTGAAAAGAAAACATTATTCACAAGATAAAAGATGTCACAAAAGAGATCCGATAAAAAACTGTTGGTTTCCAAAACTTTGTCAAAACTCGTGTGAACTTTCAGAACTTTGATTATATGACATGCGTATATTTGACGGATTTGTAAATGATTTTAATTTTGTTTTTACGATATATTTTTCCATTGCAGAACAAAATATAATTACCAAAATTATCTAATGCTGACTGATGGAATTATTCATGGGAACAAGGTAAACGGTATGTTTTGTTCTTTTGATCGAATGGTTAACGTCGATTGAAAATTGTAACGTTTCTATTTTATATCGCCAAAACACTTATAAATTTTAATTGTTCATTTCAATGACGCCTTTGTTCTCACATTATTACACTGTTTTTACTCCCTTTTGTGTCATTAGTATCGTGTAATGCTTGGTCATTATATGTTAATTCATTAACAAAATCTCCATTTTTGTTCAATGCAAACCTACATTCAGTTAACGCCAGATTTACGTTTAGAAATTAGAAGCTTTCGTATATTGTGCATTATAGCTCAGATATAGCCTTTTTACAAACACTATATAATCTTTCTAAATTGCTAATCTGAACCCCATTACTTTAAAACAAGCCTGTAACAAAAAAATCAAGCGCATTCAGCATTTTTTATCCTTGTTTTGATCTATCTGATGATAAAATATTCATTAAAAAACATTATGTACTAATTAGTGGAGCACATGTCGTTATTATTGTCTAGAAAGTTCTTCTCCAGATTGAAGGTCCTTGATGACACGAATGTATTGTTGCAGTCGATTATCGACCCTACAATTAAACCTTTTTATAGCTTACTTCTGTATTCTCGTTCACCAAACATTACTCCCGTTCTTCAGTTTAGAATATGTTGATTTTCAATTATAAAGGCCATATTTTTTGGCATGTTATTTTGCTGAAGTGGCATGTCGTTGGAGTAGGCCTGATGTTGTTGCATTTGGAGTTCATGTTCATACACATCATAATGGTAAGTAATAAACTTCGTGGTAGGATTGTATCAAAATAATTAGATTAGATTGTTACGCTTCCTATGATTTCAAAAAAAATAATTGAGTGCAAACATATTTTTTTTGTATTTTTTTGAAGTTTTTAGTAACGATGGGGACAATGTATTCTAAGCTTCACGTTTTCATAAAGTTCTTTTTCTAGATTATGGGCCAAGATAAATAACTGGAATTGTGTTTATTGTAGTCGAACAGAAGTACAGATTATAATTGTCATAAGAAATTGTATTAATCATACATCTATATTATATACAGACTATATGGCTGATATGTATAGGATTCGAAACGGGACATGGACCTTAACGGCAAGTCAGCTAACACAAGAAAAATTCAAGGTTATATATTTTTATTTATATTGGGGAATATATGCTACATGTAACACATACATTTATTTATTTGCAAAATTTGTAAATTCAGCATTCATTCATAGAAAAAAAAAAACTTTACGTCTGAGTCTATTTTTCTATTTTGTAAACTTTTACGTTTTTTTGACATGACATAATATTGCTAGAGTGACATATAGGTCCAATGAGCAGGGTGTAAATATCAAATTGCTATGTATATACTTAATGTATGTAGTGATACACATGTCACTATAATATTTACTTACTTTCTATACTTACTTACTTACATATTTGTTTTTGTATCGTATATCAACATATAAAAAGACAAATCAAAAGATAATTTGCAAGTCAAATAAGAAATTTCATTACCAATGAAGTAAATGTACAAAGCTACCTCTGCTAATCGTTCAGAAACGTAGAGTAAATATCTTTATTTTGGCCATAAACACACTCCTATAAAAGAAGTAGAAAATCAAAAGGAATGCGAACACGTCAATCTTGTGAAGACAAGTTACTAAGGATATAAATCAATTGTTTTACGTAAGACCATTGAAATCATTTGTAAACTTTTAAACAGTTCGTAAGCACTATATTTTATTGCCTATTTTTTTTGTTTTAGCTTGTTTTTTTCAATTTATCCTTTAATGTACGACATTTTCTCATGCATACATATTGCTTATTATTACACCCATACTTTTTAACCAGGATGTATTTTACAGGTGTTGGTACCAGTACCTGGAGGGGAAATTGACATACGACAGGGAGATGTCCTGGTAAGAAAGTTCAAGTTCCTATTTGTAAGAGAGATTTAATGGCAATTTTTCTTAGTTTATATTACACCATGGGCATCTTCGAAACTTGTTTGAATTTGAGGAAAATTTAGGTATTCGGTCACGTGTAATTCTGTACAAGAAAGTGGATTTATGTACATTCCAACCATATTTTGAATCCTTAAAAAATAAATAGCAAAATGTTTATAATAAAGTGCATCTCATATAAGAAAACCCTACTATTCAAGTCATTTTATTTTCTTTCTTTTATATCATAAGTGTGTTCAAATTTTTCCTTTTTGTTTCTATTCTTCTATCGGTTACCTGTAACAAAAAGAACAACACTAATAGTAGTAAAGTTATCAAACAACCATCGTTTCACATATTAACGCATTAATGCATCATTAAGACTATTTAATATTAACATCAACTAGGTTTTCATAAACTTTAAAATGTTGTCCCTATGTGAGATATAATGGCAAGAGAATTTCGCCTATCTTCTTTTGTGTGTTAGCAGTAACTGCGAGTACTGTAAGATCGGTACGTTGTGTCATAAATACATGTTCCATTAAATAATGACATCGAACTTATTCTAAAATAACATTTACAGGCTAGAGAGATGTTAGTTCTAAGGTTTCTGATTACTATAGCGTATTGCCTCATACATAACTCCGAAGTAACATGTTCTAATATATATAATATATATATATATATATATATATATAAGTCTATAAAAGGACCAACCAGCAAATTTACTATGTACCGGATCGTCTAGAATAGACGATACTGTGCAGATAAGGAAAAATTATATAAGTCTAAAAATTTGCACAACGATACTAATATGATGATGAAGATGTTGTTATTAAATCGTGTTGACAAATATTTCGGCTTAACAAATAGCCTTCTTCGGTGTCAATGAGTTTAACAATACTGATTGTAGGTTAAAAATAGATCAATAATACAGGTAAGTTTTAATCTATTGATTTTAATCCATAATCTCGAACATCATAATATAAACAAAACTCGATACTCTAATATACGTGACTGTGTATATATATATACAACTCGTCTAAACATCAGCCCAACAATGTTAAATCTGTAAATTTGCTTTCGCAATTTTTTTTTGTTCTTCCCTCGCCAGGATTCGAACTCATGCTACTGAGATATCGTGACACCAAATCGCCTGCACTGTTTCCGACGCGCTAGACCACACGACCACCTAGGCTTCACAATAATAAAGTTTCGGTGGCCGAGTGTTACCTTTCCTCGTCAGTTTTAATCTAGCGTCGTAATACAGTACATGATATATAAGGCATGAAGATGGAATTGTTACAGATCAGCTGAAATATATAATGTCTTGCACCAAAACTAACCAAATGTTATCGACAGTATGTCAAAAATTAAAAATAAATAAAATCTGAAGGAGAAACTCCTCGGCATATAGGCGGTATCAGAATAAGGAATAATGGATTTTATTTTGAAACAAAACTATTTATGATTTTACTTTTATTATGTATTTTCTTTCTTTGATAAAAGGGGGCCATCCGGTGTGCGCTCCCGCCTGAATTTGCGCCTTGCATATTTTCAACCCGTTATTATCAATAAGACAAAAACTAAAATGAAAAAAATACTGAACTCCAAGGAAAATTGAAAACGGAAGTCCCTTATCAAATGGCAACATCAAAAGTTCAAACACATCAAACGAATAGAAAACAACTGCCATATTCCTGACTTAGTACAGGCATTTTCTTTTGTAGAAAATGGTGGATTAAACCTGGTTTTTAGGTAGCTAAACCTCTCACTTGTATGCCAGTGTCATAAAATTCCATTATATTGACAACAATATGAACAAAACAAACATACATAATAGGTAAAAATGACAAAAATAGGGGTAGAGCAGTCAACATTGTATTATAATCTTAATCACTATGAAAACAAACAAATATATTAACAAAGAAAAACAAAATTGCATACAGACAAAGCACATAAGCAAAAATGAAAGACAAGAATATAAAAAATTACCATAGTACAATATTATTAACATAATGGTGGGTTGTATAACTACTGAGTAACGTCAAAAGGATATTATCAAAAATGGTCTTAACAGTAAAAGTTAATATTTTACAAAGCCAAGTAAAAGAACACTATAACACGTAATAATATGATAGACAACGTCAGTACATAGAATCTATTCCTGGGGTAGAAAATCCTGGGGTGGAAGTGACTCAACATTCTTGAAATATTCTTTATATACGAAATCCTATAATGCAATTGTAAATGAACACCCAACTATTAAACCTTTCGAATTTCATTTGACCCGAAAAACTAATGCGTCACGTAATAATAGTTAAGTATCTTATCTAAAATGTATTGGTTATAGTCAAATATTTTGGCACAATTGATCACTTTAGGGTAAAAGCATGAAACTTTGCACACCGTAACTTATGATGCTTATAAACATTTCTGGATATTGAGCCATCTAAAAATATTTCAATAATGACCGCTAGATTAAAAAAAGCCGCCAATAGTCAAGAAGCTATAAGTCCTATATATTGGTATGATTAATCACTTTAAAGTAAAAACATGAAACTTTGCACAATGCTAGTTATGACGCTAACATACATTTTTGGAAGGCAGTCATCTAAATAAAATTCCGTAATGACGCCAAATTCAAAATCAATTATTTTTATATCTTCTGGGCTATTATATCTTATGAAAAGATGCTTTCTGATGAAATACCAAAATCGATTTGTATGATTATAAAAATATTGATTAACATAAACGAATTTCTTCAAAGCCTATGAAAAAGTAGAGGGATTCCTTAAAATTAACTTAAGTTTAAGGAATGAATAGTGAACATCCTGAATATCAAAATAAGGTGTTATGTTACTATTTCCAATGAGATATGTTTCCACATAAAGACTACGGGACAAGGATATAAAAGCCATGCCCAGTCATTGTACGGCCTTCCAAATTATACGGTATAACAGTGAGTTCTTAACAAGTTACCTAACGAACTTTACTCGACGCTTTGAATTTTTTCTGATCAAAATACTACTATTCGAATTTGGTCTTTCATGATAAACACACAATGGGTTATGGTGTTCGATTGAACTAACCTACCACAGCACGAACTGAGTGTTTTGGAACTATATGAAGTTCCAGCTCTATTAGTTGCGCAAGTCGTGTCGTTTCAATTAAAATAATTAATAAAACATTACGGCACCACTGAAATAAAAAAAGAAGGTTATAATGTGTCTTTTCATCTGTGACATAAATATGTTAAGGCTATTTAAGCCATCATGGCGTCAATGAAATCTTAGAAGTGATCAAGCATTATTTACTAAAATCTCGACAAAGAAGCTTTGCATTATATACAGCAACCTTGTAACAAAGAAACCATGATAAAAGTAATGGAAGTACTGAAATAACGTATCAATTTAATGATAAAACTCATTGGAACACGGGAATTGAAAAATAACAATATGAAAAGCTGTAAATTTGTAACAGTTTTATACAAATAAACCTTGGTATTGGATTCTTCAAATTTAATTTAACGATGTTTAGCACTAGTCTCGTCAAAGCAATTAATATGTCGTTAATACTAGTTTTAGAATGCATGAGCATCTTGTTTCACAAATTTGTCTAATAAAGTTATTTGAAAGATATTTTTTCCTTCTTTAACTCGAGTTTTTATTGTTATGCAGGCAAGGCGATGATAAAGAGATGTGTACTATGTCAATGTTTTTTGGATACAAAATTTAAGTCTGAAGATGATTTTAATCGATCAGGTGCGTGTATGACACAGCAACCAGAATTCTCATTTTGCAAACACAAAGAGACATCAGGACTTTGTGGACACTATGAAAAATAAACATTAAAAACTTAAGACTTTTAATTTTTCATGATTGCAATTTTATTTAAGATATTTTTAAAAAGTTTTTTTAAATGATAGGATTATCCATTGTAATGTTAAGTTTACCTTCTTCAACTTCCGACTGATATAACATCTGGGTTTTTGGTGGTTCGTGTTGCTGGGTCTTTAGACTCAATAAAGTGTTTGTAAACTGTTCTTTGTCTTATCGATTATATTTTTTGCCATGATATTGCTGGTTTTCTTCAAACAAAAGATTTTTTTATCATTCCTGTTGTATCTGGTGCCTCTTTTTTTACAAACTTTTGTTGTTATTGCACATGATATTCATATTGTTGGTCCCATACAATTGAAATACATATATTCGTCATGCTAAATAGTAACGTATAGAACGTTGGTATCCCAAAAGTACTAAAGCCTTTTACAGTACTTTTAATTCAGCGATGTTTTTATCAATGTGACAAATCCGACAGTATCAGATTTGCAATCATAAAAATTGCATTCATAATTATAGTTAATATTTCCCTTCATTAGATGTTTGCAATCGCATGTTTACCAGTGGTAAGGGTTCGCAATAATAAATGCACGTATTAACTTTTAGAATTTAAAGTATTTAATATCAGCCTATGTAATTGTATTCTTATCCTTATTTGTGTTGCCCTGCATTGCTACATCTTATGGTTATGTCCACTATAACGCGATGGGCGATACACATGATTTTATATCATACGCTGCATCACTATTATAATGTGGAAATCTCATCTGGAAGATGGATAGTGTTGAAGGATGTGATCAAGCCAACGGTCAGTATATTGGCATTCTCATGATCTAAACTTTTCATTTTTATGGAAAGTGGCGATTTAATAAATGACTGGTTATCTTTTTTAACTATCTTTGAATGTATAAGCTCATCAGTAGCTCAATACACACACACAAACACAAAAAAAAAAAAAAATCATACAAAATTAAAAAGTGAGCAACAAGGGCTTTACTGAAAACCTAGAGTGAAGTCTGCTAATTTGAAATGGAAAACTGTTCCTACCCCAGTGATGACATTTTATGTGTAAGTCGTTGCAAATACAAATTCAACAGTCACATTCGGTGATGTTACAATACAAAAAATTGGACGGAATTGTGTCTAAAACAATTGGAGAATATTCAGTATAATATATGAAATGAATATCCAATAAAGTTCAACAAAATCATGATGTCATTCAACTTTTAAATTTTAAACCCTTTTGTTCCATTGTATTTGTATTAAACTAATTTTTATTATAATATGTATAAGTTGTCTTCGAATTGAATACATATCCCTACGGAAATCTAATTTCTTATTTTAAAGATTTTTTTTTATATAGTTTATACTTAATGGGATTGCAAGACACAACATATTGAGTATGGATAAAAGTTGATGTAGGCAATAGTTTATAAGAAAGTTACTCAACGAGAAAAAAAAAAAAAAAAAAAAAACAGCAAAACAACAACATCAAAAATGAAACGAATAAATTACAAATTTCATGAGTCCTTACCTTTTTTCTGGATTAACCTTCATCCGGAACGCCGAATATTTTAAAGCAAAGGATTTATAAGAACTCGAACAGTAACAGAGTTATATAACCAAACATGTATACAAATAGACAAATCTATCTAAGGTCAACTTTGCCAAACAGTCAGGATTTTACTTCGTCAAAATTATCTCCCCATTACGCCACCTAATTTTTATAATCGTAAAAAATGGAAGCCATTGTAGTGATGACGCGCTGTCAATTTAGCACTTGAAAACAGATAAATTTATCCACATAGAATCATTACGATCCTTAAATGCCAGTTGTATTTTAAAAGACAAATGTATCTACTAGTTATTTAGCATCATTTAATGTACTTTTATGCATTTGGTCAACTTAAAACTATTGTTTGGACGGTTGTCAGGGGAAATTTTCGAAAGTTCAAAGATATGTAAAAACAAATCAAATTAAATATTTCGTGGAAGGGCAGACTAAAAATGTTCAGAGGTTGATGACTAATTATCCTAGATAACACACACAAAAATTGAAGTTTTTTGAAGTTAAGCATTTTTAAGATCCATTTGAAAAGTCTGTCGTCAAGTACTTTTAGTAGAAAATTGTTATTCGAACCTACTCTGTTGTTATAACTCATTAGAAAGGTATTTCACTTGACCCGTATCTTTTATTTTTTTCAGTACTGTAAATTTTTAATGTTATTATATCAACCTAGAGCCTAAATATATAAAAAAATAATAGAATCTGAAGCGAGATGATGTATCAAATATTTTTCTTTTATACGTTTTTAACACAGAATAGTCAACTCAAACACGCCTAAACATAAAAAAGTGTACTGTACTCGACTTTCTCTTTTTGATGAAATTATTGCCCAGTTTGGGGATTTTTTTCCCAAAAACTGTCGCCGGGGGCAGAGATGCAAATTAATGCCTTAAAAAGATCTATCTATTATCTTTCTTTGGACTTTTTTCGGCGGAATTTATGCTTACGCACAACGAAGATCCACATATATTTGCACCTACCACAATCGACTGTTTTGTGAACATTTGTCTATGACTTAAAATTTACAATTATCTCGTAGTTCCATACTATAATTTAAGTAAAAACACATACATAAGATGCATAAAATCCTAAATTAGGCTAATTTATAAAACTTTTAAAGCCCATAGAAACAGATGTAAACAATTCAAATTTACCAACTTGGCCTTTTTTACCTTTTCTAACAAAGAGTTCCATTTCTTTTGTTTGATTTCAACTGGATTTCCACCTGGCCAAAGTGAGTTGAAGCCTTAGTTTTTTTTATAATTTCTTAATAGACAGACAGTTTTTGAAAGGTTTGTTGTATCATAGAACTGACTAATGAGCTGATTATATCCACGGGAACTGATAGCCCACCTGCAGCGGTATACACCCATTGCTTAACAAAAGAAGTGTTGAAGTACATGTACGATCTTAAACGAATGAAAAACGTTGAGTAAAGATTGATAGGGACTATCAATCATCTTGATGTGCGCACATATTCTCTAAAATGAAAATAAACCTTAAGATATTATTGAACAAAGCTAATTGAACGATTCGGGACTTGCGACAGACACATGAACATGATGTAGGGTTTAAGTGTTCATTTCAAGACTTTATACCTGTAATCATTCTGATATAAATAGGAGGATTGGCTCCACAAAGCATAGTTAGCACAGTACTTTTATATCATGTCAGAGAACGGATATTATCCAATTGTTGATGAGCTAGTTTTTGCAAATGTAATTAAATTTTGGCTTTTTCCAATCTTTATAACTACAAAATGTTTCTATTCGACGAGAGTAATACATAATGTGCATACATCAGATGGTGTCCTTAAAGAGTCGCAAGATTATCATTGTAGTGAATATCTAGTAAATGAAAATAACCCTTTATCATGCGTTCGAAGCGCTTTCCCGGATTCATCTTCATCTGTAACGCTCAAACCCAACATTTTGAAATTCAATGATGTATAAGACCTACAATCACTTATGGAGCTTTTTGCCAAACTAAACATAAAAAATAGCAAAATTCATCTTAGGTGAACTTTTCACGACGAAAATTTCTAAAGGTCGCCTCAGTCAAACTTTGCTCGAATGTGACCTACTGAAATGGAATTATCACATTGGTTGTACTATCACGAGCAACACGACAGATAAAACATGTAAAGCAGGATCTACTTACCCTTTCAGAGCAACTGAGATAACTCCTAGTTTATTTGTGGGCTTGAAGTTGCTCAGTCTTTAGTTTTCTATTTTTTTCTTTTGTAGGGAGTTTTTTTGTTTTTCCTTTGTTTTAATTTTTGTCATTGCATTGTCAGTTCATTTTTGACTTGTTTGAATATCCCTTTGGTATCTTACACCTCTCTCTTTGTCCTGGTGCGGTCAAAAACTTTCGAGCACGATTAACTCAGACTCAAAATCAACCAATCAAAATACTGCGAACACAAATTTTGTAAGTACTGAGTATAGTTTTATGACCGAGGACCCTCGCTTAAGAATAAAATAGCAATCGAAGTTGTTTATGCCTATTTCGGGGCATGATTTTCTAATCGGCAGTCCGTATTAAGGTTTATTACCAAACTTGAAATTACCATTAGCAACATGATGAGTGTTACTACATGTAGTGGCGCTGGATCTGCTTACCATTCTTGATTGTCGTAACCACGTGCACTATCCCGTCATCTTTTGCTTGATTGTGACATACCCGAATGACATTTATCACTGAATATGTACGTACTTACAATAAACATCATGACAGGTGCCACTGGTAGAGCAGGATCCCGTTACGTTTCTGGATGTCATCCACATTTTTTGGGGTACATGCTGTTCAGTCTTATTATCGTTATATATGTAATGTTTTGGGGACTTGCTGTTCTGTTTGTCTTTTTGTCGTCATCCACTTATGAAAGTTGAATCTTCTGTCTCTTTTTATACCAAAGTTTGGGGAAACTTTTGACATCTACACTAAATTTTAACACTGGTGTTAGTGATTGTCATCATATGATATCTACTTTTATAAAAGGTCATACACCTAATTGTGTAAACAGCAAGACACAATATAGAAGTTTTAAAACTTTTAATGTTGAAAATTATATTAATGATCTTGATAATATTAATTTTTTACATGATTCAGATGAATGTATAGATGATATAAACTTGGTATATAATGATTTTGAAACTAAAGTCTCTGATGTGATAAATTATCATGCACCAATGAAATACAGATACCCTCGAAAAAACTCGGTACCATATATGAACAGGGAACTAAGAAAAGCTATTTTTCACACAACAAATGCTGAGAACAAAATTTGAAAAATACAAAACAAACAAAACTTGGGAAGCATATAGAAAACAAAGAAATATGATTACAAAATTAAAAAGAAAATCAGTGAACATTTATTTTCAAGAAAGATGGGCTGGAGGACAAAAATCAAAACACTTTTACAGCACAGTTAAACCATTTTTATCTAAAAAGTCTACCTGCAGCTAACAAAAAATTGTACTTGTGGATGAAAATAAAATTTTAAACGACACTAAAGATGTTTGTGACAATTTAATACTTTTTTTTGTTAATGTTGCCAATGACATAGGCAAAGGTACTATTTTTGAAGAAAAAACACATCCTAGTATTTAAAAATTAAATCTAACATACAACATGATAAACTTTTTGATTTTAAACCTATACATGTTGACACTGTAGACAAACTGGTGAAAAAGATCAATATAAAAAAAAGCTACTGGAGTAGATCATATATCATCGAAACTCTTACGAACTGGTGCACCAGTACTGAACAAACACATAACAACACTAATAAATAACACTATAGAATCCAGTGAGTTTCCAAACAGACTTAAAGAAGCTCAGGTTGTACCATTACACAAAAAGAACGATCCACTGGATAAAAAGAACTATAGACCTGTGAGCATTTTACCAACAATTTCAAAAGTATATGAAATGGTTATGTCTGACCAGTTGACTGAATTTTTTGAAAATATATTTCATGCTTTTTTATGTGCATTCAGAAAAGGTCATGGATGTCAGACAACTTTGCTTAGACTTCTTGAAGATTGAAAACAGCTTTGGATAAAAATATGTATGTGGCAGCTATACTTATGGATCTTTCGAAAGCTTTTGACTGTCTACCACATGATATTCTTTTAAGTAAATTATCTGCCCACGGTCTTTCTTCTAAATCAGTGAAATTACTTCAAAATTATCTTACAGATCGTAGGCAACAAATCAAACTTCAGGAGTACTCAGCAGTTGGGCTGACATCCAGAAAGGGTACCCCAAGGCTCAATCCTGGGACCCCTATTATTTAATATTTTATCAATGACATATTCTATTTTATTGAACATGGTATTCTGTATAATTATGCTGATGATAATACTCTGTCATATGCTGACAACAATTTTGAAAATTTATTGTGTACATTTGAAAGAGAAAGTGCTGTTTTAATTGACTGGTTTAGATTTAATTGTATGCAGGTAAATCCTGATAAATTCCAAGCCATTGCAGTTGGAAATAAAACATTTGCAAAAAGCCTGTTTTAATATACAGTCAGCAAAATATCCTGTGATGAGATTGTCAAACTTTTAGGTATTGATATTGACTATCAACTTAATTTTAATCACCACATTAAAATATTTGTCGTAAAGCATCTCAACAACTGAATGTTTTAAAGCGCATTGGCTGCTACCTTACTAAACTAAATAAATTAACCATTTTCCACACATTTATTTTATCTAATTTTAATTTTTGTCCTTTGGCATGGCATTTTGCAACAAAATTAACACCACTAAATTAGAAAAAATCAGGAAAGGGCTTTACGATTCATATATGAAGACTATACTAGTTCATATGATGAACTACTTTTACGAGCAAAGGTTCCATCACTGAAAATAAGACGTATGCGTAACATGGCTATTGAATGTTTTAAAATTTTATATAAATTGTCACCACCATGTTTACATGATTTAGTTGTATTGAAAGATTGTAAATATAATTTTAGATATTCTAATATTGTAGATATACCTAGGGTACGAACATCAACCTATGGTAAGAACTCTTTTAAATACACAGCTGCTGTTTTATGGAATGATCTACCTGATGATTTTAGAAAAATTGCTAATTTTAGTCAGTTCAAAAATATTTTAAAGTCATGGAATGGAAATGACTGTAAGTGCACAGTTTGTGCAGATTTTTAGTTAATATATTATGCTATAATTATTTACCACTTAGATCATACATCTTTTTTTCTTTAAAACATTTTATGCTATGCATTTTACCAGCTTTTATGCCTAGTTTACACTTATATGCTTTTAGCTTTAATACCTAGCTTATGCTTATATTCTGCTTATTACCATCATGCTTTTTAGTGCTTCATTTTGTGCTGTGTAATTTATTGCATGTGTATTATGTGTTGTATTGTTATATGTTGTATTGTTATAAATGTCTTGTATGTCGGTTAAAAGCTCATTAGAGCTTATGTTGTCTCTGTTGTATACCTTGCCGACTCTAAATAAAGCTTATTTATTTATTTATTATTCCATTTGCAATAGTATATAGCAAAAACATGGAAATTGTTGTCAAGGATACACAGAAAAGAAATTATAGTTCATCATTTTTATTATTAAAAATCAAAGGTATGCACATATATGAAACAAACAGTCAGCTTAATTTGGTAAATATGAAAGAATTATGACTTACAATTATGAAGGTTAATTTCAACTGTTGTTCCTAACATTATAATGGTACCTTACACGACGAGTGTCACATGTTGAACAAGATCTGCTAAATACACCGATTTTTGTGCAGTTCTTTTGTTCCTCCTTTAAGGCCTTTGTCCTTCTATGCAGTGTTTGGTGTTTGCCTGTCTCAAGCCAGAAGCCTGTAATTCAGTGGTTGTCGTTTGTTGCTATGAATCATATTTGTTTTTCGTTCATTATTTGTACTTAAATAAGGCCGTTAGTTTTAATCGTTTGAATTGTTTTACATTTGTCATTTCGGGGCGTTTATAGCTGACTATGTGGTATGGGTTTTGCTCAATGTTGAACGCCGTACGGTAACCTATAGTTGTTCATTTCTGTGTCATTTGATCTCTTGTGGAGATTTGTCTCATTGGCAACCATACCACATCTTCTTATTTTTATATTGTTTGTCACGGCGTTCTCAGTTTTTCTTTACTTATGAGTTTTGAATTCCCCCTGGGTATACTTTGGCTTTTGTATGTCAGATGTAAATATCAATATGTTAAAAAAACCAGAACTTCAATTTACATCACATATTTTATCAAACACATTCAAATTAACCTGCTCTTTGATGCCTCCTATCAATCTTCAGATGACGGTACAGTGATATCATTAATGACGTTGTTGTTTGTGACGTTAATGTCGTTTTACACACTGTAGGGGAGATACGTTATGCTTAGGGAGAATCAAAACCTATAATTCGAAGAAAAACCGACAAAATCATGGCAAACTAAAACGAAAAACGAAGAAAAGACAACAAAACAGTTTACAAAACACAAACAAAAACAAACAAAAAAACACTAAAATAAATAAAGCAGACAGCTGGGCATCACGAAGCTTAATTCCTTCCCGTTAGTTAATATGCCCATTTAGTATTTTAAACGTCATGAACTTTACAAACCAGAATTTCATCAAAGACGGTTCCATAAATTTTTCGTGTTTTGTGTTAAAAAGTATCAAGCCTTCTTTCAATCACATTTACAGAACCGATTTTTCTGCACCAGATGCGCATTTCGATAATTAATGACTGTTCAGTAATGCTCGAGGCCAATATATTTGAACATCTAAAGCCTTATTCCAACGTCGAAGAGCTGATAAGATAAAAAAGGGTCAAGAGTAAAGCCAAGGCCGGACAAGGTATAAGATATATTCTTAAGGGATATACATTCCTTAATTTTAAATAATTTTGAAATTCAATTATAGCAAATTAAATAAAGCAATGTCTATATTTGTTTGTCAGTACCAAAGTAAAAGCTACTGGACTAATGATACTAGGGGGACTTCACAGTCCACAAGAAGAGGTATCTACCCACAGGAAGTAATAACATTAACGGTACCATATTACTGCACCAGATGCGCATTTTGAAAATTAATGTCCTTTCAATGATGCCAAAATATTTTATAATACAAAACCAAACACAACCGTTGAAAAGCTGATCAAAATATGTTTATTAAAAAAAAGGGCATTTATATAATTTTCAGTGCTTAATTGTTCAATAATGAAACAAAACTAGGCTGCAAAAATTGGGATTCCTCTATTTTCTTAATGATCACATGACATATGACGCTAAAGGTTGATATCCAACCAATTAGTTCAATATTTAGAAGGTAATGTTAGCTTGACGAACCAATGGAGGTCTTTTTAATTCCTATATCAGCTTCACAATACGTGCTTTTTATACTTTTTAAACATAATTTGAATTAAATCACATATAACAGTAACAATGATTATAACCAGTTATCTATCACAAAGTGCAGCTGTTTTTTCGTTACTGCAAAAGGTAAAATCAGGTGATGTCGAAATACAGCCTGGTGGACGTGCAAAATACTCCTGGTATTGTATATCATATCCAACACTCAACTGGAATATACATGTATCTTCTGACCTATAATAGAAATGATGAAAAGTCATTTTATAATAAAACAACAAATTTTGTATGTTTAACACAACTATATGTAGTAACACTTTAGAAATCATTAGCAAATACGAATAATATTATTAGAATAGATAAAAAAGGCGTTTGTAATTATCAATTGAACTCGAGACAATTTAGAGCTTGACACCTTGTATTGACAACTGTCTGTTAACGACTCTATGTTACCCTGTAGATGGTTTTTGGTTATATTTGTTGTTGGATTGCTGTCTGTCTCCTTAAAATATTCCCATATCTCCTTTTATTAATATTTTCATTTAGACAATCCCAAGTTATTTCATTCAAAAACTATTTATGTTGAAAAAAATGAAAACAACACGTTAAATAATTTCATGCGTCCGAAGCGCTTTTCTGGATTTACCTTCATCAGGAACGCTCAAAACCGAATATGTGAAGGTCAAAGATTTATAAGTACCGAAACAGTTGAAGAGCTATATGACAAAAAAAAAATACCTATTAGTAAATGTTCATCATATATACAACTATTTGAATTTTGCATATATTTGTATATTTATATCAAAAGTACTTCGTTTATTTCAATAGACATTTTAGTTTGTAGTCCAAACTTTGGTTATCAGAAAGTAAAAATGATCCGATGTTATTGTAGGTTCTGATAAACATAGTTAGACTTCACTTTTACAATTAGTTTGCCGTTCATTCGAATAATTTGACGTGTTAAAATATTATTTCCTGCCAAGTCATCCAGCAAATATTTTGTCGTTGTAATGGTCGAAATGAATATATGTTTAAATCTGTTATATACATTTTGATTGCTGGTCATACGAGTACAGTATTATTTATTGTTTTTGATAATTGTATTTGAATACACTGATGAGCCGTAAGGCTCAAAGTTAATAAAGAATTTGAATTTGAGTATTCAATCGTAACATGTTGATATCATCCTGCATCAGTATGTTTCAGTGCTCATGCGTGTGTTATCGATATTTAATAAAGAAACGTCCCCAAAATGATGCTACTAACAGTGAAGGGGTGTGAGCTTTAGCGTTCCTAAAACATAAGTTTTTTGTAAAGTATGTATTATTACTTTTTTTTATGCCATGAATTAATAACTAGTGTTGTTCTGATCCATTTCGTCGTTCATTTACTTACTTAAGATCAATAGCTTTTTCTTCATTATTGATAAACAAACAACGAGAAGCCTGCAATGAAAATTACAAAAATACGTTAATATTTCAAAACTTAAAAGTAATACACTTGTAAAAACTAAATATTTTTTTACTATAACTTCCCAGAAAATTTGATTCAAATAACTGAATATCTGTACGATTGAAAAAGAGATGAACACGCTAACATTGTCTTAACAAATTGTTATGGAACAATACAATAGAGGTATTAACAGTTATTGAAATGGTGTCAATGGTATAAGTTTGAAATAGTGTGTTTAGAGTTTCAGAATATCTTGTGTAGAATGGCATATCATTGACAATTAATAGTATCTGTGAATGGATTGAATTAACGTTTTTTTTTTTGAACTACAAGTACCTAACAAATGATTTTATTAAAAATTTTACATCATCGTTTTTTTTCTTATTTGTCGCAATCATCACCTGTTCTATGATATACATGCATATAAGACATTGATCACAACTAATGCATACCTTGTGATTTTTCACATAAGACGATAAACTGAACAATTACTGAGTAAGTTATATTTTTCAATTATCTGTATGTTAATGTTGTCAACGTATATTTGTTCCGCCTAACAGACGTTCCACTGTAATCTTTGTTATAAACAATGTCATAATATATGTTCCTTTAGGAATAAATATTCTATACCATTTATTCCGTTAGGAAAATATCCTGTAATATTTATTCCAGTGGAAATAATATTCTAGAATATTTTTTCCATTTGAACTTATATTATGAAGGAACTTCTATTTCGTGACAATGTAAACTGGAATTCAATGTCAGGCAATGTATTATTTTTCTAAAAGAGGCTATGAAAAGCAAACATTTTTTGTTTGATATGGTAGGAGTACAATTACTTTTATTCTGATTAGAATGAAGAAGATATTTGTTTTATAAAGATCGATCATAAAGTACATTAATCCATCAGTTAAATTATATATAATAAGTTTCTATCTTACAGCTGAAGTGACTCTTTAAAAGATATCACTACGATTGTTTTAAAATGAAATGAGTGCTAATATGTTAACTTCATCATCAAGTTGGCAAAAAAACCTTACTAAAATATCACCAGGTTGTATTTCTACGGGACCGTTAACGACGTCAAACCAAACCTAAAATTTAAAAGGATATTTCATATTTGATGATAAATTAAACAAAACACATATCATGTTGCAAAAATATTTTTTTAATATTAATGGAGACATTTTTTAGTAAACGAAAATGCAATTATGTGTACATGGATTTAGAAAAAAACCAAAACAAACAAAGCACAAAAAACCCCGATGAATCATGAATGTATAAAATCCCAAAATAATAACGATCTTGAGGATCATCAAAAATTGGGTACCATTTCAGACTAAATTATTTGTCTCTGAATTAGCGAAGAAATGTAATCTCTATCTATATACTGCCAGTTTTGTGTTACGTTGTTATAGTGATAAACAATATAGGAAGTAAATAGTTGCCACACACATGATGAGAAACATCATGTAACCCAACTTATTCTTAAAAGACTTTTTTCATACGTAGTATATGTTGTGATTATCTGCTCCCTGTCACAAGTTGTTTAGAAATTGGGTAGTGCGAATATGCTAGATATGGATGTATCTGAAACGTTTACTGAAATACAGAAATATGTATCATAAGATCCAGAAAAGTCACGTTTGTCTCATTTTAGGGAGGTAACATATTTGTAATTCAAACATTTAAAACATATAAATGAGTCTTTATATACATCATAACTTTCATCTATGGATTAGCCGTGGTAATTACACTAGACAGTACATCTATAAAACGTATATATATATAACAAAACAAGACTGGTAAATAAAGAACGCTTAGAATATCCTTCAAAATTACATAAATCAGACCTGATGTCTTTCTCTAGTTTTCTGACCACCAAGGTATGTCCAGGTATTATTTCGAATAAGAAATCCTTCGGCGAAAACACCTGAAATATAAGTAAATTAATTTAGTTGTATAGTGATCAATAGTACATAGTAGCATTCTTTGTTTGTCAATACTTAAATACTTGTAGAATCAAATAGAAAGTAATGGAAGCTAACTTTGTTTGGGGTTTGAAAAGCAATCTTGAGCAACACGACGGTCGCCGAATATGGAACCGATTCTGCTTCTGCTTTCTGATCATTTGAGATCACACCTTTTTAATAATTTTTTTTTTTGGTTGAAGTTCATGTTATCAACTTTCAATTTTCTTTGTAGAGATTTGAAGAATTTTATCTGTATTTTCACTGTTTTATATCTTTTTTTTGCCATGGTAGTGTCAGTTTCACTTCAACTTACGAGTTTGAAAATGTCACTTTGGTATCTTCCGCCTCTTTTTTTTAAGACAATCTATTGAGACTTTTACATGGAGTATGTATTACGATTCAAATTGTCCAATAGCAAAAAATGGACGCTTCTCTTGTACGTGAGTGAATAAAAGTTGGTCTTCGTCCCACAGCAAAACGGTTTGTACTGTTTTGAAAAGGTCTTCTAATGTATACACTATTACGTACAAGAGATATATGAAGAATTTTCATGTAACAATATATTTTTGGCATCTGTTCATTAACAAATAAAAGTTGTGATGAGTCAATTAAGTGTAAAAAATAACAAGCCTTTTAAAAGACTGTTATAACTTGATAGTATAAAAAAAAAGAAACTAATAAAGCAGAAAAAAATGGAGAGTCAGTGTTCTTGCTTTCGAGATATAAGCCATTGAAAATTTGGCGATGCAAGGATTTTATAAGATTTTCAAAGATGACATTGTAAACTATATGATCCAATTATGGAAAGAAAAGTAAGGGTTAGTGGACAAAATTTTTTTAATGGCAAAACATCGATAAAACCAGAGGATTTCGAAAATCTGGCTAAAATTCATCAATCCTAAATAGCAACAAAACAACACAATGATACAATGATATATGAAAAGACATCTCATGTCAATCTGATATTGTCAATGGTAGACAAGTTTCCATTTGCAAAACTTATATGCCCATAGTAACCATAACATATCTATATTAATCAATTACATAGCCTTAAACTTTCAACGTTTTTCCATTGTTAAACAAAAAAAAAAAAATCAAGTTTAGTCCCAATTACTAATGAGTACAAATTAATGACAATAACATGTTAAGGTAGAAAAGCAAAACAGATCCAACAATTAGAAACCAAACTTTTCTAAGGACATTTACATTTCGGTGTTATAAATTAGAGAAAAGTTTTCAACAAAATTAAAATCTGTTCTTAGAGTTTATTCAAAGTACTCACCATGGACATGTGTATGGACATAATAGTGAAAGGCAATCGCTTTAGGTCTTTTCCATTCGCAACCAACATGTGTAAAGAAACCTAAAAAAAGAAAGATCATATGACCTATTCAGATGTTTCACTATGTGTGAAAGGTACTACTTCTATTATTGCATCTTATATTATGATCATCATTATGTGAAACATGATAGTTTTACGCAGTGATAGCATTAATTCTAACTAAACAGACTGCTGCATACCATTTGAATATTAAAATTTGATATAATTATAGATGTATTTGTAGAAAATGAAATTATCACTAAATAGGGTAAGTGCGTTCAAACCCTTAATCTTGAATTACTTTCACCTAAAACGTTTTCCCAACTACATGTAAAACCAAGAATGTATGAGTACTTGAATAGTTGATATGATCTCAGAGATAAGCCAAACTTATCTTAAGTCCACTTTCCTTGAGGTGTTGCTACCTTAGTTTCTTATTAATTTTTAAATAGAATATTTAAGGAAAATGTGTTATAAATCATGTCAGTACAAAGCATTTGACTTCTGACATGATGATGCCAATGGGGACTAGCAGTACACAAGCAGTATCGACTCCAGTGTCACTGAAGGAAAATAACATTAATTAATTTGTATTTAAAAATGTTTTGGTCGTACTTCAACAAAATTTGCTACTTTAACTTAAGGACTACAAACTGAAATTGAGAAAATGAATATTTAAAATATTTATTTTATTTGATCTTGTTTCCATTTAATTTCTTTGTAATTCTGTATTTGTAAGAAACATTTATAACTTGTACATACCATTTGGTTTATTTGCAGGAACAAAACCTCCATTGCCAAGTAAGAATTTCTGGTAGTTATACTTTGTTCTAAAATTAGTTGTACAATAAACGTTAATTCTAAAAAGGTGGTTGTATATTTTTAATTATTGAAAAATCAGGAGACATATTTTTCCCAATACCATCACTATCAACTTAGGTGCAAATGACGTGGATTAGTTCGTTTCGTATATAGTTTGTTTTTATTCAAGGTATTCCACTTATTTTTCTAGGTTATGGACAAGATATTAAAACGCAAAAAGAGACCATGCCTTGCGGTCATAAAACTTTCGAGCACGATTTTCGTACTCAGACTCAAAAATCAACCAATCAAAATCCTGGATTTGGTGTTTCGAGCACAAATTTTGTACTCCGAGTACTGAGTAAATTTTATGACCGAGAGCCCATATTAAAGAAACAATGAGTCAACAGCAATCATGGGAAGCTGACGATTCCAACGTAAACATAATAGTTTTTAATTACCAAACAATATTTCATATCATGCTATTCAAAATATATAAGTAACACATATCACAAGACTTATTAATTAGCATTTGATTTGTTGATGTTTAATGAATCAATTTTTAAAGTTTAATCTTATCAAAATTGTGCTACAATTACCTTATAATATAATGTTTTGACTTACGGTTTTTTCTTGAATGTTAAAGTTATATTAGCCGGCGATGCAGGTTCTGTAATGAAATGGACAATGATTTAAATTAGGATTAATAATCTTAATAACATTCAAATTCTCATTTCAAACTACTGATTATGCAAACCTTAAATTTTGGTCAGGGTTTTCTAGTGTTTAAGATTTAGTGTAGGCCTATAAAAACATCTTTATTCGTTTAATTAACAATTTCATTGTTCCGAATGTGTTGATTCTGGTTTTTGGGTGCAGTTTCATTGAGTTTTTTTTACTTTTTAAAGTTGGTCTTGACCGTTATTTGAACGTAGTATATCATTGCTCATGTGTTTCTTATATAACGTTCATCCATAAGTTGCATCTGGGAAGCAATATACTTACCTGAATAGCTAACTGTTCCGGTGAGTCGGAGTACATCCATGCTGTTTGTTGGGTTGCTTATGCTTAATTGTGGCTTGAAGTGTAATGTTTTGTAGATTGTCTTTTCATCGTTTTTCTCTTTCGGCCATGATGTTCTGTTTTATTCAACAACATATGGTATTTTATTTCCCTTTTGATATATTTTATGCTGAAACGTTTATGGAGGTTCAAACCCACATTAAGGACCTACATAGAACAACCATAGTTTAAAGCTTTTCTTGTGAGAAGCACTGATGATTTTGATAAGGAATTTTATGTAAAGTTTGTTTTTGTCTTTTGTGTTACATTTGTTTAGATATGTAAATATATTCTTCTTTTTGTATTTTTTCTAAACATTTCTATATTTCAATTGTTTCTTAATTAGAGCTTATGGTTTTTCTTACCTAGTAATGGTTCGTAGATATGCATTTGAACTATTAAGAAATATTTCTTTCCATTTCCACCAATCTTTGCTGATACATCTTCAAATAATTCATTTTCAAACTTAAACACATTTTAAGAAAAAGAATACATTGGTTTTACTCGTTTGAATAGTTTTACATTTTTCATGTCTGGACCTTTTATCGCCGACTATATCTTATGGGTTTTCTCCTTGTTAAAGGCCTATAATTGGTTACATCCACTTCATTTCAACTCTAATTGAAAGTTGTCTAATTGGCAATCATACCACATTCCTTATTTATATATGCATTTACATAAGTTTCATACATATTAAAATAAACATAAAGCGTGTTTAATATTTATTTTTTAAACTTTCGGTGATGTAAAGAAAAAATGAATCACCCCTTAATTTTCATTAGATATTTTTAAGCGATATATATGTGTTTAACACTAAACATGTTTAACCCCACCGTCGTCCCAAGTCCGAAGCCTCTGGCCTTTGTTAGTCTTTGTATGTTTTTTTTTTAATTTTAGTTCATTTATATGTTTAGGAGTTTAGTATGACGTCAATTTTCACTGAACTAGTACACATGTTTGTTTAGGGACCAACTGAAGCCCGCCTCTGGTGCTGGATTTTCTTGCTGTGTTGAAGACCCATTGGTTTCCTTCGGCTGTTTTTTTTTACTTTTTGGTCGGGTTGTTGTCTCTTTGACACATTCCTCATTTCCATTCTCAATTTTATTTGGATAGTAGTTTCATTTGCAATCATACCACATCTCCTTATTCTTATATGCATTTGTATAAGTTTCATACATATTTAAATATAGATAATTCGTTTTTAATATCTTTTTTCACTCTTACATGTGTAGAGTAGCATAACAAAATAGAACCCCGTATTGCTGACCAACCCTTAATAAGTTTAACAACATATATTTTTACTACTTTTGTACTTACATGAGCAACATGATGGATGTGACATGTAGAGCAGGATCTTTTTTTCCCTTCAGGAGCACTTGAGATCACCACAGGTTTTTGGTGGGGTTTGTGTTGCTCAGACTTTAGTTTTCTATGTTTTCTGTTGTTTGTCTTTTGGTCGTTTTTCGTTTTTGCCATGACATTGTCAGTTTGTTTTCGACTTATGAGTTTGGTTATCCCTGTTTTATATTTCACTTATCTTTGAACGTTTTATTATTGTTAGTGTATGTCCCTATCTTGATTTATTTCTTTTTTGTCTAAGTTATCTTAAACATAAAATAGGCAACTAAGATATTTGTATTTAATACAAGGAACAAAGCAAAACTGCATTATTGTTTCTTTCTGTATCAGACGAAGTATGTGTATCCGGTAATGATGTTTGTTAGAAAGAAAATAATAAATGAAAAAGGAAATTATTAAAGAAATTGATGAACTTACTTTTGGACTAAAAAAGTTTTTTCAGGGAATATAAAGTTTCAACCAATTAGGAACCGACCTCGTCTATTTCACACAGCAGTGATTATGTTCATATTTTCAATTACGTTTTAACGTATATCCTTCTGTAATTTCAGTAATATTTAAATGGTTGTCTAGCAACAGAGACCTATTTGTTGTTATATTTAAAACATTCCAACGACGTTATTGCTCGAAGTTTTTTAAAGATGAAGCAAAAACAGTAAATAAATGACAAGCGTCCGAAGCGTTTATCGGCATATCATCAAGAAAGCTCAACCTTTAACATTTAAAAGTCAGGGATATAAACATAAAGGAAAAAATGTCAAAAAAGTACATGAAAACGGGCCGAATATATCTCCGGTTAACTTTGCCTCAGGCAGTTCTCATAATTTATGAACTTTGAGTTTTTGAACAGTATGTTATAACTTATGTCAGTACCAAAGCACTGGCTACTGCACTTTAATACCCTATATGACGGTTACAGTCCACCTGCATTTATATCGTCACAGTACTACTATATGAAAATAACAATGGATAAAATTCGTGCATCCGAAGCACTTGTTTAGATTTGTCTCTTCTGTTCTAAAAAGGTTACAAAACAGATCTTGGTCACTACTAGAAAAATGTCTGAACAATATTGTATAAAGTACAGCAGAAAATATTGGAAAGAAACTATGATCATAAACAACGAGACTTAATTAATTTCTTGTACGTCTGTTCGTGATAGTAATAGATAAACTTATTCCTTATTAAAATTTTAGTCTACAATTTGAAAGCACTGAGTATAAGTTACCTTTTGGAAGAACGTAGAAAGGTTTATCGACAGACTGGAAATTGTCTGTAACACTGAACTCAATAGCATCACCTTTACATGCAAGTCCTCTTTGACAATCCCTAAAAAAATATATACGTGCAATATGCAACTTGCGTTGTTATATGTATATAGTTTGAATTTTGTCTGTGGTTCAATGATGTTCATACTAAAAATGCGAGTAGTCTAACAATTTTCAGTGAGACTTATACAAATCACATGTAGTAAACAAACAACGTTATACCTAACTATAGCATCTAACTATATCTTCATTTGTTTTTGTTTTATTTTGTATACTCTCATTGACGAATATCTTTTATCTCCTTGTATTTCGAAAATGAAAGAAAGGAAATTGATTAGAATGTTTACCATGTAGCATCTTCATGTAGTGGTTCTAAGCATAGACCGGCGTCGACATGGTGTGGTTTCACGATTGGGTCAGGCTCAGTTAACAACTTTGCTGAAAACATACAAATAGCTCAGTAACATAAATACAACAATAAAGTATACATCCTTGGCGGTAAGTATTCATACTTAATTAAAATATTTTTTTTAGATTAGTTCAGGCACTTTATTTCTCACCTCAATATGCCATCCATATTTTGCTTTATACTTATTTCTTGGATTTGTTTTTTCTTCTACGGTTCTCAAAGCAACATTCTTATCTAACTTCAAACCTAAGTATGTATAGATATTCATTGAAACGATGTATCTACTAGTTGAGTCAAATTGTCTATCTTTTCTTAAAACTTGACCGATAGCTCATCTCTACTTACGACTTTTTTCCTTTTAAAGTTTGTCTGATTGAAACAAATACAATATGCTTATAAAAATAAGAAGGTGTGTTATGATGGCTAATTACACAACTTTCCACCAGAAACCAATTTTCGTAAAGGTTTGCAACTATGAGTCACCGTACGGCCTTCAACAATAAGCAAAACTTAAACTGCAAGCCATAAAAGGTCTCCACATATATAGCAAATGTTAAACAATTCAAACGAGAAAGCTTCCTCAAAAAGCTTACAAGGTGCGATTAATCACAAGATATTGATTAATGGCCATCAGAATAGTCTACACTTATTATTGTTTGTTCTATTCTTATGATTTATTTATATCCTATTATAATGAACGTTTAATGACTGAAAAAATATGTACTTTCAGTCAAAAAAATTGAAATAGAAAAAACCCCAAAGGAAAAAATAATAAATATTTTTCCTCTTGCAATGGAAATAATCAATTCAAATTAATTTAAGTTAAAAGACTATTAAATACAACTGCATTTTTGAATGTTGAAAACAAGTTTTGAACATTTCATATAACCACTATAATAAGACATTTTGGTCACAATGCAATTTAGGACATGTTTAAGTAGGTAAATTTTATTCAAATTCGTCACATTTACATCTATCATCTACACAGAATAAACGGTAAATGAGCTTTAGTGAGCTCTTACAACCGACTATACAAAACATCAGCTAATACACGTAAAACTTCAAATCTTGGATTTTTTTTATCTTTTGTGGTAACGCGTACATCACAAAACCTTTGACTTCTACTCCTGACAAATGAATTTGCTGTATCATTGTTTTATAGAAACCACAGTACAATATAGGATGACTAATGAATATCTTTGAGTACAACTCTTTTCTATCTGATGCATTAAATTTTCTTTTGACATGGTTTTAAAACTTTCAAAGAAAGATTAAACTAATAAGCAAAGATTACAGATTCTCGTACAAGGCGTTTATTAACAAAATAAAGGACACAAGTTTACAATAGAACAACGTGGTGCACAAAGGGAATATTTGACTGTGACCTTAATGAGTCTTCTTTTAACTCTACACTAAAGAGTCATAAAAATTACAGTACGCCAGACGCGCATGTCGTCGGCAAAAAACTTATCAGGGGCGGTCGGATTAAGACAAATAAAAATCAATAACGAATCAAGATCAATAGAAACCAAAATTTCAAAAATGATCAATTATTTCTATGTTTATGATTTAAACCATTTTTTGTATTTAAAATGCATGTTGTTTTACCTAAATGTTTTCAAACTTTTAGAAAAATCCATAAAATTAGATACTTACTTATATAACTTTCTCCTATCTCTTCTAATGATTTTGAATAGCAAATGTATCTGTTAACCTAAAAATTAATAGACATATAAATAGGAAATTAACCCATTGACTGAATTGTAAAACTCAATATTTTCATTTTGGAATCATTGATTGGTTAATTCATTGTTTTTTTTCCATTATAATTATATAATTTATAACGAAAGTTATTTATGGTATCTCAATTAAGTGAAAGAATATTTCTTATCGACAGCACCCGTGAAAAAGTTATACAAAGATCGTCATGTCATTTCATATTCAAATTCCAAAACATAATATGGTTGAAATAAATTGCTGCTAAAAAGAATGGTTTTATTCTGACCTTATTATTACGGCTGATAAAGTCAGTATCAAAAACAAAACTGCCACTGCTCTGATTGATTGATTGTTGGTTGCTTAACAACCAGTGGCAAATATTTCATGCATGTTCAGGGCGAAAACAAATTAACAATGCAAACAAAAGGTAGGCCCTGTAATAGAGGCCATCTGGGATGAAGGTCGGGAAAATTTAGACTGCCGCGGGAAAGAGTATATTGGATAGGGAACGAAATTTATCCTTGAAACAGACCACCTACGGACCCTCAAAGAGTTATTACAAAGGTTCTTAGCGTGCAAAAAGTGTGGCACTCTCTAAACACGAGGCATCGGATTGAACATCCCCATTCTGACCGAAGGTGGCTGCACCCCGAACAGCCACTTTGGCGAGGGTTTTACTGCCGGTCGGAGGAAGACCAATGGTGACCATATGTCTATTCCCCAGTCACCTCTGTATTTATTATTTACTTCGTAGTAAAAAAAAGTATGTGTTTGTAGTTATCGTTCTACATGTATGTTAGTAATCAGTGATGATAATGATACCAGTCACCATTAAAACTCGAAAATCTGTATGACATCATCATGTAAACCATATGTTCTAAATAAAAAAAAAGTACATACTGTTATAACCTTCAATCAGTAAAATCTCTTAAGCAGAGATCTCAGAATTTTAGTAGTGTCTCAGTCGGATTGATACAGGTTTGATATTGAAAAAATTGATGTAATATTAATTTATATATTACCTCTGTTGTTTGCACAGGTGGTATGACAATTTTGTATTGAAACTGCTCTTCATCGCTTTGTTTTGAGTCCAGAGAAATGTATGGCAGTTCCCGAATAGACTGTACCACTCCTATTAAAACAAAAAAGTACTACTTAAGAACATAATCAATGAATATAACCACACCTTCACGCCGTTAAAAGTAGGAACTTCTTGCTTAACTTTATATATGATATATTTTAAAACAACATGATTATTTTATCACAACCAACCCTAGAAAGAATGACATCGTCTTATCTGTTGAATGTTTAAAGATGGTCATATAACAAATTTATCATCATCTGCAAATTGATTCTAGCATAATAAGAAAATGGAAGCTTAATACAAAATCGGACCCAACAGCATACTTTTAAAATAACATACTATACAACAGTTATAAATCTGAAAAATGCTTTTTGAATAATGTTGGAAAATTAGGGCTTGTATTTTTGATTCAACGATAATATACCATGGCACTGGAGAGGTCAAGGTTTTTCTCGTTGATTATTTATTTTAGGTGAATTCCGGTTCAAAAGGAAGTAATCATATCTTACTGGTTACCTAAAGAAATGGCCATTTCAACGGCAAAAAGAACTGTAGGGATCGACCTTAATGAGTTATTTATATTTAGAAAATCACTTTCACCTTATCTGCGTCCAAACACTATTTTAGCAAAACCACTATCGTTCTTACAAATGCATGTCGGAAAAACCATTACAAATGATGAAGTAAGGAATTTTGCAATAAAAGTTTATTTTCGTCCCTGAAAGGGTTCATTAAATGTAATGAAAGTGTTTGTATAATAAATCTGCAATCGATGTAAATAAACCTAAAAGATGAATATAAACAACGATATTTAAAACAATTAAAATAAAGATGTACATAATACGCAATGTCTGGATCAAATTATGCAAACTACGTGGCCTTTTATGTTCGTTGTGTATTGTATAACCTTCACTGCTTATTTTAAAATATTTGTTTTTGTTTTACTTGGATCATGCTTCGAACTAAACCAGCCTGACGATAAATCGCAAGGATAAGTGTATAATAAATACCATTTGAAAATTCTCACACAAAACATCAGAATTAACTTTATTATTGAACAATAAATAAACAGTAACTCACCAAATATTACGGCGATGATTAATGTGCACAAAGTAATTTTTTGGTTCATTTTTCAACACCTAAAACAAAATAAAACAAAATTTGTTATTTGTATTTGAGGACGAAACATATGCTTTTTATTACTGCAAGCTTGTTGTGATTTATAAATATAGATGCAACAAGGGAATCACTAGGTTAGACTAGATTCAAATGATACTCGTTTTACTTTCAGTTTATAGATTAAACAAAAGTAGGTAGTACCTCCAGGAAATTAGTTTCAGGAATAAGATGGATCACTTAAGCTAGGTTCCAAAATTTAAAATGAAAGATTGGGATTTATAGAGGCCAAAAACAACACAAATAAAGCAGCCACAATCGTCTAAGGTTTACTTTGCTTATGGTTAAGTAACCTTAGTTAAGGACAAACTACATAATTAATTAACTATATTTTTCCAATTATATTTTATCATTAATTTTAGACAACTATCTAATAACTATATTTGTATACCTATTAGGCAAGAACTCCAGTTTTCGATGTATATCGACTTACGCTTAGTTTACTTCACAATTTGAAAAAAATAAACTAAACAAATAGTTTACATCTTAAAAGACAGTACAATGTGTCAATGAAATATATTTATCATAATCATTACATTAACATATTTTTTATACTTACACTTGCGTATCGGTCTCTTGATATGACTAAATTGAATCCTCCAAGTAAATAAAAGCATATATGTATCAAATGACAGACCACGATAATTAAGAAAAAGTAATATTTTTCCTATTTCTAAGAACTATGAAAACGTAGCAAACATATTATTCATCACTTGTTTTGTTTTGACATATTTCAAGGTGAGAGGTCACTATAGTACTTACAGCATGAAATAAAATCTTCCGGATACTTAACATCCTCATTTGTTCAATAGTGTAAGAATAAAAATATGCTATTTCGCAATAAGAATAATCTTTTTCTGTGAAAAGGGTAATAAATAAACAAAGCTAGCTGTGTCTTGTTTTTTAAACTATTAAATGGATCGTTTTGAGGATGATTGATACTATTTGTTTATGCTATTCTGTATTTGCGTCTTCAAAAAACATAAAACATGACAATAAGGGAAAAATATATTATCTTTCTTTCATAAAATAAATATAAAGCCATACTATCTAATTTATCATTTTGATAAGAAGGATGTAAGAAAGTAGATGTGTTTATTTTATGCCTATTTCTATTTGGTTGTCACATCTCTCACCTATAGATATGTAATATGTTTTTACGTTCTTCATGTTATACACACACAAACTTTATGTAAGGAGAATTTATACTTGTATATTAAAACATAATATCCGCACCTTATGGGATTTGAACAGATTTTTTCGGATTATCCCACGAGTCATCGTCTCTAGGGCATCGTTAAAAAGAATTCCATCTTCCACTGAGGAGTGGGAATAATAAAATTAATAAAACATATTCCACTTTTAATTATTTTTTTCTAAATATAGAACTGGCGAGTGGGTATTGGATTTTGAATGAATCTAATTTCAAACCATATATATGAACATTTTTAAAGATCTAAAACCAACTGCGACGCCTTTCTGTGAAATCAATAGATAAGTAATGTTGATAGCAGATTTATATATTTTTTTTCGTTTCATTAACATAGTTACTTTTATCAAACTTATCTTTAATTTGTTTACGCGTAATACAAGTTGAAAACCGACAAGTCGGATCTTGGTTTTTTTATATCGTTTAGATGAAATTAAAGTCCGAGGGTTGTTGATCGCTCATGCTTAAATTATCTTTGAAGATTTTTGAAATTCTTTAGCTATTTTAAAGGCCAATTGTTTGGTTACTTCTGCATATGTTTTGCAACTTTGAGTTTGGAACAACCAGTGTGGCAAATGATTTCCAAATAAAACTTCACGTCGAATGCTTTAAATTCGTTATATTTTACTTTAATTTACGACCTGAAACAAAACGTCTTTTATCATGATCCTTGAAAGAAATGTACAAGACTGGCCTTGATCTACATAGCTTATTTTATCATAGTTGCATCTCTTTTTAAAAGAAATGTAATTTATATCATAATATGTCCTGATTATTGCTATGCTACATAGATGCTTTATGGAGAGGAAAGGTGCTCATTCAAAGAATTAAAATAAAATTAAATTTGTATTCCGAGACCGCTTTTAAAACTACACTAGTTTTACAGCCACCCTCATCCAAACTGTTGTTTATTCAACATGCTGAATGTATTCATTAATAACAGAACTTCATTGATTGATGGATTTTTGGTTGCTTAACTCCTGTGGCAAATATTGCATGCACGTTCAGGATGAGAACACATTAACAATAAATACAATAGGTCCTGTAAAAAACTCATAAAAGATACCAGGATTAAAATTTTGTACGACATTCGTCTACAAAAGACTCACATGTGACGCTCGAATGATAGAGGCCGTACGGGATGAAGGTCTGGGAAATTTGAACTGCCACTGGAAAATAAGGGTAAATTGCATAGGGAAAAGTAGAATAACAAAAATACCAAACTTTAAGGAAAATTCAAAACGGAAAGTCTTTTATCAAATGGCAAAATCAAAATTACAAACACATCAAACGAATGGAAAACATCTGTCATATTCCTGACTTGGTACAGGCATTTCCTTATGTAGAAAATGGTGGATAAGCCCGTCTTTTATAGCTAGCTAAATCTCTCACTTATTTGACAGTCGCATAGAATTCCATTATATTGACAACAATGGACAGACGTTTTGCCTTGCAATAGGTTACCTACGGACCTGTGTTTCACAAAAACGGACTCCTGCAAGTTGTCAGTTATCAACCGCAATTAATGATGCAGCAGCTATATATATACAAAAAAATATCTGAAAGTGGAAAAAAAACCAAGGTGTGGGCTGCATGCCAATAATCCAAACAAAAAGTTATCATTAAAAGACGAATACTCATGTAAACAAAATGCGTTTTATTACTGTTTATCATCTTAACAGTTTCAGAAACCAATGTATCCAACACTTAACTAAAGAAGTAATAACTTGCGGTTATATTACGGTGACCCCTAATACTGACTTAAAGGTTACTCTTTGAAAACGCTACATATAGGCTTGAAATAACCTATTGAGGTCTTAATGCATAAAAGAAATAAAAAATCTTACAACCAATATTACTGAACGCACGAAATTATAGAAGTGTTGTTTTCATTTATCATATATGGAAAATGATTAGGAGCATACATTTAACAACGTACAGTCGTGATAAATAGAAATAGGGAAGAGGGACTCCGAAAGAATATACTTTCGAAAAGCAAAACAATAACCATTTTATCAAAGTAACACGGGCTTTATTTATTTGTGTTTGACTACTGACGTATGCATGAAAGTGGAACAAAACGGTCAACTCGTTTACCCTTCCTTGAAACCTCTCATCATCATCTTTTTTGTGGAGTCCGTGGTACTCACTCTTAAGTTTTCTATATAGTCTGTTGTTAAAGATAAAGAGGCGGAATATATCAAGGAGGGGGATTAAACGCACAAGTCGATGAGGGAAAGACAAACAACAGTCTACAAAACACTACATAGAAAAATAAAGATTGAGCAAGATGTATCCTACCAAAACTGGGAATGATCTCAGGTGCTCCAGAAGAGTAACCAGAACTAGCTGGTTTTTCTTTTGGCTATAGTATTACCTGATTTTCTTTGATTCATGGTATTTTATTTCCCCTTGGTAATATCTTTCCTTTTTTTTTTTCATTTACAATTGACAAAACAATAATGAGGCGTTTATCTAAGGAAAGTATCTGTTGAAGTTTAGACACAGCTTCCTTTTTTTTAGACATATACTTCTAATTTGACAGCAATGGTCAACTCAGTACCAAAGTTTATCACAAACAAGACGATTTCAATTTTGAATTTACAAAATCTATTTCCTCGCATTAGCAGTATACAAAGCTAAACATTGTTAAGCCGCGATTTTATCAAGAACGTCTCGTCCTTTATATCAAAAAGTTCATCGGAATGTACAAAGACCTAATAAACAAATATTCAGTGTCAACTTCACAATAAATATAGGATGGTCTTGATTTATAGATTCTAGGTGCTGACGTTGTGTATCATTTTATTTATTTTACAGTTTTCCCTTTATTTGCCTTATTAATACGTTTGTACTTGTATATATACAAATAAGTAGATGTGGTATAATTGCCAACGAGACAACTCTCTACAAGAGACCAAATGAACAGAAATTAACAACTACATGTTGTATGCTTCTTTTGGTAGTATGATTCTTAAAGTTGCAGGGTATTTACATCCAGCATCCGGGTTTTTGGCCTTGGACTTTCCTGATGCGGGTTGGTCCAGATGTTCAATTTGGACGCATTAGGATTTTATAGTGTTGTTTGCATTTGCATACCCTTGTGTTTTCATTTTACTTTACTTAATTTGTACTTAATCGGGAAAGAAATATGCCATTATGTTTTTATTTCATTGTACTATCAAGTACGAAAACGTTTTTGTTGGCATCTTTGTCAGATTTATCTGTATGTTTGTTTGCATTGTTTTACGTTAGTTGTGTTGTATATCTATAAAGTATGTTTACTCAATTTTTACTACTGGAACCCATGGCCAATTATTGTCACGTAAACCAATTATAGAATTGAGAATGGAAACGGGGAATGCGTCAAAGAGACAACAACCCGATCAAAAAGCAGAAAACAGTCAAAGACCACCAATCAATTTTTTTTCTTTAAAGGCCTGGTAGAAGCAGTACTTGAATACTGCTCAAAAAATAAGTTTGAGTGGGAAAATATGAGTGGTTGCCATGGTAACGGATACTCTATTTTTTTGGTATATAAGCGTGGTAAAATCTTTCAAAAATCAGCTAAATAACTACAATTCAGAGCCTGATTATGAATAGAATCAAACTTAGTGTCAAAATATGAAATAGAAAAGTGTTTCTCATTCCTTAAATTAGGACAAAAAATATTTCATGATATTTTGTGTACAGTGTAAATCTTAAATAAGTGCTTCAAAGACAAACCAGATAATAACTATTTTATTTATTTCTGCCAAAAAAGAAATGCATTTTTGAATATCCAAATAAATGGATTAGTTTTCGTGCTTAATGGAATTTATTATGACTTGTTGAACATTTATTCCTATTAAGTGGCCATTTTGGAATCAATTTTAATGAAGATCATATTCAAGTGTGTGTTTAAACAGGGGTGGGGGGATGGGGCTTTGGATTAGCTGCAGATCAAACAGACATCGTTTAGATGGACATGTCTTCAAAAATTGATACAGTAGAAAAAACATCTTTGGAGTTGAAGATTGGTAAGTGAAACTTTTTTTCTCTTTATTTAACTTTCTAAATTTAGGTACATCTCTCCTCGGTTCATCTTTCTCTTAGCATATTATTGAGGGAAAGAAAAGCAATAAGTCTATACTCAATAACCCTTTCAGTTATGATTTTTCATACACCTATTTGAAAGTACACCAACACGGAACTAAAACTGTAGGAGATGTAGGTTATACGTCAATAAGACAGCAATCAAATGACAAAAACAACTAACGACATCTAGCGGGCAACATACAGTTTTCAACAATAGTTGTAGGTGTCTACACAATATGTCAAATTCTTAATCTTTACTAATTTATATAAAAATTGAGAATTAATTTAACAGAAACGATAAAAATATCTACCATTAAATCGCAATTCTTCAAATAATGTAACAATTTAGGAAAGAGCCTTAATGTAAAAAGTTCATAATTAAAAACTTACCAACCTTTTATTACTACACAAAGGCGTATTTCCCCTTTCTTTTCCCTACAAGAAACATTCCTTGGAGCCGTGGATTGCGGAATATCGATCGCATATTTCCAAAACGTACACGTAAATTGGTGGCGTCATGTGTTAAAACAGTTATTGGTCAATCGAATCGGTATATATCATTTAATCTGCACGGTCGGGATGACCCTTTAACCTGAACTCCTATAAAGATACAGAGTGATTGACAGAATGGGGCAGTAATTGACATGATAGGAGAAAAGGTGAGATATTTGCTTTTGTTGGGTTAGTTTAAAAAATAAAGTAGAACATGAAAGTCGAACATATTATATGATATGTTTTAGAGAAAAAGAAAGGGCTCCAGAAGGGTTCTCCTAAGATAACATCATCACTTTTAGAAATTTCTTTAGTTAACCAGGTCATTTTAGGCAAATTATACAGTTCTAAACTGATCTGGTTTTCGGTTTTAAAATTTTTTAAAGCAAAGTAAAGCAAAACAGGTATAAAGTTTAAAGTGACGCCAACAAAATTCAAACTTGATATTTGTTTTATGGTAATAAGCATTGTGTATATGTTTCATAACATTTGGTTGAGGCAAACTAAAGTTAGAAAATGTAAACCAACTTTTGGACGTACCAACATACACATGGGACACTAAAGTGTTGTATTCATGAATGATTACAACTTGATAGGACTAGAAAGCATTGACAATTACAAAGAAAATAAGATTGGTATGTACTGCGCTGTTTCTAGTTTTGCAGTTAATAAAATAAGACCATGTGTGTAATTTGTCTCCGAATTAACTGTTAATCTTGTATTGATGCACACATTCTCAGCTTAGTGGTTTGATTCCAAATCTCGGGATTAATTCGGTCTTTTATAAAGGTTACAGAAACGGATACAGGGTCCGAGTAAATAGGGGGCGTAATTCATGAAAATGTTAAAAAAATCGTTGAGAGTAGCAAAACGATTTTTTTGAAGATTCAACCTAAAAAATGATACATTTGTACATGTTTACTATCAAAAAGGAGAGGAGGGGATTTCAGAAGGAATAAATTTGTGCTTCAGCTAAATCCCCTCCTCCCCGCAAAAAAAGATCTTATGTTATCGGAAATATGAAACTATGAGATATATGTAGTATGGTGCATAGTTAAGAATGATGCATAATCAATACAATTGTTTTGTACAATAATTTTGTTTTGATATAATTTTGCCGGTAAAAGCATAATTATTTTACCGGGATTAGCACAATTCCAACTTAGCAGATGTATCTATTCGTCTATCTCGGAGATCCAGAATTCCAATTGCGGAATAGTAGTATAATACAGGAGTTATTAATGATATGTTAATAGCTATAAATTAACAGAACTTCTGATATCAACGATCTCCAATTGAATTTTCATTTTTTTAAGTCCCCACCGACTTAATATGTGTTCAATTGGTCTGTCCGTCTATCCGTCCGTCCATCACACTTCAGTTTCAGTTTGGTAATGCTTTGACCAATTGCAAATGATTCTATTTTTGGTTTGTAAGCTTATTATTATTTTACAGGTCAAGTTTGTCATTTTTTTCTGGTGGGATAACATCTCAGGCTTGTGTGTGCCCTAAGAAATTAAGAATTTTCTTACAACTGGTAAAGGACAATATTTATCTTGCCTTACCATAAGCCAGGTTGGGCTATTGCAATCCCTTGAAGTTCGTCATCTGTCATAATTCTTATATGATTTGCATATTAGGGAATTTATTTGTGTATAAACTGGACCAAGTCACTCACAAACATAATTGTTTGTGAGTGAATTGTCGAGTTTATACACCAATAAATTCCTTTAAAAAGCGTTTAATCCTATAATAAATTGAACAAAATCCGACCAAACGTTACAGCAATCGTCTTTTCAATGGCCTACATGCATGACATTTTTTTTTAAAAATAAACCTACACCCTCTTTTATCCCCAACCCTCCAACCCCAATGTTACAGTATATATTACATTTGTTGAACCTTCTGAAAAAGAACAGACAAGACAGTGAGTGAAGTAAAACATGCAGTCATATTCCAATTCGAAAATAAACACCCTCTATATATGTATTTTTTTAACATAAATTTTCATTTATATATCTTTTGAATGGATGTTGCTATGGGTTATATTTGTTTCCATGGTAACTATTGAAGTCAGCAACACTTAACGATGGTAATTTAGAGTTAGCGTATGCTTTTATGTATTTTCTTATTGGTTATGAAACAATTAGGGACATTAAAGTTCTTAAACTGCAATATTCTGCTAATAATAACTCCGTTTCCAAGGAAAAAATGGGTTGCTATAGTGATAAAATTAAAGAGAGTCCCACGCATTTTTCTATTTAATTTTGTAAAGTAGTATTTAAACTTAATAACTACAGTGCTAACTATGCTGTACACATTTACACTTTTCTGAAAAACACACGAGAAAATTTGATAATTTCACAAAAATCCACAATTCAGAAAAGTTGAAAATATGCATTTTTTTGTAAATTAAAAAAAAAAAAAAAAAAAAAAATTACAAATTTGGTTGACATGCAATCTAAACTAAAATGAAGCTTAAACCTAGTTATATCAATGTTATATATAAAAATTTATGAAAAAAGTTTGATTCTATTCATAATCAGGCTCTGAATTGTAGTGATTTCGCTGATTTTTGAAAGATTTTACCACGCTTAAATACCAAAAAATAGAGTATCCGTTACCATGGCAACCACTCATATTTTCTCACTCAAATTTATTTTTTGAGCAGTATTCAAGTATTGCTTCTACCAGACAATTTATAGAAAAAATATGAAACCCTCATATACCGCACTCTGCCTGGTTCTTACAAAGAGCTGTACTGAAAACCCAACCCATAAGAACGTGGCTCTTTCAAGTCAGGGTTGTGTTTTGTTATATCTTGTTAATATATCCTTTGTATCGATTATCTGGTTTTTTTTTTAAAGTATCATTTAATTTATTTTCCACTTTTTAGACTCAGATTGGTTTAAAACTGAACGCGTGGGATAGACATTGATTTAGTGTTGAAGACTGCATGTTGACTCCAGTGTAATATAAGCAACATCAGAATAAACTACAACAGTATAGAAAAAAAAATTAGTGACAAAAAAGTATCAAAAAATCAAAATTAAAAATCCAGAACAAGGAGAAGATAAAACTAACATAAGTGTATTACAAAACAGGGATTATAAGACCTAACATATTTAAAGTAAAATGATCATAATTTATAATTTATTAATATAAAGAAACGTAAGAAAGAATCATACACATATAGAAACAGATATTGAAATTTCTACAAAAATAACTATAAACAAAAGGAAACTGTTTAGCATCTTTCTTCATGTTTATTTTGCGATTGTCTCAACAAATTCCTGATGTCGCCTTGTGGTCACAAAATGAAAACTCCGGTTGCTGCATCATACACCCACCTCCCCGTTTAAACCCATCTCCTCACCATATTCATAACCAAAATTGATAGAAGCATTACACATCTCTTGACCATGAGTTTGCCTGCAAAAGAAATCAGAACTAGGATTTAAAAAATATCACCAAAGATACAAGGAAAATGTATCAAATAGACAGGTTGCGTATTTCTCCCAAAAAAATGTCGCAGTTTTTAATTATGTTTCATATGCTATCAAAAATAAGGTCTCGGTAAATTGAAAAAAAGGTTTTGATTTAATTTAGGTAATTTTGGTAAACTTTGACTTTAATATAAACTCATTATAATATATTAGCAATATGATATGCACCACATTGTACAATATCATAACAAATAAACGGAATTATGTAATATTATAAATCAGTAACTACGAGTACTGTTAGATCAGTACGTTGTGTCTTTATAAAATAGGAAGATAAGGTAAGATTGCCAATGAGACAAATATTAACCAAAGATTAAATGACGTAGTTGTAGACAACTATTGATCACTGTACAGCCTTCAACAACGAGCAAAATTCATACCGTATAGTAAGTTATGAAAGCCCCGACATAACAAATTGTAGAACAATTCAAACAAACGAAAGCAACAACGGCTTGCTTTATTTACAAAAAAAAAAAAAAAAAAACAACAAAAAAACAAATACACTAGACAACAACTGATTTACAGGCTTTACAGACTTTAGACAGGCATTTACAGAAAATGTATATGTGTATTTTTGAATAGTGCAGTGGTGATTTATTAATAGTTAATTGGTCGAGATTTCTCTGACGTCTGGCGGCCTTACCTCTGTTTGGATAATTTGGGATTTTTATGGACCGTGGGAGTGAAAGTGGAGTTGAGATAGAAAACATGGAGATTTCCAACACAAGATTGGGGTGGCAAGTTTTTTTTTTTTTTTTTTTGTTTTTTTTTTTTTTTCTGGAAATCTTAAAAAGATACATTTCAAGGAGATAAATCATACATTACTTGATTTCATATACATTTGAATCCACGAATATGTAGTTCTGATTCACGTACTCACTTTTTGTAGCACAACCGAAAACGCTATGTCTTTTATCCTTTATATTTTCCTTCGTCCTAATTTTTACTTGGAACAATTTCTATGTTATTTCATTATGTGTGTATATAGTCTTTGGAGTTAACGTATGCATATGAACCCAGTGACCTTTAGAAGAGAGATAAAAGATTCCAAAGAGACATTCAAACTCATATAAGGCTTTGTGTTGAGCTACAGATGGTTAGTACGTGAATACAGATTAGATATTCAACTGTAGTAAATAGTAAATAGTAAAACAAATGATGTATAATTTATGTACTTTAAAATGAATCTATTTCGATTTCGACATAGAAACGTATCCCCTCCCTCTTTTCAAGGTTTGGATCAGAAATTCTAATTGTTTTCGTATAGACTTTGTTTTGACGTCCCATGGTCCGGGCAGCTCATAAGGAGGTCGTCAGACGTCAGAGAAATCTCGGAATAATGGTTAATAGAATGCTAATGGGAATAATTACAGTGTCTTTACTACTTCATGTCTACATTTTGTTGAATAAAAATATCTTATCTAAAACTAATGTAAAACAATCATTGGTCTGCATTAAGAAAGCAATAACATGTGTTTTCTGCATTTTACCATACGTAATTGTTTAAAAAGGTAACCATTGTACATATACTAAATTAATGGTGTGCGTAAACAGCTTTACGAAGCAAGCCAGTTATTGAACGTAATGTTAAGGATTGCAACGGTTTTGAAGCAGTTTTGACAATTACAGAAACGTTTTTACAGTTATTCATAAGTTATGCACTATTGTATGCAGACATATGATTGACATTTGGTTAACTCTGAAGTAACATGTACAGACTTGAGAGAAGTCAGTTCTAAGGTTTCTGATACTGCGGCGTATTGCCTCATACAAGACAACTCTGAAGTAACATATGTTAAACAAAATTATATATACCGTCTTGCACTAAATATGATTTTTCGAGTCTGGTCAAAATCGACCGGCAAATAAATTAAATGATAAATATAAAAAGATGTGGTATGATTGCCAATGAGACAACTGTCCACAAGAGACCAAATGACATAGAAATTAACAACTATAGGTCACCGTACGGCCTTCAACAATGAGCAAAGCCCATACCAAGTCAGCTATAAAAGGCCCCGAAATGACAATGTAAAACAATTCAAACGAGAAAACTAACGGCCTTATTTATGTACAAAAATGAACGAAAACAAATATGTAAACATAAACAAACGACAACCACTGAACTACAGGCTCCTGACTTGGGACAGGCACATACATACATAATGTGGCGGGGTCAAGGATAATGAAAAGTAAAGGATCGAACTGACTCCGTAGTATACTTTAAAACCGGTATTGTCAAACGTTCCCGAGGGATTTTGAATCTTTAATACTTAATTGATGATTTGTTTCAGGTTGATTTTATTTTAAAATCTATTCAGTAGTTACTTTTCCATAATATCAAAAATATAAACATTTTATCATGTACAGTGCCTACTATTATTTGTAGACTGAAAAGTGTTTTCTATCAACAAAATGACAAACCAGTCAGTTTCAAGTAGGAAATAACGTGTAGTAATAATGGTATTTTTATCATTTCTGTGGTATCTACTGCATCTAATTTTTTTTTTAACTTTTGTTCATACTATCCATATTATTGCTCAATAGTAACGCATAGAACGTTGGTATCCTTGAAAGTAGGAAAGCCTTATAAATAAAGTACTGTAAATTCAGAAACTTTTGGGGTGTTTTTTGTTTGCGAATAATGTAACAGTACCACATTCGCAATAATAGAAGATAGCATTCATAATTCAAGTAGGGATTTCCTTTCATAAGATGTGTGCAATCGCATTAATTAGATTTCGCTTTTTTACCAGTGGTCAAGGGTTCGCATAATAAATGCACGTATTAATTTCTGAATTTAAAGTATTTAATATCAGCCTATATCGTTGCATTTTCATCACTGTTTGTTAGCATGTGTTCCTTCAATTGCTACATCGTATGGTCAGGTCAACAATAACGCGACGGGTGATGTACAAGATGTTCATTTTATATCATACGCTACATCATTATCATAATGTGGAAGGCTCTGCGGAAAGATTGGAAGGTTTGGGGTTGTTTTCACCAAGCGGTCAGTTCAGTGGCACTCTCATGATTTACGTTTTTAAGTTTCATATTGATGGAAGGTGTCGATCTATTCATATACACATACACACACACACACACACACAACCAAAATTAAAGATTGAGCAAAAACGGATTTACTGAAAACCGGGAGTGAGGTCTGCCAAATTGAAATTGAAAACATTTCCTGCTCTAGTGATTACATCTCTTGTGTAACTAGTTGCAAGTACTTATTCATGAGTCAATTCGGTGATGTTACAATCGAAAAGATATGACGGAATTGTGTCTATAACAATTGGAGAATATTCAGGGTGATATGTGAGATAAATATTCATTACAAGTCAACAAATCATGAAGTCATCCTCAACACTTTTAAAGCGATGACATCAACTTTCAAATTTAAAACCCTGTGTTCAATTGCTTCATGTCTTGCATTACACTTATGTTAATATTTAGTTGTCTAGGAATTGAATACATATCCCTACGGAAATCTAACTTCTTATTAATGATGATATTTATGTACATAATTATAATTAGATTTTCAATATTGTAATATTGTTATAGTTGATATTTCATAGAATTGGAAGGACAGAATATTGAGTATGGATTAAAGTTGATGTGGGCTATTGTCATTAAGAGAGATAATCAACGAGAAAAAAAAAAGTAAAAAGCAAAAAAGTATAGGGTGTATGATGGTACAAATGACAAATGTCTAGAAAAGTGGAAAATAAGATTGAACACTGGCATCAAACATCTGCAATAATACCATATTCCCTAAGATGAAAATAAAATATTGAACAAAGCCACATAAGAGATTCTTGCCATAATGATATACGATAATAGATATTTCAGTTTGTAAAATATACAGAAGACTGAAATACACAGTGAAATAAAGAAGTGTGTGACACGCTGATAACTCTTTATGCTGTCGTGCTTTACAAAATAATGACAAAGATTCACCTTCATCCTCTACATCATGTATGTTTAACATGCTAAAATTATGAAATAAGGGAACGGAGAAACAATTTGCCCAATGCACAGTTCTAATGAGATAGTAATTGTGTACCACAACGACACCAATATAGTGGCGAATGTTCAATGCTAGTAGCATTGGTTCTTCAATTTGCTTTGTAACTGGTGAGTTGTCAAATAGAGCCTATGAATATGGAATTGTTTTAAGTTTTATCTTTGGTAGTGCAAAACACAGTAGAATCAATTTTCAGTTACGTGAATGGTTAGATAGCCTACAAAGTAGGTTTAAATGAACATTGTGATTGTCTTTGTTTGATTTTGTGGGCTGTTGTCTGTTTGACAGGCCTCAAGCGTAAGGAATTCTAAGAAAGCACAGAATTGCATAATATATGACAATCAGTCCCAGACATCTATTAATTTTTAGGTTCTTAATCCATTTCTGATGGGGTAAAATCTTTCAGAATGGCAATGCATCTTAAACTAATTGTGATGCCCTAAGCAACCAACAATTTTGTGTTTCGACAAAAGACTTGGTTTTATCTTATATTTGTACACTGTTGGTTAAACCGTTGTTTCCGAAGGATTGTGGTGCATGATTTAGGCAAAAGCAGTTTATTGATGTTCAAATCTCATAAATTGATTCAGATACAAAGCAAGGGAACAAACAAAATATGATGGAATCACATGTATTCGCGTCCTCTTTTCCTCGAATGTGACCTACTGGTATGTACTAACGTGAGCAACACGACAGTTACGACATGTGGAGAAGGATCGGCTTTCCCTTTCAGAGCAGCTAATATCACCTCCGGTATTTTGTGGTAATCGTGTTGCTCAGTCTTTAGTTTTTATGTCGCGTTTTGTATTCTGTTGTTTGTCTTTTTCGTGGATTTTTATTTTGGCATTGTCAGTTCGTTTTCGACTTATGAGCTTGAATATCCCTTTGTTATCTTCCGCCTCTCTCTTGGCCACGTTGAACTTTTCAAATAAGAAAGTCATTGTGTCAAAAATATGATTTAGTTAGCTGAACAACTAATAAGCATTCAAAATGGATTTACAATAACATCAAATTTGTTTAAGCACGTTAAAGGGGCATGATTTTCTGATTGGCAGTCCGTATTTTCATGCTCATACCAACCATAGATACAGAACCTATTGTAACATTTACAAACACTTTGTTTTCCCTTTTTAATGCAATTTTACGAAAAGATGAAGCAAAAGTTATTTGATTGTATTCGATCTATTGATTGATACATGTAAAATTGAGAATGGAAACGGGGAATGTGCCAAAGAGACAACAACCCGACCAAAGAGCAGAAAACTGTACAATGAATGTGAATTGTTCAGAAATATTAACACTTAGAGGGAATTACAGGCTCAATCACGAATTTATTGACAATTTTGAATATATGTGTCAAAGATGACTATGGATATGTTCATATTGTTTAAACCTCTATCCTGTCCTCTTTTCATTGATTTGGACAGAATAAGACTTATCACCGAATTGGAAATTATCGTGAGCAACATGACGGGTGTAACTAGTGGAACAAGTTCGGCTTAACCTCCTTGATTGTTGCAACCACTATCCCGTCATCTTTTTTCTCGATTGTGACACCCTCGAATGAGACTTAATATGTACTTGCCATGAACATGACGGGTGTCACTAGTAGAGTAGGATCTGCATATCCGTCTGGATCATCGACGATTATCCACAATATTTGTTAGTTTTCGTGCTATTCAGTCTTAAGATGTTTCTGCAGTGTTTGTGTGACTTGTTCTGTCTTTCATTTTTTACCACGGCGTTGTCAGTTTTTCTTCGATTCACGACAATTGAAACTTCTGCCTTTTTTTCACAATTTTGCAGGGGGAAATATTGACGTATTTACACACATTTTTGCAAAATTAAATAGCAACTAAATGCTAATTGTTGCGATGGATACACACAAAAGAAATTATATTTCACAATTTAGAATATTGGAAATCTAATATATACACATATATGACAGTCAGCTTAATTTGGTATATATTATATATTGATAGCAAAGGAAAGAAGATGGTTAACAATTATGAGGGTTAATTTTAACCTTTGTCCTTAACTGTAAAATGGTAACACAACATGTGGAGCAGGATCTGCTAACCTCACCGATGTTTTGTGCGGTTCGTGTTGCTCCTCTTTTATCTTTCCATGCAGTGTTTGGTGGACTTGTTTGTCACGGCGTAGTCAGCTTGTCTTTACTTATGAGTTTTGAAAAATTCCTTGGTTTTTTCTGCCTCTTGTCAGAAGTATATATATATATGATAAAAAAAAAAGATTGATTCTCATTTTACATCACATATCTTATAAAAAAAATTCAAATTCCAATTCGCTTTGATGCCTTTTGTCAACCGTCAGATAACGGGATGATAATGTCATTGATGACGTGGTTATTATTTGCGTTTATGTTATTTTACACACTGTTGGGGAGAAAAGCTATGCTTTAAAAAGTTGGAATACACAAAAGAGAGAATCAAAACTCATAATTCGAAGAGAAACCGACAAAATCATGGCAAAACAAAACGAAAAACGATGAAAAAACTAGAAGACAGTTTACAAAACAATAAAAACACTACATAAAACACCAATGAGGAGAATCACGAAGCTTAACTCTTCTCCTTTGGTTGATGTACTCATTCAGTGTTTAAATATCAGTCTTTAGTTTTCTATGTTTTATTTCGTGTACTGTTGTTTATTTTTGGACTTTTCTCTTTTTTTAGCCATGTTGTTGTCAGTTTATTTTCTACTTATGAGTTTGAATGTCCCTTTGGTATCTTTCACCTCTCTTTGCCACTTTTATTTTCTATGAGTTTGAATGTCCCTTTGGTATCTTTTGCCTCTCTTTTAAATAACATTAACAGTAGTAATTTTAATTTTGCTACACCAGAAGCGCATTTCGACATTTAATTGCTAAAATGTTTGAAAAACCTAATAGAAACGTTCAAACGCTGAGAACACCAAAAAGTACCAAAAGTTATGACAAGCCCAGACAAGGAATAAGATTTATGCATGCATTATGGCTGTTTATTTTTAATTTGAAATGATTTCGAAATTTGATAAAACAATAAAGCCATGTCTGTATTTTCATGCCGTCACCGAAGTACTGGCTACTGAGCGAATGACACTCCGGGAATTTACAGTCCATCAGCAGAGGAATCGACTCAGTGGTAGTAATACATTAACGGTACCCAATTTACTTCAACATATTCATATTCATATTTTCCAATTAATGTCCCTTCAGTGATGCCCAAGGCCAACATATTTATAAATCCAAAATCAAAACTTAATTGGCAATTTATGAGTCAGACTGTTTATTGCATTCTTCAGACTGATTTATCAAATACCAAATATTTATGTTTGATCGATTCAAATTGTCAGCTAAGTAAGCCATTTAAACTTAAATAGTAAAATTTTTATAAAAGAATCTTAGAGAAATTATCAAGGTCGGTGACAAAATGGTTTCTTTTTATTTTCTTAAAGAATACATTGTATTTTAAAACCTATCGTCTCGTATTTTATTTCAAAATTATATCGCATAGATTTCTTTTTATTCACAAAAAAGTGTTTTTTCATGAACAATCTATGCAAATTTATGCAATTTTGCACGGTTTGTAGCTTTAAAAATAGCACAGTGACCCATACTTTTTATTATATTTTTGAAAAAAACATGGAAAAATCTACATTCTGGCAAAGTATAAGCAAATTCTATCGGAGGAAATATATTCAAATGATCCACCTTAATTGTTCAATAATCAAACAAAACTAGTTATGCAAAAATTGGGATTCCTCTATTTTCTAACTGGTCGCAGTACATATGACGCTAAAGATTGAAATAAAAAATATATGTCCACTAGTAAGAAGGTCCTATAAGCTTGACGAACCTATGTAGGTTTTCTTAATTTTTATATCAGCTTCACAGATAGTCTTCGATTATTTTAACATATCTTATGCATTTAAAACTTTATTTAGAAATAATCACATATCAAAGTAACAATGATTATAATCAGTTATCTATCACAAAGAGCCGCTGTTTTTTCGTTGCTGCAAAAGGTGAAATCCGGTGAGTTCGAAATGCAGCCAGGTGGACGTGCAAAATACTCCTGGTATTGTACGTCATATCCAATACTCAGCTGGAATATACATGTATCTTCTGACCTATAATAGAAATGATGGTATAGTCATTTTAAACAAAAGCAACACATTTTGTACTTTTAACATATATTTAGTGTCACTTGTAGAAATTATTAGGAAATTCGATTAATATTATTGGAATAAATAAAAAAAAGGCAATCGTACTTATCTTTGCAATATGAAAATCGCACTCATCAACAATTGAAAGTTATTTACAAGGTTTTCAAAAGCATCGTATTTCTTGCCATCAAAATATTGGGAAAGTTATTTCATTTTGAAACTATTGACGTTGAAAAGTTGATCATATATACAGCCAGTTGATAATAAAATTGAGAATGGAAATGAGGAATGTGTCAAAGAGACAACAACCGGACCAAAGAGCAGAAAACATCCCAGGGCCATCAATGGGTTTTCAACACAGAGAGAAAATCATGCACCCGGAAGCGGGCTTCAACTGACCCCTAAACAATAATTTATACTACTTCTGCGTAAATGGACGTCACACTTAACTCCGAAACATATAAAATGCATATATTTGTTTATTTATATCAAAAGTTCTTTCGTTTATTTCAGCAGAAGTTTTAATTTGTAGTCCGAGATTAGGTAGTCAGAACGTAAACATGATCCGATGATATTGCAGTTGTTGATATTTCTATCTGTTTAATTTTTATTTAGATCTGTTAAATACATTGTGATTGCCTGTCATATGAGTACAGTATTAGTTATTGTTTTTAAAATGTTGATATCATCTTGGTTCAGTATGTTTCAGTGCTCATGTGTTGTTTTATCAATATATAGTAATGAAAAATGCCCTCAAAATTGTGTAACAGCCAGCCATCGTACAGTGAGGCGTGACCTTTAACTGTATTGAATGCAAAACTGTGACCATGAGATGCAAACAATACTAAAGCACTGTTTATTTGCTTGAGTTCTGTGAAGTATGTGTTGTGATTTTTGATTTTATGCCATAATTTAATAACACGTGTAACTTCTCATTCATTTCTTCGGTCATTCACTTACTTAAGATCGATAGCTTTGTCTTCATTATTGATAAACAAACAACGAGAAGCCTGCAATCAAAATAAAAAAAATACAGTCAAATTTGTAAATATTTAAAAACTTAAAGGTAATAAACTGTTTACGAACTAAATTCCAAGAACACTTAAATAAGGTAACTGAATATCTGTCATTTGCAACAAAAAGAGATGAACATATTTATTTTGTCTAAACATTTTTTTATAAAACAACACAAAGAAGATATCAACAGTTATGAAGATGGTCTTAAAAGTGTATTTTTGAAATTGTGTTTTTAGAGTTTCAGAATATCCTGTATAGAATGGCATGTATCATTGACAATTTATAGCCTCTGCACATTGATTAATGTTACGTATCCTTTTGATAAACTACATAACAAATAATCTATTCATAACTTTAACATCGTTTTTTTTTTTTTTTTTTTTTTTGTCTGGATTATCACCTGTTCTACAAAGTACATCATATAAAACATTGATCACAACTATTTGTTCATATCTTGCGATTTTTAATTACGACGATAACCTGAACATTTAGTTAGTAAGTTATATTTTTTACCCTCTCTATGTGAATCTTAACTGCGATTCAATTTCAGGCAACGTATCATTTTTAGAATAGAGGCTGTGGAATAAGTTTGAATAAGCTGGGTCAATATCAAATAGCAACAATATCCATTAAACAGTCAATCCCTCTTTGTGGCATGTAATTTCAGATATATATATATAATGATTTTGTTTTGCCTGAATATGGTAGGAGTAAAATTGCTTTTACTCTGATAAGAATGAAAAAAAATTGTTGGGGATAAAGATTAATCATCATCAAGTTAATTTTTCCAGCTGTTAGAATTAAGTTGCCATTTAACAGCTGAAGTGTCTCTTTCAAGACATTATTACGACTGTTTTCAATTGAAATGAGCGCAAATATGTTAACTTTATCAAGTTATTAAATCATAAAACGTACTAAAATATCACCAGGTTGTATTTCTACGGGTCCGTTTACGACGTCAAACCATACCTAAAAAAAAAAAAAAAGGATATTTCATGTGATAAATTAAACAAAACACATATCTCGTTGCAAAACTAAATTTTGATATTTAGGCAGCCATTGTTTAGTATACGAAAATGCATATGTGTTGTATTATTAGTTTGTTTTTAACTTGTGTTACGTAAATGGATCCAGAAAACAAACACAAAATATATAAAAATACAAAAAAAAAAAACGTGATGAATCATGAAAGTATAAAATCTATCTTGAGAATTCTCAAAAGTTATGTCGAGAATGAACCATTTTAGACTCAAATATTTGTCTCTGAATTATCGAAAAAAATTAATCTCTATCTAAATACTGCCAGTTTTGCGTTTCGTTGTAATAGTGATAAACAATATATTTAATGACAAAGCATTCTGTAATTCAATATTTAAAATATATAAATGGGACCATAATGACACCATAACTTTTTCATAGATTTGCAGTATCAATTAAACTAGACAGTGCATATGCAAATGAAAAATGGATCTCTATCTAAACAAACAAATCGTATCGATAACGAAACATAGATATGTCCTTCTGAATTATAAAAATCAAACCTTATGCCTTTCTCTAGTTTTCTGACCACCAAGGTATGTCCAAGTGTTATTTCGAATTAGAAATCCTTCGGCAAAAACACCTGAATTGGAAGTAGATTAACTTAGTTGTAAAGTGACCAACAATACATAGTTTAATTCGTAAATAATACATAGTATCAATTGTAGTCTATGAATATGTCTGAGAAAAAAATCTTCATGTAATTAAATTGTAATAAACGAAAGGTTAGCTTTTTTCTCAATTGAAAAGCATTCTAGAGGACCAGGACGGGTACCACTTGTGGAGCAGAATCAGAACTTAACCCTTTCCGACCGCTTGAGATCACAACGGTTTTGTTTTGTTGAGGAATGAAAGTTAGTCTTCTACCTACAGAAAGAAAAAGTAAATACAGTTTAGTTTAAACATATTTTATTGTTCAAAACAAATGGATTAGACACAAGTTTTTCAACTTAGTTCCGTCTTCTCCATAATATACATGAATATACATTATATTTATATAGCACATTACATAAATTTGTAATTTTCTAATAAGCATGAAGGCATGAAAAATAATTAAATAAATCACAACTATTGTTATTATAATATTTATACACAAAACAAAATAATAGAAACGGCTAAATGGATATCAAACGTTCTAATTTTGAATAATCAATAATCAAACACACCCAAACGATCGGTGCAAAGTGAAACCACCTACTGATATTGGTGTGTTTTCAATGACATTCTATTTACCTGTATAAGTTGTAAATAGTAACGTGCAATATTGTGAATATATATTATTGTGATACGGATATTAAATTCTGACGTTAAAACGGATAAAGGGATGACAAGAACATAGATTTAATGTAAGTATCATTTTATATTAACTTCAATAATTGAAATCCATTGAGGCGAAACATTATGTTAACCGTTATGAACAACAAATCGATCATTCGAACAATGCAACGTCTGTACTGTAGACTGTAGTAAATAAAACAATAACCAGCACGGTTGTTATCAGAGTGAGAAACGTTGAGTTTCTTTTATATATTTATGTACTGCAGAAAATATTACAAAATTGTCATTTGTATCTAAGTTATCATTACCAAACAATAACAAATCAATTGTAACAGGAATGTCTAAGTGGGTCAGTTCGGTAAGCATAACATTTCTTTGCGGTGCAAAGTTATTACAATATAATAAATAGTGTTCAACACTTTCACTAGTGTAACCACATGCACAGTATGCATCATGTACTAAATTGGCCTTGTATAAATCTGCGCTAAGTGCACTGCACTTGTTGCGTAGCCTTGCATGTAATATAGATAACAGTCTATCTCCATAAAAATAGTACCTAGGAGGTTTTACATTTTGAAAATACAATTGTTGCAATTGTAACTTGAAAGAAGAGAAAGTAGGAATTTGACGAATATGCAAATCTAATTCATTCCACAATGTAATAGAAGATGGAAAAAAAGACTGTTGATAAACTGATAGACGGTTCAATGGTATATTAATGTTATGTCTATTTCGCAGGTTATAATTAGTAGTATCTGATACATACGGAGGAACCAATGCTTGTAAATAATCCGGTGTTTGGTTATTTACAATTTTATAAAACATGGTCATTTTTTTAACTTCCCTTCTGACACTTAATTTCTCCCATCCCGTCTCTCTATAAATAGAGTTGATACTAGCATAACATGGTAAACCGGTAACTATACGTGCTGCTTCAATCTGAATCTTTTCTAACCGTTCGGAATTAATTTGCCCACAGTTGTCCCAAACTTCAGATGAATATTCCAAAATAGGACGAATAAAATCATATAAATCTTTTCAAGATATTCCTTTTAGTCTAAATTTTAGTTTCCTCAGTACATTTACTTGTTTTGACGTCTTCTCTATCAGTTTATCAACATGTTTATTCCATTTACAGTCACTACTAAAAATAATACCCAAATGTTTATGTGTATCTACAGGAGCTATTGAGACTCCACCAAAATCAAAAGTAAGGACGTTCTGCATATTCCTAGTATTAAAAATCATGATATCTGTTTTATTAGGATTAAATTTTAGCATCCACTTTTCAGACCAATTTTGCAAATTATCTAGATCAATATTTATTAAAGTGTTTAGACTTGTAACATCGGGTGCAGTATGGCCAATAGATGTGTCATCAGCAAAAAGTCTACTGAACCCACTTAGATCATCTGCAATGTCATTTATGTAAATCAAAAATAATAATGGACCAAGTACCGACCCCTGGGGCACACCAGCTCTTAAGCAGCCCAATGTGGATAGTGAATCTTTCATAACCACTCTTTGAGACCGTCCCGATAAGTAACTTTTCAACCAACATAATAAATCCCCATTAATGCCATATTTTTCGAGCTTATGTAAAAGACCTTTGATCCAAACTGTATCAAAAGCTTTACTTATATCCACAAATGTAATACTAGTGATTTGCTTGTCGTTTAGTGACTTTATAATATGATTATACAACTCAATCAATTGGTGGGTAGTAGAATATCCAGGAATGAATCCTGATTGAAACTTGTATAATAGATTATGTGAATGCAAATGATTAAAAATATTTTTTAAAACTATTTTTTCCAGAAGTTTGCTCACACAAGATAATAAAGAGACAGGTCTATAATTTGAGGGCAAAGATTTATCACCACTTTTAAATAATGAAATAACATGTGCAATTTTCCACTGGTTTGGGAATATTTTATCCCGTAATGACCTATTGAATAATAAACATAATGGTTTTGAAATTTGATTTCTGACAGCAAGCAACATTCTGTTGCTTATAATATCAGGCCCCACCGCTTTATTAACATCAAGTGTGGAAATTATATCGTACACGTCTTGTTCACTAACTACAATCGATGACAGGAAATCAGCACAACGATCATTAAAGACTGGTAAATCCTTATCTGGATTCTCCAAATTAGCTATAGAACAGAAATATTTATTCAAAATTTCAGACTTTTCAGAGCTCTCATATGCCAAATTATAATTTTGGTTCGGATCCTTCAAAGGTGGTACGTCATGAACAGGTCTGTCGCTTTTAATGTGCATATTAATAATCTTCCAATACTGTTTCGGATTCGCTTGTTTGATTTCATCTAAATTTTCAATTAAACTAGCGTAAAAGTGTTTTTAGCCTGCTTTTCATGTTATTTACTTTGTTTCGCTGTTGTTTATACTTAAGTTCAGCCAAAGATGATTTCAAACGTAGAAATAATTTACGAAATCTGTCGCGCTTGCGCATTTCACGACGCAAGTTAGAATTATACCAAATTTTGTCATCACATCGCACTACAACTTCTCGTGTAGGTATACACTCTGATGCTATGCCAAGGAGTGAATTAGTGAAATTAGTGCAAGCAACATTTATGTTACTTGCGTCAGAAATCAAATGCTCCCAATTGGTCCTTAACACCTTTTGATTCATGAGGTCAAAATCCCCATTTTTATAATCCCAAATCTTCCGCTTATAAGTACGACTACTTGTAAATCCGCAATTAATTGTGACATATGTTCCATCGTGGTCACTGATCCTCTATCAATAGGTATTGTGTCTTTATCGACAACAGGTATCGAATCTGTCACTAAAATAGGATCAAGCAATGAAGTGTTACCTGTACGTGTATCAAAGTGCGTCGGCTTATCTATAATGTTAATGAGGCCGTTAATGAAAATAATATCTCTTATATTTGACGATATATCTGACATGAAATTTTTGTTCAGATCACCCAAACAAATTATACTATTATTTTCATCTAAGGCCCTTTTCAACATCATATCAAAATATTGCCAGAAACAAACTGAAGACTGTCGCTCTGATCTATAATTAATATTAATCAGTATTGATCGAAGTTTCGTCTTTAATTCGAACCACATACTTTCAACTTCATCATGTTCTAAATCAACACGACGAATAATATTAATTAAACTTTTATAATACATAATTATGCCACCGCCATTGGCATTCCGGTCGTTTCGAACTGGTGTCTCAAAACCCAATAATGATATATCCAAATCAGGAACGTTAACATCTAAATGTGATTCGGTAAAAAATACTATATCGAAATCTTCAATTATGTCAGTAATATAATTCAGTTTGTTTCTTAAGCTTCTAATATTACCATGGAAAATTGACAATGTTTTTTCGGGCGGGTCTGGCGTGCCTCCTGGACCAGGATTACTTTCTATATCGCCACATATTAACAATAAGCTATATAACAACATATAAAATGATACAATATCAGAGTATGATTTGTATTTACTTAGTATCCATAACTTACATTTCTCCAAATTGACACATATTTCAAAAAGTACATCATTAAAACTAACAGTATGTTTAATAACTGTTTTTGCACAACCAGAGCTAATTTTGCAATAAAACAGTCCTATTGATATTCTGTGTGCAACAATATCACTACCCATTGTCGAATACAAAGTATTCTAATATTAAAAAATAGGACCGTTTTAAGACATTTAAAGAATACAAACAATAGCACTTCGAATGATCAAAATTTAGTTTTTCAACGGCATTAAATGCTGTAACAATTATGTACAAATTGAGATATAACAACGTAAAAGTTGAACACATTGAGAAAAAAAAAGGGTGGTGGTGGTTGCGAAATTAAACGAGAGAAGTTTGTGATAATCTGATAAATATCATTTCTATTAAAGAGATAAACAAAAGTAATATATGTATTATTGATGATCAGGTGCAAAAAACAAAGACAAAAATTATTATATTTTCAATTACTATTATCGATAAAATGAGTAAGAGGCGGAGTCTACTTAGGTTTGATATTAAGGCCATATGTTATTTACTACGATCCATCACGCTAGAGTAAGCATGACACTTGAATGTGAATTAAACAACACAAAAGAATTTGTATATTAGTTTTGAAACTGAGAACTCTACTCATACATTTACTAGTGTTTACACACTCAACAGTGTATGTAAACAGAACCACGTGCTATGTCATATAATAACAATAACAAAACACAGGAAAATACAGTTCAAAAACACAAGAAAAAATAATAATAGACACATTCGTATGAATTTACTAAATACAACCCAATATTATACAAAATTTGTTAGTACAAGAATATGAAACTCGGTGCAAACGGAATGTCTAATCCTCATCTTGGCTATCACCCTCAAGGACTTCCCCACCGAGTTTATATATGTCTTGTCTGGATTTTATCTTTTTCGGGCTGGATACATCAGTTTTCTTAACAAGTATTGTGCCGTCATGTGTCCAGAATGAATGTATCTTTTCTTTGGTACGCAGAGTATTTAGTCTGTTTTAGAGTTTCAGAATATCCTGTATAGAATGGCATGTATCATTGACAATTTATAGCCTCTGCACATTGATTAATGTTACGTATCCTTTTGATAAACTACATAACAAATAATCTATTCATAACTTTAACATCGTTTTTTTTTTTTTTTTTTTTTTTGTCTGGATTATCACCTGTTCTACAAAGTACATCATATAAAACATTGATCACAACTATTTGTTCATATCTTGCGATTTTTTAATTACGACGATAACCTGAACATTTAGTTAGTAAGTTATATTTTTTACCCTCTCTATGTGAATCTTAACTGCGATTCAATTTCAGGCAACGTATCATTTTTAGAATAGAGGCTGTGGAATAAGTTTGAATAAGCTGGGTCAATATCAAATAGCAACAATATCCATTAAACAGTCAATCCCTCTTTGTGGCATGTAATTTCAGATATATATATATAATGATTTTTGTTTTTGCCTGAATATGGTAGGAGTGAAATTGCTTTTACTCTGATAAGAATGAAAAAAAAAATTGTTGGGGATAAAGATTAATCATCATCAAGTTAATTTTTCCAGCTGTTAGAATTAAGTTGCCATTTAACAGCTGAAGTGTCTCTTTCAAGACATTATTACGACTGTTTTCAATTGAAATGAGCGCAAATATGTTAACTTTATCAAGTTATTAAATCATAAAACGTACTAAAATATCACCAGGTTGTATTTCTACGGGTCCGTTTACGACGTCAAACCATACCTAAAAATAAAACAAAGGATATTTCATGTGATATATTAAACAAAACACATATCTCGTTGCAAAAATAAATTTTGATATTTAGGCAGCCATTGTTTAGTATACGAAAATGCATATGTGTTGTATTATTAGTTTGTTTTTAACTTGTGTTACGTAAATGGATCCAGAAAAACAAACACAAAATATATAAAAAATACAAAAAAAACGTGATGAATCATGAAAGTATAAAATCTATCTTGAGAATTCTCAAAAGTTATGTCGAGAATGAACCATTTTAGACTCAAATATTTGTCTCTGAATTATCGAAAAAAATTAATCTCTATCTAAATACTGCCAGTTTTGCGTTTCGTTGTAATAGTGATAAACAATATATTTAATGACAAAGCATTCTGTAATTCAATATTTAAAATATATAAATGGGACCATAATGACACCATAACTTTTTCATAGATTTGCAGTATCAATTAAACTAGACAGTGCATATGCAAATGAAAAATGGATCTCTATCTAAACAAACAAATCGTATCGATAACGAAACATAGATATGTCCTTCTGGATTATAAAAATCAAACCTTATGCCTTTCTCTAGTTTTCTGACCACCAAGGTATGTCCAAGTGTTATTTCGAATTAGAAATCCTTCGGCAAAAACACCTGAATTGGAAGTAGATTAACTTAGTTGTAAAGTGACCAACAATACATAGTTTAATTCGTAAATAATACATAGTATCAATAGTAGTCTATGAATATGTCTGAGAAAAAACTCTTCATGTAATTAAATTGTAATAAACGAAAGTTTAGCATTTTTCTCAATTGAAAAGCATTCTAGAGGACCAGGACGGGTACCACTTGTGGAGCAGAATCAGAACTTAACCCTTTCCGACCGCTTGAGATCACAACGGTTTTTGTTTTGTTGAGGAATGAAAGTTAGTCTTCTACCTACAGAAAGAAATAGTAAATACAGTTTTGAAAAGAATTTTAAATGAACATGTTACGTACAAAGGGCTTCTTATGTACATATTACGTACAACGGACTCCTTATGTAATTTATAACGTACAAAATACTTCTTATACAAAGGACTTGTAATATCTATATTAGTATTACATACAAAAGACTTTTAAAGTACATATTACGTTGAAAGGGCTGCTTATGTACATATTATGTAGAACGGACTCCTAATGTACATTACTACGTGCAAAGGAGTTCTTATGTACACATTATGTCCAACGGACTTCTAAAGTACATTATTTCGTACAAAGGACTTCTAAAGTATGTATTACGTACAAAGGAGTCCTACGTATGTACAATGTATTACGTACAAAAGAATTCAAAAGTATGTATAACGTACAAAGGAATTCTAAAGTATGCATTACGTACAAAGGACTCTAAAATATGTACAATGCATTAGATACAAAAGACTTCTAAAGTATGTATTACGTACAAAGGAATTCTTTGTTTGTATTATATACAACAAAGACTATAAAGTATGTACAATGCATAACGTACAAAGGACTTCGAAAGTATGTATTAAGCCTCGGTCACACCTTACCGGATAGCACGAACGGACGCCTAACGGATGAAAATAAAAGTTGTCCGTTGACAAAATTGTTATCCGTTGGGAGTCCGTTGATGTACTGACCGAATAAAACGAACGTGTAACGAATGCATAACGGACACACACCGGATATGCAACGTACGAGAAACGGAAACGTACCGGACAGAACGGATGTCGAACGTACATCCAACGGACGAGTACCGCATAAAACGGACACCTAACGGAAGCGTACCGGATAAAACGGATGAACAAGATATACGGAAAAATTAAAGGCGACAATAATAATACATGTAATTCGCATAAATATTCAAATGTTTCTGTGAAACTGGTTTTGGTTTGTTCTTTAAAATGCTGCCAAAGGGCAGTGTCTGGCCTGAACAAGAGCTGCTTAATTGTTAAGACGAGCCCTTACTCTAAGATCGATTATGAATAATAAGAATTCATGTACCTTAAGAAATCTGACATACCAATAATTGGCATTTCTGACGCGAAATTTTCAATTGGCATTTATCCGTTTCAGATCCGTTCATCATCCGTTTTATCCGTTATACGTCCGGTAAACGTCCGTTTCTCATTCGTTCAACATCCGTTTTATCCGTTAAACGTCGTATAACGGACACGTAACGGATACAAAACGGAAACGAAACGGACGAGTACCGTACAAAACGGACGCCTACCGGACGTTCAACGGACATTTCATCCGTTGGACGTCCGTTCAAAGTTTTGAACATGCTCAAAAATTTCCACCGGACAGAACGGACGTCGACGGATAAAACGTACGCTAAACGGACATGCAACGGATATGGACGGACGTCTAACGGATAAGAACGGACGTTTAACGGACATGAACGGATTGAAAAAAAGTGATCCGTTAGGCATCCGTTCGAGCTATCCGTTAAGGTGTGACCGAGGCTATACGTACAAAGGAATTCTTTAGTTTGTATTACATACTTCAAAAGACTATAAAAGTATATACAATGCATTACGTAAAAAGGACTTCTAAAGTATATATTAAGTATAAAGGAATTCTTTAGTTTGTATTATATACAACAAAGGACTCTAAAATATGAACAATGCATTACGTACAAAAGACTTCTAAAGTATGTATTACGTACAAAGGAATTCTATAGTTTGTATTACATACTACAAAGGACTCTCAAGTATGTACAATGTATTACGTACAAAAGATTTCTAAAGTATGTATTACGTACACAGTAATTCTAAAGTATGTTTTACGTACAAAGGACATCTAAAGTATGGTTTACTAGCTAGTACGTACAAAGTAATTATAAAGTATGTAGTACGTACACCATTCCGTACAAGAGATATCAAGAATGTTCTAGTAGCAAAATAATCTGCAACAAATTGCAATTTCAAATACTGTTTCAAAAATAATAAAAGGAGATCTGAGGTACGTACACATCAATTAAACAGCAACAAAACCACACAATAATACATTCACACATTTCATGGCTAATCTGATATTCACAATGGCAGAAAAGTTTCCATTTGCAAAACTGTATATTCCCCTAGTAAATATAATTTGCCACGTCAATGTTAAATAGTTAGATAGCCTTGAGTTGTCCATGATATTTCAAAGGGACGACAAACAATGTAGATGTCCCCCTCCCCACTTTTCTCCCGGTTTTCAATATGTGCAAATTAATGTCAATGACTAAAATGAGCTGTAAGGGTAGGAAAGAACAACAGATATAAAAAATTGAAGCCAAGGAGATTTGCATTTCAAGGATATAACTTATAAGAAAGGGTTTCAACAAATCAAGTTCAGTGTGATATTTGATTCAGAGTACTTACCATGGACATGTGTATGGGCATAATAATGAAAGGCAATCACTTTAGGTCTTTTCCATTCGCAACCAACATGTGTAAAGAAACCTAAATAAAATCATATAGCTATAGCCTAATCAGATTTTGTCAATATGTGTGTACGTGTACTACTTCTATTATTGCATCTTATATTATGGTCTTCATTATGTAAAACCTATTTTCAGGTAGAAATATCATTCATTCTAACTACATGGACTACTGCATCCCATTTGAATATTGAAATTTGATATTATTATAGATATTTATGCCCTCTTCCTTCAATCTACAACAACCGCTAAACCAAATCACCTCTTTGTGTAGTTAGCTTTGTGATAAGGAATAAAGTTATAAGTGTAAAGCATAACAAACTAATAATATGCATGATATGAGATTGTGAAATTTTACTCATCAAAGAAAAATTATCAATACATAAAGTATTACAGAAAGTATTACAAAACTGTACAACATATAAAAGATAAGTGAAAATTGTCCTTAATTAACATAAGTAAATTACATAACAATCAAATTGTCCCACACTATTATGTAACATAAACCCTTGGCCTAGAATGGGATCAAATATGCCCCAGCCAAAGCAGAGTAATAGTTTATAGTAATCTAACAAGAGGTAAATTGTTAAAACAAACACTAATAAAATAAAGACATAACAAAGTTACTATGGAAAGATATGCTACGTATCCTTAAACAATCAAAATTATCATCAAAATAAGAACATGAATTCTTTACTAAGTTTAAGAACTAGGTAATGATTGGGAAGGAGGGCGGGATTATCGAAAAAACAAAAATATCTTATTGATTACAAATAGTATCGATCCGCTTTCTGTCTGAATAATTAATGAGGAAATATCCAAATATAACTGACCAATCAAAACACTTTAACTTGTCCCAACATAAGAGGCCCTTTAAAGAGTATCAAATAAGGTGGAAATTATGTTATTCTAATTTATAAATAGATTTCAATCGTCAACATAAAAATAGTTTTAAAATAACTTGCCTATACGTAAAAATGAAAATATCATATAATAAATTTAGTGCGTCCGAAGCCTTGTTCTTGAATAACTTTCACCTAAAACGTTTCCCAAAGAAATTTGAAAACCAAGAATGTATGAGTACTTGAATAGGTGATAAAATCTCAACAGATAAGCAAAATTTATGATTGGTCAACTTAACCAGAGGTGTTGTTACCTTAGTTTAATAGCAGTACAAAGCATTCGACTTCTGAGCTGATGATACCATGGATGACTACAAGTACACCAGCAGTATCGATCGCAGTGTTACTAAAGGAAAATAATACTTAATAACTTTTGATTTTAGATGGTTTGGGTCCAACTGAATGTGTAATTTAAGAAATTACAATTTTTATTCGATCTTTTTCTTTAATTTCTTTGTCATTCTGTGTTTGAATATTACATTTCTAACTTGCACATACCATTTGGTTTATTTGCAGGAACAAAACCTCCATTACAAAGTAGGAATTTCTGGTAATTATACTTTGTTCTAAAATTAATTAAAAAATAAATGTTAATTCTAAAAAGGTGTTTGCATATTTCAAATCATTATAAAAATAAGGAAACGTATGATCGCTAATGCAACAACTATCCCCTCGGTTCCAAATGACGTGGATCTGTTCATTTCGTACATAACGTATGAACAAGAAACTGAAACACAATAAGAAACAATTAAAATGAAACAATTAGTTAACAGCAATCTTGGGGAGCTGACGATTCAACATGGCAAGCATGATAGTTTTTAATAACCAATCCATATGTCATATAATGCTATTCAAAATATGATTTTAATGACATATCACAAGACTAGTTTTGAAGATGCACGCAATGCCAAATTCATCTAATTTCTCACCATCTGATATCTCTCCTATACATTTCTGAATTACAAACTTCAGATTTGCATGTGAACAGGCATAAACAAGTGAATATATACATTGTATGTTGTTTTTTGTCGTCCTACGCATTATGAATACCATATATTATATAAGTTGAGCAATAGAATAATACAATTGTGTTGAAATTATAAGGAATAGCATTTTGTTTGAATTAGAGAAAATGAAATAGTCTGAACAAATTTGTTTGAATAAGAGAAAATGAAATAGTTTGAACAAATTTGTTTGAATAATTAAACATCCAGGGAATAAATTTGCATCTGCTCAAGTTGATTTTGAATGAATCGGTTCTTAGATCTTATCAAAATTGTCATATCATAGGATGTTTGAACTTACGGTCTTTTCTTGAATGTTAAAGTTATATTAGCCGGAGATGCAGGCTCTGTAATGAAACAAACAACACTTTGAATAGGATTGATAATTTTGATGAAATATAAATTTGAAATCAAATTTCAAACTACTGGGTATGCAAACCCTAAAGCGCTTGATTTTGTTCAAGGTTTCCGAGTGTTTATATTTTCAAAGATTTGATGTTAGCTTAAAAAGTAACCTGCTAATTTGTTTATTTTACAATTTCATTGTTCTAAATGAGTTGATTCTTGTTTTGTCTACTAGATTCATTCAGTATTTTAAACTTTCTATTAAACACGTATTGGTAAAAAATCTTGACGATTATTTTCACGTATGATAAGCATTTCATTGCGCACCTGTTTATAGCCTTGATCATGTATGTGCTGCTAGGAAGCAAAACACTAAGCTGAATTGCTGACTCCTCTGGTGAGTCTGGAATCATACCCATTTTTCAGTAAGGTTTTGTATTGCTCGATTTTCGGCTTCATGTGAAGTGTTTTATAGATTATGGTTCGTCTTTCCGTCGTTTTTCTTTTTTGGCCATGATTTTCCCTTAATTATTCATGAGGAACCTACATAGAACAGCCATATACTACAGCATTTATGTTATGTAAAGCCCTGGTGATTCTGGTAACAAATCTTATGTAATGTAGCAATTTGGTTTTTTCCTTTTGCTATACATATTTTAGATAGGTACAAATATTTTTTTTTTTCTAAACATTTTGATATTTCAATTGCTTCTTGATTAAAGCTAATGATTTACACTTACCTGTTAATGGTTCGTAGATATGCATCTGAACAATTAAGAAATATTTCTTTCCATTTCCACCAATCTTTGATGATACATCTTAAAATATATTTCATTTTCAAACTTGAATACACTTTTTGAAAAAGACTATGTATTTGTATACATTTCAAACATATTAAAATAAATATAAGACATGTTTAATATCTATTTTCAATCTAACAGTTGGGTCAATAATACAACCCCTGATGATGACCAGCCCTTAAGACCTCATGGCAACAAGGGACATATTAAATGTCCAAATTTTTTAAAATCAATTTTCCCTGAGGTAGTGACTTCATTTTATCAACAGGTAGTTTTGGAAAAGTACGTTATACATCATGTTAGTATCGAAGCACTGAATACTGAGCTAGTGATACCCTTGGGGACCAGTTGTCAACTAGCAATGGTATCAACCAAGTGCTAGTAAACGAAAATAAGATTTGATAAGTTTCGGGTTTCCGAAAAGACTTTTCGAATTTGTCTGTTTTCTACCTTTTTAAAAGGTTGCCAAACAGATCTAGGTTCGCCTCAAGAAAAATGTATGAACAGTATCGTATTCAATGCAGCAGAACATGTTAGAAAGTAACGATAATACATAACGAGTATCGAGAAAACTGTTTACATATCATGTATAAGGATAAGCGTTTGATAATGTCAATGCAATATGAACAAATTAAGATAAACCTACTACTAATTGAAATTTTAGCCTACAATTTGAAAGCATTATTAGAGTATTAATTACCTTTTGGAAGAACGTAGAAAGGTTTATCATTAGACTGGAAATTGTCTGTAACACTGAACTCAACAGCATCACCTTTACATGCAAGTCCTCTTTGACAATCCCTAAAAAAATATATACGTGCAATATTCAACGTGCGTTGTTATATGTATATAGTTTGAATTTTGTCAGTGGTTCAATGATGTTCATACTAGAAATGAAAGCAGCCCTTTTTAAGTTTTACATATTCACCATTTAATTAACATTTTTTTGTAAAAAAATTGACATTATAATTATTTTTGTTGAACATACTCTTTACTTAAACTTTATCAGGTTAAGAAACTTGGAACTACGAAAATACAAAATTCAGCTTTAGTTAAAGGAGACGACCTTTTGAATACAGAATATCTATGCGGAGGTTGCGAGTAGTCCAAAAATTCTCAATGAGACTTATACAAATCACATGTATTAAAAACACACCGTTACACCTTAGTTAGCCTCTAACTTTATCTTCATGTTTTTTTTTTTCTTTGGTATTATCTCGTTGATGAATTCCCTTAATCTACTTTTATTTCTAACATTAAAAAAAAACGGAAAGTTATCAGAATTTGTACCATGTAGCATCTTCATGTAGTGGTTCTAAGCATAGACCGGCGTCGACATGATGTGGTTTAACGATTGGGTCAGGCTCAGTTAACAACTTTGCTGAAAAAATACAACTAGTTCAGTATCATAAATACAACAATAAAGTATACATGCATGGCAATAAATGTAACTTCATACGGTTTTAAACGTTTTTTTTTTTCTTTTCTTTTATTTTAGACATTTTTTATTCTCATCTCAATATGTCATCTATTTATCGCTTGATTCTACCTTCTTGGATTTATTTTTCTTATTCAGTGAAATGAAGTATCTACTATTTGATTCAATGTGACACCTTTTCTAAAAACTTGGTCGATAGCCCATCTCTACCTAAAACCTTTTTCAATTTAAGTTTGTCTGATGTGAAATAATTTAATATATGCTGAAACAAATAAGAATGTGTTATGATTGCCTATGACACAATTTTCCATCAGAGACCAAATATTGCAGAAGTTTGCGACTAAGTTGTGCCAAAAGTATTTGATAATTGTTTATGACAATTAATTGATCCCTTAAGCTTCTTTCTACTTTTTATAATTTTGGCCAATTCTGTATATAAAATGCATGCTGTTTTGCCGGTTTTTAGGGAAATCCATAAAATTAGATACTTACTTATATAACTTTCTCCTATGTCTTCTAATGATTTTGAATAGCAAATGTATCTGTTAACCTAAAACATTAATATACAAATAAAAACAAATTAACCAGTTAACTTAATCGTTAAACACAATATTTTAATGTTGCCATCATTGATTTGTTGATATATAGGTTCTTCCCGTAATAAGTTATACTGAACGACACTTTTTGTTTGGCATCTCGATTAAATGAAATAATATTGCCTATCGACAGTAGCCGTGAAAATAGTTGTACAAACTACAGTCCTTGGATGGTGTTAACTTCCCACTAACACCATACTCCATTACACCATTCACCCTGTGCCATTACACCATACACGTTACACCTTTGCACCATACACCTTACACATTACACCATAATGCAATTTAATTTCAACGAAAGCGTGCGTCTACAAAATTATATATTTATTTTAAAAAACGAGTTTTGATCACAAAATTGTAAATTAATGTATAGAATTAAAAGTCAGTTCTTATCAATATTTTGCATAGTTTTAAATGCCGTACACCATTCATTCACACAATTCCCGATCGCACGTTACACCATTACACCATTCCCCTTACACCATACACTATAGCACCATACACCTTCTACCATTGCACCATATGCTATACACCATTACACCATACACGTTTTTTTTTTTTTTTTTTTTGAAGTTTACACCATCCAAGGGCTGTACATCATGTATTTTCATATTCAAATCCAAAAAGATAAAATGGTTATAACCAATTTTATTTCCTAAACGAAAAGCTGAATAAAATCATTTAAGACAGCAGGGTAGATGAATTCTACTCAGACTAAAAGAGGGAAATATTTATACTTAATATTTATGATGTCTCTGTACGGGTCAATGGGTCAGATTTGTCATACTTAATTACACGATAAATTGTTGAAATTAGATAACATGTTTTCACGTGTAGAGAAATTTCACTAATGACCAGTTCAAAACTGAATTACATCTTTCTTATTGGTCAATGATCTTGCGGGGTCAGCACGAGTTCACGTGTATGTGCTCTGTGGGCAATTCCCTTTATCATCAGCTTTTGACTTAAAATTGCTGCTAAAAACGATAATGATATTTTATTTTTGAAACTGACTTTATCAGTAATTACGGCTGATAAAGTCATTATCAAAAACAAAAGTGGGTATGATATTTTAAAAAGTCATATAATATACTGTATATACTAATATTACCTCTGTTGTTTGTACAGGTGGTATGACAACTTTGTATTGAAACTGCTCTTCGTCGCTTTGTTTTGAGTCCACAGAAATGTATGGCAGTTCTCGAATAGACTGTACAACTCCTATCAAAACAAACTGGTACTTCTAAAGAACCATATCAAGGAATCGAAACACTCCATAACGCCGTGAAAAGTAGGAATATCTGGCTTAACTTTAGATATATATGTTATAAAACGCCGTGAAAAGTAGGAACATCTTGCTTAACTTTATATATATATGTTATAAAACGACATTGTTATTTCATTACACTCAACCCTCGAAAGAATGAACTCGTCTTATCTGTTTAAAGTTTTAAAGACTATCATGAAATTAATTGCCCATCATCTGCAAATTGATTCTAAAAAAGCAAGAAAAGGAAAGCTTAATACAGAATTTAAACTTAACAGCATACCTATCATAACATTCTACACAACAAAGTTATAAATCAATATTGGAAAATTAGGTCTTGTATGATTGAAACAACGATATATATTCCGGTACTGTTAATACATTTGATTGTCTATTTTATTATTCATTTGATTAGTTTTTTTTTTTTATATTTAGAAAACACCGTTCACATTTTTTGTTATTTGTGTCCCAATACTATTTCGGGGAAATCATCACTAGAAATGATGAAGTAAGGAATTGTCCATAAATGTGTGTATTTCGTACGTTAAAAGGTTCAATCATATAATGAATGTGTCGATATGATAAATATGCATCGATATCAATAAACTTAAATAATAATAAAATAGAGATGAACAATGATCATGTTATACGCAATGCTAAGATCGCATTGTGCAAATCAAGATGCCTTTTATTTTTCGCTGTGTATCATGTACCCCCCTCACTGCTAATTTTCAAATCTTTCTATTTGTTTTACTAGAATTATGATTCGAAGTAATGCAGTATAAAGTTGCAAGGATTGGTGTTTAATAAATACCCGTTGAAAGTTCTTACACAATACATTAAAATTAACTTTATTACATGTTATCCATTGGACAATAAATAAAAAGTAACTCACCAAATATTGTGGTGAAGATTAACGTGCATGAAGTAATTTTTTGCCTCATTATTTAACACCTAAAACATAATAAAAAGTAAAATCACAAAAATACTGAACTCCGAGGAAAATTCAAAAAGGAAAGTCCTCAATCAAATGGCAAAATCAAAAGTTCAAACACATCAAACGAATGGATAACAACTGTCATATTCCTGACTTGGTACAGGCATTTTCTTGTAAAACATAATTATGATTTGCATTCGAGGAAAAAAATGAATGCCATTTATTAACGCAAGCTTGTTGTGATTTATAAATATAGATGTAATAAGGGAATCGGTAGGCTAGGCAGGATTTAAATGATACTATTTTTTTTTGTCAATTTATAAATTAAAAGTTTACCAAACAAAAAGGTAACACTTTCATGCTTGATGCATTGAGACCAAAAAAGGCCCAAAGAAAAGGGTTAATTTGCTTAAAGATTAAAAATTCAGTAAGCCAAGTTAAGGACAAACTACATATTTAATTAACTAAATATTTTCAAGTGTATTTTATTATTAGTATCAGACAACTATTTAATAACTATATTTTTGTACCTACTAGGCAATAACCCTAAGTTTCGAGTGATATCGACTTACGCTAGATTTACTTCACAATTTGATAAAATAAACTAAAAAATATTTCACATCTTGAAAGAAAGTATACTGTTTTAATGACATATATTTATAATATATAATCATTTTAAATAAACATGTACTTACACTTGCGCGTCGGTCTCCTGATATGACTTAATGATTCCTTCAAGAAAATAAAAGCATATTTATCACATTAAGGAATAGTTTTTTCCCTTTTTCTAAGAACTATGAAAACGTAGCAAACATCTTTTTTATCACTTTATTTATTTTGACATATATATTTTGAGGTGAAAGGTCACAACCATACTTACCACATGAAATAAAACCTTCCGGATATTCAACATCCTCTATTGTACAATAATATACCAAAAAGATATGCTATTACGCTATGAGATAAATAAACAAAACAAGCTGTATATCGTTTTTGAAAGTATTCATTTGATCGTTTTTTTTATGATGATTGAATTGTTTATGTTATTCTGTATTTGCGTCTTCAAAAAACATAAACACATGACAATCAGGGGAAAATACATGATCTTTTTTTCAAAATTTCTCTGAAACCATACACATGTCTTATTTATCATTTTAATAAGAAGGATGTAAGTAAGCAGCAGTGTTTATACACTGCCTATTTTCATTTATTTGTCACACCTCTTACCTAGAATTATGTAATATGTAATTACTTCTTCATGTTATACACAAACAATCTTCGTGTAAGGAAAATTTACATGTATACTTGAAATTGAGAATGGAAATAGGGAATGCGTCAAAGAGACAACAACCCGACCAAAGAGCAGAAAACAGCCGAAGGCCACCAATAGGTCTTAACACATAATATCCGCACCTTTTGAAATTGAACATATTTTCAGATCTGTTCGTCTCTAGGGCATCTTAAACAAATTATATCTACTATACCATTGAAGAATGGCAATAATATATTTAACATCTTCCAACTTAAAATAATTTTTTTCTAAATATTGAACTGGCGCGTGGGTGTTGGATTTTGGATGAACATATATCAGAGATAACTTATGGAGCATTATTTGAATGTGACATTGACTCGGCATAATATCAATGAACATCTTTTAAAGATCCGTATTGTCTTTCTGTAAAATTAACAGATAAGTTGATAGCAGAATTACACATTTTTTTCCTCTTTGTTAATCTAGTTATTTTCATCACACTAATCGTTAATTGTCAAGGCGTGTGATAAGTTCAGAAAGAACACGTCGAATCTTGATTTTTCACTCCTTCTGAAAAAAATAACGTCTGGAATTGCACATCATTTAAGGTTAAATGATATTTGAAGGTTTTGGTTATGCAAAAGTTTATTTTAAGGTCATTTTGTTTGTATATTTCTACATCATGTACATGTTTTTTAATCTTTGAGTTCGGAACCACCGTTGACTCTAATCTTTTCCATATACACTCCAACTCGAACGCTATCAATTAGTTATTTTACTATGATAAACGAGCTGAGCCAAAACGTCTTTTATCATGATCAATGAAAGAAATGTACTGGTCTGCAGTTGATGCCGGTGTACTTCTACTCACATCTTATCGTCTGATCTATTCACCACTTGGAACGTTTGTATGTGCAACATATGGAGCAGAGAAGGTCCGTTCCTTTCTAGAGCACCCAATAGCAACCCCTGTCTTTGGTTGGGTTCTTGTTGCTAAGATTGTAGTTTTTTATGAAGTGTGTTGTTTTCCGGTTTTGCCATGATTTTTTTTGTCTGTTCGACTTTATGAGTTTTTTCTTCCTTTGGTATATTCCATCTCATTTTGTCTTTGTTTGTTAGAATATGTTTCTCATATATAGTGCCAATTTCAGTGAAAGACTTCATTAAAATTGTCATGAATATTATCTATGATTTTTGTTTTTGTTTTTCAAATAGCATTTTCAGCAGCAATAATTCGTTTGCTTTGCAAGATTGTTTAGAAGTTTGCAAATAAAATTGACAAATTGATTATGGAAAAGAGAGGCGAAAGAAACCAAAGTGACATTCGAACTCATAAGTTGAAAATGAATTTTCCGAATCAAATCTATGTGTTTTAATACGCCAGATACACATTTCGTCGTCATAAGACGCATCATCAGCGAATCAAAACAATTGGAAGGCCAAATCAGAAACGAAGTTGGAGAGCATTTAAAACCGAAAATTCTGAAAAGATGGGCCAAAAAAAGACTAAGGTCATCTCTACCTGGGCGTAAAAAAACCTTAGTGTTTCGAATAATTCGATATTCAGACATTGGAAATATCAATGATATTTCATGTCAAAAAAGGTGCTGACTACTGGACTGGTGATACCATCGTGGACGAATTTTCCATTAACAAAGGCATCAACACAGTGGTTGTGAAAACTCATCAAAGATGTGACTTATAATTAAGTACGCCAAACGCGCGTGGTGCCAAATATGACTATGGTAATTTCTGCCTGGGGTAGAATACCCTAGTTTTTCGAATAATTCAACATTTTATAAACAGTATTTTGTTTAGAAATTGAACATATCAACGACATTTCATGTCAACACAAGTGTTGACTAATAGGCTGGTGATAATACCGGGGACGAAGGTACATCAAAGATACAAGGCTTACAATTTAGTAACCAGACGCGCGTTTTGTTTAGATAAGACTCATCAGTGGTGTTCAAATGAAATTCAAAGGTAACGAGCATTAAAAACAAACATTCAGAATTTTCTAGAACAGACTGAAAATTTGTCTACGTCACTATCTGCAAGATCACTTATGATTTTAATGCATAAGTTCTCTACCAAAACAACACGGCTAGCAAACTAAGCCAATTTTTTTTTTAAATATGCCGATGCAAATGAATAGTGAAATAAAAAAAACAAATTATTTACCTTTGAGACAGATGATATTGATCTGTTTATTCTCAAAGTTATTCAACGTGATTTTATTAGTTTCAATCTTTGACAAAAGAATCAGAAATAAAAGTAACTGACCAAACAAGTAACGATTTCAATAGTAGGTGTTTTGATAAAAATTTGAACCTTCATTTCTTTATTGATTTGAAAGCGGAATACTGCTGTTTGTGCTGTTTTTGTTTGTTTTGTTTTTGTTGTATTTCTTTCTCGTTTCAAAAATATTTCAAACCTGCTGGTTTTGCATTTGTATCATATTGGCATACTGTAAAGAATAGAATATACAAATAAAATATATTCTCTTAGACATGGCGGTTGGCATACGTAAAATATATTTGTCTGACACAATGTACCTCGGATACACGTTCTTAATGCTAGTATGATCAACTTGTACATGTGCTTATTGCAATTAGACACCTTGTAAAGAATTGCCATTAATGTTGTTAAACAAACATTCATTATTGAGTTGATTGAATTTTGTCTAGAATTACTATGTACATGTACATGCTTTGTTGTCATGCATAATAATTTTGGTTAAGACCGAACAGAAAAAAAATTACTAAAAGACAAAAGACAGAAAGTACCGATTTGAGAGTACTCGCAGTTATTGAAAGCTCTCTTTCAAAGCTAATACCATTTGGCCAATTAATTTGTTTTATTCGAGCGTCACTGCTGAGTCTTTTGTAGACGAAACGTAGCTTACAAATTTAAAAGCCAGATATTTTTATGTTTTTTTTTTTTATAAAAATGGATCTTTATCTTAATTATATAGAAAAAAACAAAAAAACTCATATATATATATATATATCCGAAATCCGGATCTGGTGTACAAATTTTTAACCTCATGTTTGTGGTATTCCATCCTTCCCGCAATTTCATTGTTTTCTGTTTGGTAATAAATTAATATAAAGATCCATTTTGTTACTTTTGTGATCAATTTATTTGGCAATCGTTAATGCCATGTCAGCAGGGTTTAAGAACATCAGTTGTTCGACCTGTTAGTCATATGCGTTTTGTTAAAATATACTTTTTCACTTTTTTGGTCTTTTGGAAAATGTTGTTTGTGCTGTATTTAGACCCCTCTACCACGAAATTTGTTTTACATGCACACGTATAAAAATTGCGGTTTTTATCCAACGCAATCATAGGTTTGAACGTAGTTTTCAATTTAGACTTGTGTATATTTTTTTCGTTTGGGCTTGTATCATATTTTCCCTCCGGTTTATATGATCCGTTCATCCTATTTTGACTCTTTAAAATAATTCAAGTGTCTATCCTAAATTGTGGTAAATTATATGGCCTTCCAAATACTGTGTCGATCCCTAACATCACTGAAGAGACATTAATTGTCGAAATCCGGATCTGGTGTACAAATTTTTGCACCTCATGTTTGTGGTATTCCATCCTTCCCGCAAGTTCATTGTTTTCTGTTTGGTAATAAATTAATATAAAGATCCATTTTGTTACCCTTGTGATCAATTTATTCAGCAACTTCAATGGCAGTCAGCAGGGTTTAAGAACATCAGTTGTTCGACCTGTTAGTCAAATGCGTTTTGTTAAAATATACTTTTTCACTTTTTCGGTCTTTTGGAAAATGTTGTTTGTGCTGTATTTAGACCCCTCTACCACGAAATTTGTTTTACATGCACACGTATAAAAATTGCGGTTTTTATCCAACGCAATCATAGGTTTGAACGTAGTTTTCAATTTAGACTTGTATATAGGCTACAGTGCAGGCGATTTGGTGTCACGATATCTCAGTAGCATGGGTTCAAATCCCGGCGAGGGAAGAACAAAAAATTTGCGAAAGCAAATTATATATATATATATATATATAGACTATAAAAGGACCAACCAGCAAATTAAGTATGTACCGGATCGTCTAGAATAGACGATACTGTGCAGATAAGGAAAAATTATATAAGTCTAAAGATTTGCACAACGGTACTAATATAAGATGGTATTATACGAGGATGTTATTAAACCTTGTTCACAAATATTTCGGCTTAACAAATAGCCTTCATCAGTGTCAATAGTTTTAACAATACTGATTGTATGTATAAAAATAGCTCAGTAATCCAGGTAAGTTTTGGTCTATTGATTTAATCCAAAATCCTGAACATCATAATATAAAACAAAACTCGATACTCAAATATAGATGTATATTTACATCCCAAAATGAGTGAAAAATAAAACTTAGTATTTCTTATTGATGCCGTTTGGATGATTTACATTTAGTTCCTTTATCCAAAAGCTTTCCCGAACCTGTCGCTGGGCATCACTCCAGTGAATGTTCTGTTCAATCACTAGGATTTTCATGCGGCTAAAGTCATCAAGTTTGTGACCCGACTGTCTGAAATGCTGAGAAACTGGGAGAAGTGGCTTCTTAGAGATATCACTGCTATGGCCATTGAGGCGTTTGTGGAAAGGCTGCTTTGACTCACCAACATATTGGAGGCCACAAACCGAACATTCTAGAATGTAAATAACATTCATACTTTTGCAGGTAACATTGCAAAATATCCTATTGTTATTTTCGGTTGCCTTACTGTGAAAAGTTGATGAGTGATGCATCTGTAGGCAGCATTTGCAGCGTTTTTCATCACACGAACGACATTCTCCAGAAGTACTTCTATTATCAGACACTTCAGCCCGCACCAGCAGGTTCCGAAGACTATTTGGTAGCCTAAAAGCGATCATAGGAGGCTCGGGAAAAATCTTGGATAGTTTGGAATTCTTTTCAACTGTTTTCCAATGCTCACGAATGACACCGAGGCTGTTTTTGAGAGATGGGTGGTAAGTAAGAACACATGGAGTCCTTTTCTTTTCTTTTTATCTTTGTATTCTAACAGTTTACTCCTTGGAATAGTTTCCGCTCTCTGAAAACCTTTTTGGATAATTCTGTGCCCCTTCTTTTCAAGCGGATTTCGAGTGTACAGAATGTATTTTCAGCCTTGTATCACCATCACTGCTTGTAATCCGATTGGTAAAATCTGTTGTAGAGCCGTTTCTGGTTCAGACATTCTTATAATATAATTATTTCTGTGACTGCATCTTACATTAATTTGTAGGATCCTTTACAATAGATAATTCAACTGATCTGTAACAATTCCATCTTCATGCCTTACATATCATGAACTGTGTTACGACGCTAGATAAAAACTAACGAGGAAAGGTAACACACGGCCATCGAAAGATTTATTATTATAGAGCCTAGGTGGTCGAATGGTCTAGCGCGTCGGGCATAGTGCAAGGCGATTTGGTGCCACGATATCTCAGTAGCATGAGTTCGAATCCCGGCTAGGGAAGAACAGTGTTGGGCTGTTGTTTAGACGAATTATATATATAGTGTCTAAAAATAGCAACAATCAACATTCAATCTATCTAGGCGTGGATCAGTTTGTAAATAAACTGATGCAGCTACTAAATTAAATTATATAAATGCTCAAGAATATAACTTTAACAGACTAATGAGTGTTATAAAAATTGTTGTTATATTTTATATATTCACGCAATATTTCGCTAAACAAATTAGCTTCATCAGGCGCGTGCAGCCATCCAGGTAAAATATCGAAGGCTGTAAAGAAATTTTAGCTGCTTAACGTACAGGTCGTTGATATATTTTTGCAGCTTATTGTACATTGAGATTCTTAAATCAAAACAAATAATTGTGTTAGTTAAATAGTATGAAGTTCAGGATTTATTCCTTTGGTTTTGGATAAAACTGTTTTTCATCCCTCTCATTCAGTCCATCAGGTTCAAGAGTACGTAGCTGATGCATCCAGAATCTCTCTCTCTGTTTTCTACTTTGGGTGTCCAAATTTTGGTTTACCTCTATTTTTTGAAAGGTGATATTTTCAAAAGTATGTCCTGTTCTTAAGAGGTGTCTCGTGATTGGGCAGTTTCTTCCTTTGGTATAAAAAGACCGGTGATTATTAAGTCTGATGTTGAATTTAGTTTCTGTTTCGCCAACATATTGCAGCTTGCAAGTTCCACAAGTAAGAATATAAATACTATTTTCCGTTTTACAATTAGATGTAACATAGATGTTGTATCGCTGCTTTGTTACTGTGCTGGTGAAAGAGTGTTCAGAATTTGCCAGGTGTCTTGGTTTGAAGAAAAATTTAAAAGAAGCCGGAATGAATGAATCTGAATTTGAGAATGATGAAGGAGATATATGCATCCCCAAATTTAAAAAGAAAAGTACATGGAATCCACCTAAAAGCAAAAACGATAATTTGGAATCATTTATCACATCAGTAAAAGCTGAAGTCAGATCATCAATCAGTGGTAAACAAGTTCGAAATATTTCAAAGTCAGAAAGCCAAGCCATGATAAACTTAAAAGACCGTGATGACATTGTTATCAAACAAGCAGACAAAGGAAGTGCCGTTGTTGTGATGAACAAGGCAGACTACATCGAAGAAGGGAATCGTCAGCTCTCTAACACTAAATTTTATAAAGAATTAACATGTGATCCAACCAAAGAAATCAACAAAAAAATAAATGACGTCCTCTCAGAAATGAATAAAGATAAACAAATTGAGGACGATACGTACGATTATCTACGCCCAGACGAAACTTGCACAGCCTGTTGATTTTATTTACTTCCAAAACTCCATAAAGAAGGATTTCCAGGGAGACCTATAGTTTCAGCAAATGGCCATCCTACCGAAAAAAATTCCGAATTTGTTGATTACCACCTTAGACCACATGTTAGATAATTGCCATATCATATTCAAGATACAACTGACCATTTGAAGAAAATGAATTCCTTAAGTCCTTTACCTAATGACACAATTTTGGTTTCGATGGATGTGTGTTCTTTATACACTAATATTCCAAAAGATGAAGGAATAGTGTGAAAAAGTATGGTACACTCGAAAGCATAAACATCCCCAACTGACTGTCTAGTTCAGTTGCTTAAGCTAGTGCTTGAAAATAACAACTTTATTTTCAACGACAAGCACTTTTTACAGATTGACGGAACTAGTATGGGAACAAAAATGGCACCTTCTTTTGTCAACATTTTATGGGGGATCTTGAAGAACGCATCCTTTTGAGTGTGCCATACAAACCCTTGTCATGACTCCGTTTTATTGATGATATTGACATGAAATGGAACGATACTGCAGAACATCTACAAGATTTTTTAGATCATTGCAAAGAAAACTGATAAATACAAGTTTCTCTCTCCGAAAGTTGTCACCCGAAACACTACTCCAGGAGCATTCCTTACAGTCATGCCATCAGACTAAAGCGAATTTGCTCCTCAGGATCCAAACTCAACTATCGTTTGGGACAACTTAGAAAACAACTAAAATCAAGAGGATACACAACCAGAAATATCACAGAAGCTTTTGATAAAGACCAAGAAAATGATCGAAAGATCCTCATGAAATACAAAGATAAGACGACCCGCCCAGATAGAATTCCGTTTGTTGTCACCTTTCATCTCGATTTGACAAATATTTCATCTACTGTCCGCAAGCACTGGCAAGCTGCAATATGTTGGCGAAACAGAAACTAAATTCAACACCAGACTTAATAATCACCGGTCTTTTTATACCAAAGGAAGAAACTGCCCTATCCCGAGACACCTCTTAAGAACAGGACATACTTTTGCAAATATCACCTTTCAAATAATAGAGGTAAACCAAAATTGGGATACCCAAAGTAGAAAACAGAGAAAGAGCTTCTGGATGCATCAGCTACGTACTCTTGAACCTGATGGACAGAATGAGAGAGATGAAAAACAGTTTTATCCAAAACCAAAGGAATAAATCCTGAACTTCATACTATTTAACTCACACACCTATTTGTTTTGATTTAAGAATCGCAATGTACAATAAGCTGCAAAAATATATTAAAGACATGTACATTAAGCTGCAAAAATTTCTTTACAGACTCTGATTTTTTACCTGGATGGCTGCACGCGCCTGATGAAGCTAATTTGTTTAGCGAAATATTGCGTGAATATATAAAATGTAACAACGATTTTTATAACACTAATTAGTGTGTTAAAGTTACATTCTTAGGCATTATATATATATATATATATATATATATATATATATATATATATATATATATATATATGATCCAGGCATGTATATACAAGTAACATTTTGTATATATGGTGTAGCCAGTTACTTAAGATCATGTTTATTGTAAATTGTAAACATATGACGACTCTAAATAAATTAACTTACTTTTGCCTAAAGGTACAATCCAGAAAAATGCTTCGGACGCACGACATTAATTAAGTGTTATTTACATTTATCATACTTGGAAAACTATTATACACTTTAAACACCGTCAGATAGAAGTTAGTATGGTTGGGAAAAAAGGGATTTGGAAAGGATATTCCTTCGAAAATCCAAAAAAAAAATAATCATGTTAACAAAGAAACAACATTTGAAATTTTTGGGTTTTGAGCGTTTCTGATGAAGGTAAGTCCAGGATAGCGCCTCGGACGTACGAAATAAAATTAAGTATTATTTTCATTAAAAAACACTGGGTTGATACCACTGCTGTGGACTGTAAGTCCCCGAGGGTACCATCAGCTCAGAATTGAGTGCTTCAGTAGTAATATGATTTAGAACATGTTTCTTTCTTCAAGTCTGTGTTGATTTTGGGGGTTTTTGAACGTTCTAAATGAAGGTAAATCTAGAATCGCGCTTCGAAAGACGAAATTATATAAAATGCTATTTTCATTTTGGAGATGCATTAAAGTTGTTGATAGCTTTATCTGAGTGTTATATACCTGTTGAATGCTATACGAACGCCATTAAGATTTGGTCGCTTTGTCATAACAGTTGTTAAATGATTTGGTGTATTTTTTATACAGTTTTCCCTCTGTACTTGCGCTGTGTGGTTGTCGAATTTCTAACTAGAAATGTCATGGTTAAAATTACTGCATAATGAAAAGCTGCCAGCGAATTAGAGGACGGGAAACAATTTTTGATGGCAATACATTTTTAAATATTTGAAAAAAAAGGATTCTCTTTTAAAAGAAAGTATATGTACACATGTTCTATAATAAAACTAAGCCGTTCAATTATCTAAAATATATTCAACCTTTTGGTTAAATTTGAAGCATCATATAACTTTAATTGTACTGACTAAAACACGGATAATGCATGCATTACCACAAGGCAATGAAATTAATTTAATTTAATTGGTTGATGTTTAACGCCACTTTCAACACTATTGTGCTATTTCGTGGCGGTCAGTTTTTATTGGTGGAAGAAGCCGGAGAGCCCGGAGAGAACCTCCGACCTTCGGTAGGAAAACTGACAATCCAATCAATTAAGATTGGAATCGAGTGCACCTGCTCCGTGCGGGATTCGAACTCACAACCTCAGTGTTGACTGGCTATTGGTACAGTAGTTCGAATACTTAGACCACTCGGTCACCGAGGCCCCCAAGGCAATGAAAGGTTATACACAAAATCCTGTTATATACAAAAATAAGCGTCATGATTTATAATTTATTAATATAAGAAAGAAAGAGACATTCAGATAATGCAAAAGGTATTGAAATTTCCTACAAGAATAGCTACAAAAAAAGGAACTGTTTAAAGACTTGCTATATGTTTATTTTACTATTATCTCCACAAATTCCTGATGTTGCCTCGTGGTCGCAAAATGAAAATTCCGGTTGTTGTGTCATACACGCACCTCCCCGTTTAAATCTATCTTCATATTTAAATTCGTAACCAAAATGGATATCAGCATTACACATCTCTTGACCATCATCTTGCCTGTAAAATAAATCCAAACTAGGATAAAAAAAATCACCAAAGATCCAAGTAAAATGTATCGAATGAACAGGTTGCATATTTCATCCTATAAAATTTCGAAGTTTTAAAATATGGTTCTGATGCCTTCGAGAACTAGGTTTTGATTAATTTACAAACAAAAAATTTATTAGACTTCAGTAAACAATTACTTTATTTCATTTGCAGTATGGTATGCCATCATTGTACAATAGTATAACAAATTAAAAGCATTATCTGTTATTATCAATATCCATTATGTAATCTCTATCCGTGTGTTGCAACATTCAAATAGCACGGAATATGGCGCATATCATTCATTGTAACAGTCAGTCTTCTTTTCTTCGCTTATAACTTCTCACAGGATACAATTTATCATCGGATACAGCTTATCACTGAAAATCTACTTGCCATGGAAAACAAGACTGGTGATACTAGTTAAACAGGAATTGCTCACCCCTTTTAAAGCGTCAACCGTCGAATTGTGTTTTTGTTTGTGTTGCTAAATTTTAACATCCTTTTTATAATGATCTGTGGACGATTGTTTCCCTATTCATATGTTTTATTTGTTTATGTTGGTATCTGTCCTTCGTCGACTAATACTATAAATTGTCCCTTGGCATCATATCATTTCCTTTAATTGTTTACCAACCGAATAAGGATAAAATTGTTACAGTCTATACTTAATTTTGACGATAAGGGAAAAATGGTTAAATTCAACAATCGAAAAGTATAATGAATCTATCAAATAACTTTTTTCGTATTAGATAGTGAGCCAGGAACAACTAACCCTACCGTAACACCTTAGTTCAAACCCGTTTTTTTGTTTTGTGTTTTTTATGTAGTGTTTTATTGACTCTAACAATTGTTAGTCTTTTAGTGATTTCCTTTGTCGACTTTGTTATTGACCCTTTTTCCAATACTGTAAATCAACTTATGTTCGTGACTTCCGCGAAAAAAAATAAAGCGAATAAAAATAGTTGCGATTAGTCGAACTTAGATCTTCTCTAATGTGACAACAACAACAAATACGAAAGAAAATCTCGAAATTAAATCATCGGGACATCGACTACAAAGGCCTTGACGTAAATTTAGTTATCAGAGAAAATAATACTGTTTTCAACATTCAAAAGACTTTAATTATATATAGTCTATCAGTTATAAGTTTTTATCATTTTGAATTTATTTTGGCTCTCATATTTAAAAATTGATCTTTTAAAATTCAGTAAACGTTCTTAAAAACAAAAAATCTGTTGAGTACTGCTACTACATCGTACTTAATCTTACCCGAAACGAACTGGCTTATTATCCTTGTTGATATATAAACACTTTGCAGCCTAGAATTCAAAGAAATTATATAACAGTTCAAATTTTTATAATACAGCTTTGTAATACAAACAACTTGACACAATATATCGCTTTTAACAATTTAAACTCCCTCGGGAAAGTTACAATATAGTAAGGATTTACTTGCACTTAATTATTTCTATTTCTAAGATCTCACATTTTCGATAATCATCAACATTTTATATGCTACTGAACTATATCAAATAACACAGTTTGACTGCTTCAAGTGCAAAGCAGCAGATGATTTTTTATTTTTCAGATTCGATGGACATTTGAAAATATGCCTTTTTGAAATTCACTGAGATGAATAGCCAAGCCTATGTCATTAGCATATTAATTTTCTTACCAGAACATCTCCCCGTCGTACGTCAATAGCCCCTCCAGCTACTGGTACAAACACCTGTAAAAGTCGTTTAAAAACAAATCATTTTAAACATAACATTGAAAGCTATGCCTTTATTTATCAATTTTCTTGGCTTTTACATATCTTATCCGTCATGATATTGATAGTTTATATTCTACTTTTTTAATTTTTTATCTTAAAAAAAAAATTGTTTTCGTAAGCCAAATAATTTCTGTTTATTAAAGGAAATAAGATAAAGCCTAACAAAACACATATGAAACTATGAACGAGCGTAGGTATATGTCTCATTAAAGTAATATTAGATATTTTGACGTCACCTTTTCTATAGAAATGAAACTTTGATAAATATCGGACAAAAAATAAAGCAGTCACTAGGCATTATGCATTAAAAAATCTCTACAAAACAGAAAACTTTTAAATGTGTTTTGTTTATTATAGCAGATCTTTGATTATTTCTGTTTAATTTCTTCACAACTTTTATAGAGTTGAGACGTTTTTGAATTTGACATATTGTATAGACACATGTCTATTGTTAAAGACAGCATGTTGCCCTCCATATGCAATTTGGTTATGTTTGCAGGTTGCAAACGAATCGATGTTTACCTCACGTCTCCCCTTATTCATATTGTGAAGTGAAATAAACAATACCGCCAGTGTTATACAATTTTCAGTTAGGTCAACAAGAGTCAAACATTTTCCAACTGAGTTTCACAAATTGTTCGAATGTGCTGTAACACGAATGTCCCATGGAGATGAGAGGATGGTTGTCAAAAATGCTTATACCCACCATAATCATTATGACTTTGTGCTTTCCAACGTGACACGCCCACAGTTCAGTGGCTGTCGTTGGCTGTCGTCTGCTTTGTTTTTCATTTAATGTTATGAGCTTAAATCAGGTCGTCTAATTTCTCTTTTGTATTGTTTCACATTTTGTATTAGGCCCTTCACCGCTCACTTTACGGTGTTGGTTTTGAGCATTGTTGACAGTCTAATAGTAAACTAAAGTAGTTTAAATGTCTGTCATTTAATATATTGATAGATAGGTGTTTCATTGACTGTCATACCATATATCTCCTTGTTTGTTTTAATACCATCTGATTAAAATACAGATCCTTTGTTCACGCTTTGCTTACAAGGATGTGACAAAACTGATTCTACTTTCTGTTTTGGTTATTATTGCATCAGCCAATGAAATTCCTACCATCAAATGTTTGAAGGTATGTAGTATTAGAACAAAACCAGAGGATCCCTTTAAGTCTCAAAAACAGAAAGCAGAATGGCGTATTGTCAGGTCATTGTAAGCGGAGCGTCGTCATATGATCTTTATTTTACTCAGAATGGTTTATATATGTATACATAAATAACCTTAGCTTTTCCTTGTGTTAACTGACTGACCATTAAAGTCCAAGTACCGTTTCGAATTCTATACACATCAGCCGTATATCCTGTATAAAATACAAATGTTTTAAATAAATTTGCAAATAGTAATCACTAATACTATATTTTACCAATCAATAAAAACAATTCGATCATTTTTGGTCTGAAAACAGAAGACAGAAGGAACAAGACTGGAGTCTTGTGTTGATTTCGCTTGTGAAAACATGAAATTACGATAATCTTCTGTGTTTCCTTGCGTGGTCAAGTTATAGCTGTAAACGGTACAAATAATGCTTACGATTAATTATTATCAAATTAAACTGAATAAATAATATCTATCAAAAGTTTAAGATAATCCAACCTCTACTTTCACTTACCATAATGATGTGTATGTACTTGAACCGCATATGCAACAACATCAGGCTTGCTCCAGCTACAAGCTATTTCCGCAAAATAGCCTATATTAAAAATAATATATGTATCATTTATCAATATTTTATAGTTTTGTTTGGAGGAAATCAAAATTAGCAAATATCTGCAATCGTGGAATACATCAGTAGAAACTATTAGCAAAATTATTACTGACTTATAATCAATCACAACATATAAGTCGTCATGTATATTGATATGTTTATTTAGTACAAACATAATAAAGGGGAAAAGCGAAACATTTTTGCCGTGACAAATACAATTACACAGAGTAAATTAAAGACCTAAACAAATAGTGTAGCACTTTCTAACTGATGTGAGCAGCATAGTAGAAAAAATCAAAATCAAACGGAAGTGATTATTTTCTTTTACACTATAACAAAAAATAGGACGATATATAAAACTTACCCTTTTCTTTATTGGCGGGAATAAATCCGTCAGTCAGCAGCAAATGACTTTGATAGTTGTATTTTGTGCTGAGTGATAGAAAAATAGATATACATTAAAGTGAAGGAAATCTTCGTAAGAAAAAGGTACAGAAATCTCCCTTCATTCCCTTTTCGTTTACAATTAGAAATGGATTAGACAAGAAACATTCAGCAATATGATTTTGTATCATGCCTAATTACTGGATACATAATTCAATGACGCAAATATCAAACAAACTTATCATATTTGTTTTTGGTTTATTGTTTTGTACGCAAATCATTTGGTTAGTTTTCTCGTTTGAATTGTTTTACATTTGTCATTTCTTACTACACGTAATGGGCTTTGCTCATTGTTGAAGGCCGTACGGTGACCTTCAGTTGTTAACTTCTACTCATTTGATCTCTGGTGGAGAATGGTCTCAATGGCAACCATATCACATCTTCTTATTTTTATATTCTAATGCTATTATAGTTGAAAATTGATATTTTCATCAGACGCACAGGTTGACTATACTGGAAAAATTAAGCAGTCTCGTCTGAAAAGTAATCAAAATACTTACGGAGTTTTGATAAATGTTAACGTTACATTGATTAATGGATATTGGAAATCTGAAATATATATATAATTCATCAAACACTATGAAATCATAGATCATTCATTATACCTATGCATATGTATTATTTTTATTCAGTAGTTCAGATTTACAAAATTTAAAACTCTTTCTGTTTCAAAATTTTCTATGACGGTTACAGCCGTAATTAGATGTAGACTTTTCGTGATTACGAAGCATTAACAGGTATCTGTTATATATTAAGGTGTCTTGTATATTTTTTTTAATTTTGGTTCATTTATATGTTTCGGAGTTCAGTGTGACGTCCATTTTCGCTGAACTAGTACACATTTTTATTTCGAGGCCAGCTGAAGCCCGCCTCCGGGTGCGGGATTTTTTCGCCGTGTTAAAGACCCATTGGTGGCCTTGGGCTGTTTTTTTGCTCTTTGGTCGGGTTGTTGTCTCTTTGACACATTCCCCGTTTCCATTCTAAATTTTATCTATAAATCAATCGTTAACTTTATAAAATACAATTAATTGCAAATTAATGCGAAGTTCTAAAAAAATGAACTATTGTTTTAGTAGACTGGTTGTCTCTTTCGTTCCTTTTTTTTTTTTTTTTTTTTTAATTTAATGCAGACCTTACAACTATTTTATTTAGGAACGGCATATTAAAATATCATAAAACAAACTTTAATACCGGCAACTGCTGCTTTAGTGTGCATCTCAAAAGTAATATGCCTCAGCATTGTTGAAAATCCGACTTTTAGTGATATGTCTGAAAAACAGAAATATATATTTTGTATAATAGCACTATAATAAAATGAAAAAAGGATAGATAAACATGTATTCAATGGACATTATGTAAAAATCTGTAAAAAAAAAACTGAGGTCAATATACAAATGTATTGTCACCAATATTGATAGTAATCACACAAAAATACGAAAGGCGCAGTAAGATCAGTGAAGTCGAATGTTAAAGCTTTATATATATATATACATTATACAAGCAAACAAATCTACCCATTATGATAACGCAAAACCGACACCATTGCCTTAAGAGTAAACAATATTAACAAAGCACTAACTGAGAGTTCAAGGTCACTGTATTTGAATCCAATATAATAATTTCTTCGATCTGAAACTAGATTGATACGTCACGAGTAACCTGAAGACTGATACTGCTTTTTCCTCAAATGGTCATTGTAGCTATACATCTAATGAATGAAACAATAGTCAGTATAAGATACAGATGTCTTATAAATTTTATATGAGAATTTGACTGTGAAATAAGAAAAAGTAATAAAGTAATAAAGTGGCGCATCGGTGGTCGAGTAGTCTAAGAAGTTCATCAGTGATCATTAGACTGTCAACACTGAGGTTGTGAGCTCGACAGGTGCGTTCTATTGGGGAACCTACTCTTCCTCCACTTAGAAAAACTTGCCGCCATGATATAGCCAAGAGTGGTGAAAGTGTCGCTTAATATCTACAATCAATCAATATCAGGTAAAGATGACAGTTTTATTTGATGTATAGTAAGGTCATTTTGGTTTTAATAGTACATTGTTTTATATTTGGCATCCGAAACTTTTATCTACAATGGTTTCAGGAGCACATTTCGTTCACTTGTGACACATATATGTGAATAATATGACTTTGAAATAAGCGTTTACCTTTAGGAAACCTCATTAAACCATTTTTGGATCTGAAGTAGTCATCAAAAAATAAAACGCCTACTGAACCTCCTTTACAATATTTTCTAGTCTTCGAACATTCCCTACAATAATGTATTAAATATGTCATAAAAGGCCTCCTTTTTTTTTTGTAATAAGAATCAATACAATTACTGATGTTATATACTAGGCGCCGTTTCTACATGTTCTACAAAATAGTCCATTCTGGGTAATATTTCAAAACGTACACCAAAAAGTTGTGATTATAAGAACGCCGTTCTAAGCAATGGATAACTAATCAATAGTGTAATTTTTTTTCAAATTTTTCTTTCGAAGGATAAAATTACCTTGAATGATCCGTTTTAAAGGATTCTGAACGGCTATTATTTATAATTTAACTTATTGTGTACAAAAGTTTCTATGTTATAGTTTATGCAGAACGTATCAAACCGTTAGCGTAGAATGTTACTCCGTTATTGCATTTAGTGTTATATCGCTGGAAAATTACAACTTCATCTGTAGGTCAATATATTGTTTTTTATTTTATTTTAAAAGTTTAACTATTCTATAATCAGTGCGTGCATAAATTATACTATGTAGCCTTCGTATAATATCAATTGCACTTGCAATATTATGTATCATTTATGATTGTTCTATATAGTGTATGTACGTTAATACAAAGCATTTATTTTGGCGGCAAAATGCATTGAATGTTTTTTAAGTTGTTGCTTTTTTTTAATTTTTTCAAAATACATATTCAAAGAAGTGTTGTGGGTTTACAAAACAAAAAAAATGAAAAAGTGTAATTATATTTATGTTCAATGGATGATGAGAAGCAACATAAAATTCTCTCAGCTCATCTGTTTACAATCCTTCGGAAATTCATGCAATTATTACTCATGATATATCAAATTTTTCATAGTGAAAAGAGTTTCTTTATAAAGTGTATACAGATTTTGTGTTTTAAAGTATTCAGACTGTAACATCTTACCATGGTTGATGACTTGCAAATTCTTCAGGTTCTTCACAAAAACTTAAAGCTGTATGATGAACATATTCGTGATTAATTTCTACCAAGGTGCTTACTGGAAAGTAATAAAACATGTACGTAAAAGTAGTTGAGGTATATATTTGAAACTAGACAGTTTATTTTAAAGTATACTGTGATGAAACTTGATCTCAAGATATTATTAAGATGAAGAACATACTGTTACGGGTAAAAATCCACATGTTTTTCTCGTCTAACGCAAAACTAAGGTTGCAATCCTTTCAAGTAAAATTGACTGTTTAAATTATTTGCTCGAGAAAGGCCATTTTAGATATTTGTCCTCTAATGTAATATATTTACATGTAGGCTCCCGAAATGTTTGTCCTTGGATATACCTGATTTCTAGGAATATGACAAGCGTCCACATCATTTTGTTTGAAAGGTGGACATATTTATACGTCGAAGCTAAACATAGATTTACTCATGTCTTAAATAGGTGTGAAAGACGATTTTTTTTTTTGCAACAAGCAATCATTTTTGTCACATTATCTTATTCATTCTCGACACTTAATCCATGCCTCATATATTGATCAATTACTTACAGATATAAACTTCATCAAGTTCTTCCAAATATCTAGTGTAGCAGAAATATTGGTCGGGCTTGAAAAAAAAAAAGATTAAATAATGCATTTACACTTTATAGACATATAAGAGATTACATTGATATGCTAGTTGAATCACACACACAAAAAAAAACGTTATAAATACAAAATAATGTGCCTTATTTTAAAAGTATGTTAATATTGTGATGAAGGGATCATAGATAAATAAAACATTATCCATTCAAATACATCAAAACGAAGATAATCTATCTTTACTAAACTATCCTTTGCGAGATCTAAGTGTCTACACATCATTTATAACGTTAATAGAAATAAGAAGATGTGGTATGAGTGCCAATGAGACAACTCTCCATCCGAGTCACACTGTGTAAAAATTAAACAATTATAGGCATTCAACACGGAGCCTTGGCTCACACCGAACAGCAAGCTATAAATGGGGCTCCAACATGACTAGTGTAAAACATTTCAAACAGGAAAACCAACGGTCTAATCTATATAAAAACCTATTTACGCATGCATTGTCTAAATAATAAAACAGAGATGCAGGATTACCGGCAACAAGTTTGTGACCCCAAAAGATCAATCGTAACTACTCGACCATTCTCTCAATGTATTGTAGGCGTAGCGAGAATGGCCGAGTAGTTTCGGTTGCCAACAAAATAGTACTCATAATAAAATCTTATGCAACTCCTGATTGGATGATACAAGTTTATAATTATTTTAAATCGAAAACTTGACCATTTAGGTTTAAAAAATTCAGACCATTAAACAAATGCAAATCTAACAAAGTGTAGAAAATATATTCAATGTATTTATAATGGACCCATTGAAAAGTTGCCTTTCCCATTAAATGAAAAAAGACGTGTTTTCTAAACTTTTGACACATGGCCATATACTTTTTTTTTTTGATTGCAATAAAACACCGCCATTTCTAGTAATAGGTATTGCTACCCATGTTTTCTAGGTTAATATTTATTCATAAAAAAAAAAAAAATAGAACACAACTGGTACCCTATGGAAAATGCATTTTTTAACTCTAACATGGTTATTTGGAGACATTTTTTCTATTCCCATACCGGTTTGCACCTTTAAATATTTTTTACTATTCCGAAACCCGTTACTTTTGATTTTTACGTTTTCTTTGTTATTTGATGGCTTTTTTGGTCGGGTTTGATTTGTATCATTCTAGTTTTGTAAATTGTAATTTCAGGAGTAAAAGAAAACATTAAATATGTCTGAAAGTTTTCTTAGCTATTGAAATTAATTAGCAGTAGGTCAAAAACATTATACATCGCACAGCCGCTTACTTTGTTGGATTTTGGAAGAGTTAAACCGATTGATACACATACTGCTAAAGAGGGCAAAGTACGTTTGAGTCTTTTTACACTAACACGAAAGTATATTTGCACTCCAAACTATGGACATTAGCGCTTCAAACACTGCGCTTTCAACTCTGATACACCTGTATTAAATTGACATAACATTTGTACTTTTACCTATAGAATCTTAATGATTTGTAATCATTAAACAAATTAAAATTAACTAATATTAGTACCGTATAGCTCTTTACACACAATAACTATATTCTTCTTGTGTTCATTCTATTGCCTGAAAGTCTGTAGAAATCTACCATCATTATTTATCTAACTTAAAGCTTGTTGCACTATGGAAGAGGTCAAAAATTAATTTTTAAACCAACGGCTGGGTCAACATGTTTGCAGATCCCTGACTTCAAAATATTTGGGTTTTGGTTTGAGCATTCATAAAGTGTTTTTTGTTTTGTTTTTGTTTACAGTCCATGTTGACTTTGAAGAAAGAGTCAGTCATTAGGACTCTCACAGGAATACAAATCGTGCATGTGAAGTATAAGAAAATGGTTACATAAATGTCTTCCAGCGCGGATAAATGAGTAGAGAAATCATGAAGTACCAACACTAAAATGTTATGTTGATAAAGCGCGAATGTCTTGTAGAAAAAACGCAAAAGTCTTTTAGAAAAAGCGCAAATGCGCTTTTTACAAATATCACAAACGAGATGTCATACACATTATACATTAGCATGAAATAAAACGGATAATTACATCGTAGAACACAAATAGGTACCTACTTCATTTATTTTAATGGATGGAAATGATAGCTTCATTTTATAAACTTCCTGTCCATTCTCTCCATAATGAGCTGTTATATATGGTATCTCCCTCACAGCTGTTACTACAAAAAAATGTAGTTACAGTTATTACTAGTGGCGGAGCCAGGATAAGTAGCGGTATTTTGCTTTTTCGTCAATTGGCATTTCGTTTGCGCCAAAATAATCTCTCATTTGCGCAAACACAAAACATTTCATTTGCGCCAATAATACAGGTAAATAGTAAACATATTAGAAATAAATTGAACAGAGACAATACATAAAAACCACAATGGAAGCAATATAAACTGAAGTAAAAAGTCTTCATCTACACAAAATTTGTAAGCAACGGTTCGAATAATGTGCTCATGGTGGGAACATTCGCCTCTTAATTAGGTGCATACTATATTGCTCCAAAAGATAGTCCGTCTTTTTTTCTTTCTCCCATTTTCTTACTGCAGCCGCTGTTCACGGGTCTCATTGTAATGAACGTGGTAGTCTGATTATTCTTTACTTAGTCCACATAAATGAAAATGTTTGAATGTTTGAAATAAAACCGCTTTTTAAAATGTGTATGGAACGATTGTGATCCGTTGTTGATTCTATTTGAATTCGCAGTATAGGTGCAAACACGTTACATGTGAACACTAAAGAGTTTTGAACCGAAGTCACTCTCAGTTTTGCATAAGAAATAAGAATGAACTCACTTAATTACCCATGGGAAATAATCTACAAAATTGCTTATTCAGGATACGATGAATATTTTATCTTTTCCATGATATTTTATCTGTTAAATTGCGCAAATATAGTTTTGATTTTTGGCGCAAATGAAATATAACCGTGTGGCGCAAACGAAACATTGCATATTGTAAAAATTGGCGCAAATGCAATGAGACCATAAAGCGTATAGAGCGTACCCTTTGTCGTCAGAAAATATAAAATCTCATGTTTTTCGCGATTTATATGATCTTTATTTATCGTGAAATCGTCCAAAAATGTTTTCCTTTCTCTGCACGGTACTATTTAAATATATACTATAGATACTCCTACTTTAAAAAAATCCTGGTTCCACCCCTGATTACACCATCGTTTTACTACACGAAATTTAGAAGCATTTTATCGTAGACAATGGTATGAATACTTTTGTCTAGACGGTTCAAGAAACATATAAATAACTTGTTTGGGTGCAAATCAACAAAATATTTCCATACATATTCAAAGAAATGAAAACGTATCTATAAAATATCTATAAAATATTTGTTAAAAACATAACGCCGCTTTCGTGTAAAATTCCTTACAACATGGATAGATTCACAAACTTTCACCCAATAAAAAACAACTATGTTACCTTTTTCACCGTGTGAATATTTTTACAAGTTTTTTATTTATTAAATGCTATGAATATAGACAACTTTTGATAAACAACTGCTGAAACTCATCTGACAAAAATATATATTTAAAATAATAACAATAACACTTTTTAAATTTTATGTTTCCGAAGCGCTTTTTCTGCATTTACTTTATAAAACTAGGTTTGAAAATAAAATCATTCAATCTTATATATTCTTACCTATTGCAGGCAAAACAAAAAGCCACATAGTCAATTCAGTCATATTATGAAATGTTTGAAATTAGTATTTTTTTTTATTCGTTTTGAAGGATGGAGTTCCGAGAAAACCGCATCCTTATTTTCATACACAAAAGACAGAAACAAATAATAAATTAGAAATACTGGATACGAATTATATTATTGTTTACCTTAGTTATGATGCTAAAAATAGAACAGGACAACGTGAACATCAACAATGATCAATTCATCAATGTCAAATTTAGTAAAGATTACGATAACATATTTTGGGGGATACTTTGTCGTATTTAAAAGTATGATAGCCCTTTCATTCTAGTTTATAATTTTTGAATAGAATCTTTTCAATTCACATTTGAGATAAATATCTTTAAGCTTAAAAAACGACGCTTCTAAAATTTTGGGGGGATATGAACAATTTTCGACATCCTTGTAGATTTTGATTAAAAATTTCTGTGATATTATAGCATATTGAGGACCCTTTTCAATTAGACTTTTCGCTAAAGTGTACACATCAATTAACAATTTGTTCACTAAATATCAAGGGAAAATACACAGGGTACTAAATAATATGTATTCATGAGAATAAATTTGTTAAAACACAGCACGATTATATATCTTAAAATTTTAGATTAATTTGCGAATTTCTTACAGCTACACTAAGTAACATGAGTTACTAGGATGTCAGTGATTGTTAAAAAACAGTAAAAAAGGAAGTCGTATATGTAAACAAAAACAACATCAAGCAATAAATCAAAGTATTACTATTTCGTAGAATCATACGATTAAAATTTCACAGAAATACCAATTAGGTAGGTAACCACCATGTGTGTAATTAATCATCGTGTTTGTATCCGTATTTTTTGTAGAACTTTTGTATATATAAGTATAAACTTTACCAATATTGAGCATTATCTACATATCAAGATAAGCAGTGCAGTGCGGCTTATTAAACACTTTGTTTCTATTCTGTTAACAATGAATTCCAGTTCGCTACTTTTTTTTTGTGGAGTTTTGATTTGTAAGTATATTTTGATTTTCTTTTTCTATGATTACTATAATAAACAATAACTAATTAAAAGAAGATTTGGTTAAAAAAATCTCTTGTAGAATGTCAATTAATTAGAAAAATACATCCTGGTAAATAGCACTGGTTCGATACCGCCGCTGTTGGATCGTTAGTCCCCGAGGGTATCAATCGATATCATCAGCTCAGTAGTCAGTTCTTCATTTCTTATTTAATATTCATAGATTAAGAAATTATTAAGAAAATAAGATTCCAATTTCTTCAGGCAAATTTGACCTTTAAGTTAGATGAATTTGGCTAATTCTGTTTAGTTTTTTTTTTTTTGTCATATAGCTCCCTAATTTACCGCCTCGGTGGTCTCATGGTAGCGTATTCGCCTCGAGTGAGTAAGGTCGTGCGTAAGGTCATGGGTTCGAACACCGCCTGAGTCGATACAAATTAAGACTTTAAAATTGGCATTTGCAGCTTAAGCACGCGACATTAAGAAGTAAGAGCACAGGCTGGTCGGCTAGGAGTCAGAAGATTGTGTCCTGGTAGGATGACATGCCTTTCTGCGGACACCTTGTGAACTAACACGTTTAAAATCCGGCTTATAGTGTCGATATTGTACAAAGTAGTGATCACATTCATATAGCATTAACATGTTTTCGTCCTGAATATGCATTTAATTTGCCACTGGACGTTAAACAGCCATCCATCTATCCGGGTCATCATATATGTAGCTCCCAACGTTGCAGCGTATTTATGCATCCCTAATTTTCTTATGTTTAGGTCTAGGCGTTCTTAATGAAGGTCAATCCAGAAAAGCGCCTCGGACGCACGAAATTTCTAAAGTGTTTCGTTTATTTCATAAAATGAGTACTGTTTTAATTTTTCAAGTTATATAATTAATAGATATAAGAAGATGTGGTATGAGTGCCAATGAGACAACTCTCCATCCAAGTCAAAATTTATAAATGTAAACCATTAAAGGTCAAAGTACGGTCTTCAACACGGAGCCTAGGCTCACACCGAACAGTAAGCTATAAAGGGCCCCAAAAATTACTAGTGTAAAACCATTCAAACGGGAAAACCAACGGTCTAATCTATATAAAAACGAGAAACGAGAAACACTTATGAACCACATCAACAAACGACAACTACTGAACATCAGATTCCTGACTTAGGACAGGTGCAAACAAATGCAGCGGGTTTAAACGTTTTAATGGTACCAAACCTTCACCCTTTTTCTGAAACAATAGTGTAACATCACAACATAGAAAGACACACTACTCTACTTTTAACATTTTACGTAAAAACCATGTTTTATATATAGATAAAACAGCAATTGTAGATTTGAACTTAAATTTTGAAATGCAACTTTATTTCTCTAGTATTATATACTGGAAAACATTCTACTTTTATATATGGTATGTGTTAACATTTTTTTAAAGTTAATGTAATTTACTTTAATCAAAATTGTCAACAAATTATGAAATGATAAAGTCCTAAACCCTTTACTGTACCAATTTTGTTTTGTAATGAATAAAAGGTACAAAATTAATGTGGATCTGAAAACTAAGATTTTAAAATTCTAAAGTAGAACTATATAACTTACATGTGAAAACACATTTATGATAATTATTCAAAACATTCATGATCAGGCTATAACATTTTTTTTCCAGTTCTTATACATGCTGTTAACTCCGTTCCACTGGGTTTAGACAATGGTTTAAGGAAAAGACGGGAAGCTGTCCCGTCTGTTAAATCTGTCAACGTCGATTTAGAAGATGGGTTGAGAAAAAAACGTGAAGCAGTACCGTCTGTCAAATCTGTTAATGTTGACTTGGAAGATGGTCTGAGAAAGAAACGTGAAGCTGTACCGTCTGTCAAATCCGTCAACGTCGACTTGGAAGATGGTTTAAGAAAGAAACGTGAAGCTGTACCGTCTGTCAAATCTGTCAACGTCGATTTAGAAGATGGGTTAAGGAAAAAACGTGAAGCAGTACCGTCTGTCAAATCAGTCAACGTCGATTTAGAAGATGGGTTGAGAAAGAAACGGGGAGCTGTACCGTCTGTCAAATCCGTCAACGTCGATTTAGAAGATGGTTTGAGGAAGAAACGCGAAGCTGTACCGTCTGTCAAATCCGTCAACGTCGATTTAGAAGATGGTTTAAGAAAGAAACGTGAAGCAGTACCGTCTGTCAAGTCCGTCAACGTCGATTTAGAAGATGGTTTAAGAAAGAAACGTGAAGCAGTACCGTCTGTCAAATCCGTTAATGTCGATTTGGAAGATGGCTTGAGAAAGAAACGTGAAGCTGTTCCGTCTGTCAAATCCGTCAATGTCGATTTAGAAGATGGGTTGAGAAAGAAACGTAAAGCAGTACCGTCTGTCAAATCCGTCAATGTCGATTTAGAAGATGGCTTGAGAAAGAAACGTGAAACTGTACCTTCTGTCAAATCCGTCAATGTCGATTTGGAAGATGGTTTAAGAAAGAAACGTGAAGCTGTACCGTCTGTCAAATCCGTCAACGTAGATTTAGAAGATGGTTTGAGAAAAAAACGTGAAGCAGTACCGTCTGTCAAATCCGTCAACGTCGATTTAGAAGATGGGTTGAGAAAAAAACGCGAAGCTGTACCGTCTGTTAAATCCGTCAACGTCGATTTAGAAGATGGTTTGAGAAAGAAACGTGAAGCAGTACCGTCTGTCAAATCCGTCAACGTCGATTTAGAAGAGGGCTTGAGAAAGAAACGTGAAACTGTACCGTCTGTCAAATCCGTCAACGTAGATTTAGAAGATGGTTTGAGAAAAAAACGTGAAGCAGTACCGTCTGTCAAATCCGTCAACGTCGATTTAGAAGATGGGTTGAGAAAAAAACGTGAAACTGTACCTTCTGTCAAATCCGTCAACGTCGATTTGGAAGATGGTTTAAGAAAGAAACGTGAAGCTGTGCCGTCTGTCAAATCCGTCAACGTAGATTTAGAAGATGGTCTGAGAAAAAAACGTGACGCAGTTCCGTCTGTCAAATCCGTGAACGTCAATTTAGAAGATGGTTTAAGAAAGAAACGTGAAGCTGTACCGTCTGTCAAATCCGTCAACGTCGATTTAGAAGATGGGTTGAGAAAGAAACGCGAAGCTGTACCGTCTGTCAAATCTGTCAACGTCGACTTGGAAGATGGTTTGAGAAAGAAACGTGAAGCTGTACCGTCCGTCAAATCCGTTAATGTCGATTTAGAAGATGGTTTGAGAAAAAAACGAGAAGCTGTACCGTCTGTCAAATCTGTCAACGTCGATTTAGAAGATGGCTTGAGAAAGAAACGGGAAGCAGTACCGTCTGTTAAATCTGTCAACGTCGATTTAGAAGATGGCTTGAGGAAGAAACGTTAAGCCTTAGTTCTATCTTATCCTTAATGACGATTAAGAGTAAAGGCTTCAGGAGATTTATTAGTTTCACTTACATAAAATAACTTTTGTGGATGTTTATCAAAATCAAAATAACAAATGACAGAGGATTGAATTTAGTACCAAAATCAAGTTTTATTCTTGAAATATTAACTGCTATGAAATAAGCAGAATATCGAATATCTTAATACAGAAAAGACCTGTGTAAGACATTTTTTTTCAGTTTCTGTTAAATATGAATCTTTAGGTGGTACATAACACTACAGGGAGATAACTCTGTAAAAATCAGCTGGACGTGTTTGTCAAACTGCTATATATCCAATGAATTTTTTCCGATCAAGTGTGTGTTTCAAGATTTCTGAATTTTTTATATTTTTGTCAAAGGGTCAAAGTAAATATTTTGTCAACATTTTATGAAAATTAAACGAGCCAAACTAATTTTAGTCAAGGTGTTTGGTACCACCTTAAAATGAGCTGTATTAAAAAGTGTTATTTGATCACTTTTACGGTTTGTACTCGTTATTTCAAATTTCAATGTAAACGTATTCATTTTATGTTTTATTTGTTCTAGATGAGTGTGGAAATTGAACGAATGAGTGTTCATGTAGCTATGGAATTCAACAGCGATGCAAATGTATATCAATGTACAATGTACTTATACATTGTTATATATGTATCAACACATTTGTTCTCGTTATTAAATGTGTTGATACGTCAGCCTTAATGTTTATCATTTAATAGTCCTTTTATTTTGTTTTGTTGACTGTCTTTATTTTTGTTTTAATTTGGTTTTTTTTAATAATTTTTGTTTGTTTGATTTTGTTTCTTGTATGTTTATCCATTGCATCAGTCAACCAGCTGAGCTAAATGTATGATTCTTGTATTATAAATATGTGAAATCATTGAAAATATAAATCAAATAAAGTCATGCTGAGAAAAATTTAATATACCTTTATTACTACAATATTCAACATTTAAGAATTTCAGAGGGGGAAGATTGGCGCCGGCAGACTAGTTCAACCCCTCCACATTCTCTTTGTACCTGTCCCTAGTCAGGAACCTATAGTTCAGTAATTGTCCTAGGTTCATGTCTGTCATATTTGTTTTTCATAAATTTTGTTATGATTATGCCGTTAGTTTTCTCAATTGAATTGTTTCATATTTTTCATGTCGGGGATTTTATAGCCGACTATACGGTATGGGGTTTTCTCATTGTTGAAGGCCGTACGGTGACCTATAATTACTTACACCCACTTCATTTGAACTAGGGTGGATAGTTGTCTCATTGACAATCATACCACATCTCCTTATTTTCATATGGAAATTTATAACTACATGTATGAATAAATGAGATGTGGCATATACGTCAATTAGACAGTAACCAAAAAAACACAAATACTCAAAAAGAAACCTAGAGATCAACAATAGACAGGTGTCTATATGCAGTACCAGATCAAACTCAAGATCGGCAAGACTATTCATTGCAATTTGGAATAAGAAGACTCTCTCTAGTTTTCTGTAGTATTGAATTCTTAAAATTTCGTGAAAAAACTAATGCGTACTTTATGTAATACAGAATAGTTTGTATTCCTAATCTGGATGGTCTTGATAGACTTTTTGCAATTAACGACAAGGTTTCTTAAATGCTCTTCGCACTCCTTTCTTAAATCAAATTCTAAATGAATTCGGCCCAACAATCCTCTAGATTCACAAGGTCAGTCCCCTATAGTTTCGTCAGCCTTGAAGCAAGTGTTTCAACAAGTTAGATTTAAGTAAAATATTCTAAAACGTTTTATAATCATTATATATTTATTCTCCGAATGTTACCTACCGAATTAGACTTATCATCGGGGTTGTACTTAAATGAGCAACACGACGGGTGCCACATATGGAGCAGGATCTGTTTACCCTTCCGGAGCACCTAAGATCACCCCCGGTTTTTGGTGGGGTTCGTGTTTCTCAGTCTTTAGTTTTCTATGCTGTGTCTTGTATACTGTTACTTGTCTTTTGTTTTTTTTTTTTTTTTCACATGGGGTTGTCAGTTTGTGTTCGACTTATGAGTTTGAATTGCCCTTTGCAATTTTTCTACATGAAAATGTGGTCAATATTAGATGTACCCCAGCAGACGGATATTTATCCTATACACCAAATACATTTTACCTATCACTTACAATATCTGTGAACTGATCCAATCACGAAAATTAAATGCTGATCTCAAAACCGTGAACTTATGTCAAGGTTAGGTGAATGATATTGTGAAATGATTCTTTAAATCAGATAAAGAACACATATTTCTCACAAAAACTAACTAGAGGCTCTCAAGAGCCTGTGTCGCTCACCTGTATTTACTGATGCTTTGGAAATCATGTGAAATAAGGTTAAAATCATAATTAATAGTATTAGATATTAGATATTATAATGATATCTAAGATAATAACAAAAAAACTGCAAAATTTCTGTAAAATTACTAACTCAGGGGCAGCAACCCAACAACGGGTTGTCGGCTTCGTCTGAAAATTGCAGGGCAGATAAATCTAAATCTGATGAACATTTTTGCCACCTGTCAGATTTGTTCTAAATGCTTTAGTTTCAGAGGTATAAACCAAAAACTGCATTTTACCCCTATGTTCTATTTTAACCATGTCGGCCATGATGGTTGGAAGGCGGGGTCATCGGACAAATTTTTTAAACTAGATACCCTTATAATGATTATGGCCAATTATGGTTAAATTTGTCTCAGTAGTTTCAGAGAAGAAGATTTTTGTAAAAGATTACAAAAATTTACGAAAAATTGTTAAAAATTGACTATAAAGGGCAATAACTCCTAATGGGGTCGACTGGCAATTTTGGTCATGACGACTTATTTGTGGATCTTACTTTGCTGAACATTATTGCTGTTTACAGTTTATCTCTATCTATAATAATATTCAAGATAATAACAAAAAACTGCAAAATTTCCTTAAAACTACCAATTCAGGGGCAGCAACCCAACAACGGGTTGTCAGATTTGTCTGAAAATTTCAGGGCAGATAGATCTTGACCTGATAATCAGTTTTACCCTGTCAGATTACTCTAAATGCTTTGGTTTCAGAGATATAAGCCAAATTCTACATTTTACCCCTATGTTCTATTTTTAGCCATGGCGGCCATCTTGGTTAGTTGGCAGGGTCATCGGACACATTTTTTAAACAAGATACCCTAATGATGATTGTGGCCAAGTTTGGTTAAATTTGGCCCAGTGGTTTCAGAGGAGAAGATTTTTGTAAAAGCTAACGACGACGGACGACGACGACGACGACGGACGACGGACGACGGACGACGGACGACGGACGCCAAGTGATGAGAAAAGCTCACTTGGCCCTTCGGGCTAGGCGAGCTAAAAAGTAGAGGCTCTAAAGAGCCTGTGTCGCTCACCTAGGTGTATGTGCATATTCAACAATGGACTCTCTCCAACATTGTAGTCTAGAATAGAAATCATGACAAAAATCTTTTTTTTGTTGATCTTGTATTTCTATCTGTTTTTTTTATGTTTAAATTTTCTTTCTATCTTCTTTAATTATTGCCCAAAACACACACAAAAAGATAAAGAAATTGTTATTTAAGGGCAATCACTGCTATTAAGAATCTATTTACAATTCCGGCATAATTTGACTAATTTGTGCATCTTGTCTTGATGGTCATTTTTGCTATTTAAAGTGTTTATCTATCTTTTATAGTTTCCAAGATAATAGACAAAAACGTAAAATTTGGGTTAAAGTCGTCACCAATGAGCAAGAAATCCAATAAGGACGATTTCGGCTATGTTGACTTATTTGTAGATCTAGTCTTGCTGATCGTTTTTTTTTTTTTTTTGCTATTTAAAGTGGCTATCTATCTTTAATAGTTTTCAAGATTATAAGAGGCAGAACACTAAAAAATGGTAAAATTGTCATTAAAGAGCGATAACTCCAATAAGGAGTGAACTGGAGATTTTGGCCAGAAGACTTATCAGTAGATCTTGTCTTACCGATCAATTTAGCTTGTGTAAGTTTCTATCTATCTATTATAGTTTTCCAGATATAAGACAAAAACGCCAAAAATTGGTAAACATCGTCATTAAACTTTAAGGATAATAACTAATACCGTGTATATTTACGCCAAATACTTGTCATTTTAAAGTGAAAAAATAGATTTTGAAAATTGCTCTACAAATTTTAAAGTTAATTGGTTTGAAAAATGTAACAAAAATCTTTTGAACTCACTGTTGAAAAATCATTTTCTTAATGAGATTTGTAATTTTATGAGATTACATTTTTTATTTCACGAGGATATTAAAAAATAATAATAAGTTTGTGTTAAAATGATTTAATTTATCAACAGTTTGAATAAATAAAACATTTGCATATGCTTGTTTTAGAAAAAAAAAATATTTCAATCTCATTCTTAAAAGCAAATATTGAAATTGCTAACCTTAAGCATTTTTCATTTTGACTTTAAATATTGAAAAATGAAAAATGCTCAAACGTAGAGCATTTTTCAATTTGACTTTAAATATTAAAAAATGAAAAATGCTCTTACGTGGAGCATTTTTCATTTTGACTTTAAATATTGAAAAATGAAAAATGCTCCAACGTGGAGCATTTTTCAATTTGACATTATAAATTGGAAAATGAAAAATGCTCTAATGTAGAGCATTTTTCATTTTACGTTGCAATATTAAAATTTGAAAAATGATCCAATCTGCATCATTTTTTTTATTTTTGATAAGTAGAACGAAATGAAATTTGTTTCAATAAAGGTGTTTTAAATTTTCAAATTGTCGACACTGTATATATGATAACATTGAGAATGGGTCTTCAACACAGCGAGAAAATCCAGCACCCGGACGCGGGCTTCAGCTGGCCCCTTCAAAAAATGTGTACTTGTTCAGTGAAAATAGACGTCACACTAAAATCCAAAATATAAATGAATTTAAATTGAAAAAAAAAAAAACAAGACTAACAAAGGCCAGAGGCTCCTGGCTTGGGACAGGGGTTAAATATGTTTTGTGAGATCTAAACCCTCACCCTATACCAATACCTAACCAATGTAGAATAGACAAACACACACCAACACGCACAGTAAAACTCAGAGTCCGATGTCTGAATAGATTACAAAAGAAACTAAGCAAAATGACAATGATACATAAATTAACAACGAACTACTAGCAGTTACTGACATGCGTGCTCCAGACCTAAATTAATCTGATTGAAAGATAATGTCTTCATCATATGAAAATCAAGCACAATCTCTCCCGTTAGGGGTTTAGTATCATATCATCATAAAATATATGAGAAGAACTTAACCCGTTTCATGCCAACAACTTGTTTTAGAATAAATTTGTTTATTTCCCATGCAAAGACCCTATGAGTGAATAAATATTTATACCAAAATATGCCATCTTTAATGACATGACAACAGTATCGTAACTATATCCCTTCTGAATAAGTCTGTTTAAATGTTTGGTTAGCTTTTGAGGTGAATGCCGACATGTTTGTGCTTTGTATAGAATATTACCGTATAAGATTGGATGTGAAATACCTGAGTTTTCTCTCTTAGCGTTCTGACTCTTCATGCTTAAGTTATACAAGTTATATTTTAAAAAACGATATTAGACGCCTTCAGATGGAACTTAATTATTTTTTTTTTCCTTCTGGTCCTATTGGTCATATTTAAATGTCGTTAAGTATACGTCAAACGTCTTCTTAAAATTGCCCTATAATATACCGATAAAAGGATTCGTGGAGTATTTTCTTGTGACTATGATATTGATATATTAAATAAATATTAACTTGAACAAAAAAAAAAAAGGATTCCGAACATGGGAGAATGTCAATGATAACTATACAAGGCTGCATTTAGCAATCACAAACACAAACCCTTCCTGTGTGTACAACGGACGGACGCCAAAGAGTGATTATCGTTAACAATTTAACAGGTTATTAAGCGTAAATATGCTATATATGAGAACACTCTTCAGTTCAACTCTTATATTTTGTACCAATATATATATATATATACATTTCCCTTGAAAAGAGTCTATGACAGATATTTTTATAGCATTCAAGCTGAAAAAGCTTTCATAGTAGATTTTTTGAACCTGGTTTAAAACCAAGATTTGTCTGCTTACTGCAATGCTATGCATAGATTATTGACGATCGGATCGCGATTACAGTGAACAGAAAACCTGCAAGTTTAAAATAATAGTAACCCATTGGTCAATATGGTGATATGACAATGTCAATGGTGATAATGACAATTTCAATGGTGATAATGACGATGTCAATGGTAATGTGAGATTTTCCGCCCGTAAAGTTGTTTATTTTAATGGAGCATGTGCATATCTACGGAGCCCCATAAGTGCCAAAGATGAAATTTAAAATTATTTGTGCGCGCGACTTTAAATCTTGTGCGCACAACTTTTTTAAACTTGTGTGTACAACTTTTTTAATCTTGTGCACACAACTTTAAATCTTTCATGGTTCAATTGCACCAGACTGAGTTATATTTGAAGAAGCAATGTTTGGTTAGGTAAAACCGGATATTATGGATATCTTTTTAGTACCGGTCATGTGAGAATGAAGCTGTGTTATGTGCTTTGGAAAACTTTGCAGAGGTCGACAAAATAAACCTTGCAAATTTTCTAGATTGTCACTCGTTTTTTTAATATTTTTTATTGATCTTTTTAGTGTTCAAACTACAGTGCATACATACATTATTACAAGACATATTTATGGCATTGTTATAATTGTAATTATGCGAATACGAAATAGTAAAAATTTACAAGTTTACGATGTGAATACACAGTATATAATAGATCTTAAGAATACTTTGGAGTTCATTAGATATATAATCATATTCAAAATAAATTGAGTAACTTCCATCAATCCCCACCCCCATCTGTCGACAAATGACTCGTGTTTGTCTTTAGAAAGATATAAATATTCTAGATAGCCACTCTTGTAAAAAGTGGAGAAACCTGACAATTTTTAACCTAATCATAAAGGAAATTCCACATCAAGAACTAGTTCAGCAACCAAAGTACTGATAGAGATGCCATGCAGTACTTGGGAAAATACATCAAAGAAATAGACCGGGCCAAATTAAAATTGTTTTTATGTTTTTTGAACAGCGTCTGACTTAATGTTGAAAGACCAGGCAGATACTTCCTTTCGGTTTATTTCACAAGATGGTCTGGAGTCATGTGGGAGACTTTTGGAAGTAACAAACAGTTACGAAAAATTATCCCCCATTTCGAACAGAATTTAACAGTTTCTTATCGATGATATTTTGGGTAATGGTCATCATTTAATTACCAAATTGAAGTTTTGATAGATACATGTTTGTCTGCATATCAAAAAGTATTTTTAATTTTTGGAATTTATGTTGATCATAATTGACTCTTTTTATTCATAGCCTAGAAACACGTAGAACCATTAAATTCTTTAATGTGTAGAGCATCATTAAAAAAAACTACCCTCAACTTTTAATATCTTGCACACGAATTTCCCAAATGTCTATACTAATGCAAATATTTGATTTATTATAATGTGTATGTCTGTCGTCTTCTGTTAACAATGATTGTTTGGGTAATAAGAAACAATGAAAATGGTGTATAAATGTATAACACGAAATTTCTACATACACTTAACAAAGACCAAAGCAACGGAACAGCAGTTTAATTGCTGTTCTTCATCTCAAAGACACAGTGATGCTTTCAACAATCTAACCGCAACGCAAGTTCAAGACGGAATTCTTTGCTGTATGTCTATAACTATGTTAGGTTTTTTGATTGCATGATTAGCAGGGCATTTTGAGGCTGATTATTTGATCACAATGTGTTATTTTTAATGAGTAATTGGTTGCGTTATTTCATTGGTGTGGAAATTTTATTACTGAAGAAAATGGTTTAATGACAACCGAAGATAACATTTCATTTTTATGGGATTACCAAAGCACAACAATGAGTGATTACGTGATGACTGGCAACCCCCGCCCCAAACATCTGTGAAAAGTAGTAGGTGCGATAAGGATCAGTTTTTGTCCAAACATATAAACATACCATCAAGGTATAAAGCACATTATCAGTAACTATTTTATTTAACATTTACTGAAATCGCAATAAAAATATTAAACGCAAATTTTGAATCGCAAAAATAAATGCACGCATTGATCTCTGAATTTCAGTACTTATCTAGCCGACATAACATTTGTATCAGTCGCAAAACTTTCATATTTATTTCGTATTTCAGCATCATAGACGATGATATTCTCTTACCGGCCTTCTTCATACAATACCCCGTATATGACAGTTAGAGAACGTCACACACATCTTATGTTTATTATTTATTCTTACATATATAACATGTAATATAAAAATAAAGGACTTTTATCTCGACCAAAACGTTGTTATATGGACCTGCTAAATCAAAATATCAACCTCGGACTACGTTCTTTGTCGACATAGCTTCAACAGGTCCATTTAACCACGAATTGACCTCGTCAAACGTCCATAATTGTTAAGTAATTTATGGCATTAATATTCAGGTTGAGGTCGAAGGCTTTTGATAATTTTAAAATATTTTGATTAAATCAGTTTCAATAAATTTATATTTTACAACATCAAAGGAAAAAGTAAAAGAAATGGCACTGACTGTGATGCTTAATGCAAAATATAACTGCCATGTCATTGCTGGTTCTAGAGAGGATTTTAATAGCTTTATTTCTCCAATTAGAGCTTATCTTAATCTTCGGACTTCCACTGCTTGCATCCCAGATCTTCATATCCTACTTGTGCTTCATTCAAGATATGACTGCATTATCATTGTTGGTTCTAAAGAATATTTTTAAAGCTTTTGTACATTGATGACTATTCTAAGCTTTGTCCTCATAAATCCTGGTACCCACAGATCACTGGGCATTGATTTATATAAATTTGAATCTGTATGTCCTATTCATGGTTCATGCAAAACATGACTGCCTCATCATTGATGGTTCGTGTAATATTTTTCATTGTTCAAAGTTGAATATTTTCATATCTTTTTGATGTTTCATGCAAAATATGACTGCATTGCTACTGTTGATTCATAAGAACAAGACTTTTACGGAATTTTCAAATTAAAGCTAATGTTAAACGCGCATACAAATAATTTAAATTTCATCTTTGGCACTTAGGGGGCTCCGTACATATCTTTTTTAGTGGAATGTATACGTTTTTATCTTAGATATCTGTATTGTGAGATTGTACATCGAAAAAAATATTTCGTCTAATCAGAGAACAGATCAGCGACAACGACCACACTGTTACCAGTTTAGCAACATTATGGTCAAAGGTAACAAATTCGTTAATTAATATCGACTTCGTAGAAAAAAAAAATATCATACAATCATGATAACTATCGTCCTTCCCTACGCCTATATCACCCTGCTCAGTCGCTCCGTAATTTTCATATCACTGCTTTGAGACGAGAGCAGGCATTATATTTCGCGGTGGTGTATTGCCATGGCTTTATTTGGACTTGTTTGTTTGCTTTTTGGCCTTGAATGTTTGTCCCTAATATTTTATTAACTATGTATTTACTTTCAGGTATCACAGATCGAATTTATTCGTTCATAGTGTGTTAATTTACGTTTTTGATTGAGTTAAGCCTTCCAATTGATGTTTTATCGTGTGTTTTTCTATGTTGTGATGTTATACTATTGTTTCAGAATAAGGGAGAAGGTTTGGTACCATTAAAACGTTTAATCCCGCTGCAAATGTTTGCACCTGTCCTAAGTCAGGAATCTGATGTACAGTAGTTGTCGTTTGTTTATGTAATTTATACGTGTTTCTCGTTTCTCGTTTTTTATATAGACTAGGCCGTTGGTTTTACCGTTTGAATGGTTTTACACTAGTACTTTTGGGGCCCTTTATAGCTTGTTGTTCGGTGTGAGCCAAGGCTCCGTGTTGAAGGCCGTACATTGACCTATAATGGTTTACTTTTATAAATTGTTATTTGGATGGAGAGTTGTCTCATTGGCACTCACACCACATCTTCCTATATCTATTATCAGCGACGTCACAATGTCTGAGGAGAAGTTATCAGCGACGTCACAATGTGTGAGGAGACGTTATCAAGCTTGCTTTCGACGAGCGTAAAACTGTCTTAGGGAGTGGGAACAGACCATAAATAGAAGGATAAACAGATAATCGGGTTTCTTCGTATAGATATCGTAAAATATCAGTCGCTCGACACAATGTGAAGCTTTTAAGCTCGTTCGCTGCGCTCACTCGCCAACAAGGTTCACATTGTGGCTCGCGACTGATATTTCACGATATCAGTGTGTAGAAAACCCGATAATCTATACTTATGAACCAGCAGTTTATATTCTTTTGTTACTTTCTTCATGTTCTTGGGTAATGAATATTTATTAAATTATGAAAAATATTAATAATGTTTTAGTTGATACACAAGATGGGGGAAATATTTGAAAGGCTGATAAACTATAATGCACCTCGATGTTCCTTTTAATTACTTTTTTACTTTTCATGTTCATGAGAGTGCCAAAACCAGAAACCACACTTGTCATTTTGTGATGGCATGTATGAATTAAATGAAATGTGAGGTATACAATAATACGTAAGCAACCAAACGACACAAAAAACCCCCAAACTGGTTGGGTTATAAAATATATCATGCCGGTAAACTTACCAATCTGAGAGTAAACAAAAGATCTGATGAAATCACAGAGACATCTGATTTTCAAATTAATTTGGCTTATCTAGGACATCTCAAAATAAGGAATTTGATAACAAGGTGTGAATGCATGAAATGAAAACCAATCAAATTACTGACGTACTGTTTACTCTGGTGGACATAATATCTGATGGCTGGCGAATAAATCATACAGATTGCAATCTCAAGACTACAGTACTATCAGTTGCTTTCTCAAGTCGAGTGGTAAACATTTCAGCCACATTTAAGGCGTTAACATACTAGTATTTAAGATTAAAGCAATGGGCTAGGTTATGTGGGCAAAGTGGGTCGGATAGGACATCAGAAAATAATTAAATGTGTTTTGAACTGTCTGAAGACTAGATGAATTAAATGCGTTCATTGAATGTTCGAATAACGGTCTGACGTGATTGTGTATAAAACAGTTACCCTTCCCCAATACGAGACTGAAGAAGTTTAAGTGAATATAATTCTATACTGATTTGATCCTTGATGTGTATCCGGTATGCGTTGGTTGCTATTTTCAATAAAATTTCACAGCGGAAACCGGTTTTGTTCTTTTTTGATAAGTTTTAAATAGATTTAATTTTAAAAGCAAGTCGGAGGAGGAAGGAACCAAACCTTATAGTATACTTATATTTAAGATATGCATAAGGAGATAATCAGGGTCAGCAACCTAACAAAAAAGATTAACATACATGTTTGGTTTGCTTGAATTCATAAATTGGAATACAGTGCCTACTAAATTTCACCCCTCCCGAACACACACAATTCTACAAACACAAAATGCACTTTTCAGTCTAATCCATATCCGGAAGCTGAAAAAGTGACCTATTCCAGCAATCCCTACCATACATGATATAGTAAGTGCCCCCTCCCCCGAGTATAGACCTTACATGTCATGGCTCGAAAACCTAAAACAGTTCTGGATCTGGTTAAGACAAGTGGGCTTATTTCCGAAGTATTAATGTGATTGTATATTTCTGGCAAAATGTTAAAGAAACATAATTCCCAAAGGTCAGAAACTGAAAGAATTAAGAAATGCATCTAGTTTGATCATCCAAAGGTAACGTTGTCATTCTTAAATGGTCTCCACGATAGTCACCTGTTTCGAATGTGAGCGTTCAAATAGTGAGCTCATGTTCCTGAAAATATTTTTACGTGCAACAATAGGCGAAATATGACTAAATGGAGTAGCAATGATGCCGTGTTCGTGTTTGTATGATAGTTAAGACTTTTGCTATCAAACATCAACAAAAAATTATGGTGATGATGACGAATGGCCGTTTAAGGTCAAATGGCAAATTAAATGCATATTCAAGACGAGAACATATGACCATAATTTAAACCCTACTTTGTACTAGACGACACACTGAGCCTGATTCCTAATGTGCTCTTTCACAAGTAAACAGTCCATAGGTAGACATGTCAGCCTATGCCGACACATTATTCTGCCTCCGCGTCGACTAGTCTTTGTTCTTACTCCTAAATGCACAGTGCCTAGCGGAAAAGCAGCAAATATGTATTTTCAAGTATTTGGTTTGACCGCGTCGGATTCAAACCCACAACCTCCCGTACTCAGGGGGAGCACACTCTAAAAGACCACGAGTCAGTAAAAAATTTAAAAATTAATTGTGTAAACCATGTGTAACCATTTGTTATGTTACTATATGTTACGGATATTTTGCATGTTCCACACACATGTAGGTATACAGTCGTGTGTTCTGCGGGTAAACTACTTAACAAAAATTCACATCTTTTTGGTCATTATCGTACTTTTCAGTATACTACTCATGTTCTGAATTAGATGATACCACACCGTAACTACATTAAAGGGTTGTAAAACATAGTTCAATCTTATTGACATATTTGTAGATCTTTTTTTTTCTGATTAGTTAAGTTTCTATTGATCTGTAATAATAATAGTTTTTCAGATACATGTTTTGGAAAAAAACGTAAAACATTGATAAAAATCGTTATTAAAGGGCAATAACTCCAATAAGGAGTCGTCTGACGATTTCGACCATGTTTTGTAGATCTTGTCTTGCTAGTAATTTTTGCTGTACAAAGTTTCTCTCTTTCTTTTATAATTTTCAAGATAATAGACTGTCAGATTGACAGCAAACCGGATTTTCCTACATGAAAATAATATTTGCAAATCTGGACCCCCAAACAGGATGAAGTAAAAAAAATAAAGAATTTTTGTAGGGTTCAGAAATGCAAAGGTTAAAATCAATCTTGAGCTCCTATCGAACTTGACCATCATTTATTAACAGGAAACAACATATCTAAATTTGAAAGGATTTCGTCAAAGCGTTTTCAAGTTATTGCACTGACAACGCTCTTAGTATCACTTTTTGCTACTCAAAGGTCTACAACTCAACAACGATAAAAGCTAAAATCGTGAAAATCGAATGTCTATATGCCTTTTTGTTTTTCTTTGTTGAAATAGTTATTTGTTTGTCTGTTTGTTTTGCTCACACATGGTTGTCCATATAATGGATTTCTAAGCAACTGTCATACAAGTGGGGGGTTTAGCAAGTAGGTTTAATCGACCATTTTCTACATAGGAAATGCCTGTAGTGTACCAAGTCAGAAATATGACATTTTTTTTTCCTTTCGTTTGATGTCTTTGACCTTTTGATTTTACCATTTGATAAAGGACTTTCCGTTTTGAATTTTCCTTAGTTTCTGTTAGTGGGAGGAAGTGACTGTCAAAATTTTTCACAGAAATGAGAACATAATTTTTCAAGAAGAGAGTTTGCCAAAAATTTTGAAAGTTCAGTAAAACCTGTTCTAACGTTTACCTCAAATCAGCTGCCTTGTATAGCACATCTATTTTTCTAACAATGCCTGCATGTGTAGAAACTAACTAACAACTGGCTTCCCACTTTTCTTATTTTAAATTCACATATATGCCAACATTCTTTCTCCATCGATGCATAAAAGGATAGTACCAAAAACATTGGACAATAAACCAGACCACACCAATCAACAATAACCAACTCCTCTTTCAATAAATGAGATTTGAACATCATTCTAATATGACGTGCTTCTTTCTCTTTGTAAACAACACCGTGATAAAATTCTCGATATATCTATACTGAGCGCAGACTCAGAGATATACATAATAATGGATGTTACAATATACCTCCCACGTAAATCCACATGTATTGGAACCTATTTGCAAACGCTTTGCCGATTTTATTGTTTTAAAAATTGCATTTAAAAAAAGAAAAACGAACTTTTATTCTTATTCGGATGCATAATAAAAAGAATTAATGCACAAGAGCTCGGAAAAATCAACAAAATCAAAATAAAATAAAATTCCGCGAAAATCTATTAATTTTTTTGGCGCATTTTAGTCATTTCAAAACATGACGTCATACAAGAGTTGAAGGTTTTCCGTAGCGTGGACCATCGAAATTCGTATAATAGTGTAATAAAATGGATTTTTGAGGTAGGTTTTGTTTTATTTTCTATTCTCTTGCATTATTCGCATATTTACTGATTTCAGCAAGTCAACATGGCGGCTCCTTAGTTACGAAATGTCAACTTTGGATTTGACGGTAGCTGACGAGAAAAACATGTAAATTAAAAATGGCAAATGTTGTGTTTGAGTATTTAAAGAATTATTTAACAGATTTTCTAGCGGTTATTTATGAAATATTCCATGCAAGCTACATATTTATTAGAATGTTTGAGCTTTATTTAACAGGGAGTAAAAAAGGACAGCCACACACACGGCATACCCATCCTCGCTTCAGTTTTTAAATGACTGTATTTGTCCTATTAGAATCGAAATAATTCATGGAAGCCATAGATTTGTTGTAAATTTACACATGGCCTGGGCCATGTGTAAATTTCCAACAAATCTATGGCTTCCATGAATTATTTCTTAATAAAAACAACATTTGATTAAGGTTTACAAATTAAGAAAAACTTCAAGACAATATCTGTTTCGAAGAAGTTCTTTGCACAGTTAGCTTCCTAACTGTTTACAATAACTTTTTATTCTTATACAAGCTTCAAAACAAACATGTATGTGACTGTTTTCTTGTGAAAAAAAACAATGAAAGGGGAAGGTTCAAAACTCTCTTATAAGACCCTTAAAAATCAAAATGTACAACACTACTCCAAAAAGAATATGGACATTTGTAATTATTTAATACTTTTTTAAAACTTAAGGATGTTTGCTACTCTGTTTCAAAAAACAAGCTTTTTAAAAGACTGTTATGAATTGATAGTATATTTGTAACAGAACTTAAAAAGAAGAAAAAAATGATAGGTCCGTGTGCTTGTTTTTGAGATATAAGCCATTGAAAATTTGGCGGGAAATGATTCTTTCTATATTTTTCATAAAATTAACATTGGCAGCATTTTCTTTCAAAAACTATGAAAAAATAACAAGGTTTTTATAAGATTTTCAAATATGACTTTTATAACTATATGTAATAAAAATATGAAAAGAAAAGTAGGGCTTAATGGGCAAAATTTTTAATGGGTACTAGATGGATAAAACCAGAGGTTTCCGAATATCTGACAAAAATTCAAAAACAAGAGGAGCGAACATCCTTAAGGTTCACTGATTACAGAGCGATTCTTTTCAAACAAGGCAATATTCAAGTTTTTATTAAAATATTCACTTTCTACACAATTCATGATCTTTAACTTTTATTAAAAATGCTGGTTTCACTCTCAGACTATATAAATGTGTGATGAACTCAGACAGATCTTATAATGAAATCAATTTTGTAAGAGAATGTGCCAAATCTTTCAAAATCAAAAACAATTGAGATATAGCAAAAACTGGTTTCAAAATGCATTTCCAAGTGCATAGTTATAATACCTTCATGCCAGCATTACCAAAAAAAAAAAAAATAATATCAAAACAATTAAAATTAGCTTGATTCTAATGTATAAAAATATATTTCACTAAAATTAGGTCTGTAACTCGAAATAGCATTTTTATGAAATTTCAGTCCCCAAATTGACTGTTGTAAACCTTCTCCTTTCAAAAGTAAAATTTAATACAGCAGATATACTTGAGATCCTACATAGAACAATGAAGCAAGGTTTGGTTGCTTGCCTGGTAGACCATTAAATCATTATTACCTTTGGTGTGTACTTATTGTAAGAGTAATAGTTGTTGTTACACGCCAATCAACTCCATGGTTGTCAGACACAAAGAAGTCGGAAAAATCTTACTGACTTTTTTTTTTGTAAACGTATATTTACAAAGGTAATAATGAAGAATTCATGGTTAACTTTACAAACAAGCAATCATTCTCTTATATTTCAAAGTATATACTAAGAAAGTTCAACTGTAATAAATTATGTTTTAAACAAAGTAAAACAAATACTTTACATATCACAGTATTCTTTGAATACAATAACTCATCTGATTTGCATAGGTGTTTATACTACTGATATTTTTTTTTCGAATTTCCAGAATCTCCCTCTCCATGTTAGCTCTCACTCGGCTGGAGTAAAAATCTTGTAGGAGTTGTTAACTGTACATTTAGAATGCATTGTAGTTTTACTGTTTACCCAATTGCAAGAGATTGATTTCTTCTGTAATATTTCAGAAGGAAAGATTTTCTTACACAACAGTGTAAAAGTGGAATACTAAAAAAAGGTGTTAAGATATTCAAAATATTGAAATGTTTTCTATTTCATGAGGGCTAGTAATGTGTGCATGATATATACTTTGGTCATTTCAGAAGGACTGTATGCTGTGATTTGATTATTGCTCTTATGTCCAGCAAAATGCAGTTCATTCTTTAGAAGTATATTGACATTATAACCTTGAAGTCTTATTATCGATCATGAAAATACAAACTAACCTCTCAATATTTGCTGCCATTACAAAAAACAGAAAAAAAACTACAATATCATTCAAAATTTCTAACATTAAAGACTGCTTTCAAAAGTAGATAAATTAAATTGAAGCACATATATAGTAAAATTAAGAAATACACATTGCACACTTAAAACCCTATATTTGAATGCATAAAAGAAAATTAGTTTGAGTAAAATTTGGTTTTACTGTCGCAAATATCATTTAACCTAGCTCTGCTATACATCACATTGCAAACTTAATTTGTAACAGTTAAACCTACGTTTTACGAAGGCCAAACATAAAATACAATACAGTTATCTAAATCAACAACCAGCAAGAAGTACCGAAAAGCCCCAATATATTTGAGAACGATTGAAGTCAGGAATGGTGGCCATGAGTAAGTATATATCCCCAAGTACCTATTATAGAGTCCAGATTTGCAATATAACTTATATCTTATATAAACGTAGTAAGGGACATACCATGCATTTGTAATGCATGCAAGACATGATTCAAATTTATCTCCCTTTATCAGAAAAAATCTAAATCAAAACAAAATCAACATTAAACTCATCATATAATTGTGAGATTTGTTACAATATATATTTAAGTAAAGTAAAAGTTATGTTGCAAGTCTTCTCAAACGACAGGGGAATAAACAGAACCCCGACAGTTAAATTAGGATAAACTAACACAGTTAGGAACATATATCTCTGTAGTCAAAGATCAACATATGTGAGCTAACATGATTGTCACTATTACTATATATCACATTATTATATTACTATCTAATAAAACAACAAAAAGGAAGTATAGAAAACAAAATAATTAAACAATAACATTTAACATTAATAATAGAAATCAATTAACAGTCAATTAATATTGTCGTAATTGTACAATTCAATAATAACATCTGAGCAGTTTTCATTTTACTATTACAATACATATTTATATTGAATTTTCCAGAAACATATATATCTCATATACATCATTTGTACATAAATACTTGTTAAAGCTACAAGAAAATATAGATATATGTTTCTATCTTATCTTTTTATATAAAATTATCATGGAATCCTGTTTGATACAACAGGAAAAGTGATAAAGCCAAAGATGGCTACATGTATGTTAAAGAGAGTATAAATCACCTTTGATAAGTGTTTAGTATGACGATAAATTTTCACTTTTGTTCTCGTACTAGGAACAACAAAATTATTTATTTTGTAAAATTTATTTCCGTACTCTTTGTATACCTTACAACAACATTATTTTTATTTACCTGTGTACGTTATTTTATTTAGCGGCATTTTGTCCAAAGTTATGGTTGTCTTTCTGATATTGTTTTACATCTAAGCCCCTTGTTTTATTAATTTTGTATTTACATTGTGCCACAGATCAAATTTATTCGTTCAGTGTATGTTCACTTGTTTTTGTTAATATGTCTTTTGATTGAGTTAAGCCATTTCAGTTGATATTTTATAGTGTGTCTCTCTATGTTGTGATGTTACACTATTGTTTCAGGTAGGGTGATGGTTGGCGCCTATTAAAACGTGTAAACTAGCTGCATTTGTTTGCACCTGTCCTAAGTCAGGAACCTGATGTTCAGTGGTTGTCGTTTGTTGATGTGGTTTATAAGTGTTTCTCGGATCTCGTTTTTTATATAGATTAGACCGTTGGTTTTCCTGTTTGAATGGTTTGACACTAGTCATTTTTGGGGCCCTTTATAGCTTGCTGTTCGGTGTGAGCCAAGGCTCCGTGTTGAAGGCCGTACTTTGACCTAATAAAATTGAGAATGGAAATGGGGAATATGTCAAAGAGACAACAACCCGACCAAAGAGCAGACAACAGCCAAAGGCCGCCAAAGGCCGCCAATGGGTCTCCAACGCAGCGAGAAAATACCGCACTGATAATGGTTGACTTTTACAAATTGTGACTAGGATGGAGAGTTGTCTCATTGGGCAGTGTTGGGACTCATACCACATCTTCCTATATCTATATACAACACAGATTGTCAGTATCTAAAATATAGTCTTGTAATATTTTATTATTATTTTTTTTTCAATTTTTATTCGTTCCTTTCTTTATCCTTCGAAGCTTTCTGTGCTGTCGGGGCGAGCTGCTAAGCAAATAATGATGTTGGGTTTTTCTTCATCAATGATTTATGCTCGTTTGAAGTATTGAGTAAGAACATTGTATTGTTTTACATTTGTCATATCGGGGCCTTTTATAGATTGTTGAAAGCCGTACGGTGACCTATAGTTGTGAATTTCTGTGTTATTTGGTCTCTTGTGGAGAGTTGTCTCATTGTCAATCATACCACATCTTCTTATCTTTATATATAAATGTATTTATAAAGGTTACTCGAGAACACGTGTATTTGTTTACTTAAAACACGTTTGTTTAAATCAAAACATGTTAATGATTAATTTGATTGGATAAACAAGATAAATATTACCTGTTTAGGTAATATTAATCATGATAATTTCATGCTAGAATTTAAGCACTAAATAATAATATAGGTAGTCTAGAATTGTGTTTCGAGGTTCGCCTTTCCGACAGTATAGTATCGTTTCCCACCTTTACTTCAGAAAAAGTACATATGTTATGTAGTAAATAATATAAATGATCTGTATTACTGTAAAGATTTACTTCTCCAACTTATAGAATATTTTCTATTGTAGATTGTGTTTATATGCGATGGCAGCGGTCGATGACAGCAAATTGGTCATTTGTGTTATTATTTCTAATACAAATATTTTTATGCTATCGGGGCCAGCTGATAACCAAGGAATGGTGTTGAATTTTTCTTTATAAATGATTTATGTTCGTTTGACGTATTGAATAAGAACATAGTTCTAATTTTAAACTATTCCTATTTTGTATTAAACTACATGTTTTTAGTTTTAAGTTACCTTGGAGTTGAATACATATTTAAACAAAAATCTAAATTTTATTTATAATATTTTTTATAAATATATTTTTCGATATTGTTATAGTTGATACTTGATGGAATTTGAAGAAACAAAATATTGAGTATGGATGAAAAATTTGTGTGGGCTATAGTGAATAAGAGAGTAACTCAATGAGAAAAAAAAATACAAAAACATGAAATAAACATCAACCAAAGAAGTGTTAAGGTAAGATCTTAAATAAATGACAAATGTCTAGAAAAGTAGGGAATAAGATTGGCAGAAACTATCACACATCTGCAATTAATGTCATATTCCCTAAAATTAAAGAAAAAAACCTAAAGATATCATTTTAAAAAGCAACTTGAAAAATTCTTTACTTTAGACAAACATATGACCATTATGTTGGGTTAAAGTGTTCATTTCAAAATTTACTTTTGTTATCATTTTGATATTAATAGGAGGAATCTCGCCAAAAAACAATGCTTCACGGCAAATTTAAGTCAAAGGGTATTATTGTTGGATCTTCTCGAAAATCTGCATGAAATAAAGGTAACGAAGAAACAAATTGTCCAATGCACAGTGCTAATGAGATAGAAATTGCGTTCCACGTCGAAACTAATACTGTGGAGAATTTTTACTCCAAGAAGCATTGGTTCTACAATTTGCTTTGTAACTGTTGATATGGAATCGAGCTGAATAAAGCCTTTGAAAATACGAGTTTGTTTTATGTTTTGTCATTGGTGGAACGAAAGTGTATGTGGAAATTTTGAAGCATGGTTAATTAAATCTTAAGTTATCACCGCTGTTAGAAAATGATTCCTGATTTGCAAGTTTCTTAACCAAGTCTTTGGTATGCATTTTGGTCTTTTGAATGGTCATTTTTGTGCCTTAAAAATGAATAGTGTACAATTTTCCATTGCAAAGGTTCTTTTAAGTTGTTCAAAATAAAAAGACAGAAGTACAAAGTTTTAGCAATTTAAACATAATTTTAGGGAGAAATAAAAATTACACTTTGATTTTACACTTTTGTTCCTTAAAATTACCTTGTGTAGCGTTTCAGTGTCAACTGCTAAAAGAGATGCAAACAATACCAAAAGGACATTCAAACTCATCATTCAAAATACAAAACACAACTTGATTGTTGTAACCACTATCCCGTCATCTTTTTCTCGATTGTGACATCCCAGAATGAGACTTTATATTTACCATGAACTTTATGACGGGTGCCACTAGTAGAGCATGATCTGCTTACCCTTCTGGATCACGTGAGATCATCCACAATTGTTTTTGGGGTTCGTGCTGCTCAGTCTTAAGAACTTTATGTAGTGTTTTTGGACTTCTTCTGTTGTTTTTCTTTTTGTCGTATTTCCTTTTTTATGGAGTTGTCGACTTATGAGAAAAGAATCTTTTGCCTTTTTTTAAACCAAATTTTAACATCTCCACACTCCTTTTTGGTATTATTATATAATGTCACGAGAGTTACTAACCAGAACTTCATCAGTTACATTTCAATAAATGTTTCGTATTTAGTGCTGAAAATAAAAACAAGCCTACACTCAATAACATTAACAGTATCAATTTTACTGCAACAGATGCACATTTCTTCAATAAATGTCTTTTAAGGCCAAACTATATGACAATCCAAAAACCTAATAGAAAAGTTGAAGAGCTGATAAAACCAAAAAGGACCAAATTGTAAGCCAAGCCGGGACAAGGAATAATATATATGCGTGAGGGCTATATATTATTTATTTATAAATTATTTCATCACAGCAAATTCAAATAAAGCAATGTCCGTATTGTTATGCCATTACCTAAGTACTGGCTAATGGGTTAATGATACTCCGGGGACTAACAGTCCACCAGCAGAGATATCGACCAAGTCGTAGTTATAACATTAGCGGTACCAATTTTACTGCACCTGATGCGCATTTCCACAATTAATGTCCCTGCAGTGATGCTCAATGCCACAATATTTGAAAATCCTAAACCTAATACAAAAGTTGAAGAGCTGATCAAAATATGTTTATTGAATAAAAAGGCTTTATTATACTTTTCTGTACTTAATCATTCAATTGTTAAACAAAACGAGGATGCAACAATTCGGATTCTTCTATTTTCTTACTGATCAAATCACATATGACGCTACAGATTGAAGTCAGAACTATAAGTCTACTTTATAAGGTCCTGTAAGATTGGCGAACCAATGTAGGTCTTATTTCAGCTTCACAGAAAATATTCGATAATTTGAACATGCCTTTAATAGAAAACTTTATTTAAATATGATCACATATTACAGTAACAATGGTTATAGTCAGTTATCTATCACAAAGGGCAGCTGTTTTTTCATTACTGCAAAACGTAAAATCCGGTGAGTTCGAAATACAGCCAGGTTGACGTGCAAAATACTCATGGTATTGTATGTCATATCCAACGCTCAGCTGGAAAATACAGGCATCTTCTGATCTATAAATAAAAATGATGAAACAGTCACTTATATTCAAGTAAAAATATTTTGACATTAAACATATATTTAGTGACACTTTATATTTAATGCCACTTTAGAATTTGTTTTCCAAGTTCGGATAATATTATTGGAATACATAGAATAGGCAATTGCACTTATCTATTCAATGTGAAAATCGCACTTGTAATATGTGCAAGGTTTTAAAAGGCATCGTGATTCCTGCAGTAGAAATATTGGGAAATAAGTTCATTTAAAAACTATTGACGTTGAAGTGTTCATCATATAGAACCAGACGAATTTGCATATATTTGTGTATTTATATCATAAAACGCATCATATATACCGGGATTAAAATTGTGTACGCCAGACGCACGTTTCGTTTACAAAAGACTCATCTGTGACGCTCGAATAAAAAATGTTAAAAAGGCCAAATAAAACACGAAGTTGAAGAGCATTGAGGACCCAAAATTCCGAAATACAGCAAAAGTAATATATTCATGGGGTAGAAAATCACAAAGTAAGAATTACCCAATGCTATTGTAGGTTCTGATATTTTATAGTTTGACTTCACCTTTTACAATTGGTTTGTTTGTCATCTTGTTAATATATATTATTTCCTGCCAAGTGATCGAGAAAAATATGTTTTCGGTGTAATAGTCGAAATGACTATATATCTGTTAATTACATTGTGATTACTGGTCATATTCATACAGTATAAGTTACTCTTTTAATATTTTGATATCATCTTGCATCAGTATGTTTCAGTGCTCATGTATTGCTTTATCGATATTTAGTAAAGAATTGCCCTCAAAATGGTGCTAGGAGCAAACTTTTACCTCAATTATTTGTAAGCTTTAGTGCCGTATTGAAAGCCTCACTCTGACTTTGAGATGATGAAACAAAAAATAAAACACTGTTCCCTTGCTCTGAGTTCTGTAAAGTGAGGGTTGTGATTTTGTGCCATGAATTAATAACTAGAGTTACTTCTCATCTATGTCGACGTTCATATACTTACTTAAGATCAATAGCTTTGTCTTCATTATTGATAAACAAACATCGGGAAGCCTGCAATCAAAATTACAAATTAAACAGTAAAATTATTTTTTAATATTTAAAAACTTTAAATTAAACAACTGTTTATAAAACAAAACAATTTTTTTACAATAAGTTCCGAGAATATTTAAATCAGGAAAGGATATAAGCCGATAATGGTCCATTCTGTAAAATATTGGATAGGGCCGAGGCCGCAGGCCGAAGACCTGTCCAATATTTTACAGAATGGACTGTTAGAGGCTTATATCTCACTTGAAACTTTGTTTAACATGTCAAATGAGGTGAAAAAAGCAAACAAATATAAAAAAAGCAAACAAATATAAAAAAAGGTCAAGATTTATTTTCATCAAGTGTGTAAATTGTTTTGTGGATAAACTTTATTTACATTATCCTACATGTTGGCCCCTTTAAAGAGTAGATCAACTTAAACAATAGACAAAAATAAAGTACAGTTGAAGGTAAACAACATGAATAGCTATATGTACATGAAGACATAATGTATGTGTATCATGCTTTTTGCGTGCGCTAGGGCTACTTTATATATTTTCCGTGAATACCTTCACATGCGTTTGGTATCTCAAAATGGATAAAAATGATGAAAGTATATTCTTAATGCTAAAAAGGAAGAAAGTGATGTCGTAATGAGTGATTGTGTTGTTTCAAACTTTGGATAAAATTCAAATTTGTATTCAGATACATCCGATTTCAGTGCGGATAACAAGAGGATATAGTTATAGCAGCTAATAATGGCAAGTTATATATTTATATTTATATTTTAAAATGTAGTCCTCTCTTATTACTTCCTTATTCCGTCTGGGGTTTTATTTCTTATTCAGTGAATGAAAATAAGTGTAACATGAGGCTTGAAGACAGATTCACGTTCACGAAAAAGGTTCAGCCATATCGAGTGCACCGAAGTCGATTTTATTTCAAATATTACACTATAAAATAAATAATGAATGAGCACAAATGAAGAGATAATCAATTTAAATTTCTTTTGTTGATAATCGGAATTTTCCCATCTTATACTATTTCAATGAATTTAAAGGGAATTATGATTCAAATATTATAACTTTCATTTGTAAAACTAAATTGATATAGTTATGATATCTAAATCCATCGCCCTGAAATATCCGGAGATTAATGAATCGATCAGACTTATTCACCTACTATACATGAAAAAAATAAATATATTCACGATTTTCCCGTATGACAGTATGACGCAGGCCCCCTCTTTCCTTCCTTGTTCACCAAAATGTATCTCGACTCTGTGGTTGTCTTGCAAACGACGGTTATTGTTTACCCAAACCGTACCACCTGAAATTCCCCCTTTTTCTGTTTTTTTTTTTTTTTTTTTTCTGCAAGGATCGTGTCGCAGGTTTTTTCGTATATTTGCGTATTCATGTCCCTAGTGTTTTTGTTTTTCTTTTCATTTTAGCGAAATCAAATTTTGTCTCTCGATTTCCCTTTGCAAATAACGCTTTCTTTTTCTTTCAAAACAAAACATTGTAGATCTACATATATATAACTTTGTTTCTGTGCTTAATGTATAATTATTGCATTCAATCAATTTTACCTCTGAGATCTAAACTTGAGTGAAGTTTCTGAAACTGTTTGGAAAATACATTGGAAAGAAACAAATGTAATTCGTATTTTGATATTATATATAGTAAAAATACTTTTATCAATCCCCTTTTCAATAAATGTAATGCAGGAAAGGGTTTTATGTTCTAATTTATATAACACAATTACAAACTTTCTAAAACTTATATTTAACAAATATATGATTAAATCTAGCATCTACTTTTTTTTAATTTCAAGAGAGTACATCGGTTTAAAAAATCTATCACTACGAACAAAGTGCGAATCGGACACATGATTGATTTGTTCAATAGTTTAACCTGCGGTAACGTGTTCCTTTATTCTGCTTCCCATATTCATCGTTGTTGATAAGCAAAGTTTTGCATTATATTCCTATACAGGCAATAATATCAGATTTAAAGATAAAAAACTTGTAAATCAACGCCGACACCTGAAAATTATACAAACTATTGCAGGCCCATAGGTCATGAAGCAAGTTCTCGATTTGCACTTTGTACACAAGGTGGGGTTTAGGTTTTTTGTCAAAGTCTTGATTAGCTATTTTGTCCAAGGAACCATGTGTGGCTTGCACATCAACACTTGGTAAAACATTTACTTCAGATGAACGATTTTTTTCTGATTATGATAATAAAATTATTTTACTTGTGATCCTTGTATTGCGGTATGATCAGCATTGTTTTATTTTTTTCTCATTTTAATTGTAAATGATGTCAGGAAGAATAAGAGCAACACCAGAGGTCGATTTTCATATCCAAAGAAGGACGAGGATAAATCTTTTGCAAAAGGAAATACCTAAGAAGAACAAAAACAAAACTTACAACGAGCATTATCAAAAAATTGGTGCTAAAGGAGACAGCCCAAAACATGAGAAAATTGCTGTGAAATAAGAATTGGCAGTATCAAAAATCAATTTGAAAGGTTTTGTTTCAAGAAACCGTCTTGATGAGTGACACAATTATTGTATTGGAAATGTTTTCGTGTAATTGTCATTTGATCTTTCGTTGTATTTTTTGCATATGAAGAAACGAATTGTGTGAATTGATTGATTTTTTCAGTTCTTGAACTATCATTAATTTTACTTGTAAGAATCAATTATGCTACCTTCAGCTGTCCAATATTTTTAAGAAAGTGGAGGATCATTCTTAAAAATATTTGAATGTTAAAGGTAACATAATGGTTTCTTATAGGTAAATGATAGTCCTATCACTGAAATAAAGAACAGGTACAACAGTAGAATGACGTCACAACAATGTTTTAAGGTAACTGAATATATGTACGATTGAAACAAAAAAGAGATGATGCCACTATTTGAACTTTGGTGGATAGTTGTCTCATTGGTAATCATACCTCATCTCCTTATTTGTATGATGAAAACATTAATCTTGTCTTTACAAATTTTAATAAAACATTACAAAGGAGATATCAACAGTTATTAAATGACGTCAAAGGAGTGATTTTGAAATAGTGTTTTTAGAGTTTCAGAATATCCTGTATAGAATGGTATATCTTTGACAATTGATAGTCTTTGTACATGGATTAATTTTACGTAGGTTTTTGATGAATGATTTAGCAAATGATTTATTTATAATCTATACATCCTCTGTTTAATCATTTTGTCGGAATTATCACCTGTTCTATGACGAACATGCATTAAGGTTCATGTGGACCCTTCGTCTAAAATGGCTGCGTTTTCACCTCAAAATTTACTCCGAGTACAGACAAACCTGTGCATCTGGAAAAGTTTTAAGGCATAGCATGCCCTAGATAAATAAAATTCAAATGCATTGTATGTTTTAGAAAATTTAAAACTTAACTGGATTTTGCTGTGCACTTTTTTTCGTCCCTGCAGAAGATGATAAAATTAACAAACAGTTGAGTTTCACTTGATATGGTCCACTCAGGTACACAGTTTAAATCACCAATTATTGTCAGGTATCGTTTGTCAGTCTATTGTCCATGTCAATCAATACAGTTCACTTCAATTATTACCTGTGGGGAAGTTCTCAAACCTCTTTCACAACTTAGTATATTTTGGCACCTTCTGGATGAATGAAAAAAGTGCACTGCAAAATCCTGTTAAGTTTTTAATTTTCTAGAACATAAAATAAATGTGAATTTTATCTATCTAGGGCATGCTATGCCTTAAAACTTTTAAAGATACACAGGTTTGTCTGTACTCAGAGTAAATTTTGAGGTGGAAATACAGCCATTTTGGCCAAAGGGTCCACATGAACCTTAAAGACATTGATCACAATTAGTTGTGCATATACCTTGCGATTTTTCACACACGACATTAAATTGAACAATTAGTGAGTAAATTATATTTTTGAACAATATGTATGGAATGACTGCAAACATGTCAACTTTATCACCAAGTTGGTTAATCAAACAACTTACTAGAATATCACCAGGTTGTATTTCTACGGGTCCGTTTACGACGTCAAACCATACCTAAAAATTGAAAACACATTTCATACTTTCTGGGTGGATTAAACAAAACACATATCATGTTGAAATAACTTTTGATATTAAGGGAGCCATTGTTTAGCATACGAAAATGCATATATGTTGTATTACGTGTTGCGTAAATGGATTTAGAAAAACATTTAATACTTTTATTTTTCTTTGAATTTTCGAAAAATTTTATCTCTATATAAATACTTTCTTTTTGTGTTATGTTGTACACGTGATAAACAATATATGAAGTAAATAACACACGCATATAGACTCACACTTGCTGAGAAATATCATATAAACCAATCAATTCTTTAAAGGATTTTAACATACGTATACATATATATATATAGTATATTTTGTGATTATTTACTTCCTGTCACAACTTGTTCAAAAAAGAATATTGGTAGTGCGAATGTGCTAGATGTGAGTTCATCTAAAATGTTTCCTGCAATTCATAAATATGTGAGCTATAATCCGTAAAATTTACTTTTTTTTTTTAGTGACATTACATGTCTGTAATTCAAACATTTAAAATATATAACTGAGTCTATAATGACATCATCACTTTCTTTTATAGATTTGCAGTGTCAATTAAACAAGAAAGTACATCAGTAATTGAAAAATGAATTTCTGTCTAAAATACAAATCTTATTGATAACGAACTCAAAGAATATCCTTCAAAATTACATAATTAAACCTTATGTCTTTCTCTTGTTTTCTGACCACCAAGGTATGCCCAGGTTTTATTTCGAATAAGAAATCCTTCGGCAAAAATACCTGAATTAGAAGTAAATTAATTTAGTTGTAAAGTGATCAATAAAACATAGTAGTATTCGTAGTTAATGAATATGTCTGAAAAAAAATCTTCATGCACTTAAATTGAAAGTAAAGAAAGCAACAGGACGGGTGCCACATGTAGAGCAGAATATGCTTGCCCTTTCCGACCACTTGCAATCCCCCCAGTTTTTGTCGTGGTAGGGTTCGTGTTGCTCAATCTTAAGTGTTTTATGTATTGTTCTAAAAACTGTTGGTTGTACTTTTCGTCCTTATTCTTTTGTTGTCATGGTGTTGTTAGTTTAATTTCTAAAGATTGTGTTACGTAGTATGTATTACGTACAAAGTACGTCTAAAGTATGTATTATGTAAAAAGAACTGTTGTTTGTCTATCCTACTTTTATCGCTTTGGTCATGGTGTTATATGTGTGTTTATCGGAAATGTAGGAATCATCTTGTCCCTACGCTCATTATTCCCAGCTCAGATTTTCAGGTGTGTAGACGTAAGTTAAAGAGGGAATTTTCAACCATGTGCGCGATTTTTTTGGAAGTGGTCTCGGTGAGGAATCTCGCGCTATTTTATATGCTATAACTAGTGTACTGAAGGAAATGGGTATTACAGTATTTTTAGGTAAGAAGTTCCCCCTTCCTATTTATGTATATATTTTGATTGACTAAAACTGGCTAGTTTTTGATCAGGGTTTGCATTGGATATTTAGCGGAAACTTAAAATATTTACGCATTGAGGCGTAATTTATTTAGAAAGCGGTTCGCTGGTTAAATGAGTTAACTTATGAGTTGAGTTTTTGTATAGTTCTTTGAACTGATTAAAAGTTGTCAGTTTGCGAATAACGAGATTCGAATAACTGTTCAGCTATTCAGTTGTTAAGGTTAAAGTTATTTATAGATCGCTGGTTGAAGAAAGTAAAAGTTCGGGGTCATTATTTGTTGACATTCACGTGCGTGTCTCAAATCTATGACTTGAACTTAAAGTCGGTAAATTTAAGTATTGAAGCGCTAACTAGCGAGTTCTAAATGCAAACCCTGAACAGAACGGCAGAGTGAGTCGTTAGAGAAAAATTACAGATACTAAAACAATTTATTTCTTGGTCTAGGAAACTATTGTAGAGACTGCAGAATTATACCATTGACTCACCAAAACTGTAAAAATTAAATGTGCAGCTGATTCATATACGTGTTGTTTAATAAATGTTGTACTTTAAAAAAAAAAAAAACCTAATAAAACTTTAAAATATTCCAGTCGGGCATAACTATAATAGAAGACCTAGAGCGAAAGCATAGGCCGAACCCTACCCTAGATTTAGACTAAAGGAAACGGTTGGGTTGCTGTCTAGTAGATATTAAGTTAAGGTCGCATAGACAGTACCCCGGTTTCGTTTCAGTATTAACAATATGTGGATTCTTAAAAACTCTAAAGAACTTCTGGATAATTTTAAATCTCGGTCTTTTTCTGGAATTAGTTCTATCAAAACTTCTGATTTTTCAACCTTGTATACCACCATTCCCAATGTGAAATTGAAAAACCCTCTAAAAGAAATAATCCACAATGCTTTTCAACATAAAAATGGTAGCATACGCTATAAATTTATTACTTTGGGATATCATAAGTCATATTTTGTTAATAGTGAACGAAAGGGTAAAACATGCTACACAGAGGAACAAGTGATCAGTATGCTGAAGTTTCTTATTGACAACATATTTGTTGAATTTGGAGGTATATTTTTTCAACAATTTGTCGGCATTCCTATGGGAACGAACTGTGCGCCTCTCCTTGCCGACCACTTCTTATTTTCATATGAATTGGAGGAGTTCCTTCAGACACTTGTCAAAAACAAGAAGATCAAAGAAGCCAAGTTATTTAATTTCACTTTCAGATATATTGATGACGTTCTTTCTATTAACAATCCGAACTTTTCTGGTTGGTGTACTATTAATATATCCACCAGAACTAGAAATTAAAGAAACAACAGACACGGCTTCCTCCGCCTCATTTTTAGACTTATACCTCGAATTTGACATACGCAGTCATCTCAGTACCAGAATCTATGACAAACGAGACGATTTTAATTTTGAAATTATCAATTTCTCCCACCTTAGTAGCAATATACCAACTTCACCTGCATATGGGTATACATTTCCCAACTTATTCGGTATTCCAGAGCTTGCAGCTCCTACTCAGACTTTGTAAAACGTCACCAGTGTCTGAGCAGAAAGTTGATGAACCAGGGGTATGTCAAAGAACGACTCGTCCTTTTTCTAAAAATGTTCATCGGAAGACCGACTTGTTGATAAATATTCGTCCTTCACAAATTGGTCTTGAAGTGATTATACGTTGTTATCATCTTTAACGTGTTTAGTCTTTATTTGTCTTTATTAATATTACTTTTACTGTTAAGTCTGTTTTTGAGATATCCATTTGACGTGACTCTGTACTTATGTATCCCGTCATACTTTGAACGACAAAATTATTTTATTTACTATTAATATTACTTTTATTATTAATATTACTTTTACTGTTAAGTCTGTTTTTTTGTGATATACATTTGACGTTACTCTGTACTTTGTATCCCGTCATACTTTGAACCATAATATTATCTAAATTATTGATATTACTTTTACTGTTAAGTCTGTTTTGTGTGATATCCATTTTACGTGACTCTGTACTTATGTATTCCGTCATACTTTGAACGACAAAATTATTTTATGTCTACCTGTGCGAATTTCAAACGCGCGATTTTACGCCAGTACTTTAAACCTTCAATCCTTTATGGGTGGATTTTACATAGATAAATAAAATCGTAAATAAAAAAGCAAAAATGAGGATGTTAAATTTGATGTATGCCTTTTTGTGTTTCTTCGTTACATTTGTTTGTGTTTATTGTAATTAAGATGATAACACAATGTTGACCGCTGTACCCCCTTTTTTTTGACATTTTTACCTATTGTGTCTGTTTGTTTTGTTCACGCATCGTTGTCAATATAATGGAATTTGACGTGACTGCCATACAAGTGAGAGGTTTAGCTAGCTATAAAACCAGGTTCAATCCACCATTTTCTACAAAAGAAAATGCCTGTACCAAGTCAGGAATATGACAGTTGTTATCCATTCGTTTGATGTGTTTGAGCTTTTTATTTTGCCATTTGATTAGGGACTTTCCTTTTTGAATTTTCCTCAGTATCTTTTTGTGATTTTACTTTTCAGTTCTGAAAGAATTATTATAGAACCAGCGACTTGGCAATACAACACACTGAGCTTGGTGCTTTTATGTATTGTGAATGGACTGGCCGAATTTACTTCATGCTACTGTGGATTACCCAGTAGCTCCTGATATCACTTTTTATCGGGAGTTTGTACATTTTTCCTTTGATCTTACTGCCTAATATTTTTAAGATCATGGACAGGACTTGATATTCGAAAATTTAGGCAATGACGTCATGTATCAGTGCAGCAACGTCATGTGCTCACGTCCATCCGCGTCAATGTATCAATGAAATGCACGCGACTTCATTCATACAACCGAACAACTATCCCAACATTTTGTACGCGTAAAAGTAGTTTTACTAACTAATTCATTTTAGTTCATATTCTCAACCAAAAAATCATACAGTTAAGGCAAATTGCCGATAAAAAGAATAATGGCATTTTATTTTTTGATGCTGACTTCGGCTGCTCGGATATCAGCTCTCCCTAGCGAACTCGCTTGATATTCTTGCTGATAAAGTCAGTATCAAAAACAAAAATGCCTTTATTTTATATGTAGAGTGAGTGACCCATATTCGCCGCATAATTCGTACATTCCCACTTTCATCCGACCTACATTCGAATATTTGGAACTGTTTATGTAGGTTTCAGAAATTTAACTATATGAAAAAAATGTTTGATAAAGGAATCATCTTCAAAACATTGGTTAAATGTTCTGAAAACAAACGCAACTCAAGAGGAAATCAAGTTGTTCGTGTACCATTGGGGACACATTTTCGCCGCAATGTATGATATGACCATCCTCATTATCCTGGTATATTATAAAAAAACGAATGTTTGCAATAACATAAATTAGCTTGAGAGATCATTCCTATACGATTTTTCTCACAAATATTTACGTTAAGACTGCGCATGATTGCCATATAAATCTTACATAATTGCCAAACTCGTTTAAAAACACCTGCGTATTTCTTTATTTGTGCGAATAACCTTGGAAATGGGGTAAAGAGGAATATCAACAGTTCGAACATTACAAACAGCCTTTACCATCTTTTCAGGCAAGTATTGGGGAAAGGCACACAAATTTTACAGAAGAAATAGCAAAACGGCGAAAATGTGTCCAAGGCGAATATGCGCCACCCACTCTAACTGCTGGATGGTCCTTCAGTAATTTAATCGTCATCAAGTTTTGATTGACAAGTTGGTTGTGTTTTTTGTTGCGATAAATGCCATGACACATTTACAGCCAAATAAATCTTATTTTTCTCTAAAGCTTTTGATTCATAGATTATTAATTTGATTCATTACATCATGAGGTCGAACAATGAGAATAAATATGTAAACAATATAATAACACTTACATTTATCTAGGCCCCATATACAATAACTATTTATGTATTTAGTTTCTTTTAATGATAATCACGAAATTACAAACAAAATAACAAGAATAGACAGAGGAGTTTTTAACAGGCTGGCAATTAAAATACATATTGAAATATCAAAGTTTACTTCGTAAATTCCATTTGAAAATATGAATCCCGCGTGTAGTATTTGCTTCAAACATTTTTGCATTTTAAAAATGTGTTGATTCAAGCCAATATTGACTACATACAATTTTATTTTAACGCAGAACATCTAAAAAGCTAAAAAAAAGGCTATCTGTTTCCAAATGGTGGTATTTTGGACATCTGTACGGGTTGTTATGATTGGCTGTGTAATTAGCAAGGAGCATGATTGCAGTAATTTGATGATGTCAAAAACTCCCTTAGTACTAAAAAAAATATGTTACTTGGTTTTATGGTGATAAACAACTGAATAACCATGATAACAGACAAATATTTTGGTTTTCACTCATTTCTATCATTTTCACTGGAATTTCTCGAAAAAGGCGCTATTTCATAAAAATACGTCATTAATATTTCAAAGTGCGTTTGATAACTGAATAATAGTCTCTATTCTAAACGTTTTTCATATTTTGATATAGAATTTTATTATTTAGAAGACAGGCTATGTGTCTTGTAAAATTAGAGATTGTCAGTCATTGACCTTTCATTGTGATTTGACAGAAATTGCACGGTACGAATTCGAATATTTGACGTATGAGCAAAAATGATAGTATAAATGATTTGCTTTTGGATTGGTATATGATTTAGCCGTATGTTAGGTGGGTGCATTTAAAAATGAAATTTTATGATTAATGTCACTTGAAATGTCCAGTTTATTTCCAAGGGATAAAAAAATAACAACAGATCTGAAACAATGAAGCCAAGGACATTTACATTTCAGGGATATGCATTATTAGAATGGTTTTCGACAAATTTCATTCGGTGTTAGATTTGTTTCAAAGTACTCACCATGGACATGTGTATGTACGTAATAATGAAAGGCAATCGCTGTAGGTCTTTTCCATTCGCAACCAACATGTGTGAAGAAACCTAGATAATAATCATATTAATTATTCAGATTTTTTCAACAAGTGTGTCTATGTACTTCCATTTTTGCTTCTGATTTTCTCATTATATAAAAGCTACGTTGCATTGAACGTTGTTGTAAATATTAATTCTAACTACACCTGGGAATAATATATTATGTCTCAGACTACACGAGCTTCTGTATCCCATTTGAATATTGAAATTTAATATGATAATTTAAACATACATAAACACATGTATAGAAATTGAAAATAACACAATATAAGTTTAAAGCGCCAGAATCGTAGTTCTTGAATAACTTTCGCGTGGAATTTTCAAACTCAAAAATATAAAAACTAAGTATTTAGATTGTATGAACACAACACTTGAATACACGGGAAGATCTGAAAAGATAAGCGAAATACATCTAAGGTCAAGTTTACCTCTGGTGTTAGAACCCTAGTTTCGTACTAATATCTAAATTGATCGATTTTTAAAACATTCATTTGATGTGTTCATGTTCCCTTCAATTTTTTGTAATTCTAAATTTGCAAGTATTATTTCTAACTTACCATTTGGTTTATTTGCTGGTATAAAACCTCCATTGGCAAGTAAGAATTTCTGGAAATTATACTTTGTTCTAAAATCAATTATACAAAATAAATAAACGTGAATTGTGAAAAAGGTGGTTGTATATTTTTATTCATTATAAAAATAAAAAGACTTGGCATGATTGTTAATAGTACAACTATCCATTTGGTAGCTTTATCATTTATTTTTAATATATTTTTTTATTTCATTCAATTTATTGTCAAAAACAGTTTTGTTATTCCGTAATATGGGAAAAGTTAATTAATTATCGTTTTTATTACTGTTATCTAAAAACAATATAGCTAACAAAACATTTGAACTGTACTTATTGGGAAACTTCTGTAATTTACTAAAACTTATTTAATTGGTCCTGAATTAGGCACATCTGTGGAGTACGGGAGGGGCTAATAGACGTTATAGACACAGGAAACACATCGGTTTTAAAGAATAAAACTGTCGCACGGGAACCCCAAAAAAAAGAAAAATTTAAGAAAATTCGAATGTTCCTATGTTTGAGCCAGTTAACGTGTGTGTAATCAATTTGAGATTTCTTTCAATGTCTCTTGCAAATGCATGCCAACTTGAAAGATGAATTTAAGAAGCAAAGCTTAACTATGTGGTATGTATTAGTACATTTTCATTGAATTGAAACATTACTTTTTCCATTTTTTAATAGTCCTTGTTACAACTTTATGTCCACACTAAAAAAGATTGATAAATTAATTAGTGTAAAAAAAACGAGGACAATCCTAAATTTGGCCGTCACTGGTACCACAAAATTCTAAAATATAATTAGTCTCCTTTTGTCGCAAAGCGATAACAGTAAAGGCTGCACTAGTGTCCAAATGACGTGAATCATTTGTACAAAACGTAATTATTCAAGGTATTTCACTGAATTCTGCCGGTTATAAACAAGAAACTGAAACGCAATAAGAGACAATGTTCAAACAAAAAAATAGTCAACCGCAAACATGGGAGCTGACGATTGAAAATGTAAAATGATAGTTTTTTTTATCACTTTTCCAAATCAATATTTCATGTCATTCTATTCAAAATATTATATATATGAGATATCACAAGACTAGTTTTAAAACCACAGATTGTGCCAAATGTATCTACTTAGCAACATATGATAACTCTCCGACGTTTTACTGGATTGCAAGCTTCAGATTTACATGTGTACCGGCGTATACTGGTTAATACAGGAGTTACATAGTATGTTGTTTTTGTGTCGTCCTATTAATTTGAGCAATACAATATGCAATTAGTCAATATTTATGTTATTTTGAATTATAAAAAATAAAATATTTTGAACAAAATTTTGGAGTAATTAAACATTCGGGGAATAATCATAAAGCATTTTGATAAAGTTGATTTTATATGAATCGATCATTAAATTAAGATCTTATCACAATCGTGAAGTAATTGTCACACAATAGGATGGTTGAACTTACGGGGTTTTCTTGAATGTTAAAGTTATATTAGCCGGTGATGCAGGCTCTGTAATGAAATAAACAAATGCATAAATTAAGATTAATAATTTTGATAACATATAATTTGTAATAACATTTCACACTACTGCAAATCCGTAGACTTTTTTATATTTCGATCAAGGTTTACGTCTGTTTAGATTTTGTGTTAGCTTATATATATAATAAGTGATATGTTTGTTGTTTCATTTTTTAAATTTAAGTGTTCCGAAAGTGTTGGTCTTGTATGATCTGCTACCTATATTCAGTATTTTTACTTTCGTTTTGGACGTGAAAGTCATGTCTTGGTCATTATTTTAACGCATGGTACGCCTTTCACTGCTAACTTCTTTTAAATATATCCTTCATGAAGTACGTTGTTTCGGGGAAGCAAAATACAAAACTCAATTACAGACCTTTCCTGTGAGCCTTAGTTCACCTTAACCTTCTATTGGGGATCTAATTGCTCAATTTTCGGGTTACAGTGTTGTGTTTTGTGGACAGTGGCTTGTCTTTTCATCGTGTTATATTTTTTGGCATGCTATTGTCTCTGTCATTCAGCATTTGGTATCTGATCTTCCCTTGAAATATTTGCTTACGTTATGGATGTTATTAACCCAATAAGGGACAAATATATTTGCAGCATTCTGTATGTAAAACCCTGGTGATGGTAATAAGTTATAGTATTGCAATGTTTTAGATAGGTACAACTATTCTTCTTTTTTATGTTTTCTAAACATTTCTATATATCAATTCTGCTTAATTTAAGGTAATGATTTACAATTACCTGTTAATGGTTCGAAGATATGCATCATAACTATTAAGAAATATTTCTTTCCATTTCCACCAATCTTTGCTGATACATCTTAAAACAATTCATTTTCAAACTTGAATACAGTATGTGAAAAAAGGTGAATTATATATATATCAAAATAATCAATTTCATTAATAACAAGATAAATATAGATTCAATATTTCTATTATAGTCTCGCCAAATACATGTGAACAAACATAATTATGAAATTAAGATTCACAAAATAGCATGTAAAACAATTAAAACGTTTGCAGTGTATGCACCAAATCATAAAAAAAGATAAATTAAGACAATGAGAGACTTTTAAGACACAATATAAAATAATTTTTACACATCTACAATATGCAAAACGTTTTGTTTCTTTTGAAACTGATGAAATGAAATACTGCTTCTCCTCAATAAAATGTTGTTGCAGGTTTTGACAACTTCAATAGCAAAATGTTCATTACAAATAAATTATTCATTATTTTATAGCCCGTTAAAACGTCCTTAAAAAGTATAACTTCGTTTATCATAGTTTGTCTACATATACTAGCATTTTAAAATGACAGGAAGTTCATCTTGAAGTGTTTTATAATACAATTGCAGTAAAAACATGTTCTTGAACTTCATTTCGTTCATATCTTCTTTTTAAGGGTATTTTACACACATCTCAAGCATGCAAAAACACTTCAATGTTTAATTGACAAAATATTTGTAAATTAAATTCAGTACAATAATCATTTCAAACTTATTTATAAGTCCTCAATTTACTTTCCTCTGAATAAGAAGCATCTGTTGCACCCCGATCTGCTCAAAACTATTTTATCTCAAAATCAAAGTATTGCTCATTATTATACATTTTAACATAATTTTTTTATGTTTGATATTTATTTTGAAACTTACAGGTGATTTTATTATATAATCCTCAACTAATTTTAATATTTTTTAGCCATAATTTACTTTAAAACGTGTTATAATAATTTTAGTGTATAGAGTTCCCTAGTTTAGTCAACTAGCATATCTTTCCTTATTGTCAGTTGAAAAAAGCTCAATTTTCTGTGTTTAAAACAATCAACAAGACAAAAACAAGGCAAACACTGCATGATTGTGTCTTTGCATCTTTCAGTAATTTCAGTAATTTCCGTACTATTAAAAATGTAGCTTGCAATTGAGATCACTCAGTTATATTTTCGATTTCAATAATTGTTATTTCCCTGAAGTTCCTAACTTAAAGTTTGCTTAACAGATCTAGGTTCACTCAAAGAAAAATGTTGGACAGTTTCGTTTAAGGGAAGTAGAAAGTATCAAAACTTATAAGGTAGTAACTATCACAAATAACAAGACTAAATGATTATTTTGTTTGAACGGACGTTTTAGGTCAAAACGAATACAAAATAACCTTTCAGTGTTTCAGTGATGTATGTAAAATTGTTTTCAAAGCGGGCAAAAGAAATTGTGAATGAGTTTTAACGATAAATAATGTTAACGAAATATGAACAAAGATAAACCTAATGGTTTACAATGCAAAAACTGAATAATACCGCCTTGTTGGTCTCGTATTAGCATGTTCGCATCGAATGCGGGAGGTCATGAGTTCGTTTCATTATAAAATAGCACGTTAAAAATCCGGCTCAGTGTGTCGGTCTAGTACAAAGCTGTGTTTATACACGTATCACACATCATTATGTTCTTATCCTACTATGCATTTAATTTGCCACTAGATGTTAAACTGAATATGATTTGTCAATTCACGTGTAGTATACAATTTTATATTCTATTTCTTTTTGAAATCATAGCCTACAATTTGATTGCATTGATCATTAACTACCTTTTGGAAGAACGTAGAGAGGTTTATCCACCGACTGAAAATTGTCTGTACCACTAAACTCAACAGCATCACCCTTACATGCGAGTCCTCTTTTACAACCCTAAAAGGTTGACAAATTATATACATGCAATGTGCGTTGCTACAATTATATAGTTTATATTTATGTCGGTGATTCAGTGATGGCAATACTAAACATGAAATCAAAACCTTATCACTAGTTCATAATGATAACTATAAAATTAACGTTAATTGTCAAAATATTGACATTATAGTGATATTTATTAAAGATCATTTTCAGAAATTTTATAAGGTAAAGAAAATATGAGCTCCCAAAATACAAAAACTATGCTTAAGGGCATACGATACAGAAACGATCCTAGTTAATTTTTTCTTAAGATTTTGACACAAAGTCAAGTTTGATATGCACTATCGAAATATGAAAGGAAAAGTATACCATCATGACTTGCTTGTCGATATATTTAAGTTTGAAATTTGCATGTTTAATGTAAAAACACAAATTTCATTTTTCCAAAAAATATAACACAACTGTCAATCAGAAAGAGATATTTACACCATTTTTTTCAAAGTGTTCCTTAATTTACTGGTCTTTAAGGCAGTTCCTATAATAAATGTTAAACGCGTTAAAATGTTTGTAAAAATCGTACAATTATCGGTAGTAAAAAACAGTAGAGAATTGTCTTGCTAATATAATTGCATATAGAAAAAATTCTTTTATTGATTTTTTTTCTTTCGCAATTTCGATATAAATTTCTTCAAGTAGTACATAGTTGATTGCAAAAAACAAATTGGGGTCCATGTGATCATTTATGAGCTTCAAATAGAAAACATAGTTTTTTAAATGCTTGAGCTCCCATTTTCCTTCTTTTTTTGGCGCTAAATTACGTTGCATTGTTTTCATAATGCAAAATCCTCGTGTAGCTTTTCCCATTGTAAATTAAAAACGCCATACGAACTACGGTCATATAAAATTGTATGATAGAAAATTTAATAGTCTTCACTTGCCTCCAATTGTATGCCCCAGCAGTACACTTTGCGTGCTTTAGTATACTACATGTTCTAAGACTTTTTCCTTTGCAAATAATTAAAATTCACGTAAGCGATTTGATGACGTTAGTGATTTTTCGGGTCTTGTATGCTTATCAATAGCAATGTTGCGAATCAATGTGTTAAATTTGAAGGCATTATTATCTGCCCTTGCTACTGTATCGTAAGCCCTTAAAGGAAGAAAATAGTGATACGACTTTTCCTATGTAGAATATCTATCCAGATGTGGTGAGTGGTCAACGATATCTCAGTTAGACTAGAACATACACACTACTAATATGAAAGTGGCACGTAAACACGGTAGTAAGCCTCTAAATATATTTGTGTGGGTTTTCTGTTTATTGTTGTCTCATATTAATTTCAAATAAAGAATGGAAAGTTATAAGAAATTATTACCAAGTAGCATCTTCAAGATGTGGTTCTAAGCACAGACCGGAGTCGATATGATGAGGTGCAACGATTGGGTCAGGCTCTGTTAACAACTTTGCTGAAAAATATGAATAATTCTGTATCCTGATACAACAATAAACTATACATTCATGGCAACAAATATAACCTTATGTATCTAGTGTTAAATTAGGTATTTATATGACAGACCTTTCTTGGTATTCCTAATTATTGGAAGATTTTATATAGACAGAAGTAGTATACCTAAAACGACAAAGTTATTTTTCATTTACCTGTATATATTATGAAAACCGGTTTTTTTTTCAAAAGTGATTATTTTCTAAGGATTAAATATTTCGCGGTGGTGTCTCGCCATGGCTTTGTTTGGACTTGTTTGTTTGCTTTTTGGCCGCGAATGTTTGTCCCTAATATTTTATTAACTATGTATTTACATTCAGGTATCACAGATCGAATTTATTCGTTCATATTCTGTTAATTTACGTTTTTTGATTGAGTTAAGCCTTCCAATTGATATTTTATCGTGTGGTTTTCTATGTTGCGATGTTATACTATTGTTTCAGAAAAAGGGAGAAGGTTTGGTACCATTAAAACGTTTAATCCCGCTGCAAATGTTTGCACCTGTCCTAAGTCAGGAATCTGATGTACAGTAGTTGTCGTTTGTTTATGTAATTTATACGTGTTTCTCGTTTCTCGTTTTTTATATAGACTAGACCGTTGGTTTTCCCGTTTGAATGGTTTTACACTAGTTATTTTGGGGCCCTTGATAGCTTGTTGTTCGGTGTGAGCCAAGGCTCCGTGTTGAAGGCCGTACATTGACCCATAATGGTTTACTTTTATAAATTGTTATTTGGATGGAGAGTTGTCTCATTGGCACTCACACCACATCTTCCTATATCTATTTACTGCAGGGTTTGTTACTCGTGCTGTGTGGATGCAGTAGAATGTGTCCCCGTGCTTGTAGTGTATGCCCTTATATTTTTCAGTTATTGGTTGTTTGCCTGTGAGAGAGCTTTCACATGTTTATTTTATCTTAGTATTAAACCTTTATTGTGTATTCTATATTACGACGTTAGGATGTATTGATACGCATCCACGCCTGCTATTTTTTATTATTGTCCCCTGCTATGGTTTTACTAAGATTTCTTACAACCTCTGTTTTTGCCCTGTGTTTGTTATATATGTCAGTTTTGTTATATTTCAGTCTTTACGTCGGGCCTTTTATAACAGTTTTTGTAAGAGTTCTTTACTGCATTCCCTATTATTCCCTATTCCGTAACTGTGATCCTCATTCAATGTCATAACCTCCGGTCTTTTGTATTGTTCCTATATCCCTATTTAATAATCATGATTTTACGGAATGGAAAGAAAATTATAAACAACACATCTTCTAGGTTATCTACGTGCATAAATAAACGTATTGGAAATGCCACTACAGCCAGATTATTTAACAAAAATGCACGTGGATATCCACAAATTTTCCCGTGCAATGCCAAAAAATGACCAACCTGTTTTAGATTAACTTCTCAAAATACTATACGGTCAACAGTGAACGGGAGAACCTTTTCGCTCTCCTTTTCCTGTGATATTACCTGAAAAACTTAAAACCTAATATATGTGGTAACTTGAACCCAACCTAAGTGTGGTATTCAATATGTGGGACAGACGGGACGAGAGTATTACAGAAGAAATCAAGAACATCTCTACCGCTTTCGTAGACCCAAAAAATTCAAAAGTTTAGTATATCAACATTTAGATAAGCATAATCACAATCTTAAATATATAAAATTCCAACCCCTCGAAACCGTTCAGAAACAACCAGGAGAATCACATAAGCAGTTTGAAAAATCACGCGAAGTTCGCGAATTGTTTTGGATAAAAAGACTTCAAACAGCTTATCCTCTCGGTCTCAATGACAAAATATTAGGGCAAGGGAACACATCTAAAACTTCTATCGATGTCATTAATATTGTTGATAAACGACTTAGAAATAATAGGTCTCATGGTAAACGCAAAAACCGTAATCAACGTAGTAAACATCGTATAAATTATACACTTGCTGATTTGTTATCTATAATAAAGAATAATGGTAGACATCAAATATTATGCAAACTGGGTCAGATACATATAAGCAAATTATATGCTATTTTTCTGGAGTGTGATAAAATTTCTTTTTTTAGCCCGTTTTATGAATACACCCGTATTATTACAGCCTTTTGTCATCGCAGGCTATTTCCTAGTATTGATAAACCTGAAAATCATAAATTAAAATATATAAATAGAGGTATTGATTTTATTAATTTGTCTAGCATATTCAATGACTCTTCCGTATATAGCTTAATACCTCCATATTTTGATAATATAGAACAACCCATTATTTCGTATTCTTATAAAAAGCCGAGCAGAAATTTGATTTTTAATTATACGTCAATTACATCAGACGTCAATATAGAAAATAATGTTCCTTCCACTTGAGACTGCGAAACATCTAGTTTTAGATATGTTCCCTATGGTCATGTTATTACAGGAGACCTCAACATCGTCGAAGACCGTGAGGTCATAACTTTTCTAAAGAAAGGACCGAAATACCGTCCTCCATCTATAATAGATTGGAAACAGTGTCGTCAGGTCATTAAAGACGCTCTGTCTGCCTACTGTAAAAATTGGTGCAAACGTGAAAAATCGGATAAAAAATCTTTAGACAGTTATTTGAATAAAATTATGAATACTGTTAATATTCGAATATCTCATTTAGAAAACAATTCTGAAATTAATCATAGGATCCATGATATTCCAATTTCTAGAATAAAAAATAAACTCAAGGTACTCGCAGAGCGGTTTGTGTTCGTACCGGCAGACAAGGCAGCCAATAATGTAGTGGTGGTGTGACGCATATACTACACGGAAGTTCTTCAAAACGAAATTATCAATTCCTCTACATTCAGGTCCGTACGCACCACAGAGAGTCAAACGTTAACAAGCATACCACTGCCACTACCCAACTTAAAGCATCTTCCGAACATTTGAAAGTCCCTACCATGTACTGGTTACCGAAATTACACAAAAAACCATTTAAATTCCGTTTCATTTCCGCATCGAGTAAGTGTTCTACTACTAATCTATCAGTTCTTCTAACTACCTCCTTACTACTATCAAAGAACTGGTTATTAACTTTTGTAATAAAGCTTATGAAAATAATGGTATTAATTATTTTGGAGTGTTAAAAATTCTTTAGAGGTTTTAGATCAAATACATGCTTTTGATGGTCCTTATAATTCTGTTGACAGTTATGATTTTCTACTCTATACACTACACTTCCACACAATCTTATAAAGAAAAAGTTTTGTATTTGATAAAATGGTCTTTCGAAAAATCTCATTGTAATTTTATTTGCTGTAACTCGTTTAAAGCCTTTTTCTGTAACGAAAAGGAAAGTATGCTAGATACACTTACTGGAAATGTGAGGATATGATTGAAGCTTTAAATTTTCTGCTAGATAACATTTATGTACGTTTCGGCGATAAAGTGTATCGTCAGGTAGTAGGTATTCATATGGGCACTAACTGTGCCCTTTAATAGCAGATTTATTTCTATATTGCTATGAATCTCAGTTTATGACCAAACTCAGTAAAGACCCATCATTGTTATATTTAGTTGATACATTCAACAATACCTACCGTTATCTGGATGATATTTTTTCGTTAAATAATCCAGAGTTCTCTAAATATACGTCCGAAATTTACCCAAAAGAACTTACTTAACTAAATCTAACATAAACAGCAGCAGTTGCCCTTTTCTAGATTTAGACATTTCAATTTCTAACGGGAAACTACATACTAAAATTTACGACAAAGAGACGATTTTCATTTCCTATTGTTAATTTTCCATTTTAGACGGCGATGTGCCTTTGGCTCCATCATACGGTGTTTATATATCCCAACTCGTTCGGTATACCCGTGTGTGTTCTGATGTCATAGATTTTAACGAACGTAATCAATGCATCACTGGGAAATTATTGTGTCAGGGATTTCGATACCATAAATTACTTAAAACTTTTACTAAATTCTTTCATAGATACAAAGATTTGATTAGTAAATTTGGCTGTACCTGTAGCAAACTTATTAAAAATGGTATTTCACATCCTACATTTTTCGGTAATCACTATGTGATCCGTGTAAACTCATCGAACCTTTAAACAAACTTATAAGTAAGGGTTATCGTACCAATATTGTAATTAGATCTCTGAATATAGTTTACATTGGCACTAATATCGATTTTGTCATTAGCAAATTAAAACATAACTAAATTGCATCTTCTTTTGAGGTGGGATGTTTAGAGACACACACACGTTAATTTTATCTCTAAAGTAGCTCCTCACTATCCTACTACCTGTCGATACATTTATTTTTGGCATTGCACAAGTCATGTCTTCTCTGACTGTTCATGACGTTAAAATACTAAATCCCTGGGATGTGTTTTAGTTGATTTTAGTCTCTGATGCATGATTTTTATTATTAATTGTTTTGGCTTTTAACTAGCTGTCAGTAACTGCAGTACTCTCAAATCGTACTTTCTCTTTAATTCGACCTGTTGATACTATTTGTAATACATTTTTGTTATTTTATATTAATATGGATCTTGTCTATATACCAGCTTTGATTATTTGGAATATCTACTAATTTTCACTTCTTCATACTACATTTGTATGCACATCAAGATAATTCTCCTTAAATCTGTACAGGGAAGTTTTAGCTAGCTCTAATTTTATAGTTTTATTGTTGATATTCACCCCTTATGTATCTAGTGTTAAATTAGGTATTTATATGACAGACCTTTCTTGGTATTCCTAATTATTGGAAGATTTTATGTAGACAGAAGTAGTATACCTAAAACGACAAAGTTATTTTTCATTTACCTGTATATATTATGAAAACCGTTTTTTTTTTCAAAAGTGATTATTTTCTAAGGGTTAAATATTTCGCGGTGGTGTCTTGCCATGGCTTTGTTTGGACTTGTTTGTTTGCTTTTTGGCCTTGAATGTTTGTCCCTAATATTTTATTAACTATGTATTTACATTCAGGTATCACAGATCGAATTTATTCGTTCATATTCTGTTAATTTACGTTTTTTGATTGAGTTAAGCCTTCCAATTGATATTTTATCGTGTGGTTTTCTATGTTGTGATGTTATACTATTGTTTCAGAAAAAGGGAGAAGGTTTGGTACCATTAAAACGTTTAATCCCGCTGCAAATGTTTGCACCTGTCCTAAGTCAGGAATCTGATGTACAGTAGTTGTCGTTTGTTTATGTAATTTATACGTGTTTCTCGTTTCTCGTTTTTTATATAGACTAGACCGTTGGTTTTCCCGTTTGAATGGTTTTACACTAGTAATTTTGGGGCCCTTTATAGCTTGTTGTTCGGTGTGAGCCAAGGCTCCGTGTTGAAGGTCGTACATTGACCCATAATGGTTTACTTTTATAAATTGTTATTTGGATGGAGAGTTGTCTCATTGGCACTCACACCACATCTTCCTATATCTGCTTATACATGTTTGAAACGTTTCGCCGTTTATTTCGGACATTTTTCTTATCACCTCAATATTCCTTCCATTCCTCGCTTTATTCTTTCTTTTTGGGTTTATTTCCCTCCTCCAGAATTTAAGCTTTATTCTAATTTAGCGTTATAATAAGTTTCATGTGGATATTCAGTAACATCATGTATCTACCATTCGAGTAATACTGTCTACCTCTTCTTCGATCGATAACACATCTCTCTACCTACTACCGTATTCATTTTTTCTATTTAGTTTGTTTGATGTGAAACAACTATAGTTTGTTTTTTTTTTTTTTTTTTTGCAGAGCGGTTAAAAGGTACATTTAATCAACCGATATTGAATAATGGCCATCAGAATCATTTAAGATTTGTTTTATTATGTGTTCTTTTCATATTATTTATTTCTGCTTTATTATGATGAAATCCTAATAAATAAAACATATTTACCACCATCCGAAGCACTTCATATAGGAAAACAGCCAAGAGAAAAGAAATACTCTTTGAATATGTTTCCCCTTATAATGGAATTAATTAATGCAAATTGAATTTAATTAAAAGAAATTAAAATACAACTGCAGTTTTAATAGTTGAAAACAAGTTGTTACGAGGAAAAAAAATCAAAAATCAAATATGGTTCATCTTTGCCTGACGACGCACCTATTATCTTTCCGCTTTCGGAAAAAGTTTACTTTTTGTACCTACTATGAAAAACCTTTTGGTCAAATTGCCATTTAAAACATGTCTAAGTTACTGAATGGATATCTTTGAGTATAACACTTTTCTTTCATTTGCACTTAATATACAAATAAGGAGATGGGTAATGATTGTCAATGAGACAACTATCCACCAAAGTTCAAATAAAGTGGATGTAAGCAATTTACATGTTAAGTTTCTTTGTACATTGTTGTAAACTTTTTAAGGGACGATTAAACTGATAATAACAGATTTAAAAAAAAACTCGTTCATTAAGAAAATAAAAGACATACGTTTTGCAATTGAATAAAAATGGCATTTATAATTGTGACCTTAATGAGTATTCTCTTAACTCTTACCTAGAGTCATAACAATGTCAAGGCTTATAAATCAGTACGTCTGACGCACGTGTCGTTTGCAAAAGACTTATCGGTCGATTTAAAACAATATAAGACATGAACTATTAGCTTCCGTTTCAGTCCTATGTCCACGTTGACACCAATATTTTGCTTTTTGGCTCAATAATACATTCAGACGAGCAGAATAGTCATTTTGTTTGATGCAGAAATATATTATCATTAGCAGACGTTTTAACCCTTGATGATACAGCTTCATCATACAAGGAGAACCCCCAAGCATTTCACACTGTATACACTACAATATTCAATGTTAATTTTTTTTTAATAAATTTTCACCTTTTTCATATTTATATATTTATTGCAGAGCATGCCAATATCTATATCAATGTTTTGCTCAATAAGTGTATTACTATTGTGTTCCAGGAGACAGATTTATAAAAGCAACTTTGCTTGTTTCTGAATCATTGATATTTATTTCAAGTGCATAATATTGTTATCTGATGATTTATATGAATAAATATTGTTTTAACTAAAACAATAAAAAATCAATTACATATCATGATCAACAGAAACCAAAGTTTAAACAGTTGTGCCAAAAGTATTATGAAATTTGTTAATGACAATTAATTGATCACTTCTGTCTATGTTATATAATTTTAAACATTTCTGTTTTTAAGATGCATGCTGTTTTTTCTAGATGATACACATTCTTGTTTTCAAACTTTTAGAAAAATCCATAAAATTAGGTACTTACTTATATAACTTTCGCCTATCTCTTCTAATGATTTTGAATAGCAAATGTATCTGTTAACCTAAAAAGATTGATGGACAAATGAATGACAAATTAATCTTTTGACATTTTGCAAAACAATAATTTGATTTTGACAACTTTGATTGAATGATTTATAAGTTTTTACCGTAATTAGTTTTAGTGACAGTCTTTGTTTGTTATCTCAATTAAATGAAATAATATTTATTATCGGCTATTTGTACATTTTCCTTTAATTCTACAGCCTTATATTTTTTAGATGAAGGACAGCCTAGTCAATTTAGCTATAAAATCACCAAACCTGCAACTAATTGCAACACAAGGTTTTTTCAGTGCAAATTAGAATAAAGACTTGTACTAACAATATACTTAAAATCTACATTGATATAATTTGAGGAAAAGGTTATTTTGGGGTGAAATATGAGGTTTTTAGAGAAAAAATAATGGAAACTGGAAAAAAAGAAAAATTGTTATTTATGGTTACATTTTTATACTTATAACTTGGTGTAGAAAGGAGACTTTATCTTATTAGTGTTTTATGTAGTCCTCTTGTTATAAGTATTAATTTGAAAGTAATTTTGAGGTGAAATGTGTGAATTTTAGGGAAAAAAAACGCTGGAAATGAAGAAAATCTCAGTTGTTAATGTTTACAAGTTTTTAAATGTGATCTTATAGAAAATACTATTTTAGGTTTTTAATGTGAAGTCCTATAGTTATTAATATCAATATTTGGGTAATTTTAGTTGAAATATATGTTTTTAGAGAGAAAAATGCCGAAAACTGGAAAGCGCAGTAATTTATGTTTAAAACTTTTGAAGTGGGACCTTTACAGAAAGTAGTACATACTATATTATGTTTATACTATGAAGTCCTATAGTTGTCAGTATTTAAAAATGGTAATTTTTGGGTAAAATGTGGTTTTAAGAGAAAAATTGCGAAAAATGGAAATAAAAAAGCTCGGTTATTAATGGTTAAAACTTTGTGACCGTTTTGCTGAGTGTGAATTCGCATTGCTATTAGACGTTTCACGGTATTTTTCTATCCAAAATTCATGTATTTAGTTTCGATGTTATATTTGTTATTGTCAAATGTCTTATCGTTTGTAGTTGTAATTCTTACTTTTTTCTGTTCTATTCGTGTGTGAGGGTAAAGATAATTTATCGCCCAGTTCATTTATAGATTTCAGTTTATGTCAACTAAACTTACATTATGTATTTGGTTTTCAGTTTGATTTAGAAGAAATACCGACATAGCTAGATAATACAATTAATTATCTAATTACTAACATAATTTTATATTAATAAGTATTGTTATTTTCATTGTTATTAAATACATGTTATATCAGTATTACAAACCTAATCTTGAATTCTATCCAATTGTTTGGAATTGTTTAGAAATTTATCTGTGACATCATTTTTGTGCGTCCATCAATTTGGCTAACATACAATGCGTTGTTCGGCTTTACTGTTTTTATGTGCTGATCTAGGTTGCTTTACGTATTCGTTTTTATTTAGTTAGTCACCACTTCGGTGTTAACATGTATATCTATCATATGGTCATTTTTATAGATTAACTATTTGCAAAAATATGAATTATTCGAAATACTAAGGATTTTCTTATCCCAGGCAGATAACCTTAGCCATATTTGGCACAACTTTTTGGAATTTTGGGTCATCAGTGCTCTTCATCTTTGTTTGGCTTTCTTTGCTATTTTGACCTGAGCGTCATTGGTGAGTCTTGTGTAGACGAAACACGCGTCTGACGTATTAAATTATAAGCCTGGTACCTTTAATAACTATTAGCTTGTCGTAATGTTCTATCGTATTGTTTATTTGTGTGTTTCTCTGTCCTGTATGTTCTTCCATTTATTTGTATTGTAGTCCTGTCATGTTATGTTGCCATTTTAGTGTTATATTTAACATTGCCATTAAAGCGTGAGGTTTGGCTAGCCACAAAACCAGGTTCAACCCACCATTTTTCTTAAAATGTCCTGTACCAAGTCAGGAAAATGGTTATTGTTATCTCTTAGTTCGTTTCTGTGTGTGTTGCATTGTAGTGTTTCTGTTGTGTCGTTGTTCTCCTCTTATAGTTGATGTGTTTCCGTCAGTTTTAGTTTGTAACCCGGATTTGTTTTTTCTCAATCGATTTATGAATTTCGAACAGCGGTATACTACTGTTGCCTTTATTTAAAATATGACCTTTATAGAAGATAGTCCTTATCATCTTATGAGTTTATATATATATGCATTCCTCTAGTTATCAATATAAATGGTATATAATTTTTAGGTGAAACATGTGATTTTAGGAACAAATTACAAATAAACAATTGACACAGAGATATGTCTCGCCTGTCGACATAAAATTTAGGAAAAGATAAGCTGATGGACAGCAACATTGCTTATTAATTCAAAGTCGCTGGACCAACTAGTGGGTATGGCCTCGAAATGGTTGACAAACTGAGATGTACAGACAGCAATGTAACTTTATAGAAAATATTGTCTAATGTAAGTAGTTCCTATCAAACTAACTTAATAAGAAAACTTAACATTGAAAATTGTTAATTGAAGTCAAAGTCAATGGACCATGACCTAGAGGGCAGGGTCTTGAAAAAATCGTCAAACTGTTATGTTCTGATAGTAATGCAATTTCATACAAAATATCATTGATCTATCACAAGTAGTTCCTATCAATCTAACTTAAGCAGAAAACTTAACATTTGTTGACGCCGTCGCCGTCGCCGGAAAAGCAATTTCTATACCTCGATTTCAGCGACTTTCGTCGCAGGCGAGTCAAAAAACTGAAAATTAAAAAACTTGTTTTTCTAGCTTGATTTAAAAAAAAAATAGAGAATGGAAACGGGAAATGTGTCAAAGAGAAAACAACCCGACCAAAGAGCAGAAAACAGCATAAGACCACCAATGGGTCTTCAAACCAGCGAGAAAATCTGGCAAGCGGAGGCGAGCTTCAGCTGATCCCTTAACAAAATGTATACTATTTCAGCGAAATGGATGCCACACTTAACTTCGAAACATACAAATGAACAAAAATTAAAAAAAAAAAAAAAAACACACAAGACTAACAAAGGCTAAAGGTTCCTGACTTGGGTCAGCAGCAAAAATGCAGCAGGATTAAACATGTTTTGTGAGATCTCAACCCTCCCCTATACCTCAAGCCAACGTGGAATAAACAAACATACAACAATACGCACAGTAAAACTCCGTTTAAAGATGTACGTTTTGTTGAAGTTTGGACATTTTATCTGATGTTTCTGTTATGTATGTATAGTAAACATGTAGATTTACCTGTGTTTATAGTTATTGCAAATGGCTGATATTTTTGTTCGAGCATATTGTTTTTCTTAAATTGTTTAACATTTCATACCGATATAACATGTTACTTTTATTATTCTTCCCTTAGTTTATTTATTTTGAATTTACATTGTATCATAGGTCAAATTTATTTGTTCAGTGTATGTTCAATGGTGTTACTATGTCCTTTGATTGAGTTAAGCTATTTCAGTTGATATTTTATAGTGCGTCTTTCTATGTTGTGATGTTACACTATTGTTTCAGAAAAAGGGTGAAGGTTTGGTACCATTAAAACGTTTAAACCCGCTGCATTTGTTTGCACCTGTCCTAAGTCTGGAATCTGATGTTCAGTAGTTGTCGTTTGTTGATGTGGTTCATAAGTGTTTCTCGTTTCTCGTTTTTATATAGATTAGACCAATGGTTTTCCCGTTTGAATGGTTTTACACTAGTAATTTTTGAGGCCCTTTATAGCTTACTGTTCGGTGTGAGCCTAGGCTCCGTGTTGAAGACCGTACTTTGACCTATAATGGTTTACATTTATAAATTTTGACTTGGATGGAGAGTTGTCTCATTGGCACCCATACCACATCTTCTTATATCTATGTAGGTATAAAACACAAAAATGTTTAATTGAGATTCAAAAATAACTTTAAATCAGTTTGTTTGCTGAGTTTGATTTTGTCATGTTAATTGCTGAAAGAGTTATTGCTCTAGTGTTCTTGCTTCACCATTTACTGGTATTTTTCATTAACTACTTTTACAATATTTGAATTCCATAAATTCACAGTTAAACACATATGACGTGATTGTCGTTATCTCTTTATCAGTTGCTAATTCTATTTAGCAAGCTCTGTCAATATCCACGTTTAATTTCAGATATATACGCTTTTTGAAATTGAAAATATATATTAGTACACTGAATTAACATGAAATGTAGATCTTATATTGTATTGAAGCAATTTCAAGAGCAGCTTTATCAATACAATTATAACTTTACCTCAAGATCTTGAATTTAAAAAGTAATTGTACCAAAATTGTCCAATTCAGAATGTTGAATATGAGATAAACAGGGAAAATGTTATCTTACAAAATTCAGACAAAGATAAATCAATACATCCACGCCATTTTGATTCTTGTTGATAGTTGACAAAATAGAAAGCATACCACACATTTGTATTGATATAGGGTGGTGTTTTCTGACAAGAAAACTATAGGCAGTTTCTGATGATTCATTTGGAAAAAAAATGTCAAGAAGTGGTATACGGAATTTTCTAGATATTTAATGTCCGAGTATTCATACAATCATTAGTCTCAGTCTGAATATATATCACTTTTAAATGAATCGATGGGGTGTCTCCCTGGAGGAAGTGCTAATAGCAACCACGTTTAATGTGTGTACCCTGTAAACATGTATGTGCTGGTCTGAAAAATCGACCAAATGAGACTAACAAAGAACTAACATGAGTTATCTATTCAATGAAAATATAATGACCAAAGATATATATAAAGTAAAGCATTACAAAGTTTATATCTTAGATATCTCATTGACTTAATTTAATAAATGGTAATCAGCTTAAGCCTATCCAAGAACTATAAAAAGATCATGCATCATTCAACATCTGAAAATGAACTAACATTTGTAGTTTAAGTGGGCGACTTAGGGCCTGAGATGACGTTTAAATCTAAAATTATGTCTTCTGTTTTTTTTTTTTTTTTTTGAGTCGTATGGGTTGCTGTCTCATTAACCTTAAATACCTCACATTTCCCTTTATTCGTGAATATACTCTTATTATAGAAAAAGTACTTTAAATACTGTTTCCTGAATGATGACCTGTATTCAACTCATTAGAAGTAAACTCAAAAAATATTTTAATTAAAATACACTTCATGCCAAACTGATATAAATGTTTGGCTTTAATGTTTAGCTTTTAAGGTCCAATAAAGTCTATCAGTGATCTCTTGGTAGTGTGCTTGTGTCAAAAGTGGGAAGTCATGTGTTTGATCGCTTGACAGTCAGTTTGTGATTAATTGAAAAATATTCCCGCTTAAAAAAAAAAAAAGAAGATGTCGTATGATTTCCAGTGGGAAAAACTATCCACAAGAGATAGAAATGATGTGGATGTAAACAACTATAGGTCATCGTACGCCTTCAAAGATTAGCAACATTCATTACATATATAATAAGCTATAAAAGTTCCACACATTTCAAAATATAAAACAATTCAAACCAGAAACCTAATGGCCTCATTTATGTTAAAACAATAAACGGAAAAACAAATATGACAGACAGCAAACAAGATTACCAAATAATTACAGGCCACTGACTTGTGGGTTTGACAGGGTTAAACATGTCTATGTCTTCGAGCACTCAATCCTCCCATAATCAGGGACAGTGTTGAAAAAGCACAACATAAGAACAAATTATACAAATCAGTTGGAATTGGCTCGACTAAAAGATCAACACGGAGCATAAAAACAACTTACAATAAGACACTGAGTACTCATAGCTAGCGCAATGCTAATTACAGCTAACGAATAAATCATATTGACCCAGACCAGAATATACATCACTTCAGATCCGATTAGCACCCAAAGCGAAAAGTGAGATTCAGTGTTACATCTAAAAAAAACTTGCAAAGCTAAGGGTTTATTTGGATAGTCTATCAGTACTGAGATCGTTGATATTGGCTTTCAAAAGCATGAAATTTTCACCTTTGAAAAATATTCAACATTGAAATCATTAAACACTCAACATTTATATATCTTCTCTTATGAACTTAATTGATAGATTCTAAATCTTTTGAAAGACGTTTGTTTCAAAAGGGAAATGGAAAAAAATGCTTGTTTTCTTTATAAGGTTGGGGGAAATAAATACATTACGGACTTTGAATTTCCAAAAATAAGTCTTGCAAAAAAAAAAAAAAAAAAAATTTTATGAAGGACAAAACAAGTTTTTTTCGAGAGAAAAAAAAACCCATTCCCCACCTAACAATAAATTGAACTGTTGGTGCTTTAGACACAGTAAGTGGCAGAATTCTTTTAAATACTGAGTAAGATTATGACAAAAGATGGTTAAATTAATTAAGTATTGTTTACCAATTGTATGTTACACACTAACACTTATATTGGGGAATTAGAATCTTGGATTGTAAAATAGAAGAACACAATCGGTCTATATCTTTATCAAAATATACAAATTTTTAGAGAGGAAAGTGGTTCATTTGTGATACTTCTCTTTTAAACTGAGAAAAGTGTGTGTTATATATTATTTTTACAACTGTTTTCAAAAAGTACAAAACATTTTTGTATGATTCAATTTTTTTCAACTTTTACTACCAAGAGGTTTGACTAATTACACAACTTTCCGCAAAATATATTTTTGTAGATTTTTAGTATGTTGTTCATAGATAGTAACAGACTTGTTTTTCAGAGAAAAACTTTGTGTTGCAATTAGTTGCAGGTTGTTCACCAAATTGACTAGACTAACAGGACGTGATACGTATAGATTATGGGGTTAAAGTCGCAAAATATCAGATTAGGCCACATTGTGATCCTTTTTTGCGAATGAGCGTAGCGAACAATCTAAAAAGTTAGCATTGTGTCGAGCGGCCGGATATTCTCAGAAAACCCACTAATTTGTTTATCGTTCTATTTCTGATATTTTCACTCTCCCATAGACAGTTTTAAGCTTAACGAAAGTAGTCTTGATAACGTCTGCTCACACAAGGTCTGCTCACGTCTCAAGGCCACTTGAAAATTACGGAGCGATTGAGCAGGATGGACGAAATAATAGGCAATGACATCATGTATCAATACAGCAATATCACCTTTACATGTCAATCAGCGTTAATCAACTATCACAACTATGTGTACGTGTAACAATAGTTTCACCAATTAATCCATGTAATGTCATCGTATCGTTAGGATACATTGCTGCTTAAAAGAATTATGACATTCTTTTTTATCATACTGACTTCAACAGTTCGAGAATCAGCTCGCTCTATCGGCTCGCTTGATATTCTTGTTGATAAAGACAGTATCGAAAACAAAACTACCATTATTATTATATACTACATACTAAGTAGTAAATACAAGTAAATTTTATGTGTTTGTCGTTTTATATAGTCATCCGTGATGAAAATGATAGCAGTTACTGTTGCACAGGCTTTATCAAACCCCCAAAATCTGTATATCATCATACGCACGTTAGATATCTGTTTAAAAGTTAAATTGTATAAGATATGGATTTTTTTTTTATTTGATAGCACACACTGTATCAACCCTCAACTTCTAATATAGAGCATTCGGGATTTTACTGGTGTCTCTGGATGGTACGGATGTGATAATGAAAAAAGTCATATACAAATGTAATAATCTCTATATATTACCTCTGTTGTTTGCACAGGTGGTATAACAACTTTGTATTGAAACTGCTCTTCGTCGCTTTGTTTTGAGTCCACAGAAATGTATGGCAGTTCTCGAATAGACTGTACAACTCCTATCAAAACAAATGTGTCCTTCTAAAGAACGTAAGCAATGAATCTAAACACACCATTGTGCAGTTAAAGGTAGAAATATCTTTCTTAACTTTATGTTTTATAACAGCATTGTACTTTTATTACACCTATCCCTCGCTAAACGGTTTCGTCTCATTTGTTTTTAAGTTTTCTAAGATGATCATATAACCAATTTTTCATCATCTACAAATTGACCCTAGCATAGCAAGGGAAGGTTATACAGGATTTGACTCAACAGCATACTTACCATAACATACTCTACAACGACTATGCTTTGGTTATAATCAGCAAATTAAGCCTGGTATATTGGAAAGAACGCTACATGTATATATTCTGGTACTGGAGAGGACATTGCTTTTCTATTTCATTATATTCATATTTAGAAAACCCCGTTCACGTTAACTGCGGTCAAAAACAATTTTATTTTCGTTCTAACAAATTCGTTTCGGGAACGCCATCCCTATAAATGATGAAATAAGGAATTTTTTTTTCGTCCTTGAAAAGGGTTCAATAATGTAATGAATATATTTGTATGAATATGCATCGATATCAATAAAATTAAATAATAATAAACAAAGATATTAATACAAACTTAATCTTAAATACACCTCGAGATTTACATAATATGCAAATAAATTCAATGCTTAGATTCTATTTGGTAAACAAAATGGCTTTTTATTTTCGTTTCGTTGACCGTTGCGCATTGTGTAACTCTCACCTCTTATCTTTAATATTCTTTATATTTTATAAAAGAACTCACCAAAAATTGCGGCGGTGATTAACGTGCACAAAATAAGTGTTTGCTTCATTTTTCGACACCTAAAACATAATAAAACAGAACTTTTATTTTGCATTCGGAGAAAAAAAACGCATGCTATTTATTAACGCAAGCTTGCTGTGATCTATAAATATAGATGAAATATGTGAATCACTAGGCTAAGCATGATTCAAATGATACTACTGTTTAACTTTCAGTCTGATTAACAAAAAAATAGCTATCGCCTACGGAGAATATCCGTTTCAGGTATAAGTTTGATTAATTAAGCAAGACTCCATATTTAGATATAATTTAAAGACCAAAAACCTCCGGAAGAAAGTAGCCAACATAGTTTCCTTAACGTTATGGTAAAGTAAACTAAGTTATGGATAAATTACATAATTAATTTGATTTGATTTTTGGTGTTTTAAGCACCGCTTTTGGGCTATTTCGTGGCGGCCATTTTTTATTGGTGGAGGAAGCCGGAGTGCCCGGAGAAAACCACCGACCTTCGATAGGAAAACTGACAATCCTAGTCAATTAAGATTGGAGTCGAGTGCACCCGCACGAGCGGGGTTCGAACTCACAACCTCAGTGTTGACTGGCTAGTGATTACAGTAGTAACTACTTAGACCACTCGGCCACCGAGGCCCCCTAATTACATAGTTAAGTAAATCAAATATTTCAGTTAAACTATATCCTTAAAATCAGGAATCTATAAATTTACTAGCTACTAGGCAACATCACAAACTGTCGATTAATATTGAATTACCCTATATATATTTCACAATTTTGGAAAGTTATCTAAACAAATCGTTTACATTTTGAAAGAAAGCTTAATGTTTAAAAATATTTATTATAATCACTACATAAACATACACTTACACTTGCGCATCGGTCTCTTGATATGACTATACTGATTCCTCCCAGTAAATAATATAATATTTATCACATGACAGACATGTAACTTGAGAAGGGTTTTTTATCCTTTTTCTAAGAATTACGAAAACAAAGAAACCATCTTATTTATCATTTTAAATTTGTAAAATATTTATTTTGACATATTTCAAGGTAGTTAGTGACAGCCATATTAATAAATACACATCAAATAAACACTCAGGATATCCTAAACATCCTTTTTTAAACAAATACATAATAAAAAAAAATATTCTTTTCAGCAGTAAGAACAAGGGTAATAGATGAACATACAAGCAATATCTTGTTTTTAAAAGTGGTAATGTGATCTTTTCTTTAGGATAATTGATAACATTTGTTTATGTCCTCCTGTATTTGCGTCTTCAAAAGACATAAACACATGATAATCAGGGAAAAGCATATTTTCTTTTTTTTTTTCTTAATATTTATTTTTATGAAGGCATACAAAATATCTAATTTATCATTTAAATTAGAAGGATGTACAAAAGACGAAGGGATCATGTAATGCCCATTTTATTCGGTGGTCGTTTCTCACATCTAAAAATATTTAATATATAATCACGTTCCACATGTAATGCACATGCAATCTTCATGTAAGAAGAATATGTACTTGTATATTAACAAATAACATCCGAACCTTTTCTGATCATTGCTATGATAGCTATATGTTTTTAAAGAGAAGGGGTGCTTATTTAAAGGATTAAAATTGATATTTGTATTCCGTCATCCAAGACTACTTTTAACACTATACTAGTATACAGCCACCTTCACAACTACTGTTGAATGTATTCATCAATATAACAAAATTTCATCTTAATCAAAATAATTATAACAGGGAAAATATCCATTTTTAGATAAAACTATATTGATATAAAAAGAAAACATTTGTTTACAACAAAACAGGGGATTTTTACCTTTCATGACAAACTGTACTTTTTTGATGCCGATTTTCCACTTGTCACATCTAATGGCCTCCCCTTTTTCATAACTTGCACAGTTTCTACATGCCATATGAGGAGCAAAATATTTTTTTACCATAATATATTCGGTTTCTCTTCGACTACTGAGTTTTGTTCCATCTTTGGTATCTCCTGCCTGTTTTCGCTTTTGTTTGTTAGAATCAGTTCTAATGTAAGTTACTTTAAAGAGCATATCTTTTTTCAACACAAGAGTTTTTACAGAGATACAGATACCAGAGATTTTGAATTCTAAAAACATGTACAGTCGTTTATCAAAATTTATAAATGTAATGATTTTCGGGAACAATAAAAATATTAGACGGAATTTCGTATCTTACTTTTTATTGTAATTTTATAAACATTGAAAAATTATGTTCCTATGTATCTCATGATTTCATGTTTTATTCGTTCTTTGTTTTCAATTTCGAGGTTTTGAGCGTTCTTGATAAAGCTAAATATAGAAAAGCGTAGAAGACGCACGTAATTGATATATAAAAGTGTTATTGTCATTTACTAGTATTGGGTCGATACCACTGCTGATGGACTATTACATAGAATATAGTCCCCGATGGTATCATTAGCTAAGTAATAAGTGCTGCGGTACTGACATGATGTATAACGCGTTTCCAAAAAATCTCTGTTGATAAATCAACAAATTATTTAAAACCGAAGCTTCCAACTCCGTAGGGCAAAGTGGACCTTAGATAAATTAAGCTATTCTTTTTGTCATGTACCTCCTCAAGATCTGAATCTTGTACATCCCCAGATTTAAATTTTTGGGGTTTTGAGCATTCTTGATGGAGGTGAATCCAGAAAATCGGACAAAAGAAATTATATAAAGTATAATTTTCATTTAGGAGATGCATAAAATTTGTTGATAACTTTACCTGAATGTTATAGATTCCTTCGAATGCTAGTCGGACGCCTTCAAGATTTGGTGGATTGATATGGAATATCCGTGACAGATGACCAAAAATATGTTCAACTTTCAGTAGGCACAATCCCGTCCTATTATCCTCAATCGTAACCTCAAGGAATGCGACTGTTCGTTAAATTTCTACTTTTCATTGGCAACAAGACGGGTGTCATGACTGCCCCAAACTGCCTATAACCTTCATTAAAGCCTCCCGTCATCAAGTATATTTGCGCAGTTCGTGTTTCTCGTCCTTATGTTTTGTTATGTATTGTGTTGTTAAAGAAAAAGAGGCAGAAGATACCAAAGAGGCAATCAAAACTCACACGTCAAAGAGAAGTCAACATCATGGCAAAAGAAAAAATAAAAAAATAAAAGGAAAAGACGAACAAAGTCTATAAAACACTATATAGAAACCTTAAGACTGAGCAACACAACAGTAACGAAGCACATCTCTAAGGAAAATATCTGATGTATTTTAGTAGCTTCCTCCGTCTCAAATTTAAGATTTATACCTCGAATTTGACAACAGTGATCATCTCAGTACCAGAGTCTATGACAAACGAGACGCTTTCAATTTCGGAATTATAATTTTTCTTCACACCAGCAGCAATATACCAACTCACTTGCGTATAAAGTATACATTTCTCAACTCATACGATATTTTAAAGCTTGCCGCTGCTACTCATACTTTGTAATACGATGTCTGAGCAAAATCTTAATGAGCCAGGTTTTTATCAAAGAACGTCTCTTCCTTTTTCTTAAAAAGTTCACGGAAAGTATCAAGATCTAATAGATAAATATTCTTTAAAAATTAAAAGATGGTTTTGAGTTATAGATTATAGGTGCTGATGTTGTGTATCTGTTTATTTACTTTGCAGTTTTTCCCTTTATTTGTCTTCGTGATATTATGTCTCATTTGGTCGTATACTTTTGACGTCACTCGGAATGTATGCATCCCGCTACCGGGTTTTTGATTTGGGACATTCCTGGTGCAGGTTGGTCCTAAGATGCAATTCGGACGCAAGTGGTTTTTACAGTGTTGTTTCCATTTTTGTCACCCTTGTATTTATATTTTACGTAATTTGTGATTTATCGAGAACAATGTTTACTATTATATACGGTATTTACTATCAACTACAAAACATTTTTATCGGCGTCTTTGTCAATTTACTATCAACTATAACAACTTTTTTTGTTGGAGTCGTTGTAAGATTTTTTTTTATGTTTGTTTGAATTTTTTAGTCAATTGTGTTGAATGCCGGTGGTGTATGTTTACACAGTTTTAGATGCTGGATCCGAAGTATTGTCACATTAACCTATAGTATTATGTTTTTTGTTTGGGGTTGCTCACCCAATTTTGTCAATATAACAGTACTATTAACAAATGTCATACAAGTGGGAGGTTTCGCTAGCTCTGAAACCAAGTTTAACCCACCATTTTCTTCGAAAAATTCCTGTACTAAGTCAGGCATATAACATTTGCTTTCCACTCGTTCTTCCTGTTGATAACGTTTGATTTTTGTCGGTTTTTATGGATTTCCTCTTTTTGAGTTTGCCTTAGAGTTCGGTATTTTTCTCATATTTTTTTGTACATCCAGCTTTCGGTTTTTTGCTTTGGGCGTTCCTGGTGCAGGTGGCTTCAGATGTGCAAATATGAACGCATAAAGTTTTTGTATTGTTGATTACATTTGGTTAACCCACATTTTTTTTTATTTTACTTACGTTTTACTGTATCGAGAAAGTGTGTATGACAAATGTAAAACAGTTCAAGCGAGAAAATTAACGGACTAATTAATGTACAAAATAATGAACGAAAAACAAATAAGATACACAGCATCAAACGACAACCACTGAATTACAGGCTCCTGACTTCGGACAGGCACATACAGAATGTGGCGGGGTTAAACTAGTTTGAAGGCCAACCCTCCCCTAACCTGGGACAGTGGTATAACAGTACTACATAAGAACAAACAATAAAAATCAGTTGGAAAAGGTTTCTCATCAGATGGATACAAATAGAAATACAGCTCACAAAAACATAGAGTGGACGTGGCAGGGTACTTATACATCCCCACAAAAAAAAAAAGACACTAAGTACAGATCTGAGAGTACTTGCAGTAACTGACAGAAAGTTCAAAGCCAATAACATCTAATAAAATAAATCATCCATCTAAGACTAAAATATCAATCAGTACATCTGTTTGGGTTGCTCACACAATTTTGTCAATATAACGTAACTATAAAAACACTGTCATACAATGGGAGGTTTAGCTTGATATAAAACCAGGTTTAATCCATCATTTTCTTTGGGGAATAGCTGTTACAAGTCAGAAATATGACAGTTGTTTTCCATTCGTTCCGTTGGTTGAAAAAACTTTTTTTTTAAGTATTTGTATTATATGCATTATTTTAGATCAAGGGTATTTTTTTAACGTAATAAAAATATTTAAAAAACAAAGGTAGAGTTCAATGGCAATGTGAGGAAAACACGACAAAACAATTCAATTGTCATTTTCCTGTTTGGTACACACACTTTAACTGAGTGAGTGAGTGAGTTAAACCTGGTTTTATAATATGCATATGAACTCAGTGCACTAGTAAAGCCTTAAAGTGGACAATTTAAACCCATCTCATGTGAAAGTGGCTCTTCCGAGTCAGTGTTTTATTTTGTTATATCTTGTGTTTTGTTTTTGTATCGATAAAATATCTTTGAAAGTGTCTTTTTTATTTATTTACCATTTTCTAGACTATGATTGATTTAAAGCTCAACATGTGGGATATACATTCAATTTGGTTTATTGTTAATGGCTGCATGTTGACTCCAGTGTATTTAAACCTTTCTCAATAATAAACTACAACAGTAAACGAAAACAATTATGACAATAAACAATCATAAATTTGAAATTAAACTTCCAGAGGCTGCTACCAGGCGAAGATACTTAAAATTAGCATAAGCGTATTGAACAACAGGAATACATGTATCAAGTTCATCAGAACTAACAATATTAAAAGAAAGAATCATCCAGATATAGAAAAGGGCATTAAAATTTCTATAAAAATAGCTATAAACAAAAGGGAGCTGTTCATCGTCTTGCTACATGTTTACTTTTCTATTGTCTCCACAAATTCCTGATGTTGCCTCGTGGTCGCAAAATGAAAATTCCGGTTGTTGTGTCATACACGCACTTGAACGTTTAAATCTATCTTCATGTTTAAATTCGTAACCCAATTGGATATCAACATTACACATCTCTTGACCATCAGATTGCCTGCAAAATAAATCAGAATTAGGATTAAAAAAAAACATCTCCAAAGATACAGGGAAAATGTATCGAATAGATAGGTTGCATATTTGGTTCAAGAAAATTCCACAGCTTTTAAATACGGTTCACATGCTTTCGAGAATAGGGTCCTGGTAAATTGAAAAATAAAGTTTTGATTGAACTTGGGTGAAAATTGGCATTAATATATTCGCAGAATGATATGCCCCACATTGTATAATATTATAACAAATTAATAGCTTTATATAATATCATCAATATTCGATATGGGCTCTCTATTCGTGTGTTGTAACATTCAAACCGTCCCGGAATATAGTGCATATCATTTACTTCAAAGGGAAGTCTACAACTTTTCTGATTAGAATTTTCTTCCGTGGCAGGAATTTATTTAACTTTTAATTGATATAATGATCTTTTCGCCATCACGAGTTAGTTGACTATAAGAATTGAATATTTATGCCTCAAATGAAAATAAAAATTTCCATTTGTCGAAGCAACAGCCGTGTCTTCCTTTCTACATTCGTGACTAATCACTGGATACAATTTATCACCGGATTTCTCTTGCCATGAACAACAAAATCGGTGATACTAGTAAAGAAGGGACTGGTTACCCTTTTAAGGCATTATCGTTTATCGCCGAACTATGTTCTGGTTCTAGCTGATTTTACATCTTATTTATAATGATCTGTTACTTGTAATTGATTTTAATGCATTTGACCCATGAATTCAGCAGTGGCAAAGTAAATCTTACCGGATGCAGCTAGTGAGACAGTAACAAATAATACTTCCGGAAGACCTGCCGTGATCGAGTTCAAACTCATTTTTTGTGGCGTTCTTTGTGTAGTGTTTTGCGGACTGTTTTTTTTTTTTTGTGTGTTATGGTGTTGTCGATTTTTCATGGCTTTTTAGTGACCATAATTTAGGAAATGGTATTTGATATTTAAAAAAAAAAAACCGATCTCATTTATTACAATGTTGTTAACATACTTGTTAAATTCAGTAAACATTATTAATAACGAAACACCTATTGAATTCTGTAACTATAAAGAACTTAATCTTACCCGAAACGAACTGGCTTATTATCTTTGGTGATAAATAAACACTTTGCAGCCTGCAAATCAAAGTAGTGTACAGTTAAAAGGTTCATATTTTTATAATTCCAGCTTTGTAATAATAAAAAACGAATCATATATAATCATCTTGAAATAATTTATCACTTTTAAAAAATCGGATTTACACTCTCTTGGAATTTGTTATATATTATTTGCGTGTACTTAATTATCTATATTTCAGAGATTCACATTTTTTCTGATCATCAAAATTTTATATGCTACTGGATTATGAACAAAACAGCTTTTTATGTATATATATTTTTTTTTATTTTGAGCACATATTTTAAACCATTAGAATACAAACTGTATTGTCTTATATAATTAAAAGTGTGTCATAGAATTAGAAAAGTTTGACCAGACTATTATAGTAGTTTTGAATTTTCATTAAAAACGTTTGTTCATTGTATTCCTGTTGATGAATTTCTGAAATTTTGTTTCATAGTCGTTGGAAAGGAATATTTCGTTAACGATTGGCATGTCTGATGAAAGTTCTCCGTTCACCGCTAATTCACATACTTAGTGTCTGTTACTTTTGTACAACTGATTATTTTCGGTAATTTGCAGCGAAAACGTTTAATGCCTTCTTACAGCATGAAACTGCTATGCTATCTGAATGCACACTACTAACATCCAAACATGATGAAAAAAGTACGGATTATTTATCATGTAATTGGTACAATCACGGGATCAAAACTTGATTAAAATTCTGTGTGGTTTGGTTGTTTAAGTTTATAATTATAAATGATATAGTCTAAAGACTTTTTTCATTTCCGAAACAAGTTTGGTCTTCGTTAGAAATGTCCTTTCCATTCATTTTGTTAGAATTGAGGCTTTAAATCCTAAAACCTGCTTTACAATTTTTCGAGAAGTACATTTGTTAAGAAGAGTGATTTAGGCATATTGTGTAAGCATCCAAAATATTATTCTATATCAAGCATATGTTTAGATTATATAACTGTAACCCCTGAGAAATTTCAGCATAAAGTATAAGTTGATAGCACAATACATCAATCAAATAGTGTCAAACATGAAGGATGCACTTATTACTGACTTGGTCGAAATAGTTGCTTTTTCTTTTCAAATTTTTGTTACATTTTAGCAACTCAGATGAGATAACAGGAAAACAATTCAACCGCCTTGGAAATGAAACAATAGATTGTTCCCATAATAATGATAATTGAATGCTTTGGAAAATGTTTTGATTATAATCAGATCATCAAGCCCAAATAGGTCCTTTAATGACGAAAAGTGATGATAGAATTTCAAAGTTCACATATGGCGTTGTTAAACTGTAAATATCTGTAAAGATGAAATGTTTAGAATAAATTCAGGTGAATAGCACAGCCTCTTTCATTAGCATATTATGTTTCTTACCAGAACATCTCCTTGTCGTACGTCAATAGCCCCTCCAGGTACTGGTACCAACACCTGTAAAATGTCTGTCGTTTTTAAAACACTGGAGTCAATAAAATTGTACTAAATCTTGTCTCTCTTAAAATAATTTTAAATATAACATTGAAAGCTTTGTCTTTATTCATTAATCTTCTGGCTCTTATATATTGTACCTGTTGTGATCACTGATTACGTTTTTTATATTTATTATAAAAATCTTTGATTATCGTAAGCAAACATGCTTTAATGTCCCTATTATTTTTGTATTAATTTCTGATTATTCAAGGAAATAAAACACAGACTCAACGTACACTTATGAAGCTATGGTCGATCGTATGTGTATCATATCTTAGTTATTAAAGTCATATTTAATATTTTGATGTCAGCATTTTTCATATAAAATCAAATTTTGATAAATATCGGATAAAAAATTACATCAGTAATAAGGCATTAGGTATTTTAAAAAAATTACTACAATAGCAAAACAAATATCTATATATATCCCATGTGAGAAAACTCCATTTGAGTGACTGTCGTTGGTCGTCGTCTGCCTTGTTTTTCACCTGATCCCTTGAAGTATCAAAAACAGAAAACAGAACGGAGCTTTGTCAGATAAGCGGAGCGTGGACATATGATCTTATTTTAATCAGATTAGTTTATATCTGTATACATAAATAACCTTAGCTTTTCCTTGTGTTAACTGACTGACCATTAAAGTCCAAGTACCGTTTCGAACTCTATACACATCAGCCATATATCCTATTTAAAATAAAAATGTTTTAAATAAATTTGCAACTAGAAGAAAAATATTACTATATTTTACCAATCCATAAGAACAATTCCAGCAACTTTGGTCTGACCATAGAAGACATTAGGAACAAGACTGCAGTCCAGTATTGTTTGAAGTTTGTGAAAACATGTAGTTACGATATATAATATTTTAATTTGTCCTTGCTGTAAACGGTACAAATATAGCTTACGATTAATAATTATTAAATGAAACTGAATAAATAATATCTTTCAGAATTGTAAGAAATTCCAACCGCTACTTTTACTCACCATAATGATGTGTATGAACTTGAACCGCAAATGCAACAACGTCTGGCTTACTCCAACGACATGCCACTTCAGCAAAATATCCTATATTTTAAAAATGATATATACGGAATATAAAAGAAAGGATATGGGGTATCCATCCATGACACAAAATCAGTATATACTCAGCACAGCAAAAAACACAAAAAGCAAAGGAACAGCTGTTATTCATCTCAAAGTCATAGTGAGGCCTTCAACACGGAGCAAAAAAAAATCCCACCTCACTACAAGTTTAGGACGGTCCCTAACACCGGTTTGAGCGGAATTCTTTGTAAACTGACGATCACGCCGCAACTGTGAATTGAAGAACAAAGCCATAGAGTAATATCAATTAAAAAATCTGGCATCTACCTTTATGTACCATTTATCAATATGTCATAGTTTTGACTGAAGGAAAGCAAAATTTGCAAATATCTGTTACCGTGAACTTCCTCAGTAGAAATTATTATCAAAAATATTACTGACTGATAATCAATCACAACAGATAAGTCGTCATGTATAATGATATTTTTAGTTAGTACTAATATAATCTATGTTAACAGTTTTAAATGTTTTCAAACAAATTCTGTCATCCTAAAAGTTAGTTATGCTTGTGGACTTTTTAAACTAAGAACTCCTTTAGTCAAATACTGCTTCTTTTTATCTTATATGAAAATATAAAAATTAAAATTGTTTATGGATACTTACATGTAAATACGCTAATCCCACCTATCTACTTACATACACCCAATATGCGTTTCTAACCTCTCGCAACGTTCAGTTTATCACCTCTAAATAATACACATTTTTTATCTTGTGTATCATGCACTTATTTTTGTAACGTAAGACACATTCTGAACTTTTAAATATATTTGGGTGTGGGTATTTTTATTGTTACTTTTAAATAGGTGTATATAGTTTTCAACACTATATCCACAATTAATGGAGGATAATACATGTAACTGAGCTGGTTGACACTAAAGGGGAAAGGCGAAACATTTTTGCCATAACGAATACAATTATACAGAGTTAATTGAAATATTGTAGCAATAATAGACACAAATGAATGAATATGAGCAGAAAAGTCACAAATCACAATCAAAAGGAAATTATTAGTTTCCCTTTACACTGTAACAACGATAAATAAAACTTACCCTTTTCTTTGTTGGCGGGAATAAATCCGTCAGTCAGCAGTAAATGACTTTGATAGTTGTATTTCGTGCTGAGTGATAGAAAAATACGTATACATTAAAGTGAAGGAATTCTTCATAAGAAAAAGGTATTAATAGAAATCTCTCTTCATAGCCTTTTTGTTTTCAACTAAAATGGATTAGCCAAGAAACATTCTGCAATTCGATTTTGCATCATGGCTAATTACTGGATACAAATTCAACTACGCAAAGCCCACAACTTATCATATTTGTTTTTCGTTTATTGTTATGTACATAAATCAGGCCGTTAATTTTCTTGTTTGACCTGTTTTACATTTGTTATTTCGGCCCGGCCCTTTATAGCTTACTTTGTAGTATGACTTTCGCTCATTGTTGAAGGTCGTAGGGTGACCTTTAGTTCTACCTCATTTGGTCTCTGGTGGAGAATGGTCACATTGGCAATCATACCACATCTTCTTATTTTTATATTATGATGCTATAATTGAAAATTGAATTTTTCATCAGATGCACAGGTTGACTGACTATCAGCAAAAATTAAGCAGAGTCGCGTCTTAAAACGAATTGAAGTACTTACGGAGTTTTGATAAATGTTAACGTTACATTGATTAATGGATAATGAGCATCTGAAATATAAAAGATAATTGATCAAACATTATGAAATCATTGATCATTCATTATACTTTGAATATGTATTATTTTCATTCAGTAGTTATGATTTACTGTAAGCGTTTTATGTAAAAAAAAAAAATTTTGTGATATTCCATAACGGTTCACACCGGATATCCCGATTTTAAATCTAGGTAAGGATCCGAATCCGGAGGAGCAATGACACGAAAAATACAAACGGTGAGTAAATTAAATCTAGATTCGATTCCCACAGAGGATTAAGCCAGATTTTACCTACCCACCTGATTTTACCTGTATGTTTCGTGTAATTTCTCCTCGGGGGTTCGGATCACTCTGCGAATTTCGGATCGGGATACCTGGTGTGATAATTACATGTAAACCTTTTCGTGCTTACGAAACATTTAACAGGTTCTACAAATAAATCGTTTATAAAATACAACTATTTGCTAATTGATGTAAAGTTCTAAAAACCAAATGTACTTAAAAAAAAATGTTTTAGTACACTGGTTGTCTTTTTTTTTTTTTTTTTTTTTTTTTTTTTTTTTTTTTTTAGACTTATTGCAGACCTTTTAGGAACGCCATATAAAAATATCATAAAATAAACTTTAATACCGATAACTGCTGCTTTAGTGTGCATCTCAAAAGTAATATGCCTCATTATTGTTGAAAATCCGACTTTAAGTGATACGTCTAAAAAAAAAGACAGAAATATATATTTTGTATGATAGCACTATAGATAAAAATGAAAAAAGAACAGATAAACACGTACTCAATGGAATTTATGTCAATATCTGTAAACAGAAAACAACTTACGTCAATATACAAATGCATTGTCATCAATAAAGATAGTAATCACACAAAGTACAAAAAGCGCAGTAAGAGCAGTGACGTCGAATATTAAAGCTTTATAATAATACAAGCAGAAAATCTATCAGTTATGATACTAAGTAACGGAAAACCGACAACATTGCCCTAAGGGTAAACAATATTAATAATTAAAAGCACTAACTGTGAGTTCAAGAATACTGTTTTTGGATCCAATATAATAATTTCTTCGATCTTCAACAAGGTTGACATTTCTATCGATTTGATATGTTATACGTCACGAGTAACTAGAAGACTGATATCCAAAAGGGGAAATGCTTTTTCGTATTAGGATTTGATCGTGAAAGTTTAAATGGAAATTTTGAAATAATAGGATTATGTGTACTTAACATCTATCAGTCTTATCAATACCGATAATTAAAAGTCACGTATTTTGTTGTAAAATATCGGATGAATATTGTTTAAATGAAGACAAACATCAAATGAAATACTAAGACCTCTTCAACATATTTATTATTGACTTTCTTCCTATTAAAACCCATAAGAAGATTTTCAACGATACTTAGTACACTATAAAACATTAAGACGTTCCCCGATGTAAATTCAGAGACTATATATATATATATATATATATATATATATAATGCACAACGATACTAATATATATATATATATATATATATTTATATATATATATATAGTATATCGTTATAAAGTATCGTCTATTCTAGACGATTAAAAATTATATTTATATATATATATATATATATATATTGTTGTTGATAAAGTGTCTCGTATCCTCTCGGTTAAAGTTGGACATTGGTGGAAGTTCATCACTGATCATACGCCTGTCAACACTGAGGTTGTGAGTTCAACAGGTGCGTTCGATTTGGCAACCTGCTCTTCCTTCACTAATGAAAACTTGCCGTCATGATATAGCCAAGAGTGGTGAAAGTGGCGTTTAATATCTACAATCAATCAATATCAGGTAAAGATGACAGTTTTATCCGTTATATAGTAAGGTCATTTTGGATATTATTACTACAATGCTTTATATTTGTCATCCGAAACTTTTATCTACAATGTGCCGGTTGAGGGTTCCAGGAACACATTTCGTTCATACATTAATATGGATAATATGTTTTAAAAATAAGCTTTTACCTTTAGGAAACCTCATTAAACCATTTTCGGGTCTGTAGTAGTCATCAAAAAAATAAACGCCTACTGCACCTCCTTTACAATATTTTCTAGTCTTCGAACATTCCCTACAATAATGTATAAAAAATGTCATACAAGGTTTCCTTTTCTGTAATAAGAATCAATGTACAATTACTGATGTTATATGCTAGGCGCCGTTTCTACAAAGTAGTCCATTCTGGGTAATACTTCAAAACGTACACCAAAAAGTTGTCATTATAAGAACGCCGTTCTAAGCAATGGATAAGTAATTAAAAGTGTAATGCGTTTTCAATTTTTTCTTTCGGAGAATGAAATTACCCTTTTCCCTTTTAAGTTTATATAAATGGTGATAATTCATATTTGCATTTAGTGTACATAATTTTCTATGTAATATTTCATGCAGAAAGAATCAAACCAATAGCGTAGACTATTACTCTGTTATTGGATTTTATGTAATATCGCTTGAAAATTACAACTTCATCTGTAGGTTAATATGATGTGATTTTTTATTCTAAAGTTTAACTATTTAATAATTGTATCAAATAGCCTTCGTATAAATAAATATCAATTGTACTTGCAAGCTCGTGAAATATTTGTGCTTATTCATGTAGTGTACGTACATTAACACAAAGTGTTAATTTTAGAAGAAAATGCATTGTATGATTTTGTATTTGTTTTATTTTTTTCAGAAATGAATATTCAAAAAGAGTTTCCATGGAGCAATAACTGTTTAAAAGTGTTGTGGTTTTACAATAAATGATTAATCGTTGGTTTCTTAACGTCCAGTGGCAAATATTTCCTGCATATTCAGGACGATGATTTTACAATAATACTTGTATCTATGTTTAATGGATGATAGAAAAGCAGGAACAATAGAATTCTCTCGGCTCATCGATTCAGTCTTTCGGAAATTCACTCAATTTTACTCATGACATATCATTTATTTCATAGTTAAAAGGGTTTCTTTGTAAAGTGAATATATATTCCGTATTAGAAAGATATTCAGACTGTAACATCTTACCATGGTTGATGACTTGCAAAATCTTCAGGTTCTTCACAAAAACCTAAATCAGCATGATGAACAAAGTCGTGATTAATTTCAATTAAGGTGCTCACTGCAAAGTAATAAAAATTGAAAAGTATAATTATATTTAAAACATGGCAGTTTATTTGAATTTCTACTGAGACGTAACTCTGTCTCAGAACAGAAATAAGGTAGAGAACATAGGGGCCAATATCCACATGCTTTCCTTATATAAATCAAAACTAAGGTTGCAATCCTTTTAAGTAAAGTTGACAGTATACGTTATTAAGTATTTGCTCGAAAAGGACCATTTCAGATATTTGTTTTCTAGCGTTATATATTTTGACTCCCAAAAGTTTTGTTCTCGGATTCACCTGATCTATTTCTAGGAACATGGCAAGCATCCACATTAATATGTTTGAAAGGTGAACACATTTATTGTGTAGAAACTGAATACAGATTTACTCATTTCTTAAATAGGAGTGTAGGACCTTTTTTTTTTTTTTTTTGGCAACACTCATTTTTGTCACATTATCTAAAACATTCTGGACATCTATATTGTTCAAACACTTACAGACATATACTTCATCAAGTTCTTCCAAATATCTTGTGTAGCAAATATACTGGTCGGGCTTGAAAAAAGATGAAATTATGCAATTACTCTTTATAGACATATAAAAGATTGTCGATCAACCAAAAAACGTTATATATACAAATCAATGCGCCTTACTAAGTATGTTAATATTGTAATATATGGACCATAAATAAATAAATTAATAAAACATTGTCCATCTAAATACTTCAAACGAAGATATTCTATCTTTACTGAACTATCCTTTATGACAACGAGATCAAAGTGTCTTTACACATCATTTATAACGTTAAACCTATTTACGCATTTGTAAGTATGATGAAAGGAGATTCGAGATCCACACGAATAAGACACAGACACTTGCCTCTGAAAAAAAAATACCTATATTAAAGTATATACTAGGTGTTTTTTTTCAGAGACAAGTGTCTGTGGAAAAGAAAAACAATCAAAATCGCAATATAATTTTAAAAGATATCTTGTACATTGCAAACTATTGATGAACCACATATTCATTATAAATATGCTAACGTGCTTTTAAGAATAAGAATGTCGAAAATTGTTACTCTTTCGGTTACATTCTACCGGCAACGTTTTTACCGTTAAAGATGATACTCAGAATAAAATCGTTTGCGACTCCAGATTGAATGATACAGGGTTGGAATTATTTTAAATCAAATGCTTATTCATTTAGGTTAGAAAATTCAAATCTAACAAAGTGTTGAAATAATATTCAATGTATTTACGAAGAAGTCATGAAAAATTTGCTTTTCACATAAAATGAAATGCATTTTAGGTTAACTTTTGCCGAATGGTCATAAACTTTTTGTCTCTAATACAACGCTGACATTTCTAGCAACAGGAACTGCTACCATTTTTTCTAGTTTATTTATTCTTCAAGAAATAAAATATGGAATACTACTGGTACCTTATGGAAAATGCATTACAAATTATTGCGCTCTTGTAATCATTTACATCTAGCTACAGGCTGAGCTTTATATACCCAGGTTCGGCTTTTGAATAAGTACATGCTTTGTAATTTCGTTAAGTTTACTCTAACACGATTATTTGGAGACACCTATAAATAAGGGTCTGGATGGGGTACACATAATAAAGAACAATGGGCATAATAGATATCATACACGTTATACATTAAACCGATTAATATACGTACCTCAAAGAGATGTAATACAAGTTATACATAAATCCAATTAATACACGTACCGTGAAAGAAATGTCGTACACGTTATACATTAAACCGATTAATACACGTACCTCAAAGAGATGTAATACAAGTTATACATACATCCAATTAATACACGTACCGTGAAAGAGATGTTGTACACGTTATACGTACATTAAACTGATTAATACACGTACCGTCAAAGAGATTTATTACACGTTATACATTTATCCAATTAATACACGTACCGTCAAATAGGTGGCATACACGTTATACATTAATCCAATTGATACACGTACCGTCAAAGAGATGTCATACACGTTATACATTATCCGATTAATACACATACCGTCAAAGATATGCCATACACGTTATACATTTAACCGATTAATACACGTACCGTCAAAGAGATGTCACACACATCATACATTAGGAAAAAATAAAACTAATAATCACATCTTAGAATACAAATAGGTACCTACTTCATTTATTTTAATAGATGGAAACGGTAACTTCATTTTATAAACTTCCTGTCCATTCTCTCCATAATGAGCTGTTATATATGGTATCTCCCTCACAGCTGTTACTACAAAAAAGTGAAGATACAGTTATTACATTATCGATTTTACTAGTCCTACAATATAACTTAAAGGTTCAGCATTGATAATAAAAAAATATTCGATAAAAAACATTGAAAGCGAACAATATGGACCTACAAAAGCTTAATTATTATATTATAGGACTACGTTTTTACTATCATAGGAAAACACAACATTCAGAAACATGTCATCGTAGACAATGGTATGTTTTAAATGCATATCAGCAAAATATTTGATTTTATTATAAAGAAAACGTAATTATAAAATTTCTATAAACGTTACGCCGCTTTCGTGTAAAACTTCGTTTAGTACAACGTGACTAGATTCAGAAACGTTCATCCCATAAAAAAACAGCTATGTTACTTTTTCACCGGGCGAATATTTTCACTAGCATTTTATTTAGTAAATATTAAAAAAACGAAATGAACACTTATAAATTTTATGCGTCCAAAGCGCTTTTCGGGATTCATCTCATAAAGCTTGATTTGGAAATAAAATTATTCATTCTTATATTTTCTTACCTGCTGTAGTTAAGATAAGAAGTAAAATACCGAATTCAATCATATTTGGAAAGTCTGACAAAAACTCTAGTTTAACCAGTATAAAATGTTTGAAAACATTATTTTCTTTAATGTGTTCTGAAGGACGGAGTTTCGAGAAAACCGCGTCCTTATGTTGATACGCTCAGTACAACAAAAATACAGGATACGAATTACGTTATTGCTTACCTTAGATGTAAATGTTAAGAATAGAACATGACAACGTTTGACATCGCCAATGATCAAATTCATCAATGTCAAAACTAACAGAGGCTACGAGTACAGATTTTGAGGGGATACTTTGTTGTATGAGAAAATAGTATATCACTTTCATTTTAGTTTATCATTTTCGTATAATAGAATCTTTTCAAAAAACGTTTGAGATACAATATATTCATGGTTAAAAAAAGACGCTTCTGAATTTTGGTTTTTTTTTTTTGGGGGGGACTATTTTAAATTTTCTGACAGATTTATATTAAAATATTAATATAACATATCGAGGACCCTTCTCAATAATGTGTAGTATACCAATTTAAATTTACCCCGGCGCAATGAGTACAAACATATGAAAAAACAAGCTAAAAACTAAACTAAACATTTGTAATTTCTTAGTTGAAATACCATCATAACAAAAGCACTATACTATAATCATCGACTAACTAAATATATTATGGCCCGATATGATCTCGATTTTGGAATTAAAAAAAGATAACAATGATGCCCTGAACTATATATATTATATATCAGTATTGTTAAAACTTTTAACACTGAGGAAGGCCATTTGTTGAGCCGAAATATTTGCAATTATTGTATAATTTATATCATCTGTTCAGTTTTTCCATCTTTGTGCGATGATATTCAACACTTTTTAGTGTTTTGTTTTCCGTCTATTTATCGGTATTGTTACACAATCTTTTAGACTCATATAATTTTCCCTGTTTGTGTAGTATTGTCAATTTTGATGATCCAATACCTATTAAGTTTACTGGTTGGTAGATTCTTATAGACTCTATATATATAAACAAGTCTAAATTGAAAACAACGTTCAAACCTATGATTGCGTTGAATAAAAACCGCAATTTTTATACGTGTGCATGCACAACAAATTTCTTTCTAGAGGGGTCTAAATACAGCACAAACAACATTTTCCAAAAGACCAAAAAAGTGAAAAAGTATATTTTAACAAAACGCATTTGATATATATATACTTATTAGGTGGGGCTTGTTCGTAATTTGCTGCGAATATTGGAGAGTTTCTCTCACCATCAGTGACTACGATGAAAATGACATTAAATCTTTTTGAACTGCTGTTTGTTTGCTAAATATGAAAGGGGAAAGTATTCAAGGTTATTAATGTTTATACATGTACATAAATTTGTCTACAACATAGCACGATAACATGTCCTTACATTTTAGATTAATTTACCAATTTCTTACAGCTACACGAAGAAACAAGGAAGTCATTAATTATTTTAACAAACAGTAAAAAAAAGAAAGAAAGTCGTAAAATTCAATTATGTTAACAAAAACAACATCAGGCAATAAATCATCACGTGTAATATTTGGTAGAATCATACGATAAAATATCACAGAATTAGGTAGGTACTAACCACAATGTCTGTAATGAATCATCATGTTTTTATCCGTATCTTTTTTTTAGAGTTTTTGTATATATAAGTATAAACTTGACTAATATTGAGCATAATCTACACATCAAGATAAACAGTGCATTGAGGCTGATTTAACACTGTGTTACCCTCTTTATTCTGTTAACAATGAATTCCAGATCACTGCTTTGTTTTTGTGCAATTTTGATTTGTAAGTATATTTTTACTTTCTTTTTCTACGATTTTTGCTATAACAAATCAATAACTGATTAAAAGAAAAGTTGATTTAAAAAAAAAATTCTCTTGTAAAATGTCAGTTAATTAGAAGGGTCATGGTTTCAAACCCCGGCTGAGTCAAACCAAAGACTTTAGAATTGGCATTTGCTGCTTAAGCACGCGCCATTAAGAAGTAAAAGCAATGACTGGTCGGCTAGGAGTCAAAATAATGTATCCGGGAAGGGTGAAATGCCTTTCTGCTGACTGTTACCCTGTGAACTAGCACGTTAAAATTCCGGCTCAGCGTGTCGATATATATTGAACAAAGCAGAGATCATATTCATATCGCATTAACATGTTTTCGTCCTGAATATGCATTTAATTTGCCACTGGACGTTAAACAGCCATTCATCTATCCGGGTCTTCGGTCTTTTGGAAAAGATTTATACACGTCTAAACATGTAGCAACTTTATGACAGACAATCCCGCTGAGGGAAGAACAAAAATTTCCTATTGCAAATTTGATGATCTAACATTGTTGGGCTAAATTTGAGACGAATTATATATATATAGCTCCCAACGTTGCAGCGTATTTATGACTCCCTGATTTTCTTATGTTTGGTTTAGGCGTTTTTAATGAAGGTCAATCGAGAAAAGCGCCTCGGAATCACAAAATTTATAAAATTTATTTCATAAAATGAGTAGTGTTTTAATTTTTCAAGTTAACTCTACTTTTAACATTTTACGTACAACTATATCTTATATAAATAAATAGAACAGCAATTCTAGATTTTAACTTAAAGTTTGAAATGCAAATTTTGTACTTTATTCTACATTTATATGGTTCGTGATAAACATTTTTTACAGTTAATGTATTTTACTTTAAAAAGATAGTGAACAAAATATGAAATGATAAAATCCTAAACTAAAACTATGATTTTAAAAATCTAAAGTAGAACTACAAAACTTACATTTGAAAACACATGTATCATAATTATTCAAAACGTTCATGATCAGGCTATGGCATTTTTTTTCCAGTTGTTATTCATGCTGTTAACTCCATTCCACTGGGTTTAGAAAATGGTTTAAGAAAGAAACGTGAAGCTGTACCATCTGTTAAATCCGTCAACGTCGATTTGGAAGATGGTTTGAGAAAGAAACGTGACGCAGTACCGTCTGTCAAATCAGTCAATGTCGATCTAGAAGATGGTTTGAGAAAGAAACGTGAAGCAGTACCGTCTGTCAAATCAGTCAATGTCGATTTAGAAGATGGTTTGAGAAAGAAACGTGAAACATTACCTTCTGTTAAATCCGTCAACGTTGATTTAGAAGATGGTTTGAGAAAGAAACGTGAAGCTGTACCATCTGTCAAATCCGTCAACGTCGATTTAGAAGATGGTTTGAGAAAAAAACGTGAAGCAGTACCGTCTGTCAAATCAGTAAATGTCGATCTTGAAGATGGTTTGAGAAAGAAACGTGAAGCTGTACCGTCTGTCAAATCCGTCAACGTTGATTTAGAAGATGGTTTGAGAAAGAAACGTGAAGCTGTACCATCTGTCAAATCCGTCAACGTCGATTTAGAAGATGGTTTGAGAAAGAAACGTGAAGCAGTACCGTCTGTCAAATCCGTCAACGTCGATTTAGAAAATGGTTTGAGAAAGAAACGTGAAGCAGTTCCGTCTGTCAAATCCGTCAACGTCGATTTAGAAGATGGTTTGAGAAAGAAACGTGAAGCTGTACCTTCTGTCAAATCTGTCAACGTCGATTTAGAAAATGGTTTGAAGAAGAAACGTTAAGCCTTAGCCCTATCTTACCCCTAAAGTCGATTAAGAGTAAAGGCTACTAGGAAATTCATTAGTTTCACTTACATAAAATGACTTTTGTGGATGTTGATCAAAATCAAAATAGCAAATGACAGAGGGTTGAATTTATTAAAAAAAATCAAGTTTCATCCTTGAAATATTAAGTGCTTTGAAATAAGATGAGTATCGAATATGTTTATACAGAAAAGACCTGTGTAAGACATTTTTTTAAAAATTTTTGTTATATATAAATCTTAAAATGAGCTGTATTAAACAGTGTTATTTGATCACGCTTACGGTTTGTACTCGGTATTTTAAATTTCAATGTATACGTATACGTATTCATTTCATGTTTTTTTTTTTTTTTTTTTTAATTCTAGATGAGTACGGAAATTGAACAAATGAGTGTGCGTGTAGCTATTGAATTCCACAGCAATGCAAATTTATATCAATGTACAATGTACTTATATGTATCAACACATGTGATCTCGCTATTAAATTTGTTGATACGTCAGCCTAAATGTTAATCGTTTAATAGTCCTTTTATTTTGTTTTGTTGATTGTCTTTCTTTTTGTTTTAATTTGCTTGGTTTTTTTGGTTATTTTTTTAATAATATTTGGTTGTTTGATGTTTGATTTTGTTTCTTGTATGTTTATTCATTGCATAAGTCAACCAGCTGAGCTAAGTATAAGGATTCTTGTATTATGAAAATGTGAAATCATTGAAAATCTAAATCAAATAAAGTCATGCTGAGAAAACTTAAATATACCTTTATTACTACAGACAAAAGTCAACCTTTCCGAGTTTCAGAAGTGGAAGGGGAGGGGGGTTGGCGCCAGCAAACTAGCCCAACCCCTTCACATTCTATTTGTACCTGTCCCTAGTCAGGATCCTATAGTATAGTGATTGTCGCAGGTTCATGTCTGTCGTATTTGTTTTTCGTAAATTGTTTTGTTATGAATTAGGCCGTTAGTTTTCTCAATTGAATTGTTTCATATTTTTCATGTCGGGGCCTTTTATAGCCGACTATACGGTATAGGTTTTTCTCATTGTTGAAGGCCGTACGGTTGCCTATAATTGCTTACACCCACTTCATTTGAACTGTGATGACTAGTTGTCTCATTGGCGATCATACCACATCTCCTTATTTTTATATAGAATTGTCTAACTACATATGAATAAATGAGATGTGGCGTATACGTAACCAAAAAAACACAAATACTCAAAAAAAAAACCTGGAGATCAAGGTGTCTATATGCGCACCAAAGTCGGCCAGACTATTGCAATATGGAATAAGAAGACTCTGTCTAGATTTCTGTAGCATTGAATCTTAAAATTTCGTGTTTAAAATATAGAAAAACACTAATGCGTACATTCTGTACTACAGAACTCATATAGTTGTATTCCTAATCTGGAAGGTCTTTAAAGAAGAATTTTTGCAATAACGACAAGATTTCTGATATTTTTTTGCACTCCTTTCTCAAATTTTGAAGAAGAGTGCACGCTAGTATGGTGATATATAATATATTACACTCTGTAAATTCGGCCCGACAGTCCCCTAGTTTTATCGTGTCAGTCCCCTATAGATTCATCAGCCTTGAAGCAAGTGTTTAAACAAGTTAGATTTAAGTTAAATATTCTTAAACGGGTTTATAATGACTATTTATCTATTCCCCGAATGTGATCTTCCGAATTAGACTTATCAACGGGGTTGCACTTACATGAGCAACACGACGGATGCCACATGTGGAGCAGGATCTGCCGCATATAAATTATCCTTCAGGAGCACTTAAGATCACCCCCGGTTTTGGTGGGGTTTGTGCTTCTCGTTCTTTAGTTTTCTATGTTGTGTCTTGTATACTCTTGTTTGTCTTTTGGTCTTTTTCTTGTTTTTTTTCCATGGCGTTGTCAGTTTGTTTTCGACTTATACGTTTGAATGTCCATTTGGTATTTTTAGCCTCTTTTTAGAAACTTATTAATCACAAAAATGAAACATTGAACAAACCATGAAAATGTGGTCAATATCAGATATACCCCAGCAGAGGGATATTTACCCTATATACCAAATATATTTTTACCTATCACTTACAATTAAATTATCTTTGAACCGATCCAATCACGAAAATGTAATGCTGACTTCAAAACCATGAACTGATGTCAAGGAAGTGAAGCCGGTCTTATACATGTATAATATTGTGAAATGATTCTATAAATCAGATACAAAAGACCTATTTCTCACAAAAAAATAAAACCAAAGAGCTTTTAGCTCTGAGGTGGGAGAAGATAAATAAAAGGATAACTTGTATTACAATGAAAACAGACCACACGAACCCATCCTGCTCTGTGCCATTGTTGCTTTCGACGTATTTTTTTTTTCTTCCAAAAATAATATACTCATTTCTCCACCAAAACAGATTGAACTAAATACAAAAATCTCCTAATACTGTTGATTCAAATTAAATTTTCTATCATTCCAAACATTACATCTCAGCATGTTTAACTTGAGCGGGAAGCAAATATACCAGGAATTGATTAGTTTTTCTGTCGAAGGTAGATAGTTAACTTTGGGTGTTCCGACTTCCTTCGTCAATAAAAACTGACCACCATGATTTTAATCAAGTGTGCTGAAATTCAGTGGGGTTTAACACCAACATCAATCAATCAGTCATGAATTGTCATTAATAAAAACCTCACAATAATTTCTGAATTTACAGTAGTTTCTTTTGTAATAAAATACCCCTTTATAAATCATTGTAAATGTGTTGTCTCTGAAGCATTTTCTGGATTTACCTTCACCAGGAACGTTCATACACAAAGTATTGAAAGCCAATACAGAGCTCTTGAAAAGAAATTTGTCTTATCATTTGGACTGGCACTCAAATTTGTCCGTCCAAAATACATTTCCATCAGTCTAATCAAGGATACGTAAATAAAAGGGAGATATTAAAACATTATAACACTAGAATCTAAAACACTAACCTTAGTGCTTGTTTTTTTTTAATCCTAACTGTACATTTATTTCTCTGTCTTTGTTTCATAAAATGATGCAGACACTATTTTTTACAAACTTGTAACCGATCATGTATACAAATCGCTGTTAATATGAGGCATGAAAGTTATAAAATTGAAAAGCAATGAAACGGATACCATAACACTCCCGGGCCAGTTCAATGATTTTAGACTTGAAACAATCTGCAATATAAGATTTCAGAAGACTTGAAAGTCTACTTCCACCAAAAATCATGTAATAAAAAAACTTATACATGTTTTATGCAGTCATTAACCATAAAAATGATGCTAAGACAACAGACATATACAAGATCGAAACTTAGACCAGAAGGCATCTGCATTCCAAATATGTATTATCCAGCTCGTATTCCCTCTTAAATATAAAGCTTTATACAGAAGGTTCACACCAGACTCCATTGCCTCTGTACTAGCATCTTTATGTGTTTGACTGAATTTCAGTCACAATATCACTGATAAAAATTAAGAGGAAAACGAGAAATTGAATATTAGACTCCTCTTTCAATAAATGAGATTTGAACATCTGTAGACTATATACTGTAGCCTCAAATTTTTCATAAACGAATATCATTGTACTACAAAATAATTCAACCCTAGACGATATTTAAAGTATCTTTATTAAGAAGTTATTCAACATATAATATAAAGATTTTCAAAATCATAACAAAATAATCTAATTGTATAAATAAAATCTAAGGTAGATTAAATCAAATTAAAGCAACATTTGATTGAGATTTACAAATTAAGAAAAACTTCAAGACAATGTCTGTTTTGAAGAAGTTCTTTGCACAGTTAGCTTCCTAACTGTTTACAATAACTTTTTATTCTTATACAAGCTTCAAAACAAACATGTATGTGACTGTTCTCTTGTGAAAAAAAAACAATGAAAGGGGAAGGTTCAAAACTCTCTTATAAGACCCATAAAAATCAAAATGTCCAACACTACTCCAATTAGAATATGGACATTTGTAATAATTTAATGCTTTTTTAATACTTAAGGTTCACTGATTACAGAGCGATTCTTTTCAAACAAGGCAATATTCAAGTTTTTATTTAAATATTCACTTTCTACACAATTTATGATCTTTAACTTTATTTGAAAATGCTGGTTTCACTCTCTGACTATATAAATGTGTGATGAACTCAGACAGATCTTATAAAGAAATCAATTTTGTAAGAGAATGTGCCAAATCTTTCCAAATCAAAAACAATTGAGACATAGCAAAAATTGGTTTCAAAATGCATTTCCAAGTGCATAGTTATGACACCTTCATGCCAGCATTACCAAAATATCAAAACAATTAAAATTACCTTAAGTCTAATGTTTAAAAATATATTTCACTAAAATTAGGTCTGTAACTCGAAATAGCATTTTTATGAAATTTCAGTCCCCAAATTGACTTGTAAACCTTCTCCTTTCAAAAGTAAAATTTAATACAGCAGATATACTTGAGATCCTACATAGAACAATGAAGCAAGGTTTGGTTGCTTGCCTGGTAGACCATAAAATCATTATTACCTTTGGTGTGTACTTATTGTAAGAGTAATAGTTGTTGTTACACGCCAATCAACTCCATGGTTGTCAGACACAAGGTAGTCCTCACTGACTTTTTTTTTGTAAACGTATATTTTATAAAGGTAATAATGAAGAATTCATGGTTAACTTTACAAAAAAGCAATCATTACCTTAAATCTCAAAGTATATACTGAGAAAGTTCAACTGTAATAAATTATGTTTTGAACAAAGTAAAACAAATACTTTACATATCACAGTATTCTTTGAATACAATTACTCATCTGATTTGCATAGGTGTTTATTCTACTGATATTTTTTTCAAATTTCCAGAATCTCCCTCTCCATGTTAACTCTCACTGGGCTGGAGCAAAAATCTTGTTATTTAGGAGTTGTAAACTGTACATTTAGAATGCATTGTAGTTTACTGTTTATCCTATTGCAAGAGATTGGTTTCTTCTGTAATATTTCAGAAGGAAAGATTTTCTTACACAACAGTGTAAGAGTGGAATACTAAAAAATGTGTTAAAATATTCAAAATATTGAAATGTTTTCTAGTAATGTGTGCATGTTATATACTTTGGTCATTTCAAGAGGACTGTATGATGTGATTTGATTATTGCTTTGTCCAGCAAAATGCTGTACATTCTTTAGAAGTATATTGACATCATAACCTTGAACTCTCAATATCTATCATGAAAATACAAACTAACCTCTCAATATTTGCTGCCATTACAAAAAACAGAAAAAAACTACAATATCATTCAAAATTTCCAACATCAAAGACTGCTTTCAAAAGAAGATAAATTTAATTGAAGCACATATATAGTAAAATTAAGAAATACACATTGCACACTTAAAACCCTATATTTGAATGCATAAAAGAAAATTAGTTTGAGTAAAATTTGGTTTTACTGTCGCAAATATCATTTAACCTAGCTCCGCTACACATCACCATGAAAACCTAATTTGTGACAGTTAAACCTACGTTTTACATAGGCCAACTTAAAAAACAATACAGTTATCTAAATCAACAACCAGCAAGAAGTACAGAAAAGCCCCAATATATTTGAGAATGATTGAAGTCAGGAATGGTGGACATGAGTAAGTATATATCCCCAAGTACCTATTATAGAAGTCCAGATTTGCAATATTACTTATACTTTATTTATACTAAAGGTAGTAGGGGACATACAATGCATTTGTAATGCATGCAAGACATGATTCACATTTATCTCCCTTTATCAGAAAAAATCTTAATTAAAACAAAATTAGCATTAAGGTTGTTCGCTACTCTTGTTTTTGACTTTTTTTCAGATATTCAAAATTCTCTAGTTTTATCCATGTTAGTGCCAATAAAATTTTGCCCGCTAACCCCTATTTTTCTTTTCATAATTTTATTGCAAATAGTTTAAAAAGCAATATTTGAAAATATTATAAAATCCTTATTATTTTTTCATAGTTTTTGAAAGAAAAAAGTGTTTATGTTAAATGTATGAAAAATCTAGAGAGAATCATTTCCCGCCAAATTTTTAATTGATTATATCTCAAAAACAAGACCATGAACATGTCATTTTTTTCTCCTTTTTTAGTTCCGTTATTTATATACTATCAATTTATAACAGTCTTTTAAATTTTCTATTTTGAAACAGAGGAGCAAACATCCTTAAATGCATCATATGTTTGTGAGATATGTTAGAATATATATTTAGGTAAAGTAAAAGTTATATTGCAAGACTTCTCTAATGGCAGGAGTATAAACAGAACCATGAAAGTTACAGTTTAGTTAGGATAAACTAGCACAGTTAGGAACATATATCTCTGTAGCCAAATGTCCATAAATGTGAGCTAACATGATTGTCACTATTACTATATATCACATAATTATATTACTATCTAATAAATAACAATAAAAAGGAGGTATAGAAAACAAAATAATTAAACAATAACATTTAACATTTAACAATGACAATAGAAATCAGTTAACCGTCAATTAATTTGGTCATTTATGTACAATCCATCATAAAATCTGAGCAGTTTTTCATTTTACTATTGCAATATATATTTACATTGAAAATTCCAAAAAAATATATCTTATTCTATACATGAATACTTGTTAAAGCTACAAGGAAATATGGAAATATGGTTCCATTTTATCTCTTTTTGATAAAAATGATCCTGGAATCTTATCAGATACAACCATGCAAAATACCTTTCTTATGAACATAACTCTCTTGAAAATTTAAATACTATGACTTTTGGTATATAAAAAATCTGTATCAATGTTAAGATAATTTCTCTAATTCTTTCTGGACCCATTGTTTAAAAAAATTAATCAACGTGTGGTTGCCAATGATCTCAGTAGATGATTGGCTGTGTTAAAGGGTCATAACCTTTATCAGCTCACTGGATAAAATCAAAATGTGCTTACAGGTGTTAGAGAAACTGACAACTTTGTGGAATGTGGAAGGCACTCGAAGGTGATTTTCGTTTAACAAAAATGAAAATTTATTTGATTATCATTATAAAACAGATTCTTACATAGTTACTCAAGGATTATCTGTTTTATCCAATCTTCATGGTTAAATTATTGAATTTTAACTATCTGGATTGGATAAATCCGATAATCCACTGGTACCAATATAAGAATCTATATATAACAGTTAACTACAACATTTGAATGTATATAAACATTGAAATTATATCAATATCTTTTGCCATTGCATGAAATAAAGGGAAAATATATTGAACTGATATATTGCTATTCCAAACTACTTTTTTTCTCCTGGAAACAGCCTCTTTTGTTACATGGAAGTCAGTTTTCTTGTGTGTGGGGAGGTTTTGGATACGCCCCAAACCGGGTCAACCCAAAAACATAATCAAAGAGCTGAAAGCTCTAAGGAAAAATGACGCCATTGTCTCTCATATTGGGATATTTGTGATGCAAGTCTTGATTTTTACTTAATTTACCTACTGAATCCAAGGCCGTAACTAGGCATATTATTTTAGTGAGGCAAAACTGATCGCCATGAAAAAAATTTAGGTGGGGGGGTCTTGGATAAATGGTGTAAAATCCTGCATTTCCAGAGAGCTTGACATCATTGCATAGATTGAAGATGTCATGGTTTGATTTCAAACCGTTTCAATGCAGACAGAGATAAATATCACTTCAGTTTTAAGCCTTGAAACGGATATATTGGAATCTACTTTGCCATTTCACATTCAGGAATATGGGATAATCATAACTTTGTCATCTGGATTCAGAGATATGGGGGTAACCCATATGTCACTTTATGCTATTTTAGGAATATTATTTTGGTTCTTCTTTTTGCCACATTCTACCTTTTTATGTTATGGATACGAGAAATCGAATATAACAATACCGTTTTATGTTATTCTAGGATTTTTTTTTTTTTTTTTTTTTATGGATACGGGGAAATTGGACTGAAGTTTTCGCCGTTTTTAGATTATTTCTGGAAATAGTCAGTGGAAAGATATTTTAGATCAACAATCGCATAACGAGGGGGTAGAAAGAGGGGTCCGATCTCGAAATTCCTAATTGAAAGACACGAAATCCCGTAGTCCCAAATTATAAAACACGAAATACCGTTTTCAAGTCCTACCGTTCCTCAATAATGTCAAAATTGGATTATGGGATGTTCTTTCAAATTTTAAGAACGAATAAAGTTTGGGAAAACGGGGAAATGAATAATCAGACAGGGCTGCTCCCATGTGGTGCCCCAGTACTTGATTTGTCAGTCTATTTATAGTTTTTGGATTAGTTCCAATGAAAATATATTCAATACTGGAACCCTTAACACCTGTTGTGATCACAAATAACATCCATTAGTTTACTAGAATTATTCCATCCTCACCTTCGGTATTGCTTTTCCTTTTTCTGCAAGAGCCTGTTTTTAACAGAGACCCATGATGATTAGCGGTTACTAGGTTAATGTAATCGAGAAACATCAAGCGGTGACTGAGAGTTATATGCGGGAAGAATAATTTATAAGGAACGATGTCAAGTTGTAGGAATCAAGGTTGAGACAGAAAAACATATGATGAAAAACAAAACTGATGTTCAGTGGTTGTCGTTTGTTTATGTGGTTCATAAGTGTTTCTCGTTTCTTATATAGATTAGACCGTTGGTTTTCCTGTTGGAATGGTTTTACACTAGTCATTTTTGGGGCCTTTATAGCTTGCTGTTCGGTGTCAGCCAAGGCTCCGTGTTGAAGGCCGTACATTGACCTATAATGGTTTACTTTTACAAATTGTGACTTGGATGGAGAGTTGTCTCATTGGCACTTATACCACATCTTCTTATATCTACCAAATGACTATATTTCGTATTTAATTACCATAAACAATTACACAAAAAAAATATTTCACTGTCGAAATTTTAGTGAGACAATTGCCTCACTTGCCTCAATGGTAGTTACGGCCTTGCTGTTTATTAGATGAACCTTAAAGGTGGATTATCAGATTATTGGTCACAGGAATATTAAAGTGATTGTTGACTTTTCAAATATAAAAATATGCACAAAGAAGGAAATATATCTGATTCCTTGTGAAAATAAAAAGATAGAACATTGTACTTTAATTGATTTGGTAATTTAATTTCAAGAATGACAACATGTATGATCTGTTACCATAAGTGTAAAATTTGTCCATTAGCTACTGTTTATTATGGTTATGGTTGAACTGTATCTTTGAACTTTGTCAATCAGTCATGATTCACTTCTTTAGCAGTGTAAGAACCTTCTTGTAATTGAAAATTGGTCTGCCATGATCACGATTTCTAGCCATTCTGAGTTCCTAACAAGTTCAAAATTTAGCACATTTGCGGTTTACAATACCCAAAGATCAGGAGAAACAACGATTTTGATTGGCTGATCACAGTTGTCTCCCTTGGAAAAAGTTTGAGGAAACAATCATTATTTTTGTGTAGAATTTAACAAAATCGTGTTTTAGAGGTTTTTACTCGATCTTGCAATCGTGACAAGGTGTCAAAATCGAATATTTCAAGCCTGAATCGTGCAAGTTGACAGGTATGACAGGTTAAGAGATTAAAGAATGAAAATTCCGCATAGTACATTAAGTATGTAAAATACGGAACCGAGTTCGGAATGCGGATCCAAGTCTGGCCAATGGTAAAAGAAAACTGACTGCGTCATTTTCTAAAAATTAGTATTTGCTGGTTCTTCATCTGTACCCCACGTCTCCTTATATTCATAGTTTCAACATATTGCATTTGTTAAATAACGTATGTTTAACAATTATATAACCTCTTCCCCATATTTATGTGTGTGAAGAAATTTGTTAATTGGTATAGCTCACATGTTAAAACAAATATCACAAAGTGTATCTGTACCCAATTACTTGTACAGCAAACTGCTTAAAACAGGATAAATAGACTAAAACTATGGTATTTTTGAACAGTCAGGAGAAATTGATACTTCATTCAAAAATACATTAACATGACAATACATAAATATGAATATTTCTTAACTTATATCCACTGGAATGTTTTATTTCCAAGAATGATATACATTGATATGCTATATCAATTTCTTCATAATGTTATAAAAAGGCACATTCTGGACATACATATATGTTAAAAAAAATTATTTTAGCTATTAGACAGCTTCACTAAATGCATACACAAAATATCACAGTTTAAATCTGAAATATATGATAATAATACTGAATGATGAATCATATGTAAAACAAGTATCAGTATGCATTTTTAAATCCAGTGTTTCTGTTCATTGTAAAAAAGCTGTTGAAGGAAGAAAATTACCAGTAGAAAAATATGGTGACATGATGACAATAAAATTTCAATGAAGTTTTGTATAACTTGCTAGCTTAAACAATAATAAATGCATAGTTAATGGGTCATTTTCTGCTACATGTATTTTACAGAAAGCTTTTCAAAGACCATGTCACGGTAGTTATATGGTACAATCATTGTGATAGCAATTCAATATGAAGTAGGTACTATCCAAAACAAAGAGCTCAACATCTGTGTGCATTTCAAAACCAAACCTGTAGCCTAAGTCATTGTATCCCAAGAAAGACAGACTATTAGAAACACTCAATAAAGTAAAAAATGTCATGCGTCTAAATGTCCTGATGAGGTGAGAAGGACAACTGAGAAAACAATATGATGGAATAGATGAGAACACTTCTTTTTGAAAAGAATCATCCCATATTTTTCATTGTCTTCACTTTTTCTTTGAACACTTGTTGCTGAATGAACTTGCTTTCCTCACAATGATTCAGCATTTTTTTAATCAGGCTCCTCCTTTAAACGAGCTACTCAACAACATAGAAATAGTAAGATTTTACTCAATAATTCCTCTCACTGGCATTCATTTCTTTCAAAGTCATATTTTCAGGACAGAAGGAATGACCTCACCAGACACATACTATATATATCAACAATTTATGGTACCCTATAAATCAAACACCAACATCAGCAGTGTTAACCAGACATGAGCTCTACTAATAAGGGGTGGTTCTTCAAAATAGGCCATTCCAGCTTTATTGATTGTGCCCTCTTCTCATTCATTTCTGATAGAACTCGAAGACTAGCCACTCTGTCTAGTACCTTGGAAAGGTATCGTTCCTCTGGTTTATGGTTTACCTCAAATAAATATTTCATGCACATAAGAAGTTTCCATTGGATCTTCTCTACAGCATCTCTGTCTTTTAAGGTACATCTATCTATTGTAAATAAATTAAATAAAATACAAAAAGGACACAAAAATCAAATTTAAAATTGCAATCACAATATTGAAAATGTCATATGTGGAGCAGGATCTGCTTATCCTTCCGGAGCACCTGAGATCACCCCTGGTTTTTAGTGGGGATCATGTTGCTCAGTCTTCAGATTTCTGTGATGTGTATTGTGTACTGTTGTTTGTCTTTTGTCTATTTTTTAATCTTATCAAATCTTTTTTTTCTACTTTTCATCTCATGACAATATCAACAGGCAACTTTTCTGTACAACAGACCTGACATCAATTTTCTGGTGGTAATCAAGTTCAAACAAAATCAATATTTCCCAGATATTTTATTAATTTTCAATGATCAAGTATTTCACCATATATTTCTTTAATCATAAATATAAGAGTAATTTCTTACCATCACCTATATTCTAAGCCATCGTGAATATCCAGAGGAGGATATTGTTCCTAATTGAAATCACAGCTACAACTTTCAAAATCAGCTGTATATTGTTGTAATAACCAAGATTTTTTTCAGTTGTCCATTTTTTGTTATCAAAAGTTATGAGTTGTACATGTTGTATGAAATTCAATAACATGGATTTAAATTGACTATTGTTTATTATTTCCAATTTCAACAAATACAAGTCACTTAAAGGAAGCAGATTTTCTTCTTTTCATGGTAGTGTCTCGACACAAATAATTAATTTATATATCCTAATCATCATAAGATTTGAAGATTTTTTCTCAATTAAATTCTGAAATGAAAAATTTTATTTTCAAGACCTGTATATAACTTGTTGACTTACCTGGGGAGACTACAAGGAATGACCTCAACACAGCAATATCATCACAAGTCAACTTTAAACTTTGTAATTTCCTACTGTGTTCAAAAAGTTCTTCTACAAATTCACTGCCAACAACCTTAGCTAGTTCCGTCTTATGATGACACTGTTTCATCCCTCCTGTGGTCACTTCTAAGTTAGGACAAACGAACCGTTGGTAACCAATAAACCAGAACTCAAATCTTGATACTGAAAAAAATTATATATATGATACAATTTAGAGTCATAAACAACAAAACTGACTTCATTTGAAAGTGAATTCCTCATAAAAACAAACACTATCTAAATTAGTTGGAGCTGCATGTTCCTGAAATAAATGTTTGTCTTTTTGGAAGGTGTTATTTTATTTATTCCACCATAATTAAAAGTATATCATATATATTAATTAGGTGCATTAATGAAGAACAAGAGGCTCTCAAGACCCTGAATCGCTCACCTGTAATTTTTTGCTTAAATCTTTCATCAATGATTATTTTTGCTTTTTAATATTATATTAATGAGTGGCTTAAAAATTCCATTGAGATGTTCTTTGTATCTGTCATATTTTCTTCAAAAGCAAAGAAATACATTTTACCCCTATGTTCCATTTTAGCCATAGTGGCTATGTTTCTTGACGTACAAGAAAATAAAATAAAAAATTTATACTAGATACTCTGAAACTCATTCAGCCCAAGTTTGGCTGAAATTGATTCAGCAGTTTCAAAAGAGAAGGTTTTTTAAAGTAAGCAAACTAGATGAACAAATTGTGATAAATTGTCTTTAAAGGGCAATAACTCCTTAAGAACACATTTGACAATTTTGGTCACATTGACTTATTTGTAGATCTTACTTTGCTGAACATTTTTGCTGTTCACAGTTTATCTTTATCAATAATAATATTCAAGATAATAACCTAAAACTGCAAAAAAAATTACCAATTTAGTGACAGCAACCCAACAATGGACTGTTAGATTCGTCTGAAAATTTCATGGCTGATAGAACTTGGCCTAATGAACATTTTAACCTCTCATCAGATTTTCTCTGATTGCTTAAGTGTTTGAGATATATTAGCCAAAAACTGCAATTTACCCCTATGTTCTAATTTAAGCCATGGCGGCCATGTTTTTTGACGAAACAGAAAATAAAACACAATCTTTATTCTAGATACCCTAAGGATCATTCAGCTGATGTTTGGTTGGAATTGGTTCAGTAGTTTCAGAGGAGAAGATTTTTTAAAGTTAGAAAACATGATAAACAAATTGTGTAAAATTGTCCTCAAAGGGCAATACTCCTTGAGGGGTCAATTGACAATTTTGGTCATATAAAACTTATTAGAAGATCTTACTTTGCTGAACATATTTGCTGTTTACAGTTTATCTTTATCATTAATACTATTCAAGATAATAACCAAAAACTGCAAAATTTCCTTAAAATTACCAATTTAGTGGCAGCAACCCAACAATGGGTTATTAGATTCATCTGAAAATTTCAGGGCTGATAGAACTTCACCTAATAAACACTTTTACCCCGTCAGATTTGTTCTAACTCCTTTGGTTTTTTAGATATAAGCCAAAAACTGCATTTTACCCCTATGTTCTATTTTTAGCCATGGTGGCCATGTTTTTTGACGAAACAGAAAATAAAACACAAACTTTATTCTAGATACCCTAAGGATCATTCAGCTTAAGTTTGGTTGGAATTGGTTCAGTAGTTTCCGAGGAGAAGATGTTTGAAATAGTTTACACTAGACGGACGACGACGATGATGACGGACGACGACGATGACGACGACGAACGACGATGGACGCCAAGTGATGGTTAAAGCTCACTGTTCCAAAGGACCAAAAACCAAAAGAACAAAATAATAAATTGCTTCGCCGAGCGCAGCTGAAACGACCTAAGAGGTCCAACCCTGAACAGTTGGGGCAAAAATGGACACAATATTCGTGCTTGATACAGGTCTGAATTTGGATTGTAATTAAATATTTGACACATAATAGGTTTCTGACACAGAATAACTGTAGCCAAAGAAATTAGAATTGGTTATATGATTTGATTTGAATTTATATTCACAATTTTTTGCTTTTGTCCAATACACTATGCTGTTATGAATTGACCCTCCCCAAAAAAAATTTTACCCCTTTTCTTTGCTTTTGTGCAATACACCCCCCCTTTTTCTTGCAAAAGAGATAATATTTGAAGAACTTTCCTTTTAATTTCTGAAATCTGAAATGAGAAAAATTGTCCCCCAAAAAAAATTCTTTCCCTCAAGATATGGTCATAATCTCAATTCAAATTTCCGATGGAGTTTGCAACCATAATTACCCATTTAAATACATCATAAAAGTCTTAAAATAGAAAATGACATACATAATCTTGGCTAAAATTAATATTCCTTAATCAGCATTTAAATAATAGTAACTTCTAAAAATAAATTGACAGCTAATCACCTCAAGACAATACAACATTTCTTTATACATAATTTAAAAGCAGTGTAAGGGAGGTAATCCAAACATAATATTGTACTTTTTTTAATTGTCGATTAGCCAGGACACCCTTGTTTTTCTCCCTTTTTTGCCCCTAATTCCTAAACGGTTTGAGCCACAACCCCCCAAAGCCAATCCTAACCATCCCTTTGTGGTATGGAAACTTGTGGTATAATTTCAGAGAGATCCATACACCGTTCCACAAGTTATTGTCTAGAAACTAGAAAAATGCTTATTTCGGGCCCCTTAATGGCCCCTAATTCCTAAACTGTTCGGACCATAACCCCCAAAATCAATCCCAATCTTCCTTCTGTGGTTATAAACCTTGTGTTTAAATTTCATAGATTTCTATTTACATTTACTAAAGTTATTGTCCGGAAACCAAATGTCTTCGGATGACGCTGACGACGACGACGACGACGTGATACCAATATACGACCTCAAATTTTTTGCGGTTGTATAAAAAGGCAACATGTTTTTTTCATGTAAAACAAAATTGAAAAGCATTACAACCTGAAATACAATTCTTGCTATGAAAGACCTTTAAAATAAAATCATTGAAATTTTACTGTAAAACAAATGCAGTATCTCCCATTCTACACTTTTTTCTTCTTATTCTTCGAAAATTTGCATGAAAATGATAGGAAATGTTTTATATTGCAAACTGGACTTTTCTTAAACGGATAGTAGCTACGATTTTCATTAAAATAATTTTTTTAATCAGTATGCCGGATTTTGTACAAAATGTTAATTAAGTATAAATAAAACCATCACTGTTTACTTTCCATTTAGAATTTAGAAGCTTTTTAAAGTTTTACACATGAATTTAATTTTTGTCTACCAGTCTACCAGACAAAAATTCGATGTTAAGCCAACCCTTATTCATATGACCTATGTTAACCTTAACTTGGTAGTTCTCAATGAGCAATCGCACGTTGTCCCTTGAAGGGAAAATGATGAACAGAGGAATGTTATTGCGGGTATAGAACGTGTATTTACAGTTTCTGCAAGAAAAGGGAACAGAAAAGAGGTGCAGACAAGTTATTGTAAATTAAAAATAATTAACGGCGATGAGATCTGTCATTAGAATCACTTAAAAAACCTGTCACACAAGGCAAAGTCACACAGAAGTAGCCGACAATACAACAGTTTGCGAAATGTTTACATTTCTAAACTATTCCAGATCACATTTATACAAATCGCAACATGTTCAAATCGTTATTGTCCAAAACATGTTATAAATTTACGAGCAGTGATCTCCCAACTTAGCAGTAATTAAAAATAAACTTCTTACAATTTAATATTATTCTTCTGGTGTATCCCTCATGATGGCCCCAATTCAATTCACAAACACGTGTATACATTATCAGCATTGTTTTGTCATACAAATGTAAAAACAAGTGTATAATATCGCCATTGTTTGAGAACCTTAGGTTCGAATAATATGCAGGCTTTTGTTATATTTTGTTGTTAACATAATTTGATAAATGGTGTCAAATACGTACGTTTAATTTAAAGAAATGATCAGATACGTAAGAAAACAAAAAGCACATGTTCATATCTGTTTATATCTGAGTCATTTCACTTGCTGTGTTTGCAATGTTCGGGAAGTAGACCCGATGCATAATTAATGAGATGAATAGGCACACAACATGATATCAATTATCAATTATTTACACTTCTGTAGTTTATGTAAACATTCCAGCGATCTTATTAGTAATTTTTAGTACATATCTTTGATTTTAGCAGCTTTAAAACTTGGTCATAATTTTGTCAAAATCGTAGCTACTATTCCTTTAAATCGTAATATATGCCTTCATCATTCTAAAAATGTTGGTCTCTAATTTCTGCATGTGGTTGTACAATTCTAGATGTTTCCTTTGACTATGATCTGAAGTTCTACTACCTTGACCAAAAACTTTAACCTGAAGTGGGACAGATGGACAAACAGAGGCACAGACCGAAAAACATAATGCCCCTAGGTGGAGCATAATAAATTGTATTCAATTGCCCATAGATGGAGTATTTCTCAATATTGATACAAATTCTGTTGATATTTCAATTTTTTACTCAAGGATGGAACTGTTTTATTTTCAAAGTCGTATTCTAGTGATATCTATTAAGTACGGATTTTCCGTTCACTCACAGTATTTATTTTCATTTACACGTGCTATTTGAACTTCCTGTTTAAACATACACAAGTTTCTAAATTGTTCTTTTTTTTTTTTTGTGATTTTGACTTATTTTAACACTCGTGATTCTATTTGATGATGGAAAACGGGTTTTTCCATGTAAATACGGCAAACGATCACATACGATTTGAAATTACCATAGTTTCATCAGACGTTTTCTAACAGTTACAAAAAGTTTTTTTCCTGAATTCTCGTGGCAAGAAGGGGGCTGCAGACAATGAACCAGTGCAAACTACACAATGATGATAACGGTACAAAAAAACAAAAGACACCTACCGCTCAACATATAGTTCATAAAGAATACACAAGTGTCTTAACACAATATTTCAAGTTCTAAATTACCCTAGGTCGAGGAAAGTTTGTGACATATTGAACAGTGACTTCATAATCTGCCGTCCACATCAAATTTGCTAAATGACAAAACAGAAACATAAAGTTATACAACATAATATCTTATAACATTACCCCAACTTCATAATATTCATATAAAAGACAGCACAACTTCATAATATCCATATAAAACAGTCACCACTATTTAGTGATACATATATAATAGACACCACAACTGAATTTTCTCCCATATAAAGACACCAAAACTGAAATATCTCCCATATAAAGACACCACAACTGAATTATCTCCCATATAAAGACACCACAACTGAATTATCTCCCATATAAAGACACCAAAACTGAATTTTATCTGTATAAAAGACACAACTCCATGAAATCCCTATTAAGGACAACACAAATAAATGATTTCCATCTAAAGGACAACAAACTAATCTGTTTTAATAAGTGTGCAGTTACTGAAAGTAAAAAGACAAATATTCTTATCCAGCCACAAAAATATAAAATGCATGCTATCCTGCATTCTAAAATTGTAGAAGACACCAAAACGTCATGATATCCCTATTTAAGACAGCATATTATGGGAGTTATTGGACTTTTGACTTTTTGGGGGGAATATTCTGCCATACTGACACAATGTGAACCCAGTTCCTCTGCGACTGTTTTACAGAGAGCTCATATACAAACATCAACACTGATTTTACCTTTAATCAAGGCTGCTTGATCTTCCAAACATAAGCAAATGAATCCTGGAATGTTTTTAACAAAGTTAATGTATTTAGAGACTCCATTTTCTAATGTTGTAGCTATTTCACTCATCAGTTCTATTCTGTTATCTATATCAATGCCAGTTGTATTGTAGAAGTTCTTAAATTCATCTTCAGGGAGCTTGTTCAGGTCTCCAAATATGTCTGTTTTGGCTTTATGCTGCCTCTGAAATACATAAAAACCATCAGTTCAAAGAAACATAAATGGCTTAAAGTAAAACATGATAGAACTACAAATGAAAGACTGTAAATTCAGAATACAATGGAAGCATTAATTAAAGATTTTTACAATGAATGCTATATGGTCTTTTTGTAGCGTGCTTGCCTCAAATGCAGCAAAATGTGGGTTTTATTCATGGCTGGGTCAAATCGAACTTAGTGTGTTGGTTTAGTACAAAGCTGGCTATATTCATATTTCATTAACATAATATCATCCTAAATATGCATTTAATATTTCCTATTGAACCTTAAGTAGCCTCTCTGCATTCTTCCACACTTAAATCTTTTGAATTTCAAGAAAATGCTTAATCTTGAATTTTTAAGTTATACATTTACCAAAAGTTTCCATTAAAGTGATTCTGTTCTGACCTACATGCATTACATTGTCATACCTTGCATAATTGATTCTTAATGTTATTCAAACTATTGAGTTCAGACTCAAAATAAGTGCTTGTATTACAAAAATATATATAAGAAAAGTTTGACTCTTTCCAAATGAAAAACAAATCCTAATGTTCTGAATTTTAACTACACCTAAACAACCTTCCTCTCTATAGGTAGCAGTACCAATTGTTCTAGCCCTGTAAATTTGTGTTTTAAAAAAAAAATTCAATTACATTTTTCAGAAGTGATTTCTTTGAGACAAAATTTTGTGGATTTGCAAAATTTATAAATTACATATTGTACATGTTGTATGCTGTGGCAAATATTTTTGTGCTTTTTAATCCATTGATTGTTCACAAAATCATCAAAAAAGTCCACATAGTTTGTTAAAAAGATACAAACATTAGACATGGTAGATATTACATCAGACTTTTCTTAAATCTTACGAGATAATCTTGAGCTAGTTTATAAATGGTCTCATCGTTGGTCCAATATTCAAATTGAGGTCCATACATATCCTTCTGAGCCTGGACAAGGATCGTTACCAAATTTTTTGACTCTTCCATATTTTGACTTGAAATTACAGCAGGAACAAAGTCATGGGTTCCTGTCTCAAGTTTCTTTACTTCTCTGATATCCTGAGATCTTTTTTCGTGGGTGTAACGACCAGTTTTAATTGCTAAAAGAAAGTTTGTGAGCACTTAAGGGTAAAGATTACATTTTTTTTGCAGTTGAAATTAGAAATTAAACATTGCAATTTATTAAGCAGTGGAAGGCAATACTATGAATTGGTTTATCTACAATGAATTATAGCTTGCTATGTGGTATGTGTTTTGTTCATTGTTGAAGGCTGTACGTGTGACCTATAAAATGTATAGTTGCTAACTTCCACTTTATTTGGCCTCACGAGGAGACTTGTCTCATTGGCAATCATACCACATTTTCTTATTTTTATAAAAGAAGATAACTCCAATTTTTAATATTACTGTTTTACAATGATATCATTGATATATTTAGAACAGATGCTAGTTTTATGAACCATGAACAATTTATGTAATTTTCTTGACAAGTATGGTTAATGTTATACACATAAACATCATTTTGTAACTTATATATCTGAGTATAACGTATATATTTCAATGATAAATTTTTGTGAAATGTTCATTGATAGGATGTACAAGATGTATAGAATGTTGTGCTCAATGCACCGTTTTTTTTCTATCTCAAAAGTTGTAATGAAGTCTGGAAAATTGATAACTATCAAGCTAGCCACATAATGGGTTTGAATGCAATCTTTACCCTATTAAAACTGAACATCTGAAATTATTTATCACATATTTTAAGAAACTTCTAATTAAATGAACAGTCAGAGCTCAGACATAAATAAGTCTAAATCTGCTTTTGACTCACAGAGGTCTAAATTTGTAGGTTTCAAGATTTGTCTCCCTTTAATTTAAGACAAATTATGACTTCAATAAGTCAGTTAGTGTTAAGCAAGAAATATTTGACCTGAATTAAAAAGTTGCAAATATTGACTCCTACAAGTCGATAAGTTTCCCAAATTGGTTAACTTCAAGACCCAAGCACATTTATAAAAAGGTCAAGCATCTACATAAAGTTTATGACAACATTGAAAGACAATGCTTTGTCTTCTAAAGAAAAATATGAATGAGAGCCTAGAAACGGAGATAATGTTTATTTACTTTACAATGCAACCATCTATAACCACACAAAATGAGGAAAATAATCTTATGTTAAGTAAAAATGTTTAATTAGATAATTAAATATAGTTAGCTCAGGTTCTTGTGAACTCTCGGACAGGTTTATGATGTCATAGGTGCACTTTGGCCACCAATTAAAATTAAGTCTTTTCATAAACATAAATAGACCTAAACAAGTCTGTCATTTTCTGACTTAAATAAGTCTGAAAATGAAAACACATTTTTATAATAAATACATTTTTTGACTTCTGTAAGTCAAAAACAAAAACGACTTGTTTTATGTCTGAGCTCTGACTGATGAATGCAAACAATAGTACAGTATCAGGGTTTGTCAATAATTCTTTCCTTTTTCTTATCATATATATGTCATTGTATGTTAGAGTCAAATCTATGTTCAGCCTCAAATATGTGTCCAAAGACGTCATGACACTTAAATCTGTGGCCCTTTGTTGTGACATTTCATAAGATCTGTGTCTTGGTACGTCATGACACTTAAATCTGTGTCCTTTCGTTAGATATGTGTCCTGTGACTTCATGACACTCAAATATTTGGCTCTCTGTCTATTCTGTTTATTTAAGTAGATAGACTTTCAGTAATATGATGTGACTGGGGGCAGGCACATAAACAATGTAACTGTGTTTGATATGTTTTGGAGTGGTCAAGCCTCCCCTAACAAGGTACTGTGGTGTTATAACACAACATAACAACAGACTGTACACAGATCGGCTCAAAGCACAAAAATCAACTAACAAGACACAAAGTAATGATCAAGAGAACTCAAATTAATAAATATTACCATTTGGCCTTCAAAGTTTTGTTACTCATTTGAAGAAACATAAAAAAGGATATTATGACTAATGTGTCTACTGTGGATTCATTTTTATTCGTGGTATACCAATTTTCGTTGGTTTCGTGGGTCACAGCGAACCACGAATTTAAGAATTCAACGAAGAATAATCCGGAGAAATGTGTATGGAATCGGATGTTTATTTCCGGTTACGTTATGCAGTTCTAGTATAGTGTTGACTAGCGATAAACATTGTAACATAACACATGTTTTTATTGAAAGAAGATACAAGTATTTTGATTAAATCAATAATAAATACATGTATATCGAATATCAGTGATAATTTACTTATTAAAATTGATTAAAACTGTTCATGGAAAATAACTGCAAGTTGTTAATTACCGTGTCGTAGTTTGGTTTACTGGTGATTAAAAATCAATAGGATTAAGTACGGGATATTGCCCGTAGGTAATATAATTTATGACAGGAACATTTATTTTCACACCTTTACTTATATGACTGTTTATTATATCGTGATTAGGGAAATGAGCTTTCAATCATAGAGTTTTGAATGCCTTATAAAATTCCGACAAGAATTTATAAATTGTAAAACAAACAAATAATTAGTTGTCTCTGTCCATTATTGTAATAGAAGTTATCAATGAACACGTACTTTAACCTAGAATGACCAAGCGAGGATTTTGACAATTTAAAACTTTTTCAATGAATTCCTTCTTTTTTGTTTGTTTTATTATTGATCAAACCAAGGAGGTTATATGATGTCCTAAATCAAAAAGAAATCCTCGAATTACGTATCTGATTTTTTTTTCCACGAATTTACGTATACCACGAAACGTCTTTTTTCTCTATCCACGAAAATTGATACCCACGAAAATAAATGAATCCACAGTATCTTGAGAGAGAAAAAATAAGTGTTTATATTCTGTTGCATTCTACTTTTAAACTTTTTCTTTGATTGGATAAAAAAAAGTAAACACTGGATAATAAGGTTAATTACTGACTGAAAGGTAATAAGCATTTTTTTTTTTTCATTTTTTTTTTAGGCGAGAAACTGTAAGCTCCTTTATATAAAGTTCAACACACATTAACTTTTCTATAGCCTTAAGTTCACTGATATTGATTTAATTCGAATATAAAAGTCTTATTGATTTCTTTCACAAGCAAATATTTTAATTTCCCATGTTCCCAGGGACATATATCATTTTTGATGCTTTAGCAGATGTCTTATCCACAAAAACCAGAACAGAAGAAAGCAGTTCCCTTTTTCATGTCAGACCAGTTATGTGCAGAATAGAATAGTTTCCCCAGTAGTTAGATCAAAAAGGCTCTAATGATCCTTCTGAAAACATTCAAAGTGGATACATCTCCAGCTAGTGTCTAAAAATACTCTAATTGTCAAGTATTCAGTTACAAATGTAAGACATGAAACAAAAAATATAAAACAATTAACTCTTTTCGATAACATTTTGATAATTTTGACATCAACACATTGTATATATAGGACAGAGCATGACTTGTGAAAAGCACACAGATTTCTGAATAGATGTCTATAACACAATATCATAAATACCAGAAAGCAGGGTTTCTGCTGGTGGTCACCATTTTCAAATTGTGGAGATTAATATTCGTTATTGGCGAAAGAAATTGGGGAAAGAAATATAACGGTTCGACTTGGTCCATTGTTTACTTTTTTCGGGTTACTCAGACTTTTTCCCGGTAACTCGGACTTTTTCCCTGATCAGACAATACTTGGAATTCACCTTGAACTCATTACGATTTTGATAGAAAATCAATAATCAGCTGATTGCCTTTTATATCTATCGGCAACAAAGAATTATAATTAATAAAGGTGTTGATTGTATTGTTTCATGTAATGATGTGGTTAATTGGCTTCATATGTCACTTAAAGGATTTTTTCACAACTTTGATTGAAATAATTGTTTTGAAGTGGATACTTTACAACGTTTTAAATAGCGACGCACATGTTTGAAGCATATTTTACGTCTGCTCTTTCTCTTTTAACGATGGTCTGTGGAAAAAAAAACTGTTGTTACATTGTATGACGAAAAATGTTCAAAAGTAAGAAAAATCTCTGATTGTATTTTTTATCCTATAATTTTTGATAGAAATAATTTTTGAAGTGGGTAATTTACAATCGTTTTAGTGACGCACATGTTTGAGGCATAGTTTTACGTCCAAACTTTTCTTTTAATGATGGTTCGGAAAATAAAACTATTGTTAAGAAGAAAAATATTCAAAAGTATGAAAAATCTCTGACTTTAGTCAATCCTTCAACTAGACGGGAAGCACCTTATAAACTATCATAGATGAATCCCGTGTTCCCCGGCAGAAGTCAAAAATTATGATTTCATGATCTATATTGCAAGTTTACAGTATCTTTTAAAAACTAAATGTTTGTTATTATTGAGTATTTATTCATTAAAAAAAATATTAAGAATTATAAAAGATACAGTTAGTTATCTCGTTTGAATTGTTTTACATTCGTCAATACGAGGCCTTTTATAGCTGACTATGCGGTATGAGTTTTGCTCATTGTTGAAGATTGTACAGTGACCTATAGTTGGTAACTTCTATGTCATTTGGTCTTTTGTGAAGAGTTTTCTCATTGGCAATCATACAACATCTTCTTATTTTTATATAACAATGTGACAAACTGATTTTTTTTTTTTGTTAAAAAGAAGGAAAATTTTAATTGAAAAATATATTTATACTATTGGCGAAAAAAAATTGAAAGTGGCGAAAAATATATTGTTTTGGTGAAAGAGATGGCGAAAAATAAAATTGACCCAGGGGAAACCCTGCCAGAAAGGACACAGATCTGAGGAAAGGATTTAAGATTGTTCATACATTGATTTTTTGTAGATTTGACTCTTACATGTACATATACCTATTTCGTTTATGTATATTTGAATCAAATTCTAGCTGATAAGTGGAAGCATTGCTAATTACTATTTAATTTATATAAAACTCACCACTTTTGGACATGCCAACTTTTACACACTTGTCAAATCTACATTTAGGACATATATTTCTTTTCCCTGGTTCTATAACACAACTGTTATTTGACTCTACACATTTATATCGGGTTACCCTTTTAATGCTTCTACGGAAAAAACCCTGGAAGAAAAAATGTAATGAGGTCAAACAAAAAAAATATGTGTATTTAGCCGTTCACCTTTTTGCTAAACATGCTAAATAGGGTAGGTTACCAACAAATGCAGGTAGGATTGTTTTCCCTTTTTATACCTGAGTTTTTTGGAATTACCTACAATTATGCCACAATTCACTAGGCAAGTGACAATACAAACTTTAGGGTAGACATTTTAGGCATAAAATATAAGGTATGTACAAATGATGTACATAATGTAGGGAAACTCTAAGGTATCGGAACCATAATAGACCACGTGACTAAAAGTAGTCGAAGTTTACCAAGTTCTGTTTTATCTTTTCACCTCGGTAATGTACGGCGATTTCAATAATTTCATTTGCCACATTTAAAAAATTAGACAAATACATCTATTCTTTCGGTTCCAAATTTAAATTGAATAATTTAGTTGAAATATATAATTTTAAGTACGAATATGTGTTTTGAAAGTAACGTAATAATCATATCCAATGTAAACAACAACACAAAATGGCCGACTCGGTCATCTGTCATGACAGACGTGGGCGTTTTCGAAAAATATACAGGAATCCAGTGAACCTGAATGCATTTATTTATATTGATATTTCAGTTGCATTTTTGTAGTTTATGGTGTGAAAACAAAACAACATTCCATTTACCATGTTTACATACAAATGATTATGTATATAAGATGGTTTGGTTAAAATATAATCATAAACATAAACATGATAAACATGATAAAAGCATAGGAAATATTGTCCTGTTTTGTCTTATTTTTAGTGTATACATGCATATTTTCAAATTTGAATTATAAATTAAAATAGTAGCTGGAAAATTATAACTCTCCAAATTTTTTATAAATTATATGTAGATTTAAAATAATAAAGTAACACTATTTCAAATAGCTCTTTACATGTACATGTATACCAACTTCATCCGACGCCACAGGTAATACCTGAATCATCTTTAATGTTATCACATAATGGAAACTAAGGAACTATTTTTAGATCAACTTTTCTTTTGTTATTTGTACTGTTTAACAAACAAGCAACTATTAAAAGTCCTAACTTTGTTTTTCTACTGAAAGCATAGTAAAAAAAATAAATCTTTTTTTTTCAATTTTTCTTGTTACAGAATGTACAGTGTATATTATACATTTATATCCATCTTTGAACCAAGAAGAGTTAACTTCTTCAGGGCTTCCATATTTTAGGTAATATAACTTGCTATAAAATGCTTATAATATACAATATACCTTGCAGGCTTCACATGTATTCACACCATAATGGAAACCTGAAGCTTTCTCTTCACATATTCTGCAGGGAGGCAAACAATGTAATGTTTTTGATGAGGACGAAGTGGAATTCTGTCTGGAATAATTGTTACTTATATGATTAGAATTTACGAGACTTGAAACATGGGATAAAGCATCATCATTGTCTGTGTCTAGAGGACTGTAAGATAACTGAGTTTCATAACTAATACTGGTGGGAGAAAAGTCTGAACACAGCTGATTTGAACTATTACAGTTTTGAACAGGCAGTGTAACAACATTTTGTGATCTTTCGAAAATGGCAGATTGATGATTTGTACGAGCATTTTCTTCCACAGCTATGGACGTAGCAAGATTATCAGATGATTGTGTTTCAGATTCAGCACATGACCAAATGTTGTCGTTCACAGATGTACCCTCAGAAATATCTTTGGAGGTTTCCTTCTCAATCCTTTTATCTATTTCTTCCTCATATGGTAAATCTAAGACTGTCCTTTCAGTGACAATAGGTACATCCTTCTGAGGACTGGATATTATTTCTGTATATTCTGCTACAGCTTCAGGAATTGCACATTCAACTTGCTGTAATATTTCCATTTCTTCTTCCTCTAATGTCTTCATCATTTAAAAATATATGGTTGCCTTTAATGAAATTTATATCTACATTTATCTCTCATTTTGGTAATATTTAGCAAAATAAAATCTTAAAAAATTTAAATTTTATAATTCCCAGTTGATAAGTATGCACTTACAAAGGACATGAAGGAATCTCTGCTCAATCAAAGGGTTTAAGAACACATGTACTGTTTTAATACATTGATGTGCATAATTTAAATCAAAATGTATCTGCATCACAAACCCTCAAAGCCAAAAATTGGGATAATCAATGATACATCTATACAGGTACAAGTACATAGTCATGATAGTGGAATACCTGTGCTACTTTTGCTGTTTTAATTTTTAAATATTCAAAAGTGCATTTGTTTATATCAATACAGCAATGTACATTTAGTAACTTCAAGTTGATGACCTTATAGAAACTGAATAAGTTCAATGAAGTTGCTAGATTCCTAAAAAATTATCAATTTCTCTGGGATCAGTCTCATCAGGAAGCATAACAACTCGTCCAAACTTTTCACCAACTCGCATCTACAACTTTGAAAATAACTTGCCCTGATTTGCACAGTACCTGGTTCATAAAAAGATGGTTAATGCTGCTGAACAAGACCTATGAACTTGCAGCACCTCTATGTACATGTGTATTATTGCTTCTGGATAACTCGGCTTAAAACAAACTCGGCCTGTAACATGTATAACAAAGTCAGATTAGAACAAACTCGGCCTACCATTCTTTTATATATAGAAATAAAATGAACAAACTCTGCCTATGTTATGAAGATTTTGTTTTTCAATTTTTAATCACTGTTTTTGTTTTACTTAACTTTATACATAAATTGATGTGGTATAATTAAAAATTTTAATTTAAATTAAAATATAAAAAAATATCTATAAAATAAAGTTTAGCTTACATGCAGATGCACAAGATATTGTTAAACATTTGTTTATCATGTTTATATATTATTAAATAAAGGGAATTTAAATAAGATTATTTAACATGTTTAATATAATACTTTTAATTAAATGACTGCTATTGGATATTTTTTGTGAATTACTGGTATTTACTTTTATATTGGTGGTATGGGTTTTTTTTGGTAAACTGGTGTGTGTACAGAAGTGTTTAGTCTCTATCATGTTTATTGCTCATAATTGGTATACAAAGAGAGAGATCTTTGTTTGATGATGAATGGCTTGTTAAAATGTTCATTAAGCTGTAATTCATTATTGATGGCAGTTAATTAGGATTGAGGGTTATTATATTCCAATGCATTGTCTCATCAAACAGATACAGATACATTGTAGAAAATGTTTAAAATATAGATCTTGTAAAAAATCACCAATTTCAAAAAATAATATCTTTTCTGTGCTAGAATGTCACCAAAACTTGATATATGTATGTATTATATGCTATTCCAATTTCATTTCCGGTGTAAAATTTATTGTAAAAATTAAGCTTTTTTGTAAACAAAAAAATCATAAATTTCAAAAATTGTTTAACACAGTGTAACAGGTACATACATATTATGCGTCCAGTCTGTGTTTTTGTTAGATGTTTTTCTGCTTTGTATCTATCTGATGAGTTAAGTCCTTTTCAATCGATTTTTATAGTTTGTTCAAGATTATGTTGTTATGTTACACCACTGTCTCAGGTTAGGAGGGTTGGTGCCTTCATTCTTTATGTGACTGTCCCAAGTCAGGAGCCTGTAGTTCAGTGGTAATTATTGGTTCATGTCTGTCATATTTGTTTTTCGTAAATTGTTTTGTTATAAATTAGGCCGCAAGTTTTCTCAATTGAATTTTTTCATATTTTTCATGTCGGGGCCTTTTATAGCCAACTATACAGTATGGATTTTTCACATTGTTGAAGGCTGTACAGTTGCCTATAATTGCTTACAATAATTGCACCACTTCATTTGAGGAAAGTCATCTCATTGGCCATCATACCACATCTCCCTATTTTCATGATTTTTATATTATGTGCCATTTTAAATTGATCCCTGTGTTTACAACTATAGCAATTTTCCAAATGTCCTTGGAGAAAGATATATAATTCATTCTAATTGACAATTAATTTTAAAAATGTGGATTATGTCCACATGTGGACACAGATGATGCCCCCGCTTGCATATCATATAGTTATAAAGGGACATAACTGAAGAACGGTAAAAGTGACGCTACCCAAATTTGCACTTGATCTGAGTTTTGTCGTAATAAGCATTGTGTGTAAGTCTCATAACATTTGGTTGAGGCTAACTTAAGAAGAGAACAGAAACGAAAAATTCAGCAATTTTTCTAAACACACATAACTCTAGAACGGTTGTGTATAAGTTTTATAACATTTGGTTGAGACAAACATGACAAACTAAAGTCAGAGAACGGAAACGAATAATTCAGCAATTTTTATGTTTATAAAGGGACATAACTCAAGAATGGTAAAAGTGACGCCACCGAATTTCATGCTTAATCTGTATTATGTAGTAATAAGCATTGTGTATAAGTTTCATAACATTTGGTTGAGGCAAACTAAAGTTAGAGAACGGAAACAATATTTGTACTTGATCTTAGTTTTGTGGTAATGAGTATTGTGTATAGGTTTCATAATGTTTGGTTGGGGCAAACTTAAGTTACAGAATGGAAACTAAAAATTTTGCAGTTTTTCGATTTATAAAGGAGCATAACTCAATAATGGTTATAGTGACAAAACCCAAATTCAACTTGATCTGTGTTTTATCAGTGGAAGGCAAAATTAAACATTGCATTGTATAAAGCATTGATTGTAGTTGATTTAACTATTATCATGGACAAAGGAAGATAACTCCAATTTTAAAAATTACTTGAATTATGACATTGATATTTTTGAAAAAAAATGAAAAATTTAGCAATTTTTCCATTTGTAAAGGGGCATAACTCTAGAACAGTAAAAGTGACGCCCCCAAAATTCAAACTTGATCTGTGTATTGTGGTAATAAGCATTGTGTATAAGTTTCATAACATTTGGATGAGGCAAACTTAAGTTAGAGAACGGAAATGAAAAATTTGGAATTTTTCCATTTATAAAGGGGCATAACTCTAGAACGGTTAAAGTGACGCCACCAAAATTCAAACTTGATCTGTGTTTTGTGGTAATAAACATTGTGTATAAGTTTGATAACATTTGGTTGAGGCAAACTTAAGTTAGAGAACGGAAACCAATTTAGGGACGTACAGACGGACGTACGGACGGACAAGGGTAAAACTTAATTCCCCCTCTGCTTTGGCGGGGGCATAAAAATACTAGAAATAACATCTGAGATTACTATAACGGTGTTGAGTTAATAGTAATCTCAGATGACATTGTTAATTTCACTCAAATTCTTCCAATAGTTTGAATTTGTTATAGTCCGAGTTTGTTATGGACGAGTTCATGAGGCCATTTTTGCTATAGGCCAAGTTTGTTATGGACCGAGTTATCGGGGAGTCTATAAAACTTAAAATGACTGAGCTATACTGAATTAAATACAATAAAGTATAAACTAAAGCGGACTACTCTCGCATTAGGTGAAGAGGTGAGAAATACATGTAAGGTGACAACACAAGGTATCAGGTCGTTGCCGCCCAAAACCGATCCGGCCCCAAGTCAATCCGGCCCAAAGTCGATCTGTCCCAAGTTGATCCGGCCCCATGTCGATCCGGCCCCATAATAAAATAATGAATAATTTATATTAACTTCTGAGGATTATGTGACATATTTGAATCAGGATAAATCATTAAATGGTTCTTTTCCTTCTAACTTCATGGTGGCTAAAAGCACTTTCAAATCATTTGGTAATTCCATAATGAGTGTTCACGAGGTTGACGTTTCAAAATACAGCTCACACTGATATGAATAAAAAATTAAAAGAACAACCCATCCTGTCTCCTTTTTTATAGGAAGGATTCGGCAAATCAAACAACATTTCTCAATTTGAGAAGTTTTTATAACTTAAAACAACAACAAAGTTTGTATACATCAGCTTGGGGATCGGCTTGTACAGTTTTGTATGTAACGATTTGTTATTTTATAAAAACAGTTGAAAGACTTGTTAAAATAACAGTCAATTGAAAACATGCGAATTACTGCTGATTAATGTTGGTGGTACTAAATTCTGTTATATATGTTTTATTATAATTATGTAATTTCAACAGTCTTCATGGTCTTGAAAACTTGTAATAAAAACATAATCAACATAATTGTCTTATACTGCATAATCATCCGTATTCATTTAAAGTGATAAATTGATTTGAATTCAAATATTCTATATAAAAATAATATAATATTTCTATATGATATCTTAATGTAAATTAAAAAATATTCAAATAAATGTCTCATCTTATGAGAATTTAACAGTCAGGGGTACTACTTAAACAAGTGATTTCAGAATCACTTCTTTGAGTGATTTTGGCTGTGAAATATTAAAATTTTTCGCACAGACTTTTTAAAATCACTGAAACAAGTAATTTGAGAATTTAACATGGTTTAAATGTAATCACTTCAATAAATGTTTATAACAATTTTTTGATATTTTTCCCACAAGCTTGATTTTTTTATTGGTAAAAAGACAAGAATTCCATTGAAAAAACAACTATGTACATGCAGAAATTGTCTTTCGCTTGATAAGCCTGTCACTTTTTACAGTTTATTTAAATATGCAAAAACTGGAATAATTTATAGATCAGGACATAACCTTGAAATAAATCATTCTAACTATAAAGAAAACCAATCAGGTTACCTAATATTGTTGACCTTTGTCTGATAGTAAGAGTAGTTAATGAATATTTGATTACAGAACAATTCCCAAGGGTACTTTTAAAAGCTTTAGCGCACTAACTTACTGGCCAAGCACACTAGTAAAATTGATATCCAAAGATAAAGGGATATTTGATCTATATAGGAAAATTATAGAAAAGTTTGTGAAAATATGGAAAATCAATGAAATTAGCATTTGAAGATCAAAGGAAGCACCAAAATCACTTAAATAGGTGATAACTGAATTTAAAAAATCACTTGTTTAAGTAGTACCCCTGACTGTTTAATATTCAAATATTTGTCAAAGGCCAACTTTTTTTACCGTGGACCTTTTATATTATTATAAAATTCATAAACATTTATGAATGACACTGAATTCATATATATCTTTATTTTTATTCCTTATAGATATAGCGATGTTCGGGATTTCCGGATGTGACGTCACGGAAAATTTTTGGATGGCAAAAGAAAAATGGATGACAAAATTGCAAGTGATAACGATGGAAAGTCCAAATTTTAGACTTATTACCATTCCCTTCCAAATGACGCTAAGAATAGATATTCAACTCAGTTATTTTATGATGCCGGTACCAAAAGTTTACCTGATAAATATGGGGCAGGATCGACTTGGGCTGGATCAACTTGGGACGAATCGACTTGGGGACGGATCGACATGAAAGCACAACACATGATACATAAATTTTGTCATGTTTGTGAATATATAGTGCAGCAATGTATGACTTTTTCATTGTTGGAGAAATGCCTTGTCATGCTTTAAATTTTAATAATAAACAAACTACTTTTTCCACATAATTGTATAGCCAGCTGTGGATGTCATATCCAAAACAGGTAATTAAATCCCATTTGGAAGACTTTGTATTAAAACAGTAAAACTAAATTTCTAAAAGCACGATCGTTCTGATTTTTCAACCTCGGGCTCTGCCTGGGGATAAACGTGTTAGTAATCATAAATTATATGATAAAACAGATTAAAAACATGGACATTTAATTATGCTGTTTCTGTCACTACTAAAAGACATTTCTTAAAATAAACAAACCACCAAAAAACTTCCAATCGACCTCAACCATGGAATGCAAGGGAGTTAAGTAAGTAAATAAGAAACTGGTATCCGTTTGAACTGGATCATGGAAGAAATAACCAAAAACCGAAAACAAATGTACAACTTGGAAAATTACAACTAATATTCGAGGGAAGAAAAAAAAAAAAAAAAAAAACAATAACGCTGTATATTTGTTGATTTAAAACACGAATATAATTTGATCTTTAATTGCAAATGGCTGAAAATAAGAAGATATTTTTTTTACTTGAATTATCAATCTATTTGATGCAGAAATTGAATATTATTTCGATTTATCATCATGCATTTTTTTTTATCTTGGTATAGTAATCTTAATATTTTATAATGATAAAGGAAACGTCCACAATTATTTGTTTTGTTTTCTGGAGGTATACCATTACGATACATGTTATAAGAGCTATCTTCTCATATTTTATTTTAAAATTTTATCGTTAAATATAAAAATAAGGACTAGATGAGGTATGATTGTCAATGAGACAACTATCCACCAAAGTTCAAATAAAGTGGATGTAAGCAATTATAGGCAACTGTACGGCCTTCAACAATGAGAAAAACCCATACCGTATAGACGGCTATAAAAGGCCCCGACAAGAAAAATATGAAACAATTCAATTGAGAAAATTCACGGCCTAATCTATAACAAAACAATTAACGAAAAACAAATATGACAGACATGAACCAACGACAACCAATGAACTACAGGCTCCTGACTTTGGACAGGCACATAAAGAATATGGCGGGGTTAAACATGTTTGTGAGCGCTCTACCCTCCCCTAACTTGGGAAAGTGGTGTAACAGCACAACACAAGAACAAACTATACAAATCAGTTGAAAAAGGCTTAACTCATCAGATCGATACAAAGCAGAAAAAAACATCAAACATAAACAGACTGGACGTGGCAGGGTATTTATCCATCCCTTATCCCTAACCACAAAAAAGGACTATAAGCACAGATCTGAGAGTACTCGCAGTTACTGACAGCTAGTTCAAAGCCAATAACAACTAATTAAAAAAATCATGTATCTAAGACTAAAATATCAATCAGTACACATCCAACATCCAATGGATTTAGTATAAAGACGTCATTAACAGTCAGAGAAAAACATGACCTTTTAAAATAGAGAAATAAAGAAAATAAATGTATCGACAGATTGCAGTACCGTTAAAGTGCATATGTGTATAACAAAACTATTTAGTATGATTTTAATTTACTGATAACAAAATCAATATTTGTACCAATAAAAACAATATTCAAAGATCTAATTACAGTGTTGAATTGGTAACCTTTTATAATAAGTTTATCTAAAGGATTGATAAGTTTACCGGATCGTATATAAATTTCCGGGCTCGGTAAACAACATCACCGTAAAATTTAGGATGTGCTATTCCGTCTGAAATAAGTTTTTTACAGGTACAGCCAAACTTGCAAACCAAATCTTTGTATCTATGGAAGAATTTAGTGTAGGTTTTAAATAATTTATGGTAACGAAATCCCCGACTTAATAATTTACCAGTAATACATAAAGTACGCTCATTGAAATCCAAAACGTCACTACAGACACGGCATAACGAACGAGTTGGGATATATAAACACCGTAAGATGGTGCCAGAGGAACATCACCGTCCAAAAAAGGAAAATTAACAATAGGGAAAGAAAAATCATCCCTTTTGTCGTAAATTTTTGTGTAGAGTTTCTGGTGTAAAACTGAAATATCTAAGTTTAGGAAAGAACACTTATTGCTGTTTATATTTGATTTATTTAAAGTAAGTTGGTGTGGGTAAGTTTCGGTAGTATATTTAGAGAATTCTTGATTATTTAACGAAAAAATATCATCAAGATAACGGTAAGTGTTGTTGAATTTATCAATTATTAAATGGAATTTAGACAGGTCTTTATTGAATTTGGCCGTAAACTGTGATTCATAACAGTACAGGAACAAGTCTGCTATTAAAGTGGCACATGTTCCGTTAATTTCTGTTAGTCCGTAAAGATATATTTGTCCATCATACGGTAGCGTTATGCAAGATCGCACAATCCTTAGCTTAGAAAATATTGTGACCCTTACTTTCATATAATATTTTTGAAAAAACATAGTATAAACCTAATTTTGGCAAAGTATTTAAAAAAAAACTATCGTTTTTAATTAAGACCCTTTCATGATATACCTTGTTTGCTGAATTATATTTATTTCCTATTCTTTCTTAACTTCGCCTTTTAGATATCGTTGCAAACAGGATTATTACTTTGTCTTTCTTCCCATGGGTACAGCAAGGACATTGAATAAACAAAGAACAATTATACCAAGCCACATCATACTCACGGGGCTTAACGGTGTCGCCTGGAGATATTTGATGCTTCGTATGAGTGTTCAATATAGGAGAAATGAGTAGCAAATAAAGATTTGAAACGTAGTTGATCTTAGTTGAAAGCAATCTAACTAAATATAGATCTCTGATTTTGTTATAAAATTGAGAATGGAAATGGGGAATATGTCAAAGAGACAACAACCCGACCAAAGAGCAGACAACAGCCGAAGGCTACCAATGGGCAAAACAAAAAGCCAGAGGCTCCTGACTTGGGACAGGCGCTAAAATGCGGCGGGGTTAAACATGTTTTGTGAGATCCTCATATGAGCACGCGATTTAATGAATTTAAATCAGATTGAGTTGAAAGTCAGTTGCTCGAACATCCATGGACCTCTGATGTTTCATGTCAAATCTTCCTCTCAAAACATATACTACCTCCATTGACACAATTAATGACACTGTTATATTGTTCATCATTTCCAGAAAATCATAATAATTTTTTTTTTCATGAAAAAATATGATATCAAGTTTTCATTTTCCAATTTTTTAATGTAAAACAAGGTATACAATGGACGTGGACATCATAAAATGGTTTCAACCTCAAAGGAATCTATCGTCCTGAACATGCATGAACTATTTGCTCAAACACATCAAACGAATGGAAAACAACTGTCATATTCCTGACTTGGTACAGGCATGTCCTTATGTAGAAAATGGTGGATTAAACCTTGTTTTAAAGCTAGCTAAACCTCTCACTTGTATGACAGTCGCATTAAAATTCCATTATATTGACAACAATGTGTGAACAAAACAAACAGACATAATAGGTAAAAATGTCAAAAATAGGGTACAGCAGTCAACATTGTGTTATAATCTCAATCACTATAAAAACAAACAAATATGTCAACAAAGAAAAACAAAATGGCATATAGACAAAGCACATACGCAAAAATGAAACACAAGAATACAAACAAGTTGCTTAAAAAAAAAAGACAATACGTGAACCTTAGAACTTTTTTATGCTATTTATTAATTCAACTAAATTAAAAATTATATCTCAGTGCTTTCATGGCCAAGTTTGTGGAGGATGATATTTTCTTTTTAAATTATTGTAAATCATGACAATATGAGAGTGTTGTTAATTATAAAGTGAGATGAAAATAAAAGGAATGTCTCCATGGGACACACATGATGCCCCTGCTTGCATATCATATAAAGTTTTAAAGGGACCTAACTGAAGAACGGTAAAAGTGACACTACCCAAATTTGTAGTTGATCAGACTTTTGTGGTAATAGGTATTGTGTATAAGTTTCATAATATATGGTTGAGGCAAACTTAAGAAAGAGAACGGAAACTTTTATGTTTGTAAAGGGGCATAACTCTAGAACAGTAAACGAATATTCCTCCATAGACTATATTTCTAACTAATTAATATGCGTGAACCCTCAGGGGTTCACGCAAAAATGACCACAGCACAACAACACAATGGCGGGATGTACAAGTACCGAGCCACGCCTAAAGGATATTACCAAAAATGGACCAAACAGTATACATTAATAATTCGGAGTTTCTATTCATCCGGCTAGCATGACGAATAGTTAAAAATCTCTATTTGTCCGGCCTTCCGTTTGCGGATGCGCAAATCTTTAATATCAATAAAAGTGTCATGTGGCGCTGAAAGTGTCCCGGATGAGGTGTCGGATAACAAACGCGCGTATGCAATGGACGTTTTGATAATTGGAGATCGTGATTTATATTTCAAGATGTCATAAAGAAAACCAGAGAGAATGTGATTGCTTTAAAACATTTTTTTTTTATATATTAGTGACTCCAGAACAATAGCGTATATAGTATTCATGTAAACTGGGAGGAATAAAGCCTGACATCAAACTGAAATTGCTAATTTACCCCATGGAGGCAAAACGCATTCGGATAATGACTAAATCAAATATGCTTGCATGGATGCATTATTTCTATGTTCTACTACAACGGCGATCTATGAACATGCACTGATATACCGTGACTCGGAATAGGATACCAGGGTTGGGTAACCCCCCTTTTTTATTCTGTTTAACTTAATACACATTTTTTCTATATTTTTCTATCGTAAACACAATCTTACTTTTGGGGAAGGTTACACGTGCCTACCGTTCTCTCTTATTTCCTATGAGTTAAAAATCCCCGAACATTTTAAATAAAAAATTCGTGTCTGAAAATCATTTGACGACCTGATTTAAACCAAACTTCAAGGAAACAATAAATTCGGAATCTTCTTTTGCAATCATAGATGTCTATTGAAGCCAATAATCAGTGGTTATACTCATAGCTAGGTAGAACAAATAAAAAGATGAGAGTCTTTTTTGCCCCTCCCCCAAACTCCTTTAGAATAAAAAAAATCTGAATAAAATGTATAATTTGTAGTCTATTCATTTGCATTTTGATTTGTTTTAGTGAATGAATGGAAATAATTTGCACATTTTTTTGCCAAGACACTAAGTAACTAATTCAAAAGTGTATTTGCTGCATAGATGTTGATATACGATTTTAGACAATATTTCTCATAACTACTCAATGTTTATTTATGTCCTTAAATCACGATGTTATATCTTCACCATTATATTTTTGGCCGGACAAATAGCAAAATACCGTAAAAATGCTATTTGTCCGGCTTGCCGGATGAATAGACATTTTTGACTATTGGTCCGGCTAGCCGGACGAATAGCCACTGCCTTAATAATTTACAAAGACAAATAAAAGAACACTATAACACGTAATTAAGATGATAAACAACGTCAGTACCTAGAATCTATACATCAAGACCATCATGTATTATTTGTGAAGTTGATACGGAATATTTATCAACAAGGTCTTGCATCTTCCGATGAACTTTTTTAGAAAAAGGACGAGACGTTCTTTGACATAACCCTGGTTCATCAACTTTCTGCTCAAACACTGGTGACGTTTAGACTTTAGATAATTTAGACTTGGGAATCTATTGTTGATATCAAGTTCACATGTCATCGTGATCTCCATGTAATTCAGTTTATATCCCTTCTTAATTTCTCGTTAATATTAAATTTATGTTTAGCTTATGGTTACTCTTTCGTAATTTTCAATAATTTTAAGCAGACATTTCCAAACTGCTGCTGCTGATGTTGTTTCTTAATCAAAACAAACTCTTGCGAAATAACATGCTCGTCTTGCACATATATATATATATACACACTAGATTAAGGTCGTTGGCTTTTATTAATCAAGAAACTATACTACTAGCAAAAACAAGGATAACACAATGAACGATAAAAATCAAGGTAAGTTGGTTATAACTATTAATTAATTTTTACTACAATATATGTACAAAATGTATGTGCTTCAATGTAAATGAATTTGGGTAAACTGGATAGAGGTTTCGATTATGTTTCAAACTATTATTGGATATCTGACAATGTGTTGATGACTGAGATGCCAAACTTATCTTTATTCAATATACCCAAATGAATGCTCATGATACTAATCTATCAATAGTGTTGGGGAAATGACGACTTCACATGTATTTAAGTTTCTTAATAAATTTAGGCCAGGTTCCATACCATAGAAAACGCATGTACCAGACGTGCATGCTACATGTACAACATACACAAATCGATGTTGTTTGTGTAGTATATTATATTGTTCTTGAGGATAGTTTACTCAGATATTTCTTCGAAGAACAATTCATGCAGTATCGTCACTATATATATGCAGTGGCTGTCGTTTTATACGACCGCAAAAATTTTTGTGGTCGTATATTGGTATGACGTTGGCGTCGTCGTCGTCGTCGTCCGGCGTCGTCGTCGTCGTCCGAAGACACATTGGTTTCGCACTCTAACTTTAGTTTAAGTAAATGGATCTCTAGGAAATTTTACCATAAGGTTCAATACCACAAAAGGAAGGTTGGGATTGATTTTGGGGTTATGGTACCAACAGTTAAGGAATTAGGGGCCAAAAGGGGCCAAAATAAGCATTTTGTAACTTCCAGACAATAACTTGTGTGTAGTGTATGGATCTCTCTGACATTGTACCACAAGGTTCCATATCACAAAGAGAATGCTGGGATTGATTTTGGGGTAATTGCCTCAAAATTTTAGGAATTAGGGCCAAAAGGGCAAAAATAAGGATTTTGTAGTTTCATGACAATAACTTGTGTGTAAGTGTATGGATCTTTCTGAAATTGTACTACAAGGTTTCATATCACAAAGGAAAGCTGGAATTGAGTTTGGGGTAATTGCCTAAACATTTAGGAATTAGGGGCCAAAAGGGGCCAAAAATAAGCATTTTCTAGTTTCAGACAATAACTTGTGTTTAAGTGTATGGATCTCTCTGAAATTGTACTGCAAGGTACCATACCTCATTGAAGGCTGGGATTGAGTTTGGGGTGATGAATCATAAGGGGTTCAAAAATTTGGGGGATTTTTTTCCCTTTTTCTTCCTTTTTTTCCTTTTTTTTTTTTTAAAATTTTCCATTTTAAGTTGGTTATTTCTGATTTATATTTAAAAGCAAATAATAATGATATGGCAGGAGATACACACCAAACAGGATGTGTAAATTATTATATAATAAGTATTGTGCAATAGCAAGAAATTTTCAATTGCACAGTATTGCGCAATAGCAAGAAATCTTCAATTGCACAGTATTGTGCAATAGAAAGAAATATCCAATAGCACAATATTGCACAATAGGAAGAAATTGTCAATTGTACAGTATTGCACAATAGCAAGAAATATTCAATTGCACAGTATTGCGCAATAGCAAGAAATATTCAATTGCACAGTATTGTGCAAAAGAAGATACTTTGTATAAATTGCTTATTTCTTGACCAATTCCAATGGGGTTTTATTCTTGAATTCTTGGGGTTCTTTAATATGCTGAATCTAACCGTGTATTAAGTTTTTGGATTTTGGGCCCCGTTTTAAATTGGTCCACATTGAGGTCCAAAGGGTCCAAAATTAAACTTTGTTTGATTTCATCAAAATTGAATTATTGGGGTTCTTTGATATGCCGAATCTAACCGTGTATTTAGATTCTTAATGTTTGGTCCCGTTTTCAAATTGGTCTACATTAAGGTCCAAAGGGTCCAAAATTAAACTTAGTTTGATTTTAACAAAATTGAATTCTTAGGGTTCTTTGATATGCTGAATCTAATCATGTATTTAGATTTTGATTATGGGCCCAGTTTTCAAGTTGGTCCAAATTGGAGTCCAAAATTAAACTTTGTTTGATTTCAACAAAAATTGAATATATGGGGTTCTTTGATATGCTGAATCTAACCATGTATTTAGATTCTTAATTTTTGGTCCCGTTTTCAAATTGGTCTACATTAAGGTCCAAAGGGTCCAAAATTAAACTTAATTTAATTTTAACAAAAATTGAATTCTTAGGGTTCTTTGATATGCTGAATCTAAACATGTCTTTAAATTTTTGATTATGGGCCCAGTTTTCAAGTTGGTCCAAATCAGGGTCCAAAATTAAACTTTGTTTGATTTCAACAAAATTGAATATATTGGGTTCTTTGATATGCTGAATCTAACCATGTATTTAGATTTTTGATTTTGGGCCCCGTTATCAACTTTGTCCACATTGAGGTCAAAAGGGTCCAAAATTAAACTTTGTTTGATTTCAACAAAAATTGAATATATGGGGTTCTTTGATATGCTGAATTTAACCGTGTATTTAGATTCTTAATTTTTGGTCCCGTTTTCAAATTGGTCTACATTAAGGTCCAAAGGGTCCAAAATTAAACTTCGTTTGATTTTAACAAAAATTGAATTCTTAGGGTTCTTTGATATGCTGAATCTAATCATGTATTTAGATTTTTGATTATGGGCCCAGTTTTCAAGTTGGTCCAAATTGGGGTCCAAAATTAAACTTTGTTTGATTTCAACAAAAATTGAATATATGGGGTTCTTTGATATGCTGAATCTAACCATGTATTTAGATTTTTGGGCCCCGTTATCAACTTTGTCCACATTGAGGTCAAAAGGGTCCAAAATTAAACTTTGTTTGATTTCATCAAAATTGAACTCTTAGGGTTCTTTGTGCTATAGTTGTCTTACTATCAGAAGACTTCAAATGGTTGTACTCCAATGCACATGATAAAGATGCAAAATTGAGATGAATTATTTGATAAGATTACTTTAATATACAACTGAACAGTTCACTATGATCTATTGATTAGATCGATTACACGTAAAACATCATTAACAATTCGTATACAATAACAATAATTATTTGTCTTTCTGTATTCCTGTTGTAGACATCAATACTGGCTTTAATCTGGGACCATTGTAATACTTAGTATAATAGTCACAGCTTTAATGTAATATCACGATGGATATATGTTTTATATAACATATTAAATTATCTATAATAACATAAACGGTACCAATTTTCCTGCACCAGAAGCCTATTAAAAGGATGAAAGTGCATGCTCAAATAATATTGATTCAAATTTATGTCTGCTTATTGTTGGTTAATAAAAACCATGTAAGATAAACAATAATAACTACATTTTCAAAATTTGGAATTATATGATATAGAGTTGGGCCTTGTCTAACTTATTAACATACACAGTATGAGTGAATACCGCACGATGATCTGTACAAATGTACATATATACACTTTCTCGTCTTTTTAGTTCTTTTGAGGATATTAAAAAATTTTGAAACCAACAACATATGTTAAAATTCCAGTTATTTGGATCGACCCTTACATCGTAGAAGGTACCAACCTGATTTCCACCCGAATTTTTGGCATTTTTTTATGTAGACAGTCATTTCTCTTGTTCTCTTTGTCAGTGACATTAATAGTCTAAATAAATTAGTCCTCATGTATTAATAAATGAAAAAAATTTAATTATGATATTCCTGAATCAAGCAAACATTTCAATACTAAGATTATCTAAGAGAATGAAATATATAAGATCGACGATATCAGAATCCTTCACCACCAGTCAATCGTTCCTTCTAATGTGCACTTTCATTTTAATTCAACATTACGACTTGAGATATTTTCTTTTACATTGATCGATATGCTTTTATTATTTCTTCGAGTCTATCATCTCATTTGCATTTTATTTTCACGTCCTTTGTTTGTATTCTTCAGATAAAGAAACAGTTAATAGACAATGTGTGTACTGACTGATATTTTAGTCTTAGATGTATGATTTTTTTACTAGTTGTTATTGGCTTTGAACTAGATGTCAGTAACTGCGAGTACTCTCAGATCTGTACTTGGTGTTTTTTGTTGTGGGGATGTAAGTATCCTGCCACGTCCACTCTGCTTTCTATCGACCCGACAAGTGAAGCCCTTCTCAACTGATTTTTATAGTTTGTTCTGATGTTGTACTGTTACACCACTGGCCCAGGTTATGGGGAGGGTTGGCGCGCCTTCAAACTAGTTTAACCCCGCCACATTCTGTATGTCCCTGTCCCAAGTCAGGAGCCTGTAATTCAGTGGTATCATATTTGTTTTTCGTTCATTATTTTGTACATAAATCAGGCCGTTAGTTTTCTCGTTTGAATTGTTTTATATTTGTCATTTCGGGGCCTTTTATAGCTGACTATGCGGTATGGGTTTTAATCATTGTTGAAGGCCGTACGGTGACCTATAGTTGTTAATTTCTGTGTCATTTGGTCTCTTGTGTAGAGTTGTCTCATTGGCAATCATACCACATCTTCTTATTTTCATGTAAAAAAGTTTTGTATACACAATAACTAATCCTCATATACCAATTCATAGATTTTTCTTAATAATTGATATATTATTTGGTCAACAACGGAAATGTCCACTGTCAATGACTGTTCTAAAAGAATTAAATTTTTGGTGGACATTGTTGTTACCAACGAATCGATTAATTCAGGAAATTGTACAGTTTTAAGAATAGTGTATTGAGGCATAATTTTGATTTCAAAGACTCTTTTCTATGTAAAAATAAAAACAAATGGTCACCGTGGCAAATGATCATTATATAAAAGTTACAAAAGAAATCCTTCTAATTGTGATGGCCTAGGCTATGTTTATTAACTCATTCATTTTTGTTGTTGTTGGTTGAATTGAAGTTATTGACAGCAAATCTGCTTTTCAATATCATACAGACGATACTTTAAATTAGCACTGTGAATGTCTTCAATTCAAGTTAGGTATTAACTTTTTGTTAGAAAAACAGAACAGTATCATAGCAAGGGTTTTACTTGGTTATCATATCAATCTCACATGCATATACGAATAGGCAGGACGACTTCATTGTGTACTTAACTTCACTATATATATACAAGTCTCTTGTAGACGGGCACTCATATTGAAGCGCATACTATTCTTGTCTATACTTTATGTATGTCAGATGTCTTGTACTATCGTGTCATTGGTGGTGCTATATCTGAGTCTGGTATTATCGTTTGTCCTTTGTCTAAAAAAGAATTACCGTATTTCTATGCATGATGTGACTGCTGGTTTGCTCTTGGGTGGCTTGCATGGATACTTACAGCAGATTTTATTGACTCCTTCTTTTGATTGACAGCAAAACTGTTTTACTATTAATACTGTGGTCTGTCAAGTCATGTGGGGGTATCTACTTGAAGGTTTTGGAGATTATTCTAATGTCTGTTAAAGTCCCTTGAATTTGACGATGTAGGAAATTAACCCTGCGTTTCATTGCAGAAATTTTTTTCTGAGTCTTACACATAAGTCTTGGATGTTTCAAAGCAACATTTTTTTTAATTGGTGTTTTTAGGTAATTAATTTTTTTTTCTCTCAGAAAAAAATGGATTAGGCGACTATCCAGCTCAAACTCAGGGATATAATAGTGCTGGTTATACAGGTCAGTACCTCACTATAAAGAATGAGATATCCAATAAATCATAAAATACTTGTAGTACAATATATAGTTTTTGTCAATTTAAAGTATACATCTAGCTATGTTCAATCTTAAAGTTCTGAAAAGCAAGAGACAATTAAACAATTGTGTGTCTTTTTTCAAGCAGTTGTTTCAGATAATAAATATTGCATGAAAGGTTATCTAGATAAGATTATTCGATAAATAAATTAAAAAAAAAAAACAAAAGCAAATTATGTTGTGTGAATTTTAGAAAAACCTAACCAACCACCGCCTTACGATAGCAATACACAAGGGTATGGTCAACCACAAGGTTATGCACAGCCTCCGCATCCACAGGGATATAACCAACCACTTGGATATGCACAGCCTCCACCTCCCAAGGATACAGTCAATCAGCTGGCTACCAACCAGTACCCCAAAGCTATACACAACAAGGCTACCCACAAACACAACAATATAGAAACCAACCAGTGTATGGAGGTCAAGGACATAATGTTATTGTAAGTTTGAACCAATATTTACATAAACCAAAACAATTTAAGACAGGTACTTATTGATTAAGAATAAACCGATATGCGATGTATACATCAATAAGGCAGCGTCCCAAGAACACAATTACTCCCCCTTAAAAACAAAAACTATTTACATCCGTAACCTAGTTAACTTGCAATGAGCATGCTCCATGTCCAATTCCGGAGCCAACACTTAAATACTATAGTAGATGAATTAGAGCAATTGACATAACCTTCATGTCTTTAGAAATAAGAAGATGTGGTATGAGTGCCAATGAGACAACTCTCCATCCAAGTCACAATGTGTAAAAAGTAAACAATGATAGGTCAAAGTACGGCCTTCAATATGGAGCTTTGGCTCACACCGAACAGCAAGCTATAAAGGGCCCCAAAAATGACTAGTGTAAAACAATTCAAACAGGAAAACCAACGGTCTAATCTATATAAAAAAACGAGAAACGAGAAACTCTTTGTCTTGAAGGAACTATCGATATACTAGTATTATTATACGTTCTAGTATTGACCACTTTCATTTTATTCCATTCTTCGTATTACTTATTGTAAAAGTTATTTCGCGCCTTGCCATTTTCTCCTCCTCGAGCTTGACTTGATATTTGATTGGGTCATCATTCACGTCTCCGTTTACTCCAAATGTTTGGTCGTCGGCTAAGCTGTGTTTTTTCCTTCGAAGCTTCAAAGAATGGTGCTCGTTCAGAATAGGGCGCTTCGCTAATAACAGCGCATATGTAATGTTGAGGTAAATTGTTATTTCCCCTTTTTCTGTTTTATGACGATACGCCTTTGACGTACTTACGTTGTGTAGAGTTCAGTTTCAATATATATTATTTCGGATAAAATTTAGTTTGGGAGAAATTATTTTATGTTTTTTTTTGCATCAGTTTTGATTTTGCACGAAATTCAATGAATGCGCTGTCAGTTCAAGGACCATTGGTTTTTAGGACCAAAAACACACTAGTATAGCGGCATTTTTTAAAATCAATAATCTGCCAGACTTGAACTAATATATACAGTTTGTGTACTCCAGCGCTCTATGTTTCCTAGGCCTCAGTGTGGTTGCAATCTAGACGCTTTTGTTGATTTTCACTAAAATCTCTATTTTTGACCTATTTTGGATGTAAATGTCATTGCCTTATTTTCAACCAAAGCTTGATAAGAGTACCTCTTACCTGTCTTTTCATCAACTCGAAACAAATTGCCTAATACTCAGGGCCAAATAGGGCCCTTTCCTCAATTATTCTTTATGATTGTCAAGAGTATTTCTGTCACAATCCATTCGAACATGCATTATTTCAATTTATTGTTATTTAATTTATATATTCGTATCATCACTTATTTATTAAAGCAAACACAGGAAAAGATTGCATGACAAAATACATCAATAATTTAAAAAACAATTTAGAAATAGAAACGCCAATCGTATGCCTGTGTTCTTATCGAAAAATAGAATGTCTGTATCTAATTGTCGGTAAAGTCTGATCATGTAATAACTATAATGGAGTCTTTGCCCGACCGAGTATTCCGGTCTAAAACACCACGAGGAGAAAATCATAACAGAAAGGCCACATTGATAATGTAATAACAACAAATTTGACCTGTGTTTTGAGTTTGAATGCTTTTTCGTTGACTGTTATGAGCTGGCCATATAAAAGAGAGGTGAAAGATACCAAAGGAACATTCAAACTCATAAGTCGAAAATAAACTGACAACGCCATGACCAAAAAAGAAAAAGACAAACAGACCAATCTAATTAAAATATAGTTCTCTGATTTCGATATACTTCATCGTATGAAGAATTGCAAATTCAGAGAACTGTATTAGATACCTAAACGTCATAAGTGTTCTTACAAACAACGTTATATTGTTGGGTCTTACAACGCCGGGCTTCAGAGTTATTGTGAAACTACCTATTCTAGAGATGGCGTGAATCAGATACTAAAAAAATCCAAAGATCTTTTAGAGTACATACAATCTATTTCACCTTGCAATAGTATTAAAACTTTTGACTTTTCTACACTTTACACAAGTATTTGCCCATACACGTATTTACAAGTATCTTGTCTTAGGGAGGGATAAATCGTACTTTGTAAAAATATCACTATGATTCAAACAACAAATTCTCTGCAACTGACATTATTAAGATGTTTGATTTCTTGATTGATAATATATTTGTTACGTTTAGAGGACGGGTTTTTCAACAAGCGATCGGCATTTCCATGGGAACCAACTGCGCTCCTCTTCTTGTGGACTTGTTCCTTTATCCATATAAGGCTGACTTCATACAGGAACTTCTTAGGAAGAAAGAAAAAAAGTTAGCAGTATCCTCTTACTTTAATTTTCGCTATATAGATGATGTTATCTCACTAAATAATTAAAATTTGTGACTTTGTTGAACGCATCTTTCCAATCGAACTTGAGATAAAGGATACAACAGATACAGTTAATTCTGCCTCGTGTCTTGACTTATACATCTAGAAATTGACAATGAGACACGGTTCGAAACAAAACTTAACGACAAAACAGATGATTTCAGCTTCCCAATTATATGTGGCAACATTCCAGCAGTGCCTGTATACATCTCCCAGTTGATACGATTATCCAGGGCTTGTATTTCCTGGTTCACAAGGAAGCTATTAAACCAAGAGTTCCAAGTGGTGAAGTTGAAATCATCCCATCGTAAATTTTACGGACGCCATGACGAGTTTGTTTACCGTTATGGAATATCTGTTTCAAAGATGACGACGGATATGTTCCAATAGTAGTAACTACAATCCCGTCCTATTTTTCCCGAATGTGACCTACCGAATAAGACTTGTCACCGGGTTTGTAATTACATGAGCAACACAACGGGTGCCACATGTGGAGCAGGATCTGCTTACCCTACCGGAGCACCTTAGATCACCCCCAGTTTTTGATGCGGTTCATGTTGGTCAGTCTTAATTTTTTATGTTGTGTTTTGTGTACTGTTGTTTGTCTGTTTGTCTGTTTGTCTGTTCGTCTTTTTCGTTTTAAGCCATGGCGTTATCTGTTTATTTTCGACTTATGAGTTTGAATGTCCCTTTGGTATTTTTCGCCTCATTTTTAAATGTCATTATTTGTAAACCCCAATTTACCATGTCTTTGGAGTTCGTTTGACTTCAATGTGGGATTAATAACGAAAATGTTATTCAAACTTGTAAAATCTTTGTCCTTAGGTCCTTAGTGGATAGATGTCTCAGTGGAAATCATAACACATCTCCTTTTTTATGTTTTGATGCATGTTAGAATGATATATAGCAATACAAAACTTATATAGTTTTGCATATACCTTTACTTTAAATCAGGTTGCACAGCCTGTGCCTGTAACTTCGGTAATGACTACCTCACAGCCAAGACCAACCAACTGGTTAGTTCCAGCAATCTTGACATGTCTATGCTGCTTCTGGCCAACTGGAATATGTGCTATATTAGCTGCTCGTAGTGTAAGTCTTTTGTATAGATTTCTCTCTTTAAACCTTAGGCAAAATGTTTAATAATAACTTCACATTGATGAAGCTTAACTACGCGTATTTTATGTATTGTCGCACAATTCATCCCAAACGGAAACCGAACCAGATACTAAGTTAGTTTATAACCCTTTTCATTCCATAGTATATTGATAGATAATCGTAAGTTCGACATTCTTATCTTTATCTATTTACAACGTAAGTAAAGAAGTATATGTCTATGATCAATACTGAGTTACGTAAGGTTTAATTATGACTAAAAAGAATAAAATAAATCACCACCTATAGTGCATCACTGTTTAGCTTATCATTTGGCACTGCTATAAGCTGCGGTTCCGGTGCTCTAGTGGTCCTCGGCATATGTTTGGTAATTATGTGGTAAATATGTGCGGATAGGTCAGCATAAATCAAAATTTAGAATGGAACCAAAGAGCTACCGTAATCAGTAATAATTATTCGCTTGATTTCACATTCTAAAATTCCATATTGAACCATACCAATAGGTTCGCATAAACGTTAATTGGACTGTTACAAACCGTGACATGTGTCACTTTTCTAGGGAAATTGCCAGAATCTATATTTACAAATTTTCCACCTATACTTTTTATACGCCCGTTTACGGGATGTATTATGGTATACCGTTGTCCGTCTGTACGTCCGTCTGTCCGTTCGTCCATCGTCAACATGTCGGACAATAACTCAAAAACGCTTAAACCAATTCGCATGAAACTTTAATGAAATGTTTATATCTATTGACCTGAGCTCCCTTTCGTTTTTTTATAAATTTTAGATTTTCAGTTTCCTAGTATTGGGTTTTTTTTTCAATTAAAACGGGGATTTTCCAGTTTTCGGACATTAACTCAAAAACACTTTAACCAATATGCATGAAACTTTGGTTAATTGTTTATATCTATTGACGTGAGCTCCCTTTCGTTTTTTATAAATTTCGGATTTACCGTTTCCGAGTTTTGGGGTTTTATTCATTAAAAAAGGGGGTATTTTCCAGTTTTCGGACAATAACTCAAAAACAATTTCACCAATTTGCCAGAAACTTTGGTGAATTGTTTATTTCTATCGACATGAGCTCCCTTTTGATTTTTATAAATTTTAGACTATAAGTTTACGATTTATGGGGTTTTATTCATTTCAAAAATGGGATTTTCCAGTTTTCGGACAAGAACTCAAAAATACACGCACTTTAATATTATATAGGATTAAAAACATTTTTAAATGTTTTAATCCTCACATTTCTTAATCCAACATTTTGTTTTTTCTTCTTTCAACTTCAACTTTCTTTGAACCTAGGGATTTCATTAATGTGTACTATCGCGCATTTACATAGCATAGTGAAATCTACATAGTATTTACAAAGGTTACGAACATGGTCTATCGAAGTGTACACCAAGTAAAAAAAATTCTAACGGACCAATCACATTCAAGTATTTGTAGATATGAAAATCATATAAGAATTATTTAAAGATGAAAACTGGCAATATATTAAATTATTTTTTTTATTTTATTCTATCAGGCTAATCAAGCAGCTGATGAAGGTAACATGCAATTTGCTCAGGAAAAGGCAACTAAAGCTAGGAATTTGATAATCATAACTGTTATACTTGGTGCCGTATGCCTTGCAGTATTCATAGTCTTGAGAGTAATGGCATACTCATCGAGTTCCTCCTATTATGGCTAATTAGGAATTGAAGTATCTCTGACCTCAATGCAGCATTGTAGACTATTAGTAATTTTTGCATTTACGTTTGTGTCATGAATTCCAGTACATTGTATTTTATGACAGTATGATTATGTAGTTGAACATTTAGCATTATTATAAAATATTTTTTATTGTTTAAATTAATTTTAAATGTTGAAGTTGTAAAGTTTTTGTCCAATACAGTTTAAAATATGCTGTCTACATATTAATATAAAAATAAGAATATGTGGTACGATTGCCAATGAGACAACTCTCCCACAGAGACCAAATGACGTAGAAGTTATTATAACAACTGTAGTTCACCGTACGACCTTCAACAATGAGCAAAATCCATACCGCATATACTATAAAAGGCCCCGAAATGACAAATGTAAAACAATTCAAGCGAGAAAACTAACGGCCTGATTTATGTACAAAACAATAAGCGAAAACCAACTATGGTACACAGCATTAAGGTTCATCAAAAGGAATTGAAAAATATGGCCTTGTTTACACCACAAAATCTACTATGAGTACAGACAAATTGATGCATCTGGGGAAGTTTTAAGGCATGGCAGGACCTAGATATGTAAAAGTTATATGTTTCAGAAAATTAAAAACTTACCTCGATTTTGGTGTGCATTTTCTTCCAGTCTGCAGAAGATAGCAAAATAAACTAATACATGAGTTTCATTTGATACGGTCCACTCAGTTATACAGTTTAAATCACCTATTGTTTGCAGATGTCTATTGTCCATCTATTGTCCATTTAAATCAATACTGCTCACAACATTTATTATATGAGGGGAGCTCCTCAAACATCTTTCCCAACTTAGTTTATTTTGGCACCTTCTGCAGGAATGGAAAAAAATGAATAGCAAAATCCAGAAAAGTTTATAATTTTCTGAAACATAAAATGCATTTAAAATTTAATTATCTAGTTCCTGCCATGCCTTAAAACTTTTCCCGGCGTACAGGTTTGTCTGTACTCAGAGTAAAATTTGTGGTGTAAATAACGGCCATATTAGCCAAAAGGTTATGATGAACCTTAAACGACAACCACTGAATTGCAGGCTCTTGACAGGCATATACAGAATGTGGCGGGGTTAAAAAATATATACAGGCTCCCGCTAACATGATGTTTAAAGGTCCATGGTCAGAAAAAAGTTGGAAAAGTTCTTAGTTGAGGAATTAAGTGGTCTTCAACATTAATTACAAAATCTGTTAATTTAAAATTGACCCTAGACAATTATGGTCGTGTGATTTGTTCATTTGCTTATCCATCTAATTACACATACATATTTGGCTATTAAAACTTTTGGTTGTTTCATTTAGTCTTGATAGAGCTAAACCAGGAAAAGTACTTGATAATTAATTCCATATCTCAGTTTTAATTGCGTGAACCCCTGAGGGTTCACGCAGTATGTATTGGACGACCTCTGTAGTCTTTCGGAACATCGGAAGTCTTTTCGGAATACATCAGTTCTTTTCTATGGCCAACTGCGTAATAGGTAATTAATTGATGAATATTCATTAGCGTTTTGCAATTACTATAGAGATAAGTGTTTATCGATATTGAATGTTATCCTTCACCAGTAATTAGTTAGAGATGCATGAGTAAACGTTTTCTGAAACACAAGCTGTGTTCATATTGGAGACGAGATTTTAAGCGAAAAAAGTTACCGTCAGTGGAGAGGCGTTTTATACGACCGCAAAAAATTTTTTGTGGTCGTATATTGGTATGACGTTGGCGTCGTCGTCGTCGTCGTCGTCGTCGTCGTCGTCGTCCGGCGTCGTCGTCGTCGTCCGGCGTCGTCGTCGTCGTCCGAAGACACATTGGTTTTCGCACTCTAACTTTAGTTTAAGTAAATGGATCTCTAGGAAATTTTACCATAAGGTTCAATACCACAAAAGGAAGGTTGGGATTGATTTTGGGGGTTATGGTACCAACAGTTAAGGAATTAGGGGCCAAAAAGGGGCCAAAAATAAGCATTTTTGTAACTTCCAAACAATAACTTGTGTGTAAGTGTATGGATCTCTCTGACATTGTACCACAAGGTTCAATATCACAAAGGGAATGCTGGGATTGATTTTGGGGGTAATTGCCTCAAAATTTTAAGAATTAGGGGCCAAAAAGGGCAAAAATAAGCATTTTTCTACTTTCAGGACAATAACTTGTGTGTAAGTGTATGGATCTTTCTGAAATTGTACTCAAGGTTCCATATCACAAAGGAAAGCTGGAATTGAGTTTGGGGTAATTGCCTAAACGTTTAGGAATTAGGGGCCAAAAGGGGCCAAAATAAGCATTTTCTAGTTTCCAGACAATAACTTGTGTTTAAGTGTATGGATCTCTCTGAAATTGTACTGCAAGGTACCATACCTCATTGAAGGCTGGGATTGAGTTTGGGGTGATGAATCATAAGGGGTTCAAAAAATCGGGGGATTTTTTTCCCTTTTCTTCCTTTTTTCCTTTTTTTTTCTTTAAAATTTTCCATTTTAGGTTGGTTATTTCTGATTTATATTTAAAAGCAAATAATAATGATATGGCAGGAGATACACACCAAACAGGATGTGTAAATTATTATATAATAAGTATTGTGCAATAGCAAGAAATTTTCAATTGCACAGTATTGCGCAATAGCAAGAACTCTTCAATTGCACAGTATTGCGCAATAGCAAGAAATATCCAATAGCACAATATTGCACAATAGGAAGAAATTGTCAGTTGTACAGTATTGCACAATAGCAAGAAATATTCAATTGCACAGTATTGCGCAATTGCAAGAAATATTCAATTGCACAGTATTGTGCAAAAGAAGATACTTTGTATAAATTGCTTATTTCTTGACCAATTTCAATGGGGTTTTATTCTTGAATTCTTGGGGTTCTTTAATATGCTGAATCTAACTGTATAGTAAGTTTTTGGATTTTGGGCCCTGTTTTAGATTGGTCCACATTGAGGTCCAAAGGGTCCAAAATTAAACTTTGTTTGATTTCATCAAAATTGAATTATTGGGGTTCTTTGATATGCCGAATCTAACCGTGTATTTAGATTCTTAATTTTTGGTCCCGTTTTCAAATTGGTCTACATTAAGGTCCAAAGGGTCCAAAATTAAACTTAGTTTGATTTTAACAAAATTGAATTCTTAGGGTTCTTTGATATGCTGAATCTAATCATGTATTTAGATTTTGATTATGGACCCAGTTTTCAAGTTGGTCCAAATTGGGGTCCAAAATTAAACTTTGTTTGATTTCAACAAAATTGAATATATGGGGTTCTTTGATATGCTGAATCTAACCATGTATTTAGATTCTTAATTTTGGTCCCGTTTTCAAATTGGTCTACATTAAGGTCCAAAGGGTCCAAAATTAAACTTAATTTGATTTTAACAAAATTGAATTCTTAGGGTTCTTTGATATGCTGAATCTAAACATGTCTTTATATTTTTGATTATGGGCCCAGTTTTCAAGTTGGTCCAAATCGGGGTCCAAAATTAAACTTTGTTTGATTTCAACAAAATTGAATATATGGGGTTCTTTGATATGCTGAATCTAACCATGTATTTAGATTTTGATTTTGGGCCCTGATATCAACTTTGTCCACATTGAGGTCCAAAGGGTCCAAAATTAAACTTTGTTTGATTTCAACAAAAATTGAATATATGGGGTTCTTTGATATGCTGAATCTAACCGTGTATTTAGATTCTTAATTTTTGGTCCTGTTTTCAAATTGGTCTACATTAAGGTCCAAAGGGACCAAAATTAAACTTAGTTTGATTTTAACAAAAATTGAATTCTTAGGGTTCTTTGATATGCTGAATCTAATCATGTATTTAGATTTTTGATTATGGGCCCAGTTTTCAAGTTGGTCCAAATTGGGGTCCAAAATTAAACTTTGTTTGATTTCAACAAAAATTGAATATATGGGGTTCTTTGATATGCTGAATCTAACCATGTATTTAGATTCTTAATTTATGGTCCTGTTTTCAAATTGGTCTACATTAAGGTCCAAAGGGTCCAAAATTAAACTTAATTTGATTTTAACAAAAATTGAATACTTAGGGTTCTTTGATATGCTGAATCTAAACATGTGTTTAAATTTTTGATTATGGGCCCAGTTTTCAAGTTGGTCCAAATTGGGGTCCAAAATTAAACTTTGTTTGATTTCAACAAAAATTGAAATATATGGGGTTTTTTGATATGCTGAATCTAACCATGTATTTAGATTCTTAATTTTTGGTCCCGTTTTCAAATTGGTCTACATTAAGGTCCAAAGGGTCCAAAATTAAACTGAATTTGATTTTAACAAAATTGAATTCTTAGGGTTCTTTGATATGCTGAATCTAAATATGTCTTTAAATTTTTGATTATGGGCCCAGTTTTCAAGTTGGTCCAAATCGGGGTCCAAAATTAAACTTTGTTTGATTTCAACAAAATTGAATATATGGGGTTCTTTGATATGCTGAATCTAACCATGTATTTAGATTTTTGATTTTTGGGCCCTGTTATCAACTTTGTCCACATTGAGGTCAAAAGGGTCCAAAATTAAACTTTGTTTGATTTCATCAAAATTGAACTCTTAGGGTTCTTTGATATGCTGAATCTAACCATGTATTTAGATTTTGGATATTGGACCATAGTAGGTGAATGTCCAATTTAAAATTTTAAGTTCTTAGACCACATTCATTCTGTGTCAGAAACCTATGCTGTGTCAAATATTTAATCACAATCCAAATTCAGAGCTGTATCAAGCTTGAATGTTGTGTCCATACTTGCCCCAACTGTTCAGGGTTCGACCTCTGCGGTCGTATCAAGCTGCGCCCTGCAGGGCATTTTATTATAATTTTAAAATCTATCCATTTTAGCAAAATTAAAATAGAGCGCAGTCCATTTAAGCAGAAACATATGATATATTGTTAGATATAATGTTCCCAGATTTAAGCAGCCATCAAAATTGTATGTCCAGGACAGATGCGTATAGTAGAAAAATGATATCTACAATTACACTTATGAGGTAAATTAGAACCAGGGGTTATTTTTCATTTTCGTTTCAAGAGGAGTGTATTAGAAAAAATATAAATTCTTTACCGTCATCAACGTAGAAACAAAACCAGAATGAAATACGGCCTTGAAAGCCATACGGTTGCCTATGATTGATTATATCCTATATTCATTTGTACTCTAGTGGATCGTTGTCTCATTGACAATCATACCACATCTCCTTATTTTTCTATTAATCTCATAAAAAAATGCCAGTTAACCCTGAGAATTAAGACGAAATTTAAGAGGCACCTTTTGGATGTGTTAAATCAGGGACATCTCTGGTTAACCCTTACTATGCCACAAAGCCTATATTTAGGCTTTCTGTACTCCTTTCAAATGCCAACGGTCTTTTTTAGGCTTGGCAACGGTTGCCTATATCGTCTGTTCTGTAACAATGCACTTTACGTCACAGTTGAATAGGGGCAATACATAAAGGCTCGACACGGGGTATTTCAATAGTTTCAATGCAGGAAAAGTTTTAAAGTTGATTGCAAGGGCAAGACGTGCCACTGTTCTATGACGTCGTAACTGTAGTATTGTAACATAATGGCCGTTAAAGCTTTGCTTCGCATTTATTCACTAGAATCAGACAAAGACCTAGACTAATCGAGGACTGCAGGGACAACGAATATGTCAAGTGGCAATTCCGAGCCCATAGTGTATTTCTACCTGATGTTTAGTCTCAGTCTACTCAAGAAAAATATCAAACAAACAAACAGGAAACCATGCAGTCTTCAACACATCTGACATATTTGAAAAAAATCAGTCACTTAAGGTAGACAAGGGGATTGAATTGTATATATTTTTTTTATTTATTCATCCTTTGCAAAATGTAGTTTATTATTATCATGTTATTTTCAAAAATGTAATGAAAAGTATGGGTCACGGAGCTTTTTTTCAATCTGCCGGTTGTCCAAAAATGTTAGATTCTGTAAAAATTATACATGGAAAAACAGTGTGAAGAAGAGAAAAATAAAAAACAAAAAAACAAACCTAAACAATAGAACTTTTAAATAAAACGAGAAGATACCTCTCATAATGTGCTTTCAGAAAATAAAAATTGGGGTCACGGGACTCGGTTTTTGTGCTACAAATCAAAATAGGTCATTTTATAAAAATCTGAGTTATGAGCTCTCCTTATATTGTTAAGTTGGAAAAAAATAAATCAAACAAAACAAATTATCATGTATTTATAAAAACAGTCGTAATAATCCGATAAAACACACAATTTTCTTCATTTTGATGAAAATTCTTACAAATGAATTGCATTCCTCACTCAAAATGCATATTTCATTAAAGATCTAGATCGATTGTTTTACAACCCAAGAGGGCGGAAGAAATCCGACATTCATTAAATTTTATATCTTCAGGATTAACACCCTCCCAACACATTGGTAGCCCCGTATTTTTCAATCAAAGAATTTCAAAATGGCTCTTACGTTTCTTGCAAGTTATTTATTGACAGAAAGAGAGAAATCATGAAAATTCGTTCTTTCGGTCCGTAAAATTAAACCTTTCTAGTATGAAGATGCATGTAAAATGTAATATCTATGTTCAGTTGAAATATTCCCCCATGGAAAACACTTATTTTGATATATGTCGTGTTTCCTAAATTATTAATTCAATTTCTGACGGGTCAATCTAACTTACAAAAAGTCAACACAGTGCAATCCGAGGTCAAACTATTCATATTAAAAAATTCTACCAGACTTCCAAGAGATTGCGTTTGTGAATCTCTTTAAGGGATCACCTTTGTGTATCCATATTTTTTTCAACTTTTTTTTAATCACAATTGTGTTAAAACCCCATCGCGGTGTATGAAAAGTACTCAAAATATTTGTACTTGCATTTTATTAGCAAGGATCGAATAAACTAGAAGGAGAGAAACAGAAGAAGTGCATAGTTTGCCCCCGTTCTAACCATCGTCGTAAGACAAGTACATACTGCGCCAGATGCAACAAAGGTCTCCATGGAATGTGAATTAATCGAAAAAAAAAAAGATCAATAAAATATTCGTAGACATGATTTTGAGTTCATTTTCGGAATGCCCACAACTAATCATAGATTATCAAATGGCTTTATGATATATCATATACATGTTCAAAATCAATGTACTTCTACAAATATTCAGAATATACATATGAATAAAACTTATTTTGAAATAATTTAGGCCTAAATTTTAATGAGACAAACACAAAAAATGTTCGCCTTTCAAAATTAAAGTAAGTGATATATACTTTTATTTGTTAATTTCCATTTGAAAACAAATAAAGTCATAATGTAGCGTTTTAAATTACTATGGAACCCCTCAAATACGTAGAATTTGACATTTCGTCTGCTGTGCTCAATACCAAAACGTTAAAAACCCTATATCACATTTCGTTCTGTGCACACCTTTATCTGTGCCCCTTTCCGTGACGTTTCTCATTGTCGACGTCATAAGCGGTAAAGTTGCATTTTGAATACCCAAAATCTGCCTTGGCAAAGTATAGAATCGCTGTGGCAGTGAAAGGGTTAAATGCAAATATTTCGTCATATCGAAACAGTTAATTAATGAATATGCGTTAGAGTCCTTAAAATTATTATTTAGATATAATTTTTATATTATTTGCATATTAGCGAATACGTTGATATGATTGGTTGAGAGGACTTCCGAAAGTTGTTCTTGACGTTGTTTATTTTTCGATAGACGACGTTGACCGAACTTCTTTTCGTAACCAATGTAAACAAGATGGCGGCGATAATGACGTACAATCCGGATCGACGTTAACAAAATTTATTTTCACTTCGCGTTAATCGTTAAATCAAATAATAAACACAAAACATTCGTTTGAATGATGATAAGAGTTTTTGTAGTTTATTTTTTATCGGATTACAAATTTCATGGAGTACATACTTTTGCGTTAACCAACAAATATATTCATGCGCCAGGCCTATTCATTGACACAAATATACAATTTACGTGTGATAGAGGTTACAAGTGTGGAAAAATAAATTCCTTATCTCCAATTTTAAAGAATTATAAAACTGTACCAAGTCACTCACAAACATATCATAAAAGTCCTTCGGACTTTTATTTGTTTGTGAGTGAATTGGTAAGTGGTGTATAAACTGTACCAAGTCACTCACAAACATATCATAAAAGTCCGAATTTTATTTGTTTGTGAGTGAATTGGTAAGTTTATACACCAATAAATTCCTTTAAAAGGCGTTTAATCCTATAATAAAGATATAAAACGATTCGCGTATACTGAGTGATATTCTTTGGCGTGAGGCGATGACTTTTATTTATTTAAAACTTTTGGTCATTGCAATTAAATAAATGAGGTATGAGTAATACAAGGAAGATTAGAACTATTTAGTCATGATTATTTTATCAAAATAGGGATCCGTTTGTCCTTTTTTTTTTTTTTTTTTTTTTTTTTGTGGAGGAATTATGTGAGTTTTCCAAGGGCCACCTGTGTCAACTACCATATCCAATAAATATTTTTAAATATGACAAAGTCAATTCTTTTGTTTTAGTGCATGTATGAGGTGTCCCATCTATCATTGCAAGTTTCTGGGAACTCCATCAATTCATTTTCGAGAAGTTGCGACAATCTGTATTCATAGGCCAAGCCACGTTTAGAGGGTCTAGTTGACAGATGCATGGAGCGTGTTTTTCGACAAAATGTGACGATATGTTAACAAGATGGGCGATGTAAAAATCGTTTGTCATTCATTACACACACACACACAAACGCAAAAAAAAAAACAACTGAATAGAAAATATGATTTTTCTTTAAATCAACATCCATATGTATTCAACGTCGACAGCCGATTGCAAAAACAGCATTTTTTAATTGCGTACTGGACATGAACTAATATACTGCATTGTCCCTTTTATTCCTACTTCCTTCTGTCTGTCACACAAAGCCGTGGAAGATTAACTCCATTTTATCATAATATGTACAGAACTTAATAAACCTACGATCAAAATGTTTAGTAAAATTTCTAATATTGTCCCCTGTTTTAATTCAATTAGCAATGAAAATAAAGTTGATGCTGTATTTTCTTGTGAAGAATGTGATATATTAATAATCATGGTTAACAGTATAAGTGAAATGTATAATGAGAGAAAAATGTAATGACTAATATTATGATATAATATATTATAATCAAGATATTTGAACAGACAACTTTATAGAGGAGGCACGTTGTCAAAATAATATTGAAATAAATATTAATATATATATATATTTTTTTCAATGCTACATGTTTGTATTGTCTCCTGTCTATCATTTTGTTATTTATATGTTGTGTTTTTTTTTCTATTTAGTAACAATCCTATTGATTGGATTTTAGACTAATACATTTTTTATTCTTATTCACAATCGTATAAAAGCAACAAAACAACAACATCATTTCATTTTTGCTGATTTACAAAAGGACGAGCTAGAAATGAAAAGTGAGATTTGTTTAAACAAGTATAATGTTGTGGTTTCAAAAGTTTGGTTGGAGTTTGTTGTCTGTGGTATAAATAGATTGAGGTCAAACATATCTTGAATATAATCAAATAATAATAAAAAAAAAAATAAATACAGCTTAGAATTTCGAACTATTTTCAAACTTGCTACACAAATGAATAATTATGATTAATTTCATTAAATTTCTTCACATTTGCATTTCGACTGTAGCCAGAAAACTAACTTTAATTTAAAAAACAGCACCTCAGAATGAACATTCAGAGGCTGACTCTTATCAAGAATGTTGTCATGTTATCTTTCGGGCCAAAGAGAGTGAGCGGAGATAGACAAAGGAATATTTTAACAAGAATAGTTTGCCCCTCATTGAACAGCAGTTACATTGACAATCCATGTCAGTTTCTATATCTTATAGAGTGTTTCCTCGGTTTTAGTTCGTTACCCGTATTTGTTTTTGCTTAATCGAATAATAGCTATTGAACAGTGTTGCCTTTATTTATACAACAAAAATAAGGTACAACCATGGATCTTTATTTTACAATTATCTGATCTTTCGTATCAAACAGGCATTTGGGTTCACGATTGCATTTCTTTTTTTAAAGAAAGCAACTTGTTTTACCATTCTGAGTGTGTATATTACGAATGGCAGAGTGGAATATGTATTCTAATGCAATTATTTTGTATCAATGGTTCTGATTGGATGACAATAAGCGTAAAATTTTATCTTTTCAGAACTCAGTCTCAGTGAAATACTCAAATAGGCCCTCTGTCAGTATGTGCCTACTTTAATCATACAAGGGTAGCCAAAATGTCTGTAACTAAGGAAGCCGGCATTTTGAATTCCGGAATGTATTAACATGTAATTTCTCCTATAAAAAGCAAAAAAACTAACACTTTTGCACCTAGAAATCTTCTTTTATCAAATTTTATTACATTCTGAAGCGGACAAGAAGCCAGAAAACGCCCGATGTTTACGTTTGATGTCGGAAGCATACTTATGAAGTCACCTAGTTTTAATAGGCGCCAAAGAAGATAACATTATTTCGCGGGATTTTTGTTTAATGAAAATTTACACTATAATAATGATTAAAATTGAATGATTTGTTTATTTTGCATTAGAATAGAGATAACTGTATTGTATTTGAAGCTTTGCGGACGTCCATCGTAGTTTTACTGTCACAAATAACAGTTTACCTGTCTCCGCTACGCGTCGCCAGGTAAACAAAATTTGCAACAGTAAAACTACCGATGGACGTCCGCAAAGCTTCAAATACAATACAGTTATCTCTAAAGTATACGTAATATCAGTATGCTAATTAATATGCATTGTCTGATAGTCAGTACCGTTTCATTGGCTACTTGGCCCGACCAGCAGCAATGCCGACCCAGTTGTAATATTCGCGAAGTATATCGATTTCAAAGCATGTAATAACTTATATGGCAGGTTTGAGAAAATCAAGTTTTAAGAGTAAAATGAATTCAACCGTTCAAAGCATGAAAACTATCATAAATAAGATCTTATCGAAAGTCCTCATTTTCCAATAGCAAATATCCCCGCGTAACCGTACATCTCCATTTTGTATGATGAAGCTTTTGGAGTTGTGAAATTTTGGATCTCGGTTAACTTAAAATTGTATAAATTTCAAGATTTCTGCTTTGAAATAGATCGGTGTTTTCTAAATTTATATGCAATGTAAATAAATATTGTGTAATAAAAAGAATTGTACCGTTTGTTTTATCATATTTCATGAAAATAATCACTCAAACTGGCTTTATATTTCTGGTAGATATTTTGAGTCATTTTCTTTAGTTCCGTCCTCAAACCATGACGGAAAGTGGTACTGAAAAGGTGTCTTCAACCTATCTATGCCAACAAAGAAACATCAGAATTCAAGAAAATATCAGTTTTTTTGTAAGTCCTATGATATATGACCCCGGGGTCATAATTTTCCATTTTTTAATTTCTGATATTTTCTTTTTACTTACATTATTTTGCTATTTCTTATTTTTATTTTTTTATTTTTTTTCTATCAATGTGTCATCCGACCATTTAAAATATGAAAAATTCAGCATTTAAACGTTAAATAACGAAATTATAATGAGAAGTAAAATTGAGAATGGAAATGGGGAATGTGTCAAAAAGACAACAACCCGACCAAAGAGCAGAAAACAGCCGAAGGCCACCAATGGGTCTTCAACACAACGAGAAAATCCCGCACCCGGAGGCGTGCTTCAGCTGGCCCCTAAACAAAAATGTGTACTAGATCAATGATAATGGACGTCATACTAAACTCCAAAACATATAAATGAACTAAAATTAAAAAATCATACAAGACTTAACAAAGGCCAGAGGCTCCTGACTTGGGACAGGTGCAAAAATGCGGCGGGGTTAAACATGTTTTGTGAGATCTCAACCCTCCCCCTATACCTCTAGCCAATGTAGAAAAAAAAACAAATTCACAGCAATACGCACAGTAAAACTCAGTTTAAAAGAAGTCCGAGTCCGATGTCAGAATAGGTAACAAAAGAAACTAAGCAAAATGACAATGATACATAAATTAACAAAGGACTACTAGCAGTTACTGACATGCCAGCTCCAGACCTCAATTAAACTGATTGAAAGATTATGTCTTCATCATATGAAAATCATGCACAATCCCTCCCGTTAGGGATTTATAATCATACCATCATAAAATATGAGAAGAACATAACCCGTATAATGCCAACAACTGGTTTTAGAATAAATGTGTTTATTTCCGATGCAAAGACACTATGAATGAATCAATATTAAAACCAAAATATGCCATCTTTAATGACCTGACAACAGTATCGTAACTATATCCCTTCTTAATAATTCTGTTTAAAGGTTTGGTTAGCTTGTGAGGTGAATGCCGACATTTTTGTGCTTTGTAAAGAATATTACCATAAAAGATTGGATGTGTAATACCTGAACGTATCAGATGTCTGCATGTTGATTTATATTTACGAATGATGTCCTTGTACCGATGATAAAATTTAGTAAATGTTTTGTAATAATTTTTCAGTAATACATAGATTTCTTTCGTTAAAATCAAATACGTTGTTACATACACGAGCGAATCGAACAAGTTGAGATCTCTTTTATCATAGATTTTGGTATTAAGCTTCCCGTTAAAGATATAGATATCAAGATCCAGGAAAGGGCAGTGTTCATTGTTAGTATTAGCTTTGTTTAAAGTCAGTTCAGCAGGATAAATCTCTTTAATGTACAAACTGAAGTCGTCATTATTGAGAGCCAATATATCATCCAAATATCTAAAAGTGTTATTAAATTTTTGTATCAGATGTTGTTTCGATGGGTCTTTGCTGATTTTAGTCATAAATTGTAACTCATAACAATACAGAAACAGGTCCGCAATAAGTGGTGCACAGTTAGTCCCCATTGGAATTCCGATAACTTGACGATATACGGAATCTCCATTGCGAACAAAAATTTATCTAGTAAAAATTCAAGGGCAGTTATAGTATCAAAGCAGGTCCAATTGACATAGTTCTTTTGTTTGTTGTTACTAAAAAATGACCTAAAAAAGCATATATTAAAAGACTATAGATATAGGAAGATGTGGTATGAGTGCCAATGAGACAACTCCCCATCCAAGTAACAATTTATAAAAGTAAACCATTATAGGTCAAGGTACGGCCTACCCTGTTACACGAGTGTCATTCGGTATATCGAGAAAAGTTATCGTGAAAGAATAACTAACGGTGGTCAAGCATTGCGATCGGATCGTGAATGCAATTAAGTGTTATTATACTTCAAAATCTGTGAAAAATCTACTGTATTTTCAAAAGGTGGAACAAACCCCAAAAGAATTATGTCCGTCAAAATAATTCAACTTCCTTCATAATAATGTGCACTACGTTAAAGAAAAATGCAGTACTTTTTAAGAAAACACAAATTTAAAGGCGACACACAATCCTATGAGAATCATTAAGAACAAATCACGTTTTGTATATATAATGGTCTCATTCCAATATATCGTGAAATATTTGAAATTTAATCTTAAGTGTGTCAGATAGTCCAGTAAAATAAAAGTATGTTTATATTACTTGAAAAAAGTTCATTATATTTTTGAAAAAGTATAATTTTGTTGATTTTTAAACAAAATTGATCGAGAAAGATCAGGCAACGCATTATTTTGATCGTGAAAGAAGAGGCGTGACCTGACTGAATGATCAGAAAACAACATTTCTCTTTATTATTTAATATACTTGTAATAGGTTGAAGCGTTTAACTACTGCCTAAGTACGTAAATTAACGCTTTCATTTTTTTTTTGGTGATAAATATACATTATATAAAAATAGTAAGATGTGGTATAATTGCCAATGAAACAACTCCCCACCAGAGACCAAATGACATAGAAGTTCACAACTATAGTTCACCGTACGACCTTCAACAATGAGCAAAATCATTAATACCACATAGTCAGCTATAAAAGGCCCCGAAAATAATGTAAACAATTCAAACGCAAACTTACGGTCTGATTTATGTAAAAAAAAAAACAAATGAACGAAACACAAATATGATATACAGCAACAAACGACAATCACTGAATTACAGGCTCCTGACTTGGGACAGGCACATACATAATGTGGCCGGGTTAAACATATTAGCGGGCGCCCAACCCTCCCCCTTGCCTCGGACAGTGGTGTAACAGTACAACATATGAAAAAACTATAAAAATCAGTTGAAAAGGGCTTAACTCATCAGATCGACACAAAGAGAAAAACAAGTAACAAAAACACAGGCAGGACGTGGCAGGGTATTTACATATCCCTACAACAACAAAAACACAAGTACAGATCTGATTATACATATATACCCATATTTAACCCTGTTTTCATTTAAGAAGCAATGCAAGGAGCGTAAATTGTCGAAAGGTAAATATCTATGTATTTATAATGCTAAATGCATCCACGAATGAGTGAAGCGAGATGGTCTATCCTGGCTATATCTTAATGTGTACGTTTTTGTTTTCTGAAGGGTTTATCTTAGATAAAAAAAAAGTTATATCATTTAACTTTACATAAAGGGTATATTGAAGATGTTCTTTCCATTAACAGTACAAACTTTTCTGATTGGGTCCCATTAATAGTCCTGAACTAGAGATTAGAGACACCACATATACAGCTTCCTCGGCCTCATTTTTAGACTCATATATCCCGAATTTGACTACAGCGGTCATCTCAATACCAAAGTCTATGACAAACAAGATGATTTCAATTTTGAAATTATAAATTTTCCTCACCTTAGCAGCAATTTACCAACTTCATCCGCGTATGGAGTATACATTTCTCAATTCGTAATGTGTTTTTCCCCATTTTTTACAAAAATCAACGAAGGATCTTCGTTTTATAGATATGAATATGCATAAAAATTAATTAAAATCAGATGCATGACGGACAGACGGACTTATATTGTTATAAGGCAAATAGTCGGTGTGGTATTGTCAAATAATCAAATTATCAGATCCACTGGCATTAAACTATCATAGCCCTATTCGCAAACAAATATGAAACGGAATAAGTCATACAAATTCAAAATTTTGCTATAACATTTCATATACATATTATCATGTGTTTAAAAAATAGATTTGGTCGTTTTTGTGGATTTTTGCAATAACGAATAAGCGGCAACAGATCTTTCACGATCCTTTTCACGATCATCAAAAAGCTGTACCCGTTCTTTCACGATTCGAAATATCCAATTTTTACAAATATTACCATTTTTGCAAAGTTTCTGATTAAAATAAAACTAAATAACTTTTAGAACCTCTTTAAACAGTAATATGGAACGATATATTTTAAGAGAAAAGTAGTTTATGCATTTAAAAAAAATAGTGTTCGTTTACATTTTTATCTCTTTGAAATTTTGAGGAGCAATCTGCCTTTTGTAGTTTCGTAAAAAAGGTGTACTTTTCAACTCGAATTTTCTCGGATACTGATCCATGTGATCATGATGTTGAACCATTTTGACAGACAGTTTTATTTTTCCAATATTTATCATTATTATTCATTAAATTAGATTATTTACTGACGTTTTATGTGTCTTCTTATAAAATTTCCTTCAAGATCCTTTACCCAGTGGCGGATCCAGGAGGGGGGGGTTCGGGGTTGGAACCCCCTTTTGACGATCAATGATTTTGATTGGGGACATGGGGACATATGTTGGAAACACCCCTCCCCCCTTTTTATCCTTGGTTGGAACCCCCTTTTGAAAATGGCTGGATCCGCCCTCGGGCGGGGGGGGGGGGGGCACTTATTATGTAATGAGTGGTAGGGATGAGCCGCTGGAATAGGTCACTATTTCATGCTCCATGATATATGAAAAGGGTGAGAAATTCAGATTAAATATATCATTAGGTTGATATTATCACTTTCTTGATTATATCATAAGTATCTGAAACTAATCAGATGTCAGTTTTTATTTTTGATGCGGTTAAACCACTGTCGTAAATGCATCAGCTATTTGTCAAACCAATTAATCTCTATTTATCTTCCAATGTGGTATTTCCACTGATGCTAGTTATAGATGCTATAAATCCGAATATTTTGACATTTGCACCAAATTAACATTCAAAGGTTTGTATGTACATGAAACATGATAACAATTATTAAAAGAAATTGCACAGTGTCAGCGTCCTTTAAGAGGGAGCGGAAATATAATTTTTATCAGTTTTTCATTTATATATGTCCTTGTAAATACATATTTTTCATAACAATGTCCATTGTTGTAGTATTTTTCTTTATTAAAGACAAAGAGAAGTCAGAGATTGGCAAATTTTGTCACTGTTTCTTTGTTTTATGAAATATTTTGAATGCTCCGGTTCTCCGAAAATACTGAGATTTGTAAGGTTATTGACATAAATGTCTTTTTCTGTTAAACGGATGCTTATCAGGTTTCATAATATTCTAAAATAGGGAAATATATCTATAGGTCTGTTTTTTTGTTAGTTGATATATGACAAGGTATATATTTTTGATAAACAAAATATATGAAAAGGGTGGGGTATTTGATATCTCAGCTGCTCACCCCTACCAAGGAAAGATTGAAGTGGCCCCCCGAGGATCCGCCCCTGTATACCAGATCTTTCACAATCCAATCGCAATACTTGACCACCATTACTTGTTCTTTCACAATCATTTTCTCGATATCACGAATGACAGCCGTGTGTTAGAAGAAGCAGACCCAGGGTTGTGTTATCGTATCTGTATATATATATATATGTTAATTACTATTATGACCATTAAGATGAAAGATCACAGATTTTGTTTTATTTATAATTTTACAGTAATTAAGTTGCTAATGATCACACCAAGGACGTATAAACCATGTATACGTCCTTGGTCACAGTAATTGGTTCATCTAGCTAGACTATGTAGGGAAGTAATTAGGTCATCGGGGTTAATTTAAAGTTCAGTTATTTTTAGTTGATCGATACGTCTCTTTGTTAAAGATCAATTATAACAAGGAATTGTGTATGTTTAAATTTAAATATACAATTCCTTGATTATAACAAGTACTATCTTTAAAAGAGATATCTGACGCATTTAGATGTCAGCATATACATGATATAGTTTAAAACAAATCATGAATCTTTATCAGGTTATTTTTAATCATAGTTTAAAAATATTGCTTCAAATTTTTTAAATGATTTAGAAAATCAGCATTTTGATATATCTGAATTTGATAATGTAAATACAGCATATGATAATTTTAGTAAAAGTTTCATCGAGGTTGCTGACAAACATGCACCTTTAAAGGAAAGAAAAATATTTCCAAATCAGGTACCATATATGAATTCAGAGCTTAAAAGTGCCATTTATAAGAAAAAAATGTTGTATAATAAATTTCAAAAATTCAGTGTTAGTAAGAACTGGGAAGCATATAGGCGTCAACGCAACTATGTTACAAAACTAAAAAATAAATCCATTAACCAATATTTTGTAGAGAGGTGTGCTGGAGGACCGAAATCGAAAGATTTCTGGCCAACAGTGAAACCTTTTCTTACAAATAAAGGAAATGTACACCAAAAGGAAACTGTCCTCTCTGAAAATAATGTTTTAATTACAAAACAGGAGGAGGTGTGTGAGATATTTAACGAATATTTTGTAAATGTTGCAAAGAATATAGGAAGCAGTCAAATAAAGGTTAATGATGATCACCCGAGTATTTTGGCCATTAAAGATAATCTTCCAGATCTTGATCAAAACAGTTTTACCTTTTCCCCTATTGATCAAGACTTTGTTGAGAAACGTATACGTAAAATTAATGTTAAAAAAGCCACTGGTATAGACGGTATCTCACCTAAATTACTGCATTTTGCTAAACCTGCTATTGTAAAACCCTTACAGATATTGTTAATTTATCATTATCATCATCAACCTTCCTGACCGTCTTAAGGAAGCTCAAGTTGCACCTATTCACAAAAAGAATAGTGTATTAGAAAAGGAAATTATAGACCGGTAAGTGTATTACCGGCTATTTCAAAATTTTGAAAATGCCATAGAAGTACAATTAGTACAGTACTTTGATAAAATCTTCAATCCATTTTGGCACCTTTTAGATCAGGTTTTGGGTGTCAGTCAACTTTATTAAGAGTGATTGAAGATTGGAAATTATCCTTAGACCAAAATAAATACCTTGCAGCTATCCTTATGGACTTGTCAAAAGCATTTGACTGTCTCCCCATGACTTACTGCTACTGAAACTAAAAGCGTATGGTCTCTCAAATCCTCACTTGATATGTTATATAGTTATTTAACAAAAGAAAACAGTGTGTGAAAGTAAACCAAAATTTAAGTGGTATGCTTGACATATTTAAAGGTACCACAAGGCTCCATCCTTGGACCCATCCTATTTAATATTTTTATAAATGATTTGTTCTTTTTGTAAAAATTGTTCTTTATATAATTATGCTGATGACAATACTTTGTTAAAGTCTGAAATTCCTTACAAGATGTAATTTCTGCTCTTGAGGAAGACAGCAATTATTTAATACAGTGGTTTTCTTCAAATAAAATGCAGGCCAACCCAGAGAAATTTCAAGCTATCTCTCTTGGCAAAAACACATGATAAAAGATTGTGTTTGATTTGAATGGTATTTCTATATCATGTGAGGTTGAGGTTAAACTACTTGGAGTTACAATTGATTTTAAATTAAACTTCAATTTACATATTTCAAATATTTGTAAAAGGCTGCAAGGCAATTAAATGTTTTGAAAAGAATTGGGAAACACCTAAACAAACTGAGTAAACTTACAATTTATTACTCTTTATTATGTCAAACTTTAGTTACTGCCCTTTGACTTGGCATTTCTGTGGGGAACAAAATACCAGAAAATAGAAAAATATAAGAACGAGCGCTTCGCTTTATTTATGAAGACCATCAGAGCTCATATGAAACACTCCTGCAGATTTCAAACCTTCCATCACTAAAAACTCGTAGAATGCGCTCAATTGCCTTGGAGTCCTTTAAAATAATTAATAAAAAATGTCCTTTATTTATTCAAGATCTAGTTGTAATAAAAAACAATTCATATAATTTCAGGTATGTGAACACTGCTGAGGTACCTAGACCTAGAACCTCAAGTTATGGTAAAGATCCTTTAGATTTGAGGCAGCACAAGTATGGAACTCCCTTCCCAATGAGGCTAGAATCATGACCTCTTTTGACCAGTTTAGGAATTATATAAATTCCTGGTGTGGGGGTCAAAAATGCAACTGCAGTTCATGCCGTTTCCATCCAGTGCTGTCTCAAAGCTGAAATTTCTTTCTTTCTTTTTATAGTGGCCTTTTGCTCTGCTTTTTATGCATTTATTTTTATGCATTTATTAAATATATCTGCTATTAAATGCTTGTGCTTAATAATTTATTTATTTTTTGTTTTTATGCTTTTTAGTTTGTTAATATTTTATGATATTCAAGTGATTTGCTGATTCCCCCGTTCAATGCACATAGAGGCGCTTGCCATATGAGCTTCGACTCTGGAGGCTCATAAATCAAAATTAATTTGCTTTCACTATATTTGCATGCTTTTTCATTTTATTTATTATTATTTGCATGATGCTGCATGATTTTTTTATGTGATAGTCGGTTAAAGAGCTCACCAGAGCTCATGTTTTGTCTGTTATTATGTATATATATGCCGACTCTAAATAAAATTTACTTACTTACTTACTTACTTACTTACTTATTGCACACAATTTGACGGCAAAAGGCTGACGATTCTGAAAGTTGAGTATATGCGCTTTTCTCTAAAGTATTAAAATCTATACTGCATATTGTACATATGATTAGGTATTTTCCAGAGATAAAAAAGTACCTATAGTTGTGAAATAGACATACACATAAGATATTAGAAGGTTACAATCTGTAAAGTTCAGTTATTATTAGTTGATCGATACGTCTCTTTGTTATAGATCAATATTATACAAAATAAATAGGAAATGTAAACATATTTTTATGTGCAACTGTCAGCATCATCAGATGTTGCATATAAAAACACATTCTTATGAAATAACATGTAGTAATTTAATAAATACATTGTAAACACACGCTACTTGGGGTTTTCCACCTGGATTGTTTACAACACAGTTCAACAAATGTTGGCAGAGAACGAACATATAAAATGAGCGAGAAAAATCAAGGTAAGTGATGAGAAAATGTGGATACACTTATTTGATGATTGTTCTAGGAGAAATAAGAACACCCAATTTCATTAATTTTCAGTAATATTAATAATATTTATACATATATATTTCTGTTTATTAGCATTAATTCGAAGTTGTATATACATGTATATTCAAAACATGATCAGTTACAAGAATATTGCCATGGTTAAAATATATATGTAAACGGAAGTACCCCGTGGTTATACATACAAAATTGTATGAAAAGGTAAATAATTTCTGTAAATTTTGTATGCATATACACAGCAGTTTATTTATCATTGCATTCAACCAAGCATAACTTTGTTGTATGGTGGTTGTGTAAACTAGGTCATGCACAGTGTATGTAATGTGCGAATCCTGAAATGTCATTTTCACTGTATCCGTGATGAATTTCTGATGTAGAATGATAAATAAACAGACGACAAACTCATGATTTTTAATAAAATAACAGATAATATATAATGTGTACTGTTTTATAAATTCATGATATAGGTATGAGATGCGGACGGGTTTTCATCGCGCCTACAGCCATCCAGGTGCAAAATTGATACACAAATAGATAAATATTAAGAATAGTTCATGAACAGAGCGTGCAAGAGATTTAAAAGTAGCAGTTAAGTTTCATTTGCAGAAAAATGTACCTTTGAACATAATTATTAATGTTGTTTAACTTAAAACAGGTTTTGTTATTCAGCTTGTTAATATTGAATCAAATTCCACTATGCTGTTTTCGTTATGCGATTCATGTTTACTGTCGAATAATGATACTAGACTTTCATTTTCACTGTAGAGCGATTCATTTCTATTGTATATGCGATGCATTTTCACAGAAGGAAATTAATCAGCCGACTCTCTTACAAAATTTATGAAGTCAGAAGGATTGATTATATATGCATACTTAGTGAGTTAAAGTCTAAGGTAATATATCAATAAATTCCTTAAACATGGTATTTATTGCTAATATAGTCAATTCTATTTTCTCAAATAATTTGTCCTGATCTATATGTAGGATAAAACTTATTCTTTCCTATGACACGTCATCATTAAATACATATATCTTGGACAGTTAAGCCAATCCACATCACCGGAAAAGCAAAGTTTCTGTTTCGGTCTAAATCTACATCGCATACTAATAAATTAAACGTCATTAGGGCTAATTTCCTAATGCTTGTAATTAAAAGGTGTGGTTAGCCTTGATTGTGTAAATGTTGCCTAAGCATTGTAATTAGGATTGAGCAAACGTTTATACAAACAAACAAAGCAAGCAAGCCAACCAAACCTTTAAACTACAAGCGTTAGGAAAATAGCTCTAATGGATGCATTTGAGATAACAAAGAGCATTCACAAAAAGATCTTCATTGCACGATTGAATGAGTGGAAACGTTTTCATCTTGCACAAACAATTGATGCTTGGATGACTGGATAATTGATATTTATCATGCCATTGTGTATAAATCTTATACAGTAAAGAAAGTTCGAGCAACAGTCGAGTCACCTTAAATATGCTTGAATTTCTTATAAGTCGGTGTTACAAATAAGCCAATACGCAATTGGGAGAATACAAAGAAATATTGAAAACAGTTTATTGTTACATGTTTAAATAGTTCTATACCACGGGTATAACCGCCGTACAGTTGATTCCGGACGTTAATCGCTACATCGCAAAGCAATGTTGGTAGATATACCGTTCTTATATTTACACCAAAGACTAATTGACTAACTGTTCAGTTAAGTATTCAATGTTTATGAAAACAAAGTCTACTGCTCCTGGCAGCATTGTATATCATTTATATTACTTTTTGGACTTTAATCCTGTTATTATACATTAAAAGTTATATTCTAATGAAATTCTGTTAAAACATACATTCAAATCTATTATATTGTATTTTCAAAAGTAAACAAACGCAGTTTTTCCCATCATCCTTTATTCTACAATAGACATACTGCATACAACAGTGAAAATGAACTAACTGGATTCGCACTTTATATACACTGATGCAGGTGTGTACAGTACAATGTTAGCATTTCACAAGGAAAATGTATTATAATAACGCGGAAATATGTTTTTCTTTTAAAAGAAATACCCACTACTTCATTTAAAATTCTTATTAATGGAACGTGTTGGCTTTGTGAAATAGATGAACGTATTTCCGGAAGGGTGTAGCCACTTTTGAAGAGATGTTAATATCATCTCTCTACATTTGAGCTAAATGTATGGTATACATGATCGATCGGGTCTGCAAAACTGTTCATTACTGGGTCTGCAAAGCTGTTCATTACTGCAAATAGATAAGACCATTCTTCTCTATTTTTCTTTGCTTATTATTCTCTATACCTCCCCATCATCATGATTATATTCTCTTTATTTTTTTCGTCCCATATGCAAGAATTAATTTTTTTTTTTTTTTTTGCGCACAGCGCTGAAATATTTAAAAAAAACTTGGAAAATAAATTTAATAACAAAAACTCTCAATCAGAGTTTTGTTTTCCTTCATTTGTCCTTTTCCGATCAAAATATTTTTCCTTCAAAGTTGAGATTATTTTTTTTTTTTGACGAAAAAGCAAAAATGATGAATAGAAGAAGGTAAAATAACAAAAATACCTAACTCCAAGGAAAATTCAAATTGAAAGTCCCTTATCAAATGGCAAAATTAAAAGCTCAAACACATCAAACGAATGGAAAACAACTGTCATATTTTTGACTTGGTACAGGCATTCTGAATTTTCTGGGGCTAGAATAAATAACGTCAATATAGTATACCCTGGGAATGTTCAAGCATACAAAATAAACATTAATTTGCAAAAAACTTAAGCAATGGCCGACATGATTAGAGTTCGATATGATATAATTAAAGCTTACTAAAGATTTCAGAATTTAATGTGATTATATTCTTATAGACTGGTTAATATGAAGTAAATTGACACGAATTTGGAATAGGGACCTGTTATTAGACAATGCATCGTTTACTTAACACAGGACGATGAAATTACCGACCAGCATCGACAATTACTTATTTAGCGTTATTATCAATAATATTTTGGCTTCGACAATAAATATTCGACTCTTGAACACACGTACATGTATATCGTTGTTTTATTCGTGATAATCTATATCAGTCAAGTATCAAAAATCACGTTTAAACCAAATAAACTAATTTTAAAACGCACGACTGTCTTAAAATTTTGGAGTACGACTTCGGACGCAGGCGAACAAAATCTGCTTTGCGTGCCGACCTTTTATAACACGCGGGGGAGTCCTACAAACGCGGTATCGATTTGGCTTGAGCTCCTCAACTTGGGAACTCAAGGATATATTTATCTGACACAATGAGGCCAGATTTCAAGTTTATTAAAAGAGATATCATTATTAAATACATCTGGTTTACGAATAAGTTATTATACACAATTCAACAAACATATTCTTTAATCATTTAAAATAATAAGTCTTTGTTAATCAAAGATAAAATGATCTCAAACTGAATTGTGACTTTTTGTATTGTGACTTTTTGTTATGTGACTTTTGGAGGTTTACACTCATCATAAATATTGTGAAATGGGGATTCTCGAAAGGGAATTGTTGCATTGTAGAGGCTCCAAAAGGAGGATTTATCATTATTTGTTGTTTCGTAGACTAACCGGGTAAGGTTATGAAGACACCACTGATGGGTCCTTGAAAGGTATTTTCCTGTATTTTGTGATTAAAAAGAGATACAAATGACATAAATTAATTTACCGTCCAGCAATTGCTCCCAAGACAGCTGAACACCTTCCAACTTTTTAACGGCACTTCAAATTGGATTTTACTGTTTTTTTGTGGGTTCAAATATTTAATGGGGTTTTCTCTCAATCATGCATGAGATTTTGGAGACTTTGTTGTTGACATCTTACATATTATTTCTTGTTCCAGATTATCTTAGCCTCCATAAAATTTCTATTTGACTGCAGGTAATTAAATAGTTGATTTACAGAATAATATTTATTTTTCACAGAAGCGATTGGGCTCCCTGTTTATCCATCAGCCCCTGAAGCATATCATCAGGTTGGTTATCCGGCACCAGAAGGACAACATTCGGGTAATTTGTGAAACCTAATATAAGTGTACAATAACTACCAAATGGTATCATAATTGTCCAATGTACCCCCGATTCAATTTAAAAATAGTCTCACAGAAATGTTCAAAAAGAAGGCAGCAATAACAGCAACATTTGCAAAAGGGTAAAAACAGAATCGACTGTGTTATATTTTTTCCACTGCCAAAGCAAATGAAGAAAATATACTCAAAATATTCTTTAGATATATATAGCAACATTATTGGTTTTCATCGTTGTCAGTACGGCACGTCGTCTTCGTTAACTTTACAACAAAACATGTCCAGCATGGCTATAAAAAGAATACAGAAGTAAAATGCAAGTATGTGGCTAATTTCTTGGATAACCATTATACAAATAAAAAAACTGGGTGGGGCAAAAATATCCATAGTGTTAAAATCTACCTTCTATCCACTTTGAAAAGAAATCATCAGAAGACTCCTTAAAGGAGTCATATAAAACTAACATTAAAAGGCGACGTTCTATATTGTTTGTGTTTTGACAATTATCTAGATAAATTTCAATAGGTAGAAACTTCTACAGGTACTTGGGGACAGGACAATCGTTTATGCCCTCCCCTTTTTTCTCCAAAACGTTTTTTTTTTTAATTTACAATTGTCATCAAGTAGTTCACTATCCACAGCTGTTACTGATATTAGTCCCCTACCGAGAAGTCGAAGGGGACTTTAGGTTTGCAGTCTGTCCGTCTGTCCGTCCGTCTGTCCATCTGTCAGTCCGGCAACTCAGCTTTCCACACTTTTTTCTTCGTTCTTGAAGATATTGATTTGATATTTGGTATATAGTTTTATAATGACAAGTTATAGATCAAGTTCGAATTTTGTTCCGGTCTGATGATTTAGTCCAGAGTTATGGTCCACAAAAAAAAATACATAACTAATGTTAGAGTACTATGTTAAACCATATATCTGTACAAAGGGAGATAACTCATTTTTTAAAAGACATTCTTTGGTAAATTGTTTGAGGAATTTTGTTGCAGGTTTATATGTTATTTTGTATAAACTAATTTTCTGAATGCTACATGTATATATATATATATATATATATATATTTTTTTTTATTAAGTGAAATCCTTTAATTAGATAATAATCTATTTTTATTAAAGTATATATTTCATTACATTACATTGTGTAGATAAAAGTGGCCCAAGACCACAATTAATGATCCCGCTTTTCGTTGTCCACGAATATAGTTCCTTTTAATTTGAGTGTAATTTTTTTCTTTCCCTTCCTCACTCATTTCTTAGATTTTTTTGGATGGAAATGAAAGAAGAGCAGTGAAATAAACTTTTGGATGTTGTATTTTAACTGATTTTGATATGGAAAGAGTGATAAGGCCAGGTGCAAAAAGGTGAAATTTACAGTTTTCGGAACATCTCTTGACTTGTCCATAGGGGTATGGATGTGTATTGGCTAAATTTGTAAGATGTTAACGTTCAATTTTTCTGAAACTGGGATATATTTTTGGACTTGTACTGTACATTACACACACAAAATATTTGACAAAAAGAATAGGTGCGTTTTTTTTAATGATATATATAGTTGAAAGTGACAGTCTTGTTACATCCAGGCTCCATGTTTTATCATATCTAAGCAAAGATTTGAGCAAAAAGAAGCATATCTCCATCTCCCATATCATTTATATGCTTTTTAATATGCAAATGTGGGGAACGACCTAAATTGACAACCTGTTTTTTTAAGCTTGACATTGCTGAAGACCATTTTATTCACATGTGTTATGCTATTTGAAACTTATATTTCCATTAAAAGTACATTTATAACATGTAAAAGGTTTTTTTATAACTTAACAACTTCAGAAAATTGTGGTAAGTGAAAAATATTACATTTCATATAAGACCTCACTTCATTTGAAAACCTCTATTTTTTGGCACAGGCTCATATAAAATTTACTTCTGGCCATTTTTTATAAGTCTGAAACATGAAGTATGCTATCTGTTGCTTAGGTGATAACTTATACATAGAGACATTAAAAAGTGTAAGTTTTGGTATATTTTGGTTTTTAGAAGCCCAAATTTGATAGTTGAAATTGTTCTAATTCAACGACACAATTCAGCACCCAAAGTTCAGATATAAAAAAATGCCACATTTTTATAATTGGTATCATATGGCTTTGAAACTTTGTAAACTGTTTTATAATACACTAAGCTTAAATCATGCCAAGTTTTATTAAAATTGGTCAAGTTTTAGACCCTAATAGGTGAATTCAGGAAATATTGAATTAGTACTTTGACAACTTCCTGAATGATCTATTGGTATTAATTTGTCAAACTACATGAGAATAAATGATTTCACTTTTATTTAATAGAAATTTTGTAAAAATGACATTTCAGCCTACACCCAAAATTGAACTTTTCAGTTGTTTCAATATTTTTACAAAAGTAGCATGCTTACTTTCTCTCTGACAGGTTTTCTGATTTTCTATTTGTGTTTGTGGTATCTAATGTAGATGTTTAACTCATTTTGAACACTGAACATACAAAAAAAGTAGATAAAATCAGAATAAGAGTGCAAAATGTGCTGCTTTAATGGTCTTAGTCTAACGGTCAGTATGAAGCAAGTGAAAAATGAGGTTCTATGCAGTTACAAGTTGAATTCCTTTTAGCAGATTTCACTGAATCTGTATCAAAAGCACTTATTACTGGTTGTTTGACCTTGTCTGTTTCACAGACTACCTTTATTTTCTTTTGTTTGATAGCTAGTGGTTAAAATATTGGCCTTTTGAGGCTGAAATTTCATGCCAGTTTTAAAAAGTAAAGTAAATAACTTTGCATCAGATCATACTGTCTACATATATAGTTGAAAGTGACAGTCTTGTTACATCCAGGCTCCATGTTTTATCATATCTAAGCAAAGATTTGAGCAAAAAGAAGCATATCTCCATCTCCCATATCATTTATATGCTTTTAATATGCAAATGTGGGAACGACCTAAATTGACAACCTGTTTTTAAGCTTGACATTGCTGAAGACCATTTTATTCACATGTGTTATGCTATTTGAAACTTATATTTCCATTAAAAGTACATTTATAACATGTAAAGGTTTTTATAACTTAACAACTTCAGAAAATTGTGGTAAGTGAAAATATTACATTTCATATAAGACCTCACTTCATTTGAAAACCTCTATTTTTGGCACAGGCTCATATAAAATTTACTTCTGGCCATTTTTTATAAGTCTGAAACATGAAGTATGCTATCTGTTGCTTAGGTGATAACTTATACATAGAGACATTAAAAAGTGTAAGTTTTGGTATATTTTGGTTTTTAGAAGCCCAAATTTGATAGTTGAAATTGTTCTAATTCAACGACACAATTCAGCACCCAAAGTTCAGATATAAAAAATGCCACATTTTTTATAATTGGTATCATATGGCTTTGAAACTTTGTAAACTGTTTTATAATACACTAAGCTTAAATCATGCCAAGTTTTATTAAAATTGGTCAAGTTTTAGACCCCTAATAGGCCCAAGACCACAATTAATGATCCCGCTTTTCGTTGTCCACGAATATAGTTCCTTTTAATTAGAGTGTATTTTTCTTAATTTTTTCTTTCCTTCCTCACTCATTTCTTAGATTTTTTGGATGGAAATGAAAGAAGAGAGGTGAAATAAACTTTTGGATGTTGTATTTTAACTGATTTTGATATGGAAAGAGTGATAAGGCCAGGTGCAAAAGGTGAAATTTACAGTTTTCGAACATCTCTTGACTTGTCCATAGGGGTATGGATGTGTATTGGCTAAATTTGTAAGATGTAAACGTTCAATTTTTCTGAAACTGGGATATATTTTTGGACTTGTACTGTACATTACACACAAAATATTTGACAAAAAGAATAGGTGCGTTTTTTTTAATGAAACAAAACGTTATAAAGAACTAATAGAGAATTTAATTGTGGTCTTGGGCCAAGTTGTTGACATTTTATAGATAAGTTACAAATCTATATTAGTTTGTGACAAATGAAAGAAAAAAATATTTGGAACTATTAATTATATTTGATTGTAATTCGAAAATAGATATACATTGTATTACATAATATCTAATGTTAGAGTGTTATAGGTTTTCCACACTTTTTTTTCATCATGCTTGAAGATATTGATTGACAATTGGTATATAGTTTTATCATGACAAGTTACAGATCAAGTTCAAATTTTTGTTTCAGTCTGATAATTTTGTGCAGAGTTATGTTCCTTGGACTTGAAAAAATTCTCTCATATATTCAGTTTTCCACACTGTTTTTAGTCATGCCTGAAGATATTGACTTGATATTTTCTATTTGTTTACACCATGACAAGTTATAGGACAAGTTAGCATTTTGTTCCAGTATAATGAATTTTAACCGGTAGGTGACTATGTATTGCCATGCAATACTCTCAGAATGATTGTTATATATATTATCAGTGACCGCTGTGAATAGTAAAACAAATGTTTTTCTAGTTGTCTCGCCTCGACGAAAGTCGCAGAGTGAGACAGGTATTACTATCCCGTCGGTGGCGGTGGCGCTAGCGGCGGCGTAAACTATTTTTATAAAGTTTCACATTTCAAAAGGTAAAAGACCTGAATGCTTCATACCTTGTATGCAGATACCTTGTGTTACGAAGTTTCCGTCTGTCATATGTCCATTGTCCTTGTCATCATTTTCATGGTTCAGCTACTGCTTGAAATTTATCATGAGAATTTCTCACTAATATTGAGTAATAGGTTAATTATATTTGGTATATGGGTTCTTTGCAATGTCTACATGTCCGTCAGACAGGGTTAACCTTACCTCGACCTCTTTTCATAGACCAGTGATCAAGGTTAAAGTTACGTATACGTGATTAGGTCCGTTATTCAGATACTATAAGCAGTAGGTCAACTATATGGGGTGTATGGAATGATCGTAAGGGCAGGTTTCATCTGACCTTAAGTTCATGTGATACTTGCAGTAAAAGTTTTATTTTTAAGATTGTCAACATCAAATCAATCATGGTTAGTAAAGCAGGCTAGACATTACAGCATGTGCACTCTTGTATATTTATGTAATTCTAACACAGAAAACACGAAAATAATTGAAATTAAAAAAAAAAAAAACGAATTTTGGAAAAAAAGGAGGGGGTGGACAAAAAATTGTCATCTCCCCAAGTCCTTGTTAACACTTCGAATACAAGTTTCAAAAATATAATGATCACCAAGACAAGATTAAGATAAGTCACATGACCGAATTGCCATTTGAGTCTTTTTAGCTATATGCCCTTTATTTGCATGTTTACCTATTTTTGCGTTTTTAGTGAAAACTATGGTAGATAGAGATCTCGAGACACTGTAAAAAGTACAAAATCAGCAAAATAAGATGTACAAATAAATCAAGACGACCAAAATCATCAGTTGACTAGGAGAAATTGCCCGCAATGGCGATTTTTATCAATTAATTTTGTGTTTTATTCTAAAATCTTGAAAACTATTTTCAAATAAAAAGCAAATTTAAACAACAAAAATGATCGTAAGTCGACTACTTGTATTGCCCTTAAAAAGTAAAATAACAAAAAATACCGAACTCGAAGGAAAATTCAAAACGGAAAGTCTCTTATCAAATGGCAAAATAAAAAGCTCAAACACATCAAACGAATGGAAAACAACTGTCATATTCCTGACTTGGTACTGGCATTTTCTTATGTAGAAAATGGTGGATTAAACCTGGTTTTATAGCTAGCTAAACCTCTCACTTGTATAACAGTCGCAAAACATTCCATTATATTGACAACAATGTGTGAACAAAACAAACAGACATAATAGGTAAAAATGTCAAAAATAGGGGTATAGCAGTCAGCATTGTGTTATAATCTTAAATCAGCATTTTACTTTTTTCTAATTTTTGCGTTTTATTTGAAAATTATAATAGATAGACAGAATGTCGATCCAGCAAAAATCATCAACACGACAAGATTTTTGTCCACAGATTTTCCGTTCATAATATGTATTGCTACATTGTACATGTATTAATTTTATGCAAAAATGCTAGATGATCAAAGCAGGCTCCGAAGAACCTTGCAGTGAAGACAAATAGCGGGACAAACGCTAGTTAGTTCTGAAGTAGCTTATTACTCGCAGCAATTTACGGTAAAATGGACGCATACTTTAGATCATTTTTATGACTCAGTTATTGTTGACATTCTACATATGCATATACATATCTAATTGGTGTTTATTATACTGTAAGAACCGCCTCGGTGGTTTCGTGGTAGCGTGTTCGCCTCGACTGCGGGAGGTCATGGGTTCGAACCCCGGCCGGGTCAAACCAAAGACTTTAAAATTGGTATTTGCTCCTTCTCCGCTAAGCTCTCCGCTAAGCACGCTACATAAAGGAGTAAGAGCAAAGACTTGTCGGCTTGGAGTCAGATTAATGTGTCCGGGTAAGGTGACATGTCTTCCTGCGGACTGTTACCTTGTGAACTAGCACGTTAAAAATTCTGGCTCAGCGTATCGGTCTAGTACAAAGCAGGGTAAATATTTATATTACATTAACATGATTAACATGTTCTCGTCCTGAATATGCATATTAATTTGCCGCTGGACGTTAAGCAGCCATCATTATTATACTGAAATGTCATGTTAATATAAAAACAGTAACGGTACTATTTACTGCGCCGAATTTCCTTCATTGATGCGAGAGGCCAAATTATAAAAATCTAAAGCACAATACAAACTTTGAACACCGGATAAAACCAAAAAGTACAAAAAGTAAAGCCAAAACCCAGACAAAGAATCCGAACTATACATAATGTTACTTTTCATATTATGTATTTTAGAAAAATATCCAGCACAGAGTCCTCCACCACCCTATGCTTCTACTACACCACAAGGACAACAGTATGGGCAGTATCCTCAGGGGTATAGCCATCCACAAGGATATGCACAGCCTCCACCTCCACAAGGATACAGTCATGCATCTGGTTACCAACCCGTTCCCCAAGGCTATGCACAACAGGGTTATCCTCAAACACAACATTATGGAAATCAACCGATGTATGGAGGTCAAGGACAGACTGTTGTTGTAAGTTTGAGAAGAATAAATATGAAAAGAAAACGAATTAACGAATTCATTTTCCTTTTTTTGAGAATATACGAACAGTTTGCTATCATTTAATCGTACACATATATCTTCAGTTTAGATTACAGTTGTAGTTATCAGTTTGAAACCACATAAAAAGGATATCTCATGATATATATAAAAAAAAAAACAAAACAATGAATGTACAGTATCTTTCGAAAATTTAACTTTTGAATTTTAAACAGAAATATATTTCAAATGATTATTGAAATGCATATGCTGTTTACAAGTTGTAATGTTTCATAAATTATAGTTTGAACAGAATGTTTGTACAGTTATCAGTATTTTGTGAACCTCTTAACATAATAGGATAAAACAAGAAGACTATCAAAAATATAAAAAAAAAGATATTTGTTATAATCTGGTACTAGTGAAAACAAAAATATAAAATCTAAGCAAATCAGGTGTCCTCGTATTACAAAGAGGTCAGTGTTTAACGTTAGGTTTAAGTATGTATATATATATTTTGAGTAAAACATCATGCTGGTTAACTTATACAACCCGATGAAAGAAGATGTGTTCCAAAATGCAGATACTTTGTATAATTGATAATTTGTTTAACTTTAGAACTTGTGCACAACACAAACATAAATCGTAAATAAAAATAAAGATAACAGTATGGGTATATGGTATATCACATAGATTGTATCAGAAAAGAATATGACGTTATTGTAACAGCATCAATGAAGGGAAAATGTCATACTACAAATTTATGAAAGGAGCAAATAGTTTAAGAAAACCATGATTTTAAGTGGGGTTCATGTAGCTAATTCTCTAGTTTACTGTGTAGATTTTTGTTTATAATTATCCTTTTGTCTTGTAGTTATTTTTTAAATAGTGGCTCTGTACTTCTTCGAAATGATAATATTTGAGTGTGCCTTTGGTCTTAATACAAAATATATTCATTTTTGTGACCAAGTACCAAAGATGTAAGTAGAAACAATATATAGTCCGTGTTTTACATGCGGTCTATATAGCTTATATATAAATTCCAGATAATATGTATCAGAATGTCGTATGTATTTTTGTGTAGATGCCATCTAATTAACCTTCGAGGTGACCTCCGAAGACTGCTGACGGTCATATAACCCGATATAAACATAAACATAGATATAAATAGATAGCTAACTCGTGCAATTGGATTTTCTAGGTCTGTTTGATTTCATATTATAGGTTTAAAAAATATGTTAATAATCTTTTTTACCTGTATAACTGTAACATGTCAAAAATTACATTAGAAATTTTTAGTTATCTCTCTTTATATAGAGTTCAGCAATTGAAGTTTTGTAATATGTCAAAAATTACATTAGAAATTTTGAGTTATCTCTCTTGTATAGAGTTCAGCAATTGAAGTAAAATTTGGAAATTAAATAAATTTAAGAAAAAAAGAAAAGACAATTTTTATATTATGAGTTTTTGTAGATCAAATCAGTCAACAAAATGGTTTACCCTTGTTTGACTTCCAATGTTGACATTCTTTTCTTTTTAATAGCTGAAAACGCCTAGTTCATGCGTAACCCATCTCTAGCTAAGGTGTTCAATTGAAGTTCACATGAATACGGATTTAATGAGGTCAAGTTATTCACTTGCAAGTGAATAATTCATTAGTGAGGTTTCTTTGCTTATTTTGACAAAACTAAACCAAACTGCTAAAAACGAATTATTATATCACTATTTCATTAATGATTGAACAAAAAAAAAATCATATTTCATTTTTATACGCCCGTTTACGGGACATATTATGGTATACCGTTGTCCGTCTGTCCGTCCGTCTGTCCGTCCGTCCGTCCGTCATCAACATGTCGGACATTAACTCAAAAAGGCTTCAACCAATTTGCATAAAACTTTGGTGAATTGTTTATATCTATTGACGTGAGCTCCCTTTCGTTTTTTATAAATTTCAGATTTTACGTTTCAAAGTTATTGGGTTTCATTCATTAAAAAAAAAGGGGGATTTTCCAGTTTTCGGACAATAACTCAAAAATGCTTTCACCAATTTGCAAGAAACTTTGTTGAATTGTTTATAGATATTGACATGAGCTCCCTTTCGATTTTTATAAAATTTAGATTTTACATTTCCGAGTTCTGGGGTTTTATTCATTAAAAAAAGGGGTATTTTCCAGTTTTCTGACAATAACTCAAAATGCTTTCACCAATTTGCAAGAAACTTTGGTGAATTGTTTATAGATATTGACATGAGCTCCTTTTCGATTTTTATAAATTTTAGATTTTACATTTCCGCGTTATGGGGTTTTATTCATTAAAAAAAGGGGGATTTTCCAGTTTTTGGACAATAACTCAAAAATGCTTTCAGCAGTTCTCATGAAACTTTGGTGCATTGTTTATATCTATATACTTAAGCTCTCTTTTGATTTTTATAAATTTTAGATTTTACATTTCCCAGTTATGGGATTTTATTCATAAAAATGGGTGATTTTTCAGTTTTCAGACAATACCTTTAAAGTGCTTTAAGAATTTTTCATAAAAGTTTGGTGACTGGTTTATATCTATTAAGATAACCTCCCTTTAGTTTTTCACAAATTTCTGATATGACATTGAGAAGTTATTGAACTTTATTTTAAGAAAATGCGATGGGCGTATCATGCGCTCATGGCACAGCTGTTTATTTTCTATATCTCGTAGCTAATGCCCCTTAAAGTTCTAAAAAAGTACGGACACCATCACAAGGTGGTTGACCGTACGCGTTACTGAATGTCTTTGTCACAAATGACCATGGATATGTTCCAAGTGTCGTTACCACAATCTTGTATTCTTTTATTCGATATTGACATCACCAAACGAGATTTATCACCGAATCTTTGCTTACTATGCGCAACACGATTGGTGCCACATATGGAACAGGATCTACTTACCCTTCCGGAGCCCTGAAATCACCCGATTTTTTTGTAGGGTTCGTTTTGCCCAGTTTTTATTTTTCTATGCAGTGATTTGTAGACTGTTGTCTGCCTTTTTATTGTTTTTATTGTGTTTTGGTATGGTCTGAGGGTATGTCCGTCTGTTGAACGAAAATTCAAATCACAGATTCCTAAAATTTGCTTTCAGGCTTCAGGTGAGCAAGCTATACTGTATGTTACGCTTTCAAATACATCGCTCATCCATCTCTTGTGAACCTAATTATTCGTACACATAAAGGCCATGTATAAAAGTTTCGTCGATTCTTTTTTCGTCGAACTACAAATCGGGACATCTGAAATTTGGTATCAAGCTTCGTGTGAGTATGCTATACCATGTATACCATGTGAAGCATTTTTAGATACATCCCTCATCACATTCATGCTTATTGAAATATTATATATTCCTTCTTTAAAATACCTTGTATGATTTGTTTTGTCATATATTCCTCTCTCAGGAACCACAAAAGCATGGGTCAGAGCACCCTGAAATTTGGCATCAGACTTTATGGGAGCATGCATTACTTTAATGAACTTACTTATAATAATTTTAATTCCAATTGAGTAATGTCCGGAAGCATAAAAAATGCATTTAATGAAGTCTCTGATTTAATGTTTTTAAATGTCATTTACCACCATTTAGGAAAAATGTTACACATGTAACATATCTGCCAAGAGCTAAAGAATTATCATTGTCGGTAGGACGTAACTGATGCAGGATTCCCAAATTTAAATTATTAGTTAATGAAACGAGCTGATTGAATATAATTCAACTGATTTAGCATGTTAAATATATTTTACAGAATCAGCCTGTTTTTATAGCAGCCAATAGTATAATAGTATGATTAATTTCAGGAAAATTAAGACCAACAGACTGTCAGGTATTAGCTATCTTGGATTTAATGGTACACAAGAGTCACCCTTAATATCCTAAAGTTCAAATAAGCAACGCTGCATAATTCTATATTGACGTTAATTCACCTTCCATGGGTAATTTCTTTTATTTTTCAGGTTGCACAACCAGTGCCTTCAACCATGATAGTAACTACAGCCCAACCAAGACCATCGAACTGGTTAATACCTGCTATCTTGGCATGTCTTTGTTGCTTCTGGCCAACAGGAATATGCGCTATAGTAGCTGCATGTAATGTAAGTATTGCCTGCAAAAATGACCATACATATTTGTAGTGTTGAATGCACCGTTAGTATATGCAATGATATACATAGTCTATGATTAGGATCATCAAACGTTTAAAAAGTAAAATAATACTCAAGGAAAATTCAAAACGGAAAATCCCTTATCAAATGGCAAAATCAAAAGCTCAAACACATCAAACGAATGGAAAACAACTGTCATATTACTGACTTGGTACAGGCATTTCCTTATGTAGAAAATGGTGGATTGAACCAGCTTTTATAGCTAGCTAAACCTCTCACTTGTATGGTAGTTGCTTAAAGTTCCATTATATTGACAACAATGTGTGAACAAAACAAACAGACATAATAGGTAAAAATGTCAAAAATAGTGGTAAAGCAGTCAACATTGTGTTATAATCTTAATCACTATAAAAACAAACAAATATGTCAACAAAGAAAAAAAAAGGCATATAGACAAAGCACATCAGCAACAATGAAAGACAAGAATACAAAATTTTTACCATAGCACAATAACACAATGACGGGATGTATAAGTACCGAGCCACGCCAAATGGATATTACCAAAAATGGACTAAACAGTAAAGGTAATAATTTACAAAGACCAGTAATAGAACACTATACTAGTAACACGTAATTAAGATGATAAACAACGTCAGTACCTAGAATCTATACGTCAAGACCATCATGTATTATTTGTGAAGTTGATACGGAATATTTATCAACAAGGGATTGGTATCTTCCGATGAACTCTTTTAGAAAAAGGACGAGACGTTCTATGACATAACCCTGGTTGATCAACTTTCTGCTCAGACACTGTTGACGTTTTATAAAGTCTGAGTAGCAGCTGCAAGCTCTTGAATACCGAATGAGTTGGGAAATGTATATCCCATATGCAGGTGAAGTTGGTATATTGCTACTAAGGTGGGGGAAATTGATAAATTTAAAATGAAAATCGTCACGTTTGTCATAGATTCTGGTACTTAGATGACCGCTTAAATTCGAGGTACAAGTCTAAAAAAGTCTAAAAATGAGGTGGAGGAAGCCGTGTCTGTTGTTTCTTTAATTTCTAGTTCTGGAGGATATGTTAATGGAACCCAATCAGAAAAGTTTAGATTGTTAATGGAAAGAACATCATTAATATATCTGAATGTGAAATTAAATGATCTGGCTTCTTTGGTCTTCTTGTTTTTGACAAGTTTCTGAAGGAAGTCCGACTTATATGAAAATAAGAAGAGGTCGGCAAGGAGAGGTGCACAGTTCGTTCCCATAGGAATGCCGACAGTTTGTTGAAAAAGTCTACGTCCAAATTCAACAAATATGTTGTCAATAAGAAACTCCAGCATAATGATCACTTGTTCCTCTGTGTAGCATGTTTTACCTTTTTGTTCACTATTTACAAAATATGACGTATGGTATCCCAAAGTAATAAATTTATTGCGTATGCTACCATTTTTATATTGAAAAGCATTGTGGATTATTTCTTTGAGACGATTTTTCAATTTCACATGGGGAATGGTGGTATACAGGGTTGAAAAATCAAAAGTTTTGATAGAACTAATTTCAGAGAAAGATCAAGATTTATAATTATCAAGAAGTTCTTAGAGTTTTTAGAATCCACATATGGTTAATACCACTACGTGAGTAAACAGTTTCACAGTATTTCTGAAGACCCTCTTTCACTGCGGACAGAATTTTTGTCAATCTAATGGACAATTCCTTCGTAGAACATGCAGATGAACCGGCAATGTACCGTTGTTTTTTTTTTTATTTGTTTATCAGTAGTCAGGCTTTTACAATCCCTGTACATCACCACCTGACTATGGTGTTAAGGGGTTTGATTTATAAAACACAAATTTTGAATAATTGACTACATTTTTTTTCTACTACTGTGAAAATATATTATATGAATATCAACATTATAATAAAAAGGGGAAAAGAACAATCACACACACATACACACACTCTTACACTTGCGTTAACATAACATATATCAACTTGTGTATTGCAAAGAAAGATGTTATCTTTGTAAAGATCTGCTCTTTATAAACTGTAAGTTTCATTTTTTATTTTATATGATTTGAATCAAAAGTAATTGTTACTAATCAGAAAAAATGTAATCTACTGGGGCCCAGAATTTTTGAAAATAAGGTGTGGTACCATTTTTCTTTGCTATATAATGTTCATTTTCCTGATATTTTCTTATTTTTGCTATTAGCCCTATAATACTTGGTTTCTTTTCATACAATTTACATTTGTATATATAGTTCTTTGCAATAATAATCATCAAATTCAACAGTAAACTCTCATTTTGAAGGCCAAGAAAAATGTGTTTCTTAGATAATGTAAAGTTCACAAAAATTGTTTCAATTTTTGTGAAAAGATTGCCATATAAAATGTGTTATTGGACATTCATAGAATAAATGCTCCATGGTTTCATCAGAAACCTTACAAAAGTACAAAGCTTTGATTCTTTAAGTTTAACTTTATACAAGAAAGTATTAGTTGCAATTATTCTATGTAAAAATTTGTATTGAAAAGTTCTTAAATAAGTGTCTCTACATGATTTTCTTAAAATAATATAATATTCTGACCAATCTGCAATTTCAATACCTAGTAATTCCTCCCATTGTAAGAACTTTTCTGTTGGCAGTTGCACATTTCTGTCAACAAGATCTTTGTATACAAACTTGGCCTTTTTGTTACACAATAATCTTTCCAAAAAATTATCATTACAGTTAAAAGTTTCAAAATTTACATGAGCAATGTTTTCTTTAATATGTTCTCTCATATACTTTGGAATTTTTGCAATGAGACCATAATACTTCAAGAAATTATTTGTTTGTAGTCTTGGTCCCATCAGATCAAAATTACAAAAATCCTTAGTCTCTACGTTTACAAGGTCAAACAAAGACTGCACTCCCCTTCTCTGCCATTGAATAAAGTGTGGAAAATCTACTAGAGATGCGAAATTTAAAATATCTAATGACAAAATATCTTGAACAGAAATATTGGTAGTAGGCTTTGCTACATGAAAGCTGAAAAATACATCCTTCCAAAAAGGATTGCTCAGACTATCAGAGATTTCTCTGAGTTTCTCCTTTTGAAAATGTAATACTCTTTCTCCACCATACTGTTCAAGGCTTTTCAATAACAATGATTGCCAATTACCATATAAATTAGATGAAAATCGCTTTATCCAGCCAATCTTAAGGTATATATTAAAATAATGTATATTAATCATATTTAAACCTCCTTGTGGAATATCTCCCGTTGTTTGTACAGAATTTTTGAAGCTTAGGTATCCAATACAAACAAGGTTAGTCCTCAGATTTGCTGTTCAATGCAATGTTCATTGAAGCTATGAAGGACTTATGATTCACCAAAATCTCATCTATGTCTCTGTCCGTGGGATTACCTGAGTGCTCATTTATTCTTATTCTTCTATAAGACACTCGTAGTAGTACGATTTACATACAAAGACAATAGTATTTGAAACTTTGTCCGCAGGAACAACAACATATTTATCGTGAAGAGATGATAGACATTTCACAGCTTCTTTGTCTCTGAAAACGGACTTTGGTCGATCATTCACACAGTTTTTGGGAAAATGACGCTATCAGCGGTATGTTTCCGATACCATTGACCAGAACTAACTGAAGTTGATTATGCCTCCGCCTACGGCACTCGGTTTCATATTTACTATTTTACATACTAACTGGAATCTGCTTGTATTACGCTACAAGCGAACAAAGTGTTGTAGTCGGACCGGAACCAGTTTACATACTTTATTTTATTTACCAAAAAGATATCTTGACCTGTCCATATGTTTTCTGTTATTAAATGGTATTTGGAGCTATCCCTTTGTTATATTTTTCATATTTATTCGAGCTTTCACTTTTATGCACATGTCTTACAATCGTAAACAATCGGTATGTACACATGATAAATAGATCCGTTTTGTTATGGTGTTGGACTTTTTACCCTCCAATGATCAGCAATCGCTAGACAAAATAGTTCTCCTAAATAATGTCAGCCTTTCATGCCATTTCAACTATACAATCATTAAAAAAGTAATAATCGGAATGATTTTGATATCCATTGGATAGAACCTGGTCTTTATCCAGATTTACGAAGATTTTAATAATCAGAAATTAGTAATACGGTTATACCCACGCGGTGCGTATGAATCTTTGTATACAAAGTTATAGCAGCAGAGTCTGTTACTGTATCATTATTAATTATTTAAACTGTTATTGTACTTAATATGATGAAAACTGCATATGCAATATAAGATGTCAACTCGGCCAATACAGATTTTTTTTCCGTATTGGCCGAGTTTTGATCCGGCCAAAACAGGATTTCGGAACGTCTCTAGTTTTTAGATCGTAAGTCACGATAAACTCAAACTGAAAGTAAACAGTTGTTTGTACGACCCAGTTTTTATTTGCGCACCATAAACAAGCTGAAACGTTCAGTATGGCATATATTTTATGTTTAAGACGGTCCCATTCATTTGAAAAGCATTTTGAAAGTAGACGATGGAATTATTTCAGGTTTGGGGAACGAGTAAATTATGACAAAGTTCATTTCTTGACGACCTCATAATTTCATCATGTTGATGGTACAAATCGATTTTTACTGTTTACTTTCGCTTCTCATGTTTTGTAAACGGTCTTTTATTTTCAAACCCGAACCAGGCATATGCATTCTGTAATTGCGCAAATCTTCGTTCTTTGGTCAATTGGCTTATGGATAGTTGTATCAATTTCAACTCTTACATTATTATTTTTTTAAATATATTTGCATTACACATGCAATGGCAGTACCTTTCCAATTACTATTTATGTGTTGTGTCTAAATTAAAGTTGTAACACTTTATAGTGACTGGAAAGGGTAGAAAAATTCATCAGATGAGAAAAGGCTGAAGATACATGGAAACGGCACCAAATCATTAGATATTGCATCTTATAAAAATAAACTGAGATTTGGATAGTTCCACTTCAAGGTAAAAATGTTTATCTCTTGTGAAATGAAATAAAAAATTATTGTAACACTGTAGTTAATTAATAAAACACTGTAGTTAATTAATAAAGATACTATTACATGTATTTCTGTATTGGCCTCATTGTTGGTCCTCGGCCAGCAGTATTGGCCTTCGGCTTCGCCTCAGACCAATACACCAAGACATGGACCAATAACAAGGACAATACAGAAATACTTACGCAATAATATTATAGAATTACAGTATGGTTCAATAGCGGGAATCAGCCCCTCAACTACTTTTTACATAAATATTAACTTCTGGCTTCAACTCCTTGTTCGTCTTGTCTGGAGATCTTCTTGTAGTTCCAGTTAGGCAAGCATTTTAGAGACGTATCCCGTCCATCCTCTCTTGACTTGTAATTTCTGGTGATAGATTTTGCCGCTTGACGTTGTATCCTTTCAAGCTTTTTTTTTTGTTACCGTGTAGGGGTCCCATACTATGGCTCCATATTAAATTGTAAGATCCATTCCTAAAGGTCTAGATGATTGTTCTAATCTGACACAAATTTCAATAACTGGAATGCTACCCAAGTTGAATATATGGTGACCTACTAAAACAGCATTATCACTATTGAAAATTGTGTTTAATACCATGATTGTTCAATGTCATTAACTTAAATGGAGACAGACATTTGACCTGAAAGGTGGTGTGGGAGTGCAAAATCTAAAACTAACTGACTATGATATATGGTTAAAGAATGAATATCAATTACATGGGTCAACATGGTCAAGGGCAGAGTTGTTATGAAATAACAATATGGCAGATAAGTGATTTCAAGTTTCATATAAAGTGACCTGACTGACATGAAATAAAAAATCAAAGGAGTATCCCTATTTGTCTAATCTTCAAGGTGAAATAAAACTAGTAAAACAATATTATACTATTGTCTAAATCTACAGAAATATAATTTGCTTCCAGTAACAGAAATAACTAGGTCACTAGTAACTTATTTAATGAGTATGTGGGGTATAAGAGCTTGATAACAACAGGCTCTTCATAATCATTTGGTTTAAAAGAATACTAGTCTATATTCTTGATTTAGAAAATGTAATTGCAAGACAAAATCACATTACTTAGAATAATTTAGATCATTCAGGTAGTCTTTATTTATATGTACAAAAGAACAGCCAGTAGTCATTGGATATTGTAGATCATTCAAATAGTCTTGACCTATTTATTAGTACAAAAGAACAGCCAGTAGTCATTGGATATTGTAGATCATTCTGGTAGTCTTGACCTATTTATTTATAGAAAAAAAACCAGCCAGTAGTCATTGGATACTGTAGATAATCAGGTAGTCTTGACCTATACATATGTACTAATAAACAAACAGCCAGTTGTCATCTTCACATAACACACACATATACGAATATCAATTATATGCTTACGAGACATGTTGGAATGTTAAACTAAGTACGGTATGTGAAAATCAAGACTTGCATAAAAAATATCACAATATTAGAGACAGTGGCGTCATTTTTCCTCAGAGATTTCAGCTCTTTGATTCAACTTATGAATTCGACGTTTTATCAGAGACCTGATTGTTTTAACCCATTCTGACAAAGTGTCCAGTTCAACTTCTTCTCGTTTAGCCCATGCTCTGGCGTAGTCCTCAATGGAATCCATAATTATTTTTAAAGTTATGGTTCTAATTGATGTTTTGGGGTTCTCTAAACTTAGGACCATGATCACCTTTCAGAGATGTTCATGTATCCTTTCAAGCTTTTTTTTGTTACCGTGTAGGCGTCCCATACTATGGCTCCATATTAAATTGTTAGATCCATTCCTAAAGGTCTAGATGATTGTTCTAATCTGACACAAATTTCAATAACTGGAATGCTACCCAAGTTGAATATATGGTGACCTACTAGAACAGCATTATCACTATTGAAAATTGTGTTTAATACCATGATTGTTCAATGTCATTAACTTAAATGGAGACAGACATTTGACCTGAAAGGTGGTGTGGGAGTGCAAAATCTAAAACTAACTGACTATGATATATGGTTAAAGAATGAATATCAATTACATGGGTCAACATGGTCAAGGGCAGAGTTGTTATGAAATAACAATATGGCAGATAAGTGATTTCAAGTTTCATATAAAGTGACCTGACTGACATGAAATAAAAAATTATGTTTAGATCCCCAGTAATAACATGGCCAGAGGGGCTGTAAATATAAGGCGAGTGGGAACAGTCACATGTCAGAGGGTTTTTTAGGTATTGTTCCAAATCAAGGTCCTGCAATGCTTGCTCATAGTTAAATAAATTAGGTGTAATGGTTTTGATGTAACTGTAGCATACAATAGGAACAGACTGATTTTGAAAATAAAGTGGAATTTTAAATGTTACCTCCTTGTGATGAAGAACGTTGCTGATGTTGATTGCATCAATTCCTTTATAAGAAAACTGAACTGGAAGGAATTTCTCTCTTAAAACAGCGGCTTAGAACAAACATCAATCAATCAAACGTTTTTGAAAACTGCTCCATGTTAATGAAGCTACATCTGGTATTATTCTGTATTAGATCATCTGCCTACGTTCAAATAGTGAGTTTGATCAATTATTAACTTTTTTCTTCAAATCCTGCTAGGAAAGACATTGATTCCGTCTTTCAACCCGAACATATTGATATGGTATATGTATGTAATGGTCGCACTATTATTTTATTTTTGAATCGAACACTTGGATATGACAAATTTCGAACAATGATTTTTAAACGTTGTCTTTCTCTTTTCTTAAAGTCGTGAAATGTTGAAGTTAAAGGTGCATTAACTGTCAAATTCATGTTCGCCGATTTGATTTAAATTCTCATATTTGATTTATAACGTACTAAAAACGTATATCCAACTTACAAAATGTCTAAAATGAACATTTAACAATGCATGGACTAGATAATATGAATCCGTATTCCGTGTGTATTTTAGTCTAGACGTCATCTAATTAACCATCGATATGACCTCCGAAGACTGCCGACGGTCATATACACGATATATTTTTATTTGTTTTGGTGTTTTAACGCCACTTTTAAGCACCGCTTTTGGGCTATTTCGTGGCGGCCAGTTTTTATTGGTGGAGGAAGCCGGAGTGCCCGGAGAAACCACCGACCTTCGGTAGGAAAACTGACAATCCTAGTCAATTAAGATTGAGTCGAGTGCACCCGCACGAGCGGGGTTCGAACTCACAACCTCAGTGTTGACTGGCTAGTGATTACAGTAGTAACTACTTAGACCACTCGGCCACCGAGGTCCCAATATATAACCCGATATAAACTAAAATATAGATATAAATAAATAGCGAACACATGCAATTGGATTTTTCTAGGTCTGTTTGATTTCATATGATAGATTAAACAAATATGTAAATCATCGTTTTTACCTGTATAAGCAAGAGTTTTTATGGATCGAATCAGTCAATCAAATGATTTACCCTTGTTTCACATTCAATGTTGACATTATTTTCCTTTTAATAGTTGAACACGCCTAATTCATGCGCAACCCATAAAGCTAAGGAGTTAAATAAATACGAATTCAATGAGGTCGAATAATTCACTTGCAGGTGAATAATTCATCAGCGATATATCTTATTTGACAAAATTAAACCAAACTTGCTACTGTTATTATTTCACTATTTTACTTTCATTAATGATTGAACGAAAAAGATCAAATTTTAAATTTGTTTATATCTCGTAGCTAATGTCCCTTTAAAATTTGTATCCGGAGTTAAAGCTGTTTTTAACAAACAAAAAAAGACCTGAGATGTTGGTTAAATGCATAACATTCATTGAATTGTGTTCTTCTTGCATTAGGTACACATTTGATTATGGTACGGTGAATGGAAGCGGGTGGGCGGTTTCTGAATAGTCAACACAAATTTTGTGTAAACAAATCCTTTTAAATTTTGATCCAAGCCTTCACATTTTCTAGAATATTAGTATGAACATTATTTTTTGTTCATATACGCTACTTTTTTTTGCAGATTCTGTAGATGGTTGACCTTATTCAATTTCTGCATCTTTCTCCTTAAAAACCGTTAAATTGAATAAATTCAAAACGAATGTTTGCTTTCGACCGGTGTCGAAAAAATAAACTTTGCTGTGTAAAAAATTCTGCTTATTCTTATCACTGAGTCTTTACATCTTTTATAGTATTATACTATTAATATACACCTCACTCGATGTACCTATTCGGAGAATTTGGCTGATTCTCAAGATGGTTGACCTTTATAAATTTTCGGCATCTTGAGGGTACTCATTTCATGTATTCAATGCATCACACAATGTTTCCAACCTAAAGATTAGGCTTAAAAGGTATGTCTCTTGATGGAATTTCTTCAAACAGTTTTCAAGTCAGCACATGCATTGTTTTGAATTTTTGTTTAAAGAGTGAAGATGTTTATCTAACTCCATGTACATATTTCTCAATTTCGACAGATTGCCATGTGTCCAGGATGCTCATTTCTTTGTATGAATTTTATGTTTTACCATTATCTTCCTGATGAAAGTTGGTAGATTTTATTGGTTCTGCTTCATTCAGTAAATATCCCCCTTCTTTTTGATAGTGTTAAAATCGATTCCCTTTTCAGCATTAAATTATCATAAAAAGCATTACCATTGGCATGGCCTTTCAAATTATAACCTGAACAATTTGAGGAATTCACCCTTTAAGAAACTGAAAGTAATTAAATTTGCAATGATACGACTCAAATTTGCGTTTGCCTGATACAAAATAATTGCCAAATGAAGTATACAACAAGAAGTACTTGTCAAAAGAAAGTGAGCTTTATAGACCAGTATAGATAGGTTGTAACACTTCTCAACGATTTGTTTTACTATATTTCAATGAAATAGATTTTAACGTCTTGTTATCATCAGAATTCTTAGCGAGCAAGAGGAGATTGAGTCGTTTGTTGAAACTTTGATTATTTTCGCAGATACTGATCATAATTATGAACTTCATGGTGATTATTTTTTCTTCAATATTTGTTATTTTAAAAATTATTACGGATAATATATGTGTCTTTCGATAAAATTCTTTCACAATCCGTTTGCAATACTTGATCACCTTTACGTATTCTTTCACGTTCATTGTTTTCAATATTCAGAGGAGTGAGGTCGTGACCAAGTCTTAGATGATATTTGAAATCACCTTAAATAACATAAGCAACACGACGGGTGCCACATGTGGAGCAGGATCTGCTTACCCTTCCGGAGCACCTGAGATCACCCCCAGTTTTTGATGGGGTTCGTCTTGTTTAGTCTTTAGTTTTCTATGTTGTGTCTTCTGTACTAACATTTGTCTGTTTGTCTTTTAATTTTTAGCCATGGCGTTGTCAGTTTATTTTCAATCTATGAGTTTGACTGTCCCTCTGGTATCTTTAGTCCCTCTTTTAAAACGATACCAGTTTTACTGCACAATATACGATTCGACTACGAATAAGTGATATTCTAGTCTAGAATATCTGTTGACTTAAACCTAATAGAAACGTCAAAAAGCTGATATAATCGAAAAAGACCAAACGTTATGTCAAACTTGGTTATTGAATCAAAGCTACATGTATGTAGGAGGGAGAAACATACTTTGATTTCAAACGATAACTTTTACGACAACACATATTTCGATAAAAAAATATTGACAGCTGTTCTTTTATTTTTATGCCCCCGCCGTAGCGGTGGGGGCATTAAGTTTTACCCTTGTCCGTCTGTACGTACGTACGTACGTCCCAAAATTGGTTTCCATTCTCTAACTTGAGTTTGCCTCAACCAAATGTTATGAAACTTATACAAAATGCTTATTACCACAAAACACAGATCAACTTTGAATTTTGGTGGCGTCACTTTAACCGTTCTAGAGTTATGCCCTTAATAAATGGAAAAATTGCAAAATTTTTAGTTTCCGTTCTATAACTTAAGTTTGCCTCAACCAAATGTTATGAAACTTATACACAATGCTTATTACCACAAAACACAGATCAAGTTTGAATTTTGGTGGCGTTACTTTTACCGTTTTAGAGTTATGCCCCTTTATAAATGGAAAAATTGCAAAATATTTAGTTTCCGTTCTCTAACTTAAGTTTGCCTCAACCAAATGTTATGAAACTTATACACAATGCTTATAACCACAATACACAGATCAAGTTTGAATTTTGGTGGCGTCACATTTTAACCGTTCTAGAGTTATGCCCCTTTATAAATGAAAAAATTGCAAAATATTTATTTTCTTCTAAATATCAAGTAATTTTTAGTATTGGAGTTATCTTCCTTTGTCCATGATTATAGTTGAATCAACTACAATCAATGCTTTATACAATGCAATGTTTAATTTTGACTTCCACTGATAAAACACAGATCAAGTTGAATTTGGGTAGTGTAACTTTAACCATCATTGAGTTATGCCCCTTTACAAATCGAAAGATTGCAAAATTTTTAGTTTCCATTCTGTAACTTAAGTTTGCCCCAACCAAACATTATGAAACCTATACACAATATTCATTACCACAAAACTAAGATCAAGTTCAAATTTTTAGTTTCCGTTTTTATACGACCGCAAAAAAATTTTGCGGTCGTATATTGGTATGACGTTGGCGTCGTCGTCGTCGTCGTCCGGCGTCGTACTGCAAGGTACCATACCTCAAAGGGAAGGCTGGGATTGAGTTTGGGGTGATGAATCATAAGGGGTTCAAAAATTTAGGGGGTAATTGCCTTTTTTAGGGGCCAAAATAAGCATTTTCTAGTTTCCAGACAATAAATTGTGTTCAAGTGTATGGATCCTCTTTTTCCTTTTTTTTTGGGGTGATGAATCTTTAAAATTTTCTATTTTAAGTTGGTTATTTCTGATTTATATTTAAAAGCAAATAATAATGATATGGCAGGAGATACACACCAAACAGGATGTGTAAATTATTATATAATACGTATTGTGCAATAGCAAGAAATTTTCAATTGCACAGTATCGCGCAATAGCAAGAAATCTTCAATTGCACAGTATTGCGCAATAGCAAGAAATATCCAATAGCACAATATTGCGCAATAGCAAGAAATTGTCAATTGTACAGTATTGCGCAATAGCAAGAAATATTCAATTGCACAGTATTGCGCAATTGCAAGAAATATTCAGTTGCACAGTATTGTGCAAAGAAGATACTTTGTATAAATTGCTTATTTCTTGACCAATTTCAATGGGGTTTTATTCTTGAACTCTTGGGGTTCTTTAATATGCTGAATCTAACCTTTTATTAAGTTTTTGGATTTTGGGCCCCGTTTTAAATTGGTCCACATTGAGGTCCAAAGGGTCCGAAATTAAACTTAGTTTGATTTTAACAAAATGGAATTTTTTTAGGGTTGTTTGATATGCTGAATCTAAACATGTATTTAGATTTTGATTATGGGCCCAGTTTTCAAGTTGGTCCAAATCGGGGTCCAAAACTAAACTTTGTTTGATTTCAACAAAAATTGAATATATGGGGTTCTTTGATATGCTGAATCTAACCATGTATTTAGATTTTTGATATTTGGGCCCCGTTATCAAGTTTGTCCACATTGAGGTCAAAAGGGTCCAAAATTAAACTTTGTTTGATTTCATCAAAATTGAATTATTGGGGTTCTTTGATATGCCGAATCTAACCGTGTATTTAGATTCTTAATTTTTGGTCCCGTTTTCAAATTGGTCTACATTAAGAAAGGGTCCAAAATTAAACTTAGTTTGATTTTAACAAAATTGAATTATTAGGGTTCTTTGATATGCTGAATCTAAACATGTATTTAGATTTTGATTATGGGCCCAGTTTTCAAGTTGGTCCAAATCAGGGTCCAAAATTAAACTTTGTTTGATTTCAACAAAATTGAATATATGGGGTTCTTTGATATGCTGAATCTAACCATGTGTTTAGATTTTTGATTTTGGGCCCCGTTATCAATTTTGTCCACATTGAGGTCAAAAGGGTCCAAAATTAAACTTTGTTTGATTTCATTAAAATTGAACTCTTGGGGTTCTTTGATATGCTGAATCTAACCATGTATTTAGATTTTGGATATTGGACCATAATTGGTGAATGTCCAATTTAAAATTTTAAGTTCTTAGACCACATTCATTCTGTGTCAGAAACCTATGCTGTGTCAAATATTTAATCACAATCCAAATTCAGAGCTGTATCAAGCTTGAATGTTGTGTCCATACTTGCCCCAACTATTCAGGGTTCGACCTCTGCGGTCGTACCAAGCTGCGCCCTGCGGAGCATTTTATCTAACTTTAGTTTGCCTTAACCAAATGTTTTGAAACTTATACACAATGCTTATTACTACATAATACAGATTAAGTACGAAATTTGGTGGCGACACTTACCATTCTTGAGTTATGTCCCTTTATAAACATAAAAATTGCTGAATTTTTCTTTCCGTTCTCTAACTTTAGTTTGTCTCAACCAAATGTTATAAAACTTATACACAACCGTTCTAGAGTTATGCGTGTTTACAAATAGAAAAATTGCTGAATTTTAGTTTCTGTTCTCTTCTTAAGTTAGCCTCAACCAAATGTTATGAGACTTACACACAATGCTTATTACCACAAAACTCAGATCAAGTTCAAATTTGGGTAGCGTCACTTTTACCGTTCTTCAGTTATGTTCCTTTATAACTATATGATATGCAAGGGGGACATCATCTGTGTCCACATGTGGATACTATCCACATTTATTTTTTTAGTGAGTTAAAATCATACACCAATTTGAGAATTTCCCGCGTAAAGCACTAATTGTATGAAGTTGACCAGATATATTTCCAGATTCTATATTGATACAATTGAAAATGTACACTGTAAGATATTTCATTCTGCTTTTATTTATTCTTCAGGCAAACAGTGCAGCTGATAGTGGAAACATGCAGAGTGCTGAGCAGTCAACTAGGACAGCCAGGAACTTGACAATACTTACTGTTGTCCTTGGTGTAATCTGTGTCTTCATTATTATAGTGTTAAGGGTTGTGGTGTATTGATCTACAGCCCATCATTACTAAAATGAAAAGTAAAGCAACAGTTCTTGAATCCAAGTCTATGTTACTTTACATAGATCGAGCATGTAATACTTCCTTTTTGTATCATTTAATCTCGTACACTGTTATTATATCTTTACATTCTGTATGTATGAGGTGTCTATTGACAATTTTCGATAACACTTTATTGTTGTATAATACACAATTTACATTTAAATTTGTGCAAATATTATAGCTGAATAAAGTGTTATAAACTTTTGTATTTTGGTATATTTGTAATAAACGTCTTTTTATAAATTCCAAATTCTATCTGGTATTTAAACAACTTAAAGTTTTGTTAAACTTAAAATGAGATCATTCATCCTGGTCGGATGATTAGTAAGTTTGTCAAAAAAACAAAATGTGTGCCAACCATGAAGTACTGAAAATATCGTGACAAAAACGTTTCCCAATCTTCTAGTTTCGTTTTGTTTCTTAGAAATACAACATTTCAAAATCGTGCAATTTCTAAAAGCAAAATTGAAATGAATATAATTGTCAGGTTGGAAATTGTATGATTAAACTCATCATAGGTACCAGGATTGAAATTTTGTATTTGCGCTAGACGCGCGTTTCGTCTACAAAAGACTCATCAGTGACGCTCGAATCAAAAAAAGTTAAAAAGGCCAAATAAAATTACGAAGTTAAAGAGCATTGAGGATCAACAATTTCTAAAAGTTTTGCCAAATACAGATACGGAAATCTATTCCTGAGGTAGAAAAGCCGTAGTATTTCAAAAATGTAAAGTTTTGTAAACAGTTAATTTATAATTATGACCATATCAATGATAATTCATGTCAACACAGAAGTGCTGACTACTGGGCTGGTGATACCCTCGGGGAATAAAAACTCCACCCGCAGTGACATCGACCAGTGGTTGTAAAAAAACTCATCATAGATACCAGGATTGAAATTTTGTTTTTGCGCCAGACGCGCGTTTCGTCTACAAAAGACTCTATGAAACTATACTATTTCTAAAATAAATCATGAAGTTGTAGTGTTTTCCAGTAATTTCCAGCTTCGTGAGTGCATCAATAAGTATATTGACATTTCCTTTTAGGTTTATTTAACCATAGGTTGGTTTGTTTCTGGTCACTAGACTGTAAACTGCACATGCGCGGCTACTAAGAAGTGTCCAGAGGGGTCTCCATTTCTGTATTTTTAAATTGTCTGGTCGTTTTCTGCAATCTTTTTTTCTCAAATTATTATCTTTTCTTTATATTTTAACATCCTATTCTTCTTTGTTCTTTACAATAAGATGCCGTTTTATCTACTCTTTTACATTTTAAGTCATTTGTCTCTTTTATATTTTTTCATGCTGTAAACCCCATCATGGTCGTGCGTCGTCGTCGTTGTTAACTTTTACAAAATTCTTCTCCTCAGAAACTACTGGGCCAAATTTAACCAATCATGGCCACAATCATCATTGGAGTATCTAGTTTAAAACGTTTGTCCGATGACCCCGCCTGCCCACCAAGATGGCCGACATGGCTAAAAATAGAACATAGGGGTAAAATGCAAGTTTTGTATATTTTTTTGAAAACCGTTATAAATAGAGAAAATCTGACGGAGCAAACATGTTCAGAATCTTAAGTTCTACCAATTGTTTATATACGTCAAAACTGTCAGACGACTTCTTATAGGAATTATTGCCCTTAAATGACAAATTTTATCATTTGTTTTCATTTTTGCCTATTATCTTGAAAACTATTATAGATAGGGAGAAACTTTTAAATGCAAAAATGATCAGCAAAACAAGTTCTACAAATACGTTAAACATGGTCGAAATCGTTAGTCGACTTCTTATTAGAGTTATTGCCCTCTGATAACGATTTTTATCAATTTTTTTGCGTTTTACCTTACATCTTAAAAATTATAATAGATAGATAGAAACTTAAATAAGCAAAAATGATCAGCAAGACAAGATCTACAATTTTAACATGTGGAGGAAATCGTCCGATGACTCCTTATTGGATTTATAGCCCTTTAATGATGATTTTTACAGTTGTTTTGCGTTTTGCCTTTAATAGATAAATAGTCATTTTAAATCACACGTCAAATTTTGCCTATAAAGTTAGTAGACTGTCACTCTTTATAGGAGTGATTGCCATGAAATGAGGATTTGATTTTACCCTCTTTTGTGTTTTGAGCAAAAACTAAAGAAGATAGAGAGAAACAAAACAGACTAAATTAAAAACAAATTGTTCAGAGAACAATTGAAGGTCTTTCCACCCATAAAGATCAATTTTGATATTGAAAATTTAAAACTCAGTTAGATATATCATATCCAGCGTCAAATGATAGCTTATTGACACTGATTCCAAAAATATATGGTAAGGGAGATAAATTGTTACTTCCGGTTTGAAAAATATCACTTCCGGTTTTATTTGATAGTTTACTTGATACTGATTCCAAAAATATATGGTTCATTATACTTTTACATTAAATAAGTACAAAAAGTAGCTACTTCCGGTTTACATCAGGTCACTTCCGGTTGGCTTTTCCATAGTCAAGTGGCTTGCCACGTAATGCAAAAAGTCCCATGGCTTTATCATGTATACATATGAGGTAAAATCAAAGGTCAAAATCTAGAACGTCATTTTACCTATGACCTTGAGCTCAATTGCAAGGTCATCAACCAAGGGCTTCAAATCAAAAGACTATAGGTCTTAATTATATATGGTTAATGAGTTATATCACTATGTGCTTAACTTTTAATAAAAGAGGGGAGAAAACTTCAATTTAATGTTAGCGTACCCTTTCAACCAAAATTCATGTGTTACGACATGTCGCAACTTACAATTTAGTAAAAATATGTTGTTGATATCTTGTATGGTTTTTGAAAAGAATTGAAAATAAGCCAAAATCAAAATTTAAAATATGACCTTGACCTCTGACCTTGACCTAATTTTCTTTTTTTTTTGGATCAAGAACCTCAAATCAAAAGATCCTAGGTCTCTATCACTTATGGTTTACAAGATAGAAATGCATATCACTTATATCAAATGCATAAGGGGAAATAACTCTCATATGGAATATTCATATCGCTTCGGTCAAAATAGGACAAATCATGCAACTATATAACGAGCAATTTTATAAAATAAATTTGTCACTTTCTTTTGCAGTTACGAAGGAGATGCAGTCACAAGGAAAACAGTGTTCGGGGAGATAACTCTTACAAAGAAAATTTTCGGCTTACAATGGGTGAAAATAAAAAGCGCATAAACTGTATGATACTATATAAGAAATATCTTAGCAACATATTGCGAAACAAAAATTTTACGCGAGAACAAAATTTGGCAGAAGAAAATAATAATAATAATAATTAAAAACCAATTGTTCAGAGAACAATTGAAGGTCTTTCCACCCATAAAGATCAATTTTGATATTGAAATATTAAAACTCAGTTAGATATATCATATCCAGCGTCAAATGATAGCTTAATGACACTGATTCCAAAAATATATGGTTTCTATACATTTTTTTCTAAATAAGGGATAGAAATTGTTTATTTGATAGTTTACTTGATACTGATTCCAAAAATATATGGTTCAATATACTTTTACATTAGATAAGTACAAAAAATAGCTACTTCCGGTTTACATCAGGTCACTTCCGGTTGGCTTTTCCATAGTCAAGTGGCTTGCCACGTAATGCAAAAAGTCCTATGGCTTTATCATGTATACATATGGGGTAAAAGCAAAGTTCAAAATCTAGAACGTCAATTTTACCTATGAACTTGAGCTCAATTTCAAGGTCATAAACCAAGGGCTTCAAATCAAAAGACTATAGGTCTTAATTATATATGGTTAATAAGTTATATCACTATATGCTTAACTTTTGATAAAAGAGGGGCGAAAACTCCAATTTAATGTTAGCGTACTCTTTTAACCAAAATTTATGTGTAACGACAGGTCGCAACTTACAATTTAGTAAAAATATGTTGTCGATATCTTATACGGTTTTTGAGAAGAATTGAAAATAAGCCAAAATCAAAATTTAAAATATGATCTTGACCTCTGACCTTGACCTAATTTTCTTATTTTTGGATCAAGGACCTCAAATCAAAAGATCCTAGGTCTCTATCACTTATGGTTTACAAGATAGAATGCATATCACTTATATCAAATGCATAAGGGGAAATAACTCTCATATGGAATATTCATATCGCTTCGGTCAAAATAGGACAAATCATGCAAAGGATATAACGAGCAATTTTATAAACTAAATTTGTCGCTTTCTATTACGGTTACGGAGGAGATGCAGTCACAAGGAAAACAGTGTTTGGGGAGATAACTCCTACAAAGAAAATTGTTTGGCTTAGAATGGGTGAAAATAAAAAGCGCATAAACTGTATGATACTATCTAAGAAATATCTAAGCGACATCTTGCGAAACAAAAATTTTACACGAGAACAAAATTTGGCGGAAGAAAATAATAATAATCAGAACAAATACAATAGGTCTTTCCACAGAAAAGTGGAAAGACCTAATAATCAGAACAAATACAATAGGTCTTTCCACAGAAAAGTGGAAAGACCTAATAATAATCAGAACAAATACAATAGGTCTTTCCACAGAAAAGTGGAAAGACCTAATGATCATCAATACAAGATCAACAAAACAGAGATTTTTGTCATGAAATCTATTCTCGTTTACAATGTTGGAGAATGTCCTTTGTTGAATATGCGCATAGACCAAGGTGAGCGACACAGGCTCTTAAGAGCCTCTAGTTTAATAATACCGACCTCCCAAGTAAATTATTTACTTGGGAGGTCGGTATTTTTTTAAATACATTTTCACATCTCTTTGGACCAACAATTAATATAAAATTATTAAATATAAGGTAGCTAAACAGTAAATAGTTGTCCTTCATATGTGCTGGTTGTTAATGAAAATTTGGACATCCATGTTACATCACACGACCTGATATCGGTTAAAAAAAGCAGGAATCGAGTACAAAATAAAAATTTTAATGGGAATTCTGATGCACTGTGCGAGTATTTTTTCTATTTCCTGTACAATAATGTATGCAATCTTTGTTCTAGGAACCGCCTCGGTAGTCTCCTGATAGCGTGTTTGCTTCAAATGCGGGAGGTCGTGGGTTTGAACCCCAGCCGAGTCAAACCAAAGACATTAAAATTGGTATTTGCTGTTTCTCCGCGAAGCACGCGGCATTAAGGAATAGGAGCAAACTGGTCGGCTCGGAGTCAGAATAATGTGTCTGGGTAAGGTGACATGTCTTCCTGCGGACTGTTACCTTGTGAACTAGCACGTTAAAAATCCGGCTCAACGTGTCGGTCTCGTACAAAAAAGGGTTGATTCATATAACATTAACATGTTCTCGTCCTGAATATGCATATTAATTTGCCGCTGAACGTTAACAGCCATCCATCATCATTATTGGTCCTTCGGATACTTTTATATGTACAATCCGTGCAATACTTTTTATTTACTAAAATTGGACTAATTAATGATATTTCACTGTTATGACTGACCTATCTTTTTCAAAGAGACAAATTTTCCTGTCTCGCATGATGCCGATACTAGTCTCTACATGTAACATTGGAAACGGCGCATGTATCATAGTTACGGAAAGCATTGAATATACTTTTGAGTCGTAATCTTGCACGAATATAACTGCGTTAGTATTGATTTATTTACATATAGGAAATTAAATAATAGTGGTTTTTTTTCGTCAAAGATTCTTTCTTAAAATCCATCTTCACACTTTAATCAGAAAGTAAAAAATGTATCAATTAATAAACTTTTTCATGAAAACAGTTGAGAATTATGCAGCAGAGCCCATTCTAATTTAATCAAAGGAAGATTTAGAAAAACAACCCATTCATTAAATATCTATCACTAACTAAGTACACAATACAAGTTAGGGCAACATACAAAGAAAATGAATAAAGCTAGAAATCAATGTAATGGGATTGAGAAAGTAAAAAAAGAAAAAAATATTTAAAAAAGAAAAACGTCTCACCAAACAAATTTCTGTTAAATACAATCTTACATATTGTGAATCCGGGTTTAACTGTCGTTACGAATGTTATATAATTGCATTAATAAGACAGACTTGATTCTTATAACTGAGATTTGTTAACCATGAACATATATACATGCAGAACAAAAACGACTTAATGAAACCCAGTAAAGAAACCCATATAACAAAAATTGAAAAGTAATGACAGTATAGATTGATTGATTGATTTGTGGTGTTAAACAGTACTTTAAGCTGACTTGGCTATATCATAGCGGCATGTTTTTTGTTGAGAAAGCCAGAGTGCCCTAAAAAAGCCAATTACCTTTGTCGGGATAACTAGCAATCATAGTCAATTAAGGTCGAAATTGAACGAACCTTCCTGGGCGGGGTTTGAACTCACAACCTCAGTGTACACCATGATAGTGAACTACTAACATCATTTGGTGACCGAGAAGGAATGGGGTAATCAAACATTAATTAACTACTTATTTAATTGTGAATGAAATAATTATTTTCAGTAAAAAATGTAATTCTAATTACATTTCAAATATATTTATTGTTTAGTGTACTCATATATGTTAATTTCGATAATTAAGACAACTTTGATATTCTCAAAAAATCGTGAAAAAAAAGTTAACCTTAAAGCATTGAAAGGAATTTACACGTAATGATGTAAAGGGTAGTTTCAGAGCAGTAATACTGTACAAAAGATTTATTACTACATGTCCTCTTTAAATTACTAAAATGAACATGTTTAGTCAAAATACATTTGAAAAGTCATTGTAAATTAATATTTACAACTAATTTTATTGACTGAATCCTTGTCAAGAAGGCTCTCTGATTCTTTAGCGCGAATGAGATATTTTTGACATCCTAATGCCGTCAAAAATCTGAAACACTCATTGAAACCGATCAAATTAAATATGACATATCTATAATCAACATGCCAATTTCAATATGAACAGAATATATCCTTGCGCAGATGTAAACGAATTAGTTTTTGTTGTATTATTGCCAGGGAGATAAAAGGAGAGTTATTGTAAGACTTATTTAAACAAAAATGGAAATATTCTTCAATCTTTGATGTCACCATGGCTTTCATCGACTCTTTTGGACGTTTGTATTATGAACAAAAGTCGAACCGAAAAAATATATGTAGCCCACCTCAGCATCTTTGTACCAAAATAGTATTCCTTTAGTACGCCTGTTTTTCAGATATAAACATAAAAGACACAGTTTAAAATTGAGTTCCCAAAAATGCAGGGTGTTACAAGTTAAGCCTGCATGGTATCTTCGGTGAGTTCATATTGATATAACAGACAGCAGACTACAATATGTCTTCAATACATCTGAATGATGTAATTGGATTGATCTATGCAAATTAGAGTCGAAGCGGTGAAAAGTGGTCTTATGACACATTTTACTTTGTTAATTCCTTTTACTCGCATGACTATACCCTATCATGAAGATCATTGACAAAAAAAAAAATATTCAATATAATTTGTGTTCATATTATAACGACATTTTGCTTGGTTTCAGCAAAAAACAAAAAATAATCGCCAGGACTGTCTTAAAAACATAACAGTCACACTAAACATAGACAAACCCACACATTCGACTATGTACAAGAACTTATTCAAACAATACATTTAATTAATCCTGGATATGCTTGTCCTATTGTTATCTGTTTATAAATCAGCAAAACAATGCATACTCCTAGTACTCATTTGTGTTTGCATCTGCCACTGCAAGAGCTATAACGATAAAAATAACCGCCAATGCCGCAACATAAGGTAACCAGAGTGAGGATTTTAGCTATGTTAGCTGATTTTCTTGCCTCGTCATACTTCATTTCACTAGCTTGACCTTGGGACTGTAAATTAAAGAAAATAGTAGATTTGATTGATGTTGTGAACAGTTAGAAATTCACTCGAGAAGGTATCTAAGTTTCCATTTAATTAAACTAGTTAATGTACAACTTCAAAAAAAAAAAAAAAAAAATGAAAAGAGTATTTTGATTATATAATTTGTTTTGCGGGGTCTATTTTTAATTGCCTATATAGTGTTCAACCAATTATTTTCAGTTCGTGTTTTTTTCCTATTTGTTGTGCGTTTTCTTTGCTTTTATGAACTGCATTGTTATCTTGATTCCTACATGATAAATAAAAACATTTATGAAATGACACGAAACATTATCTTTAAAACTGTTAGTATATACATTACCATAGCTGCCGCAATGATAGCTCCAATCCCAGTTAACCAACAACAAAATATACAGGTCAATACTGCTGGTGTCATGTAGCTGTACGGAGCAGGATTTACAAGTATTGTTGGTCCAGATTGCGGTTGCGAAACTGTAAAAAAGAAAATGATGAAATATGTGGTACAGAAATATGTAAATGCATATTTAAACGAAACACTTCACATTAAAGGTGAGAGAAAAGTTTGAAAAAGAACTAAATTGTATTTCCATATATCATATAAAGCAATGATTAAAAAAAAGTTCCAAAAAACTCATATTTAGTCCACCAGCATCCTTTTCGTTCAGCTTTTATTAATCACGATGAAAATACAATTAAATGCGTTTTCAGTCCCCTATATATAAGGAATAAAATCACTAATTAAAGGTCCCATTGCTTTCTATGTTGAATTCTGCAATTTCAAGCATTACTTGCTACTTTGTCTAAGTTCAAATAAAGTGGCAGTCATTTCATGTCAAAACTAAACCTTATCCGGAATTGTGTTGAAAAATTCAACATACTTTTAATTGCATATTAGAACGCACTACTTCCCGGAAGTTTGGTAGTACAATAAAAAGTACTTTTGATTAGAACAACAAGGCACATGTACCCTTCTATTACAATTTCATATATGTTTTTCATTATTCAAAGAAACTTTCAACAAGGGTTCTACAGTGATGCCAAATCCTTAAGCTTTCATTTGATACCAAAATTATTCAAAGAGTTTACTTATTGAAAAAGTAATAGCTATGCGTAGGAAATAATTTGTTTAAAATATGTACTACTCTCTTGTATGTTCTTTCTAACCGGGGCCGAATTAGTGGTTCTATACCATAAAGAAAATAAAAAGAAAGCCAATGCAAATATTCATAAATATAAACTTTTAAAGTTGGCCATGAGTTTTCTCTGGCGATCTGGCGAAGGCCGTATATGCCTGGAGTAGCTAACCATAGTATTTTCAATAGAAATTTATGTATGTGAAAAGTAATTAAAACTGACATATCAATGATAGATCATATCACCACCGGAGTGCTGACTACTGATCTGGTGATATCCTCCAGGACGAAACGTCCACCAGTAGCGGTATTGACCCAGTGGTTGTGAATACAATTCTTCATTAAAGATATTTGGCTCATAGCTTTGTTCGCCAGACGCTTCTGTAGTAATCGAATCAAAACCTTTGGAAGGTCACATAACAAGAAAGCACGCGTTGTCGTGTTAAGCATACCCTTACTCGTACATTCGTATTTCAAAGTATCTTAAAATAAGAAATAGGTGTTTGATACATCCGAAGTTCAGATACACGTTCAAACTTACCACTGCAGACCAAATATGAAGCCTTTCTAGTTGAATGGGTTAAATGGGCGACGACAATTTTTGAAATTCATTCAAAATATTGAAAAATATAAAGTATCGTCAATCAGGAAGTAGAAATCTCAAGATCAGAAAGACCTGACACATTATAACACATCACTGGCAAGTTGCGAACCAAATATGAAGTCTTTTGGTCAGTGGTGTTTAAGAGAATTGTGGAAAAAAGTATTTATTAGACGAACAGACGGACGCACAAATTGATTGCAACATAGTCACACTTGATTCGAAAGTTAAAGAAAACTAAAAACCAAAACGACCCAGCCATGTAAAAAGTGGCATCGACCCAATGGTTGTACAACTCATCAATGATATCAAGTTAAGAATTTTGTACGCTAGACGCCTTTGTCTACTAAAAACTGTGCAATTTAATAGGCTCACAATTCAAACATTTTGTAAAAACTTTCTGTCATGTTGTATTGTTTGTTTTTCAAAGTACTTACCACTACACTAGTCGATGATGTATTTATCATTGGTTGGGGTACCTGGGATTGCTGATTATATCCCTATCCACAGGAAATATCACTGAATCCATCTCTTGGGGGCTGTGATTGAACGAATCCATGTGGGTTCTGTTGAACATACTTCTGAACATATTGTTGACCTTGTTGGTGTTGTGGAGGCTGGTTTGGTGGACTATAAGGTGGAGGTTGTTGTTGGGAAGAGTTTGCCATGCCTTCAGTTGCCTTTTGATGTCTTATTTGAGGTTTAAACTTATTAAAAAATCATTTCGAGATATATTATAGTGAATAACTCATAATATATCAAAACAATCAACACAAATATATATGTATATGTATATGTTGGCGAGCAGATGATGCAAGTTGGTCAAGGGAATGCTGCTTGCAGAAACAAGAGAGAGTCAAATGACTCCAAACCGAAAGTGTGTCAACAGCTTAATCGTATCCTGCTATACTTGCACCACCCACCATGCGAATACATACTCAATCAAAATGACACAATGATAAATAGAACACAATTGTTAACTTACGGATCAGGTTGGTAATTCGTTTTCTAATGATGTAAAAAAATTGAGCACATTTTGCTAGTCAGTAAAGTCATCAACCTCTTCGTGATTGTTATAATAGAACTTATATAATTTCAAATTCGGTCGTTTTCAGTCACTAAGTCTGTTGGATCGGTTTTTGTGTCAGAAGATGATATTTTTTGGAGGCATGAAAGAGTCACTAAATTGAAAGAAACTGTATTTACAAAATGTAAGTTATAAAAAAATGATTGAGAGAAAGCCAAATGACCATTTAGGTGAAGTTATCCATTTGTATTTCCATTTGTTGGTCTGTCTGCAAATATTTGTTCATAGGCTGGTGTAAAAGAAAATAAAACGGTCCCAGTTAAACACGGGTTTATGTGAATATCTATAATGTAATTATATAATAAAATCAGAAATTTAACATTAAAAACGAATAACCAAGATCCCTGTATGTTGATTTACTCATAAGAACAAACTAAACAATCAAAAAGTAAATTTTGCCTTAATCTATTTCCCACAAAGGCCATTTTACTACACAGTAAACTTACATATAAATTTCTGTTAAAATCATTTCAAAAGAGAGGCGAAAGATAACAAAGGGACATTCGAACTGATAAGTCGAAAATAAACTTACAACGCCATGGCTAAAAAAGAAAAAGACCAACAGACAAACAATAGTACATAAAACCAAACATAGAAAAACTAGACTGAGCAACACGAACCCCACATAAACCTGGGGATGATCTCAGGTGCTCCGGAAAGGTAAGGAAATCCTGCTTCACATGTGGCGCCCGTCGTGTTGCTAATCTTAGTACAAACCCGGTAATAAGTCTAATTCGGTCACATTCGGGGAAAAGGGGACGGGATTGTAGTTACGACATTTGGAACATAACCGCTATTATCTGTGAAACCGATATTTCATAACAGTCAACCAACTCGTGAAGGCGTCCGTAAAATTTACAAGGAATGATTTCAACTTTACCACCTTGAATTCTTGGTTTAATAGCTTTCTTGTGAGTAGCAACCCTCTATCAAGGAAATCGTGATAGGAAATACAAGCCCTGGAATATCGTATCAATTGGGAGATATGGAAAGTTGCTAAATAGAAATGGAAAGTTCACAATAGGAAAGCTGAAATCATATCTTTCAAAGATTAAAAACAAAATTTATAACACTTTATAAATTTGTTGCGTCCAACACGCTTTTGGAATAAATCTTTCTATAGAAGCGATGAAACCTAAATATATGTAGCCAGGAATGTATAATAATGTATAAAGTATAAAAATGATAGAAGCCAAAAAGGAATTCAAAAATGATAGTCCAAATCTTATATCAATGTCGCCTTGTGTTTTACTCCTCCAAGAAAAGACAGCCTAACCAGATTTGAATCAAATTTTTGGTTTTGAGATTTGGTTGTACCTGTATAATTCTTTTTAAAAACGGGATATCACATCTTAAGTTTAACGTTAGTAATGTTTATAAATCCCATCAATTTAGATACGAACCATGTAAACTCATTGATCCTTTGCCGAAACTCATTCTTTCAGGATAATCAATCTAACATCGTTGTAGATACAGGAATATTGTTTTTATTGATACTTAAACTGATTTTGTGTTTGATAAATTGAAACATATAATTAAATCCTTTATTTGTTTAAAAGGATTGCCAACAGCCCGATGCTACGTGTTGGTCTCTTCAGCATAAATATAAACAGATTCACAATTACCAAAGTGTTTTTTACAAATATGTTTAACACAAGACAAGAAAATATGTACAGGACAAGACATACATTCTAAACTTCACATCCACCCAACTACTCACTCATTCTTACTCATACGCACAGGACTTACAAACATGCAGAACTCAGTAATATGAAATAATGATTAATGAAAGACGATAATGAATACAATCAGGTCAAGTGAAAAAAATACTAATATTAATGAATGAATGTGTTTCTTACATGAAATATTTTGGTAAAAGGAAAAAAGATAATACAAATAAGTTATCGAGAAAACCTGTTTGAAGATTTAATATATCGAAATAAACGCTCAAACAGCTCTAAATTAGCATCATCAGAAAAATTGTCACTACCTTCTATTTAAATTTTACTCAGGTAGCTAGGACATAGATCATTAAATACAAATTAAATTAAAATATACCTAATACATTTATGAAAATTACGGTCCTACATCCTGTCGATATCATATACTTGTTTGTTGGCATTGTACAATGTCATTCTTTTGACAGACTGTTTATGACGCCTGTATACTTGATCCGTTGAATGAGCACATGAGTTCTTATTGATACTTAAATCTGGGGTAAAATGCCTAGCGTACAAAGTTAAAAGCCTTGTATTTTTGATGAGTTTTTTTGTTTGTTTATTAGTTGTTATTGGCGTTTAACTAGCTTCCAGTAACTTACTTTATAACTAGATCGGTACTTTGTAACTTTTGTTTATATTTTGTTTTATCTTTGTGCCATCTGACAAGTCAAACCATTATATTTGATACGTTTGGAGGACGTGTATTTCTAAAACAAAACAAAAAACAATCGGCATTCTTATTGACTAAACTGCGCTCCCCTTCTTGACGACTTATTTCTTTATTCATATGAGGCTTACTTCATACAGGAGCTTCGCTTAGGCAGAATGAAAGAAGCTAGCAATATTCCTTAATTTTATTTTCGCTATATAGATGATGTTCTCTCACTAAATAATTCAAAGTTTGCTGAATATGTTAAACACATCTAACCTATCGAACTTGAAATACAGGATACAACAGATACAGTTAAGTTTGCCATACATCTTGACTTACACCTAGAAATTGACCATGAGGGTCGGTTGAGAACAAAATTTATGACAAGAGATGATTTTAGATTCCAAATTGTGAACTCTTTACTTTAGCAATATTCCAGCAGCGCTTGCATATGAAGATTTTATTCCTAGTTGATACAATATTCAAGAGCTTGCATTTCCTGTCATTATTTCTTTGATAGAGGCTGTCTATAAGGAAGTTATCACACCAAGATTTCAAAGATATGAAGATGTAATCATCTCTTTGAAAACTTTACGGTCGCCATTTAGAGTTGGTTGACCGTTATGGAATATCTGTCTCACAGATGACGACGGATATGTTTCAATTGTCGTAACCTAAATCCGTGACCTACCGAATTAAACTTATCACCAGGTTTGTAATCGCATGAACAACACGGGGGTGCCACATGTAGAACAGGATTTGCTTACACTTTCGGAGCTCATGTGATCAGTCCAGTTTTTGGTGTGGTTAGTGTTGTTCAGTCCTTAGTTTCGATATTGTGTTTTTTCTTTTGATAGTTTTTCATTTAAAGCCATGGCATTGTCAGTTTTGTTTTCGACTTATGAGTTTAGATATTCCTTTGGTATCGTCTGCCACTGTTTTCCAACTGAATTTTACAGTTTGTTCTTATATTGTGCTGTTACAAAAATGATTTACCCAGCCACATTGTATATGCACCTATCACAAATCACGAGCCTGTATATCAGTTGTTGTCGCTAGTTCCTGTTCGTCATATTTCATTTGCGTTTATTTTTGGTCAAATCAGGCCATTGGTTTTTTTTTTCATTTGCATTGATTCACATTTTGTCATGTCGGGACCGTTTGTGGCTGACGTTACCATATGGGTGTTGTCTTAGGCCGTACGGTGACTTCAAAGTTCTGTTGGATAATTGTCTCATTTGCAATCATAACAAATACAAAACTACATTTTGTAATACAGGGAAACTAAACGCTATATGATCAAATTTGTTGGAATACAGACAGTTGAATATATGAAATGATTTGAAAAAACAGTATCCCGTACATGCATAGCAACGGATTTTCAATAGATTTTGAAAACTGTTCTGATAATTGTACATTTTATATGTTTTTGTAAAGCATTTTATCAAAAATAACAAACGTTAATTGAATGTCTTTGTTTCTGAATGGTGTACGCGAAAAGAGGCAGAAGAAATCAAAAAGACATTCAAAACTCAAAAGTTATGATAAGCTGACAACGCCATGGAAAAAACGACGAAAAGACAAGTCCACAAAACACAACATGGAAACTAAATACTGAGCAACACGTACCTCACCAAAACACAACATGGAAACTAAAGACTGAGCAACACGTACCTCACCAAAACACAACATGGAAACTAAAGACTGAGCAACACGTACCTCACCAAAACACAACATAGAAACTAAAGACTGAGCAAAACGTACCTCACCAAAACACAACATGGAAACTAAAGACTGAGAAACACGTACCTCACCAAAACACAACATGGAAACTAAAGACTGAGCAACACGTACCTCACCAAAAAGTGGAATGATTTCAGATGCTTCGGAACTAGTGGCACCATCATTTGCAATGTAATTTTGTGCTTTTTCAAATTTGGATATAAAATTTTAATTTTCCTGAATCTACCAAAACAATAGTTTCAAATCATAATTATACATTTGCATCTTCAAAAATGAAGCAAGATTATTACATGTATGACAAAATGATAAATTAAAATCCTTACCTACTACGCAACTTGTATTTCAATAAAATAATATTTGTTTGGTGAAGCATGAACTTTTAAAAAATTAAGACCGTCTTTAGAACCTATAATTATAAATAAAGTTTATAAAGAACTGGAGTCTTCCTAGTTACTTTATTCAAATGTGTCGTCAACCCTTGCAAAGAATTTAACATTGTCTTTTAAACTTATGCAAACTAACACAATACAGTACAATAAAGAATGAAGTACAGACAGTATTTTTAAATTATGATAATAACTATACAAAATTAGAAAAAAAAAAAAATGAAATAGAACACAAAATATTTTGCCAATATTTTTTATATATGTTCTAGACTGCCGACATGACTTATGCATAATTTACGCTACGGAATACATATGGTATGGACGATTGAATATTAATTACTACTTCATAAGATTTTTTGTAGCGCAATAATGTTTACATTGGATTGTCTTCTATTCACCGGAATAAAATCTGTATTTTAACTCAAAAGTTGATTATGACATGTCGCAAATTATAAATATTATACTAAATTTTACGTTTGTATTTGTGGAGAAAGCTGGAGTACCCTGAGATGGAAATTATCAAGCTAAATAGAAAACTCGATACGTTGTAACAACAAAACACACTAGAAAAATGATACAACCATAGCAACCACAAATTCACAACTATTAAGAAACGATGTTGAAAGGAGACTAAACCAGTTATAACCACCTATGAACAAGAGGTCACTGAATGAGGTGATCATGAATGAATGAAGAAACACGAGTAGCCTAAAATCAACAAACATTTAAATCTTCGCACTACCGAATAACGAAATGAGATAAAGATCTATTAACAACTATTTGCCTCTTTCTCTTAATTTACCAACAATTAATTGATAAATTTTAAACGTACAATGTTCAATTAGGACTTTTTTGAAGTGAAGGTATATAAAAAAACCCGAAATACACCTTCAATATCAAAGAACCCTTTATCTTTATGTCAAAAATCGTCAGATTAAGAACGGGTTAATATGAATGTTTAAACACCAACGAACAATCTCCCAACCATATTAACACAAAACGTGTGTTATGGCTGTGTCAGTATAAATGACTATCAATTTGCTTTAACAAATTCTTGATTTGTTATAACACATCATTATGAGTTGTACGAAATTACCAATGTATCATAACAAATTTATTAAACAATGAAAAAATAATGATAATCCTCTGTAATATGAGCCCTGCTTCGTATATGGGGAGTAAAGTTACCAAATTTGTACACGTTATTTTGACCCTGAGTCGACTTTTCTCGTAGATTTTTTACACTTGTTTCGCTAAGAAACGACGAATTTAAGTTTTAAAGTTTTTGTGTGACAGGCAAGGCTTCAAATCCTCGAGACCAGTTCACTATAGTGAGACAAACAATACAGTTCTATAGAAAATAATATTTTGTGTTGCGTACACATTACTCCTAAAATGTAACCTATATCCACAGGGAAACATAACAGTGACTGAAAATGCCTCACTGCATCGTAAACAAAGCAGGATTGTTCATGTGTTTTGAGATATTATTAATTTGGTCAATTTTTACTTGAAATAGACTAAAAACTGTGTCAAACATGTTTCATATGGTGTTTAATGTATTCAAATGTCATTCCTTGAACCTATGTGGAATACGGTGCAAACACATTTTGCAGTAGTCCATCATTTCAATACATTTAAAGGGATGACAATGTTTTATTATTGCAAGTGAAATTTTTGAAAAGTAGATTGAATAAATACACAACAACTTCTTTATAGACGCTGTACAATATTTGTCTATTTTGTTCAAATGCCAAATTTAGAAGCCAAATTTGTAATCAAATTATGTTCTACCTACTTTCAAATAACTTTTTAATGAACTGTCGACGGAAATATGTTGAAAATATGTACATTGATAGGCAACCGGGTCGACTAATGTTTACATCTGATATGGAGTAAAGATAACAAGTGAAATATTTACTCCTGTCATCAACTCAACAGTTCTTCATAAATTATTAAGGTTTAATAGATCGAATGTACTGTTCTTACCTTTGAAAAAAAATCAGCAAAAATAGTTGAACCACTTCAAAAAAATTATAATGTAAACCTTGTTTAGAAACTATATATTCATATTACACTAGTTTCCCTGGACAATATTGACGAGTAATGACTCGCAGTTATCATGTTATAGATTCCCTTATAATAATTCTTCAGATGACTGAGTGTTTGTAAAAGCCAGAAACTATGTTAATCGTTTTTGTAACTGCAAGTACTCTTAGATCGGTAATTTGTTTCTTTTGTCTTTCTAGGGTTTTTATTTTAGCTTCGTGTCGATCCGAAGGCTCACTTGTCTGTAAATCAGTGATTGTTGGTTGCTGTCTGACAAATTTCTTTTTCGTAATTGTTTTGTCAAATAAGAATTGTTTTTTCGTTAGAATTGATTCACATTTGGTAATGCGGAACCTTTTATAGCTGATTTTACGATATTGTTCACGGCAATACGGTGACGATATTCAGGGAACTTACAAAATTCATACAATTCGAAACTGGCTACGCTATGGCAAAAAACGACGAAAAGACAAACAAGTCCAAATTACTCAACATAGTGAACTTAAGACTAAGAAACACATATCCCACAAAAAAGTGGTGGTGACCTCGGATGTTCCGGAAGGGTAAGCAGATCCTGCTTAATAGTGGAAACATTATTTACAATGTAATTGTGGGCTTTTTAAAAGTTTATATTTATAACCTAAATTTTCCTTAATCCCCCAAACAGTAGTTTCGAATCATCATTATACATTTAAATTGCATGTACAAATAAAGCAAGATTATTACATTTGGAAATGAATTCAAATAACAAATTAAAACTCCTACCTGCAGATACTTCGTAACTTATATTTCTATCGAATAATTATTGTTTGATGAAGCACGAAGTTGTAATTAATTTATACCGTCTGTATAAACTATAATTATAAATTCAATTTTGTTACGAAAGAACTTCAGTCTTCCTAGTTATACATTTTGTGAATGTGTCTTGAACCCTTGCCAAGATTTGAACGATATATGTTAGATTGATACAAACAAATAAAATACAATACAATAACGGCTTAAATACAGGTTAATAACAGTCAGTATTTTTATATTATGAAAATTACCCAAACAAAATCAGATAAACAAAATAGAACGCAAAATATTTTGCAAATCTGTTGTGCTGATTATATGTTCTGCACCCTGGTGAAATAACTTATACAAAACTTTGAATTCTTCGTAATACTAAGAATGTTCTACCACAGGAATAGATTACAGTAGCTGTATTTGGCAAACCCTGTTGGCATTGTTGATCCGTAATGCTATTCAGCTTCATACTATATTTGGCCTTTTGACTTTTTTTATTCGAGCGTAACTGATGAGTCTTTTGTAGACGAAACGTGCGTCTGGCGTACAATATCATTAGCCTCGTATCTTTGATGAATCTTTTTATAAATTATATAATATTGGCGATTAAATTTGTTAAGAACGAAGTTAACGGTATCAATTTTTACTGCACCAATGTTTGCATTAGTGGAATGAGGTTTACATTGAAAGCTTGAATACCCGGACACAACAGCCAACAATTAGCAAGAAAACAATCAAGATAGAAATTCTCCAGCTAGATGGAAAACACGAAAAATTATAACAAATAACAACCTTCCAAAACGATACAAACATGGCAACCACTTAATAAAGCCGAGAGTAAATAAGGTTCTCCCAAATATTAAGAATCACTGTTGAAAGGAGACAAAACTAGTTATAACCATTTATGGACGAGGTCATTAGATAAGGCAAATATGAATTCGAAAATCTACCACCATTTCATTCCCCCAGAGGCAGAAATCAAAACACCTGCCACCGAATATCGTACTGAGATAGATATTTGACACTCACTAATCTATGGATACAAGTTTCTGATTGCAATTGATTGTGATGCACAATATTATATAGTAATGTTAAATATTTATCAGACCTCTCAACCTGATACTTGTTTATTTGAGGTTATGTGGTGGTAGAGTAGAATACTTTTTAAGAGTTCAGCTACACTCACAAATACATACATTTGCACTGTTACATGTATCTAAAAAAAATCGAAATGCCAGAATACCTAAATACTAAGATAAAACGGGTTGTAAAATAATTCCCCCTTGTTACTATTTTGTTTTCCATAACACTTTGTTATATAACATTCAATATATGCAAACAAGTTTTTTAACACATTTTTTTAAAAGTTGGCATATGCGAACCTATCCGACTGGAAATTCAAGGACATTGTTAATAAGAGCCAGCTACTATTTTCATACTTAAGTATACTTGTAATACATATTGGTATGAGCCCAATACTAGAAAGTCATTCGAATTCCATGGATACATGTGTATCTTAATCAATCAAAAGTTAGCTGATAGGGTCTAAACAGTTATGGAATTCCTAATTCCTTCTATGTAGTTCTTCAATACTAAGAGTGTATTATTTACTAGAATTTAGAAGGGATGCTAACTACCTGGATCTTTTTATAATAATGACTCAGAAGGACGACTTCAAAAAATAATCCATGACAAACGTTTACGTGACAATTTCAGCTTTCGCATTGTTGACTTCCTATCCAACGACAGTAACGTACCTTCTCCATCTTTGTGTGGAGATTACATATCTCAATAAATATTTACACCTGTGCAGTGCATATAAAAATAAGGAAATGAGGTATGATTGCCAATGAGATAGCTATTCACCAAAGTTTAAATAAAGTGGATGTAAGCAATTATAGGCAACCGTACGGCCTTCAACAATGAGAAAAACCCACTCCGTATAGTCGGCTATAAAAGCCCCGACATGAAAAATATGAAACAATTCATTTAAGAAAACTAACGGCCTAATTCATAACAAAACAATTAACGAAAAACAAATATGACAGACATGAACCAACGACAACCATTGAACTACAGGCTCCTGACTTTGGACAGGCACATAAAGAATGTGGCGGGGTTAAACATGTTTGTGAGCGCTCAACCCTCTCCTTAACCAGGGACAGTGGTGTAACAGCACAACATAAGAACAAACTATAAAAATCAGTTGAAAAAGGCTTAACTCATCAGATCGATACAAAGCAGAAAAACATTAAACATAAACACAGACCGGACGTGGCAGGGTATTTATCCATCCCTCATCCCTAATAATAAAAAGGACAATATGAACAGTTCTGAGAGTACTCGCAGTTACTGACAGCTCATTCAAAGCCAATAAAAGCTAATAAAAATAATCATGTATCTACGTCTAAAATATCAACCAGTACATATCCAACATTCACTGGATTTAGTGTAAAGACGTCATTAACAGTCAGAGAAAAACACGACCTTGTGCAATGCCAAATTAAAGGTATCGACAGATTGTAGTACCGTTAAAGTGCCTATGTGTATAACAAAACTATTTAGGATGATTTTAATTTACTGATAACAAAATCAATCTTTATACCAATAAAAACAATATTCAAAGATATAACAGTGTTATATTGGTAACCTTTTAGAATAAGTTTGTTTAAAGGATTGATAAGTTTACCCGGATCGTATATAAATTTCCGGGCTCGGTAAACAACATCACCGTAAAATATAGGATGTGCTATTCCGTCTGAGATAAGTTTCTACAGGTACAGCCAAACTTGCAAACCAAATCTTTGTATCTATGTAATAATTAAGTAAAGGTTTTCAGTAATTTGTGGTAACGAATTGTTTACATTATAATGACTTCATTAGTATGTGCTGTCTCCTGATGCAAAACATTCCAAGCAAGTACTTACATAAAATGGAAAAGGGGTCTGAATGAATGTTTAAAAACCAACAGACAATTTTCCAATCATATTCAACACAAACACGTTCGTTTGCTAGAACTATATCAGTAATATGTATAATATATTATGTTATAAAATTGATAATTAGTTTTTTTTTTTTTTTTACAAATTATTGATGTGTTATGACTAATAGTTGTATGACATTAGCAATATATTTAAGAAAATTAATTACACAATAATAAAATAATAATAATAATCCTCTGTAATATGAGCCTTGCGTGGTACATTATCTAAACGCTGAACATGCACAAGGTTACAGTATATAGAGAGTCGTGTTACCCAACCTGTAAACGTTATTTTGACACCGAGTTGACTTTTCTCATACACCTACATTACACTTGTTTCGCTGGGAAACAGCAAATATAATTTTTGAAGTTTTTTATGTGACGAGCAAATTAAAATCCTCGACTACCAACGCTCGTGACCAACTACCATGAGACAGTTCTTCACAAAATGGCATGCATTGCGTAACAATACTCATAAATATAACCTATATTACTAAGGAAATATAACAATGACCGCAAATGCATCACTACATCTAAAACAAAGCAGGGTAGTTAATGTGTTTTGAGATACCTGCAATCTGTTATTGTTATTAGTAAATTGTTACCCTAAATAGATTTTGCATTCTGTTAAACATGTGTCTTGTGGTATTTTATAGGTTCAAATGTAACTTCCTCGAACCTGTATGGAATACGGTGTAAATACATTAGTGATCCCTCATTTCAATAGGTTTAAAGGGATGAACATGTTAGACACTGCTAGTGAAATAGTTGCAAAGTAGACTGAATAATTTCTTTATCGACGCTGTTAAATAATTGTCTATATTGTTCTATTATCAAATCGAGATGCCAAATTTGGATTTTAAAAAACAGCTAACCTCCTTTGTAATAAACTGAATAATGTTGATCATATTTACCATTTACAATATAACCATATCACTTCCGCATGTATCAATATGATTATAAGGGATAGGCATTTTTGAATGACATGTAAATGAAATAATTGAAAAAAGGATAAAAAAATGAAAGGAATTTTAGAATTTACATTTCATGATTTAATTCAGAGTAGTTTATTCTTGTCATATTGTTACAGGTTATGATTTATTAAGAATTGTGACCTTTGGAATAAAATTAACGGTATCAATTTCATGTATTAGATGCTCAGTTCGATAATAAATCTCGAATCACTTATGCTCTAAGTTAAAATATCTAAAAATTCCAAAACTTATTACCCGTTATGGAATATCTGTTTCGCAGATGATGACAGATATGTTCCAATTTTCGGAACCACAACCCCGTCCCTTCTCACCGAAAATGACCCACTGAATAAGACTTACTATCGGGTTTTACTTGCATGAGCAACACGAAGGGTGCCACATGTAAAGCAGGATCTGCCTATCCCTCCGGAGCACCTTCGATAACCCATTGTTTTGTTTAAAAGGGATCGTGTTGCTATTTCTTTAGTTTTAGTACTTTGTGCTTTTTTTTAATTTTTCAATGTCTGTATTGTTAATACAGGTAACATTCTTGTCTATTCTTTGTCATGAAAAACGTTTCAATCTAAAAATTTCACACACGGCTAAGTTTCAGAGTTTTAAAATTTTCTGATGCCTCAACTATTCCGGAGCACCTGAGATAACCCGCGGTTTTTGGTGGGTTCGTGTTGTTCAGTCATTTGTTTTTTATGTTGTGTTTTGTATACAGTTATTTGTCATTTGATCGTTTTTTCTATTCTTGTCATTGCTTTGTCAGTTTGTTTTCGACTTATGAGTTTGAATATCCCTTAGGTATCTTGCTCCTCTCTTTTATTAAAAAAATGACGACTATATAAACCAAAAAGATCAGAATGTTTGGACAAAGCCAAGCAAGGAACAAAAGTTCTCCATCAATATAACTCAAATAATCAAGGAAGGTTCCATTTTCCTGTTGTGTATTGGTAGCTTGATAGACAGAATAATCGATGAAATTTCTGATGTCATCTAAAATTCCAAAAACAATCATTCAAATTTACCAGATTTAGAAAAAAAAACAAAATCTTAATTCGAAGTTATCTTTTATCAGATCCTTGAGTGTTGTTACAAATATAAAGTTGATGATACATTAAAGTAATTTTGTTTGTTAAACATTTAGCTTAAAAGTTAATACGCAATACTTTTCAAATATGAGATGGTTTTAATTTTGCCCCAAGGTAAAAAAATTTTTTAAAAAATCACTAATTGTATAATAATCCAGGCTTAGTTGTGTGATATGTACATGCATATGATGCAGCTTGCAGTATTTTCATATACACACATGATTTGAAAATAGAACTGTATCACTAAAATTATAGCACCACACTTATAATACATCGAGGGTATTACCAGCCCAGTAGTCAGCACTTCTGTGTTGACATGAATTATCATTGATATGGTAATAATTATAAATCAACTCTTTGCAAAACTTTTTTGGAAAATACCAAGGCTTTTCTTCCCCAGGAATGGATAGCTGTATTTGGCAAATCTTTAAGGAATTTTGGGTCTTCAATACCCTTCAACTTCGTACTTTATTTGGACTTTTAACTTTTTTATTCGAGCGTCAAAGATGAATCTTTTGTAGACGAAACGCGCATTTGTGGTACAAAATTTCAATCATGGTATTAATGATGGGTTTATTTCCATTATAAAATAAATTCAGACAGAAAATATGTTGCACCCTGGTGCTAAAAGGTCCTGGGGAGAACCAAATAAAGTTTTGTAAGCATTTTTTAATTATAAAGTATACAGATGTTATTACTGTAATTTCTTATTTTCGTAATGATACAATTCAATACCACTGACACTGATATATCTTCATTAATACATGTAAGAAGATGTACAATGATTGTGTACATGCACATTGATTAATTCATTGATTTATGGTGTTGAACACAACTTTCAACAATCTTGGCTATATCAAGGTTGCTATTGTTTCGTCGGAAGAAGCTAGAATACAAAAGGAGAACCAGCGACCTTCGGCAGGAAAATGACAATTCTAAGATCGAAATATAATGAACCTGCCAAGAGGAGCATTCAAACTCACCATTTCGATGTTCACAGGCTAGCTGTAGGGATCATTTTTATAAGCCTTTAATTTTTGCTTTTTTATTTTAAAGTTTAGTATGAAGGTTCAAAGTCTCTCGCTGGAGGACTTACTATGTCATGGAGTGGTAGGTATGAGCACCTGGAATAATTCCCTATTTCAAGTTTCATAAAATGTGATAAGGATAAGAAATTTAGATTAAATATATTTCAAAAGTATCCGAATTCGAAATATTTAGTATTTTTGAAGATGAAATTAAAACCACATACTTTGTATATTTTGCTTGAATCCCATTGATATTAATATGAATTTGGGGTTTTTTTTTTTGTTAACTTACTATGCAGTGTTACATTTATTTTTTATTGAAAGTACAAAATCTAAAATCGAAACGTTTATGTTATATTAATATGAGATAATGCTTATTTCGAATTCCAATTTATCAAATGTAACATTTAAAGGCTGGTCCCCCAACAGCTATCTTTTCATTTCATTACTTCTTTAGTTCTAACAGCTTTGATACAATTTAATTTTTTTTTTCATTGTTGCTTATTACCTAAATATATGAAACAGCGCCATTTGCACTTTTCTATTTCAATATACCTTGGGTCTATCTTCTCATATGCAAAGTCTACTAATGAGTTCCATTGCAAACTGTCGCATTTTAAACAGTGTAAACTGGATGGAACTGAAAAGGCCAAATATACGCCAAATACATTCATTGTATTTTCACTATCATTATCAAAATTCTCACCGATATTGTGAAGTATTGACACTTATGGGTAATGAGTTCCATTGCAAATTATAGCATTTAAACAGTGTGAACTGGATGAAACTCACAAGGCCAAACATACGCTAAATAAATTCATTGTATTTTCAGCATCATTATCAAAGATGTTCACTGATATTTTAAAGTATTGACACTTTTTTATGCATTACATTTACATTTGACAGATAAGATCAAATTTAATGTTTATTTCAATATTTTAAATTTTAGTTTGGTCTTCGGAACCTAGGCAAGAAAGAATTAAATATGCAACACATTTGCTGAACCACATTGTTAGTGTTTAATGACCATAATTTATCTATATGACTATTTCTATGCAAAGCAGTGTCAACGTTCGCCAACCGGACAGCATAGCATAATTTTAGATTTGAGAAAGTCATTACTAATATCACAATTTGCCCATCAGACAACACAAATCTGTATCGACACTTGTATATTTATAAATATATTCATATGCCTTTAAATGGTATTGCATTACAAATTAGTCAAGTATCAACCTTCGACAATGTTAACAAAGTCACAATGAATAAGAAAGCAATACACGTGACTATTTTGTTTTCAAAACTGTAGAAATGGCATCAGTCAAATTCACAAATAATAGAAAGGCGCAAGTGTCAGTTTAATGCTATTTCTGGAAAGGTTAAAAATAAAATTGTAATGTGAAGATTGCAATATTCGCATGTGTAACTCTTTCAAAGTTACTGTCAATATCAAGGACTTCGATCTGCACATGACGTTGTATCTGTTCGGGATATCAGCAAGTCACCTCTAGGTTCCCATCGAGTAGCGTCAGTAGTTAGTTGTTGCATCAATTTTCAATTCATAAAGAACTTCTATGTCTAATGTCCATACTTTGCTTTTCGCAGATGACGATTTACTTTACTATTCCAATTGCAATCAAAATGTGGAAGAACATCAAAATGTAAACTATTAGAATCATCAATAAAAACACCACAGACGATAAAAAGAGCTGTATATGACATTGCAGTAAACACAAATGGTGAAATACTTTTGAAAGAATTTGATGTCGACAAAATTCTAATTTGATCATCTGAGGGCGACGTCATGACCTTTTTCGGATACTTTTCAAATGATACATAAGGACATGCATATTAACACTGATAATGAAATAATAGTTGGATTAAGAGAACAAGAGCAATCTTTTCCAGCCAAAGACTTTACATCAGACAAGTTATAATTTTCGCTAGTGATTATCAACGGAAAATTATATCAGAATTCGAAAAGACATGAAATTTATTATTCACTTATGCACATCGTATTCGAACTGATCCTAAAACTATTCTCTATGTTCTTTATCGTAGGGATCATGGGGTAATGATGAGTAGTAGCTGTAAATATAAATTGGCGCATAAAAATTTATCTACGACGGAAAAATAGATTTGGAAACATTCAAACTTTTTTAATTGGAAGAAGTGATAGCAAGAATGAATACTTCAGAAAAATTCATGTTAGCAAAATGACAGACAGCTTTATGCAATATGTAGTGCGGAAGAATAGTTCGTTTGTAAATTGGCATTGTGCATGAAGCCATCCTTTGATATTCGTATTGCTACCTTATTAAAGCGTTAATGATTTTTTAACGGATGGTAAAATGGTCAATCTTGCTAACATTCTTAACAAAACTGAATAAATCATAAAAAAATGACTTAAATAGTTTGTTTTAAATCCTTTTGTCAGGGTAAATAGACTGGACTGACTCTTGTCAAAACTGAGTCATTCTTTGAAGTATGCAAAGAGCAACAAAAATAAGCTCCACTATTGGAGCATTGCTAGTGTTCTTTTCCAGCGCATTTATGTTCCTCCAGGGTTTCGTTGAAATCTGTGTTTCTTACTCTTAAGTTTTCTGTAGAGGTTTTTTTATTAAATTTTGCTTTTTTGAATGGTGCGTTTTTTCTCTCTTTGACTGAATTGATGTCTTTATTGCTGCCTTGTAATATGAACATTTTACTAAATTTTCAATAAAACTTGGGAAGACATCGCATTCTCATTATTGGAGGCAAAACAGGACACACCAGTTAACTTTATTGGGAAAACCCGGTATGCAATAAAGTCCGGTCGTACTTGGGATGTTAAACAGGGCCTTGTGGAGGAAAAATGTTGGCGGGTTTCAGAACCTATGACAGCATACCCTAGTTTTCAAAGCAGCACAGATGTCCCGCTCGTTATCCCGGTCGACCAGACCTATTTTTTCATATTTTACTTTCATTTGATCTCTTCCTAAAACGCCCCAAATAATTTGCAACTAACTAGAGAATAGGTATACAACAATAAATCAATCAATTATTCAACCAATCAATCAATTAAAAACACCAATATATGTTGATACAATGTATGGAACTCGATAAATGCCATCAGACCAAAAACGTTGTGAATGAAGTCAAGAGATAATACTTAAGACTTTTCATCTACATTATAAAAATTAGAAGATGAGGCATGATTGCCAATGAGACAACTATCCTCCAAAATTCAAATAAAGTGCATGTAAGCAATTATAGGCAACCGTACGGCCTTCAACAATGAGAAAAACCCATATCGTAAAGGCCCTGACATGAAAAATACGAAACAATTCAATTGAGAAAACTAACGGCCTAACTTATAACAAAACAATTTCACAAAAACAAATATGAGAGACATGAACAAACGCGTACCACTGAACTACAGGCTCCTGACTTGAATGCATGTGGCGGGGTTAAACATGTTTGCAGGGTATTTATCCATCCCTCATTCCTAACAACAAAAAGGACACTAAGTACAAATCTGAGAGTACTCGCAGTTACTGCGGCTAGTTCAAAGCCAATAAAAGCTAATTAAAAAATTATAAACACCTTAAGATCGTGCCAGAGGAACATCACCGTCCTAAAAAGGAAAATTAACAATAGGGAAAGGAAAATCATCCCTTTTGTTGTAAAAGTTTGTGTGGAGTTTCTGGTGTAAAATTGAAATGACTAAATCTAGGAAAGGACACTATTGCTGTTAATATTTGATTTATTTAAAGTAAGTTCCTGTTGGTAAATATCGGCAGTATATTTAGAATATTCTTGATTATTTAACGAAAAAAAATATCATCAAGATAACGCTAAGTGTTGTTAAATTCATCAATTAAATGGAGTTAAGACGGGTCTTTACTGAGTTTGGCCATCAACTGTAATTCATAACAGTACAGGAGCAAGTCTGTTATTAAAAGGGCACAATTGGTGCCCATAGGAATACCTACAATCTGTCGATAAACTTTATTGCCGAAACGTACATAAATAATTTTTATATGTTTTATTACAAAATTAATTATCAGTTCGTTGATAGTTGTTAAGGAACTCGTTAAAAGCACTGAAATTTTGGTAGTAGAACACTTACTAGAGGCCAAGATGAAACGATATTTGACGGATTTTTTTTGTGTAGTTTAAGTAACCAATACATAGTGAGGACCTTCAAATGTTCAGAAGAGGCCTGAAGCTGAGCTGTGGTTGTGACATGATTTTTAACTATACGCCGCTCTGTGGAACGCACGGCCTTGAATGTAGTTGAATGTATAATTTCATTCTTAAGGACTTCCGTGTAGTATTTACGTCATACCATCTGTAGTGTTTTCTACAGGAAGTTTTGGCGTTGTATGGCGCTGTGCCGTTTTTTCTTGACGCCCTACCTTTTTTTTTAGGAAAAACAATTAGCGCCATGCCCCTTTCCCGTCATGTTTATACAAAGGTATAAAAAAAATACCGAACTCAATGGTAAATTCAAAAAAGGAGAAGTCCATAAAAACTGACAAAATCAAACGTAATCAACCAACTGAACGAGTGAAAACATCTGTCATATTCCTGACTAGGTACAGGCATTTTTCTGAAGAAAATGATGGGTTAATAGATATAAGAAGATGTGGTATGAGTGCCAATGAGACAACTCTCCATCCAAGTCAAAATTTATAAAAGAAAACCATTATAGGTCAAAGTACGGTCTTCAACACGGAGCCTTGGCTCACACCGAACAGTAAGCTATAAAGGGCCCAAAAAATTACTAGTGTAAAACCATTCAAACGGGTAAAACCAACGGTCTAATCTATATAAAAAAAAAAAAAAAAAACGAGAAACACTTATGAACCACATCAACAAACGGCAACTACTGAACATCAGATTCCTGACTTAGGACAGGTGCAAACAAATGCAGTGGGTTTTAACGTTTTAATGATACCAAACCTTCACCCGTTTTCTGAAACAATAGGGTAACATCACAACATAGAAAGACATACTATAAAATATCAACTGAAATAGCTTAACTCAATCAAAGGACATATTAACACCAGTGAACATACACTGAACAAATAAATTTGACCTATGATACAATGTAAATACAAAATACATAAACTAAGGGAAGAATAATAAAAGTAACATGTTATTTCGGTATGAAATGTTAAACAATTTAAGAAAACAATATGCTCGAACAAAAATATCAGCCATTTGCAATAACTTTAAACACAGGTAAATGAAAATAATTTTGTTGTTAGGTATACGTGTACAGTTCCATAGAAAGGAAATATTTTTAAACCTAGTTTGATAGCAAGTTAAACCTACCACTTGTATAACAGCTGTTAATAGATCCGTTATATTGACAATTTGGGTGAGCAACCCAAACAGACAAATGTTTCTTGTGGAGAGTTGTGTCATTGCCATAATACCACATCTTCTTATTTTCATATAACAATATAATGTGATTACAGAAAATAATTGGGATCCAGCAGCCAAATCTTGGTAAACATACATCACAGACATACAACACAACTAACTAAAAACTCCAAAAAAACATATAAATACATCTAATGAAGACGCCAACAAAAACATTACTGTATATATAGTAAATTTGACAAAGACGCCAGCAATTTTTTTTTTTGTAATTTTTAAATGATATTTTCATCAATATACATGTATGGTTTGAAATAATCAAACAAATCTTGCATTTTCCATGGAGCCATATTCTTTGATCCTTGATATCGAACAGTTATTGCTCTTTTAATATTGACCCTGTTTAGTCGAAGACCTTTTTATTGTAAGAGTTATCTCTCCAAACATTGTTCTGCTTTTTCGTGTATCTCCTCCGTAACCTAAAAAGATAACGACACAATATTTTTTCTGATTTGTTCGTTACATTCTCACAAACTTTTGGCTAATTTGGATCGAAGCGATTTATTGACATCTTATAGAAGTTATTTACCTCAACCAATTACATTTGTCGTTATGTTTTGTTACCCATAAACCCATAAGCCGTATAAACCTAGAATCTTTTTATTTGAAGTCCTTGTGTCCTAACTTAAAAATGAGGGCAAGGTAAAAGGTCAAGATCATGTTTTAAATTTTGACATTCACTTCATATCGCTTCTTCTCAGAAAGAGTTATAGATATCGACAAAAAATTTACCAAAAATGTTTGTCGCGACATGTTATAACTGGAAAATTTTTGTCGAAATGGTACGCGTCATTTTCTTAGGGTTCAATACTACTGAAATGGTAAAATAAACAAATTAACGAATTATAACTTAAATCTTTACATCTATCATGATGTATACATGCATCTTATCTCAATAAATCAACCAAGATCCACCACCACCAACCAGCCCCTCCCCCGTTTTTCCAAATACAATGAAATTTAAATCGCTTTCAGTCCCGTACATTTCACTATAAAGATGTAACCCGTCTTATGTACAAACTTCTGAAATAGAAATTAATCCCTACAAAAATCTGCTGCAGTTCATATATTTTTCAGAAATTATCGATACACGTTTTGTTAAATTACTATAACAAAAGCATTTTGTTGGCATGCAATGAATGAAGATTCGTGGTCAGCGATTGGTCATCACTTTAACTGTAAATAAATCAAGACAATATATTCCCGTTAGCACTATAAAATACACGTGCAGTCAAATGACGCCCTGGCCTTGACTGAAAAATTATAATCAATGACATAGAAATCTCGCCCACGTTCGTAAATATTAGTGAAATCCTACAATCAAATTTCTAAACATGCATTAAAATACAAATCCGTGCTCCCGTAAACATGTGTACCAAAAAAGCATGAATGATCAGACATCAATTACCTGTAAAAATATAAAATCGTGTTACTTCATCAATACATATGCAAGTGATCTGTTCAACGGTCTCCCCTATAAATGAATTTATATGTAAGTCCAAACATATATAAACAGCACCGCGCGCACGAGGCTAAACTTAAAAAAAAAAACATTCCACATTCAAATATAGAAAGCGGAACTAAAGTCAAAATAAAAGGCAATTTTCCTACAAATTCAAACAAAATGCACACACAACAAATAAAGAAAACATGAAGTCCGAGGTTGCGTCAAAATAGGGAAAATTTATAAAAGGAAGATGCCAGGATTATTTTTATTAGAACATCCAGGGTGTCCGTTTGGCTGTTCGGGATGTATAAATACGCAGCAATGTTCGGTCAGAATATGGAAATGGCGGGAAAAAAGGTGATTCGGATTGTTAAGGATGAGTTGTTGCCCTGTTGATATAAAATGTTTATCTGCCACTTTTTTTTAACATCCCTAAATTGCAGCATAACCGTATATACAAACAGATTTTACATGGCAAATATCCTTTGAACATTGATTTCAAGACATTTAAGTCTTTAACAAACAAAAACATGTACTGCAACTGTTAGACAGCTGACAGCTTTAATTTGATGGAAGATGCTTGGCTAAACATTACTTATTCGACGTGCTTGCTCAAAAGCATCAATTGAATCTATAAGCGGAATGTGTACTCTTATTATTTTAACTGTTCAATATAAACATACTTTTTGTACATGTACGTGTATTTTTTTTTCATTTTTATACGACCAGCCACAAACATACAAGACTTGTGATATACATTTGAATGTGATCAACTTGGTATCGTTAGGTTATTATTTTTATCAAAGAGTGCATACAAAGCAGTATTCACGTTTCAAACAGCCATATACAGATATAAATAATATATAGTTTGGCACTTTTAATGAGACTTGACTATCGCTTGTAAACTACGCGTTACATAAACCACTCTTTAGATTTTTGTATTTTCTTTCATTTTGTTGCAATTTAACAACATGTATTTGAAAATAAAATGACCACACCCTTTTGCAAGATAACCTTTTCATGCTGACATTTAAAAATTCCTAATCAATCACTCATTTTACCTTTTTATCACTGAGATCTAGTTTCAACTTTACTTGAAGCCACTGCATGTATATATATTCTGGTTTTCCCAGTAAAACGTTTCACAGCGCTGGAAACGTTTATAAATGGTACTAATGCAGAGAAGACAGCAAAAATGTTGTTACGTGTGGTAATTTCATATCTTCTTTTCGTGTTTTGTTTTACATTGCACAAGCTGTTGTTAAACAATGTCAGTAATACTATTCTGTGTATTATCCCTTAACGACCATTTCAAGATTGCTAAATTTTGATTTAGGTCCAGAATTAGATTTAGATACTTGCCACTGGCCATTATTCAACTTGCAAGAAATTCATCCATAATGTAGTAATATTATGAACAGCCTGAAATTTAAGTAGACCGAGGAACAAATTTTAACTGTTTATGATATTGTAAAGAAAATGATTAATGGTGGTAAAAAACAACTATGAGGTCCAAGAACTACCTACCGTAGGCGAATATGTAAATAAATGTCACAACAATAATTAGCTCTTCATTATTTCAGATAGCAAATAAAACCTTTGGTTTTTGTTTTGTTAAAAGTCTAAGCTAATACTTCTGTACTCAATACTTGACTTTTATGTATCATTATTGAATTCTATTGTTGTCATTCATTTAAGAATTGAATGCTTTTTTTGATAAAATTTATTGTGGTGTAAAAGCGTTGACCGAATTACATTTTGTATGAAATAATGTGCGCACGGTCAACGCTTTTACTAAAAGAAGTATTCAATACTTATTACATTTTTTTGCTAGGATAATGAAAACACAATTTCTATCGAGTTTTTCCTTTATTTACCTGTGCACTTAATTGTGCAAGCTCGTGTCAAGAATGTTACATTTCATTCAGAATGACGCGAGATTGCCAATCAAAATAACGTATTATAATGAGACATATATGTAATGTAATAATTTACCATTTCCGTCTATAAAAGGTACTATCTCCTGATTTTGATTATTTATCTGTCATGTGGTTGTCTTTGTTCCAATCAAACAAATTTAAATGTTTAAGTATTTCCTACAATTGTTGTGAAATTGTTAAAGGACATTTTATGAAAAAAAAAATTAACTATTTCCGCACCAATTATAATTTCCTATTATCAATTTCATATTGTTTTACTCGGTGCGATGTAAAGCTCCACATATTGCATAGAAACCTAGCTATTGTCGAAGACTATCTGTTGACTCATGATGTTTTTTAGTTATGTGTGTCGTTTGACTGCTGTCTCGTCGGTATATACCCTCATCTTTTAAACGTAATCATTTGTTAGTTTATCATTCAAGTAATCAGTCTTAGACAAGCAAGTCTGTTATATTATATTATACTATAGAGTTCCTTTGTGAATATCGGTTGTCTTTCGGCATCAAGGCAATTTTAAAATATATGAGCTTGTCAAAAGTTAATCAATCTTCATAATAAAGAAATATATTTCAAATTACTGCTATTACATGTATCCTCATAACCAGTGTATAATGTTTTAATGTTTTATTTGTCTTATAGTTTTTAAATTTCCTTGCTTTCAAATGAAAGTTGATGAAAAGTTAAAAAAAAAAAGGCGTATCATATGGACACACTGTCTTTGTTGTTCATTTGAATAAAGACAAAAACAATGCCAATATTACTATTTCTCAAAAAGCTTTTTCACTGCATAGTTGATCATAGTGGGATGATCACAAACATTTGTGTATGCGTGACATGTTTTGGTGAAAAAAATAAAAACAAATGCATTCAAAGCATTTTATAATACGCTAAGGATTACAAAATATTTTGCTAAGAAAGTTATTTCTAACATTAATCAAAGCTTCAGGTGTTAAAAGAAAATGCATCTCATCTTCTATTGCCTCATTACAGAGTTTGCATATTCTATTTTCTAGTTTTATATTGAAGTAACGACCTTTTTCTATTTTAAGTTTGTGAGCTCCAATTCTAAATCTTGTTAAAACACATCTTCGAAGATATGGTAATTTCGAAAAATCTATAGCTCAAAATTAAAGTTTGAATAATCCATAAGTTCTAAGTTTATTTCCAGAGGTCTTATTTGTCTTTTATCAATAAATAATTCTTTCTTCCATATGTTACAATATTTTTAATATAATTTCTTTTTCACCATATTCTTTATGTTTGTTTGTTATGAGAGTACTTGATACTTATGTAAATCAAGCAATTTCAGGATAGTATGAATACAACTAGCCCAAGAATTCTTCCCAGCTTTCGATGATGTGTTTGAGAGAGAGTATACATTTGTTAATAAAATATTTTTGTAATATGAATTCTTTTCCAATATTTGATCATGTTTGTTAAAATGTCTAACATTAGAGGATAACGACTTAATTCACCAAATATGGCCAAATTTGTTGCGTGTTTATTCACTCCTCATGTACATCTGCAGAATTTGAGATGCACTTTCTAGTTTTTTAGATCTTTACAATGTCTATAGAAATAATTTAGTTCCATGTCATTGTTCAACTTCTTTGAATTAAATCAACCCCATATTTCTGAACCATATAATAATACGGGTTTCACTGTATGATAAAAAATGTGCATTAGAGTGGAAATATTAGGTTTATAATTAATGAAATATTTAGTATATTTAAAGAAAGCTTTTTAACTTTTTTACATAACATATTTTTGGCTAAGCATAAATATTTATATATATATGTGCGAATGACACGTGGTTCCTCTATCAACTATTTGGCAGGTTCGAGAACATCAAGTAGTTTTTTCCACCTGGATTGCTGACAACATAGTACAACAAATGTTGGCACAGAACGTATACGTAAAATGAGCAAGAAAAATCAAAGTAAGTAATTAGAAAATGTGGAAACACTAATTTGGTGATTGTTCTAGGAGAGATAATAACACTCAATTTAATTAATTTTAAGGTCATACTAATAATATGTTATATGCATGTAATGGAATAGTGAATGGAAACTGGGAATGTGTGTCAAAGAGACAACAACCCGACCACAGAGGAGAAAACAGCCCAATGTCACCAATGGGTCTTCTATGCAGCAAGAAAATCTCGGAGGCGTGCTTCAGCTAGCCTCTAAACAATAATGTATACTAGTTCAGCAAAATATACGAAAAATATATTTATATTGAATAGCGTTCATTCGAAGTTATTATTAACATGATCAATTAGAAGAATATTATCATGGTCAAATACATAATATGTAAACAGAAGTACCCCGTGGTTATCATACAAAATTATTTGTTGAAAATAAAGGTAAATAGTTTCTGTAAATTTTGTATACATATACATTGTACAGTAGTTTATTTGTCATGGCATTCAACCAAGGCATAACTGTTCATTGTATGGTGTTTATGTCAACAAGGTCATGCTGGTGTGTGCGGTGATAGGCGGGATTTCACAATAATAAATAATAATAACGCGGAAATGTGTGTGTTGTTTTTTTTAAAAAAATCCCACTACTTCCTTTCCAATTGTTCGAACCAGCTAGTTGACTTTGCGTCGGTAAATTTAAAAAAGATAAAAGTATTTCTGAAAGGAAGTGCCAATGATATATCAGATTAAAATATATATAAATGTCGAATTTTGAAATTGCAAATTGAATAAAAGTTACTAGTTTAAACAACCCAATACATAAGCTAATCAAATCAAACAATACTTATGGAACAACATATAAAAAGATGTAATCTTGATAATGTCATACAAGAATATGTTGACACATTTTTTGATAGGTGGTGCACTATTTTGTCTCTCCTGTTACCATTTTCAAAAGAAATTTGGAGTTATTAAGAAAAGGTTTCGATAAAATTTCAAGCTTGTTTTTTCAATGTTTTACTGAAAAATACCTATAAAAATTGGTTTTCAAATGTTATAAAAACCACCAGTAGCGCAAGTCTAAGACAGCAATTCAAAATGTTCAACATTTTTTCTCTTTCTAATAAACCCAACATCAAGTAATTCCCTCGCATGCTGGTTTACTTTTGTCGTTTTGTTTTTGATAACAGGATCTTACGTTAACGATATATCCCCGTATTAAGTTCTATCCTGTTACCCTTTTTGTCCATCATGTTACCGATAGCAGTATTGCATTTTGTATGTGTTGAATTGCCATGATTAAGACGTGGTAACCGTTAAATGAGTTCAAAAAACCAAACATTTCAATATGTGTAAAATTATTTATCACGATTATGTCATCTATTTTTATATATATAAAAGAAACTAGTATTGATCATGTCAATTTCTAGCATTTTTGGAAAGCATGATTCTTACATGGATAATAAGTTTTTACTTAATGTGAAATGACCAGCCTTGGCTAAATATAATATGCTTTGAATGCATTTGTATTTATTTATTTTTTTTACCAAAATATGTTACGTATATACATACGTTTGTATCATCCCACTATGCAGTGAAAAAAAGCTTTTTGAGAAATAGTTATATGGGCATTGTTATTGTCTTTTTTCATATGAACAACAAAGACAGTGTGTCCATATGATATGCTATTTTTTTTTTTTTTTTTTTTTTTAATTTTCATCAACTTTCATTTGAAAGCAAGGAACTTTAAAAACTATATGACAAATGAAACATTATACACTGGTTATGAGCGACAACCGATATTCACAAGGGAACTCTATAGTATAATACAATAAAACAAACTTGTTATTCTGAGACTGATTACTTGAATGATAATCTAACAAATGATTACGTTTAAAAGTTGTTGGGTATTTTCCGACGAGACAGCAACCAACCAGCACACATGATTAGAAGACAGCTGGAGATAACATATAGTCTTCGACAATAGCCAGGTGTCTATGCAATAAGTTAAGCTTTACATCGCACAGAGTCAAACAATATGAAATTGATAATAGGAAATTTTAACTGGTGCAGAAATAATTGTTTTTTTTCCATAAAATGTCCTTTAACAATTTCACAACAATTGTAGGAAAGACTTAAAATTTTAAATTTGTTTGATTGGAATAAAATAAAACCACATGGCAGATAAATAATAGAAATCAGGAAATAGTACCTATTGTAGACTGAAATGTTAAATGAATGACAAAAATAGAATTAAATAATGATACATAAAAGTCACGTATTGAGTACAGATGTATTATCTGAAGCTTTTAACAAAACAGAAACCAAAGCTTTTAATTGCTATCTGAAAAATGAAGAGTTAATTATTGGTGTAACATTCATTTATATGTCCGCCTACAATAGGGAGTTCTTGGACCTCACAGTTATTTTATATAACCATTAATCATTTTCTTTACAATAGCATGAAAAGTTAAAACTTGTTCCTAGGTCTACTTGAATTTCAGGCTGTTCATATTATTACTACATTATTGATTAATTTCCTGCAAGTTGAATAATGACCAGTGGCAAGTATTAAAATCTAATTCTGGACCTAAACCAAGTTTAAATAATCTTGAAATGGTCGTAAAGGAATAATACACAGAATATTTTGACTGACATTGTTCAACAACAGCATGTTCAATGTAAAACAAATTGGACACTAAAGAAGATATGAAATAACCACATGTAACAAACTTTCTGCTATCTTCTCTGCATTTGTACCATTTATAATAGTTTCTAGCGCTGTGAAACGTTTAATGGGGAAAAACAGAATACAGTGATTTTAAGTGAAATCGAAACTACAGCTCAGTGATAAAAAGGTAAAGTGAGTGATTAATTAGGAATTTTGAATGACAGCATTAAAAGGTTATCTTGCAAATTGGTGTCATAATTCTATTTTCAAATAGTTAAAATGCAACAAAAGTAAAAGAAAATTGAAACATCTAAGGAGTGGTTTATTGATAATGTGTAACAAGTAGTTTACCAGCAATAGTCAAGTCTAAATAAAAAAGCCAACTATATCTGCTTTATATCTGTATATGGCTATTAAAACGTGAGTACTGCTTTGCATGCTATCTTTGATAACAATAATAACCTACTGAAAGAAAAACGAAACCATGTTGATCACATTCAAATATATATCACAAGCCTTCTATTTTTGTGGCTGGTCGTATAAAAAAAAAAACAATGCACGTACCATGTACAAAAAGTATTTTTATATTGAACAGTTAAAATGACACGAATACAAGTTCCACTTGTAGATTCGTTTGATGCTTTTGAACAAGCACAGCGAATAAGCAATGTTTAGCCAAACAATTTCCATCAAATTAAAGCTGTCAGTCTTCATCAGAGGGCATGATTTTCCATTTCTAACAGATGCAGTACATTTGTTGATTTAGTTATGCTGGATCTATGTGATCGCACTGGATTTTGAGATGGTGCAGAATTTTGGGTTGAAGACATTTCATGAGACTAGTTATGTGTTTTTATTACTTGCAGAAACTTTATACACCATTTTAGTCACCTACTGCCAACTTTTGACATATTATTTGCCCTTAAATTAAGAAAATATTGGCCAAACAGCTAATTCATTTTAGACATACACTTGCATATGGTTCATTTGTAAATCAAAATTTATAATAAATTACTACTTATGAATATTTGTAAAAAAAGTAATAATCAAATTAAACGGTTGCTAAAAATAATGAAAATATTTCATCAGTATCTTATGCTTGTTTAAGTTATTGAATACAATTTGTCACAAGATGTGTATTGATATCAAAGTTGAATCCCAAACTTTTTTTTTTAAATGCTGATATTCTAATTCTTTCCTTACTCAAGTAAGAGTACTGATACAATACAGTATGAAAGACATCTGTCATTATTTTCATACCTTCATGACGTTTTACATTTCACTCTTTGTGTGTCTGTTTTTTTTTTTTTTTTTCTTTACAGTCCCTTGGTTTCTTCTCTGAGATGAAAATCCTGTTTGTATTCTGAATAAAGTAACCACTGATGAGTTATTCATTTGGTTAAAACTTTGTAGGATAAACTGATCATGTCATTGATCCAATTCAAAATTTTCCATAGAAACGGGAAGATTGGTACAAAAATGAACGAACTTGTCATTTCTGTGGAAATGGAATAGGATATGAATTTCATAATCTATTCAATAGTTAAAAACAGGAAATGAAAAACCTTAGAAATAATTACATACCACAATATTAAACTGTAAATTCAAGGGAATACAAATTTAAACGGATATTAATGTTTAATTTGTCATGTTGAACTTTACAAAACTTGGTAATATTTAAAAAAAAAAAAAAAAAAAAATACTTACTCAATATTTATGATTTGCCTATTGTTTTTTTCCCTTCTTTTTGAGTTCAATGCTTTGATAGTTTTTATGTAATTAGAATTTGCTGTATTCTATCATCCAATCATGATTATGTTTTGTGTATATATTGATTATACAACTGTGTTTAGGGACCGGTCAATACTTATTGGGGGGTTGGGACCGTTGCAAAACGCAGTAGGACTCACATTTTTTTTAACTTAATTTTTGATAGGACTTGTACTTTTTTAGTTTTCAGCACTGATAGGACAGCAATATTTTATGGCATATGTATGAATGTAGAAAATAGGTTATACAAATTTAATTACAACAAAATAAACAACATTATTTGAGAAACAAACAAGTAACAACAACGGAAATACAATTTTAAGTCTAGACATTAATATTATGTTTTAATATAGAACAATCATGTAATGATTTTAAAAGGTTGAAAAAATATACATGTATATTAAAAAAATAATAACAAAACAAACATAATACAAAATTAATAAAAACAAAATAACCTACTTTAAACAAATGTAAAAGAGAACATTGATGGAGCTTTTAATAAGTTATATGATATACTGCCATCAGTGTGGTACAAATTAATCAAATGCAAATCATTAAATAAAGGTAGGATTAAATAAAATATACATCTTTTAAAATAAGGAAAACTATTTAAAAATAAAACATTCTGACTAGAAAATTAAGAAAAACAAAGTCAAAAGACAGAAAAAATATATATATTAAAAAAAAAAGATAATACAAATTGCTCATAAACTATTGTAGTGTATTACTCTTCATGTAAGAATCTTCCATTAGAATTGCAGTTCTACTGTTTTGACATATTTTTATAAGGAATAAATAGGATTCAAATAATATCCATCGTAATATCAAATGGGTTATATCCACATTCAGGGTGTTATATTGATTTTGATATAACATGGGCGGTTGAAATATAAAATCACAATGAATACATGTATGTGTGGGTGGATAATTGGCATATTAATTCAAGATCATCTCTGCGCATGAACATTCAGAGTAATAATAACAGTAATATAATGTGTTCCATGTGATATGCAAAACAGTTCTTGGTTCGAAGGCATAATGCACTCCCCTTGGGGTTGTGCATTGTGCCTTCTTACCAAGAACTTTTTTTGCATATCACATGGAAAACATAACAAAATATTTTTGTATAAATAAATTCATACACATGACATGTACCATATAAGTGGTTATTTTTGTAGGGAGCTAATATTTCAACTCTGCAATGTTTGAACACCATTGAAGTTACTAAATATAATATTAATCCCAAAATTTCACACCAGCCAAACATTTGTGAAGTTGGGCAGAGAAAAAAGAATGCTTACCGCACAACAAAAACGACAGGGTGAAGCTGAAAAGACATATGAAGAAATAAACTGGGATGAACTGTTTGAAAACAATTTAATTTAAAAGCAAACAGTTGCAACTTTGGATAAATACATAGAACATCACAAGTTAGGTGTATATCATTGCAAGGCAGAAAAGACTCAAGCAGTTAAACGAAACATAGCAACAATGTTAATAGCTCTAGATAATGAACAAATTCAAAGTGATGAAGAAGATGACCTTGTATAAATAAGAGCCTATGACAGTTCTGACAGTGATAATGACAATGATGATAATAATACTAATGATGAATACAGAAGTAAAAGTAGTAGTGGTGGCAGTGAAAGTGAAAGTGAAATTGAAAAGGAATCTCTAATATTTGCCTTCTTCAAGGAGGAGATCAGTTAAAATTCCAGACAAATTCAAAGACTACTATATGACTTTGTGATTTATTTTAATCTGATAAAAATGAAGTTAAAGTCTGTTTGATTTATTCATAGATTAGATAGGACATATCTTATTTTGTAGATATTTCACATAGGACGGAAACTTTTTTTGGTATATTCAGAGGGTAGGACATAGATTTTTTTAAGGGAGAAATATGAATTGCACTGGTCCCCCAATAAATATTGACCGGTCCCTTATGTTTCAGTGGTGGTCATTTGTTGATGTGGTTCTTAAGTGTTTCTCGTTTCTCGCTTTTATATAGATTAGACCGTTGGTTTTCCTGTTTGAATTATTTTACACTAGTCCTTTTTGGTGCCCTGTATAGCTTGCCGTCCGGTGTGAGCTAAGGCTCCGTGTTGAAGGCCGTACTTTGACCTATAATTGTTTACTTTTTACACATTGTGACTTGGATGGAGAATTGTCTCATTGGCACTCATACCACATCTTCTTATTTCTATGTGTATATAATTTTTATTATCGGCAATTTGTACATTTTCCCTTTGATCTTATTGCCTAACATTCTGAAGATGATGGACAGGATTTGATATTCGAAAAAATTAGGCAATGACGTCATGTATCAGTGCAGAACGTCACGTGCTTAATTCCTTCCGCGTCAATTTATCAATTTATTAATGAATTGCACGCGACTTAATTCATACAACCTAACAACTATCCAAACGTTTTGTACGCGTAAAAGTAGTTTTACTAACTATTTCATTTTACTTCAGATTCTCAACCAAAAAACATACAGTGAAGACAAATTGCCGATAAAAAGAATAATAGAGGGCTCGCTTTTATATTCTTGCTGATGAAGTCAGTATCAATAACAAAAATGTCATTATTCTATATTCATTGTCTTTTTGTTAGCCTTTGAGTCTGTGTTATTGTCTATTGTCTATTGTCCGACGTTTTGTAACAGGCGGGCAATCCGACGAACGAGTTTTCGATTTGGCGGGGCCTTGTCAATATTTTTATGTTTATTTTTTTTAGATATTTTGTTATCATTATTAATTTTAGACAATACATCTCGATTGGTTTTAAAATTTTTCCATTATCATTATTATACACAATTATAGAAAAAAACCAACATATTAAATGATTAAGATAATAAGTCTTTGTTAAACAAAGACAAAATTATCTCAAACTAAATTGTGACGGTTACTTTTTGTCTGTATTTTTGACTTTCTGTCCTACATTCTTTGGAACCACTGATCAAATCCGGACGTCATTCGGTTTATCAAGGAATCGTACATGTCCAACTGATCAAATTGTTTTAATGAAATTGTGAAGTTACAACATTGAAAGCTTCTTAATGAATAGTTAGCTATCTATCTCATGAATGAAACGTGTGATTTTCAGAGTTAGCAGACTGTTGACGTCGAATTTAGGTCATTCAAATAAGAACAAAAGACATATACAAAATTTAAGTTTTATAAATATGCTTCATTTTAAAGGCGTTTAATATGATCTTTTTTGAAAGATAATACTTAAATTTCGCTCCAAATTTGATTTCACTGCGGTTTGGGGTTTTAATATCTAATTGGGGTTTTCACTAAAGCATGGGATTTTGAAGACTGTTAATAGCATCCTGACAGATTATTACTTGTCCCAATCATCTAAGCCTCAATAAAATAATCTTTTGACTGAAGGTTAAATAGTTGATTTATAATATTGATGTTTTATAGAAGAGATTAATCCATCAGCAGCTGAAACTTATAACCAAGGACAACATTCGGGTAAGTTGTGAAACCTAATATTGGTGTAAAATAGTTCACAAAAATTGAAAAAGGTAATGGGTGCTTCGCAGTATCAAAATAACGTCAAAATAAAGCAGTTATTGTTGATCGGGTCTTGAATATCCATACTGTAATTTACTGTCTTCTTCTGTCCGGGATATGTTTCCAATTTTATGTCATTGTGGCCAATTGAATTTTAGCCACATCACAGGGCAACCAATCACAACCAATATTTGTTAACAAATAAGTTCAAAGTAGCGTGAATGTCGCATAATAGCTTTGCACCGTGATGCCAAGCAAAAATACACCCGATTCAAATTAAATACAGAGAAATGTACAAAAAGAATGCAGCAACAACATCAACATTTGTAAAACAGTATAAATATAGAATCGAGCGTGTTAATTTTTTCAAATTTTATGAACAAATGAAGACATGCTCAAAATATTCTTTATATGGCAACATTATTTGTTTCCATCGTTGTCGTAGTGCCCGTCGTCGTCATTATTTAAAAAAAATGTTTGTCCTTTATAGCTTTCAATAGCATATATGAGTAAAATGTAAGTACTTGGCTAATATCGTGATAGAAAATATTTGGGTGGGTCAAAAATATTTATTTTGAAAATAACTTATCAGACATAAAATTATTATTTAAAGGCGACATTCTATATTTTTTGGTGTATTGGCAATAATCTTGAAAAATTTGAAAGGGAGAATTTCCAAAGGTACTTGGGGACAGGACAGTCTTTCTTTCTCCTTTTTAGCTCACCTGACCCAAAGAGAGAAAGAAAGAGGTTTTTGGAGTGTCAATTGTTGAAGATGCAGATAGACATAGATAATAGACACAGGCTCTTTAGAGCCTCTAGTTTCTAAAATCCACTATTTTGTTGTTTTCAATTTTTAGTAAGTAGTTTACACACTGTTATTTCTAGTATATTTATGAAAGTCTAACACAGAAAAACAAGAAAATAATTGAATTTAAAAGAAAACAAAAAATACCGGATTTTGGAAAAAAAGGGAGAGGACAAAAAAGAAGATGTCCCGTCCCCAAGTTCCTGTGGAAACTTCAAATACTAATTGCAAACATAATAATGATGACCCAGACAAGCTTAAGACAAAAAAGTGAGTCACATGACCGGATGTCAAGAGCTGTTAATGACATTTTAACCCATTTTCGTGTTTCTGGCGAAAAACAACAATAAAGGTAGATAGAGAGAAACTGTAGACACAACGAAAGCAGAAAAATAAGATGTACAAATGAGTCAATGTAACAAAAATAATCACTTGACTAGGAGTAAATGCCCCTCAATCATTTTATTTTGTGTTGCATACTAAAATCTTGAAAACTATATTCAATTGAAAGCAACTTAAACAAAAATGATCGTAAGTCGCAAACGTATCTTGCCCTTAAGGTCAAAGAACAGTAAACGGGCTAGGTCAGATATTTTGGTAAAATTGTGCATACAACTTTCGCTCGTAGAATTATATCTGAAAATCGAAAACATAATGCCCTTACCTCTTCGTGTTCTGAAATATTACTCATTGCATTCTTTCAAAATAGGTGAACATGTGTATAGAAAGCACATCAAATCGACGAACCGTTTATAAATTTGTCTTAAAATCATCAAATTTCCAATTTTTAAAACATAGATTTTTCTTAAAAAGCTATATGTTGTTAATACATATGTTTCCGTTTTAATGATATGAATTAATCATCTGGTCATCGACTTCGAGTTTATTACTCGCAACAATATACTGCAAAAAGACAACTAATTTAGGTCATTTTTATAACGCAGCTATTGACGAGTTTCTGCACATATATGAATACATGTACTATTAATTGCCGGTCATTTTACTGAAATGTCATGTATGACGTTAATATAATAAATGTAACATAAATATTTTATTGCACCAAATAACCTTCAGTGATGATCGAGATCAAACTGTTAGAAAATCTTAAATCTAATACGGTGTCGATGAGCTAATAAAACCAAAAAAAAACAGTATAAACAATGAAAGCAAAATTCGGACAAGTAATCAGAACTACACATAAGGTTATTTTTATGTGTATTTCAGAAAATTGTCCAGCACAGAGTCTTCCACCATATTATGTTTCTGATGTACAACAAGGACAACAGTATGAACAGTATTCTCAGGGGTATAGTCAACCCCATGGTTATGCACAGCCTCAGGCTCCACAAGGATACGGTCATGCAACTGGTTACCAATCCGTTCCCAAGGCTATGCACAGCCAGGTAATCCTCAAACACAACATTATTGAAAACAACCGATGTATGGAAGTAATGGACAGAGTGTTGTTGTAAGTTTAAAAGAATAGATATGAAAAGTAAAGAAGACTAAGTCATATTGATTTAATACTTTATAATCTAATTAATGTTGTATCCCAAATGTTGAACCAATTTTCTTTCAGTGATTTATGTTCAAAAGTCAACCCGAGAACACATTGTATGGGGTTAGGATTGGATGAGGATTGGTCTGTTCTTGTTTGTTATAGTACACTTGAGATGTGGTTGAGGAGTTTTCTCACTGAATGCAATATCTTTTGATTTCAAATTGAAGTTGTACAGAGGATGGGTTATTAAAGATAACCGTCAATCATCTCCCTCCTTTATTACTTTTCCCTCCAATAACCCTAAATGGTGACTATAAAATTTATTTTGGCCAAGGTATCACGTATTCATATACGAAGTGAGTACTTCTGTACTGACATAACACATTATTGATGTGTTCTTTTTCTATACATTTACTGCTAATAAAATGTTGAATCATTCAAAACACTGAGATCTGTCTACCCCAGGCATTGATTTCGTTTGCCGTATTTGGCAAAACTTTTCGGAAATTTTAGTTTTTAATGCTCTTAAATTTCTTAGTCGATTTGGCCTTTTTCTTGTTTAGATTCGAACGCCACTGATGAGTCTTGTATAGACGATACGCAAGTCTGGCGTAGCAAATTATAAGTCTGAAATATTTGATGCGCTATTTGATTCCCCCCAAAAGAAAGAAAGAAAACAAAGGAAAGAAAAAAACAAAACGTATCAGTCATGAGAAAGTATTACGCTGTAAAGTAAATTGGTAAGTTGTGAAAGGAACAAAATTTTCAGTCAAACACTTTTTTGTGGGGTTCTTGTCTCTCAGTCTGTAGTGTAATAGTGTTTCTGTACTTCTTCAAAATTATGACATTTAAGTGAGCCGTTGGTGCTGTTCATACAAAAATTATTATGTTTTGTGACCAAACATCAAAGATCAAAGAGTAAAGTAGGAATTATATATAGTCAATTTTATAAATAGTCTATATAGCTTATGTTTATTCCAGAGCTTGCCTTTTCTATCATGCTTTCCTTGAAAAGTATTTTTGTTTACAAGGAAGCTATCGACACCAGGGTTCTTAGTTGTTTAGGTCAAGTTACAGTGAATGGGCTTTGTCACAGATTTTGTTAAACTATTGCATACAACTTTGGGTCGTAGAACTTTAACTGAAAATCGGAAAACTAATCATCGATCCCTTTAATATTCTGAAATAATACTGATTGAATTTCTTCAAAATGGGTGAAAATTTGTATATAATTTAATTTTGGATGTAACACGTGTTCTGATTGGCTGAAACTTTTTTTGTCCATCAGCTCATAGACTTAATTTTGTCATGTGACCGTGGCGTAATCAACGCTTTTTCATGATTTACTACTTAACAATGGAATTTAGAATTAAATTATAAGGAATGACTGTAATATATTTTCTGTCTTTGCGAAATAACCTCAAACATTTGGTGCACACTTTTAAATAACACGCTACGCGGTTTATTTAGTGTGCACCATAATTTTGATGTTATTTCTTCATAGACAGAAAAAAATATTACAATCATTCTTTAAAGAAAGCACATAAAATTGGCTAAAACGGTCTTAAACTTGCCTTTAAATCATCAAATCTCCAATTTCAAATACATAGCTTTTTCTTAAAAAAAACTGTATGGTGTTGGTATATAAATTAAAATTTTAATGGTGTAAAATAATAATATGGTCACTGACTTCGTTTTCACGGTATATATCATTCAAAGGGATCTTCTACGTGAAAAAATACCACAAAATGTCGAAATAATCGTAACGTCGTCGCGTTGTAGGCCGTAACACGTAAATTTCGACTTTTGTCACTACCAACTAAGTAACAATTTGCTTAATACAGAAAAAACGAAGTCGGTGACCATATGATTATTTTATATCATAAAAACGAAAATTTATGTATTTTTCAGAAGAATCTTTGTATTTGAAATTGGAGATTTGATGATTTTAAAACAAATTTAAGACCGTTTTTTGTTGATTTTATGTGCTTTCTTTATAAACGTTGACCTATTCTGAAAGACCAATCACTCATATTTTAGAAAATAAAATGGAGAAATGCAATTTTTTTTCGATTCTCAGTTATAGTTCAACGAGCTAAAGCTGTATGAAATTTTTTACCAAACTCTGTGATAGAGCCAATTTACTGTTCCTTGACCTCTATGTTGTGATGTTACACTATTGTTTCAGGTAGGTTGAAGGTTGACGCCTATTAAAACGTTTAAATCCGCTGCATTTGTTTGCACCTGTCCTTAGTCAGAAACCTGATGTACAGTGGTTGTCGTTTGTTCATGTGGTTCATAAGTGTTTCTCGTTTCTCGTTTTTTATATAGATTAGACCGTTGGTTTTCCTGTTTGAATGTTTTTACACTAGTCACTTTTGGTGCCCTTTATAGCTTGCTGTTTGGTGTGAGCCACGGCCCCGTGTTGAAGGCTGTACTTTGACCTACAATGATTTACTTTTACAAATTGTGACTTGGATGGAGAGTTGTCTCATTGGCACTAATACCACATCTTCTTATATCTACTTAAGTTGAAGTCAACCCTTCAAAAATTTTACGGACAGCATCACGAGTTGGTTAACTGTTATAAGAGTTATGGAATATCTGTGTCACAGATGACCACGGATATGTATCAATTGTGGGTACCACACTTTCTTCTATTATCCTCAATTATGACATCACAGAATGAGATTCTAATGAATTTTTGTTTTGATACCATGCGCAGTACGATAGGTGCCACATATGGAACAAATTCTTTTTCTGAATCTTCAATGGCATTACATATATTACATAAATGAGTTTAAGTTATTTTCCAAGAGAAAAGTAATTGTTTGGTTGGTAAAATGTAATTTCCATCTCAACATTTTCAATTTTTTCTCTTGGATATAGTTAAAGTTTAAGTACAGCATTTCTTCTCTTTTCCTTGTTTTGTTATATAAAATAAGCATTTTCTGAAATCCTATTGCCTTCTCATAATATCCATTTAAAAGGAAAATGTTAATGTCTTTTGAGGACATTTTTTTAATTGATATCATTTTCCCTGTTCTATCTTGAAATTTAAATTCGGAGGCAGTAGCAACTTTTGTTTTAATTCATTCTTCTTTTTTTAGCTCTTGTAACCACTGTTTTGGTATTGCTTTCATCTATTTAGAATATTCCGAAAACCAATTAGTATTGCAAGATAGTTTATCTAAAATCATATATTGATTTTTCCTTTATCATCAATTAGGTCATTTACAAATAAAATTTTACTGTTTATCCAATTTCTGAAAATAAGACATTTACCAATTTATTTGATATATTTATTGCCCCATATTAGTTGCTGTATCATATATTTATATGAAAGTCGATCTGATTCTTTTGCAGATTTTGAATTTATCCATGATCTGATAATTTTTAAGTAAAATTCTTGAACAATTTCTTTTAGTTTACTAATCAAATTAGTATTGTTAAAGTTCATTTTAAATATAAGGAATTCTTATCCAAATTTATCTAAATAGAAATTTGGTAAGACTTTCCAATTTGATGTTTAGTCTTCATTGTCAATGAGTTTTTTTACCCAATTAATGGATTCTATATATTTATCTACTTCTATCTTTTGAAGCCAGCCAGCTTGATAATTTTTACTTATTATAACTCTTTTAACTTGTTTTGGTTAATTGTTCCATATTTGGTTAATTGTTCCATATTAAACTAAATATTTAGTTTTTCTAATTTTGCGAGGTATTATCAATTTCGTTTACTGATGCAACATTAGTGATATTCGGTAGGATTAATGATTTAACGCATGTTATCTAACTTAGCTTTAGTAAGTTAATTTTCTTTTATTCTAGTCTTTAAGTTTTGTCCTTCAGATTCTTCGTATTGTGGTTGCAAGTTTAATTTTTACACTAAGTCCAAAATATATTCCCAATACTTTTACTTTTATCGGTTTTTGTTTCCGCTAAATGTTTTCAAACCTATCTTTACATGACTTTTAATTTCCGAGCCATATCTCCTCTCTTTTAAATCTAAAAATGAAGTTTGTGTCTACAAACTCAATGTTGAAGGGTCTTGAAATCCAACCAGTATCTAATATGCAAGCCTTTATATCTGTATTTAAAGTATTTATCCACTTCAGTAAATATTTCTGAGAGTCAAATTTCTTTAAAGAACAATATATTAATTCCCATTCTAACGAGTCAAATGCCTTTGAAAAATCTAGAAAAAAAAGGATTGCTCCATATACCTTGATTTTTTCTGAATAGTCTATTACAAAATCTACTTACCCTTCCTGAGACCATGAGATCACTCCAGTTTTTGGTGCAGTTTGATTTGCGAAGTTTTTATTTTTTCATTGTAGTGTTATGTAGACTGTTGTTTGTCTTTTGGTCGTATTTGCGTTTCTTGCGCGCCATGGCGTTATTAGTTTCTAGTCGAATTCTATGTTTATAATGTCCCTTTAGTATTTTGCGTTTCTCATTTTCTTTTTATATATAACCCTTACAAAAGTCCATGTCACAATTGCACACTGAGCCATCTTTAATTTGCCTGTTGTTTTTTCGTTTAAAGAATAAGGAGCCATCAGTCAAAACCATTATTGTAATAAACTAAATTTAAAGTTTTTCCACTGACATTAGGAATTACATGAAAATAAGTTATAGTCAGTTCTGAAAGAAAAAAAAAAAAAAAAAAAAAATTGGCTGAGTTTCAATTTTATGCTTATTTGATGATAATTCCAATATTGTATGTTAAGTAATTTCATTGGTTAGCCTACAACCCCTTTCATAACGTCACCAGTATTAATCTAGTCACATGGGAAATAGATTGCAGAATTTTTTGCAGATCTCATTTCATTGATATTATAAGTAATCAACTTAAGGATAATTATGTCCCGCTCTAAAGGAGGAGGTATATATACGGTTATACCCCCGTCAGTCTGCGGGTTTGTCTATCTGTCGAACGAAAATTCCATCGTAATTGACTACAAATCACAAAACTGAATTTGTTTTTTTTTGCTTTAGGCGTCAAGTGAGCAAGCTATACTGTATAATGCGTTTTCAAATTCATCGCTCATCAGCTTCCCTATCGCCGAATACTTATATATTTGTACACAGAAAGGTCATGTATGAAATTGCAGTCGAACTACAAATCAGAACTTCTGAAATTTGGTATCAATCTTCGTGTGAGCATGAATGGGCGAGTTAACACATACATGACCTCAATAAAAATAATTTCAATTCCAAGGTCCGGCAAGCATAATTTTTTACATTTATTGAAGTCTCTGTTTAATGTTTTTAAATGTCATTACCACCAATAAGGGAACATTATACATGTAGACGGAACTATGTTTTTTCCCAAAATTTTCGCAAATACTATAATGAACTACATCAGATAACAAAACTAACATGGTTAATTATGTCTATGTAGTTAACAATATCATCAATGCTTTAAATCAGTTTACAGAACCAGCATTATCAACATCAGTGCACAAAACATCCTTTTGGTTAACAAAACCAAATGTTAAATCAGTTAATAGAACCAGAATGCTTAATATCAGTTTGGTATTAGCTACGTTGGATTTTATGGTACACAAGAATCACTCTGAATATTCTAGGGTTTAAATAAGCAACACTGCAGAATTCTATATTTACTTTAATTCACCATTCATGGGTAATTTCTTTTTTTTCAGGTTGCACAGCCAGCACCTTCAACCGTGTTATTGACTACGGCCCAACCAAGACCATCTAACTGGATAATTCCTGCTATCTTTGCATGTCTTTGTTGCTTCTGGCCGACAGGAATATGCGCTATAGTAGCTGCATGTAATGTAAGTATTGCCTGCAAAATGATCATAGATATAGGAAAATGTGGTGTGAGTGCCAATGAGACGACTCTCCATCCAAATAACAATTTATAAAAATAAACCATTATAGGTCAATGTACGGCCTTCAACACGGAGCCTTGGCTCACACCGAACAACAAGCTATAACAGGCCCCAAAATTACTAGTGTAAAACCATTCAAACGGGAAAACCAACGGTCTAGTCTATATAAAAAACGAGAAACGAGAAACACGTATAAATTACATAAACAAACGACAACTACTGTACATCAGATTCCTGATTTAGGACAGGTGCAAACATTTGCCGCGGGATTAAACGTTTTAATATACATATTTTTAGTGTTGATTGCACGGTTAGTATATACAGTTTATATACATAGATATAGGAAGATGTGGTGTGAGTGCCAATGAGACAACTCTCCATCCAAATAACAATTTATAAAAGTAAACCATTATAGTTTATAATTATAATCATAAAGCTACATTCAGGTATTATTCTGTATTAGATATGTAATTGATAAGTTTAGTTGAAACATATGTCATCTTGATTGTTATGGTCATCGGCCTTCGTTCAAAAATCGAGCATGATCAATTATCAACTTTTTTCCTCAAATCCTGCTAGGAAAGAAATTGATTTTTTATTTTTCAACCCCCACATTTTTATATGGGACATGTATGTAAGGATCGAATTGTTATTTTATTTTTGAATCAAACACTGGGATTCGACAAAATTCGAACAAAAAAATGATTATTAAACATTGTTTTCTCTTTTTATTAAAGAGGTGAAATGTTAAAATTTGTATCTGAAGTTAAAGCTGTATTCAACAATTAAAAAGAGCTGATATGTTGGTTAAATACATAAAATTTGTTGAATTTGAAATTGTGTCCATCTTGCAATAGGTACACATTTGATTATTGTACGGTAAATGACAGCGGGTGGGCGATCTCTGGAAAGTCAACACAAGTTTTGTCTTAACGCACCCTTCTAATTTTTTAACAGAGTCTTCACATTTTCTAGAACATAAGTATGTTCATTATTTTTTGTTCATATATGCTACTTTTGCAGATTCTGTTGTTGGTTGACCTTATTCAATTTCTGTATCTTTCTCCTTAAAAACTATTAAATTGAATAAATTCAAAACGAATGTTTGCTTTCGACTGGTTTCGAAAAACAAATTTTGCTGTGGAAACAAATTCTCATTGTTATTGTCTTTAATCTATTATAGTATTATTATGCACCTCACCCAATGCATCTATTTGGAGAATTTTGGCTGATTCTCTAGATGGTTGACCTTTATCAATTTTCGGCACTTTGAGGGTAATCATTTTATATATTCAATTCATCATACAATGTTTCAAACCTGATCTAGACGTTTTAGAATTCAAGATGAACAAGTGCTTTATTTTCAACGTGTAAGATAATTTTCTTATTCGCAAAGGTCTCATATCACAAATGAAAGGGTAATACAATAAGTAATAACTCTAAAAATGTAATGTCCTTTAATATATCGCAATCTAACCAAAATGACGGCCAAGGAAAGAAAACCCAATTAAGATGTAAATACGAAGCACATCCACCAAACACACTACCAGCACTATCAGTAAATAACTCCATATCAACATTTGATTTCCAATCGGAATCGGGAAAATAAAATTTGCCATTAAAACAATCTAAAAATAACGACCACAGCCTTATGTCTTCCTTAATTGACGCAGTGAGCCTTATATGGTGCCGAGGATTTGATATTCCTGACATTGCATCATAAAAACGTCTGTTGAATACCGTACCCGTAGGGATCACTCTCGAACAAAAATTCAAAATGTCCGTAAAAGACTGGAGAACACGTAATGTTGTTCTTTTTTTGCCTAACAAGTTTAAAATTATTGTTTTCAATTTCAGCAATTTCTCTTGGGGAATTTTTACTGACATTTCAATTGTATTAATTTCAAGCCACAAAAAAGTAAGAACATGAGTTGGACCGACGGTATTGTCATGTGCCAAAGGAACTTCTAAGTGATCACATAAACAATCAAATTCACTCATCAGGTTAAGGCAAGTTGAATCAGCCCCCGGGCCTGCAAACAAAAAGCAGTGTATAACACTATCCGATCCCGTTTTATCCTTAAAGATACATTCTAGAAATGTTGAAAATTCTCAAATGTTGCACAAGACAGACTACATCCTTGAGGCAAACAGCGGTCCACGAAGTAAAAGTCCAAAAATTTGAAACCCAATAACTCGAAATCATCCGGGTTTACTGGTAAAAGCCTAAATGCCGAGCTGATATTTTTTTTTCCAATTATTAGGGCGAACTTTCCTTGGCTACCCACCATATCTAGTGCATGGTCAAACGGCGTATAAGTCACAGAACACAAGCCCTTATCAATATAATCATTTACGCTTAAACCGTGTGGAAACGATAAATGCTGTATTAGCCTCCAAGAACCATCCTTTTTAGGACATAAGCCAATCGGAGACAATCTTAGATTAAAAAGAGGTATATTGTTAAAGGGGCCAGGTATTCTACCCAAATTAATTTCTTTCAATATTTTTATTTTGCAACTTCAACTTCATTGCAACAATCAGAAACTAGATTTCTACAATCAGTAATCATCCTAGGTCCAGTATAATTTAGACGAAAACCAAAAATCCCAAACATTATTCTGAAGCGACTATTTTATTACTATAATTTTCTAAAAACTTGCAAAGAACATCAAATTTAATTGGTGTATTAGCGATTGAATGAACCGTGGAAAGCTGATCGCTGGAATCTGACAGCTGCCCTTGGATTAGCACTCGAGCCTCGTTGCGAACTGTTATTTGTTTGTCTAGCAGCGAATCTAGTACCACGCCAAAAATTAGAATTTGTTTGAGCACCAAAAAATCGTGTACAGTTTACCGATGGGTGAATACCTGTACAACGTAAACAACTATGTGAGTAATGACAGTTAGGCCTAGTAGAGGAGCCATTGTTATAATCATAACATTTATACACATCAGTTACATGGTTTTGGTTATTTTGTGTGTTATCATCATACATGAAGAGTAACCAAAGCTCTTAATCAACTGTTCCCCAGTTACAAGACGGCATTCTTATTTTTTTTAAACGGAATTGCTCGTCATTCCTCTTCCAGCCTAAACCGGGAACCCTACTAGCTCCCAGTCGTATGTTACTCATGTATTTCAGAAGCCCTCTTGCCTCACCCAAATGACTTTACAAATAAATATCAATGAAAATCAGAAATGCATCAGTCCACTGATTTATATTATTAATCTTTACTGTTGATGCTTTTGGTCTAGATTGTAGAACACCATCTTTTATTATTAATGTATTTGAATAATCATCAATAGGTACTGGGTTCGACAATAAACAACCCAGATCAATATATTCACCATTTAGGATTTTTTGTCTAATATTGCTCGAAACATTATTACCCAAATCATTGCTGATGCTGGGAATTTCATGTACAAAATTGACATTAGATTCAAAATTTTGAAATGTACCTTGTTCATTGATGTTTTGTGAATACACAGGCATTACGGACTCTTTCATTATTTTGCAAATCCACTGAACTGGTAGACATGGTAGATGGTCCTTGTGCATTAGATGTTGGAATTTGCATCCGGTGCGGCACTGCATCATGTTCTGTTTGGGACGGTGCAGCTGTCCTGTCATTCTCAGTAACACGGGCTGTTCTCCTTCTTTTAACTCCTTTTCCCCTCGCGACAGTTTTCCCCTAGGCATCACTAACCTTCCAATAAATGAACACAGTATAAATAAAAATAATAATAGTTGTCAATCTTAAAATATATGTATAACTAAATATAAAAGTAAACATGAAATGAACAACGCAATATCTATGACGGAAAAGAATTGATAATAAATCAATTAATTAAATGTCAATTTAAAGCATTTACCAAATATTTCTTAACGGAAGCCTAGTTAAATATATTTCACTGAAATAATTCACAACATCAAATAACAATTAGGTGTACCATGGATAATTTTATTGTCTACCGATATTAGATGACTCTCAGCGCGCATCGAATATTTAGTATAAATTACATACCTGATAATAGGAAACTACCAGAATAATCTGCATAACAAAATGTAATTAGCATAGATAGCATCAACATTAGATGCTTCAATAAAAGAAAAAGCAATAATGTGAATGACACTAAAAATTGAATTATAAAATAAACATCATAATTCGTTATATAGGCATTTAATCAACATAAACAAATAAAATCGAATGAATGAATTAAAATTAAATATCAAGTAATCATGTGTATAATAAATTAAGTCAATAATCTGACCTTAAATCAATACAAGTCCTTGAAGATAGCGTTTGCAAAAATTTGTGATGAGGAGTGCAAGAGGAGTTAATTTATATGTAGTGTAATAAATTTTGACATGCGCGTCTGCTTTGACCCGCTAATGAACTATTTATTGCTGGTCTTCCTCTGATAACGCGATGTAATGGTCGAGCCCTTTAAATCGAATTATGCACCTCACCCAATGTATCTATTTGGAGAATTTTGGCTGATTCTCTAGATGGTTGACCTTTATCAATTTTCGGCATTTTGAGGGTAATCATTTTATATATTCAATTCATCATACAATGTTTCCAACTTAAAGGCTTAAAAGGTATGATTCCTGTAGGAATTTCTTCAAACAGTTTTCAAGTTAAAGCAAGAGAATGGAAATGGGAATTTCAAAGAGACAACAACCCGACCACAGCATTGCTTTTTACTTTTGTTTAAACATTGAAGATGTTCATCCAACTTTATATACATATTTCTCCATTTCGACAGATTGTCATGTGTCCGGGATACTCATTTTTTCAAGGATTTTATGTTTTAGCTTTATCCTCCTGAGGAATGTAGGTAGTTTTTGCTTGGTTCTGCTTCTTTGCAGAAATGTGTAAATATCACCCTTCTTTTGATAGTGTCCAAATCGATTCTATTTTCAGTATTAAATTATCAATAACTGTTAGCATTACCAATGACATTGCCCTTCAAATTACAACCTTTTTCCTTTAAAAAGCTGAAAGTAATTAAATTTGCAGTGATACGACTCAAATTTGATTTCGTGCGATATAAAAAAGTTATCCAATGAAGTATAGAGGCTCTTGCCAAAATAAAGAGCGCTTTATAGACCAGTATAGAACAGTTGTAACACTTTTCAACGATTTGTTTTACTATATTCAAATGAATTAGATTTTTAACGTCTTGATACCTTCCGAATTCTGAACGAGCTAGAGCAGAATCAATGTCTGACACATATACCTTAAAACCTTTTCAGTGTACTTTAGTGGACCATTTGCTCAGGTCCTTCCCCTATATAGTTCATATGTTTCGTCTTATACCCCCAGCTACGAATAAGCGAGGGTGTTCAATTTTGTAGCTCGGCAGTAAATCATTCAGTCCATCAAACAATTGGATTGAAATCTTACTCAATGCCGAGATCGAAATAATGATTAACAGATGATGATCACATGCACATTGTGCATATGTTTGTACTATATTTTGTCTTCAGGTATATTTATTGTTTTGGAAATAGAATGACAAGTTTATAGCTAGTCCTAGACTTATTGTATAATGATTTGATGCACCATTTTTGCCAGCCTAAGGGTTGTGACGTTCATTCGATAAACCCTCTGTACTATCCTCGTTTTCTTAGAAAACGGAAATTCCGTCAAGTTTTCAGTCTTTGTGAGAAGATGACTGCAGTAAAAGATGTATCGGTCATAATGTTCTTTTCATTAACGGTATTGCAATGTAAGATGCATAATCATGGTATCATTAATGTAGTTTAACCAGAGTAAAACGACGGGTGTCACCATGGAGGAACTACTGTACGTTCAGAAGTACCTGACTTTAACATTCGCTGATTACACTACTAGTACCCATACTCAATTGACAGATCAACTAATTATTCTCATTAAACAGAACTTTTCTACAAGAATGGGAATCGTAGACGTACATTTCTTGTATTGTTGAGGAAAATCTGATTTTGTGAAGAACAACAATGATTCTAACAACAAATAAACCAAAGATGACACCATCCACAACCTATGTGTTGAGTTTGGTGGATTGATATTTCAACAGACGGTATTACACTTGGTACTAATTGTAAGCCCATACGGACCGACTTGTTGTACCAATACGAAGCAGAATTCAAAAAAGAGTTTCTCAAGAATAAAAAAAAGAAGAAAATTTGCAAATTTCACCTTCAGATATTTCCAATACGTCCTGTCACTCAATAACCTGCAATCCAGTGATTGCTTGCATCTCATATATATCAGTGAATTTGAGATTAAGGATAATACCTAAAACTTTCTAACTGTCATCTTCCCATTTATGATAATATACCCTCTGTCCATCGTTTGGCGTTTTAATATTTCAATTGATACGTTACTTTAAAAGTTGTCTAAGTTGTGCTTTGTGCACTGTTGTTTGTCTGTTGGTCTTTTTCTTTTTTAGCCATGGCGTTGTTAGTTTATTTTTGACTTATGAGTTTGAATGTCCCTTTGGTATCTTTCGCCTCTCTTTTACACCCGTGCATGTTCACAATAAACATACTTCATTAACAGGGGCGTGCTCCGTTCACAAATACTCCTCCCACATAATGAAGAACGATTGAAATTGACACCATCACGAATTGGTTAACTGATGTCATTCGTCTGTGTCTCAACTCACTAGGGACATGTTTTCGCGTTTATACATATTTTGACCACGCGCATCACTGAAGAGACAAGAGAACAATTGGAACCGTTAATGTTATTTCAGATATATGAATATTCGTCTGATTTTAAAATTAACCGATTTTGTGTCTTATTTTGGAATTTGTACTTAGCGTAAATTGGCAAGGCGGATGATGTTTGCACATCAGGAGACGCTTACCCTGTCAACGGATCCTGTCTCGCTTCTTTTGGAGTTCATGCAATTCCTTCAGTTTCTTTGCTTGTTACCATGATATTTATCTTCTTTATGGATTTTATTTTATATATTGAGCATTTGTAAACTACTATATAAATTTATATATATAAACAAGTTAAACAAGTCTAAATTGAAAACAACGTTCAATCCTATGATTGCAATGGATAAAAACCGCAAATTTTATACGTGTGCATGCAAAACAAATTTCTTGGTAGAGGGGTTTAAATACAGCACAAACAACATTTTCCAAAAGACCAAAAAAGTGAAAAAGTATATTTAACAAAACGCATTTGACTAGCAGGTCGAACAACGAATGTTCTTAAACCCTGCTGACTGCCATTGGCGATTGCCAAATAAACGGAGCACAAAGATGTAACAAAATGGATCTTAACTATTAATTTAATACCAAACAGAAAACAAGAAACTTGCGGAAAAGATGGTATATCGCAAACAAAAGGGGCAAAAATTAGTACACCATATCCGGATTTCGACAATTTAGGATAGACTCTTGAATTTGAAGAGTCGAAATAGGATGAACGGATCATATAAACCCGAAGGCAAATATAATACAAGCCCAAACGAAAAAAATATAAACATGTCTAAATAGAAAACAACGTTCAAACCTATGATTGCGTTGATTAAAAACCGCAATTTTTTATACGTGTGCATGCAAAACAAATTTCTTGGAAGAGGGGTCTAAATACAGCACAAACAACATTTTCCAAAAGACCAAAAAAGTGAAAAAGTATATTTAACAAAACGCATTTGACTAGCAGGTAGAACAACGGATGTTCTACAACCCTGCTGACTGCCATTGACGATTGCCAAATAAACGGAGCACAAAGATGTAACAAAATGGATCTTAACTATTAATTTAATACCAAACAGAAAACAAGAAACTTGCGGAAAAGATGGTATACCGCAAACAAAAGGTGCAAAAATTAGTACACCATATCCGGATTTCGACAATTAATGTCTCTTCAGTGATGTTAGGAGTTGAAACGGTATTTGGAAGGCTATATAATATACCTCAATTTAGGATAGACTCTTGAATTTTGAAGAGTCGAAATAGAATGAACAGATCATATAAACCCGAAGGCAAATATAATACAAGCCAAAACGAAAAAATATAAACAAGTCTAAATCGAGAACAACGTTCAAACCTATGATTGCGTTGATTAAAAACCGCAGTTTTTATACGTGTGCATGCAAAACAAATTTTTTGGTAGAGGGGTCTAAATACAGCACAATCAACATTTTCCAAAAGACCAAAAAAGTGAAAAATAATATTCTAACAAAACGCATTTGACTAGCAGGTCGAACAACGAATGTTCTTAAACCCTGCTGACTGCCATTGGCGATTGCCAAATAAACGGAGCACAAAGATGTAACAAAATGGATCTTAACTATTAATTTAATACCAAACAGAAAACAAGAAACTTGCGGAAAAGATGGTATACCGCAAACAAAAGGCGCAGAAATTAGTACACCATATCCGGATTTCGACAATTAATGTCTCTTCAGTGATGTTAGGAATCGAAACGGTATTTGGAAGGCCATATAATTTACCTCAATTTAGGATAGACTCTTGAATTTCGACAATTAATGTATCTTCAGTGATGTTAGGAATCGAAACGGTATTTGGAAGGCCATATAATTTACCGCAATTTAGGATAGACTCTTGAATTTTGAAGAGTCGAAATAGGATGAACGGATCATATAAACCCGAAGGCAAATATAATACAAGCCCAAACGAAAAAATATAAACAAGTCTAAATTGAAAACAACGTTCAAACGTATGATTGCATCTTATGGTTATTAACTTCTATAAAATTTTGGTCTCTAGTGGAGAGTTTTCTCATCGACAACCATACCACAATTTGTTATTTTTATATACACTTTTTCTCAAATTTGATTGAGTTCTGTGTACCATTTTGTTGATGTTGTTTGTCGTTTGGGCTTTTTTATTTATTTTTTTTTTTATTTTGTCATTTTATAAAAAAAAAGCTTGTTCACGATTGACACAGCTTGATTTCATGTTTTATCGGGTTGTATGTAAGACTTCGCGAATACAATTAAGAATCCAAAGACTTTGACCATTGTAACCCTATCCTAACAAAAGTAAATAGGAATAAATCATGTAATTCCAGTCTTCAATTAAACAGAGTGATGATAAATCACCATATTATAAGACGGGTTGGACGAAATCCAAAACCGGCTTATAGCATGGTGATGTCGGGCGGATGGTTGGGAGGGTGGGCAATCGGAAGGGCAGGCGGTTGTAGATAACTAGTTTTTGTAATCAGTTCCATCTACAGTTTTCAATCCAGATCCCTGAAACTTCACTGTAAGGATGCGCATATGTTGTGCATCTGCTATTATGAAGGTGTTTGAGGATTTTTTCTCATTTTATGTCGACTAAGAAGTTAATTTTAGTCATTTTTCAGTAAAACTATGAAAGAGGGTACACATTTTCTGTGATCAACTCCTCCTTATGTTCTAAATCCAGTTCCCTGAAACTTCAAAGGAAGATTGCACAAATGCTGAAGTTGTGCACCTGATATTATGAAGGTATTTGACGATTTTATTCCTCATTTTGCAAAAAGTGGGAGCTTAGTAATTTGTAAGCAAAATTTATGAAAGAGGGTATACGTTTTGTGTAATCAACTCTTCCTACATTTTTGAATACAGTTCTTTGAGATTCAACTTATAGCTGTATTTGGCAAAACCTTTCCGAATTTTGGGTCCTTAATGCTCTTCAACTTCGTACTTCATATGGACTTTTAACATTTATTGATTCGAGCGTCACTGATGAGTCCTTTGAAGACGAAACGCGCGTCTGACGTACAGAATTTAATACTGGTATCTATGATCAGTTGTTCATCCCTTTTTTTGGAATTGTTCATATTGTTTTGGGGGATTTTTTTCAAATATTCAAATGTTTAATATAAGCCACAATCTCTATAACCTTGTCATATGAGTCTTTGTTCTACTTTTACAAAATGATTTGAACGCCTGAACACATGTTTCCAAGATCAAATACATAGTGTCTTATGTTACATCGTCCTCAAAAAGCAGTATATGATGTGTCGTGATCAGGAATGTCAAATTTATTATAGTCTGGCTCAAGGGGTCCTGTCCGGCTAAAAACAATGCAACTTTTTGACCCCTATGTTTTAAATGATTTGACCAACAAATTACATTCGATAACTGTCTATCCATTCAATTAAGCTTTATTTATTTACTAACCGGTCCATTGATCATCCACTTTCTGATCCTTACGGAGGTTTAACATTGTTATGCCGGCCATTTTCCGTCTCCTGGTAACAATAGGGAGTCGTTTTTGTTTTTTTCACTTCGACTATTTCCGATATTTCCGTGACATTCCGTCAACCAATCAGCGAAACTGTTAACTCCCATCTTCTTTGCGCGGTTTCTGTAGCAGACACGCCCATCACAAATCAGAAACAATATGCATGTTCACATAAAGTTGTCATTCTCTCTCTCGTGATGTTTGTGTAGACAAACAAATCGCTAAATTAATGTAAATCGTCAGACATTAAACTCCTCTTATGTAACTTTTAGCATTTAAATATAGTTGCATGAAAACAATAAGTATATTTAAATTTATTCTCATCACTTTTGCGGATGACCTTAATAATGTTTACCTATCAAATGAATTTTTAAAAATTATATATTGTATAAATCGGTCTATATATAGACATTTTAACCCTCTCAGTCCCAAATAATTATCAAAACCCTATTTTTCGTGGTAAAATGCATATTTTCCGCATATTCTGAATACACATTCCTGACCTAATATGCCTTTAGTGATGTCTTTACTTTGTAAACATTAAGTTTACATAGTTGACATTATAAAAGCATTGTTATTTTATTTTCAAACTGTACCGGTAAAGCATATGACGTCATTAAAAAGAGTGTTAGTTGTGACGTTTATGTGTAAGACGTCGAAATAAAGTAACTTACAGGTACTTGAAAATACCCTTTATAGTGTTGTACAGTCAAAGGCTTGCAAAACGTATTGTTTATCGATTTAAATAGTTTATAAAGTGTTATTGATTGCTAAAGTTCTGATGCCATCCTATCAGAGTTTCATTTTTTGAAAAGAAGGTTTCGTTTTGGAAACAATATACACATGATACATGTACTAAAAATATTTACACTTGTGTTGTAAAACTCGAAGTCAGATAGTGTCGAAGTCTTGAATACTACCTTATAAAAGTGCCGAAGTCAACAATATCTCTTGGAACATCGTATCAAAATCATTACATACGCAACTGAACAATATGCCGTGAATTAATAAATCGGCCGCACAATAATTCATTTCTATATATGATTATTTTATCATTTTTGTGGTGTATTATATAATGTGTTCACGTTTCATGTATGCCATCAATCCCATTGAGGTATTCATTTTTTTCAATAAAATCAATCATTTTAATTTGCTATTACTTGAGATTTGTCAGTTGACAGCGTGGAGAACATTTTCAGGCCGCAGGTCGGAAAAAAATAAACCGACCAATAAAAATAATGAAAACTAATACAAAAAGAAAGAAATTAGCCAAATAGCAGATGGGGACGAGAATCTCGGATTTTCTTGTTACAGCCTCAACGTGGAATAACATTTTGCCAACTTAAAACGAGTTCTTTTCAGTTATTATGAAATAGACACTGTAATTTAGACAAAGTTGGGATGTAAAAGATATAAGAAGATGTGGTATGAGTGCCAATGACTGAGACAACTCTCCATCCAAGTCATAATTTATAAAAGTAAACCATTATAGATCAAAGTACGGTCTTCAACACGGAGACTTGGCTCACACCGAGCAGCAAGCTATAAAGGTCCCCAAAATTGACTAGTGTAAAACCATTCAAACGGGAAAACCAACGGTCTAATCTATATATGATGCATGTTTTCCAATTACTTTTAACATTTACTTAAAAACGAGCACATGTACCCCCCTTTTTTTTTAAATCGACAATTGGCTTAAAGATTATTTGTCCTAACTTTTAATGAAGAAAATCACCGACGGGTTTTTTTAAACCAGATAAATATGCATTTTTAGGTCTTTTTTTTAAATGAATTCCTTTATTAAAAATTTGTAGAAATTCATGATAGTTTAAGAAAGTTATTAAGATTTTAAAACTTTAACCACAGAGTGAATGTAATGTTAACTGACAGAAAAACTAAGTTATTTATTAGTAAAATACGGCTAAAAAGACATTTTTTTACAAAATTTACTTCTGGATACTATGTAATGATCATAAACAAGCTTCTGTCCAAGCTTGGTAGAAATCCATGATAGTTTAAGAAAGTTATTAAAATTTTAAAAACTTTAACCACCGAGTGAATATTTGTGGACGCCACAGCCGCCGACGACGGAATGTAGGATCGCTAGGACAAAAGCCGAAGGCTCGACAAAAATGAATTATTAAAAAAGAATTGTTACACAAATGCAAAGTCTAATGTTGTAACGAAGATATTCCAAATCTCTTCACCGAAATTCGCATATGTTTATCTTTCCAACAAGAAAAGTAATGAGGGGTGTCACGGGGTATGACTATATACGTCTTGAAGAGGAGAAACAGGCGCTTCTTTTGCGCAAGGTATCAAAGGGCGCTATGTTCAAAAATCTGAAACTAGAGCACAAAATTTGAAAAAAAATGGTAAAAACAGGGGGGTCGGCCTATTCCAGGGCTTCTAGAGAAAATAATGAGGGTGTCACGGGTATGACTATATAGGTCTTGAAGAGGAGAAACAGGCGCTTCTTTTGCGCAAGGTATCGGAGGGCGCTATGTTAAAAAATCGGTGTGGCGGATTTGCAATTATGAACGTAATGAAAAGTGCAAGTTAATCCGAGAAAGTGATAAATGTTGTTTTTTAGATAAAATAAAATAAAGAATTGTTATGATAATATGATAATCTTCTGGGGAGGGGCACTTCATATATACAAGGTGATAGAACGTGCCGCTGGAATAGGTCACATTTTCAAGTTTGGAAATATTTGAATCGGTCGGGAAAACTATCAGAAATATATGATAAGGTCAATAAAGTTCCGATAATTTCTTCTTTCGTCATCTTTCTTGGTGTTCCCAGTTGTGTTTTTTTTCAACCAATTTTCTCTTATTCTAAACTTTAGTACCTGTTTTACACTGTTACAGTACACACCACATGAAACGCAAAAATATGGGAAAAGGTAACATTTTACCTACGGAATGTATGAAAAGGTATACGTTTTTAAACATCTAAATCAAATGAAAAGGGTAGGGTAACAAATTCCCAATGGCACACTTGTTTATTTACAAAATTCCTTTACATACATCTGATGTTTATTTCTATTTTAATTGCCACAACACGTAGTTTATAGCTGGTTGCAAGTCAGTCAGCGTTTTACATAGGAGTTATTTCCTTTGATTACTATGCGTAACGTCGCGTGAACTTTGATGACGTAAATATATTCTCCCAAACAAAACATCCGGAAAACATAGGCGACCATTGCAATGTTAATTTCCATAGAGAATTTAAAATGCTACGTACACGCATTTAGACAGTTTCTGGATGACACGAGGTACGTGAAACGTGTTGTAATTTTATTTTCTTTAAGAAAATCGCTATTTGAAACAAATAAAAAATAATCGCAATTTTTGATGGACAGCAAAGCTTGAGCCAGACTATAGAATAATCAGCTTTTTGCAAACATTGAGAACAAGTTACCGACAATTAATTTTAGAAGCCTTTGAAAATAGTAGTACAGAACACCATTCTTCACAGAAATATTATTATAAATAACATTTTGTTTGTTTACGCGTTTAATTTCGTTTGAATGTACATTTTTAGTTTTGTAAAACGGTATCTTGTCACGCTTTTTATCAAAGTTATTTAACAAAATTTGGTAAATAAGCTAGTTGTTAGCCACATTGATTGTATCACGATTGGAACAATTATATAAAGCTCGTTCACGATAGACTTAGTTATTTCAATACTAAAGGTGATAAAGTATTTCAAACGGATCGTTTAAGAATATTAATCGAGAAGACATATATATGAAATCCCATATGATTTCATGTTTTTTATGGGGTTTTATGGAAGACTTTAAAACGTATGAAATTACGAACAAGATCCATTGACATTGAACCCTTGTAGCCCTAATTCTAGTAGAATTAAAGACGAATAAATCATGTAAATCCAGTCTTTGATTATTCAATTTAAAAGGAAAAATTATCATATAATGAAAACAAGATTGGAACGCTTTAACGAATATTTGAGAAAACAAAATCAAAATGTTGTTGTTAATCTTTCACGGTCATTTTCGCGATCCTCAAAAAGCGGTGTATGATATTTCACAATCTAGAATGTCAAATATAATTGGAGATACGTATGTCTATTGCCTATTAAAGATAAACAGCATTAGGTCATGTAAGTCCGGTATGTTGAAACTTTTTCTCATTTATTCATTAAAATTGATTTAATACTGATCATATATATGTCTTCTCGATTAATATTCTTAAACGATCCGTTTGAAATACTTTATCACCTTTACATATTCTTTCACGTTTAGTGGTCTGAGAAGGTCTTGACCTTGTGACAGATGACATTTAAAATCACATTAAAACGGTACCAGTTTAACTACACAATATACGATTCGACTATGAGTTAGTGATACTCTAGGGTAGAATATCTGATGATAAATTTAATAAAAACGTTCTAAAACTTGATATAATCAAAAATGACCAAAAGTAATGCCAAGATGAAACAATAAATGAAGGAGAAAAAATCCTTAATTTCAAATGAAGGGTTTTACGACAGCAAATTTCAAAAGAATAGTATTGAAAATTGCTGTTCTTTATCATTTAGTGAGTTAAACTCGAACACCAAATTTGGTAATTTCCCGCTTAAAGCACAAAGTGTTAGAAGTTGAACAGATATATTTTTCATATTTATTTGTAGAAGTTATAGAAAATGTATTATGTAAGATGTTTCATTTTGTTTTATTTTTCTTCAGTCAAACAGTGCGGCTGATAGTGGAAACATGCAGAGTGCTGAGCAGTCAGCTAGGACAGCCAGGAACTTAACATTACTTACTGTTGTCCTTGGTGTAATCTGTGTCGTCATTATAACAGTGATTAAGAGTGATCAATACTATAAATAAGAAGTAAAGCAACAGTACTTGAATCCAAGTCTATGTTACTTTACACACATCGATGCATGTGATATTGCTTTTTTGTCACATTTAATCTCGTACAATGTTATCACACCTTTTTATACATTTATATGTATGAGGTTTCTATTGACAAGTTTACATGACACTATATTGTATCATATTGTTGCACAATACATTATTTACATCTAAATTGATGCAATTGTTATAGCTGAATAAAATTTTATGAATTTTTTATATTTTGGTATATTTGTTATTAGGGTCTTCTATAAATTAAAATATTATCTGGTATTCAAACAACATAAAGTATGTCGAACCTGAAATGAAATCATTCAGCCTGTTCGAATGAATAGTCAGTTTGTCAAAACCAAAATGTGTGCAAGCTATTGAGAACATAAATTTGGCAAGATAAAAACGGTACCCAACCTTCTGTAATCGTTTTCTTTCTTTCAAAGTCATACGGTTTCCAAAAGCAAGTGAAAATACATATTAATGTCTAGCTGGAATTTGTTTTGAAAGTTGTAGTGTTTGCCCGTTCTTTCAATCGTCTCGGCTATAAATGATAGTCTGGTGGTCTTCATTTCTGTATTCTTTAAATTGTTTGGCCATTTTCTGTAGTCTTTATTTTTATTTTCTATTCTTTTATTTGAATATTCTACTCTATTCTTTAAAATTGAGGCAATTTTTCTCTAATTTTTAGTATTTGAGGACATACCCTCTCTGATCTCTATTCCTATTGCCCATTCTGTAAATCCATCCAGGCCCTCATAAATAATACTTTAAATAAATATAAAAAAAAAAAAACAGTCGAGTCAGTTTTTCTCTTTCAATCGATATTGAAATGATTTTACCAGTACAAAGAAATGCTTTGCATGCATCATCCACCATGCGAATTCAGACTCATTTTGAATAACCCATTCAATATATTGAAAATGACAAACATTATGCTCCTTGTGTTCTTTTGATTAAAATTGGATAAAAATAATGCGTTTTAAGATCAATATTGCATGCTATAGCTCCACACATTTTTTTTTTGGCAAACAGTCTTATTTAAATCATATTGACATAATCGATGTTGAATAAATTAAATTCCGTGGTTAAATAAATGTAATACTACTAAGTATTATAAAAGTCAGGACAAAGTAATATAACAAAAATACCAATCTCCAAGGAAAAATCAAAACTGAAAGTCCCTTATCAAAATCAAAAGTTCAAACACATCAAACGAATGGAGAACAACTGTCGTAGTCCTGATTGGTACAGGAATTTTCTTATACAGAAAATGGTGGATGAAACCTGGGTTTATAGCTAGCTAAAACTCTCACTTGTATGACAGTTGCATAATATTCCACAATATTGACAACAATGTGTGAACAAAACAAATATACATAATAGGTAAAAATGTCAAAAATAGGGGTACAGCAGTAAACATTTTGTTATAATCTTAATCACTATAAAAACAAATATGTAAACAAAGAAAAACAAAATGGCATATAGACAAAGCACATAAGCAAAAATGAAAGACAAGAATACAAAAAATGAACAGAAAGGGACAGTTATTTTTCATTTGAATTTGTCAGGTGTGGTGGACTTCCCCCTTTTTGAATATACCTTGAAGTTTGGTATTTTTATCAATACATTTTTATATCACTTTGGACCAAATTACCATATCAGTCAGTTGAAAATTTGAAGGAAATCCTGATGCATTGTGCGAGTGAACTGCTATATCATGTACAAATATTGTATGCAACCTTGGTTCTGGTTATAACTCTTTTACCTGTGCATTTCGTGCAATACTTTTCCCATCATTTGGCGTCTGTCGTCGTCGTCGTCATCCGTCATCCGTTAACTTTTAGAAAAACTCTTCTCTGAAACTACTGGTCCAAATTTTTCTACAATCATCTAGGTATCTAGTTAAAAATGTGTCCGATGACCTTGCCTGCCAACAAACATGGCCGACATAGCTAAAAATAAAAACATTTGGGTAAAATGCAAGTGTTGTCCATTATCTTGAAAACTGCTATAAAAAGAGAAAATCAGAAATCAGAATTGTTCAAAATGTTGAGATTTACATACTGTCCATTTACATTAAAACTTTCAGACGACTTCTAATAGGAGATATTGCCCTTAAATGACTAATTTTACCAATTTTTGTTTTAAGTTTTGTCTATTATCATTCAAACTATAATAGATAGATATAAACTTCAAATAACAGACAATATCAGCAAGACGAGATAGATAAATCAGTCAAATTACAAAAATCGTCAGACGACTCTTTATTTGAGTATTGCTCTCTAATGACGATTTTTATCCCTTTTTATGCGTTTTTGCCTTATTTCTAAAACAAATATCATAGATAGATAGAAGCATCAAATAGCAAAAATGATCAACAAGTCAATATCTGCAAATATGTCCAAGGCCGAAATTGTCAGTCGATTTCTTATTGGAGTTATTACTTTTAAATGACGATTTTTAACAATTGTTTTTGTGCTTTCGGTTATTATCGTGAAAACTAGAATATATACCTAGACACTTTGATACCAAACATTATCAACAAGACAAGATCTACAAACTAGTCAAACATTGCCGAAATGGTCAGTCGACTCCTAATTGGATTTCATGTTCTAAAATGACGATTTTTACCATATTTTTACGCGTTTGCCTATTACATGTATTATCTTGTAAACGATAAAAGATGAATAGACACTGTAAATAACTAAAAATGATTAGCAAGACATGATCTATAAATAAGTAAAATTTTGCAAAAAAACGTTAGTAGACACTTTATAGGAATGATAACCCTTAAATAACGATGTTTTATGCATTTGGGGTTTTGGGCAAACACTAAAGAAGATAGTTAAAACTGTAAACATGAAATATGATCAGCAAATACTAGATAAACAGAAAAGAGATTTTTGTTATAAATTCTATTCTAGTTCACAATGTTGGAGAATGCTCATTGTTGAAGATGTACATACACCTAGCCTTTTAGAGCTTATAGTCATCTATTTTTTTTCATGAAAACAGCCAAAAATTATGCAGCAGAGCATAATCTAATCTAAGATACGGAACATTTAGATAAACAATCCATTTTATTAGAATTATATCACAAATGAAGTCGGCAAATACTTTGTTGTATAAAAATACAAAGAAAAAAGAATTAAGCGAGACATCAATGAAATGAGATTGGCAAAGTAAATTTTATTTTTGGACAAAACATCTCATCAAACTTAAGCTTTTTTTGTTTTATGCACAATCTGATATATTTTAAATCCGGGGTTTACTAGCGTTGCGAAGTTTATATAAATGCATTAAAAAGTAAACTTATTCGTAATAACTCGAAATTGTCAAATATAAGCACTTGACCTATAATGGTTTACTTTTATAAATTGTTATTTGGATGGAGAGTTGTCTCATTGGCACTCACACCACATCTTCCTATATCTACTTATGATAAAAAGGAACATGTAGAGAGAAAATCCCCACTTAAGAAAACAATATAACAAAAGATGGAAAAATAATGATGCTATAGATGGAATGATTGATTGATTGTTGGTATTGAACGCTACTGAAGCTGTAGGTACACTTGGGTAGATCATGGCGGCTGATTTGTTTGTGTGGAGGAAGCCAGAGGGCTCAAAAGAAAGTCAACGATCGTCGACTAAAAACTGACAATATTAGTCAATTGAGATCGAAATCGAACGAACAACCCTGGGAGGGGGGAGTCGAACTCACAACCTCAGTGCTCACCATGTTAATGAACCAAGGTAAATAAGAAAGTTTTGAAATTCTAAGAAATCTTGAGACAGGAAACTTTAAAGCCATTGGAGATGGCCACACTAAGTGATGCAAAGGGTTATTTTAGAGATGTAATACTGTACACAAGGGTGACTCAGTAGTACACATATTCTGTAAAATTGCGTAATTGTAATAAAATTGACACTTTTTTTGTAATGAAATTTTACTCTAATTTAATTAACCGAATCCCTGTACAGAAGGCCCTTAATACAATAGCTATGGCGTGTATAAATTCTGAAATCTCATTGAAACAGACCGAATTAATCATCATATATTTATAATCAGCCAGGAAATGTCATTAAAAGATATTTCTTGAGCCTATACGTGTTTGTTGTATCACTGTTAAGTCTTAAATATAAAGGAGAGTTGTGAAAGCTTTTTAAACACACAAATAATGGGAATACTCATACTCAATACAATTATTCATGGCTTTCATTGACTTTGTTGTCCGTTTGTATGGACAAAGTCGTACCCAAAAATATATTCGACCCAACCCAACATCTTTGTATAAGGCAGTTTGTGGCAAATAATGTTTCTAGTACTACTTGTTGTTCATATCTTAATATAAATGACATAGTTTCTTATTTCGCTAATATGCAGGAAGTTAATAGTAAGTAAGCAAGAGCTTAAGAGAAGATTTTAACATATATATAGATTGCCTAACAATGTAATTTTAACTCACTATTTTGTATGTAAATATAAGAATGTTTAAAATATTTACAAAATGATGAAAATAGACGCAATATTTCGCTAGAGTAACTAGCTTTATCAAGCGTGCATCTATCCAGGTGAAATCGGATGTAGATGATAAGAAACTTTTGCAGCTCAATGTATATGTTGCACTTGAATTTAGCTGCCTTGAAAATAATACATAATTAGGATGAAGTTCAAGATTTTATAAAATTGGTAGTTGAAGTTAGCAACGTCCATTGGCCAATATTACAGGATAAAAGGACGATGCTGTGTACTTAATTATTCTTTATCTTTCCTGTGTCTTTTTCATCTATTTCGTTAAGACCATCAGGTTCTAAAGTGTGGAGTTGGTGGATCCAAAATTTTCTCTTCTCCTTCTCGCCGTGGTGTCCCACTCGGTGTTGACTTCTATGATTTGGAAAGTAACATTATCAAAAGAATGTTTCGTTGAACAAAGATGTCTTGTGAGAGGACATTTTTTGTTGGTTTTGTACCATGAACGATGGTTATTGAGCCGAATATTAAATTTGTCCATTGTTTCTCCCACATACTGAATGCCACAAGTGTCACAAGTGTCACATGTTAATATATAAATTGAGTTCTCCGTTTTACAGTTGGAATTTGAGTAGATGGTATAATTTTGTTTAGTAACGGAGCTGATGAAAGAACTGCTTGTATTGGCAGCTTTACAACACAAGCAGTTCCTTCGACCACATTGTTTGTAGCAACCGGGAGATGGAGTAGGCTGCTTTGCTAATACAGATGTCACTAATTTGTCACGGATATTTTATTTCTTCTGAAGGCCACGACTGGTGGTGAGGAAAATACTTTTTTAAGATTTGAATCATTTTCTATAATTTTCCAATGCTTCTGAACAATGGAAGACACATTTTTAAAATCAGGATGGTAAGTGAGTACAAGGGGTGTTCTGTTAGCTGCTTTATTCTTATCTTTGTACTCTAGAAGTTCTTGGCGACTAGTTTTGTTTGCTCTTTCGAAAGCGCTATCAATGATGTTGTTATTGTGTTCTCGAACAACTAGATGTTTACGTAGTTGTCCAAGTCTAGCATTTTGCGTATTTTCAGTAGAGCATATTCTCTTGATTCGCAATGCCTGGCTGAATGGGATGCCACGGGAGCAGTGTTTAGGATGGCAACTTTTAGGAGAAAGGAATTGATGTTTGTCCGTTTGTTTGGTATGAAGGTCCGTTATAATGGTTCCATTCTTGATGTAACTCGTAGTGTCGAGGAAGTTTATTTTCTTCATAGATGATTCATATGTAAATTTTATTGAATGGTGGAAAGAGTTACAGTGTCCTAGAAATTCATTAAGATGTTCTTGTGAATCTGTCCATTTGAAATCAATATCGTCAATGAATCGGAACCATGATAAGGGCTGGTATGGAGCACTATCCAAGAGGCGTTTTTCAAGTTGGCCCATAAATATGTTGGCATATGACGGGGCCATTTTTGTGCCCATACTAGTACCGTCTATCTGGAGATAATGTTTTTCATTGAAAGAGAAGTTGTTGTTCTCTAGCACTAGTTTCAAAAGTGTAACAAGGCAATCAGTTGGAGGATTTTTTTCACTACTAGTGTTCCATACCTCTTCACACGCTGCTTTTCCTTCGTCTTGTGGAATGTTGGTATATTAAGAAGACACGTCCATGGATGCAAGTATAGTATTGCTTGGTAGAGGATTGAGGCTTTCCATTTTCTTTAGATAATTAGTCGTATCTTGAATGTTAGAAGGTAGTTCTTTCACATGAGGTCTTAGATGATGGTCTACAAATTCTGATATCTTTTCAGTTGGATGACTATTTGCTGAAACAATTGGTCGACCTGGATTGCCCGTTTTATGTATTTAAGGCAACATATAGAATCTTCCGGCCTTTGCTTCGTTCTCAAGAGGTCGGAGATAATCAAAGGTGTCATTGTCTATATGCTTTTGTCGAACATCTCTTGAAGGATGGTGTTGATCCTTCGAATAGTAATTAGTGTTGGATCTGTGGTTAATTGTTTATAAAAATGGAGTTTGAAAGTTGGCGATTTCCTCTGCTATGTAATCTGTTTTATTCATGACAACCACAGCGCCCCTTTGTCGGCAGGTTTTATTACGATATCCTCTTGATCTTTTAACGCTTTCAAAGCAATGCTTTCTGACTTGGATAAATTATAATTTCTTGTATTTGTTATACAGGACTTTATATCAGACCTCACGTAGTTAATGAATGACTCCAAGTTATCATTTTTACTCTTAGGTGGTTTCCATGAACTTTTTCTTAAATTTTGGGATGGGCGTGACTTCTTCATTCGTGTCAGTATCTGAATCTGTTAATCCAGCTTCTTCAAGGTTTTTCTTGCCCCTATTGTAGAAAAAATCTTTCAAGTGTAAACGTCTAGCGAATTGGTCTAAGTCCTCGTCTAGCTGAAAGTTATTTACATTTGATGGGAAAGGACAGAAGTTTAAACCTTTACTTAAAAGAAAATCTTCAGCACGTGTTAGTTCTTTAGATGACAAATTTACAACAATGCTTTCAGTTTTTGTTTCCGTCTTTTGAATTTTCTTTTTCTAGGGACCTTATGGTTTGTTGTATTGATATCATTCATATCCTGATTTAAATAGACAGTGTGAATTTTATCTCTTTGAAATTTATTCCTTTGTTTTTCTTTATGTTTGGATAGTTCAATTTTTCAATATCTGCGAGGCGACGTTTAATTATTGGTAAATCGTCACGTGAAATGTTACTAGTGTTGATGATATCTGATATTTCATTTACAATTTGTTTGTAATTTGTGGTTTTAAAAGAAAGTAACAGTTGAAGTAGCTGAATTGAACAGTTAAACAGAATTTCATTCCAACGGCTCATGAATCTTTTGGATTTATGTCCCGGTGCCTGGGCACTCACTTTGATGTTTAAACCTTTTGGTACAGTTCTACTTTGAATATATTTTTAAGTTTGATAAATGATGTTCAGTTTGTAGTTTCTTTTAGTTAAAGATCTTAATTTCTTGAAATGCAGTGCGCTATCCATGTTGTAAAGATAGCGATAGATTTGAATGGATTACACAAACATTTGTGAAATGCGTGCTACTGAAGATAATACTATAAGTGCCTATAAATAGCAGCACATGACATACAAATCTATGGGAGTGTGGATTAATCAGTACAGAGATTAATTCAATTACACAAATAAAATTATAGATTGCCTAACAATGTAATTTTAACACACTATTTAGTATGTAAATATAAGAATGTTTAAAATATTTACAAAATGATGAAAATAGACGCAATATTTCGCTAGACTAACTAGCTTTATCAAGCGTGCATCTATCCAGGTGAAATCGGATGTAGATGATAAGAAACTTTTGCAGCTCAATGTATATGTTGCACTTGAATTTAGCTGCCTTGAAAATAATACATAATTTGGATGAAGTTCAAGATTTTTATAAAATTGGTAGTTGAAGTTAGCAACGTCCATTGGCCAATATTACAGGATAAAAAGGACGATGCTGTGTACTTAATTATTCTTTATCTTTCCTGTGTCTTTTCTCATCTTTTTCGTTAAGACCATCAGGTTCTAAAGTGTGGAGTTGGTGGATCCAAAAATTATCTCTTCTCCTTCTCGCCGTGGTGTCCCACTCGGTGTTGACTTCTATGATTTGGAAAGTAACATTATCAAAAGAATGTTTCGTTGAACGAAGATGTCTTGTGAGAGGACATTTTTGTTGGTTTTGTACCATGAACGATTGTTATTGAGCCGAATATTAAATAAGAAATTTGATTTGTGAGGTTTATTTTAAGACTGGAATCTATGATGAGTTTATTTTGTCAATTTGTATTTATCTATATAGTGTTTAAACGATAATTTTCATTTCATGTTTTATCCTTTTTGTTGTGCGTTATCTTTGCTTTTATGAATTGTAAATCTTTAGTCCCATATGATAGTTTCGTACCTTTTTTACTTAATAAACAATCCTTTTGTTAATGGCACAAAATTATACACGTTCTTTTGAAAATGTGATATCTTACAATAGCTGCCGTAATGATAGCCCCAATTCCAGTTATCCAACAACAAAATATACAGGTTAATACTTCCGGTGTTATGTAGTTGTATGAAGCAGGATTTACAATTATTGTTGGTCCAGCTTGCGGCTGCGACACCTGTAAAAAGAGGGAATTATGAAATATCTGATACAGAAATATACAAGTACATATTTAAACGAAAATAATCACATAATAAATAAAACAAAAAAGAAGTTTGAAAATCAACTTAATCGCATTCTATAAATTCTATAAAACAATGATTGATAAAAAGTACAATAAGATTCATATTTAGTCCACCATCGTCTACTACCGGTTTCACTTTTTATGAATCATGGTTATATTTGATTTACAGGAATTCAATTAGATCCATTTTCGAAACAGTTGGAAGGTGAAATCAGTTGGAGAGCATTGACAAACAAACATTTCAAATATTGAGCCAGATTTAGCTAAGCCCATCTATGCAAGGGCTAGAAGAAATAAGCAATCGTTACAGGTTGGAAGTTTTATGACCAACAAATTTACAGATAATGATTTTTGTTAACACCGGACTGACTACTGTGGAGGTGAGTCCTCGGTGGACTAAACGTCTACAAGCAGTGCTAAAAAACCTAGTGATTGAAAAACTGACCAAAGTTACCAGATCACTGAAAAAAAAAACTTCCAAAAACGGTGCCAAGTATGACGAAGGAAATATATACCTGGATTAGCGAACGATTGTGTTTTGAATGATAATAATTGTAAGCAGTGAATTGATGGAAAAAATACATATCAATGATTGTTCCCGGTTGACTACTGGGCTGTTGATACGCCCGGGGACGAAACGTTCAACAGCAGTTGTATTGACCCAGTGGTTGTAAATCTAACTATATGCTCCATAGTCTTGGAATCAAAAGGTGGTTCAATTGTATCTGTTTTTCATGATCGTTCTCCAATTTAACCATGGCTAAAGTGGCAACTGGTTTACTCTCACCTTCATTAGTACGTTCAAAATATGGTTTTAACATATTAATGTGACACACTCTATTTTGTTTGCGCCGACCTGGAGTTTTTACAATATAATTCATATTATTGATTTTACTCTCTACTGTATAAGGACCACAGTATTTAGCCTGTAAAGGATGTCTGTCGAGGGACTTGCAAAAATACAAGTACCTTATCACCAGTCTAAAACAACTCCCTGACATCTTAATCATACCATATTTTCATCTTATTCTGAAGTGTTTAGGTTTTTCTGAACAATTTGACAAGAGTATACAATTTTTCTTTAAATCTAGATACATAGTCTAGAAGCTTCAAGTCAGTGTGTTCAGTAAGCCATTTTCCTTAAACAATTTCATAGGTCCTCTTACAGTATGGCCAAACACCAACTCAAAGGGGCTAAAACCAAGGATTCTTGAACAGCCTGTCGGACCGCAAAAAGTAAAAAGTGAACACCATCATCCCCAAGTCCCTGTCATTTTGAAGACAAAAAGTTCCAATCATGTTTTCAATGTTTGATGAAAACGCTCTAAGGCACCTTAAGATTCTGAATGATAAACACTTGACCTATACTGAACAATCACTAACTGGTAAACGGCCTGCTGAAATAAACCTGACATGAAATTTGAACCCTGGTCGAACTGTATAGACTTCGGAAGTCCTACTAGAAATTTGATAAGAGCTTTGACTATAGCTTGTGTCTTAATATTCCATAACGGAATAGCCTCAGGAAATCGACTGAATGTACACATGATCGTCAATAAATTCGGTAAAGATCCAACGGAATCAATTAGTACTCGGCTGAAAGGTTCTTCAAAGGCTGGAATTGGTAAAAGTGGTGCTGGTCGTATTTTCTGGTTAGCCTTACCAACAACCGAGCATATATGGCATGATTTGTAGTATTCTGTAACATCATTTCTAAGTCTGGGCCAGTAGAAATGTTGTAAGATCTTAAGGCAAGTCTTCCTTATGCATAAATGTCCGGCCAAGGGGTATCATGGGCAAGACCAATAATTTCTTGCCAATAGACTTTAGGCAAAACCACTTGGTATACCACTCTTCATTCCTCCTCTGGGATAGCATTAGGTGGACTCAATTTCCTTATTAAAATGCCGTCTTGATGGTAGTACTTTGTCTGCTTCCTCCTGTGGTTGAGCCCTCTTGCGGAGATGAAGAACGTCAGGGTCTTTATTTTGTTCTTTTGCAAACTTTCTTTTGTTTAATGAATGGCTGTTCACGTCTGGCCATGGCATAATTACATGCTTGTTAGTACTAGGTGGTCTTATTATGGCCTTTTCTGAGCTACTGGGACCTTCAATGTCGGCAAGAAAAGTGTCAGAAAGGTCCATATTATCATCCTGGTCGTCTTGTAAATCCTTATTTTGTTGTTTTCTTGCAATCACTCTAGTAACAAAACAAGCTGGATACAGTTCAACATCATCTTTAGGTAATTTGATATCCACCAATGGTTCACTGGTAACAATTGGTTCAGCAACCACTTTTTTCCTAGCTAGATCATTTCCTAGCAATAATGAAACACCCTCAACAAGGAGATTAGGACGAACATCCACAACACCTGGTCCAGTAATCAAATCTGACTTCAAATAAATACCAAAAAAATCCACACTCTGTAACAAAAGGAGGCACCAACAGAAGTCCCTTGGACAGAGACAACACACATTCTAACAACAAAGAGGCTCCAATATCCCGTAAAAGCTTAATGGGCTGAGGAGTAGTATAATTAACAATAGAAACAAACCTATCAGACATAAAGGGTTTATAATCGTCCGTGTCATCACAAAAACTGGACTTAAAAGCCTGACTCGCAGGACATTCTAACTTATTGGTAACAAGTTGTGTCGTACAAGCACTGGACTTTGGTTTAACATCTCTATCATTCTTCTTTTAAAGTCTAAAACAATCAGCCGTCACGTGACCATTTTTCTTACAATAAGCACAAGTAAGTGATTTCTTCTCAAAAGGATCAAAATTTCCGCTCGAAGTATTAAAATTTTGACCTTTGAAACTTCTTTTATGTGAAAGGGTATAATTATCGGATACATGCAAGGTCTCAACAGTTCTGTCATGTAAATGTGTTTTTAAATCTAAACGAACGCACTGCTTGAACTCTTCTAAGAACATTAATTGTCTTATTTTATAAAAATTGTTATCTATTTCCTTACATAAGCCATTTATCAAATTGATCTTCTTTTTCCTTAGCAAATTCAGCATAGGTTTGTGATTCAAACTTTTTATAAGACCTAAACTTCTGTTTATATGCTTCTGGCACTAGATCATAAGCTTTCAAAACTTCCTGTTTTACAGTGTCATAATCAGAACTTTTTTTCTGAAGAAAGTGCTGAGTAAATTTCAGCGGCCTTGCCCTCAAAAACACTTTGCACTTTGTAGTCATATAAGGCTTTGGTCATTTCAAATATTGAGCAATTTTCTCAAACTGTGGAAAATATTTATCAACTGTTTTTTTTCAGAAAATCTGGGAACCAAACGCATATTTTTTGCTGCATCAAATGTTCTGATTTTGACTCTTCTTTAGTGTTGCTTTCTTCTTTGACCAGTTTATTTTCAATCTATGAGTTTGACTGTCCCTCTGGTATCTTTCGTCCCTCTTTTACTTACATAATTTCATCAACGGCTTTCCCACTTTTATTTGGTATAAAATCACATCCTTTTCGGAATTTGTTTATTGCGTGATTTGAACTGAAGGTACACAAAAACCCACCTTATCCCACCCATGAGAATATTTTTTTCTGCTGTTTGTTGTAAATTTTCAGATATTGACAAAAGAAGCGTCATGGATTGGACAGAATGTGAACTGAATATATTAATTTTGCTTAATGACTAAATTTCTCACAGTTGGCGTCTGGTTGCCCAGTTGCCATTTTGAGAAAACATTTGATGGTTGCCCTTCAATGTTTTCATCTTGGACAATGAGACATTGTCGATGAATGCAAATTCGTTGGCCGGTTAATATATGATGGAACTGTCCTAATAAATTCTTGATAAAAAATAGCCAAAATTCAGACTTAATATTTGTTGTTTTTTATTATGATTATTGAATAGTTTGTCTTACAATTTGTCTATAATAAAGGTAATTTGGAATCGTTGGAAATATAACGAGTGATTTCAATGAATTTTGGTTATATCTTCTATATATGTATATCGAATCGCTAACTTTACATCTGGTGGTTTCTTTCGAGTATTTAATGATTTGTTTCTTAATAAAAAAAAAAAAAAAAAATGAATACAACATGTTATAAATTGTATGCGTCCGAAGCGCTTTCTAGATTTACCTTCATCAGTGACGCTCAAAGCCGAATGTTTGAAAGCCAAGGATGTATCAGAACCAAAACAGTTAAAGAGCTAAAAGGACCTAAAAATAACCGAATCCATCTATGATTAACTTTGCCTGAAGGAGTTGAAACCTTAGTTTATTTATAATTTCAAAATCTATAAACGGACAATTCCGAAAGGTTTGTTATAAACATGTCAGTACGCAAATAAGACCCTAAAAATAAAGTATCCAAATATATTTGTCTTATCCGTGAGTTTATATGGAAACTTTAGCCACCAAATTTGCTTTGATTATAATAATTATATTCAGGTTTAAAAAATGTTCACCTGACCTAAAAAAAAAGCGTTTTATTTGTTATTTACTAGTATGTATTATTTGAGTATTGGTCGGCGTGCATTCTCGAGTTTGTTTGACTGATAAATGAAGAAAGGGTCTTTATTTAAAATTTTCTATTGAATACAATTTTGTCCCCAATAAGAATTGAAAGTCAAGTAAATGAATTCAATAAATTGAGTATTCAATTAATGTCTATGCGTGCGAAATTAGCCTCTGGGAATTAACAATTGAATAAGGGGATACTTATGTTTATTCCCGGAAAATAATAAATTATCAAATTAGATTATCATGTAAACATGTACGTATACTGTATAGTCATTGCAATTGTAGAATACTGCTTATGATTATAATTTCATTCAATAAATTTCGAATGTCTATGTGATGCTAACACCACGAACAGCATGTAATAAATGACATATTATCACTTTGACCGATCGGTAATATAAGACAAATCGGCGTGCCGCCGTGTGCAGAATGTCTTCCCTCTTCTAGAATATAGCCAAACAAACAAAATCTGTTTCAGTACAGCACATCAATGTTTGAAGACAATTTTGATGATTTTACTTTTTTGTTTTGCACCTAAGGACATTTATGATATAAATTATTTATAATAAATCTTAGATACATATCAACATCTATTTCCGATTGAAGTCGGTTTTGTGAGAAAAAAAGCCATTTTCATATTTGTCTTGATTTATACTAAATCATTAAACACATTGTAGTTCAAAAAACCTCAAGGTACATTTGCTCATCAAATCATGAATACTCTAAAATTTGAAATATGCAGGTGAAATTGGTTCTACCTCTAGGTCACATATATCGAAAGTGAAAATATTTTAACCTATCAAATCATACTTCTGTAGATGGTTTGCAAAACAATGGTGATTATTTAAGGATATTAGATAGATCTTAAAAACAAAAGATAGAAACCTGATTTTTGTGTACATGTTGTTCTGATTACGGGAATCATAAGAACAAAAAGAAATAATAATTTAAAATTCCAAATGTTTAATGCGTTATTTTAGGGTGGGTTATGAAATTTTTAAGAAACATTTCTAAAATCAAAACTAAAAAAAGATTTATAACTATTGATAACCACTTCTGCATTTATGGTTTAAAAGTTTTTTGAAGTATACTCAAACTGAAACGTTACCTACCACAAGAGTCTTACCAAGATGGCACAAAGATAATATGTAGCAAAAAAACCTGAAGTCAAACTCTTAAATATTCCGAACTCTTGCATAAAATACACAATATCTTTTAGTAAATAATATACCTTTAGAGCAAATATTGGTGGATTTGAATCAGGATCAGCAATTTGGCACTTGAGTCGTATATAATAAGGTCTAATTCATCTCCGAAATTTTCCATGTCATAGCTGATACTTAACTTATATGCTTCCATAAACATTTCAGATTCTGCATTCCGTTTTGATCGAAGGTGCAGTTGATCTTGTAAAGGACAGTGTACTTCAACAAATGTTTCTAGAGAGGCATTTGCAATCCAGGTACTAGTCAAACTTTTGTCGCCAGATTTTGAAATCTTTAAAGCATAACAACAACTATTTTGGAATTGGGTATGTTCTAGCCATATATAAGAAGCCAAATGAATATATATTTTATTAACAAAATATGTATTGCTTAATGATCAACGAGGCCACAAAATCATAACACAGTAATATACAAAATATCAATTATTCGTTTACCTGCACATCATTTGAATACACACTAATATTTTATTTTTTAATCCTTATTTTGTATTTTGGCAGTAACTGTAAGATTGGTACACAGAGATACATCCATAATACTTTGTAAAAATAATAGGAATTATCCAAAAATATAATTGACCACATCGTTCATAAGCATCCTACTACTTTGAAAAAAAAATACATGAATCAACAAAAGCTAAAAACATCTTACAACACATGGCCCTTGATTTAGTAAATCTACGAAGACACATATGATGCAAAAGAACATGTATACCTTTAAGTCATGCTACTTTTTTTTTGTATTCCTTGTAGTTGTTCATTTGGGAAAGAAATGTGCTCCCCTTCTTGACAACTTGTTCTTTATTCATTTGAGGCAGATTGTATACAGGACAGTTTCCCCCAAAAAAATGAAAAGAAGCTTACAATATTCTTTAACTTCACGTTCCGCTAAAAACAAGTAGATGATGTCCTCTCTTTTATAATGTATTTGGTGACTATATTGAACGCCTTTTTCCCCTTGAATTTGAAATAACAGGATAACACAGATACAGTTGCTCTGTCTCATTTTTGTTTCGCATCTTGAACTTGACAATGCGGGTAGATGGTCGATTGAAAACAAAACTTTATGACAGAGGGAAAATATCAGCGTCCTTATTGCGATCGTGTCTTTTCTATGTAGGAAAATTTCAGAAGCACATGAATATAGACTATATGTCGTGATATAATATTCCAGAGCTTGTGGTACCTATCATTATTTAACTACTTCGTATTACATTTACATATCTCAGTTAATACGTGACACTGGACATTTTAACAACATGCAGACTTCGTTAACATTGGTGTGCTCCTTACATAAATATTTTCTAACAGAGTTATTGGGAAGAACAACTGCAAGCAATCGACACAAAATAAATTCTAGTCATCATCACGAATTTGTTGATTGATACGATTTATCAATTTCTCAACTCAATAGCGACATGTGTCCGCAATCGTATCTCCATATAGATACCAGCATATAAGTCTAATCAGTAATTGTAATGATTGTATCCTGTTCGCAGTTGTTCTTTTTTAACGAGTATATATTCACCTCGCGTTTTATCCATGAAAAGCGGGAGACGCTTATCCAGTCAGAGGACCGTATGGCTTGTGTTAGAGATCAATTGATTCCCCCATATGTTTTGTGTTACTTCGATTTGTTCTTCTCTTTCGATTTACGAGTTTTGAACATCATAAAACTACTGCAGCTTTATCTCGAACTAGTTTTGAAAGGTCTAATTATGATTTTACGAGGAAACTTTTGGCAATATAAGTTTGTATTGTAGAAAATCCGTATGCATAGTATAATTGTCTTGCACAGGCATGTGAAAACCCCATTTATCAGGAAAATAGAGAGAGAAGATACCAAGGGGACAATCAAACATTAATTGATAGTTGATAAAACAGAAAACAAAAGGACTAATAAGAAAAAAAACCAATAAAAGGGCACACAACAAAAACAAACCACTTCACAGGAATCTGAGCAGTGTGTAACACTAATCCAACATAAAACCCAGGTTGAACTGATGTGTTTTGAATGATAATCAGTTCGACTGGGAGACTTGCTCTCTCTATGAAGAACATTGGTAAGTCACAATGTATATCTTAAATTACACCACAACCAAGCACAGGACTTATGTATTGTTCAGATCACAGATATAAAAGTGTATCGGTACAAAATAAAGGATAAAATTTTCAAAAGAAAAGAACTTTTTTATAACTTGAAAAGCCAAAAGAACAATCTTGCAAACTTTGCAACTCTTCGTGAAAATAATAAGATATTTTGAACATGTTGAATATCAATTTAGTTTGTGATTTTTTATTTTACTGTCCTCTTGTGTTGTTATTATGTGAATGTCTAAACATTATAACTCTCAGAACTTACATGATATTTATGCACACGGCAAGATAAATCACGACTACTTCCTACATGATCACCCAATACAAAGGCAGTGTCGCAATCAATTTCACTTGTGTCACATAGTCCATCTCCTCTAACACCAAACATCTCCGGAGGTTTTCTTTTATCAATTGAACAGTCGGAGGCGATAAATGTATTATTACAGATACAGGTTCCTGTGAATATTAAGTTTTTAATGTAATCACTATATAACAACTTACATTTATCAGTAAAAGATGATATCGATTGCCCTTAAGTCGGTCTGTTTCGGTTTTGAAATAATGTAAACATGGCTATTATCATTTCAATTTTACCAAAGGCATTCGGCTCCTACAGCAAAATCTGCATTACTTGGCATTTGCATTTTAATTTGTCGTGTTTTGGAAATTTTATATACAGTATGCTTCGATACTGTTGCTGTGAAAAAAATAATGATAATTACAAAAAGAAAGAAAGAAAATCAAATCAAATCATAAAGCAATCAAAAGTGTACATCTAGTTGAACTTGTGACACATAGCTTTATATTTGAATATCTAAAACAAAAGAGTATTAAAGTTTATGAATAATTCTTCAGTCAAGGATAACATAAAATATTATAGCTAACTGGAATGTTTACAGAGAGCCAACCTTTTTATGGCTGAATAGACGGCACCAATATCGTGACATTTAGTTTCATTGAAAAACGTTGTAAATGTTCGAACAACAGAAATAAGATACTTTATCTGCATTCCAGACGAGTATACAAAGTACCATATACAGAAAAACGGTATATTTGATAAGAAAGACAAATACAGGAAGCTAAACAAGACCTCTCGTAAAGTTTGAAGACGGAATCCAGGCATTTCATATTGATGGATATCCATGTGTACCAGATAACGTAATTCTAGCTAAAACGCATTTTTGAAAAGATGCTAGTAGAATTAATAGTTGTATTTTACATCTCTGAATGCAGCGTTGTTTACACAGCAGCTCAACTTAACTCTCAGTCGAAACAAAAAGTATACAAAATTGTAAAGACATAAGGAGTAACACTGCACTGTCAAATACTACAAATATCATTTTGCTGTGAAGTTATTATTACTAGTTTAGACATGTGAAAAATCCGCAATATTCAGTTAAACATAGAAACAAGAAATGAGAACTTGCCATTCACGCATTCATCATTATTGTTGCATTCTGGAAGACCAGGACAAAGTATACTGCGAACTGAATCAGCAATTGATGGTGCTCCGTGTGACCCATTTCTCTGCAGTGTGTCATTGGCTTGTAGCTCTCCTAAGCAGCCTGTTTTGAAAGTTTCCATCGTACTTTCAGTCCAGTTTAAAGATTTAGCTAGCTGCGAAAAAAGAAAACGAAAATGCATATACAATCTAAAAACGAAATCAATTTATAGGTTATAGAACTGATATGTTTTCAAATATCATTTATAGATACCCTCTTATTAAATGTTTAGGTACAAGACAACGATAAAAATTAACCTATTTACTAAAGTGTTCTTTTCTGAAATGTCGATGATATATAAACCATTGTCATAATATAAAACTAAGAAGATGTGGTATAATTGCCAATGAGACAACTCTCCAAAAAGACCAAATGACATAGAAATTAACAACTGTAGGTCACTGTACGGCCTTCAATACTGAGCAAAACCCATACCGCATAGTCAACTATAAAAGGCCCCGAAATGTCAAATGTAAAACAATTCATAGACATATATAATTATGCTTCATTGTACCAACAACTGTTTTTTTTTTTTTATCAAGAATAAAAAGTTAAAATCTCTGTTAAGGTTCCGCTAACGTCAAAATTTCAATCTGCTGATGCATTTACAAAAATCTACCAGTTTTGTACCTTATACTTATTACTGAGGGGTAAAATTTTGTCAAATTATGTAGTTTTTATCATAGTTTGTGGGGTCATGCAGGGCTTCTATCAAACCTTGGTAATAAATACACTATTTCAATTTTAAAAGTTGAAAATTCATCTCCACACCACACATTTTTTTAAAAATAGACCCTTCTTACATCAATGTTATATCACCCAAAATTTGCACCTAGTATTGTCCATGTTTCAATGCAGGTCGAACTATAACTTAAACTTTGTAAAAAGTCATCTGTCTTTTCATAAAGTTAAAAATAACAGAGTGTCCCACGCTGGTGGATAGCCGCCATTTTACAATATTGCTGTATGATTGAATTTTTACTATTTACGACTGCTTATAGGGCTTGATCGTCCTTGACACTTAATAGCTTGAAAATTCATATGTGTATGAGAATATTTAGCTCTATTTTAAAAACATTTTTTACCATTTACACAGTAAAATAGACAGTTGAATTGGGTGTTCTTTGGCCTTTCTGAAACGGAAAGAAGAAGTTCATGAGTTGATATCACACCGCACTTTCGAATATAAGAAAAACAGCAAATTTTATAAATTGAATGAGTCTACTGATATTTTTTATTATACATTTCAGATGAATTGAGTTTTCGGGCATTGAACAATCGATTTTACCATTAAATTCAAATGATAAAATAAATAACTATTTAAGAGAACTCACTTCCGGTTTGAAGAACTATAGTTGATCTTTTGATCAAGCGAAGTAAACATTGGGAAAATATCAGTTTCTTGGATAATCGGTGAATTTTGATTGGTAAGGAATCAATACTATATGTTCAAATTGTTGTACAGTACATATATATCACTAAAAAGTAAACATCAGATGTCCCAGTTAAGCCCTTAACGAAAAAATAAATACAATGTTTATCAAACAGACATATTTTACTCGTGTTTCATTTTGGTGAGTAAGTAATACTTTTAAATTAGATAATTATTAAAATTATGGAAATATGAATGGTAAAAGTATGGGTAAGAAACGCATTTTAACAAAGGTAAGTGAAAATAAAATTATATTTAAAAATGGTGAAAAACGTGCATGGAAAGCAAGGTTGACAAGAGGAAGCCACTGCATGTGTTGACAATATCAAAACAGTAATTTATTATGGGCAGTAAAAGTAAAAAGAACAGAGTGTTTGGTATAAGTTTGGGTAGGCATAGCAGAGTAAGAATAGGGAGGCATTTAGAGAGACCTTCCCCATTTCCATTCTCAATTTTACTATTTACAGAATTAAAAAAAAGTCAAGAAACATCAGAAAAGAAATTTTGAAGACAAAGATAAAGAAACATAATTTCTATGACACTACATTGAAAACAAAATATGTCAAACAGCTCTATTTATTCAGCTTTTTCCTCTGGTGATGACTTGAGAATGAGAATACGCAAAGTTAAAGACCTCAGTCCCAAGGGTACAGAATGATGAATTTACACTGCTTGCAATCACATGTTTCAAACATAACAATGCATGTATGTTTATGTGTAGAGGCTATGAAGGTTGCATCAGAAGGAAACACTCCAATCAAGCTACAGACAGAGGTGAGATGTTTAGGTTTAGCTAGCATGATGATGGCAGAGTGCCAAGGATGTTTTAAAAAAATTAAATTTGATACGAGTCCCAAGGTCCCTGGTTCGAAACGTTTTGACGTCAACGTGTGTGCTGTATGGGGAAGTATGGTCACTGGCAATGGCCCATCACATTTAAATGAACTCATGACCACTTTTAATTCACCTGGTCCGTCTCAGCCTACCTTTTCATCAATTGAAACTGACATTGGCAAATGGTGGCATTCCATATTAGAACAGGAGATGATGCTAGCAGATCAAAGAAGAAAGGCGTTTGGCAATAGGAAGGAATGATTACCATCACGAAGTTCCTGCTATTACAGTGATCGTAGACGGCGGTAGGTCAAAGCGGACCCACAAACATTCATACAACGCTGCATGTGGGGTAGCAATTATTATTAGAAAAGCAACCAAGAAACTGCTACACATAGGTGTTAGAAATAAATATTGTTATGTTTGCAGTCAGAATGACAACAAACCTACATATGCTTGAAAAACTGGAATAAAGATAGTCAGTCCATGGAATGTGATATTATTTTAGAAGGTTTTAAACAGGCAGAAGAGAAACATGGTTTGCGGTACATGCGAGTTGTAGGCGATGGGGACTCGTCGGTTTTGCAAATATCAGGAAGGAGTCCCAGGCTGGGAAGAGAGGTTACAAAGGAGGAATGCGCCAACCACGTATGCAAATTCTACCGATCCAACTTAGAAAAGATGGTAACTGAGAACCCACTCTACCAAGGGAGAAACCATTTGTTAAAAACAACACGAGTGCGTCTGGTTAGCGCGTTAAGATGTGCCATCCGCTTTAGGTTCAAAGAACTAAATGAACAAACAGTAGATACATCAACTGTAATTAAAAGACTAAGCCATGACATTATTAACTCTGTCAACCATGTTTTTAGTCAACATGATAACTGTTCTGATTTCTGCCGCGGAAAAATCCAACAAACAAATACATCTCCCGATATTAATATTTCATCGAATTCTGATCTTAAACAAGATCTTTTAGATTGTCAGATAGGTTTCTGGTCAGAAGGATCGTCAATAGCATCCAAGGAAGAGTCAAGACTCGGAACAACAATACAGTACAGTAATATTGAACAGCATATAATTAAGGATGTCTTGACTTTGCTTAACAGAATAGCTGAGAAATCTGACCGCCTTATCAGCAACAGTACCACCAACCTAGCAGAGAGCTGGATGTCTATCCGAACCAAATTTGATGGAGGAAAGGTTTATAACCTTTGTAACCGTGGGTCATGACATGCAAGATGCTATGGTGGAGCTCTCCAAATGAATTTAGGTCCGCAGTGGTCAAGTCAGGCTTGGAAAACATATACAGCGACAAAACCAGGAAAACATTTCACAGCTAGGTACAAAAGTAACGAACAGATGCTTAAAAATTCCATTCGTCACAAATCAAAGCCAGATATCAAACAAAAAAGGTAAAAACGGAAAGTCTCATCCCTGAAAGGCTGCACCACAAGGAAAACTAGACAATCGTATGGTACAGAAGCCATGGAGGTTAGTACTGTGTAATGTATCTACTACAAAGCTTGAAAAACTTCAGAATGATTTTTGGACACACATATCAATCTTTCAGCTGATCAATGTAAACACATTACACTTTCAACAGTTCAACCGTCTCAATCTGGTCTTTGGCATTCTGAACGTCATAAAAGAATAACTGCTTCAAACTTTGGTTCCATCATTAGACGAAACCCATCTTTACCAATACATAAATTTGTCCGTAATTTCCTCCCAACTTTCAGGAAATAGAAATGGCATTCTACAAGAAGATACAACCATAGAGGAGTATAAGCTGAAGAAAGCAGAAGATAATGAGAATATCTGTGTGAATAAAACCGATCTTGTTATTCATCCAACCAACAAATTTTTAGCTGATAGTCCAGATGGAATTGTTACATCATCAACTGACGGCACTGGACTTATTTAAATAAAGAACCAACCTTGTAAATTCAAACAATTTCAGCATTCAGAATTTTTTCCAATGCCATGGCCAAAACCATGGATAGACTTTGTTGTACATACACTGAATCCAACCTTTTAAAATGAACTAGCGTCAAACAAAAAAAGCAACTCTAATTAAAATTGTGTTGTTTACTTAACAAAATTTGATTTATTGAACGTACCAGGTATTGTATCTTTATTGAGAAGGAAAATCTTCCAGTTATCTGTATACAGGTATTGTAAATAATTGTCAGCGTTTAATTGAGAAGGAACATCTTCCAATTATCTTTATACAGGTGTTGTATATACATTGTAATTGTCAGCCTCTGTATTGAGATGAAAAATCTTCCAATTGTCTTTATACACGTATTGCATATAATTGTCAGCCTCTGAATTGAGAATAAAATTCTCCCACCAGGTATTACAAATACTATACTATCTACATGTATTAATATAGTCTTAAATAATAAAACAAGCCATCATTTTGGTGAGTATGAACGTGTTTAATGGATAAGTGATGAGAAATCATTGATTGTAAAAATTCATTTAATAATTAATATAAGTCAGTAAGTAGATAACATGGATAAGGAGAGTAATTTCGAAAAAAGAATGACAGGAAAGAAAGTCAGTTGCAGGTAGTTATTAACAATTGCAAATTAGTAGGTAATTAAATACAGTTTCAATAATAATTGAAAACATAAATATAAGTACATGTGTATTTCAATATGTATACTATGAAAGGAGGTGAAACATATATACAGGTATTATAATTTGTTCATACTCCTTAATTATTTTCCACATATATATAAATGTTGATGTCTAAGAGCCAAAAGATATAGCCGCCTCACAACTCTAATGTTTTGAACCCAAAAAAGGCCTACCAGAAAACATTTTTCATCAAAATTCACATTGTTTGCCTATTAAATAAATATTCATTTTGTTTTTAGATACAGGTATAAACACACAAGTTCACTGTATTTTCTAGCTCGAAGGATGAAAGGGAAACATTCTTTTTTTCAAAAGGGGTGCCTATTTTGTTTAAAAGTTTTCAGTATGCAACAAACCAAATTTGACAAGCATTATACAGCTTTTATTTTAAATTTTCACAACCAATTACATTGACATTATCATTGTTGAGTGCGATGCTGGTCTGAAACACTGAGTATAATAATCATGTTCATGGAATATTCTTATAATACAACTTTTAAAATTTCAGTTTGTTGATTCCAAAACCAGTATAAAAAGAAAGAGGAAGATAACATCAGCTGCAACAAATAGAAAAAGACAAAAACAGAATCCAAGACCAGACAATTCATCAGACTCTGAAACAGCCAACACTCAACCTAACGAAACTGCGCCAATTAGACTGACGTATGTAATATTATATAAAATCTATATGAACATTATGAACACAATCTTAACAAGATAGCTACACCTATCTGTATATCCCCCACCGTTGGGACAAATGATGAAAATGGTCTAAGTCCCATGAATCCTACAAAATTTTATGATTCAAAATGTCGGTGAATTATGCACATCTACATATCATACCAATACGTTCTACCAAATATCAAAGCAACCTATCAAGCGGTTTCAGGAGTTGCGTCCACAAGACCTTTCCATTACCATTTCCATCCAACACTTCGTGGCAAGGGACAATAAGAGATGCTGGTTATGTTTCACCGAAAAACTACATGCTTCGATAGTGGAGATCATAACAAGCCATCTAGAGGTCACCTGATGTTCTTAAACCCAATGTAAACAAAGACAACACATCACCATCCGAATGCCCATATGACAAAACACTGAAACGACATACAAAGTCAAATTATGGCCTTAAATACAAAAAGTAGTCCTTGATACATACATGTATGTAGGAACAAAATATGATAATGAATAGTATTGTAAGTAGGTTTCTTGAACTAGAAAAAGATCCTTGCCAATTGTTGTTTTATTCAATATTTTCCAATAAGATCAATATTCAAGAAAGTGGTACATTAAAGATGTACATTTAGCCAAATTATATATATATATATAATGACTGAAAAATAGTCAACGATACATCTTACGGGGCGATGGATCATATAAATATGATACAGTACACTACAAAATATAATATATAACCAGTCTAAAAGGGTACAACATCACCAAAAAATGACAATGAACGAACAAATGTAACTATAAATATTTCGGATAACAGATATCCTTCATCAGTATGAGCACGATGTAAAATGAATCAGATCAAACTATTCGGATTATTAAACTATAGCAATCTTGATTTCTATACAATAAAAAAAGTGAACATATGTAGAGACGCTAATAAATTTTAAAATTTCCAAAAAACGACTCAAAAACATGCCTGAAATGAAAATAGTAATTAGAGATATGAACTGGCACAACTCTAAAATTCCAAAATGACGTCAGTTAAGATGTTACAACAACTGTGCGTAAATTCATTCCCAAAAAACAGTACTGATCGATATAAGCTGGTTAAATATGTCAAACAGAGGCTGCGTATTTATCATCCCAAATAAATAGCAGTTTTATAATGATAAGAAAAAATAATAGTAAAATTTGGCTAAGGTTAAATAATTGGACGTTGATGCGTACTTGTACATCCCTCCCAAATGAAAAGAACCCTGGTATTTAAACTAGTAAAATTCCAAAAGAATCTTTAAAACTGTAAGAGTCAAGTAAGGAAGCCGGAGTAACTGGCAAATGATGTCAGGAAAATGAGTGATGGTAGGGAAAATGAGTGACTCATTCTATGTTTTTTTTCATTTATGCCCTCTGAGGAAACTGTCCTTAGCTTTCTTATCCAAAACCTTTCCCGAGCAAGTCTTTCGACCCTTGACCAACCCTCGTTATGGTCTATGATTGTGATTGTAAGGTTTTTGAGATCAGCTTGGGCGTGCCCAGGTGATCTCAAATGATGACTTACGGGGAGGTCGGGCTTGCAGGTGTAGTCACTTTGATGACCATTCATGCGTTTGTTGAATGGCTGTTCTGTCTCGCCAATATACTGCATGCCACATCGACACTGAAGAAGGTATACAACATTCTGTGTTTTGCAAGTTACATTACAAAATATAGTGTACATAGATCCAGTGGAGTGGCAAGTAAATGTTTGAGTATTCTGTATTTGTTGGCAAGTCAGACATCGTTTGTTACCACACGACTTGCATATATATATATATATGGTTAAAACCCAAAATTATGAATTTCGGAAGTTCTCTAATTTGATGTGATGTCAATACAAAATATAGAACAAAACAATTATGGAATAATTTGGGGAATGGAATGAGCAGATATGTTTTCTCATCAAAAATAATTATGGAACGGACATTTAGCATTAGCCTTGTAAATCTGAATCTGCCCCTGACAAGGTTAGTTATTTTATTATGTTCATGTGATTGTCTACAATATTTAACAAGACATGTATGTACAAAATGAAAAACACATTTGTATTATTTAAGTTATTAGTATGCTTGCACTTTATATGTACATCTCTCTTACAAGTTGAGATATTTTTTGCCTCTATATATTGAATACTAGACATACAATGTACATGTATACATTTTTTTATGAGATAGTATGGAACAACCAAGTACCTTGATATTTTAATGATGTAAGTGTGTTGTTATTTTATTATATCAGGAGAGTAAGTCAGAAACAGACCAGATTTGTTGGACGTAGCATTAAACAGCAGAGGATCACTGACGAGGATGCAGATCATAAGGAATGGTATAAAGGAACAGTTCTGTCGTTACTTAAAGGGACGGATGGAAAATTGAATGCAGTCTATGAAGTGTTGTATGACGGAGATGATGATGATTATGAAATTTACCATTTAAAGATTGAAGATTAGCATTCTGGTTCTGTACAATTCTTTGACTTATAATACATGCTAGGTATATACATTTTTATCTCACCATAATCAAAATCAGGGTGAGCTATTTCCTTCACATCTCGTTTGTAGTCGCCCATTATAAAGTAATGAAAATTCAAGAGAAACCCCTTTACATAAAAATTTGAACGTCATATATCTTGAAAAACTAGCGCATGCATTTTTAATATTTTTGGATAATTTGTAACAGATAGTTAAAAAATAAACTAGCCTTTTTTCTTCAGCATAAAATGCTTGAGAAAATGTTTTATTATACCAAAACCCCTTATATGTTTCATTGCCCTCTTAAAGGTAAAATATTAAAATTTTATTGCTTTTTAAGTTCTGCAAAATGATCATGATGATAGATTATAAAATAGGTATGAAATTCAGGCTCCTTCATACCTGTAGTTGTATATGCACATTACATAATGGCGGGGGTATCTCCTCCTGATTACTCTCGTTCTCTTTTTCAAAAATGACATATTGTTCAGATCAAGTGTTTTTACTATGCCCCACAGTTTGGCTTAGGGAGATTTATGTTTTACCTTTGTCCGTCCGTCTGTACCACACTATGTAGGTCCTGAAATTGGTTTCTGCTCTCTAACTTTAGTTTGTTTGGACCAAAATATTATGAAAATTATACACAAATTGTGACAATGCGTATTACCATAAAACACAGATCAAGTTTGACTTTTAGCCATATCCGACGAACAGTTTTGAAGTCAGCCAGCGGGGCATCCGTATCCTTAAGACACATTCTTATTTCATTTTTTTGAGTACGTATGGTCATAAAAATTTCATTCTTTCATAATGTTTTTCCTAGTTTAAAATTACCAGTCAATTAATACTACTTTTATTGTTAAGCTCAGTTTTTGACATATCCATTTGACGTGACTCTGTGCTTATGTATCCCGTCATACCTTGAACGACAAAATTATTTCATTTTAATATTACTTTTACTGTTAAGTCTGTTTTTGTGATATACATTTGACATGACTCTGTACTATGTATCCCGTCATAATTTGAACCACACTATTAGTTTATTTGTTGATATTGCTTTTGCTGTTGGGTCTGTTTTTTGTGATGTCCATTTTGCGTGACTCTGTGCGTATGTATTCTGTCATACTTTGAACGACAAAATTGTTTTATTCATTGATATCACTTTTGCTGTTGAGTCTGTTTTTTGTGATATACGTTTGACGTGACTCGGACTTATGTGTCCCGTCATGATTTTAACCACACTATTATTTTATTTGTTAATGTTGCTTTTGCTGCTGGGTCTGTTTTTTGTGATGTCCATTTTGCGTGACTCTGTGTTTATGTATCTCTTTATACCTTGAACGACAAAATTATTTTATGTCTACCTGTACGAATTTCAAACGCGCGATTTTACGCCAGTACTTAAAACCTTCCATCCTTATAGGTGGATTTTACATAGATAAATAAAATCGTATGATATAAGCATAATGAGGATGTTAAATTTGATGTATGCCCCTTTTGTGCTTCTTCGTAACATTTGTTTGTTTTATAGTGATTAAGATGATAACACAATGTTGACTGCTGTAATCCTATTTTGACATTTTACCAATTGTGTCTGTTTGTTTTGTTCACGCATCGTTGTCAATATAATGGAATTTGATACGACTGTCATACAAGTGAGAGGTTTGGCTAGCCATAAAACCAGGTTCAATCCACCATTTTCTACATAAGAAAATGCCTGTACCAAGTCAGGAATAGGACAGTTGTTATCCATTCGTTTGATGTGTTTGAACTTTTGATTTTGCCATTTGATTGAGGACTTTCCTTTTTGAATTTTCCTCGGAGTTCAGTATTTTTGTGATTTTACTTTTTATATTATGAAATTAAATATTTGATATGTGTTTCTATTATTTAGGAAATACATAAAAGAAGATAGCATGGTAAAAATTTCCATACATGTATATTATACAATGTAAATTTTGTTTCATCAAATTGCAATTTTAGTGTTTCAAATAAACTACAACATGTTTTTTTTATTAATGCAATGCAATTATTTCATATTTTTCAATATCTTTTTTTTAAAGTTGTACTGAGTATAATTCCCTGTGAGATGGATTTGGAATTACCTATCTGTTTTAAATTGAAATTGAAATTAGTTTATGATGAATGCTGTTATATTTGATGGACACTTAGATGTTGTGATAGACATTGTGACCAAACTACTATTATTGTACCACAACCATTTTCACCTTATTGTTGACTGAAGAATTCCATTTACAGTTTATGACCAATGATCTGCATTACAATATGAAAAATCAATCATTGTACACATTTCAGGTATTTTGAAATAAAGCTTATTTTATTGTATTAAAGAATACAAGCTGCAAATTACACAAACACCATTTAAAATGTGAACAAATATTTCTTTCATGGAGTTATGGTCCTTTCTTTGTAAAAAAAATGATACTTTTGGGTAATAATTTCCAGTTACAGAGTTATGGTCCTTGACAGTTGGACAATCATGTCCATAGGCGAATTCAAATCATCAAAAGGAAATCATCTACATGTTGAATCACAGACATCATTGTAGAAGGTATTGTACCATTCAGTTTGTTGTGAATTACAGATATGAATAAGAACGGATATGGCACGAAGATATCACAAACTCACTAAATTAAATACAAAAAGAAACCGAGAGCTAATCATGTTCATGCTGTATATAAATTTCATATCATTTTTTAAAAGGACTAGTGTCTACCTTATAATGTGTAATTTTAGTTTATGGCCATGAGGTATAACTGTTTTTATTTATTATTTTTAGCTGACATGTTGTTTCCTGCTTTTCAATATGATGTTGTTTGTCCGAGAGGAAGTGGCTGTGAACAATTATAGATATTGTAAAAAGATAATAGTGAAATAGTAAGTTAATAATCTTTTCGGTTCCCATTATTTTACAATGATTAGCTATATTATGAAATAAATGTAGTTATATAGGGTGTTAAATGATAAAAAAAAGTTACCTTCAATACGTGTAGGCAACTCACGATATTGGCAAACTTTAGCTGACATGTTTCATGCTTTTCAATATGATATTGACATAAAGACTGTTGATTATGCTTGGTAATGGTGTATAAAGATACCCAAAGCAAGTACCATATGTTGAAGAGGTGATCTTGTACCTCACATAAAGGGATCAGACATATATGGTCCGTTAAAGTTCATATGGTTAGCTCTCGATTTCTTTTTGTATTACATTTTGGGAGTTGGCGATGTCTTTGTGCCATTGACCCATATCTGTTTTTTTTTTTCATATATATATATATATATATATATATTGTTTTCAAATTAGACTTGTATATATATATATATATAAGTGCCTATAAATAGCAGCACATGACATGACATGACATGACATGACATAGGCACTTATATTATTATCTTCAGTAGCACGCATTTCACAAATGTTTGTGTAATCCATTCAAATCTATCGCCATCTTTACAACATGGATAGCGCACTGCATTTCAAGACATTAAGATCTTTAACTAAAAAGAAACTACAAACTGAACATCATTTATCAAACTTAAAAAAATATATTCAAAGTAGAACTGTACCAAAAGGTTTAAACATCAAAGTGAGTCCTCAGGCACCGGGACATAAATCCAAAAGATTCATGAGCCGTTGGAATGAAATTCTGTTTAACTGTTTAATCCAGCTACTTCAACTGTTACTTTCTTTTACAACCACAAATTACAAACAAATTGTAAATGAAATATCAAATATCATCAACAATAGTAACATTTCACGTGACGATTTACCAATAATTAAACGTCGCCTCGCAGATATTGAAAAATTGAACTATCCAAACATAAAGAAAACAAAGGAATAAATTTCAAAGAGAAAAATTCACACTGTCTATTTAAATCAGGATATGAATGATATCAATACAACAAACCATAAGGTCCCTAGAAAAGAAAATTCAAAAGACGAAAACAAAAACTGAAAGCATTGTTGTAAATTTGTCATCTTAAGAACTTACACGTGCTGAAGAGTCTCTTTTAAGTAAAGGTTTAAACTTCTGAAAAATGATTTTTAGACGAGGACTTAGACCACAATAGGGATTTTTTCTACAATAGGGCAAGAAAAACCTTGAAGAAGCTGGATTAACAGATTCAGATACTGACACCAATGAAGAAGTCACGCCCATCCCAAAATTTAAGAAAAAAGTTCATGGAAACCACCTAAGAGTAAAATGATAACTTGAGTCATTCATTAACTACGTGAGGTCTGATATAAAGTCCTGTATAACAAATAAAAGAAATTATAATTTATCCAAGTCAGGAAGCATTGCTTTGAAAGCGTCTGTTGTGACGTTTTTGATTTTAACGAACGTAATCTATGTATTACTGGTAAATTATTAAACCAGGATATCGTTACCATAAATTACTTAAAACCTTTACTAAATTTTTCCATAGATATAAAGATTTGGTTTTGAAGTTTGGTTGTACCTGTAGAAAACTTATTTCAAACGGGATAGCACATCCTCATTTTTACGGAAATGTTGTTAACCGTGCCCGGAAATTTAGAAATGATCCTTGTAAACTTATCGCCCTTTAAATAAACTTATTCTAAAAGGTTACCAATTCAACACTGTAATAAGATCATTGAATATTGTTTTATTGGTATAAATATTGATTTTGTTATCAGTAAATTAAAAGCAAACTAAATATTACTAGTATGTTATATACATATACACATTCATGGATCTACAATCTGTCGATACCTGTATCTTGGCATTGCACAAGGTCATGTTTTTCTCTGACTGTTTATGACGTCTTTACACTAAATCCATTGGATGTTGGATGTGTACGGATTGATAATTTAGTCTTAGATGCATGATTTTTGTATTAGTTGTTAGTGGCTTTGAACTAGCTGTCAGATAACTGCGAGTACTCTCAGATCTGTTCCTAGTGTCTTTTGTTGTTGGGATGTACAAGTACCCTGCCACGTCCACTTGTATTTTTGTCCATCTGATGAGTTAAGCCTTTTCAACTGATTTTATAGTTCGTTCTTATGTTGTACTGTTATATCACTGTCCCAGGTTAGGAGAGGGTTGGGATCCCGCTAACATGTTTAACCCCGCCACATTATGTATGTATGTGCCTGTCCCAAGTCAGGAGCCTGTAATTCAGTGGTTGTCGTTTGTTTATGTGTTACATATTTGTTTTCGTTCATTTTGTACATAAATAAGGCCGTTAGTTTCTCGTTTGAATTGTTTTACATTGTCATTTCGGGGCCTTTTATAGCTGACTATGCGGTATGGGCTTTGCTCATTGTTGAAGGCCGTACGGTGACCTATAGTTGTTAATTTCTGTGTCATTTGGTCTCTTGTGGACAGTTGTCTCATTGGCAATCATACCACATCTTCTTTTTATATTAAAAGATCAAGAGGATATCGTAATAAAACCTGCCGACAAAGGGGCGCTGTGGTTGTCATGAATAAAACAGATTACATAGCAGAGGAAATCGCCAATTTTCAAACTCCATTTTTATAAACAATTAACCACAGATCCAACACTAAATACTATTCGAAGGATCAACACCATCCTTCAAGAGATGTTCGACGAAAAGCATATAGACAATGACACCTTTGATTATCTCCGACCTCTTGAGAACGAAGCAAAGGCCGGAAGATTCTATATGTTGCCTAACATAAAACGGGCAATCCAGGTCGACCAATTGTTTCAGCAAATAGTCATCCAACTGAAAAGATATCAGAATTTGTAGACCATCATCTAATACCTCATGTGAAAGAACTACCCTCTTACATTTAAGATACGACTGATTATCTAAAGAAAATGGAAAGCCTCAATCCTCTACCAAGCAATACTATACTTGCATCCATGGACGTGTCTTCTTTATATACCAACATTCCACAAGACGAAGGAATAGCAGCGTGTGAAGAGGTATGGAACACTCGTAGTGAAAAAAATTCTCCAACTGAGTGCCTTGTTACACTTCTGAAACTAGTGCTAGAGAACAACAACTTCTCTTTCAATGAAAAACATTATCTCCAGATAGACGGTACTAGTATGGGCACAAAAATGGCCCCGTCATATGCCAACATATTTATGGGCCAACTTGAAAAACGCCTCTTGGCTAGTGCCCCATACCAGCCCTTATCCTGGTTCCGATTCATTGACGATATTGATTTCAAATGGACAGATCACAAGAACATCTAAATGAATTTCTAGGACACTGTATCTCTTTCCACCATTCAATAAAATTTACATATGAATCATCTACGGAGAAAATAAACTTCCTCGACACTACGAGTTACATCAAGAACGGAACCATTATAACGGACCTTCATACCAAACAAACGGACAAACATCAATTCCTTTCTCCTAAAAGTTGCCATCCTAAACACTGCTCCCGTGGCATCCCATTTAGCCAGGCATTGCAAATCAAGAGAATATGCTCTACTGAAAATACGCAAAATGCTAGACCTGGACAACTACGTAAACATCTAGTTGTTCGAGGATACAATAACAACATCATTGATAGCGCTTTCGAAAGAGCAAACAAAACTAGTCGCCAAGAACTTCTAGAGTACAAAGATAAGAATAAAGCAGCTAACAGAACACCCCTTGTACTCACTTACCATCCTGATTTTTAAAATGTGTCTTCCATTGTTCAGAAGCATTGGAAAATTATAGAAGATGATTCAAATCTTAAAAAAGTATTTTCCTCACCACCAGTCATGGCCTTCAGAAGACCTAAAAACATCCGTGACAAATTAGTGACATCTGTATTAAAAAAGCAGCCTACTCCATCTCCCGGTTGCTACAAACAATGTGGGCGAAGGAACTGCTTGTGTTGAAAGCTGCCAATACAAGCAGTTCTTTCATCAGCTCCGTTACTAAACAAAATTATACCATCTACTCAAATTCCAACTGTAAAACGGAGAACTCAATTTATATATTAACATGTGACACTTGTGGCATTCACTATGTGGGAGAAACAATGGACAAATTTAATATTCGGCTCAATAACCATCGTTCATGGTACAAAACCAACAAAAACTGTCCTCTCGCAAGACATCTTCGTTCAACGAAACATTCTTTTGATAATGTTACTTTCCAAATCATAGAAGTCAACACCGAGTGGGACACCACGGCGAGAAGGAGAAGAAAAATTTTGGATCCACCAACTCCACACTTTAGAACCTGATGGTCTTAACGAAAAGATGAGAAAAGATACAGGAAAGATAAAGAATAATTTAGTACACAGCATCGTCCTTTTATCCTGTAATATTGGCCAATGGACGTTGCTAACTTCAACTACCAATTTTGTAAAAATCTTGAACTTCATCCAAATTATGTATTATTTTCAAGGCAGCTAAATTCAAGTGCAACATTTACATTGAGCTGCAAAACTTTCTTATCATCTACATCCGATTTCACCTGGATAGATGCACGCTTAATAAAGATAGTTAGTCTAGCGAAATATTGCGTTTATTTTCATCATTTTGTAAATATTTTAAACATTCTTATATTTACATACTAAATAGAGTGTTAAAATTACATTGTTAGGCAATCTATATATATATATATATATATATATATATATATATATATATATATATATAAAACTTTTTTGTTTATAAAAATTGAATAGTCTTTAAAACTTTCAGGAATTCACCAAAGCTGGAATTCTGAGATAAAAAAAATCCATTCTTGATGGCACATGATGGAGGCAATACATCACTTATAGATACTCTGCCTAGAACTAGATAAATATATTAAAAATAGAACGCAAACCTGGGAAAGATATAACTTTAGCCATTTTGATCCTGTTTTATGTGCTGTTAGCGAAAAACATCAGCTACAAAACCTTGAAGCAACTGGAAGAAGGTCATACAAAACCATATGCTGAATTATTTCTATAATCTAACTTAAAATGTTGGAACGCATGAAGAGACCAAGAGTGGACATAGGGCAGTACTGATGAAGACAATAACAAAATACCTCAACTGTATCTTTCTTTATAGGTATAAAATTTATAAAGTGTAATTAATATAAAGTGTCTATGGTAACAAAGGTTATTCTGATTCTGTAAAGATGGTGTTTTTATATTTTATCACCCCTCCCCCATTTTTTTAAAAGGCTGATTAAAAATTTAAAATACACTGAAGCCTTTGAAACATCTGTATTAAAATAAACATGTTTACATCAATGTTTGTATAGTGTATTAATTTTAATTCTAATTCATTTATGTACATATATAATAATTTTCTCAATATGGCCCTCCATACTTTTCACAAAAAAGTAGTTCCTAATCAAATATGGTCGAATATTTTATTTTTTATAAAGGACAAGTTTCAATGGCCAAACATGCCTTTACGGTTGCATTTTATTCAAAATAAACAATAGCTTGCACTAGAAATCCCCATTCTTTATAGTTTTATTCATATTTTTCAGAATTTTGTGTACATGGAAATGCTGTGGATTTCTTCAAAGTGTGCCTCAATTCTTCATGACTTATTAGACTTATTTACATGCTGAAATGTTTAATTTTGTTATATATGTATTCTACACACCACAAGGAAGATTTTGATATATGATATGGTAATCTTTATTCTCCAAATAATTAATAAATTGACAATTAAGTTTAACTGGAATTTGACTTTAGCGGAACCTTAACCATGATACTAGTAGTTTGTGGATATCTAGTACATCTATGAGTTGATTATTGTGAATATCTCATTGGTCAATACATTTGGACTCCCGGAAATGTCAACTGGTTTGAATATTGTTTGTAGTAGTCCACTTATCATTCAAAATTCAAACTGTAGTCGCAGAAGTTAGAAAATAATCAGTTTTATTATCTTAATTGCAGTATTGTCTTATACAAATGTTCTTTCAATTTAAATGATAATATGAATAAAGTGATGTGTTCACTGAATATTATTGAGACATAAAACAAAAAACAAAACAAAAATATACGAGAATAACAACGGATTCTTAACACGAAATTCATGGTGAACTGTAATTATTTACATTATCGTATATATGGTTGTTGGTGAATAGTTGTCTCAGTTCAAATTATACCATTTCTTATAATAACAATGAGAAAGCAACCATAACTGTTACGATTTTTTAAGTGAACAATTATATATTAATTGCAGGACTCGCCTGGCTATGTTACAACATAGATAAGAATTCTATCAGAGTACAAGACGATAATCATTTAAAATAAAGTACCAGAAAGCGATAAGGTACCAAACAGTACCAGAAAGAGTACTTATTACAATACTGTGGTGTCATCATCGTCAAATACGCAAATATAGAAGGCATAAGTTATCAATTTGAAAGGACAAATAAAAATTTGCTAGGGAAAAGTACTTTTGTGTCATTCAACTCTACACACGAAATTCATCTCATCAATACACTACCACTGGAAATCATTTCTGTTTATCAAAATGATAATGTTGGCACAACGAAACGTGTGCCTAAAATCATCTTACACTCCAGAAACATTACTTTTGAAAGTCAAATTATCTCATATATTTTGCACGAGTTTGTTTCAAAGTTTTAACGATTCTCACATCCAGCCTTTGGTTTATTATTGTCAATCAGTTGTCATTGAACCGACAGCATACCGTAGACTAGCTTAAATACAAATGTGATATACTTTTAAATAAAAGTATTAGTAGACTAGCCATTTAAGCATAAATATTAGAAAATATCAAATGCAAGGAATACGCTAATAACTTTATGTATTACATTACCTTATATAACAAATTTTATTTGCTCATTGAAAAGCTGAAAAAATCATTTAAGACAGCAGGGAAGATGAATTCTGTATTGTTTATCCCTCAGATAAATAAAGAGGGAGCTATTTGCACTGTAAATTTATGGTGTCTCTGTACTGTTCAGTGGGTCAGATTTGTCATACTTAATTAAACGATAAATTGTTGAAATTAGATAACATGTTTTCATGTGTAGAGAAAATACACTCATGACAAGTGCATGATGGGATTACATCTTTCTTATTGGTCAATGATCTTGCGGGGTTAGCACGAGTTTACGTGTTTGTGCTCAGCGCTTCCTTTTATCATCAGCTTTTGATTTGTTAACTTGAAATTCTTATCAAACAATTTGTGAAAAATTTAAATTCTATGGATGATTTTGGACTGAAGTGATTTCCTTTTTGCAATTTAAGGTAAAAGTGATCCATATTTTTGTGCTTTAACTATTTCATGCTTACATTATAGACAAGCGTGCAGTTGATTTTTCATCATTCTTTCATTCGTATAGATTACACGATTTTGTTCTATTCAATACACGTAATGGTTGGTCAAATTTGTCTCTTTGTGAAAGATATATTGGGTAAAACTGTTTTTGGTTTTGGTGGTTGCACTGTGCGTTTTCTAGAAAAAGATACTTATTTACCATGCTTATGGAAAATGGTAGCTGATGATAAATCCGATGTTGTATTTTTACAAGTTGGGGGTGATGATATTAAGCATCAGAGAGATGAACCTAAGAAGTTAGCACGAGATATCATTTCATTTTCTTCCAAATGTCATCTTTATGGTAGTGTTCACTATTTCCAAGCAGGCACTCAAAAGTTTAAACAACGTTGAAATGACGTTGAATAAACTGTTAGTTTTAAAATTTGAGATGCCATTGAAAAGGTGCTGTTGTCAATGAGATTCCAGTATTTTTCTACGTTTGTTCAACGTTGTTTTTTTTTTGAATGTAGGTTTAAACTTGACATTGAAACAACTTTACAATTCAACATTGAAATAACCCTGTTTTGTCACGTTTATGTTTGAAATAGACAATTCAAAGGTTGTGGTTGGTCCATGTCTGTCAGATTCGGTTTTCGTTTTAAATAAAGCGGTTGGTTTTCTAGTTTGAATTGTTTAACATTGTTCATACCGGTACCTGCCTAGCCTACTATACGTTATGTGTTGTGTGCATTGTTGAAGGCTCTATTGTTGTCTGATTGACAATCATACCTATCTCCTTATTTTAATAATATTTGGAATTAGAAAAGAAATTGAAGTCACTCAACTTGTTTCTTGGCTTCTACTGAGGATTCAGTCATGTCCAATATTGCAATCTAATAAATGATTACAATCATGACAAATAAACTCTTTAAATTTCAAGTGGGATTTATAATCGGCTGGCTTTTTTACCGTTTTGCAGCTAATCGGCCAAATTATTAAAATGAACATGTTAATGAAGTCATTGATATGGAACGCCTCTGTGGTCTCGTTGTAGCGTTTTCGCCTCGAGTGCGGGAGGTCATGGGTTCGAATCCCGTCCGGGTCAAACCAAAGACTTTAAAATTCGTTTTTGCTGCTTCTTCGCTAAGGAGTAAGAGCAAAGACTGGTTAGCTCGAGTCAGAATATTGTGTCCGGGTAAGGTGACATGCCTTCCTACGTACTGTTACCTTGTGAACTAGCACGTTAAAAATCCGGCTCAGCGTGTCGGTCTAGTATAAAGCACGGTTAATATTCATATTACATTAACATGTTCTCGTCCTGAATATGCATTTTAATTTTCCGCTGGACGTTAAGCAACCATCCATCATCATCATTGATATGGAACTTGAATCAATTATCGTGATGCAATCGGACAGCATAAAACGTTGTACATTTGAATGCAAAGGCATCCTAATTCATTCCAAACGTATAAGATCCGCCTTAGGCGTCTGTATGAGAAATGGTTTATCTTAATACAAATACACAGATTTATTGGCATACACTCATTAACAATAAATGGTTAAGACCTATTGCATATATATTTATAGAATAGTATTAACATACATGATAGAAAGAAAAGTTACTATTCCTTACATGTAAACACTCTATTATGAAAGAGACAGAGAGTTTAAGTACTAAGGCTAAGCTATTGTTTATTGCGTAACAAACCAATTTGCCTTACTTGTTTTGGGGTAAGGTAGAGATATTTCAATCAGTGCGAAGAGTGTGGTTGCGTGTACTTACGACCTCTGTGTATTTGCTTTTGCAAATATGTTTTTATGTAGTGTTGAATGTTTTGTGCTATGTCATGAAAATCATGCTATTTTGCTTAATACCGTCACGGTGATTCATTTAGAACACATAACTGTCTAGGTTAACCTATTCGCTATAATTGCCAGTATTTCAATGAATGCATGTGTACCAGGGATTCCCCTTGGTCATTTGTTTTCGCCACCTCTTTCGCTAAAACAATAAATTTTTTGCCATTCTCAATTTTTGTTCCCCATCTTACATAAACAATTATTTCTATCAAAGTTAAAGGATAAAATTAACTCTCTTTGTCCGAAATAAATATCATTTTCATACATTGAAAACCCTATTTTTACGAGGTTAAGTGCTTATTTTCCGCATATTTTGAATACAAATTCCTCACTTAGTATGATTTTATTGATTAATTTGACTTTGTAAACATTAAGTTTACATCATTGACATTACAAAACATTGTTGTTTTCATTTCAAACTGTACCGTTAATGCATATGACATCAACAAAAAGAGTATTATTCGTGACGTTGATGTGTGAAACGTCGAAAAACAACTTGCAGGTACTTGAAAATGCCGTGGGCGTCATAAAGGTCAACGGCTTATAAAACAGTTATACAGTCAGGATTCTATTTCGTCAAAATTATCTCAACATTACGCCACTTTTATAATCGTAAAAATGGAAGCCATTGTAGTGATTGTCACAGAATAGAAGTTCCTCCATAATATTTATTCCAAAGATAATTTATTATGTAACAAAATTCCAATCCGAATTAATGTTATGTGATACATATTCCATAAGGATAATAAAAGGACCGATGCCTCGGAATTTTTATCACATAAAATAAATTCCAATAGGAGGTTTTGTTACATGATAAAGTATCTTTGGAATGAATATTATGGTGGAAGTTTTATCGTATGACTGGTATAACATTGTGACTTTTATCATTTTGACAATTTTACATGTCATTCATTAAAATGAAAGTAATCAGAAATTACGGGTAAATTGCTTTAATAACATATTTACAAATGGAAAAAGTAGTATGTAATATTTTTCTGATTGTAAAAAAGTATTATGTAATATCTATTCCGACCCAAAAATAGTCTTTATTTTGCATGTTTAACCCTTTTCAAAGTGTTATTATGGCATGGTAAAAGTATTATGTAATATCTATTCCAAATGAAAAAAATTATCATGCAATATATATTCCAAAAGGAAAAGTATTATGAAATATCTATTCCGAATGGAAAAAATATTATGTAATATCAATTCCAAAAGGAAAAAGTAGTATGCAATATCTATTCCAAATGGAAAAATAAGGAATAAATATTATGTAATATGTATTCCGAATGGAAAAAGTATATTGTAATATCTATTCCATTGTCAAAAGTATTATGTAATGTGTGTTCCGATTGGAAAAAGTATTATATAATATCTATTCCGACCCGAAAATATTATTATGTTCTATCTATTACGAATGCCGGAATGGTAAATTGGTATGTACAATTATTATTCTGATATAACTAGTAGAAAGGATACTAGTAAAAAACAGGTATCGTGAATATGGGAAATAATTGTTCCCAATGGTATTCACATTAAATAATCATTTCAAATCATCCACAATTACTGGCATGCATGTTTTCATATAAATGATATTTGTCTCATTAGAATTTACATTTATATTTCACAGCTGAACTTGTTAACATATTTACTTACCTTCAACATATGATCCATCAATAAGGAACATCAATATTTTTTCATATTGATCAGCCTCCATGTTTGTTTGTACAAACAGGTATATTGTGTTCAGGTGAATACATCTAACTCATTAACACTTTTCAAATTACATAATAATTACATAATCACCATGTAAAACACTGTTTTGATTAAGATAATAATCAATCAGGTGTAAACGAATCATCATCTTAATAGGAACATTTGTTATACTAATCAACATATAAGATAAGTTCCTAATATCAGTGGAACAAATATAATACAGATGGAAAAGTATTCCATGACAGAAATTCCGCAGAACATATATTATTATAATATTGTTTCCCCCAGGAATAAATATTATTTGGAACAAATATACGTTGACATGATGACGCGCTGTCAATTTAGCTCTCGAAAACCGATAAATGTATCCACATAGCATCATTACGATCCTTATATGCCAGTTGTATTTTAAAAGCCAAATGTATCTACTAGCTATTTAGAATCATTAGATGTACTTTTAAGCATTTGGTCAACTTTTTGAGTACCTTGTTTGCTTTATGTTAATGTTATAAGGTATAAAAAAGATATGTCTCTTACATGTATCGCAACCCAGTGCTTATTTATAACAAACCAATTTTCCTGTCCTTGCCTGTTTGGGTAGGTGGATGAGATTTTAATACCTCTGTGTATTTGTTTTTGCAGAGGTCGTGTAACTTGGACTTATGTCCTCTGTGTATTTGTTTTTGCAGAGGTCTCGGTAGCTTGGACTTATGGCATCTGTGTATTTGCTTTTGCAAATATGTTATTATTTAGTGGGTATTGTTTTATGCTATGCCATGAAACTCATGCTACTTTGTTATTTTCGTCACGGTGATTGGTTTGGAATAAATTATTTTAAAATCAAGTCTATTAGCTATAATTGCCAGTATTTTAAGACATGTAGCTATTTTCACATGTTTGCTAGTATTTTAATACATGTTGCTAATGTATTAGTTAATAATACAATGGACAAGACATAAGAAAATACCTATTAAAAACCAAAATGTGATGGATGTCAGTATTGCCTATTTAACTGAAATTTGCCATTTTTCAAATTATATAATATAAAACGACATGATGGTTTATCCCAGTTTTGTACTAAATGGTATGGTATTTAGAGGTCAATCTATCAAACATCAAAGTTATTATATTTGACTAACCTGTTAAATTTTTTACAGATTATTTCTCTTTCGAGAAAGATATAATAGTATGTGTTAATAGTTATAAACATTTACTAGGTATGAAATTTACATTTCATAGACTTTTAACGCAAGGTAAAGAAGAATTATACAAAGTCACTAAAAGCTGTATTTAGATTACAAAGATGTTTTTCATCTTCCAATCCAAATAGGCCAACTCAATTACGACCTATAGCAATGATTTTTTTTTTTAGAAAAATCCAATTCTAGATATATAAAGTATATTTCAAGTGTAAAAAAAAAGTCCTCTAACTTATCCGTGCTAAGTGAAACTGGTAGATTCCCGTTTTATTCTAAAGTGGTATTATCAAAACGAAATATTACTATCAATATTCGGCCATTCGTTATATTTCGAAAAAGATGATTATTCAAAATTCAGATATAAAGGTTTTTTTTATCAAGTCAGTTACACAAAAACTTTATAAAAGTTTTATATCAATTTGGAACACAACAAAATTAAAAAGTTAACAATTACTAGATTAGATACTTATTTCAAACTAAAAGCTTGTTCCCTTAAGAAATTTATCTATCTTCATACAATTTCGATTTAGAAATGCCAAATGTAACAAGTTTGAGCTTTCTAAAAAGCTATGGAGTGCGTCGCTCTACCCTAATTTAAAGTAATATGTGTGCATGTGGTTGTTAATTAGTATTGGAAATGTGGTATTTTTAGATATTGATTGATATAAAATGGATGTACTTTAAGAGTGTGCGTTATACACCCATGCTTTAAAAAAAAATTTCTTGTTGAAAATTAAAACAATTATAAATAGACACGACTCTTGTGGGGTGCCTTGCTGGAGGTGTGCCTAGATTGTCAGAAGTTATAAACTACATATAATGCATTTTTGTAAACATTGTATAGGAACATTGTTTAGAAAAGCAAATCGTGCAAATTGCAGAGTAACAAAGCAAATAAACACGTATTAATAATTGATATTTCAATATTGAATTTATCTGTGAAATGTATGCATAATAAAACGAACATGAATTAATGACAGTTGATCGGAACTGAAATACACATAGTCAATTTTCCGGCATTTGATGTCTTATCCTGAACGAGAAAAGTCTGTAATTCTTTATCTCATTTAAGCCAATAGCTGTTGCTCTATCTCAGCCGCATCAAATCAGAATCTATACGTGATAAGTAATTCATTCAAGATGGCGTGTATTTCGACCGAAACTAATAGCTCCGCACCATGATGCGAAGCAAAAATGAGAATCAGTGCCCTTGATCTCATAATAGAAAGAGTTACATACAAAACTTCATATATAGAAAGAAGTCAGAGGCTTTGTAAAAATGTACTTTTATTTTGTTTGAGGATTAAATATGAATAACATTATATTATTAGTTGTCCAGTATACAATGATTATGGTGAGATATTTTTAAAGAGAAAAACAGCGCTTGTTACAATTTTTCAGATCTCTCAAATGAGGCAAAATGTTTTTGGTTAAATACTGTACCAATACAGATTGTTTGTACTAAAATATTTTGGGTATTATGTTATTAAATATCTAGACGCAAGCCGAAATGTTAATAAATATATGTAATAAAGATGATTATTGTGTCTTTATTGCTATGGCCCTGTCTGGAATAAGATTTACACCATTTACCAACAAGAGATAATTTAAAAGTAATATATATATAGGTTTATAAGTATGTGAACTTTTAATAATTCATTTCAATGTGAAAACGTTTTACAAAAATAAAATGCTATTTTTGTGTACGTGAAAGTCATGCTGCCCAAATCTAACTAGTTATATATAAATTGTATTCAAGTCGCCAGAGTCCTCGGGTGGGGATCCACTCTTTCAACTTAGAGCGAATTGTGGCAGATTTTTCTCCCAACCTTTGCTATTCTTCGTCATTTATTCAATTGATATGATTTTAGTTGATATAATTTCGTATTAATTATGTATCATAATTTCATATTAATTATGAATTTTAATGTCAAATATTTTATTTGCAAAATGTATTTTTTGCATTTTATGATTTTGAATAAATGACCTTTCTTCGTTAAATTAGCAAAATAAGTTCAGACTCTGGCCTGTGTATACATAAGTATGTTTATGGTATCTGTCTGTCTTAAAACCAATTTTATTTGCTAATTGAAAAGCTGAATAAAATCATTTAAGACAGCAGAGAAGATTCATTCTGTATTGTTGATTGCTCAGACCTAAATAAAGAGGGAGCTATTTATATTGCAAAATTATGATGTCTCTGTACTGGTAAGAGGGTCAGATTTGTTTTACTGAATTAAATGAAAAATTGTTGAAATTAGATAACATGTTTTCACGTGTAGAGAAATTACACTAATGACCAGTGCATGATTGGATTACATCTTTCTTATTGATGAATGATTTTTCGGGGTCAGCACGAGTTCACGAGTATGTGCTCTGTGCTTCCTTTATCATCAGCTTTTGACTTGTTAACTTGTAATTCTTATCAAACAATTTGTGAAAAACTCCCTTCCGCATTCCTCCTATAATTTTAACTTTAGAAGTAGATATGTATATACGTTTATGCAAAGGAGAAAGTCCGGTAAGGGCTAGTTTTGGCCTCATATTCGAAGTACATCTGATGAAAGATTTTTGACATTTTTTCAACACTTTAGTGTCTACTTCAGTCGATTCAATTAGTTTATGTAAAAGGTTTGAATTGATTTGGTCATTAAAGACGCTCAAATTTAAGCTTAAATATAAAAAATCTATCACGTATGCCATAAAACGTTACTTTTCAGATGGTTTTTGTTTAAAATGGAAGTGGCCGCATTCGTGTTCAGTCTCAACCTTTATATTTGTTATGTATTATCATCAAATACAACATATATTTAGATATTAAGAATGAACACAAATGCGGCCACCTTCATTTTAAACAAAAACCGTCTTTAAATTAGCACAAATGCTACAATTGTGAAGTTTCAGTAATTTGGCATGAATTTATGATGCTATTGCCTGGTGCATGTGCATTGTATTGTCAAAAACAGCCCATATTTATGGAACAAAAGTATTCTACTTTCTGATAAAGAGCTAAAAGTTTACATTTCAACAAATTTGTAAAAATGCTATATTTTGGGGCCAAAAAGGGGTCTTACCGCGCCTACTCCTTTTTCTCCCCACCTTTGCTGTTCTTTGTCATTTATTCAATTGATATTATTTTAGTTGATGTAATTTCGTATTAATTATGTATTATAATTTCATATTAATTACGAACTTTTACGTCAAATGTTTGCAAAATGTTTTCGTCAATATTACCTCGATGTCCAGAGCACAAGATTCTATAGCTGTATTGCTTTTAATACTGTCAATTTTTCCACATGCTTTATATATACCAGATTCGCCAATGGTCTTCTGGCAAAACTCCATTGCCTGTTGTGATGTCATTGTTACATTATTAGTCTTTCCGTCGCTCTAGAATTAATGTTTTTAAATCATTTTATTAAAAAAAAAATTAACACAATCATTGATTATGCATTCATTGTTGTTATGAGACCTCATAGTTCGAATTCACAGGAGTCAAATATGTCAAGCTTTGCATCATGACCTTGTAAAAATTTGAAAGTTGTAAATTTAAAAAAAAAACATCTTATTAAGCACTGTGAATTGACCAATTTGACCCTGATAAAATCAGTCAAATGTATATTTCATTTTGAAATGAAGCTCCGATATACTGCAACTTTTCCTTGGGAGATATGATATCTAAGAATGCAGCAACGTTTAATTGACTTTAGAAATTTTCAATCATTTAATTATCATTAATATGGTCATAATTATTGATTAACTGTTTACAGAACTTTGATTTTTTCGAAGAAACTAAGGATTTTCCAACCAAGGTATAGATTACCTTAGCTGTATTTTGCAAAACCTTTCGTAATTTTGGGTATTCAATGCCCTTGTTGACCTTTTTAACTTTTGTGATTCGAGCGTCACTGATGAGTCTTTTGTAGACCAAACGCATGTTTGACGTACAACATTTGAAGCCTGATATCTATGATGAGTTTATTAAATTTATATACTGTAAACTAGTATTCAAAGAAAAAGTAGCAGTGGTAAAGGGTACATGGAAATTTTCATTGTTATTCTTTTAATCTAATGAAATTGTTAATCAATGGACATCAAATTTTTGTATCTAAGTTATAAAGTTAGGTAAAGGATTGAGTAGTTCAATAATTCAGAGAATAATTTACAGGCTATAGCGCCATTACCAAGAGGTCGAGTTGCGATTCCTGGGTTTCATATTTTCAATTTATTTAATCATCTGCGTTATCTTATAGTCTTTACAAATAATACAGTTAGCTAGATGTCTGTACATAACATTTATAGACCTATCAATAGCATCTAAAAATTTAAAGTCTGGCAACAATAACTCCAACATTAAATCCTAACTGTAGTCATCCTTTCGTAGAACAAATATTTTATTTATATCTATTCTAAAATTTATAACGAAATAAGTATTTTAACAGCCAAGACTTAAATGACTGAAATGTGCGTTGTTTAAATGTATATAGATATGTTAGTTCCATAATTCAGTTTTATAGAAATGAAACAATTCTTACTATAGTTGAACGACGATATCTTCGTTTATTAAAACTTCTCCATGGAATTCTATAGATCTTTTTTTCCTTCCTGTTTTTCATGACATTTCCGTGTTCCAACAGGATAAAAAAAATCATCATCTCGGGCACAAGTCACACATTTCCCCGGAGAACATCCAAAATTACCTGCGTGACGAATATCTTGCGGACATTCACACAGATTATCCATTGTATTCCATAATCCAATATGCTGATCATTTTTAGTTCAAACAGAGTTTCGGGTGCGTTTTACCAGTTAAACTTGAAATATGCAACTTGAATTAATAAACATAAAACGCTTACATGTCACTTAAAGTTTTACGTATAATGTTATTTGGGTTTAGGTGAATGATCTAGTGTGAACACATTTTCAAACCAGATGGTGACTAGCTGAAAAAAAGAATTTTCTCTTCTTTTTACAGTGTCAAATAAAATATTATTGTTTGAGCCAAGATACTTACCTGAGACTGTAATGAAAAAAGTTTTCATCACTCATTTTGTTTCGTATAATTTGAATAGCACGAATTTTTAGGTAAAGTAGTGATTTGGTCCAGTTTGAAAAGGTCAAAAATGAGTATGTCTGAAGCTGTCAAACTGAATTACAGACACCATTAACTTAACATTGTCCATATTTTGAGTTAGAGCCAATAGACTTTTCTATAATTTTGGTATAATTTGTCCTAAAAGTAGAACAATACACTGTGAAAATCTTTTTTGGATAGAGCAGGTGCGATATTTTCAATTTACGTTTTTTGTCTTAAAGAAATGCACTACGAAATAACTGTATTCTCTTGCCATTTAGTATACGAACTCTCATAAATATGACCGTTAAGTCTTATGTTAAAAGATTTTTGTACCTGTCACATTAATGTCAATATAATGGAATTTTATGCGACTGTCATACAAGTGAGAGGTTTAGCTAGCTTTAAAATCAGGTTTAATCCACCAATTTCTACATAAGGAAATGCCTGTACCAAGTAAGGAATATGACAGTTGTTTTGGATTCGTTTGATGTGTTTGAGTTTTTTATTTTGCCAATTGTTAAGGGACTTCCCGTTTTGAATTTTCCTTGGAGTTCAGTATTTTTGTTGTTTTACTTTTTTCCATTGATATGACCCTTTTTTTCTCCTGTAGGACAGAAAGTGGTTCACATTTATGCCTGTTGACACTAAAATTTCATGCAAGTTTTCCACTGAAAAAAAGTTGAATGCAAGAGACCTTTTGAACTCAGACTTCTTGTATCATGTCACCTTAGCATAGAAATCACCTAAAAGAAACACATTTAAATTTCCAATAGCTTTTGTGTGCATTTTATATGTAAATATGTGTTATGGCCTAAATTGACACTAAATCATTGTAACTTTTTTTTCCAGTTAAAGTACATTAGATATATATGAAAAAAATTATTTATAGCAAAACTACTCGACAAATTTTCATTTGGTGGACAAAATTACAATTTTATATAAGCCCCCACTTTATTGGAACATCTGTATTTTCAGGCAAAGGCTCATGTACATTTGAGTTTTGTAGAATTGTTATAAATCTGATACATCAAATGATTATTTGGCTACTTTAAATACATGCTACATTATATATTAAGGCATTTAAAAAGCAAGTTCTTAAAATTTATAAATTTTGTAGGCCCACATCTTGATAGTTGAAATTGTTCGATTTTTCCGTCAAAAATAAACACCCAAAGTTAAAATATAAGAAAGACCATATGGTCTTTAATATATATTGTATTACCATGAAACTTTGTAAACTGTCTTATAATTCCCTAATCTTAGATCATTATTATCATTCAAGTATTATTAAATTTTGTCAAGTCTTTCTATCCTATTAGGTCCGGGGATACAGTTATCATCCTTTGCTTTTCTTTGTCTACAAATAGAGTCCCTAGTGTGGTCAGTGTATAACTTGCAAATTTTTTTCTCAAACATTCCAAATTTATTTCTTTATATGTTTTGCATAAAATAGTAAGTAGGGGATGAAACTATATGTTAAAAAATTTGGGGCATGAATTCTTAGGTAAAGTAGTGATTTGGTCCAGTTTAAAAAAATCAAAAATTAGTATGCCTGAAGCTGTCAAACTGAATTATAGATCCCCTTAACTTAGAATTGTCCATGTTTTGGGTTGGAGCCAATAGACTTTTCTATAATTCTGGTATAATTTGTCCTAAAAGTAGTACACTACACTGTAAAAATCTGTTTTGGATAGAGCTGGTGCGATTCTTTTAATTTGCGTTTTTTGTCTAAAAGAAATGCGCTACGAAATAACTGTATTCTCTGGCCATTTAGTATACGACCTCTCATAAATATGACCGTTAAGTCTTATGTTAAATGATTGTTGTACCTGTTTCCTTTTATATGACACCTTTTTTCTCCTGTATGATAGAAAGTGGTTCAAATATATGCCTGTTGGCACGAAAATTTCATGCAAGTTTTCCACTGAAAAAAGTTAAATGCAAGAGTCCTATTGAACTCAGACTTCTTGTATCATATCATCTTCGCATAGAAATGACCAAAAAGAAACAAATTTAAATTTCCTATAGCTTCTGTATGCATTTTTATATGTAAATATGTGTTACGGCCTAAATTGACACTAAATCATTTTAAGTCTTACATGGCCTAGGACCATTTTATACTCATTTGGTATGCTATTTGTAACTTTTCTTTCCAGTTAAAGCACATTAAATATATATGACAGAATTATTTATAGCAAAATTACTTAACAAATTCTAATTCGGTTGACGAAATTACAATTGTATATTAGGCCCCATTTTATTGGAAAATCTCTATTTTCAGGCACAGGCTCATATACATTTGACTTTTGAAGAATTTGAATAAATCTGATACATCAAATGAGTGTTCAGCTACTTTAAATACATGCTACATTATAAATTAAGGCATTTAAAAAGCATTTTTTTGCAATATTTCAATTTTGTAGGCCCAAATGTTGATAATTGAAATTGTTATATTGGGGCATGAATTTTTTAGGTAAAGTAGTGATTTGGTCGAGTTTGAAAAGGTCAAAAATTAGTATGTCTGAAGCCGTCAAACTGAATTACAGACCCCCTTAACTTAAAACTAACCATACTTTGAGTTAGAGCCGATAATTGTGATATAATTTGTCCTAAAAGTAGTACACTACACTGTAAAAATCTTTTTTGGATAGAGCAGGTGCGATTTTTTAAATTTGCGTTTTTATCTACGAAATAACTGTGTTCTATGGCCATTTAGTATACGAACTCTCATTACTATGACCGTTAAGTCTTATGTGATAAATGTCTTTAAGTGTGAAAAAGTAAAGGAATAGATTATTTTACTGTATCAGCACCTGATCCGGTGTTCTTTTCTTATAATTAGAAGCATTATATCTCGAACAAATGGAGATAATCCCAGTTTTTTTGTGGGGTTTGTGTTACCCATGATTTAGTATTATTTGTAGTGTTTTATGAAATTGTTTATCGTCAACATTCATTTTTTGATGTCTGTTTATCTTAACCCATGATTTTAAAATATTGCAAAATATGAATGAACATCAACTTGGCAAATGGTATTTGATTTTAATTTCATTGATTATTACTGGTAAGGAGAGTTGAAAGGCTGTACCGTTCATTAAATGCACCTCCCTCTGTAACAAACCTTTTTTAAATAGTTCGTTTATAGATTTAGAAATTATCAAGATATTTAGGTTTCAACTGCCTTATGCAAAATTGAATTAACGTGGATTTGGCTATTATATTTGTGTCCCTATTGGTTATATAGGTCTTCACCTTTCTCGGTTCTTATAAATCCATAGCTTTCAAATATTCGGCTTTGGGCGTTCCTGATGAAGGTAAATCTATGGCATTCATTAGCTAATTGGGGAAATCTTTTCATCTGAAACTACAAAAAGAAATGTTTTATAACTATAAGCTACGTATCTATAATTGAAATACCTTCTACAAAGGATTTTCATATCAAATTCAACGATCAGAGACAAATATTTCAGAGGCATATATTTCAACAATCAGGACGATGTATCCTTAGTGAGTAAGGATCTAATGTTATATGTATGGAGAACAACATTTAAAGACATATGTGAATGTCTTGTAGTGTCATACAAATGAAAATAAAAATATAAGGAGATGTTGAATGATTTCTAATGAGAAAACTATTCATAAAGGGTAAAGTATAAAGATTTGAACAATTTCAGGTCACTGTACGTTAAAAATAATCATATGGATTTGTGCATTTAATGATTTTAACTGTCCATTGGTCAACTTCCCATCGTCAGCAGCAACTTACCCGGTGACCATTCGAATGGCTTTGAATATCTCAATTAATTCGTTACGTTCGTGTATGTTCACACAATACGGGCATCATTTATGATGTGTAAATCTGACACAAGAGCCTCTTTAACCAAGGTATAATGAAATTACACTACGATCCCTATGACGAATTGGTTGACCGTTACACATTAGATAGACTGATTGAGGTTCGAACCCCGACTTCCTGCACTCGAGACAAGGAAGCTACCGCGCAATCAACAAGGCGGTTCTATTGAAAATGTAATATTTAATGTCCACAGTACTCATAAATATATACATTTATCACTAAGGAATATATTTACAATCAGCGTTAGTCCATCACTTAATATAAATATCTATTTCTGCTAAATCAAAATAACACTTTTTAAATCTGATGTATCCGAAAAGCTTTCCTGCATTTACTTTCATAAGGAACGATCAAAACAAACAACATGAACAATGAATACCTCAAATAAATCAAAGTATACATGTGTAATCTATTATTATTTGTTTTGTCACTTTTTAGCTTTTATAGATTGAATATCATATGTGATATTTGTTTATTCAGGTATTTAATTTGACATTCAATGCATGACGAATGCATCGCCAATACATCTAGTAACAATTAAGAATATCAAAATGCAACATTGGATGACAATGTTGTTTTCCGAACCAAATTATAAACAAATAGATATACAGAGATAAACATTTATTTAAATTCTCAATGTTTGCAGCAGGATTGTCCGCACTGCCCCTATTGACAATGGTTTCATTTACTAAATATTACTGTTTTGAATCATGTTTGAATCAGCTGCCTTACATATAAGAAACTAACACAATCTTCTGATGTAGTAGGATTTAAGTTCCTTTTAAAAATACTAAAAATACACAACAGTTCATGCAATGCATTCTTGCATTTGTCACTTGGTTTGGGACAGCGTCGGTATATGTATGGACATCAGAGAATTTACATCGTCATAATACATAATACAGAGAGCATAAATCACCAAATATATCGGACAGTGCAACAGACTATACCAACTACCGACATCTGACTCCTCAAAAGAGACGTACAAAAAAGATAAAAAGCATAAGTTGGCTTAGACACAGTTAGTGTGGTTAGATCATTTCTTGTGTATTTCAACATAAAGAACATACATGTATGATAAAGACGCATATATGAATAAGACATGCTGTTTCTTTAGAAGTATTATTTATGCACACAGTATATGATATGAAAAGGACGTTTAATGCATTATATATACAATGTATTGAATAAACTAGCGTTCTACGTTACTATATATGAGAGTATTAATCTTGCATATTAATTTCAAGTTACAATAAAATAATTGGCAATGTTTATGGGGATATTCTTCAATAAGTCAATATCTTAAAACAAACGATAAGAAAATCAGAAATTGTCAACATAAAAAAATTATGAAAAATATCAAGTGTTTCATTTTAGGAGTTTGTGTCATAAAATCACAATTAGTAGCAATTATCGCGTTATTGCTTATTATTTTTATTGAATATTTGTGTCACATTTGAGCGTCACTGGTTAGTTTTGTGTGGACGAGACGCACGTCTGGCGTATTAAATTTTAAACCTAGTACCTTTTGTTAGCTATTATTCGTGTGTTTCTTTGTCTTATATGTTCTCCCATTTATTTGTATTGTAGTCCTGTCATGTAATGTTGTCATTTTGGTGTTGTGTTTGACGTTGCCATAAAAGCGGGAGGTTTGGCATGCCACAAAACCAGGTTCAACCCACCATTTTTTCTTAAAATGTCCTGTACCAAGTCAGGAAAATGGCCATTGTTATATTATAGTTCGTTTCTGTGTGTGTTACATTTTAATGTTGTGTTTTTGTTGTGTCGTTGTTCTCCTGTTATATTTGATGCGTTTCCCTCAGTTTTAGTTTGTAACCCGGATTTGTTTTTATCTCTATCGATTTATGAGTTTCAAACAGCGGTATACTACTGTTTATATATGACAATGGATATGTTCTATTTCACGAGTGCACAAATCTGTCCTGTGTTTTTTTTTTTTTTTTTTATTTGAACATCCCCGAAGTTGACTTATCACCGGGTTTTTGCTTGTAATAAACAATACGACTGGTGCCATTAGTGGAGTAGTAACTACTTGCCCTTCCGTAGTACATGTATAAACCCTAATTATGGTGAAAAGGTTCGTGTTGCTTTTACTTAAGTTTTTAGGGTTTCATTTATCATTAATGTCTTAGATTCCCCCGTAACAGTGTTATATATCCTGTATTTTGAAAACTTATCCTTTCTTTTCACGTTTTCAAATTCGATCAAGTTTTATGGTTAGAGAATTGACACGTATAGATGGGAAATAAATTCGGTTAAATATTAGGCTAAGACATGCTATATTTACCAATCCTCTGTTGTGTGGCGTTTCATTACCGTACTTTAACACTAGTTACAGTCGAGTAGTGGACTAGAGCTGGAGCTGCTGAGCTTTCAAGAGTACCTGCAGGTATTCTTGAATTTTGGTGGTGCTCATGCAGCTGAATATTTAACGTTCTGTTTTGTCTTTTGAATAGATTTTTTTTGGTAATTTTATATTTTTACTTTTTGCCATGATATTTTTTTTTCTTCGATTTAAGGTTTCTGATTTCCCCGAAAAATCTTCTCGTCCATTTTCACGGCAACACTTTGAGGGGTAAACATTGATTAATTTTTAACGGAGATCTTGCCGTCTGTACCGCCGAATATTTGGGAGCTGATTTTCATTTTAATTCGTTTTGTTATTCAAATCTACACGAACGCGCCAGCAATAAGTACAAAATCGATCTAAATCAAGCTAGTGTACCTGCTCCAATTTTAATTAGAGTTTTTATCATTTACAGATTTTTATCTTCTGTAGGTTCAGTTAAATTCATTTATATAGGGTATTATTAACGAGTCCTGTGGCAATCTTCTTCTTTCGTAATTCCCTCCTGTTCAGGAGCACTCGGATGAGACCGATAAATTTAACAGCATCTGTACATTAAAACACAATAAATCCTCTGTAAAATATGAATGAACAGTATCCTCCACCATAATAACCAGTGTATATACAACAAGTCGTGAGTATATATAAGCATTAATATAGGGACTTTAAAAGTAATGTAATGTTAAAATGGCAAGAGACAAAAATAAATTACATGTTCGTAATGCTTGGGAGTCATAATTTTAAGTAAGTGTTTTTAAATTCAGTATTAACATCAGAAGCATGACTAACTAGGATGTTTAGTTATATTATTTTAATAGGCTTAACGTTAGTTTAAAATGCCAACAGATAATATAATTATCAAGGTAAATGTTCTTATAAGATGAAATTTATAAAATCTGAAATCATGACTTTGATGTTTTAGTAGTATTATTTTGATTGGTTTAATATTGTTCATATGGAGTACTACTTTTAAGATTCAAGATATGAGACTGACTTGACCATACACAGAGATATACCCCCTAATTTCACGCACTAGCTATACATTAGTAATGTTCATTCTTTTCATGTGGATTAGGTGGCAGTAGTCCCTTGCTTTCATTTCTATTGTTCTTAGTATCATTTTGTCATTTGGGAGAATGTTCCTTTCAACAAAGCTTTGACAGTCTATCAATAGTTCAATTAAAAACTTGATATATTGAATACATAACTGCTTTGTCCAATTTTTAAAAGAAACTTAGGTTAACCTTTCAATTTGAATGAAAAGAGATGGGGGTCTTACTTATTTTTGCGTTCTTGATTTGTTGTCTAGCATTACAGATCTTCTTTTAAAAGTCTATATCTAAGGCAAATATCTCGCAAAAACAGTGTGTTATGAGAACTGCCTACTCTATTACTTCAGGTCTTAAGTATTGAGACTGACTCATAAGTCGTACTCAAACTAGCGGGCTAAATTTACTTTCGCTACATCAGTAATTTCCTACTATATCTGTTAGGGTACCAGTAAGACGAAACGACGTATGAATCCATTTCAATCACTTATTTGCATGTTATGATATTGATCTAAAGTGCATAAATTTTTTGAAAATATGCAAATCCCCAAAACACAGAAATAGTGTTCCCAAAACTAATTAAAAAGTGACATCATACGTCAACTGATTTATAAACCTTCATTCAAAGGGTTAATGAAACAGACACAACCACACAAATGTTAAAAAGACGCATATAGGTCAAAACATAGTCTTCAATAATAGACAGATCTCTAAACAATATGCCAACCTCTAAATAATTTGAGTCTAAAACTAATAGATAAATTAATCGGAAATTATTCAATATCTACCTAATGTATCAAAAAAAAACATTAACATATAACGCATGGTAACCTCTACAGAGGTTCTGGAAATTTGGCGGGGTTTAATTTATCAATTATTGTCATTCCTCATAAAAGTATTTTCTATTTAAAATTAGATATTGATAAAATGCCCATCTTCCCAACAGGAAATAATTTCAATTACTATTTTCCCTAGGGACGATAGTTCACCGGAAGCAGACATTTTCCCGACCTTTTTTTTTTTTTTATTCTTCGGGTGGTTCTAGCTTTTACGTTCAGTTACTTCGATATCAAATATTTACAAATAACGTTTTATCAAATACTCCTGATATAGTTTTGTATCTCTTTGAATTAGATTTAGATGTTTTAGAGTTTTGTACAATAACACAGTTATTTAACAGTTATTTCCAGGATATAACCATTATAGGTTCTCTCGACACAAACTGTTTCCCTCCGTGAGGATTTGGGAAATAGTCAGTGTCTCGGGAAAAATAACATGGCTATATCCCGTAAAGAGCTGATTGATTTGTCAGTGTTTTTGCCCTCTTTTTGAATTTAACTTGGAGTTCTCTATTTTTGTTATACTTTTTTGCAACGGTGTTTGCAGGTTTAAGAACCCATGCCATCATGCCGTCCTTTTCAAAGCAGCCCAAATGTCCCGCCAGTTATCCCGGTCGGCAATCTTTACCTATAAATATTTACTTTCATTTAATCTCGTCCTCGAATGAATGAGAATATCCATGTAAACGACAAAAGATCAATCAATCATTCAATGAGTCAGTCAAAGAACAGATAGAAGATATGTCTATATGGTGTATGAAGCTCACTACTGCACTCGGACTAGGTACATTTGTATTATTAATACTTTATTCTCAAAATTCCAAAACAGCATATAATAAAATACATCAACTACCGATGTTCTTGACTTGATAACAACACATGCAAACTAGTTTTTGAACTCTCAACATTCCCATATTCAATCTCGATCAGTGGGATTAAAAAGTACATACAAGACGTACAGTGATATACAGTATATGAAAAACAACGACCGCATAATAAAATTCCACGCTTTTAATTTGGTACATCAGACGCACGTTTTGTCCTCTTAAGACTTATCAGAGGCGCTCGAATCAACACAGTTGGATGGCACAATCAGATACGGAGCATTAAAACCCGAAAATTCCAAACAAATTAAATTGGGTCAAATACGTACGTCTAAGACAATTGATATCTCGATGTAGAAAATCTTCAATATTTCGAACAATTCAACATTTTATCAACATTAAATAACAGTATAACAGATATAAAATAAAAAGTACAAGCAAATCAACAATGACAAATACAATTCATATGACAAGGCAGACTTTTTACCTATTGTGTCTGTCTGTTTTGTTCACGCATCGTTGTCAATATAATGGATGATGCGACTGTCATACAAGTGAGAGGTTTAGCTAGCTATAACACCAGGTTCAATCCACCATTTCCTACATAAGAAAATGTCTGTACCAAGTCAGGAATATGACAGTTGTTATCCATTCGTTTGTTTTGTTTGAGCTTTTGATTTTGCCATTTGATTAAGGACTTTCCTTTTGAATTTTCCTCGGAGTTCAGTATTTTTGTGATTTTACTTTTTAGAACAGTTCCAAATAATACAATCTTAGAGGAGTGATTTCATCACCTACATTTTAAACTTGCTTAATCATAAGACCTACAATTAGATTTGGACACTTTGAATTAACGTTTTCAATTTGACTTTTCAAAGATTACAAATTATTTCCCTTTTAAAATCACAAGGAAGGAGTTCAGTTGTCTGTCAAAATGTATGACATCTTAATTTATTATGTTAATATCATACAGTGAATTCCATTGTATTCCTTACCTTTTCAGGTTGATAAAAATAATATTATAAAATTTGTAGAAATACTCTAAAATGCTAAAAACCCATATGTTTCAACAACTTGACATAAAACAATTCTTCAAATTATATATGATGTTTACAAAATTGTAAGATCAAATGTCCATTTTCTATGTATAGAAATATAAAATGTTTTCGCATTGATTGCAAATAATGTCCTTCAGTGTACTAGCTTTGGAAAATATAACCAAAGTGAGGCTCGTCTAGCTTTCCTCCTGTATCATAGTGAATAAGAATCAATGAATGTTTTAGACTATTTGCATATTTGTTTTATCCTGCAATTTATGTTTGACGCTCTACGTTTTTTTTTTTTTTTTTCAACCGTGGTCTTTGATTTTCATAGGAATCGACATGGGTTAATGGCATACCGCCAAAAGGATTCCAAAATGAACAGTCCAATTGCCTTCCGATCAATATAGGAACAGGATAACAAAAGACTTATATATACAAGTACAAGTACACATAAAGCAAACTATTGTTTTTGTATTCATGTTATTTGAACTAAAGTTGGCTGATTGCAGGACAAAACAATATTGAGTTATTTTGATATCCAAAAAATGTTTTAATAATTACGATTTCCTTGGTTTTATCTCGTGCCTTAAAGAGTGTCACAGAAATTTCTGAACAGGTTCATGTCTATACATAACCTCAACAATTCGACTATTTACATGAAATTGATCAAGTAACACTTTCAATAATTGTACGTAACTTATTCAATATATAGTTTTTGTTATTTAAAGCAGATTCTCCGGGCCGTTTCCCCATCAACTTTATTACCCATGGCCAGCTACTGATACGGCTAAAAGAATAATATAACCGCCGATACCGCAACAAATGGTCACGAGAATAAGGATTCTAGCTATTTTTGATGACTTTCTTGCCTCATCGTATTTCATTTCACTAGCTTGACTTTGAGACTGTAAAATATAAAGGAAAGTTGATGAATTGTTAATAACAACGGTTTTACAAGAAATGATTACAAAAGTGAGAAGACTACGTGTGTTTCCATTTCATCATTTTGTGATAATCTAATTACAACTTTATTTAAAACGTTGTTGGTTTGAAGGGTTCTAAATTGATAGTTTTGATGTTTACACATTCGAATTCATTCAATAATATGTATTTTGTTGGATATGAGAGACATATTCCACATTAACTTGTACAAGACAAATAATAAACACATTGGACCTTTATGAAATTCTGACTCACACATGACAAGGGATATGTTCTACTAGTAGTAGGCACAATCTTGTGTTTATGTTTATGCTGAATTTTGTTGTTTCCTTCTTCCTTTTTCGTTTGTCCATTATGATGTTCGTTATTCGTCAACTTAGGATTTTGAATATCGTCTTATTTGTTTACTTGATAATAGTTGTTTTATATTAAGTTAACATGACTTATTTATTACCATAGATGCCGCAATAATAGCTCCAATACCAGTAATCCAGCAACAAAACAGACAAGTCAAAATTGCTGGTGTCATGTAGCTGTACGGGGCAGGATTTATAATGAGTGTTGGTCCTGCTTGTGGCTGGCACACCTGTAAAATGAAATATTCATGATCTTAATTAATCACTGAGGCAGTTATTTGGCTGCTTTTAATTTTTATTTCAATATAGTCTTGTTTTAAATTTTATTATTTGACACAGATATTAATGCGAGAAAAATAATTTATTCAAATTAAAGCATTATCACAAGTTTCAAAGTATCAATGTATTCAAATTGCATAATTATCAAAAGTTCCAAAACACTGCTTACCACTACATTCGTAGTTGTGGTGTTCATTATTGGTGGCGGCATTTGGGACTGCTGAGTATACCCATAGCCACTGTAAATGTCACTGAATCCTTCTTTTGAAGGCTGTGCTTGAACGAAACCCTGTGGGTTCTGTTGAACAAATTGATGAATATATTGTTGCCCTGGTTGTTGCCCTTGTTGTTGATTGGATGGAGAATATGGAGGAGGTTGTTCAGAAGAGCTAGCCATGCTTTCAGCTGCTATTGGAATTCCTGTGGTTGGTCAAAAAAATTTTCAGATATAACATTCACAAAAGTACATAACTAAGGTAAGGTTAGTTCACAAAACAAAATATTCAACATCACTAGCAAATTAAAACAAAATTCTTAATATGTATTAACTGATTGTTTAGCATGACATTTTGAATTTATTTGACACTTTGAATTGATGGCTTTAAAAGCTTCAATTTAACGAATTTGATCAAAATTGGCTTTCGTTGAACTTTTCTATATACGTAAAATATATAAAGCAGTCAGTTATACAGGTAAACAAGACTCCACATGTTCACAAACCACACACAATCGATCACTAAACAGAGTTCGCTTTGTTATTGAATTGAGATCAAACTAGGGTCAAAAGTATTTAAATTTCAATACTTAAATAATTAGATCGAACCATGGTAGCAAGCACAAATTGAGTGACTTGTATTATTCTACATAAACAAGTTTAGTGTGTACGATAGAACAAAATATAAGTTATATAAATGATTAGTAAAACAGTGGTAGACTTAATGAAAAAGGTTCAAACACCTCTAGTAATAATTGCTGAATGGTTTGTTTTATTGATCTCTAAGCTCAGTGCCCGCAGTGAAAATACATTCATACCTACAGCCCACAAAACCAAACCGATTCCACCTTCAACATGGGATACAATTACAGATTGATTTAGTGACTGATTGTTGTGTGCGTACTTAATGTACAGCGAAAAACATTTCATGCATTTTAAGAGAACCAATTAACAAAAATAAAGATTCTGTAAGCATGAAATTAGTGGCAACAGTAGTTTACTAATGATCAAAGCAATATCAGTAAAGTAAAATAACAAAAACACTGAACTCCAAGGAAAATTCAAAACGGAAAGTCCCTTATCAAATGGCAGGATCAAACGCTCAAACACAGCAAAACAAATGGAAAACAACAGGAATTTCTTTATGTAGAAAATGGTGGATTAAACCTGGTTGTATAGCTAGCTAAACCTCTCACTTGTATGACAGTCGCAGAAAATCTCATTATATTGACAAAAATGTGTGAACAAAACAGACAATAATCTGAAATTGTGTGAATTCTATCAGTTACGGCTGATGTCGTGCAATGATAAAGAATATCCACATGATTCACTGAAAAAATACTGCTTGAAATATTAAACCAAAAATAGCAAAATCACTGGTGAACTTTGCTATCAATTGCATGCTTAGAAGTTTCAGTTTATACAGCAATAGTATTATGATTAACATAATAGAAATTGTCCACAGGACATTGTCTCAATGTATAGGTAATAGTTTTTTTGTTACTAGGGTTTCTTGTTTTGTTGATGAATACATAGTATTCGCTTTTACTTTGTTAGAAACGCTTTTCTTGGTAAAATGTCACCACAAACATTAAAGGCCAACACTGAGAATTCATAATTTGAACTGAAGGTCAAATAATATATATTTTCAAGGAACAAAAATAGTGTTAAATAACACGGAGTAGAACCATAATTCATGAACGTGAACGTCATATATTTTCTACATATTAAGTGCTTATCAAACTTTAAGGTTGAACGATACCTGAGGTACACTGTCATAAGTTTTACGGTCGCCACCACGGCTTGGTTGACCTTTATGTAATATCCGTGTCAAAGAAGACCATGAATATGTTCTATTTGTTGTTATCACAATCCTTTCTTTATTTTCTCCGAGTTGTGTTTACATGACCGAATGTGAATGATCAATTGATTTTTACCTGCATGGGCAACAAGACGGTCGCAATTGTGGAAGCAGGAACTGCATACTCTTCCATCACCTGTGTTCACCCTAAGTTTCTGATAGAATTTGTTTTGCTCTGTTTGCTGCGATATGGTTTTTATTGTTGCCTGTCTATTAACTCGTTTTCCTTTTTGACCATGGGTCTCTCTAATTTTATTGGATTTGTGATTTTTGATTGCCGCTTTGGTATATCATGTCTTTTTCCGAGTCAAATATAAGTACCTCCATACCCAAAAACATATGACATGGTTGAAAAGTTCGACAATCTAGACAATAATAAAAGGTTTCATTGATTAAGATAAAGGTTGTGTATAATATTTGTTGTAGGACACTGGAAAAAAAATATCACTACAGTGAAAGATTATTATGATAATGTTTTGCGACTGACGTGAATTGAGGATTTGTAAGCATATATTAATAACTTTGAAATCCCTTAAATCCTTATAGTATACATCATTTAAACAAATCAATACAAAATCATCTTAAATTCTAACTGTGTTAAATTTATTTTTTTACCAGTGACAACATAAGAATTGACCAAACATGATTAGATATTCAATTTCCCTGGTACTTGATTTAGTTGAGAAGACCAAATTCAAAAACTTCCTTATCATTTGAATGTTATATAACTTACACTGTATACTTTAAAGATTTAAAATAATCAGGTGTAACAAAATTTTAAAGAAATCGCATTCAAAGATTTTGAAAAGCTATTTGTAAATATTATCATTATGTAACCTGTATTTTGAATAAAGCATTGGAAGATTCATATATAAAGTGTTAGTGCCACCAATAAGATAATATATAAAAGTCTTATTTCGGAAGAACTTAATTCTTAATCAATTTACATTTTAAGATTAGTTGTCGAAGGAATAAATAATGTTACAAAACTTTACCTATGCACTTTTTTCTATTTGATAAAATATTAAAAACTTCACTTTAACAAATAATCTGATTTGAATTACATTTGATAGAATCTTAAAAAAATAACTATAGTGACTGATTACGCGTTTCCATAATTGGTGTAGTTAGTCAGTTTTGTACAAATTGAATACAATCATTGCAATATCCCTTCGTAGGCTGTATTTTTTATCTATTCATTAGTTCGAACTGACAACTGTGCAGTATGGCATTCTAACAAACACAAAAGCTCTTTTACCGAATTGCGTATGTTTGGTTTTAGGTTTCAGAGTTTTCCTATGCAGCTCGTAAAGAGAGGCAACATTCAGGATAAATGTTGTATCAAATTCTTATCGTCTAAACAAAATGTGTAATGTTGAGGCGAGTTGATGCGACGAAAATTCTAAGATTGTATGATTCTCCATTTTCGTTAGTTTTAGTTGTTAAAAGTGAAATTCGTCGGACAAAGCGGCATAAATCAAATCTATATTGGTTCAAACTGTATGTGTGTTACTACTATGGTTGTTGTTCTTTTGTTAAAGGTACCGAATATAAAATCGTATGATACGAAAATGAAAAATTAAATGCCTTTCTGACATTTCTGATATTCATAATCTGTGTAATACAGAGTGATACATTTTAAATACTCGTTATGTATTTTGACGCAGAGTGCTATCTTTTAACAATAACTTCATATTGTTCAGGTGATTGTGTTTAAAACCTACTAAGCCCCGATATTTGATCTCGATGTAAAGACCAGATATTAATAACAGCATATAAGTACAATTAAGCTTGTTTTTAATAAATGTGAGCGTCATTTGATACAAACATTAATGCCAATGAAAAATAACGAGATGTGGTATGATTGAAAAAAAATCAATCATAGACCAAATGACGTCGATATATGCAAATATAGCTCCCCATACGATTATAACCATGACCAACGGCCATCCTGTATAATAAATATAGGCAACAATAGATAACCGATGTTCACATCTCATAAATCGTTTACTAATATTTATTCCAATAAAAACTTTCTAAAAAACACTTTTTCTCACAACAATACTTATATTTCAGAATTATAGCCTGAAAGAAATCATTGCATATACTCTAAGTTTTCTTTTACAGTACATTTTATACCCCACCCTGTATCATTTTTTTACAGAATTTGAAAACAAGACTTTAATTATTGACAGCTTACCCTATGAGCATGTTTTCTGACATGAAATGTCTAGAACCTGTTTGAAACTGTTTTGATAACAAATTGAAAGATTTTCAGAACACTATAAATGTAATGTTTAGCAGCTAATCATTCCAACGTTCAAGATTATATAAAGTGTTTTCAATGAAAGTTCACAATTACTGCCTCAAATGGTCTTGTCACAACAGTATCATCTCTTACCATATATCTAACATAATTTAGCTAATATATGAACTAGAAGTGTTTAAACAAAGCCATATTTGCAAAAGTTGTATGTATGAAGATACCAGTCTGATGTATGAATTCACTAAAAGTTTTATAGAAATGACTGCTAATACCTGATTTTGCATAACTTCCAAGTTCAGTTATTGGTTCTAAACAAAAGACCTTTAAAATAATAAAGTCATAGCATTTACAGTTTAAATTATTTGATTTATGACCCAGGGGTAGGCATTTTTCTCTGTTTTTTGCCCCTGGGGCCTCAAATTTCCTTAATTATTCTCCTGTTTCTAGCAATATGGAGTATTTAGTGCATATTTAGGATAGAACACACTATTGTAAGTTTTATTGAGGTATTTTTGTATTTCTAGCTTGTATTTTTTATGCCGTGATCACAAAAAAGCACATTTAGGTGCTACGGCTTACTTTTATGTTATCGACAGGACAAAAACACCCCACCAATAATATTCAGGAAGGATCTATGAGTTTCTCTGACTGCGAAGAGTAAATATAAGCTCTTCTAAACAATTTAAATTACTAATATGCACATATAAAGAATTTATTTTGCATTCAGGGCATTAACTAAACTATGCATACTGTAAACTGTGAATTTATGCTGAGTCATCATAGTTAAGGCCCAGGATTTTCTCAATCTTCATGAAATATTTATAAAACTTCATATTTGAGTTAATTTCATTAAAATCTCTGAGATAAACCAGATTTGATGAAATTCTGTATGTTCCCTTTTTTACCCAATACAGGTTGCATTTCTGTAAATATCAACAATGCAGTTTCCCATAGGAACTCCTTTCACGGCTAAAACTATACCACTTTTACTATGAAGTTTTGAAAAAAAATATATCCTAGAATGGAAAGTTCATATGCACTACTATTTTTTCAAGGTTCAAAATATAGGGCTGTGCGGCATATTTTCAACGTTTATATGCCCCGAACTTCTTAGACTTTAAATTTACATTAAATTTCTATACTACCCCAACCTTGACTTAAGGATTTCCACAGACTTCAAATTGATCACTATGAATATGTATATTTATTGGTAACATTTCCAAGTTATGTCTCTATGAGATGAAATATAGAGATCATATCCGGGAACCATTACGTAAACAAAATTAATTGTCTATGAATATTTTATATATCCCCAAAAGAGGCGTGGTTTGAAAAACAGCTGTATTTACAAAATGCAACCTATAAACAGACAAATCACGGTACCAAACAAAACTGAGGGAATTGCATGAACTTTAAAATTAAAGGAGCGAGACAAGGTGCGTCCACAGAGTAAGTATCTACTTTATATGCATGCATACCCGTAATGCGAATCCACAATCGGTGATAGGACACACTGGCACATCAGGAAGTATTACAAATCAGACGATTATTCTCATATCTTAAGGTCTTAATCTGCGAAAACATGTCGCTAGTGAGTTGAGAAACAGACGAATGACATCGGTTAACCAATTCGTGATGGTGACCATAAGTTTATTTGGTGTCGATTTGAAGTGATCGTCCTAAAAACTCTGTTGGAACAGTTAATATGTAAGCACCATACCCTTGCCAATACAATCCATATAGCAACAACATGCACGAGCTAACGTATCATATGAGGAATGTAAATGCCATACAAAGAAACAGAGGGTATGTTACTGCTTGGAAATTTAAAGTTGACAATTTGAAGGTTGAAACTATTACGTTCCTCATAAAAAATAGTTTGAATACTTTCATCTGTGTCAAATGCCATATGAAGGAATGATCGGAAGCATACATTTTAGTTGCTGTAGTATCCTTTAGCCTCAAGGTTACTGGGATATAAGAGAAAGATGCACTCACTGAAACGCGGGTTATTAAATGATAAGATTCCATCAATATATATCAAAGTCAAGTTAAAGAACTGTGCAAGATTTTTCTTTCTTTTTGTCTTTGAGAAGGTTTTGACTGAGTTCTGATTGAAAAATGAGAACACAAATAAGTTGGCCAGTACTGGTTCACAATAAGTACACATTGGAATTCCGACGGTCTGTTGAAATATCATTCCACCAAACTCAACAAATATGTTGTCGATCAAAAAGTTAGCTATAAAATATTCCCCGTTCAACTATTGTTAAGGGAATTACTAGCAATATACGCATTAATAAAGTATCAGACGAAACGGGAGAATTGGACAGTGTTCTTACAATGAACGAGAAAATCTAAATAATCATGATAATAATAAATGTATCAATTATTAGAAAATAACAACACCAATGCATTATTTCATGCACCATGTCATCATGTAAAACATCAAACGCGTTAAATGCAGTTTCTACAAGAAAATAAAATGCCATACTCTGATAAATACCTTTTTAATCTAGCTCGTTACTGTTGTACCTTTTTTCCCGTCCAAAATCACACATTCACTTTAAAATTCTGTGCTAAACAAAACAAGTCTTATAACATCTTACTGCACAACAAAGCTTTGTAACACATATAGAATCACATTATTCATTAAACTTCACAGTAAGATCTTCAGCAGAACCGTTACCAGAAGAAGACGAAGGCTATCGATTTACATAAATTACAGCAATGAAAAAGGCTGTCATCAATCTTAATATATGAATTTGACATTAATATCTATCACTTTCAGATTGGAACTTGTGTATCATGTTTTCTGAATGGCTTACTAGATTTTGCGTTGTTAAAAACATTAAAATGGAAGATATTTTGTTATAGATATACAGTTATAGTGTGACATGATTTACTACTTTTGGGTTGAACTGGTATGATAACAGCATAATCATCCTGAACATTTTCTATGAAGACACTTTAACATTTAAAAAATATCCTTCAGTGGATATAAGTCAAAATCTCCAATAAACACTTCCTTTTATAATGATTTTTTCAAATATATTTGGAGATATAATGTTTCCAAGCTAATGAGCGTTTCTGTTTTTTTTTTTTTTTTCAATATGCATCATCACTGTTTTGACCTGTCCTCGTAGAAAAAAAAATCCGATATTCAAACACTGACGTCATTATCCGCACAATCAGTGTAAGGGAGAGCTTTTGAGTAAACACTGTCTTTAACAGAAACAGACGACGTCTGTCAATTGGCTTTCAGTGTAAGGGAGAGCTTTTGAGTAAACACTGTCTTTAACAGAAACAGACGACGTCTGTCAATTGGCTTAAATTACAACAGTACAAACCCAGTTACATCTGTCTTATTTCAGATAATATAGTAGGTGAATGTAGTTTAAGAGTGTGTAGTATAATATCGGATACGATTTATCAAGATAGCCTAGACCACTGATGAGATAGATCACTCCGATCATCTCGCTAGTCATACCCAAATTCTGTTTGGCTTGTAATAAACTATATTTCTAGATATGTTTCATATCCTTTTATTGCAAGTTAAACATTTGTTAATAAAGTGGCTGACGATTCCGAGGGATAAACCCCTTTAAGTTGACGTAAAACAGGCAATTCAAAGACAAAAAAGGATAAACATCTTTCCACAAAACAATAAACTAAAGATTGAGAAAAACAAGCCCAACAAAAATCGGGAATTTATTTAGGTTCTCCGAAGATATCTTGATTAAGAAGTCTTAAGGAAGGGACGGAACAATCATACTCTGATTCTACATATCGTTCTTAAAAACGATGGTTGTTTTTAACAACATAACTGTTTCGTTTTTGTGGATGTGATTTGCAACAGACAGTCTAATGTTATAGGAACTAACTACGCTCTTTTCCACACCTACTTATTCCTTCATATCTTTCCAGAAGATTTCAGACAGGGCGTGCAAAAAAAAAATAAATAAAAAGAAACCTTATACTTTAAGTTTCAATTCAATTATAAACCTGATATCTGCTCACTAATTAATTCAAAGTTTGAAGACTACTATATTATTGATTGTATCCATCCCATTGAACATAGAATAAGAAATATCACATTTAGTCATACATACCTTTTATAGGGAAGGATTACCGACAAAAGAGATAAGTTAAACGTTACCATTATAAAAATAATGTGAGATGGTATGATTGTCAATGAGACCACAATTCACCATAGACCATATACGATAAATCTAGGGATCACTGCAAGGCCTTCAACAACAACAACAACCCTTACTAAATAGCAAGTTATAAAAGGACCCGGGGTTAAACATGTTTGGCAGCGCTCATCCTAGGAGAGTTGTATAATAGCGAACGGTAAAAATCAGTTGGGTATTTTTAGTGCTTATATAAGACTTTCCAACATCATCTACATATGAACTACATGTTTTGCCCAGTTGCTACGATATCTATCCCTGCTTTTTTGTGATATCAGTGTTTCTTAATTTCTATTTATCTGAGTATAATTGTTTTTGTTTTTTTGTTTTTTTTTTTGTTTTTAATTCATAGTCTTTTCTTTGATCTTAGTGTTGTTTGTCTTTCTTGGACTGATGGTTTCTGTATTGCTATCCTTGTATCTTTCCTTTTTTCTGTCTTCGGAATAATATTATCATTACAGGCAATAACTTTACGCATCTATTAATTTTAACTTTAAAAACAAAATCCCTCAAATTTTTACTCTATGTCTAATACATATTTTTCATAAACATATTTAAATAATCAAAACACAAAATTGTATTTTCAATCAAATAACAATTATAACATTTCGAATAAAGTTGATATGAGGTTTATGAACGGGGATTATGCTTGATTCAAGCATCAACATCCTAAGAAAACAAAAATAATCCTTGGAAATTTCGAATATTATTCTTGATAAAATGGGCAAACCTGTAATTTGTTTAACAAAAATTGAAACAATCTATAATGTCACGCAATAACCCACACATTGTAATGCCTACCTCTTATATATCCCAGTGAAAGTGACAAGCAAAAATGAAAGAAAATACAAACTTTTCTTTATCTAAAATTCTACAGGTTTTTCAGTGTCCTTATTCATTGACATGTTTTTATTCAATATTTATTGACAAAAGTGGATGAGGGACACATAGTCCCCCAATTTTAAAAGTTGAGGGGTAACTGGCCTAGGGAATTAACTTAGAATTTAAAAGTGCGACTTCAGATATCAAAATTAGGGCTGCATGCTCATAAGAAAGTATAACAAAATTACCGAACTCCACTCCAAGGGAAATTAAAAAAAAATCCATAAAAACTGACAAAATCAAACGTTATCGACCAACTGGACGAGTGAAAAACAACTGTCATATTCCTGATTTGGTACAAGCATTTTCTTGCTAAACCTCCCACTTGTATGACAGCTGTTTATAGTTCCGTTATATTGAAAAATTGGGGTGAGCAACTCCAACAGACATAACAGGTTAATGTAACAATAATTGGGATCCAACATCATAGACAAACAACACAAATAACTAAAAAATTCCCCAAAAAACAATATAAATAAATCTAACAAAGACGCTAAAAATGTTGCTGTAGTTGATTGTCAGTTAAACAAAGACGCCAAAAAAAAAAAAGTTTAACTTTTTTAATGATAATTTCATCAATATACATGTACATATATGGTTTTAAATGTTTAATTAAACCACTTTTCAATTTTCATGGTGCCATATTTGTAAAAGATGCAAATCAAATGAGTTAAAGGAGGATATATTTGTTTTGACTACGATGCTGAATATTAACACAACAACATATTTTCTGATAGCAATTCGTTTAAATTGATGCCAAATCAATGAATAGTAAAGAGGATGAATGATAGTGTGAAGACAAATATGTCAAAAAATCAAATACTACAGGAAATGAATTTCATATTTTAGAGGTAGGACATAAAACAGGTATTTATATATTCATAAAGTACAAATAAGTGAAATACTTTGTTTTGAGGTTTTGAGGGACAACAACATGTGGAGCAGGATCTGCTTAACCTTCCGGAGCACCTGAGATCACCCCCATTTTTTGGTTGAGTTCGTGTTGCTTAGTCTTTAGTTTTTGTATGTGGTGTCTTCTGTACTATTATTTGTCTGTTTGTCTTTTTATTTTTTAGCCATGGCGTTGTCAGTTTATTTTCAATCTATGAGTTTGACTGTCCCTCTGGTATCTTTCGTCCCTCTTCTATACAGAAGGTGAAAAGATATTGAATCATTGTTATGTTTTATTAATTTACGTTTATATAATTAAATGAATAAAAGAGGATGTGCCATATACCGAGTGGGATAGCAATCAAACGATTCAAAACGCCCCAAACTATTGTCATCATTTATCTTCCACAGAAGCCCATTAAATAAGAAAACATGGACATAGTCTCTCTGCATTAGGGGTACGACTTCATAACCGCGAAAAAGATTCCAAAATGAAGAAAGACTTAAACAGAATATTGACATTACTATTTAAACAACAAAGGGGAAGGGTAACAGACGACTTTATTTGTACAAGAATGAATAAAACAAACATAACTTTGTTTTCTTGTTATTTGTACAATAATAGTTGACTGATTCAGGAAACACCTATACTGAGTGTGACTATATTGATATCCTAAACAAATTTAAATCAATAAGATTGCATGGGTTTCTGCCCCAAGGGGTGTCACATAAATTGCTTAACAGGTGCATGCCAATGCGGAAAATTCAACAATTTGACTATTTACATGACATTAATAAAAGAATACTTTACATTTTTCTTTATAACTTATTTAACATATCGTTATTTGATTGTTAAAGCAGAATAACTGGGTGAGGTGATATTCAACTTTACTGCCCAGCTGCTGACACAGCTACAAATATAATAACACCGGCAATACCGCAACAAATGGTCACGAGGATAAGGATTCTAGCTATGTTAGCTGACCTTCTTGCCTCGTCGTACTTCATTTCACTGGACTGACGTTGAGACTGTAAATAAAAAAAAGAGTTGATTAATATTTCGTAACAACCATAATTATAATACATGACAGAATTACAATAGGGAGAATGCGTTTGTTTCAAAGTCCTTATTTTGTGATAACTTAACTTCAACTTGGTTAAAACATCGGTGGTTCGTGGGGTTTAGATTTATAGTTTTAATGTTAACTAATTGGAACTCAATGATGTCAATGGCAAATATGTATTTTATTGGGTAAATAATTGTTTGGTTTGAGAGAAATACATGGCCCATAATAACTTATACCTTAGGAACAATAATACTTCACAGGATTAAAAATTAAAATGGATATGTTCCACTTGTAGAAGCTACAGTCCTTTCCTGCAGTTTCCGTTTTATTACGCAATCCATTGCAATTTATTGTCTTATTTTTAATGTTAAAATTTTGGAAATGAGTAGTTTGGTAGACACAACTTATGAATAAGGAACTTGTAACCATCAATGAGCATTTATGGTCCCAAAAGTTATGAGTTCTAGTTGCTCAATCTTTAGTTTTCTATGAAGTGTTTTCTGAACTGTTTATTCGTTCAATTCCTTTGCCTAGGGTTTTGTCTATTTTTGTCTATTTATGGTTTTTAATTGCATGCTTTGCATGTTCGTCATCTCTTATTTTTAAGAGAATATGAAATTAAATTTCTATTCAAAAGACATTCTTTGTGAAGGGTGCATGTTACCCTATCTTACATTAATGATTATTTGTTTTGTTATGGTCGTTGATTTAGGATTTGAGTTGTCACCTTAATGTCGTCTTATTTGTTGACTTGATAAAACACTTATTCCAAATTATTTGATATTAAGTTTAACATGACTTTATACGTTACCATTGATGCCGCAATGATAGCTGCAATACCAGTACACCAGCAACAAAACAAACAGGTCAAAATTGCTGGTGTCATATAGCTGTACGGAGCTGGATTAATAATTAGTGTTGGTCCAGCTTGTGCCTGGCACACCTGTAAAATGATGATGAAAATAAACTTTATTATTTACTGATGAATAGTATTTCCCCTGTTTTCATTTTCAACCTTTCAAAATATATGCAGCATTATGGTACGGTGCCATGCGTATGAGATTTGAAACACGTTCTTAAATGTTGAACATGATATTTTTGCTTTATTAGGAATCTGTGCAAGAGCATGGTCGTAAATTATATATTTGTGGAAAATTCTTTTACATGTTGTAATTTTTAATTTATAAATAATAATACCGAAAAATAAATGCAGTCAAATTAAGCATTGACAAAGTTTTATTAACTGACGCCATGGCATCTTGCCTGCATTTTTCAATCAGAGCTTACCACTACATTGGTAGTTGTGGTGTTCATTATTGGTGGCGGCATCTGGGATTGCTGAGTATACCCATAGCTACTGGAAATGTCTCTGAACCCTTCTTTTGAAGGTTGTGCTTGAACGAAACCATGTGGGTTCTGTTGAACAAATTGATTAACATATTGTTGCCCTTGTTGTTCCAATAGAGGTTGATTCGATGGGTAATAGGGCGGAGGTGGTTCCGAAAAGCTCGCCATGCTTTCAGCTCCTATTTGTGTGTCCTGTAATGAATCATCATGAAATATAGATAATAGTACAAAACAAGGGAAAGGTTATTTCACAAAAAAAAACTATTGAAACCCAATCATTTTACATGATTTGCATATCTATAAATACTTGAATGAGATTGATCAGTTAGAATATGAAGGGGGAACTAGTTGTCCGGGCTTTGTAGAATGACACCAGAGAAATATTTGGTTTGAAAGACCATATTGCCGAAACGTCTTTTATAACCTATGTGATCTCTTTACACGCAATACATATGATATGCATGTGACCCTGGGGTTCCAAGACAAAAGACATTGAAAAACAAAACAGAACTGTTATTATTTAATTCATAACAAAAAGAAATAATGCAGTAGAGCTTGGAAAAATGAAAAAAAAATAATAATGAAAGAAAAAATTTCGAGATATTTGTTGAAATATCTTGGCAAAACATGACGTCAAACGTATGAAAACTCTCAAACTGAAGGTTCTTCCGTTACTTGTATGCTTCAAATTCGGACAAAGCTCATTAAAATGGAGTTTTTGATTAGGAGTTGTTTCATTTTTAATTAAACTGCATTAATCGAATATTTATGGATTTCATCAAGTTAATGTGGCGCCTCACTCTTTAGTTTACTGGATTTGTCGGTTAATAGAAACCAATGGGGAAAAAATGTTTATTAAAAATTGCAAATTATGGGGTTAAGAATTATAAGGATTCATGTGTTCATTCCATTAGTTGATATTTATTTAGCATGTTCCCTATATGATAGGATTGAATATATATATTTTTTAGAGATTATTTATATGTAAAATGTGCCGGTGAGTCACAAACTTTACATAAAAGTTCAAGGACTTTTATTCACTTTGTGAGTTAGTCACCCAAGTTGGTCAGCCCATCAATAACCTCTAGAAAAATTGTGTTTAATCCAAAATAAAAAGAAAATTCTAAATGCATATCAACTGACGGAATCACACATAACTTTTTAAATCAGTTCAAGTATTTTTTATGGAAGAATGTGCTGAAACCAGTGCAAATAGCTTTATATCTTCAAATTTATGAAATCAATCAAAAGTATCTTCGGTTTAAACTTTCCATACATGACAAAATATCCAAGCATTCGGGTAAGCAGGTAAACAAAACTCACGAGGAATGATGGACCTCCAGAATATAAACTAAAAAGTAATCAGTCGACTATTGTTTTGAGACTAAATAGGAACGTTGCGTATGTACGATTGATTGTTGTTGGCTTAAGGTCCAGTGGAGAATAGTTCATGCAAGTTCAGGACAACAAATCGACGGACATACCGATTCTGTTAATAAGAAGGCAGTAATTTAGCTTACTTATAATTTGAAATTGTGAAGCACTCAACAATTGTTAAAGTAGTGTTGGTTTTTTTTAATTATAATGCAGCCTTTATAAGATAAATTAAAAGGTTTTTTTCCGCAAAAACTTAATTCTTCTTCAATTCACATCTTAAGAGAACTTTGTCGATAAAAGTAAGCAATTGTTTGCACAAATTTGATTTAATTGCATTTTACCTTTTGCCATCTGCATTGTATTTAATATCAACTGCTTACTTCAAATTGATAATTGTGGAATTCGGTAAAGTTTGAAAGACATATTACATTCGAACAATAAACACAAATAATTGGCTGGATTGAACAAAACTCTTTTTGTTTTTGCGAATCAGGTGATACATTTTAATAGTAAAATGTAAATAACTGATCTAAGTTTTTGTTTCAATCACATTATTCAACCGGGGATATATTGCCATCGATAACAATGAACAGCTTGGATTCGTTAGCAAAAGGCCCAAAATATCGAATTCCCGAATCGACTCAGCTGAACTTATGGTTATTGATAGATTCGAGATTCAATTGAGGACTATGACCAAAAAAACAAAACTAAGTGCAAGTCAGACAAACCTTTATCGGACATTCTATTTCAATGGATCACAGCTGTTGTTTGCATTCAGACATGTACTTGAATCAAAATATCATTTAAAAGATAACCAATTTAGACTAAGATCAACTTCGCCTTCGGGAGTTGGAGTAGAAACAACGATTTTCTATAAACACACGGGTTTATAACCCTTTGAAGAAATTTGAGATTATTCACACTTTACGGGTCTACTTATGAATAAAGTTGGGTCATTATTCTTTTCTCAATTTCATTCCAAGTTAATGTAGCAGTAAACAGTCTAATGATTCAAACAATCTTTGTAAGAGACAGGTTAAACCAAGTACATTGAATTTACCAACCATTCTATAATATTTGTATAACTGGCATTTGTCGATGCAAAGGCAGACAATACTACCTTCACTATTAAAGCGTATTGTAAAACATGAATTTGTTATTTGTACAATGATGTATGTAATAATTGATAACACAGAATACAAATGAATCTGAAAGACTGTAATTGGCAGACTTAAGCCTGTAGTTCAGTGGTTGTCGTTGGTTAATGTATATCTTTAATGTTTTTCGTAAATTGTTTTGTTATAAATTAGGCCGTTAGTTTTTTCAATTGTATTATTTCACATTTTTCATGTCGGGGCCTTTAATAGCCGACTATACGGTATGGATTTTTCTCATGTTGTTGGTCGTAGAGTTGCCTATAGTAGCTTACATCCACTTCGTTTGAACTTTGGTGGATATACCACATCTCCTTATTTTTCATATTGATATAAACAACTGGATACGTCCTTACGTCCTTATGTCTAAGTACCTAGTTTCAATATATTTGACGTTATATATATGCCGGTTGGTTGAGAAAATTTGATTTACTTTTTCAAAGTGCATACAAAATGCATTTGTAAATACACGCAAAATAAGGTTTATGCTTAAGATCGTATGTGCTAATGCGAGAACAACCTGCAGAATCTTAACTATTTCTTTTTCAGTTTGCCTTGCGTTTCCTGCAAATCCGGGAAATTTGTCCCTTTAGTATTAAAAAAAATGTTGGCGCTTCTTGAATAGGAATGGATAATTCACAAATTGGAAGCTACAATTATCCCTTTTGTTGTTAAGTTTTGTTCTCTTTAGACCTTAATTGTCAAGTATCAGAGGTAAGTCACGACATGAGGCAGACTTAACTGTATCTGTGGTATCTTTCAATTTAACTTCGATTGGATAGATGCTTTTATAGTCAAACTTTGAATTTATTTAGAATGGTTAGTGGAACGTGAAGTTGAAGGACAATGCTAGCTTCTTTTTATTCTTCCTTTGGATTTCTTGTATGAAGTCTGCTTCATATGAATAAAAGAACAATTTGGCAAGAAGAAGACCAACGTTGGATTCCATAGCAATGCTGATTGTTTATTGAAAAAACAGTCCTCCAGACGTAACAATTATGTTGTCATTAATTATCAAGCATCTTGATGATGTCGGTCTCAGCCAAGCACAAATTTCATTTTGGCAAAATATAGCCTTGAATTTCAATTTTATCATAAAATATTAAAAAGGCCACAATCTAGTTCCCAATTAAAACTATTTTAGAAGCCTAAATGCTAGGTAGAAAAAAAACTATTCATAAAAATACATGAAAAACCTCAAAGTCAGCTCATTTTAACTTGGATACCATTAATGGGTTACGATTGAAATACTAAATCAATAATATGTGACAATTGTATATAATTACCGTTAAATAATTTGTTAAAATAAAATGAATCAGTTGTCAAAGATTGACAACGATTACAAAGATCCCCCAAGTGTAGACATAGGGATTAAAAAATGAAATATCTGTTGGGAGAATAAAACATACATTATGTAAATCTAAGTAATAAATTCTGGTACAAATATATTACAACCAATAAACAAAATCTTTAACTATGAATGTCTTTTGGTAATTTTCGCCATTTGGTTGCTGTCTCATTGACGTTTACCACCTCATCAATTTTTTTTATAGAATATTACAATCTTTAACAATCTTATTAATTCATCGGGTATGAAAGACATTCGGCAAAATGTTACTGAAACAATAGCAGACTATATGTAGCAATATGACAATGATACAAACAATGTTAACTCAATATGGCAAAATTGTGCCCAATATATTGTTTCTTCTGATTATCTTAGATGTATGTCAATAAAAACCATTTTGATTACAGAAAAACAAGCGATCAATACCCAAATAACATAAATTCCTTTAACAATTCTGAAATCGATTTGAAAATACTTAATCATTTTCTATATTCTAAACATAATGTTATCGACTTAATTTTGTCCTGAATGTAGCAACTCAGTATAAGATTAATTTCATATGCAATTTCGTGAATCCATGTTGTCGCGAATAGTATGCTACTTTTAATTGAATTTAATTTATCGTAAAGCACGGAGTTCCGCTTTAGAGCAGATTTGTTATTCTATTTAAAGACCCTATAAAAAGCATAATAACAGACTATTTTTGTACTCTACGACAAATATTCAGATTTAAAGCAGTTGAAAGCCAGTGTGTCGATATAATGCATAATCATGTTCATACTCTTATTATTTTGTTATTCTTAAATGTATGAAATTGTACCATGTCAGGATAAAACTGGTTGTATCTGCACATTTGTTATGTGTACTAAATGTGATATAGTTGCACTTAGTACACCCTTTCAGAATTTTCAGACCCTTTTGTTCAGTAATCTATTTCAAGACATGGATGATAGCAATACTAATCAAAAGTAAATATTCCTTACTAATTAATGAAAACAGCATGCACTTCGACTTTTGCCATATAAATATTTGAAGAGAATTTAGTCATGCTATTATTTGTTTCCATATGGAATCGATCTTCCAAAATATTTATCCATAATGTTCTGTATCAAAATCCTTTTTTGTTCATTAATTATTTGAAAATGGTCCTGTTTCCTTTTTATTGATATTTAATTAGTTTTGAAAGATTTCAGGTGCATAACCATTCTGTAGTTTTTTAACCGTATACATTCTAAAACAATTTCAATACGACATAGAGATATCCTTTATGGAAAGTCGCCAGAAAGTATCTATTTTACTACAATTGCGACAAGGATGGTATGACAGAATAGGTTGACCTTAACAGAATACAGAGTTGCCACGATATGGATACACATCAGATACTGATTGTCAATGAGGCAAATATCCACTAGAGTTCAAGTGGCTATACGCAATTATTGTCACCGTGTGGCCTTCAACAATAACAAAATATCCATATATGCTCTTTCAACATACGAAATATAAGCCTTTGCCTTTATTTGAATAACGAACAAATTTAAAGGTTTTAACAAAGGTATAATGGCCAGAATATAATTATTATACATGGGAGGTGTATTGCAATATGAACAGTACATTGACAAGATATTGTGCAGAAAGGATAATTGTGATATGTTTGAAAATTGCTAACAAGATAAATATGAAAATCAATAAATTCTTTTATATTCAACAACATTTGTTAAATTTAGAATGTTCTGTTAATTTCAGTTTGTCCTTGTCTTAGACAAAAACCATTCTGTGTCTTGTCGTTTAAGCAAAAAACATTATAAAAAGAAATTGACATTAAAGGTTGATTTTGAAATTAAAATTGCATTAAGCAGAGACGATCGAAATATTTACCCAAACCAAAAATATACTATTCAAAATTCCCCTTACAAGTATGTATGCTAAATCCAAAATGAAATGCATATATTCATACAGATAATACATGTAATAGTTCCTGTTGTTTTGTGTTACGCATTGTGGATTTGTTACCACTATTTGTTCAATCTTTAAATCTCTGTAATTAATAAGTCTTTCGAAGATTGTTGCTTGTGATAACGTAATATTTTCTTTAGATAAAGATTTTGTTTGGTTTTCGTCGACTTGTGATTTTTGAATTGACTCTGGATATATGTTTATAACGTTTATCCATAATTTTCTACCTGATTTTGATTTGAAATGTTAGAAGAAAAATTCACCTTTTTGCATAATTAATATTTCAACATGTATTGTGCCAATCATGATTTAGCTCTATGTTCAATTACTGTTAGGAAGGGATTACCAGCAGCATGTCAGATGTCAAGAAAACAATAATAATGTAAACAACAAAACGGAATAATTGTCTTGGGGAAATGCTCATACAATGTACAAAAACTCCGAAACGATAATAAGGACGATAAAATATGACACCAATATATTACTTCATGCACCATGGGATCATGTTAAACAACTCGAAATGGCGGTTCTACAACAAAATAAAATTTCATACTTTGGTAAATACCTTTTACTCTAGCTTGTTATTGCTGTATCAATATTTTCCGTAAAAAATCACACTTCCGATCTGAAATTTAATAATCCACGGATGGCCATGATTATAATATCTTATTGGACTACAAAATTTTGTTATACACATATAATCACACTGTGCCTCACAAACAGAACTTCAGCAGAACCGTTAACAGAAGCAGACGATGTCTATCGATTGGCATAAATTAAAGGAATAAAAAGGCAGCTGTCATCAATGTGAATGTAATAATACGCCATTAACATCTATAAACCTCACATTTGAACTTGTGGCTAATGTTTTCTAAATGGCTTACTATATTTTGCGTTTTGAAGACGATCAATTGGTCATTGTAGTTGACATATACATTGTTATAGAAATACAGTTATAGTTTGACATGATTAACTAGTCACTTGAACTGGATTGATAACAGCATAATGAGAATGAAAATTGCAGTTTCTATGAACCGATGAAGACACACTACCGTGTAATTGGTTTTGACAAGAAAAAAGTCATTCATTAAATATGAGACATCATCTGCAATATACACTTAATGTCTTCATGATTGTTTCAGATCTACTTGCAGATCCAATGTTAGAAAGCAAATGACCGTTTCCGTTTTTTTAATATTTTTTATATTCAAATATCCATCAATACTATTGTAACATGTCTGTTGAAATTCTTTCTCCTAGCCTTCTACTTAATAAAAGAAGATAAATGTAACTGTTTTCACCTGTTCTTGTTTTAAATAAAACCTCTATTCCAACTATGAATCCATTATCAGTACAGTTAGGGTAAATGACAATAACACTTTATAGATTTGCTGCATCCGAAGAGTTTTTCTGAATTTACCCTCATCAGCGTAAGGGGAAGTTATAAGTAAACATTGCCGTTATCAGAAGCAGACGATGTCGGACAAATTTGGATAGATTAAAGCATTAACACACAGCTACGTGTAGTCTAATATAGGAATAGATGATTCGAGTGAAATAGTGGTATAGATAAAAGGAAAATATTGACATATGTTATAATTTCGGTGTGCTGGATACGTGTTTCTAGAATACAGTTTTAAGAAGCAGCAATGTAATATGCATTTTGAAAACTTAGTTGCTTTCAAAGCTTGTATTTACATATAAATTAGACATTAAAGCATAACTTCTTGAAATTTTTTCAATAACTATGTATTTTGTTTTCAACTTATAATTCTGAAACTAAGGTATGGGTTACTGTGTTAAATGTAACTGTACCAATATAAGATTAATGTGTGTGACTATCATTATCGAGCTTGGATCTAATGTTTTAAAAAAACAAAAACTTTAAAAAAAGGTTTGAAGACGACTCCGGTTAAAACAAAGAAGCAGAATGCCGACTGTAGCATCCTATTTATTGAATGTCAAAATCATTATTATTTGATAGAATTTATTTGATTTTTAAATTTTAGGGGTTAGTGGGTTTTCTTGTCTTACCCAGAAATTAAAGAACAATGTGATTGTTCCTAAGTTAAATTATTAATCAATTAAATGTTTTGTTGTTAGAGTCAAACATTAGTTCACACAACATACACCGTCATCTTTGGCTTAAGACAATGCACAGCGCGGATATGACAGCTTGTGTAAATATGACTTACTGAATCGTTTTGTGCAGACTTGTTTTATTAAAAAAGTATATTTAATGGTTGCCTAAAAATCAGGATTTAAAAATTAAGATGATACTCTTTGGAACCAAACGTGTTTGCCCTTCGAGAGTTTTATTCCATGACTTATGTTTAGGTCGTTGTAAGCGGTTTTTATTGTGTTTCAGACATTCGTATTATGCACACTTTAGTTTTGTATCAAAACATTAAAATAACTACTATTGAGACGGTTTTGCTACTGATATACTTAGTCCCAGAGCGGAGTCATCAATATGTGTCCCTCTGTGAGCCCCATAGGTCAATTAATAAGCAGCTTCAGTTATGAAAATATATTAGAGAGGAATATACAATTCTTATATGCATTGCACTAGATTAAATATTTCATGAAAGCTTGTGTAGAAATGATTTACTCAATCGTTTTTTGCAGGCTTGTTTTTTTTTTTTTTTTTTTTTTTTGGATTACATATGAAATGGTTATATGAAAATCAGAATTCATAGAATTAAGATGATACGTTTTGGTTCTATGGTCATGATAAGAACACAGATATTATAGAAAGCACAGCAGTTACCTGTTAATTGTCCAAGCATCTCTGTATTCTTATGGACATAATAAAACCATACTTGCAGAAATACATTAATTTTATCATTTACCGCATTCATCGAAGCGGCGATATAGAATTATGCCAATTAAGATATTCATCCTTTTGCTCAAACGCACAAATGATAATATAATGTCGTTTTAAATTAAATACTTTGACGGATAGATAACGATTGGAACCAGGCATATTGAGACACGCACCAAAAACTACACTGTGTAACTACCAACAGGATGACCTCTTTCTTGACCTAGGACAAGTTACAGCACATATTATCGAAAGCAGGGTCAAAATGAGCTCGCTACTACAGGAAGCTAGCTAAGGTAGCTACGACTATTAGTTGGAAACTGCCTCTCAAGAAAACAAAACAAATATAGAATGACACACCTAACATGAACTCTGATCACAAAATTTACTTGAAGTCGGCAATTTTTGTTAGAGGTCGATAAGTGTTTTAAAACTTGTCAGATCATAGAAAAAGAACCATTTTGACTAAAAAGTTATTGTTGACTTGTTGATCAACAGAACTAAAATTCACATCCTCATTTCTACCATTATGTATATTGCCTAAAGTGTGGAAATGTGCTATTTTACACGGAAATCTTTATGATTCATGTAGATTACACCAACTCGGTCGTTACCGATACAAGTGAATTAGCTGTTGGATTTATGGAAACTATGTTCTGATGTTTAATGATTTATACATTAAGTTTCTCAAACATTTGTTTCAAAACACGTATTTTACGCCCTCAAATTATTTGCATGCGCTTAAATACAACCACTGTGTGGTAAAACTGTTGGCAAACTAAGAGTCCAAGAGCGTACAATATATGCCCTGTGGCCAGTGTTTGTATATTGGCATCATCTAAAAAATGTTTTTGACCGTTATATTTAGTTTATAAACTAAATAATTACAATTAAAATAAAATTTCAATCTTTTAGAAGGGTAATCGTTGCACTTCATTTATTGTTTTGTTCAATAATACGCTCTTATGGATTAGATTCCTGAGAAAGTTCTTAATTTTATCTCATAAAAGAATTGATCACGAGCGTAAGTGTTGAAGACACGATGCACACTTTAATAGGTATAATACGTTTATAATACCATCTGTCTGATTCATCCTTCTAAACTCGATGTAAAAAATCAAGGTTTTCTTGAGAATGACCGAACGTAAACTAATGTATTTAATATTCCTGTTGAAAGGAAACACTATGCAAATCGAATGAAGTTTTAGGATGGTGTGTGGAAATTTCTGGGTAACGGGGAACATTTAACGACTAACTATGGATACTATTACGTAGCAGAGACCCTATCCGTAACTATGGTACTTGGAATACTACTCTGACTATCTGTGAACAATGCTCAGAGAAGATAGTTCCATGTATTTGTTGCTGTCAATTGGGTGATTTTGCGGCCCTTTTTTGTCACATTTCCTGCCTTACGGAAGGGATATTGTTGGACACTATATAATGTATGGATTGTATATCATTCCATTTTGTAGCTAATAAAGTTGATTTGAAGAATCAAAGGTTGAACTCATAGGCAAAATGGATAAAATACTAGCTCATTAACTGATGAAACAATTGAATAACTGTTATGATAAAAATGTTGCATTTTAAATGCATTGAACGAATGTAAGCTAAATCTGGTGAGAAAATTAACATTTGATTGATTTCTATAGAAACCCATAAATTCAGCGTTCTTTACAAAAAGACAAACACAAATAAAGTATGATATTTTAATATGTGAGAGACGTGATAGTCTTTTGATATCCGCCCAGTAGCATAATATGCATAAACATACGAAGATTAAATAGAATACTGGCTCGGACGTCGTCCAGTATAAAAAGGTCCGAAACAGACGGCACCATGGACACGGTGTCGTCTGATACGGCAGGTGTCCCCTCATCACCAGACATGACAAATATTTCAAATGTGTCATATTGAGAGCATCATACTAATACTAACAGCAATAATCTTCGTACGCGACCTTGTTCAGTTCTTCTACAAGACATTTTTGATTTTAATGACTCTGAACAACACTGTCTCATTTCGAAATGTAAAACCGTAAAATTTTAATAACAGATGCTCAATTCACTAGCAATTTAACTAAAAATCTTTTTACCAGAAGCTACGATGATCTGAATTGTAAATCAATAAATCTCGTCTACAGATTATAGTGTAGCCTTTGCAAATTGGTATATGTCGGTGAAACGTAAGGAAGGCTTAATAAACGTATGTGCGGCCATAGATCAGACATCCACAATAATGCAAGCGATATTGTTTACAAGCATTTCATTCGGCCTGATCATTCAATCCTTTCTATGCAGGTTCGCATCATCGAAAAAATATACCTCATTTTGCAACACCTCTCCGTCGACAAAAAGAAGATTACTGGATTCGACAATTGGAAACTGAGACACCATATGGTTGCAATGACAAAATTGATGGTATAGGTATTCTATCTAGTCCTTCCTGTAGCTCGGTGAATGTGATGAACATTTTCAACTCTACTCCTCGACGTAGACGCAGTCATGGTCATCGTCATTATACATCACCTACTACTTGATTAGGTACTTTCCTTTTTGAATTTTCCTCGGAGATCAGTATTTTTGTGATTTTACTTTCTACTCTCCATGATGTCTTTATTAATGACCTGCTGCCTTTTATACAAAAATCGTTAGGTATTCATCACATGTGCACGAAGCTTTATTCATTACCCATTTCAAAACTTCATTCTCTGTACAAATTATGTTTGGAAACCACTGTTACAAACCCTATTCAAACCAATACAAACTTACAGCTATCATCTTGGATATTGCAGGTCACAGACTTTTTTAACCAGTTCACATTCGAAAAGATGAAAAGGAGAAAAGATCCTTTCTAAAACTTTCCTTTGCCGACAAAGGTATCGATGCCATCAACTTGGGCAATATCCTTCATCATAAATCAGTTCAATCGAAAATACCAATCTATTTTAAAGTTTGTACCTATCATGTCTTATACCTATACTAAACCCATTGCAACTAAAATTTTCATTTACAAACATTTGTTGTCAGATCTCAATATTGACGACTTCAATTCTAAACCTCCTGATTACACCTGTACTAGTTCCCCATTCATATACATTCCGGCTGGCCACGTTATTACCGGAAACCTAAACATTGTTAATAACACTTCTCTGCGAAATGTGTTATCCAAAGGCCCGAAATATCGTGAGCCTAAATCCATCAATTGGAAACACAACTTCAAAATACTGATTGATTCAGTCGGGGATTATGCCAGGCAATGGGTTAAACGCGAGAAAGAAGACGTTTATACTCTTTCGGAATGGATTAAGGCTTTGAGGTCTATGAACACCAAGGCTACATCAATCTGTAAGGACCCAAATATTGCAAAACACCTATCCTACCTCCATGACAAATATGTTGTTGTCCCCGCAGATAAAGCCCCAAACAACATCGCGTTTGTGTGTAAATCACATTACACAAATTGCTTGATAAATAAATTAGGTATTGACATTACACTTGGAAACTCAACATATACCCCCACGATACTTACCAAGGAGGAAATCCTGGATAATCCTGGGTCTGTTCTATGTTCCTTTGGACCTTCCTTCACTGTATTGGATACCTTGTTGGGTCTTCCAAGTGATCCACGAAATCTCTTTCTAAATTATCAAAATCTATTTTATCAGCAATCAAAGCCGAGCTTTAAAGTTATTGTGAAACTAACTATTCTAGAGGTGGCGTGAATCAGATGTGGATACTAAAAAATTCCAAAGATCTTTTAGAGTACATACAATCTAAGACTCTTTCATCTTCCGATAGTATTAAAACATTTGACTTTTCTACACTTTACACAAGTATTCCCTATTCCAAACTAAAAGACAAATTGAAGGAGTTAGTCATGCTTTGTTTCATAAAAAAATGACTTACGTAGATACAAGTCTTTGTCTTAGGGAGGGATAAATCGTACTTTGTAAAAAATCACTCTCATTCAAACAAAAAATTCTCAGAAACTGACATTATCAAGATGCTTGATTTCTTGATTGACAACATATTTGTTACGTTTGGAGGACGTGTTTTTCAACAAACAATCGGCATTCCCATGGGAACCAACTGTGCTCCTCTTCTTGCCGACTTGTTCCTTTATTCATATGAGGCTGATTTCATACAGGAACTTCTTAGGAAGAAAGAAAAAAGTTAGCAGTATCCTTTAATTTCACTTTCCGCTTTATAGATGATGTTCTCTCACTAAATAATTCAAAATTTGGTGACTATGTTAAACACATCTATCCTATCGAACTTGAGATAAAGGATTCAACAGATACAGTTAAGTCTGCCTCATATCTTGACTTACATCTAGAAATTGACAATGACGGTCGGTTGAAAACAAAACTTTACGACAAAAGAGATGACTTCAGCTTCCCAATTGTGAACATTCCATTTCTATGTAGCAACATTTCCAGCAGCGCCTGCATACGGAGTATATATTGTAACGTTTTCCACGTTACGGCTGGAAATTATAATACGGTAAATTTGTTAAGCCTGTTTTAGGCAATAATGACCATTTCTTACTTTACAACATTCAATGCTCTGGGCAGGCAGCTATTGCAAATGGAAATGATCAAGACAGAATAAATAAATGAAATATTTATTATCTCAGTATCAAAATGATTAACAAAATAACGATTCAATTCAATAATATATATACATAGTTTTTGGAAGTTTATTCTCCCGTCTATAAATATCAGTATAAATTAAATGGCTTAACAATTTACGTGAGTCCAAAAAGACGTCATGTGACGGTGTGTGGCTTTAGTATCAATAGTAATTAAACGACTGAGTCATTTATTCTGGGTCTAAATAGCCGTGACTCTTTTAAAATGTAATGAGTCTTTTATTCATGCAGTTATAGAGTCTTTTATAGACCTAAAGTATGCTTGTATGATTTATTATAATCACCTTGAAACTTTGAGTCTAATATTTATTTAAATTTGAACTTTTAAACTTATTGTTTATTTAGGATATCATGTTTTTTTTATAATTCTTCATTGGTTTAATTTTTTTTTTATATTTTGAAAATGTTTAATTTAAATGGTTAAATAATATAATTAAATTATTGTTAGAATGTATAAAACAAAATATTTTAAACCTTTAAAATTTTAATGTACCAAAGGTTAAAATAAAATACTATTTAATGTTTAAAAAATTTATAAAATCCCTTACCAACACATATTTAAAATAAAATTTTTAAATATCGCCATTAATATATTTCCTAATTTAAATGAAAATTCAAATTTTGTTTAGAACATTAAGTTCAGAATTACTTCATTTAAACTTTTAAATGTTTATATTTTTCTTCTTATTAAAACCATTAAATTTTAGGTTTATAAAGAATGTTTTTTCATCAATGCTTTTCTTTTTGAAAGACAACCTTTTAATTGGATCATTTTTAAAAATAATGTACGTAAGTTATGGATAGGCTATTCATCTAGATTTTTTTCACAATCGTAGAAGACGATGATAATTTAATCAATTTTATTCTTGATTAAACCGGTAATAGGCATTTATTCTCATCTTAATATTCAATTTGTCTGAAAAATTGAAAACTCCTTATGGATTATTAATTAAATTGTTTTTCGAACAATACCTTTTGATTTTTAAGAATCTTTTTATAATTCAAAATAAAAATTTGTAATTTCCAAATGGACACAATTCAAATTTTATTTTAGTAACATTTTGACATTCTAAATTTTTTCAATTTTGGTTTAAATTCTTTTTTTACAAAATATAACACAACTTTTATATTAACGGAAATAACAACTATAAATTTAAACCCTTTTCTTAAAATTTTGTAAATATCTTTCATTGGAAAATTGTTTCTTAATTTTTAATTTGGGTTTATTTTTTATTACAAAATTTCTGAAATATTTAACGGGATTCCTTCATTAATTATAGTCTTTCAATTAACCAATTTTAGTTTAAATTGTATTTTTTACATTACTTTTTTTAATGTGAAATATTAGTCTAATACATGCAAAAATTACTATTTACATTCTTAGGCTCAGTAATATTGTATAATCTAATAATTTTAAGACATAGTTTCATAATACAACTCAATGAATCTCCATGATTATTGTCAGCATTAGTCTGTTCAAATTATTAATCAAATTCATTTGTTTGAGTCTCTTTGCATTTAAGAAATAAATGTTATTTCATCAGTTTCAAAGTTTAATACCTGTAATGAGTTTACATTCAATTCGATATTCAAACGATCATGAAAAATTAATATGGTTCCTAACGTATTGAGTCTTATTCAGAACATGATACAATTGACATAATGCTAAAATCTTCTAAATTGCTTTATGATTAAGAAATTGTATGAATCATGAATATTATCAGTTCATAAATACTTACATGTTTGTTGTCAATTTGTGCTTTCAACAAGATTGTCTTGGATAAGTATTACTATTTTAAATTCATAAGTCACCTAGACTTAATTTATGCAAATCACTAGGTATGCTTATACAATAAACATTTTAAATGTTCATGTACACTTAACCGGTACAACATTTTTAATAAATGTTGTCCAGTCAAAATCGTGCCGAGTTAACCGAAGGATTTGCACTCATGATTTATGTTAAACCATTCCAACTCTTTTATGAGGAATTTCTTTCTTTTAGAATGTTAACATAATTTGTCATAACATTTTGCATTCTTGGAGTTAATTATTCATGTGCTATTACAAAAATTTCATGAAGTTTATGACAGTACGCAATACTAATAGTTTTTGCAAACATTAAACCAATATGCTTATAATAGAATCATAAATTTGAAATCGACTAGTTGGTAATTAGCAACTTTCAAGTACGTATAGTTTAGCTTTTCTAAATTGGACAATCTTTAAAATTATTAAACATCGAGTTACTTACAATAAGACATTAATTTCATAACTGATAAAATATTATTCAAATATATTAATGTTCAACATATCATTTATTTAAATAAATTAAAAAATACTTAATATTTCTTGTGCCTTAGAATAAGTACAAATCAATTTGTTTATAATGTCTGATTACATTTTAACATTCTTATTTATATATAAGAACTGTATTTTGCTTATTAATATTCGTGTTATTTATATATTATTCTTCTAAATCTGATTTGGTTATTGTCAACAATGTTACTTAATTCAATTATTGAATATGATTTATAAATATGATTTAAAGCCTTTGATTTCTTATTAATGTTTCTTTTTACAGTGGGTTTGTCTATAGTGATTTAATCGTATTGTTGGTAATGCTTGGTTCTAAGCTTTTAACAGTAACTATTCTTATACTATCTTCACAATTTCAGACCTTGCTGTACATTTAGTTTTGCTGCTATAAACATTAGATCCATCAAATTTGTAATCTTACAATAGATATCCAGTCTTACAAAACTATCGCTTTGTATGTTGCAATTTTTAATTTACTTCATGTCTATTTATTTTCATTGTGTTTATCATGTTTTAGTTTCCTTTTATTCTAATTAGTTTGTTATGAAACAAGACTCATTTGACTAGTATCAATTCAGTTTTTAGTAATTACCAAATATATACTGAAACTTTATAAAATTATATATACACTTCATTACATTTCATTAATTATAAAAGCTAAAAGTCTATATGTCTATTATTTCTCTAAAGGATCTATTCATCCATTAAATTTGTTCATATAAATTTTAAACTTATAATATTTAGATCTTTTAACAGAAAATATGGTTATCTTTAATAAAAATTTTAGTGTAAAATTCCTAGCATCCATAACATTCTAGCAAAAAAAATATTTCATTCACTTTCACTACAATGATGGTTATATAATAATATCTAATTTCATGTACGTAACATTGTACAATAGTCATGTACCTCTTATGGCTGTTAATTTTAACGATTTAAGTAATAGTCATGAGAAATGCATTTTAATAATTAGCTAATTATTTCATTAATCAGTATTTAAAATGCAATCATTTAAGTACTATTTGTATATCTTTCATTTCTAGAATGATATTCTATAACTATTTTACAATCAAATGTAGTATTCTTGCCTAATACATTTGTTGTAAAACAAGTTTTATTACATTTCTTAATGGATTAGATATTTACATGCTATACACTTCTATCTTTATGATAAATCAACATTAGAATCTAATTTGATAGTATTGTCTAGCAATTATTGTTAATTTCAACTCATTTGAATAAGAATTTTCTTCAAAACATATCATAAATTATGAATACTATTATAGTTTCTTTCTAAATTAATACATAAATGTCTGAAATTTATGATAAATTGTCCAGAATCACTCTTCCCTTGAATATTCACTTATATTGACTCCATCAATTTCATATTACTCAGTTTTTAATTTCATATTCATTTAACAATTTCTTTCATGATTCTTGACTTTTTTTTAATCAGTTTTATAAATATTCTGTTTTGGAATAATTATCATCATTCCATTCTGAAATTTCCTTATGAATAAGTTCGTCTCATTAATAAATTGTGATTTCATTGATTCTTTGAAAATTTTATCTAATTAATCATGCCTTGAAAATATTCTAATGTATTGCTAAATGATATTTGCTAATTAACTATAAATTTATATATTATATGTTAATTATTGATCAAATATCTAATTTTTTCAATATTCATATAATGATCTTTACTTGCAATTTCTCTTATGTAACATTTGTAATATAATTTAGACTTTCAAATTGTCTCGATAATATTGTATGATTTAATCTGTTGTTTGGAATTTCTATCTTAACACTTTATTATAATTTTCTATTAATTACTAATGCATTTCAAATTGCATTTCTATGTTACTATTTTTTCTTTTCGATCTTGAATTAGGTTTCAATAGAATTGTAATCTAAGTAAATTTATAGTTAATGAGTATTCATAGTTGTAAACCTTAGTTTAAATCATAATTCCTATACTGTCAATTCGCCATTATTATGTTGTTGTAATAGAAATGTTTCAAAATATTTCTATTTTCTTAAATATTGAGACCATTGGTTAATATGTAGTTAATTTTACATGAAATTGAATATTTCTTTAGTACCAAAGTTGAACTATTTGTCAAATGTATATATGTTAAATTTTTTATATAATAACTTTGATCGAATAATCATTAATTTATTTATTAAGAAAGTACGTCTTTAAATTTACCTTGTAATGTACATATGTTTCATTATAATTGTCATTTAAAGTTAAATCAACTCTTTGTCATCATGTTCAAGTAGTACATTTTGTTTTGATAATCCTTCAATGAATATTCAATGTTCTTTATACTTTAAAGTAAATTGGTTATCATTTGTTTAAAGTTTACACATCATTTGTATGCATGTCAATGTTCAAAGCTTATTGTTTAAGTCATAGTTTGATCACAAATAATAATTAAATTGGATTATGTAAATTGTCTAGCTAATTTTTATTCATTATATGCAATTTTACTGTTACAATTTGAATTGAATATGCATTAAATATTACTTATAGATGATTATGACTCAATTTTTTTATATTGCAAGATTGATCATGCATAATATGAATTATTGTTATTTATAATTCAATGATACATTATTATTACAAAAAGATAAATTGACAGTTTCATGAATGTTACACATATACAGATTAAATTTTTAAAAGAACTGTTACTTTCTTAATAACTGCAATTAAAGTAAATTTATTCATTTATACACTTGGTTGATTATTAATATCTTGTTAATGTTCAAATATTCTTATTATATTTATGATAAGAATTATATAAACTGTACATTAAATAATCTTTTTAATGATTATAAAATAATTTATATAGAATCAAGTTGATTCATTAGATTACTGAGATTAAATTTTTAGATGATTACTACATGGAATAGATTGAATTCAAACGAAAAATTTAACATGAATTAAATTGTATCATTTTTACTTTTAATTTTAAAATTGATCATTAATCATCATGGATTTAATTTCTTAATAAGATTACCATTAGAATTCTCAACATGACATTTTTTATTATTACAAACAAGAATTCATACATAACATTCATTGAAAGTTATATTTATCTAAAATTGTGAATCATTTAAACTAAGTAGAAGTTATATACTGATAATCAATTATGATCATAAGTAAATTTTATCTTATGTCATTATATAATTCTGTAAATTCATATGTACACTACCATTTTTGAAATTCATTGGCATATATATTTTAAATGTTTTAGTTTGTATACAACTCTGTTTATGGTTTTGATTAGAATCATCAGGAAATTTGACAAAGATGTATATTGAATTTCATTTATGCTCTGTATAATTCAAATGAATCTTAAATTCTCGGTACATTAAGATATGTCAAAAGTCATTATAAACAGCTGTAGTCTTTAGTGAAATACTTACTGTAAATACTGTAAACATTATCTATTTAGCTAAGACAAATCATTAAATGACTAATATCCATGTTTATAGAAATTTCATAACTTACTTTGAAAATTCTTTAATAAATTATGACTATATTTCATGCTGTCAATTGTACTTAATTTAGTGATTTATCAAAATTTTCATTTTAATAGTATTTGTCAATTAACTTGAATTTATGAATTTAGCTAATTACTTTAACTAAGTTTGTTCGTCAATGGGCCTCATTGTTATTTCTTTGTTCAAAGTATCTTTTCTTCTTATGAATAACTCGTTTTGTGTATTCAAAGCTGTTATGACTTGTTATACAACTATTTTTAATTGACCTAACTTGTAAATTTTCACTGACAGGATAGTTGTTGAATCGTTAGAAAGTTTATTTTAAATTTGATTGCATAGATTTTCAATTATAAATTTATTTCAAAGGTTTGTCAATAATTCATATTGGACTACAATTTTACAATTTTTTGATTGCTGTAAATAATTGCATGTAACTAAGTAATTTACATATGCTCTAATGTTTTCTCATTCATAATAAAAACTACTTTTAGATTATACGACAAGTTTGTTAGTTGTCAATACTTAATAATACTTTAAAATGTTATAATGTATCGTTTGAATATGAGATCTGTATTTTGAATTTGATTAGTAATAAAAAATTAGAAATGTACATAGTAAGGTAATGAATCTTATACAAATTCTTATATCATATAATTATAATATTTCTGTCATGGCTAGTTATTCGATGCGCTAATATTGGAATTATGAATAAGTGGGAAATTTAACTTAAAATGAAAATAATTAATTGAATAGAATATTTGTCTTTAATTTCTTAAAGTATATTAAAGTATTTTCTTTGTAATCCATGGTCAATTTCATTGAGATGTAAATTTGAATGAGTCATATTATTGCCATACTTCTGTATATAACATTCAGTTATGGTCATATTTCGATTGATCTTTCCAGCTACTAATAAATTTCGATTTTGTTCTGCAGTCGATATATTTGTATACTTTTTTCAGTATAAGTTGTCAAATGCAAATTTCTTAATGTTTTATATGGATGCCATCGTTAATTGAATCATGATTACGCTGTAATATTAATGTCTTTAGATTGACGTATCTACTTTTATTATAATTACATTACTTTCTGGTGTCAATCAGTCTTTTGCTAGTGATTCTTTCAAGTTTTGAGTGAGCATGACTATTCCAGTTTACTTCTGAACATGTTTCTAGACATTAGTTTAAGCTACATAGCTATTTAAAATTTATCTTACTAATAGGATGGCCTAATTCTAGTATTAATTACTAGGACTTTCAATCGATGGATCGATTTATACGGATTCAAGTTTACTAGATACCTGTATTTAATAAGTTTCTCATGTTATTTTTGTTCACGCGATTTTCTATTCACATGATATTTTCCAAGGTCATGATTAATATTAGTAGGTTCTGAAATAAGATTTTCAATCTCTCTATACAGTTGTTGATTAACACGCTGAATATTGTGTTTATCAAGAATAGCTCTGTCTTGCAAACGATTTTAGTACTGTGACTTAGTTTGTTCTTATTCTATTTGTAACTTGTGCTGTGTTTCTTTTGGTTGCAAGTATGTACAATGGCATTTATATTTGGTCTTGTTGTAATCTGTAACTTCTATTCAAATTTTGCTTATATCAATACATTCTGAAATTGCATTTAGCAGTCAATTGATTCATCTGGAAAAGTACAAATTTATCTCAATTTAATTTAATGTATCTAGTTTCTCGTTCTTATCTTTCTTTCTTTTGTAATATGTTATTGATTTGCGAAATAAAGTGGCAGTGTCAAATTGTTTTTGCATATGTTTTTGTAATGTTTTTGTCAATGTTGATAATATGCTTTAACGATTCAACAAGATTACATTCTGAAGTTGTGAAATTCAATATGACAGTTACTAGTATTGCAGTATTGTTAGACCCTTATCGTTTATTATCGCCAAGATTCGTAAAGTTAGTGAGTGAAGTAGTCAATAATTTATCAGTGTTGATAATGTGTGTTTGCAAACTTCAATGATGAATTCTTGTTATAGTTGTTTGAGTTATCGAAATCTTGATCATTCTGAACGATTGGATTTAGGTAGCTGATTTCTGTACTTGTGAAGATTTATGTGACGTGTTAAGATCAGAGTTTCATTGATATCGATAAAGGTATAAGTTTTAGGTTATGCTGATTAAATTGTTTAGGTTTGTGTTTAAATTTCAGAGTTTGTTACTCTGATTATATAGTATTATAAGTTATGCTGAAATTAATTGATGAATCTTGTCTACTACCAAGTTTGGTTTGAGCTTAGTATTTGTGTTTGATCAGTGTTATCTAGTTACAATGATGACAAACGTCTAGAATCATTTTAAAATCAATATATACTGCTACAGGTTACTAGTTCATTCCAGTAATTGTTTTTATTAATTGCAGCAATTATCTAATATAATTCAGAAATTTCTATCATGTCATTAATCATACATTAATAACTATCTGAGAATTTAGTTTAGTCATGAATTTCAGTTAGAAATGATTTGCGTCTGAGTTGTAGATACAGAAATAACGTGCCAAATGCATTTGATAGTTTACTATGTTTTGCAATTATACTCAGAAATATTTTGTCTCTAAATTATAAATGCTTAACTTTCTAAGAATAATTATAATTTATATTTGTTTATATGACAGTTTAACGAATTATATTTGCTTGTTTAATACATAAATTAGGATGTTGGTTCTAGTGATGTTGTATTTTTAAGTAGTGTATGGCTTTTTGTTATCAAAATATATTTGACTGCAAGTTGAAGGAATTTCAGATTAACAGATTTTGATTCTAATTAGTTAGATACTTTATCATATTTTGTGATTAGCTATGTATAAATAATTATTAGTAGTTAGTACTTGATATTGTAATATGTTAGTATAACATTTATTTGATGGATGAAGATCTAGTTATCAAAGAATAAATTTGAATATTTTAAGTATCTTACTGCAATAGATATTGCAATCTAACCGATTATTACAATTAAGTTGTTTAAGTTACTTATGTTCATAGATAACATTCAAATATCTTGAATTGCATTAATCAATACATATTTGATAGTGCAATTTTAATCTGATAAAATGTTAAAGAAATTTTTGAATGAATTTTTCTAATTAGTAAATTTCTGAATCTTGCAGTTGCTTGATTAGTTAATCATTAATTTCTAAGATAATTTAAGTGATTTATAATAATATTTTACAGATAATATTTGATAGAATTCTAGAAGTTATAAGAATCTAGAATAATGGTATCCATTAATATACAATTGATTGAACTTTGTGTTTCAAATTCGATATTCATGATTGATTAGTATTAGATATTGAATGAATATGAAATGATGATTGAAATAGTATATTGATTGTTTAATAAAATTGATTTACTCCTAAATAAATGGATATACATAAATTTATGATAACATATTATATAAATGATTTTAATTAATTAATAATTGTAATCAATTGAATATTAATTCATACTTTGTACATCCATATATTGTGAAAATCTATAATTGCTAAAATAACATAAACTTTAATACATTACTGCTATTCTATATTTTGCATCATAGTTACTTGACAATTCTATGAATCAATATCTTAGTTAATTTTCAAATAAAATTATAGAACATATATTGAAATTTTTTAAAACATTATCTAAGAATTAATAACCTATAAAGTATTTTATAAAATTAAAAATATTCAAAATTAAAAGGCATATTGAATTTGCAAATTGTAAATAATTTGAATATTTTTGCAAAAATCCTTATGATATCTTAATGTTACTTTGTTTGATTATAACTTTTGACTAGATTGTAATAAGTACATAAGAAAAAGTCAAATAACCGTTAAAATTAAGATTGTCTTAAAAAATTTTTATTAAAATTTATTACAAGATCAAATTTTTAATTGCAATGTAACTATGATTTGTGATTTATTATATATGTATGATGTATAATAATATTGTATATTAGGAGATATATAACATGTGTTAGACAAACACACAATATTGTAAATATATGCACAACCTTGCACTATACATAAAACAAAAAAACTGCATTGTTGTAATAATATTCTGGTATTGATATTTTTGCGTGAATCCCCTTAGGGGGTTCACGCCTATTTATTGCTGAGTTTTGGTAGTTTCTCAGCCATGGGCCATTCAGATATCCTCGGAAACAAGATTCTCATTTATACAGGTAGTTATTTATGTCTTTGATACAGTCCTCTATGGATAGGCTACCAAAGGACATTGTATATTTGAACAATCAAAGTTCATTTTAGATCGGATAGTAAATACTAGATTGCAGTAATAAAATCATTTATATATTCCAACCTATTTGCCTTTTGACAGAACATATGCGTTTTGATGTGAATGTTTTATTAAATTTCAAGTAGAATGATAACACAATTATATAATTCATGTTTTGAGACGATCCTTGTACGCGTTGTGCGCGTAGTATTTGATACAACGTACTATTGTGCATTGTGAAAATAAAACTGGGAATAGTATACTGACAATATATTATGTCCCAGAATAAACTATTTCTGAACATTTACCACGTGATATTTTGCATTTCCATCATAGCCTGAGCAAAATGCCGGAAAGCAAGAAGATATTTAACAAAACGATATTTCTCTTAAAAATAGTTATCATAGGTCGGAAACACAGTGGTCGGTAAGCAGAAAGATAATTAAACAAAACGATGTTTCTGTAAAAATATCTCATTTCATTGAAAGATACTAACAGACCAAGTAAATATTAATTAAAATTATTAAGTTTAAACTGAAACTAAATTTATTATTAATAGAATATAATTACACGACAAGAAAACAACGTCACACGCACGGCTACGTTTCTATTTTTTCATCGGAAAACGGCTCGCTTCAAGGTAAGTTGACACAGTTTTATACAACTTATACTTACTCCTCCCAAAAAACCGATTAGTGCACCGTACTCCTCTCTACCTCTACTTTTTAATCGCCATCATTTGGTAATTTAAAAGGCTGTCAATTTTGCAAACACCTCTTTACAGTTTGAAAATTGTGCAAGGATACTGTTTCCAGTTTCCCGTAAACATCGTCAAATAGCTATTTTCGTGCATTAACGGGCACTAAATACATGAAATTCTCCGAATATTATCAACAAAATACAAAACACAAGCTGCAAGATGCTGGCATGCGGCGTGGAGTGCACTTTTTGGTGTGAACATCGTAAAATGTAGAACATAATATAGTTTGCACTTCATCTATTTAAGGATACATTTTGCATCTAAAAGGTTCTATGTTAAATCAATCAATGCGTTTGTGCAGTTATATATACTTACACATAATAAGCTTACACAGGTATCGACTCACGTTTATTATTCATTAAAAAGCACTGGATACAGTTTTGCCAGAAATGCAGATCTATCTGGTCCGAACACACAGTTATTTCGTAGTGCATTACTTTAAAACAATGATTTCAAATTAAAAGAAAATCGCACCTGCTCTATCTCAAAAAAGATTTTTACAGTGTAGTGTACTACTTTTGGGACAAATTGTATCAAAATTATAGAAATGTATTCTAGCTCTCTAACTCAAAATATGGACAATTCTATGTTAAGGGGATCAATAGTTCAGTTTGAGTTTCCAAAATGAGCTTTTTGTATCCTTGCAGTAATATCCAGTAGTATTACTATGATTTCTCGGAGTCATTTCGCAAATGGTTCAGCAGACGACACAATTTTAATCGATATAGTATTGAATACATCGATACAGATAGGTATAGAACGTAATTGTACATACATGTTTAGGTCCCACTTTGATTTTCTAATTAGTATTACCTTACCTTGGTGTATCTCGAATTTTCCAGGTATAGTTGCATTTCGAGCAAAACTGTATCCACTACATTTAATAAAAATCGTGAGTCGATACCTGAGTAAACTTTTAATGTGTTATATATATACGCACAAACACATTGAATTAACATATATAGAACCGTTTAGGTGCAAACTGTATTCTTAAATAGATGAAGTGCAAACCGTATCATGTTCTAGTTTTTACGATGTTCACTTCAAAATGTGCATTCCACGCTGCATGCCAGTACTACACAGGATGGGTTTTGTATTTTGTTGATAATGTTTGAAGAATTTCATGTATTCAGTGCCTTTATTCATGAAATATATCTAATTGACGATGTTTACGGGAATGTGGAAACAGTATCCTTGCACATATTTAAAACTGTACAGAGGTGTTTGCAAAATTGACAGCCTTTTAAATTACCAAATGATGGCGATTAAAAAGTAGAAGTAGAGAGGAGTACGGTGCACTAATCGGTTTTTGGGAGGAAGAAGTATAAGTTGTATAAAACTGTGTCAACGTACCTTGAAGCGAGCTGTTTTCTGATGAAAAAAATAGAAAAGTATCCGTGCGTGTGACGTAGTATCCTGGCCGTGTAATCATATTCTATTAATGATAAGCCATAAAAAGGTAAATACAAATGATAGCTGTACACATTTTTCTATTTACAACTGATATCCAACAGTGCTTTTAATTGACTTTTTCAAGAATCTACACACAATAACATATTCTCAAAAAAGGTGTTTTAACATCATAATTACCTTATTCTTCTCACAGTCAATTATTTCAAGTCAAAAGCCAAAAATTCAGCAACATCTTTTAGCTTTTTAGTGACCAGTCAGCTGTCTTGGGTTCACGTATTGCTTTTCTTTTTAAAGAAAGCAACCTGTTTCATATTTTTCTGTATTCTCTTCTTACATGTATATATTACATGTATATATATTTTAATATGCGACTATAAAGGGGTGATTTCTCATTCAATGACAGAGGTGTTTTTTTTTCCTCGTCAGGGACGGAGGATTCACTAAATAGCAGTATGTTTTTGAATATTATTCGGAATAATATACGCGACCGTTATGGAAAGGAACGGCTACAAAATCTAAATCCTTATTAAAGTATTCTTTATCTGCTACACCAATCGTGGGAGGCATCCTGGTATTGGTAGCATTTAACTAGCACATGCCAGCTGATTCTGTTGATGGCTAGAATAGCCTCCAGGAGGGTAGTTTATGGACCATATTTAATTCATATTAGCCAATAATCTTAAATACTTTATCCTTACGCCCATAATATTTCCAAAGTCCGGGAGTGTAGTCGGGAGAAACAAATGGAATTTTACTGTTCCTTCCGACTGCACTATTTATTGACATTCAAAATTAAAAGTAGGAAATTTTCCGAGAAATCATTCAAAAAGGGGACCTTTATTCGTATGTTTTATCAAGATATACTTTATCTTTATAAGTATATCACAGACGACACAAAGATGAACAACCTGATAAAATTTCTAAACAATGTTATGAACTTCACAAATACCTCTCAGCTAATAGTTTACTTTTCATTAGGAACTATCATTAGTTTTTTGCTTTGTATTTTTTTTCTTTCAATATTTTGTGTTTTTTTTTTTTTTTTTTTTTTTTTTTACATATACATATATTATACACATGTTTTCAATTTAGACTTGGTTGTACATATATACACATATATACTTTATAGTCAACCCTGTTCATATAATTACTCGCCAAAATATAATACTAAACCTATTTAAGGATTGAATGTATATGTTTATACACTAATATCTATGTTATATGAATTTAAGGCGCAATTACTATATAAGTAAGCCGCCTACCAAAACCAATAACAACAATAGCAACTGATGATTTTTATACGATTCATACAATAAAGACGACTTCACACTTTTATATTGTCCTCATATCCTTACAATCTGTAAACCCAAAAGTGATTTAACGATCATTAAAGGGTCAAAGTTTACATTTCAATTATCATAACTGGTTTACAATCTCTCAGATATATGAAATGCTATTTTATTGGTACGTTACATTTATTCCGCGAAAAATTCCGTGTAGGCAGACTTCGTATTGTGCTTTCTGAAGATTAAAAAGAAACTTGTGTTTTTCTTCAGCTTCACGTTTCGCTTTAAAGATGATGTCTTCTACCTGAATAATGCAAAGCTTTTTGTAACAATTGGTCGAATTTTACCCAAAGATCAACTGATAACACAGATAAAGTTAGGCCTGGTTCACGTCTTGACTTGCATCTAGAAATTGACAGCAGGGATCGGGTGAGAAATGAACTTTAAAACTAAAGAGCCTCAATATTGAACTTTCAGTATTTTTCATAAAGCAAGATTCCAGAAGCACCGGTAAATGGAGTTTCATCTCTCATCTGAGGTGATATTCCTTTGAACTTCTGTCTTCTTCATAGGAGAAACTATTGAACAAGGAGTTCTAAAGGATAAAGTTGAAGTTATATCTTCGAACGGACACTAAAACCACCATTTGGTTGATCATAATGCAAGAAATCTTTCTCGAGTACATGCTATAGATATAAGAAGATGTGGTATGAGTGCCAATGAGACAACTCTCCATCCAAGTCAAAATTTATAAAAGTAAACCATTACAGGTCAAAGTACGGTCTTCAACACGGAGCCTTGGCTCACACCGAACAGCAAGCTGTAAAGGGCCCTAAAATTACTAGTGTAAAACCATTCAAACGGGAAAACCAACGGTCTAATCTATATAAAAAACGAGAAACGAGAAACACTTATCAACCACATCAACAAACGACAACTACTGAACATCAGGGTTCTCGGTCATAAAACTTTACTCAGTACTCGGGAGTACAAAATTTGTGCTCGAAACACCAAATCAAGGATTGTGATTGGTTGATTTCTGTGACTGAGTACGAAAATCGTGCTCGAAAGTTTTATGACCGCAAGGCCTGATGTTCACATTTAGTTTTTTTAATTTGAATTGGATTCAAATTACCCAATCTTCCGCTGTTTGTGTAGTGTTGCGTATTGTCTGTTCGTCTTTCTTTCTTTTGACCATGGTGTTGAACAAATCGACTAATAGTGAAAAGGACTTACTTAACATCATATCGCATTCTTAGAGAATAGTCCCATTTATTGTCAAAGAAGCTGTCAAATACTTTCATTAGAGAAACTATATATAGAAAGCAATGAAACTTTCCCAACATAATTTGTATTGTGTGCTTTAAACATTCAATATTACAAAAGAAATGTATGTAAATCAATAATTTCATTTTTGTTTTGAGCCTGTGGACATAAGATGGAAATGTTTAGTTTCTAAAAATCAAGTCCGTATTAAAGTTATTAAATACGCATGTTTTCTTCAGTTTGGATTCAGAAAATCTTTAAACTTGCTTTCAATAACAACGATCAATCGTTGGTGTGGTATCCTTTAACTAGATAAGTACCATTATACCGTCATAATCATGATAATTATTGGACTATTATTGTGAAAATAATTGTTAATTGTTAGATCTTCTTCCATTTAATTGTATGAATCTCAAGATTATATATACGTCACAAAAATATGTCACTGTTTGTGATGTCCTGTGCTGTTGTTAATGGAAGATTTCGTCGTTATTCTGCGGTTTACATGTTACTTATGTACTATTATATTATTTATTATGAATGCGTTTCTCTGTCCTGAGTAATCTTGCGTTTGTTTGTACTGTATTCCTGTCACGTAGCGTTGTCGTTTTAGCGATATTCTTTAACATTGCCATATAAGCAGGAGGTTTGGCTAGCCATTAAACCCGGTTCAACCCACCATTTCTTCTTAAAATGTCCTGTACCAAGTCAGGAATATGGCAGTTGTTATCAAATAGTCCATTTCTATGTATGTTGGCGTTTGTTTTTGTCGCACTTCAGTGTTTCTGTTTTTCCATTGTTTTCCTCTTATAGTTGATGTGTTTTCCTCGGTTTTAGTTTGTAACCCGGATTTGTTTTTTCTCAATAGATTTATGACTTTTGAACAGCAGTATACTACTGTTGCCCTTATTTATCAGACATGTCAGACAATTTTGACAGACACCAAGTGATGGTTTAGCTTTTATATACATGTAAACGCTAATAAAAAAGCTTCATAATAGACCACATGAAACAAATTTGCAGCAAAATCCAATAAAAAGTTAAAACCAGAAAGCCCTATAGCCCAACATTCTTTACAACAACAAACCATAAGGTGACTGCTATTAGTCTAGTGTCGGGGACAATTTTTAAAATATAAACTTCTTGAATCTTATATTAATTTCTTGAAAAAAAATTGTTTTATAACGGAAGGGAAAAAAAGGTTGATTCCATTGAAAATACAGTCTAAAACAAAATTGTGTGTCCTGAGAAAAACCAAAGACCCACCATAAAAGATACATTGTCAGTGCCTTAAAACAAATAACCAAATCCACCTTATCCCACTGACAAACTGGTTCATAAAATTAAGTGTCAAGCCAAGTAAAAACTTCTCTCTGTTACTGATATGAAAATCTGCATCATGTACACAAAGTTCAAGTTATTGGTATCTCATTATTTTCCTTCTAAAGAATTATTTGTTAATCGTTTTTAAAAGTTTTCATCCAATGAGAGGTCTATAATAGGATTTAATAAGCATGTTTTTTAAACAATTTGATGTATCTTACTTAATGTGCCATACCATCTTTTACAAAGGAAAGGCCTGTATAGATGAAAATACTAAATATCTTCAGTTCATGCTTTTCCACATACAGCAAAAAACAGTAAATAAATTAACTTTTAATGCAATCTCATTATTTCTTTTTACCAAACAAATTGCTATGCTAATTTTTTCTTTCATTTAATACTTCAATTACTGTCTGTACTAACTTTGATAACACATCATCTGTCCAACTTGAACTTACAATAAATCTCCAGTCTTATCAACACATTCAGCTGATCTGCATTTTTTTGTAATGTCAGCTCATTTTGACAATTGCTAATTCATTTTGTAATGTCAGCTCATTTTGACAATTGCATTTTTTGTAATGTCAGCTCATTTTGACAATTGCTAATTCATTTTTGTTGTTTGTTTTAAAATAATAAAACAGTGCAATTTATTACCAATCAAGTAGATGAGCAACCTTCTTGTTCATTAACTTTATCAATAAAAAGGGTTTTACTTGACTTGTCTCTGGATAAATGTTTTAGAAGATCTAGTCTCCATCCATCACTTCGTTCTTGATGATAATTTCACTTTATAACATTCAGACATTCTCTAAGAATCACCAATATTGGCATTGTTTACTTGTTTCTCTCCAGTTTCGTATGAAAATTTCGAGTGTTCATCATCTATTTCTATTTTGAAGAACTTTTTCCCCCTGTCACTTTCAGAAATTCCATTGGAACTATTACTATTTGGAATACTTAATCTTTTCTCTCCAGTAATGTATAAAAATCAAAATGTTCATCCTCGACCTCTTCCTTGATGATAATTTCGTTTCCAAGACATTCAGCCATTCCCTGAGAATTATCACCATTATTCATGTTAACTTGTTCCTCTCCATTTCAGTGAGATAATTTAAAGTCTTCATCCTCAACCTCTTCCTTGATGATAATTTCGTTTCCATGACATTCAACCATTCCCTGAGGATCATCAATATTGTTTATATTAACTTGCTCCTCTACATTTGTGTGAGAAAAAATTAAATCTTCATCTTCAATTTCTTTCTTGATGAGAATTTCATTTCCATGACATTGAGAGATTCGCTGGGACTCATCAATATTGGAATTGTTTACTTGTTCCTTTCCAGTTTTGTATGAAAAATTATTGTCTTCAACTTCAATTTCTCTTTTGATGAAAATTTGTCCTTCATAACATTCGGAATCTTTAGAAATTGCCTCAGACTCATCTACTGTGTTGCTTATTGGAGAGTTTAATACATGTATGTCAAGTTTATTGAGACAATATGAACCCTCAACATTATCCTCTTGTTTTATTATAAATTTCTCTCCATTCAATGTAACACATTGACCCTGAAGCATTTTTGGGTCATCAACTTCCATCTTCACAACAATTTCTTCATCATTTCTTTGTAAATTTTGTTCTTCAGAAGGATTTGTATTATTGTAAACATCTGTTGGTTCCTGGGAGTTATTTTCATCTTCAACCACCTCTATTTCAGCCCTAGTGAAAATAAAGAGCCATACTACATACAGATTTTGTGCATTTTATCCATAATGATATGCTTTGATCTGCAATAGTCAACATAAAAATTGAATTCTGACTAATTCTGCGGCTAAAATAGGACTGTTCAAATAGGATATTGTAGTTTCTAAGAAGAAAGTCCAAATATAGGTAAAACTGTCAGTACTTCCAATAAGGAATACTTAATTTGGTCAAAACTGATAAAATCCAAATCATTTAGCAATGTCCAATATGCCATTAAACTAGAGATGAAAAATCACTTAGACCTGTTCTTGTCCTAAGAATATTAGCTTACTGATCATTTAACACATTTGTGAATCTCATTTTAAATGTGCAAGTTATGTTTTTTAATGTTTTTTTTAATATTGTATTTGTATTGTGTCATAAATCAAACTTATTTGTTCAGTGTATCATATGTTTACTTATTTTTGTTTATATGTCTTTTTGATCGAATTAAGCCATTTCAATTGATATTTTATAGTGTGTTTTTATGTTGTAATGTTACACTACTGTTTCAGGTTAGGGTGAAGGTTGGCGCCTGTTAAAACGTTTAAACCAACTGCATTTGTATGCACCTGTCCTAAGTCAGGAGCCTGTTGTTCATTGGTTGTCCTTCACTGATGTGGTTCATAAGTGTTTCTTGATTCTCTTTTTTTATGTAGATTAGACCGTTGGTTTTCCTGTTTGAATTGTTTTACACTAGTCATTCTGGGGTCCTTAATAGCTTGTGTTCACTGTGAGCCAAGGCTCAGTGTTGAAGGCCGTACTTCGACCTATAATTGTTTATTTTTTAAATATTGTGACTTGGATGGAGAGTTGTCTCATTGGCACTCATATTACATCTTCTTATTTCTAAGTATGCTATTGTCAATAAATGTCATAAATATTGGACCTACACCATTCATTTATCCATTATAATTTGATTCCCAATGAAATACTTATTATCTTTTTCCAGATGTGTATTACTTTGTACATCAATTTACATGTACATGTCCTGCCTCCAAATGAATCATTCCACAATATACTAATATATAAAGAAACTTTCAAAAATATGACAAAGGTTGATGAATACAAAATACTTAATGCTTGGCCAATTGTCAACAGTGCAATGTTTAGCAAATAATTCTTGGATGGTGTTTTTAATAAACTGATCTTTGCTGTCAATAGAAACAAAAAAGAACAAAATATTGCAGCTAGAATAGTACATTTTTTATCATTTTTGTTGTTGATCATGTTGATATCTTTAAGTGATTAACATGAATTCTGTATTGACTTATAAATGCAATAAAAGAGATTTATTTTATAGAAGAGACAAGTTTGAATTCTTATGCAAATAATTGGATTATGTGATTATTTGGTATGAATTCAAGTGGAGTCCATTGTATATTTAGCAGAAGAGAGGAATAGAATATAAACTGTTGACACAGAGATATGTTTAGTTTTGCTTTTTTTTAATTTGTCAAAACGAGATAAAAACAACCAGTATTTAAATCTTTTGTAATTACCTGGTTTTTGATTTCCTCTTTCTTTTTGAATCTGCATCGTATAAAGGAGTCAGTTTTTGTTTCAATTGATGTAACACCAAAGGAACTATGGGTGGACCCATTACAATAACTTCTTGCCCATTGGACCCATTCAGTTTACTTTTTTCCAAAATAATTTCAGACTGAAAAACAAAATATAACTAGAAAAAAGACATGTTCATATGGAAACATTTTTTTGTGAATTTCATTTTGACACCAGGAATAATTTAATAAAAGATATATGTTCTATTTAGATATCAAGTTTGATTGAAACCTGAGTACAAAATTTTTTTATGTATTATGGTAGCCACTACCAGCTCCGGTTAAATATGAATATGGATATGGCAGCCAATAAAATTTTGACAATGGTAATTAATTTGGATCGGTATATCATACCTAGATTTTAATTTTTATTGAAATCCTAGCATACTTCATGGGAGAACTGGTTCTGAATTTCAGGGTTCATCAAAGAAAGATCTCATTACAATTGTTAGTGACTGTAAAATTTCATTGTAATCAAAAACATACTGAAACAGAACTGGTGCTTACAACAAACTATTGACCATTTAAGAGTTAATGATGAACTCATTTAGAAACATCTCTTAGATCTTTGATATAGAGACCCTAAAATAGCTAGGCATTAAATTCTACTTAAAGACCAAATCACATACACAGATGAGCTTAAATCATTCTATACTGATCCAATTATATTAATGTAAAAAAAAATTCTTCAAAAAAAATCATTTTTTTTGAGATTATCATTCTGGCTCAAAAACTAATAATTTCAGTGAAATGAATATTTTCTGTTTCGTGTCCAATTTGTTTTTTGTCAAGATAAGAGATACTGCAGAATCTTTCTTTGAAAAAAATACAGGTATTTATCTATCTTACTTAGTCATACCTTTATATCATTCAGCAACTGAATCTCTAACACGGACTTCTTTGTCAAAATACGACGCTTTAAATAATTCATATGCCAAGTAAGCTCATCTCTTTGTGCTATATACTTTGAAATTTTATTGCTTCTTTTTTGTGGTACTCCCAACAAAAGTTGATCTTTTTTAAATTGACCTCTATTGTGATGATATATGACATGTTCGTATAATCTACCTGTTGTACAAAAAGTTTTATCACAAAAACGACAACGTAATAGATGATGGTTTGTATGTAATTTCTGCAAGTGATCTTCTAAATTCCAAATAGTTGCAAATTTTTTATCACAATATTTACAATTTAAGTTGAAAATGGCATTTTTGGGGGGCAGATATTCTTGATTGTGGTAAAAATAATCAAATTTTCTACCACACTTAAAAGTGATATCTGTCATGACTGCGGAATCATGTTTTATATATGCTCTCTGTTCTGTTTCTTTCCATTCTGCAAAAAAGAAAAACATGTTTTGTAGAATTATACCGACTCAAGTGTTTGATATCAGTTGTCAAAAGAACTTGATTACTTTTTTTAACATAAACATGTTAAAGTATTACTGTTTGGGTTTAGTGGTAGTACTTCGCTTTTGTGAATTATAGAAAGACGTGTGTATATTTCAAATTTTGTTTACTATACTGACTAAAGACGTTATGAATACATTTGTACAAAGCGTAATAATCATATGACGTTACAATACGTTACGTTAACAATAAAGGTTACATAAGTTAGTGTCTCTGTATTGCGGCTAATTCGTAATACTCCGGCCACAGGAAAGTGGAAAGGAAAAAACTTAATAAATAAAATCGAAAATTTCAAACATTCACAATGAATAAGAATCACTTTAAAGTCCATGTATGCAGACGAATAACTTCTTTAAAGTTCATATATAAAGAAATTTAATTTACCGAACAGTCTCTATGTAAATCACAAACATGAGATCGACGAAATTTGGTAGCATTTTTGATTTGCAAATGTTTATTAGAAACTTCAAGTCAAAGAGTATATTGGATCAATCGGACGATTAGTAAATCCGTTTTTTCCTTGATCGGCTACTATATAATTTCTGTATTTCTGGTTCCCTGTTCAGTCTACTGATAATTCTCGATGTTCTGTTCTTGGTTACGTTATAGTTCCTCGGTAGCTCAGGCAAATTCTCTTTACATGGTAATTTTGTTATATAGTGATTGTCGCGATGTGATAGAGTTGACTCGTATGTCTTGTAGTAGTGTTTGTCCTTTTTTGTAGATTCATCAGGCGTTACTCTCGTAGATTCCAATTGCCAAAATAGCTCTAGTTCTGCCTCTTCCTTCTTGTGTTGTACCAATACATTCACTGTAGTAGCTGGTACTGTTGATTCTTCTATTGTTGGCATTGGTCCAGACAATAAATATCCCAGTTTTGACTTAACTGCAGTGGGACCCATTCCTCGTAGTATATCGTTTTCGACGATGTCCCAGTAGTAATCTGCTCCAATCAACATAGCTATTTCAAAATGTTCATCCTTACTCATAGGATGGGCCAATTCTATACCTTGAAGATATGACAACTTTAACGCTTCGTAATGGGTACGATTTGATAGCGGTGCGGCGATTGTTGGTACTATGAGTACTTCCATTGATAATTTACCTCCATGTATAGTCTCCAAATGGACAACGGCTTTTTCTAGGTTTCTTACATGACGATCAGTTTCTCCAAAGGCAGCAAGACTGAGTGTACTCATTCCACAGGGTTTTAATTGTAACTGTTTTGCTAGATCCTCCATGATAAAAGATTGTTGTGAACCTTCGTCTAAAAGAATATTTGTTACAGTGGAATTATTACCTACTGAAACTGGTGATATGGCTGTTTTCAAGAGTATGTCGGTTCTCTGTTTCACGGGATTTTCATACGAGGTGTAAACTGTAGCTGTGTGTGCTTCTACTTCATCATTCATAGTATTTACAGCTGCGCTTGTTCGTCTTGTTGTTTGGTTCTCTGTGTGTTGTTTGTTTTGACACAAGCTAGTGTGATGCTTTCTGTTGCATTTTCGACATGTATATTTAGACGTACACTCTGAAATTTTGTGGCTTCCAAAGCAGTTAAAACAAAGCTTTTCTGCTTGATAAACGCCGTAGCGCTTTTCATTCGTAGCTAATTTTGTGCACTCGGATGCAAAATGTGGTTCTTGGCAAAACACGCATAATTTTACCTTATTTGTTTTGTTCTTATTTCTTTCGTTCTGTTGTATACTAGTGTTGTACCTTGGTGTTGCTGCAATATGGAATGATGCGGTAGGTGTCAAAGTGTCGGACATTTTGAAATTTCCTGCTTCCTGTACATATGCTTCTTTGCCAATGGCTTCTCTCAATGATCTAATATCCCAGCTATTATTACAATGTTCCCGAGTTAGACTTTTACGCATTTCAGTGGGAAGTTTACCAAATATAATCGGTACAAGTAGTGACCCAAAGGTATCCTGAGATTGTCCCATTGACTCTAATCCCCGTATACTGGTTTCCATTTTATCGTAAAAGTATCTAATGTTTGTTGGTGAGAGTGACGGGCTGGGCAGTTCCAATAAGTTTTGCATGTATGCGTTGATAATGTGTTGTTTTTGTCCAAAACGCTCCTTTAATAGATGAATTGCTTGTTCATAGTTGGCGCTTGTGAGAGCTAGTCCTGAAATGCATTGCTCAGCTTCCTGAACGATTTGGGATTTTAAGTAGCTGAATTTCTGTACATTCGTGAGAGACGGATTTGTGTGTACTGTTGTTTGGAAAGAATCCCAGAAGGTTTGCCATGCTAAGATATCCCCGGAAAATGTCGGTAATTCAAGTTTAGGTAGCCTGTGATAAAAGTTTGACGGGATTACGGGAATATGTTGTGACGGGTTTGTTTCTAAATCTTCATGAGTTTGATTACAATTCTGATTGAGTATAGTATTAGTAGTGTGATGCGATGAAGAATGTGCATCCTGGTCACGGCACCAATGTTTGGGTTTAGTGGTAGTACTTCGCTTTTGTGAATTATAGAAAGACGTGTGTATATTTCAAACTCTGTTTACTATACTGACTAAAGACGTTATGAATACATTTGTACAAAGCGTAATAATCATATGACGTTACAATACGTTACGTTAACAATAAAGGTTACATAAGTTAGTGTCTCTGTATTGCGGCTAATTCGTAATAATTACATTCACAAAGTTTTTGCCCTCAATTCCATAGATTTCGATGTAAAAATGCATTCTACCATACCCACCCTTGAATCCCCATCACAACAGTAAAGAAAAACTGCTCTTGAACTTTTAGTCCATTAATTTCCAGATAGTTTCTAGTAAAATGGGAATTTTGGCAGTCTCCAGATCTAGATATAGCAGTAAATAAAATCACAAAGCCAGTAGAAATCAGCATTTTCTGGTAGTGTTTCTCAATGCAATACATTAACTCAGAAAATCATATGTCATCTGACAGAAGTTTTAAATGCAACAAATTACACTTTCCTGAAGAACTAATATGAACATTTATTAGATATTGTTTTATATAGACATTTGAACAAATTCTATTTCTTGATTTTTTTAGCTAGATGTTTGTAAGACAGGAACAACGTATAATGCAGCGGCTTGAGAATGTGTTTGCAAATTAAAAGTGATCATGAGGACAGTTGTTTTGTTAGATCAAAATATAACTTTGCTGCGCTGGTCTAGGAAAGCTGATTTTTTTTGGAATTTACCTTGGATTTCCGTATTTTGTTGATACTTTTTTAAACCATAGATAAGTGTTTTAGTTCTTAGTCATAAATAATTTATTAGAGTTTGAGGCCAGGTATAAGAAAAATAAATTGCCTATAAATAAATTCATAAATTATTAAGGAATGTTAGGTTGACCTTAGATGGATTTGTCTATAATCTTTAGGTTCATTTTGGCCCATCATGTAAATGTGTGTTTGGATGCAAGTTTCTGTTAAAAAAGGAGAGAGAAAAGATACTAAGGGGAAATCTAATATCAGGAGTCTATATCTGACAACACAAGGATTGATGCATAGAACGTTGTTTTCATTATTATTTTCAGCTCACAAAATTCTGTGAAGAATGTGTACTTCTGATAATCATAGTAATCGAAATCACTGATGGAAGAGTTGTGGGCATGATGCCAAATCATATTCTCAGGTATGGTGGCGAACAAACAAAAAAATTGATATAACACTATTGCATTATCTAGAAAGATAATCTTTTTCTTTTCAGATGATAATAAGCTTGTCTCCCTGAATTCACTTGTAAACAGTTGCTTTTGATAGTATTTCTATGTTCAAACATAGATAGACTATTTTTCTAAATAATCTTAAGTGCATTTATTAATTTTTAATAAAAATTATATGACACTGAATAACAATCTTACTATACAGATTTTATTCTATTGCCCTAAGATAGAGAATTTCTCTGTGGTCAATACAGATTGGCAGTATATATAGTGGAGGGGATACCAATTAATACTCAACCTTGAGTGTGATTGTTAATCATGATAGTTGTCAATCATATCGGTATTATATCAGTACTCTCATTTGCCTAAGGAAATAATTTGAATAATAGTATTTGAAAAAAGTGCATGAACTATATGCAAGTGTATACCGGTACAAAAAATTAAGCAGTTGTTTGACCTCTTGTTTCTTAATGAAGAACAAATAATTACATGCCAAAAATGGCAGTAGATGATTTATATGGCATATGAACTCTCTGCAAATCATAAAACACATTATTAGTGTAATGATATGTTTTCAATTCAGAATTCTGCATCATCCTAAAATATGGAGTGATCACATACATTTGTAGATCCAACATGACTGGTTCAGTTTGATAAATGCATCAAAAATTGTAAAATTAAAGTAAGGATTTGAATAAAATATACTGGCTGTCCATTGACCTATAACTGCTTACATCCACATCATTTGAACTCTTGATAGTTGTCCCATTGGCAATCATACTGCATCTTCTTAGTTTAATATTGTTCAAATAAAATAGTGAGATTAGACAATATTTTTAGAACATTTTATCACCTATTAAAGGGGCAATAGCTAAAAATTTATCAAAAAACCCAAAATATGACTTTTTTTGTTTCAAACATTAATAAAGTGGAATTGTGAAATAATTTTTCTCTATAAGCAGTAACTTTGGTTCAATTTTTTGCAAAATAAGCTCAAAAACATATATAAAAAAGATATATTATGGGCTTGCAACTCTATAATTCAACTTATTTGAATCCTTATTCATGAGAACTTATGTTTGACCCCTTAACTGCTCATGTGCTAAGCATTTAAAGTTATTAAAAAGATAAGAATGTCAACATTGAAAAGTGAAAAAAGCGGCCACAGGGAATAACCCTGTTGTTGAAAGATTCTGCCTACAAAAATCTTTCATATACAGGTAAACCAATGTTTTACGTTTTTTTTAATCTATGACAGGAAATTCACACAGACCTAGAAAAATTGTCATTAAACTATTGCATGTGCTTGATTGTGTATTTATATTTATATTCATGTTTACATCAGCTCATATGACCTACTGAATTCTTAGGAGATTATCTTGATGGTTAATTAGATGGCATAAATACACACGAAAGGTTGCTATGAGCATGATGTAAATTGTTTCTTTAGGACATTTTGTAATTTGGATAGACGTTTTTAATTAGTATGTTTTAAATAAAATATGATATGAGAAATTGAGTCAAATCAGTGAACAGAAGTTTAACAGCTAATGCACCTTTTAACCAGAATATATATTAAAAATATATGTGATTTGAAATGTTTTCTTGAACTCAATATCTGATTTGTAAATGTAACCAAACTAACTACCTGTAAAAGTTGGTATCGCAATTTCATGAATTTCATCACTTGACCTTTCCACAAAAGGGTCTACTCTTTCAAATTGGCACTTGGTATTAACATTCCTCCATGACCCTCAAAAAAAGGAGAAATCATTATAACAAATGAGTGTTAACAAAAGCATGATATGATTATGTAATAAAAGTCATATATACATGTATAATGTATATACATGTATGATATATATAATAAAATAATATTGATATGACTGCAAGGTTATTTTAGGTTTCATAAAGAGTAATACTTGGATATTTATTGATATCAACTCAAGTTATTTGAATATACAGTAACACAGTACATGATGTATTGTGGCAAGTAAATGGAATACCTTGCTTTTTAACTGTCATGAAGGATGATATTACTTCTCTGAAGATTGTGGCTTGTTATCTATTTCTAGCATGAAGAGATATTTGTTGCATCACACTGCACAAATAGTGATACGAAGAATAGGTTAATTTGATTGGCTTATCTTGTTTTGAAAAAAAATGACATGATTATTATGTTGCTTCTATATATGTATATTTTGCTTGGACTGTATCATGTGTATGTGTACTGCTGTTTTTGTCTTAGTGATGTACAAACCACATTTCCTTTATTCCTATGTCATGTATGTATGTTACATGTAGTTTTTTGTTAATTGTTTTGTCCTGTCTCTATCCTGCTATCAATGCATGCAATGAATAAATGTCTTTCACATATCACAAATCTGAGTCTTGGTTAAGATACACTGAACAGGTAAGAAATCTAATAACACTGTAACCATGTATGTTGGCCAGCTACATTTGTACATGTAAAAATGTAAAAAAAAAATAGAGTTCATGTACATACCTGTGAAGGTAGTTCCCGAAGGAATAACAGATTTTAGAACTGTACTCGGTGGTTGTAATTTATTTAAAAAGGCTGTGGTTTTAAGCTCTGGTATTTGATCCATGTTGTTGTGTAGATCTTTATTCATATCACTCAAGTGTTTCAGAGAATTGTTGCATGTACTGATATCTTGTACACCTACAAACATATTTCAATACAGTATTTTTTTTTAATAGAGAAAGAACTACACAATCAATCCTTCTGGAAATTTTGAACACATTACAAATGTTACATACTGGAAACATGGATTTTTAGCAGTTTGTTATTTTTGTGATTCATATATTTATATAAGGGATGTCAATGAGTACTCAAGTACTCAAGTATCGCTCGGTAGTACCGAGTACTGAATACCAAAATGATACTCGACTATTCGGTTTCTGTTGTGCCTTCTTACATGTCTTAGAGAAAACATATTTTTATTAAGACTGCCTCCCGGGAAATTAAATATTTATAATTTAATCAAAATTCATCAAAATTAAAATATGTTTCGAATGTTTGCTTTTAATTGTCATTTATAATGTCCTCGAACAGATGTAGGCTATGAACAAGAGCACCTTTCCAAGGCTTACACTTTTAGCTTATCATCTCTTAATCATTTCACTACCTCTGTATGCCAGAGCAAGTATTTTCATCAGCAGGACTGTTAGTTACGTAATAAAGTTGAAAAATCGACTCATCCCAGGAAAAGTTGAAAAGATAATATTTCTAAATAAGAACAAACTTGTCGCACTCTGTCGACCCTCAGTGAATTGTCAAAAGGCATCAATAAGTTCTAATCATCACCCCTTTGATGTTCATTAAATGTGTTTTCTAACGGTTCACAAATACTGTTGTTTGAGTAAACATTTTTCTATAGATGTTTATTACTTAATTGATTAGATTGTTGCCAGTTTACATAATAAGTACATGTAACAAATGAGCTATTAATTATGGTATAAAATTCCTGGGACTATTATCTAGTCCTAAGTAATAATGTTTTATGTCTAAAAGACAACAACCCACAACATGTAAAATTGGTATGCTTTTGTATTTCCATTTTATAAATGTTTTCCGAGCGAGTACTCGAGTATAGTTCGGTAAATTCAATGAGTACTCGATTAGTAAATCTTCACCGAGTTGACATCCCTAATATATATTATTATTATATACATGTATATGCATATACTTTACATGCTGGGGTTAAATCACATCGAAAAGAAGTATGCCTTCACTTCAATATCCTTGATCATTTGATTTGTTCAAATTATTTTGCACGGGGGTATATTTTTGTGCATATTATGTGATTGCAAAATAACCACCAGACAATATTCCATGTTTGCATGCACAGCTTTTAAATACTAAATCCAAAAAAATTTAAGAGAGAGAAAAAATATATCTAATGAAAAAGACCTGCATAAGCCAAATCTTCAGTACATGTACTTCAGTAGTGCATCTCAAAAAACCTTGCTGATACACAATTATCATGTTTTATCAACTAATATATATGTTGTGTACAAGTTATCATTTTGTACAAATTGTAATTTGTATTTTGACTTTGTACAAATTGTAATTTGTACAAAAAGTGCTTGTACAAATTACAATTTGTACAAAATCTGACTTAAATTCACTTATAACTTGTACAATAATTTATAGTATGGATCTAGCTTGTTATAAAAAAAAGCATTGAAACACACCAAAGAAGTTGTATTCCATAACCACACAATAAACCTTATTTACAAAATACAAAAGTAGTTCTGTGTCATTTGTTTGAGCATGTGAGTGAATTATCGCATCGGGAATTGCACAACATCTTTTGCTTTTTACATTTACATTTGCTCTCCCCCTTTGCATTTACATGAAAGAAAACCCTAACCTCCTGTTTTTGAAAGCTTTTTATCTGCTTCACCTAACATGCCTAACGAAAGTCGAAGCTCAGAAACAGTTGCTGCGAATAAAGATGTGTCTTTAACAGCTTCAATTTGATTTCTCGACAAATATCCTGTTCAAATTCCTACAGCAGTTCCAATGCGGTACCCAAATTCTCCAGATTCAATGATTACACATAAGATATTTCGAGGATCAGTTGGGGTATGATCATACTGAAGAATTGGTATAATGACATTATACCCCACAGCAAGTTCTGATAATTTCTGTTTCGTTTTCATGGTTAGATATTCGGCTTGGATCTGTTGGCCAGACAGTGCACGGTTCCTGGCACGTATGATTGGTGTTTCAACGTCAGTGACACCCTAATTGTCACTGGGGCCAAATTCTATGATACTATCAGAATTGTCACTGGGGCCAGTTTCTATTATACCATCAGAATTGTCACTGGGGCCAATCTTTATGATACTATCAGAATTGTCACTGAGGTCAATTTCTATGATCATGATGATACTATCAGAATTGTCACTGAGGCCAATTGTAATTATACTATCAGAATTGTCACTGGGGCCAATCTTTATGATACTATCAGAATTGTCACTGAGGTCAATTTCTATGATACTATCAGAATTGTCGCTGAGGCCAATTGTAATTATACTATCAGAATTGTCACTGATGCCAATGTCTATGATACTATCAGAATTGTCACTGAGGCCAATTTTTATTATTCTATCAGAATTGTCACTGAGGCCAGTTTCTATTATACAGTCAGGATATAACTCTATAGGGTTATTACAGGAAAATAACATACATTTCTTATTGTGGACTAAAAATCAAAGAACTGTGATAACATATGTATGTTACATGTTTCAAAGGGACAATATACATCATTAGTTTAGTTAAAATGTATAAAAGTTCTATTGATATTACTTTTGTCTATATGTATACTTAACTATTGAAAGATATAACAGTTCATAGTTTGCCAATTTTGCATAGTACACCTATATGTTATTACAGAAAAATATGCCTGTAATAACTAAAGGGTGTTATCACAGCTTCTCTATATCACTTCAAAGCATTTGCTCAGACATACATCATGCTTAATTACAATGTATTTTAATTTATTGTAAGAAATAATGACCAGAGCATGTAATGAGGTTCTGCATAAGTTTCACAGTAATTCCCAAGTGTCTTATATAATAAGTTACATTCCTTTAATAACCTAGCCTTGTTATCACAGCTTAGTTTATCCCTTAATAGCCTCGTCTCATTGATTTACCATGGTTAATCAAAATGAATTAATTTAATTAAAAATTAGTTATCAAGGCTATGCATTTAGTTTCTGCGCAAAGTCTCAAGAGTTCCTAGAGCCCACTATAAATGAAATAATTTTACAAATAACAAACATATGTTATTACAGATTTAGAAAATTTAAGGAATAAAGAATAGACAACTCATGAAAGTATCTGTAATAACACACGCAAGTTATTTTCTGTAATAACCCTATAGAGTTATATCTTTGACTGTTATACTATCAGAATTCTTAATGGGGCTAATTTCTATTATATTATCAGAATTTTCACTGAGGCCAATTTCTATTATACTATCAGAATTTTTACTGAGGCCAATTTTTATTATTCTATCAGAACTGTCACAGAGGCCAATTTCTATTGTACTATCAGAATTAACTGGCATGCATGTATCAATTACATTTGCTGTCTCTGGGTATTTTTGTATTTTGTAAATAAGGTTTATTATGTTCTATAGTATGTAACAATGCTTTATTATAACAAAATCCATGTCACTGGGCATTACTACAACTATTTATCATTTGAGGAAACTTTCCTATGAGAGGATAAGTTTTCCAATAAATCTCCAAGTTTCTAGAGTATGAAAATATCTTCAGCAGACATACATGTAAGCCAAATAAATTGTGATTTAATATCTAAACTACTAAAATTTGTAAATCGTTGTTATATTTCATTTAAAAAGTTACTATGAATTTTGAAAGTTTATGGCACTGAAGAAGAAAATGAATTTCATCCTCAACCTCAGTACCACACAATTTACAGATACGTTCTGATACTGTCAGATTTTTGTACCTTCCCCTCTCAATCTCCAAATCCTGAGCACTGATACGGAATTTTGTTAAGTAATTTCTGTATTTGAAATTTCCCTGTAAACATGGTAAAAGGTAATTTTCTAAGCAAAATCTGCTTTTAAAAAGTCTATAAGTTCTAAGCTTGTTCCCATATAGTTTATTGCCTCTGAAATCATTATTAAGTTCAGTATGCCATATTAAATCATATTTTGATTGCATCTTTTTTTGCATAAATAGTTTTTTAACTTTGTTTTTAAATCAAGTGCATAATTTTCATTGATGCTAAAGTATTTAAATAAAGTTTGAATACTTGTATACCAGCTCTTTTTCTGCTCATCATGTAGACTTTGAGAGGTTGAAAGCCTCTTTTAATAATAAATCATCAGATTTTTTTAAACGTATATAGTATTTAAACATATTCAATAAAACCTCCAAAAATAATGGGTATCTGCCTAGTTCAACCATAACTGCAATATTTGTTGCTTTTTTACTTACTCCAAGTATAAATTTACAAAATCTTAAATGAGCCTTCTCGACAGAAAAGATTAAACAGGTTAAAATTGATTCTTTTAATTCAAAATTAACCGTTTAAAAGGCGTGTGGACATATGAATCCCTATCAAAACAGGGATTTCCCTAATTTTGGACACACATTACACATTGCCCGTTGATACTTTTATTTTGGCATTGCACAAGTCATGTCTTCTTTGACTGTCCATGACGTTAAAACACTAAATCCCTGGGATGTGTTTTAGTTGATTTAAGTCTCTGATGCATGATTTTTTATTATTAATTGCGTTTAACTAGCTTTCAGTATGTGTGAGTGCTCTCAAATCGTACTTTCTTGTTAATTTGACCTGTTGACACAATTTGTAATGCATTTTTGTTATTTAATGTTTACTCATTTTGTGTTATAGCTCGTCTCACTATTTTTAATATATACCACCTAGTAAGTATTTAGTATGACGATTAATTTTCACTTCTGTTCTTGTACTATATAGCTATGAACAACCAATTTTATTTATTTTGTAAATAAATATTTCCATACTCCATGTACTCCTTACAACAAAATTATTTTTATCTACCTGTGTACGTTATTTTATTTAAGGATTTGTATATACAACCGCATTTTGTCCACGGTCATAGTTGTCTTTCTGATTTTGTTTTACATCTCACCCCCTTTTTTTAATTAATTTTGTATTTACATTGTGTCATAGATCAAATTTATTTGTTCAGTGTATGTATACTTGTTTTTGTTAATATGTCTTTTGATTGAGTTAAGCCATTTCAATTGATATTTTATAGTGTGTCTTTTTATGTTGTGATGTTACACTATTATTTCAGGTAAGGGTGAAGGTTGGCACCTGTTAAAACGTTTAAACCCGCTGCATTTGTTTGCACCTGTCCTAAGTCAGGAACCTGTTGTTCAGTGGTTGTCGTTAGTTGATGTGGTTCATAAGTGTTTCTCGTTTTTTATATAGATTAGACCGTTGGTTTTTCTGTTTGAATCGGTTTTCACTAGTCATTTTTGGGGCCCTTTATAGCTTGCTGTTCGTTGTGAGCCAAGGCTCCGTGTTGAAGGCTGTACTTTGACCTATAATGGTTTACTTTTTACAAACTGTGACTTGAATGGAGAGTTGTCTCATTGGCACACATAACACATCTTCTTATATCTAAGTTCAGGTGATCCCATGGCCATATCATCATGATCATTAATATTTGCCCACTGGGAAATTAAATGAACTTTTCAGTTTTGAAAGAACACAACTTCAAATATCACTTGCAAAAACATCTTTTTTCATTATACAAAAGTTTTATTTTGATTAGGTTCACATATAACAGTACAAACATAATAAGCTCTTGAGATCTTCTTACCATACACCTTATCAGTGTCTAAATACCAGTATTTAGACGTCCAATCGGGGAAAAAAAGTCACTTAGACACTTCCTGTTTGGGTCATGGTTCACAAAAACAAAGTTAATCAGTAACAAGCTAAAGAAGGAAAAAGTTTAGAAAGCGAACATTTTGAAAATTTGATAGATTATGATACACTTTTTTGAAACAGAAATTCAAGTAATTAAAATGCTTTGTTGAAATGTTAACATCGCTTAACCATGCCTCTAGGAAAAGTTTTATGCATTATACATTGTTTAAACAGGCCCCCAGATAGCTTTTACTTGATGAAAAAGTTGTGTAATTTCTGAACTTATCCGGATGGGAATAAATAGCGCTATTTGGTCCAATCCAGAAAAAAATAGTCACTTAGACAACATCCTGTTTGGGTCATCAGTCGCCAAAACAAAGGTCATCAGTAACGAGCTAAGGGAGGAAAAAATTTAGAAAGTGAAACTTTGATAGATTATCAGTCAGGGATATAACTCTATAGGGTTATTACAGAAAATATCTTACATGTGTTATTACAGATATTTTTATGAGTTGTCCTTAAATTTTCTAAATCTGTAATAACATATGTTTGTTATTTGTAAAATAAATCATCAACATTTTAATTTTTAGTGGACTCTAGGGAACTCTTGAAACTTTGAGCAGAAACTAAATGCATAGCTTTGATAACTAATTTTTGAATTAAATTAATACATTTATCATTAACCATGGTAAATCAATGAGACGAGGCTTTTAAGTGATAATCTTAGCTGTAATAACAAGGCTTAGTTATTAAACACATGTAACTTATTATATGAGGCACTTGGGAATTACTGGGAAGCTTGCGCAGAACCTCATTACATGCTCTGATCATTATTTCTTACAATGAATTAAAATATATTGTAATTAAACATGATGTATGTCTGAGCAAATGCTTTGGAGTGATAAAGAGAAGATGTAATAACACCCTTTAGTTATTACAGGCATATTTTTTCTGTAATAACATAGGTGTACTATGCATGATTGGCAAAATATGAACTGCTATATCTTTCTATAGTTAAGTATACATAAAGACAACAGTAATATCAATAAAACTTGTATACATTTTAACAAAACTAATGATGTATATATATATTGTCCCTTTGAAACATGTAACATAGATATGTTATCACAGGTCTTTGATTTTTCAGTCCACAATAACAAATGTATGTTATTTTTCTCAAATAACCCTATAGAGTTTTACTGTTATATCCTTGACTGATTATGATCCACTTTTTCGAAACTCAAATTAAAGTAAAAAAAATATTTTGTTTGAAGTGTTTACAATGGTTTAAACAGGTCTCTTTAAAAAGTATTATCATGCATGATACATTGTTTAAACAGGGCCCCAGATAGCTTCAACTGGATGAAAAAGTTGTGTAATTTCAGAACTTACCTGGAATGGAATAAATAGCGATAAGGTGTATTGTGGTGTCAGACCATCAATTACTCCCTCCAATTTAGAACGTATGTAAAAGTAGGCCTACTCGGACAAAAATAGTGCATTTGATGTCATTGTTTACTTAAACTAACCAACAAATTTGCAGAAATGAAACTTTTAGTGAAAGAGAAATATATTAAGACCATTTTGAGCCAAAATTTACTTGTCTATGAGTTTGCATTAAACATTGAGGATTAATGCGCTCCATAGTATACTAATTCAAGATTTCCAGAAAACCAGGGGTTATTTTTAGTGGTACCTAAGTTCGGGAGGTCTCTTCTTTCTTAAAAGATTTTAAAGGTATGTTGAAAATTGGCATGTAGAAAGGTGATACCTGTACGATTCAGGATATACCTGGTTTCTATGAAGTTAAACTTAAGGTAAAATATTTGGAAAGCTGTGAAAATTGCAAAATTTGGTTCAACAGATAGGGATTTTAAATTGGTGGTCTGACACCTACAACAAGTGCCCAACAAGGTTGCAAATACTGAATTTAACCCATAAAGAGTCTGCGTCTCTCAACTGGATCCACATATTGAATTTTCAATGATTAACATTATGAAATAAGCTCAGGATGCATATATCATTTACTTACATACATGTAAATCTAAAAATAATACTTGAAAAGTCGATTGATCCGATTATTTTTCTGCAGCGACTTGAATGATCAGGGACAGGAACGATTAGTTCTCGGCAATTTTACAAACTCGGGACATGGCAAACTCGGCCCAGTACATACTCGGCCCATAAATGGAAATTGTTCTTATATTCATGTATTTGAATGACCGAATGACACAGTGGATTTTCATGAATCTGAAGTAGCAAGTTCTTACAGTCCGGCATCATAGAAAATTTTTATAAATATTGGCAAGATGTTTTTCAAAATATGCCAGTCTCCTGGATATGGCAAAACCCAGTCTAACACACACCCATATTCTGCTTTCAGTTTAATGAGATGATCATATGACTTGCCATCACCAACAACAACTAGGTATTGTAGTTTATTTCCAATCTGAAACCGGTCATGCAAAATGTTATGTGTTTTGACAACTGTCTCCTTGAAATCGGCGGGATCATCATCAAGTACTGCAATTGAATGAAACGTTGAAGCTTCAGTTGTCTTTTGTGAATATGATAAATATGTTTTTTGACCTGGTATGATAATATGCTTTTCCTTTACATGATCCTTTCCAAAGCCGCAGGGTATCAACATACTCTCAAATAAAATTGAGAATGGAAATGGGGAATGTGTCAAAGAGACAACAACCCGACCATAGAGCAGACAACAGCCGAAGGCCACCAATGGGTCTTCAATGCAGCGAGAAACTCCCGCACCCGGAGGAGTCCTTCAGCTGGCCCCTAAACAAATATGTTACTAGTTCAGTGATAATGGACGTCATACTAAACTCCGAATTATACACAAGAAACTAAAATTAAAAATCATACAAGACTAACAAAGGCCAGAGGCTCCTGACTTGGGACAGGCGCAAAAATGCAGCGGGGTTAAACATGTTTTTTGAGATCTCAACCCTCCCCCTATACCTCTAGTCAATGTAGAAAAAACAAACGCACAATAATACGCATAGTAAAACTCAGTTTAAGAGAAGTCCAAGTCCAATGTCAGAATAGGTAACAAAAGAAACTAAACAAAATGACAATAATACATAAATTAACAAAGGACTACTAGCAGTTACTGACATGCCAGCTCCAGACCTCAACTAAACTGATTGAAAGATTATGGCTTCATCATATGAATATCAAGCACAATTCCTCCCGTTAGGGGTTTAGTATTATACTATCTAGTAAAAATTCAAGGGCAGATATAGTATCAAAGCATGTCCAATTGACATAGTTCTTTTGTTTGTTGCTACTAAAAAATGACCTAAAAGAGTTTGAACATATGTATTCGCATTCTGACTTTTTAAATGCCCATTTAATTAAATGTGTGAATTTTTTCTTAATAAGAATATGAGGCAAAGTGGTATATAGGGTAGAAAAATCAAAACTTTGAACAGATTCAAAATCACCAATATATGCATGCAATTCATCAAGTACTTCCAACGAATTTTTGACACTCCAAAAGTAATTAATTCCACTATTTTCAAAGACCTTATTTGAACAATTTATTATCAGGTTTTTGATTGTACCAAGTGTACTAGTAAGTAGAATAGACAATTTAGTAGTGGAACAATGGCTTGAAGACGAAATAAATCTATATTTGTAAGGTGTTTTATGTAGCTTCGGAAGCCAGTACATTGTTGGGACTTTCATTGTTTTTGGTTCTGCTTGTAAAGAAGTCGCTAAAAGTTTATGTTTGTTACAGATGTCGTTTTCCGAAAATGGAGTCAGTTGGAATGTTGGTGAATTCGTGATTTCCTTTTGCAGAACCTCGATGTAAAATTTACATCAAACAATAATGATATTATTAGCAGCTTTATCAGCCGGGACACAAACGAATTCCTTGGCTAGTTCTTTTAGTTTATATTTGATAGGGTTTTTATGGTTGTTGTTAAGAGTAAAATGTTCTTTAAAATGTTGTATACGTATATCAACTATGTTCATTACTGAATTAAAAAAAGAGTCCAAAGATTTCTTGTCAGCTTTTTCTCGTTTTATCCATTTCAAACAGTAAGTACGGAGCGAGTCGTGGATGATATTACGACACTCATTCCAATTAATAATTGACGGAGGACGATATTTAGGTCCTTTACTGAGGAATGATTTTAACTCTCGGTCGCGAACGACGTTAAGGTCTCCTGTTATAACATGGGAAATGGGGCCATAAATGTATTCGGAATTACTGCAATTACATGACATAGGTGTGTATTCCATTTGACTTTCTGGGGGGTGGGGGTGGGGGGCCTGGGTTTTTATAACAAGCCAGATTTTTTTTTAAAGCAAGAATATTTTTTTTCAACATCATACATGTCATGAAGCCAGAATTTTTTTTAGCAACTGAATAGGCCAGATTATTTATTTTTGTCAAAAGAGAGGCCAGATTATTTTTTTTTTTTTACAAAAAAACCCAGACACCCCACCCACCCTCGAAAGTCAACAAATGGTCCATGCCTTACCCACAGATTCTTTTGTTGTGTATGGGAAGCCATGCTCAGATGCCAAATAGATGCGTATAAAAATCAAGAGGCAGTAATTGATTGGCGTAAAGAATTAGACAGTGTGTTGAATACTGTGTTGAGCTCTTGTGATCATACACCTGACACCAGTGAAAAGTGTGCCGGAGATATTCTAGATTTTGAGGTATGGAAAAGTTTATTACAAGAGAAATCTAAACTTGAAACCTTGCTTGATAGTGTGTGCCTAATTTTAATCAGTGGAGGTTCCAAAACTGTACAGCCAGTGCTACATTTCAGTTCTGGGACACATTTTTCCACACCGATTTTATGGCTTATTTGGGATTATATATTGGAATTAGAAGCAGAAACTGGAATTTACGGAATGTATCGCTTAAAAACTGGCATGCTTATTTTATGCATATGACAGACACAACTACCTCCGTATGATTCCTTACCACTTAGCTGATCTTCAGACTTTTCCTCAATCAGTTCTAGACCATTTTGAGGCAGGATGTTTTTCCGTTTCCATCACTACAAAAAATTATTACTGTGTAGCTTTGGATGAGGCTCATGAAACATGTGAAATGGAAATTAATCTCAAGAACAAGCAGGCAATAAATACATTTAGCCAAACATCTCTGGCTTCACTAACATATTACTTGTCATATAGAGCTGAAGCATTGCACAATAGTAAGAACCAGTTGTGTATAGAAAAAAGTGATTCACAATACAGGGAGACCAACAAGCCCTTCTTTGAAACTGAAGAACTTACTATTAGGCATTATTTGAGTGAACTTAACACCACATTATTATTCCAGGAGAATTCTGAGTGTCCACTTGTGCATATTTTAAAAAAAAACAGTGGCAACAACAGATCAGTCTATAACTGCATGTTAAATTATAGGGAGTATGGGATCACAGACATGCAAAAGTATATAACATGCTTTCTTATCAAATCCATTGTCTGAATTTGAATTATCTGCTAAACAGATACATGGGAGAATGAGAATGAATTTAAAAACCTTTGCGCCAATGAAAATTAGTATGCATCAACAGAAAAAGGAAATCAAAGACACCCAAACCGTGATTTCTTGCTTCTCAAACAGATTGCATTTTCCAAGCATACTCAGAAACCTGTGACAGACTTGGATCAGTTTATTTCACTTCCAAGAGCAATAAGTGATTCCTCAGGCCAACCACTAAAAGGTACAAAATCGAATGTGTTGAAAGTGATAAAATCTACCTATGAAGCTGCTTTTCTGTCTTCACTTCCAGTCATTGATGATTCTGTTCAGAGTACTGTAATTCTTGAAGAAATGTTTCTGATCAACACAATCCCGCTTTCCTCACATAGGACATTCATTGATTATACAGAATTTTTGTTTGACAGATGGGTTGTGAAATCACATAATCAGTTTAAAGCTCAGGAGATTCATGTTGTATTCGATCATCCTAAGAGAAATGGTACAAGTCCTAAGGATTTTGAATAATCAAGACGAATACATGATTTTGTATCAGAAAAAACATACAATACTGTTTCATCTGATGTGCTTCTGCCATACAACTGGCGAAATTTCCTTAATGTCCGTGACCATAAAAGAAAGTTAGTGAACTACCTGAGTTATCAATTTATAACACTGTCACTACAGAGATTTCAAAACCATGAATGTGTTGTTGTTACAGCTGGAGGTTTTGATGCTGTAAATGTGGACAAGGCTTTGGGTTCACTTGGTGCTGGTGATGGAAGTATTGTTGAATGTTGTCATCTGAATAGTAACCATGAAGAAGATGATACAAGAGTTTGGTTGCATGCAATACAGTCAAAATCACAACGAATCATCATTTACAGTAGTCCCGATACTGACACATTCTTTGTTGGACTGCCATTCATTGATTCTATTGGTGACAAGACCATATATCTACAGCTTAAAGATTCTTGCTTTGACCATCAATTTGTAGATATGAGAATGTTTGCATTGCAAATGTCCAATGATATGTGTTTGAAAGGCCTATCAAAATCAGTGGATTGTTTGCAGATGGTGTACATTGTACATATCTAGTGGATGTGATTTTGTGTCCTTTTTTCATGGATACTGAAAGAAAACATTTTTTGATATATTTCGTCAAAATGCTGACTACATTTCAAGTGATCTTGTGATGAGGATAAGGGGACGACCATTTGATATTCTGGTGGGGCCAGGAGGATTTGTTTTGGATTGGTTATTTTTTTTTTTGTGAACTAGAAGAAGAGATTATCTATTTTCTGCACTGTTGAAGCATGATTTTTCATTTTCATTAAAACAAGGGACTGATTATTTATTTTCAAAATTTTGAAAACACACAATTTTTAAATTATTTTTTTTTTATTCCTAAATAGATAATACATGTATAGTCAAATCCTTATGTACCATTAAATAAGAATTAATCATCATCCTCTGGAAGTGAATCTTCTGAATTCCAAAATGCATTTATTGCATACGTACAAGGTATTAAAGTGGGGGTGTAACTAAGCCTCTTTTAAAAGTAATGTCAAACATATTTGCCGAGCGGAGCGAGGCAAAAAAATCCACGAAGGTTTTGGGGGCCGCTGAAGGCCCCAAAAAGATATAGAAAAATGATGCAAAATCTTGCATTCTCTGCATTTCCTAGATCCTTTTGTAATCTGAAACACAAGTTCTGTTAATTATTTTTTCAACAATATTTTGGTCTCACAGCAAAATATATAGATTCAGTGTAAGACTTTTAGTTTTTTAAGGGACAACATCAAAAGACCAATATGTAGGATAAAGCAAAAAGTGTAATTCACAAACTTAAGTATGTGGCTGCTTGTTTTTTTCTTCTTAGTGTTTTGGCTTGCAGATAATCTTTTCAATATACCTGTCAATTATGTGTTTTTTTTTCTCAAAGTAAGTTAAGAGGGGCTGATTATCATTGCTATAACTATGTCAAGTAAAATTTTTTAACACATTTCAATTACAACTTGATGAACTTCCTAACTGAGATACAATTTGAAATACATGTAGTTTGTAAAATTAGATAAAAAGTCCTTAAATAAAGTAAAACTCAAGTTTAAAAAAAATTACTAAATTACAAATGGAATGTAACACTAAGTGAATAAAGAAGGGCAATAAATGAACAAAAGACAAACCCTGGAAAAGATAAAACAACAAACAATAAACATTATAGACAAATAACACTGAAAACTAAAATTAAATGAGAAATATGGATCCCGAAAAACAGGGGCTATGTCAGAGGGTAAACAGAACTTGCTTCTTGCAAAGCGTTCGAAGTAAAAACAAATTGATATGAAGACAAGCTTTCGTTTTTTGAAATTTCCTACCTGAGGCATTTGCCTCAATTTAGTTACAGCCCTGTTATGAAAGTGAGGTACATGTTCCTAAGATAATATACATCTAGTTAAATGAAACCCATTTTCAGACATTTCAAGTACATAAATATTTATACAATGTATTATAAAAAAATTTGGTAAGTTTTTCCCGAAAAAATATGAAAAAAGATGAATTTTGGAAGAATCTGGTGCCATTTCTTACTTTAGAATAGCATTTATAAAATGGCTTAAAAGACCTGCCGAGTTATTTATTTTCAATACATTGTAGGTCAGGTTATTTATTTTCAGACTACCACAGAACAAACCATTCATTTTTGTTATTATCAAGGCTGAGCTTTTTATTTTCAAAATCCTCCTGCCCCCCCCCCAGAATATCAAATGGTTGTCCCCTAATATCCAAGGATTGTGTGCTTTTTTTCGCCTTAGGGAGCTACCATTTGATTTTTATGGGGGGCTAGGATGAAAATTTTGTCCTGCCTTTTGTTTTAGTTGTAATCTCTGTCCTGCCTTTTTATTTTTCACTCTATTCGGTCCTGCCTTTGTTTTTAAAGATTATCCTGACTTTTTTTTACCTAAATTGTCATCCTGACTTTTTTTTTTTTGCAAGTGTCTCATCCTGCTTTTTTAACTTCAAAGTTTATTATGAATTGATATTAAAATGAAATCATTTTATTCAAGCCCTAATATTTTTCTTTGAAATTTCATTTTGATTTTCTAATAATGTTAGTGGGCCTCTTGTTAAGATGAAATAATTGGTCCTATAACATCAAATAAAACAAAATAGGTTGAATAGTCAACATTTCTCCCTATGAGACCGATAACTGAGATCATATTCATTCTAAATAGGATTTATTTTATATTAATTATTTCTTTATTAACCCCCACCCCATTGAAAGGCCCATTAAATTTCTCAGCAAAAAAGCCCCTCTAAATTATAGACCAAATTCCTCATAGGACTGTATCAGATTTCATTTATAAATCCCCTTAAAATTTCCATTTGAGTTCCTGAAAATGTAAGTCTGCCTCTTGTTAAAATGAAATGAAATTATTGGTACTAAGCATAAAATAAAACAAAATGAAATTAATAGTTTTATTTTTCCATTTGAGCCCTCTAACTGTAAGATCATATTCCTAATATTATTATATCAAATATATTTTTATAGAAATACTCTTATGACACATTAACAATTTTTCTTTGAAACCCCCTTTAGAAGTCCTCTAAGTCTAAGGCCTCTCGTTACAATGCAATCATTTGTCCTTTAATATCAATTAAAACAAAATAGATTGAAAAGTTAAAATGTCTCTGTTGATCCCCTATAATTAACATAATTAATATCACATTCATTATAGATATGATTATAACAAATATTTTATTTTTAACCCCTAAAGAGTCCAAGAAATAAGCAAAATATTAAACAAAATGACATTGATATTTCAATTTTCACTTAGAATCCTCTAACTGTAAGATCATATTCCATAAATTAGTATATTATTTTTTATATAGAAATCCCCTTATGAGACTATATAACAATTATTCCTTAAACAATTCCTTTTGAGTCTCTGGGCTTCTGAGTAAAAGTGAAATAAGTGATTCTAAAATAAGTGAAAAAAGATTTTAATTCCACCTATTTAAATTTTGAAGATACCACCCTCCGCTCCCTAGAGGATAGTTTTTACTTTATTGTTATGTCATTTCAGCCTTTTATTATAATATATTGTTAATAAGTAGAGTAGTAATGTTTTTAAAAGAACTCACAGTTATCATGTACTTTGTTGAGGAGTACCACAGATTTTCAACTTGATTTTGCTTTGTTTGTAATTATGTTTATTGCTTTATTGATATGCAAAGAAAATATTAAACTGTGGTTCTTTGTTCCAAACCTGTGTTTGTTCAGTTTAAACTTTTAACCAAGAACCAGTTAACATGTCTTGGGTCCCTTACTGATCTCTAATTAGTGTAAAACAGATGCTTTCATTTGCACTGTATCTTTTCAGTGTTTGGTTCGGGCCCCAAAAGAGATAGCATCTAAGTATTGACACCATAGTCCCTTAATAAAATAAGGAGCAATATTAGAAAGGATATGGGGGATTAGTAATGTGGATTGATAACATTGCTTACATCCACTTCATTTGAACTCTGGTGGATAGTTGTCTCATTGGCAATCATACCACACTGCCTTAATTTTAAATCTTTTTTTAATGGATCCTTAATTAAAGTACTGAAGGCTGTTAATTAAAGTAATTATTGAATTCAGATCCTTCCAAGATCATATTTATTAGGGCCAAGACCTGCAAACCTTGCTCTATGTAGAACAACATTAGATAAATGAACTGTAAACATGAAAGACAATTTTATTGGTCCATCATGATTTTGGCATTTTCATTCATGACCTAATAGTGACTGACAAAGACATAATGTATTTTTCTTATAGTTATTCTTTATGTTAATACTGTAATTATGCTCTTTAAATGAATGCTTTAATCTGATATTTGAATTGTTTCTTTTATTTTACTTCCAACATTCTCTATGTAGTTTTCTGTAATGTTGTTATGAATTCCTGGATGTACAATATACATGTACTGTACAATATATTCTCCTGAAATGAATGAATTGATGTTTTGAATTTTATATCGTTTTTAAAAGCCCGCGGAAAGTAAAAAACATTATAAAAATACAATTTACGACAACTGAAATAAGAGTTTCAGTCCAAAAGTTCATCCTTGCCTTTCAAGTCATTTAAATTTAAAAATCAATACAGATATGGGAGATAACTCCGTTTACCTTACAATGACACTGGTAAATTTGCACATTTAGTGTTGCACGGAAGACAACTCTTACTTAATTTGAAACATTTTGTTCAGGGCAATTTTTTTTTTCTTCAACTTTAAAATGATATGTTTAGTTTAACATTGGAGTATATTAACACAAACAGTAATGTTTTGCAAGTTCTTACCAATACGTGAATTTTGATGATTTGTAGTGTTTGTTTTCTTTGGAAAAAATCTTTATGAATAAAAAGTACATGTTATAAATTAATACTATCCTTTTACAAGAACTGCCCTATGTTGTTATATAAGACACTACAAGTTATACGGTATATAGTTTTGATTAATCTATACCTCCATTATAAGAGACATTTCATTACCCAATGGTAACTTAAATAGTTTACATTGGATAATTTGGATTGCAACCTATGTTGAATGTATGTGGTCACTCAAACAAATTTTAAATTTACAAAACTGCTAACATGACTTTTAATTGGTTGTTTTTTTTTTTTTTTTTTTTTTTTTGCAGATTTAAATTCAGCAAGTTGTACGTTTTATAATATGTCCACTAGAGTTTTAATATTGGGTCACAGTTTTATTAAACGTTTGTACAAGGATATCCTAAATCGCTGGAAACCAAATTTGGTACAGCATTTTAATCTAAGATATGCTGGTGTACTGGTAAGTTTTTTAGGTTTTCCTGGTGGGAAAATAGATAGACTTCTGGCGGACACGCAGAACAGGCTGAGAAATGAAATGAAAAGATTTCCTCCAGAAATTGTAGTCTTACAAATAGGTGGCAATGACCTGGATGGTTTTAATTTTGACATTTCAGTATACATGGAGAAAGTCCGTCTGTGTATTGGTATTTTGCATACAACATACCATGTAAAGAAGGTTGTTGTTTGTGAGATTTTCCTCAGACTGAGTTTAACAGATTCAAATCATACTGTATACCACCATGGGAAGTATCTCATTGACCAGTATTTTTATCTTGGATTCTCCGACCATCCGTCAGTCAGCTTTTGGTATCACAAGTCTAGACTGACAGCCCAGGAAAAACTATTCATGTCTGATGGTATTCACCTCAATGTTGAAGGTACACGAAGAGTTTTCAAGAGTCTTCGTGGTGTCCTTTGATATAATTTTGTGGTATAATGTACATGAGTCAATGCACATGGCTTATAGATAAAGAAACTGTGTCTTCAACAATGACCCTAAAAGTCATGAAATGAAATACTGTGTGTTTCCCAATACAAAAATTGCAAAAAGAAATTATTTTTTTTTTAAATGATTAAAAGTAAATAAAACTAAATATTTTTGGTGAATACATTTTTAAATTTTGAATTACATCAAAAAGGAGTCTCACCCATTTTAAGATAGACTACATATTTCTTACACTAAAAGAAACACTTTAAATAAGGCTTAATTTTGATAACATATATATATTTTTTAACTCTTCATTTTTCAGGTCAGGGTGCTCTCCAACTAACATGACCAAACTATGTGAAATTAAGACATTTACTATTTGGGAAACACACAATATTTAATAATTGGCCTTATTTAAAATAGAACTACATTATTTCCTGTATTAAACTCGTCTGCCAGTACATTTTGGTTTTACCTACCACTAATTATTTCTAACAACAAGGCACTAACCATTTATCTTCAATGGTCTGTGGTGAAATCTTTTAATTTTTTATCAAACCCATTCTTTAGTCTGGGAGAATAATATTTAATTCTTAGCTATTATTGGCTTTAAACTAGCTCTCCGTATATATATGCATACTGTTTGATTGGTGTTATGTATCTATTGTCCTCCTGTTACTCTCCGTATATATATGCATACTGTTTGATTGGTGTTATGTATCTATTGTCCTCCTGTTACTCTCCGTATATATATGCATACTGTTTGATTGGTGTTATGTATCTATTGTCCTCCTGTTACTCTCCGTATATATATATACTGTTTGATTGATGTTATGTATCTATTGTCCTCCTGTTACTCTCCGTATATATATGCATACTGTTTGATTGGTGTTATGTATCTATTGTCCTCCTGTTACTCTCCGTATATATATGCATACTGTTTGATTGGTGTTATGTATCTATTGTCCTCCTGTTACTCTCCGTATATATATGTATACTGTTTGATTGATGTTATGTATCTATTGTCCTCCTGTTACTCTCCGTATATATATGTATACTGTTTGATTGATGTTATGTATCTATTGTCCTCCTGTTACTCTCCGTATATATATGCATACTGTTTGATTGGTGTTATGTATCTATTGTCCTCCTGTTACTCTCCGTATATATATACATACTGTTTGATTGGTGTTATGTATCTATTGTCCTCCTGTTACTCTCCGTATATATATATGCATACTGTTTGATTGGTGTTATGTATCTATTGTCCTCCTGTTAGTTGTAATTTTGTTTTCAGTCCAGTCATTGAATGGTGTTATTGGTCTGTTTAAAATTTGCTGTTACACCTCTGTCCTGCGTTATGGTAGGGGTGAGTGCTCACAAAAATTAATTATCATACCAAATTCTATACGTGACTTTACAGCTGACTTTAAGATATGGGTTTGCTCATTGTTACATGCTGAACAGTAGTTTTAATTCTGCAGCTTAGGGACTATTATTTCAAATTACATGTTTCTCCATGTTGTATTATTACTTGACGTACTTATTTTGAATGGAAACAGTTTAATTTCTAACACCCGTTAACCTCCCCCTTTTTTCCTTCACCTTGCTTTCCAACCCGCAGACAACATATACATGGTTGGTGCTTTGGTCATGTTAAAATATTGATGTTTGCATTGTTTAAACATTCAGGTCATTGCCATCAACCAAATACTTCAACTAGCAACACAAAACTATTTTATATAATCTATAAATATATAATTAAACCCCACCCTTAACATCCCATGCATTCGTTCACTGGTTAACAGTTGTCTTGTAAGCAATCACACTACAGCTCTTCCTTTATTTTAGATAAGCCCAATAGCTATTTGAGGTAGAAATTAAGTTGCATAATTTTGATCTTCCCACCATCATGATATAAATCATTTATTATTCTTTCTTATATATCATATTGAAAAACAAAATAAGTAGATATACGGGGAGGCGATTTTTAGTAATGGCTGGTCAGTTGAGATGACAAAACAACAAAAAGGGGGAAGTAAACAAATCAAAGCTACTATAAAAAACCAATTTGTCATGTTCCTTATAAGAAGCATAATATACATATGCCATGCGTGTTATTGATTTTGGAGAATACAGAGAGCTTGACATACTGTATAAACACGTCTTTCATTGAAAGCTTGCTATATGTTCCCCTCTAGATATAGTTTTAAATTTTTTGTCGTTGGTTGGCTGTCTCATAGCTGTTTTCCCCACATCTCATTTTATTTAATTTACACCTAAAAATGTAGATTGGTCAAAATGAACATCAATAAAAAGGTATAATATTTAACACCTCTTGACTTCAAACATGGTATGAAGGGTAAAAGTCAAAACCATTTGAGTGGTATATATTATTGAGATATCAACCAAACTACACAATATGAGGCACTTTAAATAAGATATGTCTATTGAATTGCTGCCAATTTTATTTATTCCTGAGCCTTTTGTAGCTGTTAAAACTTTATATAGATATAAGAAGATGTGGTATGAGTGCAAATGAGACAACTCTCCATCCAAGTCACAATTTGTAAAAGTACTAGTAAACCATTATAGTGTATAGATTTTGCTCATTTTTGAAGTTCATAAATTGTCGTGTAGTTCTTTACATTCTTGTTTACTTATTTATTTTTGTGCTTAGTAAAAAAATAAAACCCAACCAAACAATTTAGGTTGTCACATTATTTAAACCATAATATGTTCATTTCTTTAAGTCATTATAACTATTATAGGATACCAAACATAAAAAACATAGTGGACATAAAGTTGAATGTGGGTGCAAAGCCAGTTGTTAGATATATGAGTTACCATCTTTCACAACCTTAATATATTGCAATATACCCCCACCCCCTGTCTAAACTTAGCCATCAGCGTTATTGTTACAACTATAGATCAGTGTTACTGTAATCCTGTTTAAAAAAAAGGATAATACCAATATATATATATAATATCTAATCAAATTGACAAAGTAGCAAATGTTGACATGTGAATTTGATATGTCTGATGTGAAATGCAGTTGAACATTCGTAGGGTCATTTAGAGTACAACAAAAATGTTTAAACCAGTTCAAAGTGTCCTACATGACATCCTGATAAGTTGTCCATAGGGTTGGACGTGTTACCGTTTAGGATGTCAAACAGGAGTTTATACAGATTTCTAAAGTCAACACTTCTTGGCAAGACTTTTGTACAATAACTGCTTCAGAGACCGGTTCATTTAAATATTTATGAATAATGAATAAACTGCTGTTCCTAATGTCATTCATGTTGACATGGTTTTTTTAAGAATAAATTCTTAACAAGACTGTGATAATATTGTACATATTTCATGTATGTAATTAAAATTGTGTAAAGCAGCAACAATTGATCTCGTTTTTTGGTTCTACCACACATACCCAGGCATTAAATGTTAGTCACTGACTGTGACTTACATTGTTCAGTTTCAAAGATTGTATATTTGTACCACAGATATGTGAATTTTACTGTTTTAAAATTAAAAGTGTTGTTACAATTTAAACTGCTTGAAATAAGTAATCTTTACCCATTCATTAAAATCATTTTTTATTTTATATTTGTATTATTTAAATTTTTAATTAGTTCCCTTTAAAGATTTATATTCATTTAGTTCACTGTCCTTATTAAGGTTTTATGTTAGTTACTTATAAAGGTTTAAAGTTAAATCTTTTCGTTTAACTTCCTATATTTGCTCGATTGACTGTTAATTTCTTTTTGATTAGCGGTCAACGTGTAAGATTTGTTCTTGTTCATGTTACTTCTGTTTTAGTGTATGAATTGCCTTAATAACATGTCTTTATCTATTTCAAGCCATAGTTGTTTGAATTGCAATCTTTTATAACTGTTTCAGTTTTAAAACATTCAAGGATCATGGTAAATTCACTTCTATTTAAAACTTTAGTTAAAAACACTAAAATCTAACATCTTATTTTCCCTTCCAATCAATACAGTGAAATATAGTTTAAAGACTCTTAATATAATACATTTTTAAGGGTTAGGTTTAGAATAAAGTAATATCAGACAATTATTAATTTAGACAAGGTTTCAAAACATATTAGCAATAGAAAAATAATATTAAATGCATTTGGGTCTGTTGAAATTAATACTTAAAAGAAAGTTTAATTGAAATTGTTGAAATTAATGAACAGCTTTTAAGTTATAAATTATATTACTTATCGGTGATGATAGTTGTAATTAAAAAATAATATCTATCCCAATCTTTAAATTGCAACAGAATACAGTTTGGACACTCTGTTAAACAAGTCTAAGTACATAGAATATGAGAAAAATTGAGAAACTTTGTAATTCAGTTCAGATATAATTAAGGATTACAGAAAATATCTTTATTATAAGATTTATTATTTTATTTATGATTGAACTAATTATTTATAATTTAAATACATACGATTAATTTGTAATCATCCTTAACTGAATTTGACTGATTAAAAAATACTAGTTAAAATGAACTTATAATAAAATTAATTAATATATTAGTATCAAAACCAGTAATTAATTTTACTAGTTATAATTATAAACAGATTAAAGACATTTAAAGCTGTAATTTTATAAGCATTGGAATACTAGTGAAAATTTATTGCTCTTACATGCTTATTTCATAAATAAAAAATTTAATATAACTGTTAATTAAAATACTTATGAGTATATATGAAATTTGTTAAATAAATGAATTAATTGTTTTTGAAAAACATTATTATTGTCAATAACTATAATCTTCTATTCATTTATACATCTGTTAAGAATGACTCAGTTTATAAACTTAACATTAATAAAATAATATGTATAAATAAAGCCCTTTAAAAGTATAATATTATACAGGTTTTGATTTATACAGTACTAATAAAAATTATGTATTTAGCCTAACCCATAATTTTAACTTATACTTGTGATTAGATCATTTTGATATAAAAATTTATTTTGTTAAGTGTTGTACAAGTTTAAACAGTCTTTTAAATAGTATTATAGCATAATAATTGTTAAACAGGGCTATAGCTAATGTTGAAATTGTAATTCAAATTCAGGAAATGATATATATAATTGTATTTGAAATTTACTTCCAATTTAAAGTTATGCAAGCAATAAGGCTTAGTATGATTATAAAATTTATAACCTGTAGATTAGTATTAACTGAGCCACTATTGCATTAGCTTTATAAATTTGAAACCATGTTACAATCAAAATTACTTTTTTAGTGTTAATTATATTGTCTGAATTAATAAAGGTTAAATTCTAAATTTTCAAAAGTATTGATTGTAATTAGGAAACTGGATCTTATATTAACTTTATAAATTGAATGACGATTATTTGTTAAAGTAGGATTAAAGTGTTGGAACTACAAAAATCTGTCAATTAACCATAAAATCTGAAAATAAATTGTAATTATTCATGTAATTTAAATGTGATGAAATTCTTAGTCAAATTAAATCTAATAACTAAAGTCATTGTACTGATCTAGTTTAGATTAATGTTAAATAGAATTTATATCACTAAATTTTAAACAGACATAAATTCTAGTTTATTCATACTTGCATTGATTGAATGATCAACTTTGTGAATTCAATTCTAGGATTTAAATCGAAATGAAATTCTACATACATCTCCATTGAATGATTATCTGGAAAGTCAAACAAGGTCTCTGAATTAGAAGTTATTAATGGCACATAAAATTTGTCTATTAATAGCTTTATAATATATTCCATAGAATAATGTCATTGTATTTAATTCAAAACTAACCAACAATTAATACAAGTTTAAATTTGGGATTACACATAATCCCAATGATTGAAACGTATTTAACTAGGTCATGAATAAATTATGTTTTTCCTATGATATATCAATTTATCTGAAACTTAACCAGGTATTTGGATATGACCTAATAGTTAAATGAATAGTAAATCTAAGCCTTTACGTAAATCAATTCAAACGTTATAAACACTTAATCCAATAGCTAGCGGATAGGGAGTTCAAATACAAGCTGGCCAAACAAAAGCAGTATACTTTAACTATACTACCCAAAATTAATTAATCGTTACAAATGTCTTCTATTGAAATGCAAAGAATCCTCATAAATACTTTTTAAATTTACAACTTAATAAAGCAGATTGATAGACATGCAAAATGAATCGCTTAACGTTTAGGATAACCTAATTGTGTAAAAGAACAAAGCAACTAATCATTAATTCAAAGTCTTTTAAAGATAGACACCAAATTCATGGTCAAATACTAATACTTAAATGAATTAACTAATTAACATATTGATATTATCAATATATTCCAGTAGACTAATATAATTATCAAAGCATTTTTACATATTTATATATATTGACAAGTGCCGTAATGAGGAATATATTTTTAGTCAGTGAACTTTAAAGCATAATTGAATTGATTTTTTATTTGGCCAAATTGTAAAATAAATTATTAAACTCGAATATCGATCATTTAAATCCTTACAATATTTCATTTTTAATGAATTGGAAAGTTTTAGATTATTTAAATTTAATTTAGCATTCAAAAAAATAGATAATTCATCAGGTACTCAAACGAAATTCTATAAAGATTAATGTTAATTCAGCTTTTTTTAAATTATGTTTATTTCTGTAATAAGTCATTATAATTAATTAACAGTATTTTTATTTTAAAGCAGGATGCGATTGTGATTTCCATTAAACCAATATTAGGGCTATAAGATGAATATTTATCTTGACCTTTAAGCTGTATAAAGATTGGGCCATAATTGTTCTTTTGATTTATGATAGTCTATTAAGTACTTTAATGATGTTAATAGCGTTTTGAATTTAGATAAAATTTTCACTTTACGGTATGTAGATTTTTTGCAAACATGATGGCTCTAAATATAGATTTCAAATTAAGTTTATACTTACAAAAGATTTAAATGAAGGGAACTGGTTACTTGTAATGCTAATGCCATAGGAGTTACTTATGTTGTAAGGACATTTACTATGTTGAAAATCAATGGATTAATAAGGCCAGAGTCTTTAGCGATTTCATATATTTCAGTCTGGACAAACTGAGCAAGTATACCATCATTATTATAATAGGATTTATTTGAACAGAAACTCTTGAAATTCATACAAGATTAACTCTAATGGAAGGCTTTGATATGACAGTAATCAATTATTGGATATATTGCAACGTTACTAGGTTGGTGTGTTAATATACTGGGTTAAAAAATACAACTTACGTTAAACAACTAATTTATGCATATAAAAGTTAACAGATAATTTCTTAGTCCTAATTCAATTTGTAATTTTAGCAGTAGATCAATGACACATCAACTATTAATTGGAATTAACAATGTTATAAGTCAGAATGCAATATTAAAAACAGGGCATAAATTGAACATTTAGTCGTTGATACTTTACTATTCATATAAGATAATCATTCCTACAGTATCTGATTTAGAGGATTTAGTATGGAACAATCTATCTTAAAAATTAAGCTAATTAGCTTATTATGGAATAAAATCATGTTAACGGCATATATTTAGTCACTTGGTTTCAAAAAGTAAATACTATGATTTAACATATGAGTTGAGACATTGCAATTAAATACCCATTGTTAATTTAATATAGTGAATAAATAGAGAATTTAAACTTGAATAATTTAACTATAACAGTAATAGGAATTAAACAGAAGTTTCTCAAATCTAAGTTCATATATTTAACATGATAGCTGACTAAAATCAAATTATATCTCAAACAAGCAATAAAATTACATTCATATTACTGTCTAAATTATAAAATGCCTTGATTATATCAGTATTAACACTGTACCAAGTGTGAATTTGAATGAAAATTACTATTAACATATTTATAATGAAACAATTTCTTCAAGAATTTCAAGTATCGTATATTTAAGTTGAAAGTTGATAGTCACTAAATGCATTATTGGATTCATCAATGATACAATAATTATAATTGTTAATCAACTATACTGTTTCTAATTGATGGAAATGATAATCTGTTCCAATACTGAACATTGAAAATTTTGACAAATTTCTATACATTAACAGATTCTTTAACAAATTATTTTTGCAATGATTTGTCAGAAAACAGTTACTGGTCATGGTATTCTTCTATTCTTAAAGTTAATTGATATCAGACTCTGTTATGAAAATAAGTTCAATAAGTTAATATCGTAGCAACTGTTCTTTAAATTATACCATTATGATTTATTGAGCTGAATACCGATATTTATAAATTCCTAAGTTTCATCATTTGAATATAGAATGTTTCATTCTTTCAATGAGTGTAAAACCAAATGGATTAATTAGCATATGTCATTGTATAATTTAGATGAGAAAGTAATGTCCTATGTGATTGAAATAAACAATTGAATACATTAGATGTCGAACATAACGCTACTTATGAGTCTTTTTATGCAGAATTTTAATGGGAAGTTAAAATTTTAGTTGATTCATGCAATTAAGAATTATAGGCTATTACCATTTTTTTTTTAGAAAGGGAATTTGTTTAATTAAAAATTTAATTTTTACTATAAAACATTTTGTTTTGACATATGTAATCTAACTCGAATGTTTAAAATTGAATACCAATATTTTTGCATCTAAAGAAGGGGCCAAATTATTTCATTTATAAGCTAAGAAATTAAATTTTTCATGGCCTAAATTTTCATTTGAAGGACATTACTACAAGTAATCAAATTTTTAAAATTTTATAAAGTTAATTGCAGTATGCATTTAAGGTCCTAAATAAATCATTATATTTTGAAGTGATCTTTGAATATCATGTCAATTTAGTATTGAACTTTATCTCTAGAAAATGAAAACAGTTGATAGCGTTCAAAAATTATGAGTCATTTGCTAAGTTTGATTATAAATTAAACTATTAAATTTGTTTTTTTCAGATTGGTTTTAACAAAGTTCTATTTGATTTCAACAATTTTTACAGAAAATAGACTAGACTTTATTTTAGTTTAAAAATGGAAAAAACCATTACTTAATATTTTATTTTATTATGGTGAATATGATATCAAAATATTATGCATTTGAGAAATTAAAACACTTAAGTAGTAATTAATAATTTAAATCAGCATTTGTCTAATAAACTTGAAATCTAGAGTGAACTTTTTAAATGCGTAAAGTAAAACCAGATTTGCTTAAACAATTTTAAATAAAGTATATACATAATTTGAATACTAACCTTTAATATAAAGAATTTTTGAAATTACTTAAAAAATTAATTTAATCTAAATTCAGGTATAGATGTAAACTTGAAATGAAAAACTAATATTAAAATTGAAGAAAAGCTTATTTAATCTTAATAGCCTTTCCTTATATTTTAGTCTAGACGTGATATTTGAATCAATACAATATTTTGTTTATAAGTAATTAAATGTAAAACCCATCTTTGTTTCAATAATTAATTATCATTTCATTATTATAAAATTGAAATTAATTTTACTTAAAATTGAAATTGAATTGATCCTTTTGCCTTTTTAATTAAAATTTATAAATGCAAAAGTCTCTGATAAAATATTTGAAATAATATTAATAAAGTTTTTAGAATATAAATGAACAGTCATTAAGCTGATTTATTTAAAACATTTGGAAATAAACAATTAAATTAATGAAATTGTCCTATAAAAAGAATTAAGGTGAACAGAACTTCCTTCCTTCAATTCAAACTAGTATGAATTCCTTTGAATATTTTTTTATACCTTTTTACCCAATTTATTGCTTTATTTTGAACTGAAATTAGTCCAGTTTCATAATTTTAATAAGTTTTCATTAAAATCAAAATTTATCAAATTATCCTTGATAAACTTTTGATTTTTAAAATAGAAGTTTAGTGGCCTAATTTAATTGAATAATTGCCTATACAAAACTTAAGAATTTAATAATTTTATCATAGATAGTTATTGAATTCATCCATCAACTTATTTTTTTAATTTAAACGATTTTTCTTAAGACTGTAAATCCAGAAATTCTAATTATAAAAAATAGGAAGATATGTCTCTTATCCCTTAATTTACATTTATAATTTATGAATTTGTTACAATTGAATATTTACTAATAAGTCATAATTAATTTATTAAACAGTTACTTTTTTTCAAGTTTCTAGACATTCCTATATTCAATTCCATAATTGTAATTTTTTAATTCCTTAAATTTATAAACAATTATTAATCCTAGTTTCTTAAATTTATAATTTTTAATAAAGATTTCCTTTAATTGAAAAAATGTCCTTAAATTATTTAATAGTAACTTTTATAATTAAATATATATTTCCTAAAGGTAGATTTTTAATTAATATTTAATTTTCCCTTGAAAATTTTCTTCTGAATCAATAACAATAAATTTATTTTATAAAACCTTTGTTTCAATTTACTTAAAACAATCTCCTTTGTAGTCTCTATTAGTTAAAAAAACAATTGTTATTTATTGAGTTCTAAAAACCATTAATATTTAAGTCAAAATAGTTTAAAATTTATTTTAAATTTTTGAAACCTTTTATCCATTAATTATTAATGTATTGTTAAATGTATTTATCTTTAATTCTAATAAAACAAGGAATGTTTGCAGATTTATTCTTTTTGAAATAAATTTATTTATAATTGATATAATTGGTTCCAAAATTTATTTACCAAAGAAGAACATTTAAAATACACTAAGAATTATTTTCTTAGATTCTTGTGTTTAGGCCAAAAAGTTATTATTTTGATATTCTTATGGAGAATATGATTTTTTTATTCTTTCATTTTATTGTAATGAGAATATACCATTTAATTATGTTTAATTATTTTAATTTAAACATTAAAATTAAGGAATAGATTAATTATTTATTAAATTCAAACCCTTTTAAATAAATTATAAAGAATAATAAGTATATTTATAAGAATTTCAATTTACTTTGAAACAATTAACTTAATTATCTTTGTTAATTTTTTCTTCTTTAAATGAAAATTAAATTGGGTCTTTAAAATTTTTAATTTTAACTTTAAAGTAAATTTTTGAGTTTCTTGAACTTTGTTATGAATAAATCTTCATGTATTTTCATTTTCCCAAAAATTAATTATTTGAATTTATAGGCTTAAAACCCAAGGAAAATTAAAAATAGAATTTGATAATTTGTGCAATTTAAATTTTTGTTCATAACATTTAATTTTGGGTAGTTTATTATTTTAATTTCATTTATTTAGAAAATTCCTTTTTAATAAAGTAAATTTAATTCAATTTAAATTTGAATGGTTCCTGAATTTTTAACCTAATTGTTTAAGCTTAAAATAATGTTGAGAATTTTATTGTTTTCTTGAAATTGATTTATTTCGACAGAAAAATAAATTTTTAAATGTTATCTTAAATACTTATCGAATGTTTTTAATTTAATTTACTACTTAATTTATTACAATTTAATTAATGTTTTTGATTTGATTGATAAAATTAAATATTCTAATAACAGTTTTAAAAAATTACTTTTTAAAATTGGAATTTTGTAAACAATAAAAAAAAAGTCAATTTAATTGCAAGAATAAAGTTTCAGGAAAATTACCTTGAAACAATTTAACAAATCAAAAGCTATGAAATTTTTTACTGAACTAAAATTAAATGAGAAAACTGGCCAATAAAAATTGTCAAAAATTTTTTAATTAAAATTGAATATATTTTTTAAACTTTTATAGAAACGTTTTTGAAATTTCTACCATTTAAAGGATTTTTTGTTTTTTAACCTAATTAGTAAAATCAGTTATAATTAACCTATTTTTTTCACTCCATGTTGTTTTAAACAACAAACAAATTATTTATATTACCTAATTTAATAAAAATTTTAACCAATGAACTTTGTTAATTTTGGAAATTTGGTACCATAATTTTAACTTAAGGATAAAAAGTTTTAACAAATGACTTAAAATTGTTTTTTTTTTTTAATATTAAATTCCAATTTATTTTTAATTCCATAAAGTAATATTATTTTTGTTATTACTTTAATTGATTATATCAATTAATTAATAACCTTTCTTCCAAATATATAAGCTTGTTGTAAATTTTATTTTGTTATATTTCTTTTGGGGGCTTACCAAATGAAATTTGAAAATTAATCCATTTTCTTTAAATTCAATTATGTTGGTTATTTTTCATTTCCTTTTACTCCGTTTATTGTTTTTTGTTATAACATTTTTTACCCTAAATTTTTGATTCTGACTATTTTTAATTCTTTTAAACTTTTTATTGAAAGTATTATTTACTTTTGTACTTCCCTATAATTTGATAAATTATCGTTCCCGAAAATTGTTATGTTTTTTCCTCTGTTTGATATTAGAATTTTTTTATAATGTCTTGTGTTTTCTTTGTATAATTGTTTTAATTGCTTTAACTGCCTAAAGATTTAAATAATATGTAAATTTAACTATTGGTTAATAATATTGCCATTAACAAATTATTTAATGGGATTTATTTTAATTTTTTGTATTTTATTTATTTTAATCCCCTTAATTAGAATAATTTCTTCCAACCTTAAATTATAATTTTAATTTTTTATTTATTTTTTATCATTTATTCATTGAAACATCCCTTTAACATTATTTTATAAATTTTAATAATTCCTTTTATAAATTTTACTTAAATTTCTTGTACTATACGCCTAAACTTTTTTAAAAAATTATTTTAAAATGGTTTTATTTTCAATTTGGCCCTTGGTTAAATTTCTTTTAAAATTAAAATTTATCAAATTTAATTGTTTATGGTTAAAAGGGTTAAATATCTTACTGCATTTTAAAAATTTTCATTGACCTGGTTATTGATTTTAAATCTAGGCTATTGTATAATACATCTTTGATTGAAATTTAATATTCTCCTTAATAATTTATTTTGTTTTTGTAATTCTTTTCTGTTATTTATTATTAATTTACTTTAATTGGTCATTCATTTGATATTCAATTAAAAACATTTTTATTTATTAATTAGTCCCGTAAATCCCATATATTTAGTTTAAATAACTTATATGCATTTTTATTAATCTCTGAGTAATATATTATAATTATTATTAATTTATGAAATCCTTTATATCCTATTATAACATTATTTTAAGATTACAATTATTTTTGTTGGCTTGATAAAGTATTTAATGTTAAAATAAAAAACAAATTTAATAACTATTAAACTTTGATTTCTTATAAACTATTCTGATGTTTAATTTTGTTTAAGTTCATAATATGCTTTTAAATTAAGTGTAATTGTTCCCTTTAATATATTCAAATTTTTCCAACTTCTATCTATATTTACAGGATTTAAATTGTTTCATGTTACTTAAATAATATTATCTATTTAAATTATTAAATTAACATTTTCTTTCCATGTTGATGTTATGTAAATTTGATTGAAATTTAATTAAAACCTTAAATCCCTTTAAATTTAAAGCTTTCAATTCCCAACTTAATTTCAGGTTTGGCTGTTAAATTTTTGGATGTAAAAGAGTATACAATAACAATCTTAATAAAAAAACAATTTTAAAATTTTAAAAATTAAAAATAAATTTTTCATTTTAATAATTGATTTGACTGTATAGCTCAAATTTTGGGCACCATGTTTAGTTAATAAAATTATCTTATCTTATCTTATCTTATTCAAACTTTTAAAATCTTTCTCGTCCTTAGTGAAAATCATAACACATCTCTTTATTTTTTATGTTTTGATGCATGTTAGAACGATGTATAGCAATAACAGAACTTATATATTTTTTGCAACAATCTTTATGAATACATTTACTTTAACACAGATTGCACAGCCTATGCCTGTAACTTCGGTAATGGCCACTTCCCAGCCAAGACCAACCAACTGGTTAGTTCCAGCAATCTTGACATGTCTATGCTGCTTCTGGCCAACTGGAATATGTGCTATATTAGCTGCTCGTAGTGTAAGTCTTTCTGTATAGATTTCTCTTTATAAATCTCATACAATCTTAAAAAATATTTTTGGGGTGAAGATTCAGTCTTTAATAATAACTTCACATTGATGTAGCTTAACTTCGTGTATTTCATGTCTTGTCATACAATATATATCCCAAGCAGAAACCGAACCACGTAATAAGTCAGTCCATAAGCCTTTTCATACCATGGTATTGGTAGATAAGACCAATAATTCTTTTAACGACCGATCTGCATTTATAAAGTTACTATATTATTTACAACGTAAGTAAAGAAGTACATGTCTATTATCAATATACTGAGTTACGTCAGGTTTAATTATATAAAAGAGCAAACTGTGATCACTAGCCTTTGCATCATCATTTAGCTCATCAATTGGCACTGCTGTTAGTGCAAGTCCTGAGCTTTACTTAGTTGTCCTTGACATATATATATATCCTAAATTGAGGTATATTATATGGCCTCCCAAATACCGTTTCGATCCCTAACATCACTAAAGAGACATTAATTGTCGAAATCCGGATATGGTGTATTATTTTTTTTTTTGCACCTCATGTTTGCGATATACTATCTTTTCGCAAGTTTATTGTTTTCTGTTTGGTATTAAAATTAATAATTAAGATCCATGTAACAACTGGTGATCAATTTATTTGGCAATCGTCAATGGCAGTCAGCAGGGTTTAAGAACATCAGTTGTTCGATCTGTTAGTCAAATGCGTTTTGTTGAAATATACTTTTCACTTTTTGGTCTTTTGGAAAATGTTTGTGCTGTACTTAGACCCCTCTACCAAGAAATTTGTTTTACATGCACACGTATAAAAATTGCGGTTTTTATCCAACGCAATCATAGGTTTGAACGTTGTTTTCAATTTAGACTTGGTTTTATTTTTTTCGTTTGGGCTTGTATTATATTTGCCTTCGGGTTTATATGATCCGTTCATCCTATTTTGACTCCTCAAAGTTCAAGAGTCTATCCTTAGTTGAGGTTAATTATGTGGCCTTACTCTTTTGTTTCAAAAGATAAACACACGCGGATTTTTGTAAAAACATCTAGAAAATCTTCTTTACATAAGTATGCTCTAATTTTGGATAAAAATTCTTTGGAAATAATTTATTTTTATCAAAGTTCCATGGGTTTAGGAAAAAAATGGCATTTTCTGCTGTATATTTATCTAATTTAAAAAAAATCCATTATTGACTTTTTCATAAAAATTGGTACAAATAATCTTCATACGTAATCAAACCTAATGTCATTTTAAGAAAGAGGGGTCCATGAATTCGTTTTCAAGTTAAATCAGTCTGAATGATAAAAATCAGTCGAAAAATGCATCTTTTCCCGGTATGTCGCAGTTTGTCGTCGCGAAAATAACATTTTACGTTAGCAACGTCATTACCTCCCCTGTAACTGTATCGTATGCCCTACGTTATTGTTCGACTGATTTCAAATTCTAAAATTACAGTTGAACAATATCAATATACCACGAGGTTCGCATTAATGTTAATTTCACTGTTAATTTTCTCATTACAAACCGTGACATATTTCACTTTTCTGGGGAAATTCAGCCAAAATCTATATTTCCAAATTTTCAACCTACACTCCTTTATCTTTCAAGAAATACTTGGTAGATGGATACTTTTTAAACAATTAATATAGTTCTGATATCTTTCATTGATATTTACCGTGGCTGAAAGTCAGCTATTGCGAGTAATATAATACTTGAAAGTTATATATAAACAAAATAATACTTAGAAATATACGTAAATAAAAAAAGGGCATCGGGTCTTCTTAATAAAAATAAATAATATTTACACTTTTCACATATATAGTTTTATTACAATGTATAAGTCTTTGAAATTCTAGCGCCTCCGTGCACACGAACTTGTAAGATTCAGCACGTATTATCGTCTGCTTAAGTGTACAGAACATACCACACACAACACTAAAATATTATATAGCATTAAATACATTTCTTAAATGTTCTTAATCCTTATAATTCTTAATCCAAACATTTTTTTTTCTTCTTTAATTTCAACTTTTTTTGAACCCGGGGATTTCATTCATGTTTACTTTCCCGTTAGCAATGTGAAATCGACTTAGACAAGTATTTAGTTGCGAACCAAGTGAAAAAAAATACAACGGACCAATCACATTCAATTATTTGTAGATATGAAAATCATTTAAGAATTATTTATAAAGATTTAAACTGGCAATATTTTGAATTAATCAGTTTTGTTTATTTTATTATAACAGGCTAATCAAGCAGCTGATGACGGAAACATGCAATTTGCTCAGGAAAAGGCAACTAAAGCTAGGAATTTCATTGTTATAACGGTTTTACTTGGTGTCATATGCATTGCAATATTCATAGTCTTGAGAGTAATGGGATCCTCATCGGGTTCCTCCTATTATGGCTAATTAGGAACTAATAAACCCGACCTCAATACAGCATTATAGAAAATTATACTGACAGATGTCTCACGGAAAACTAATCGTAAGAGAATACTGATTGATAATATAGTCTTAGATACTGCAAATAAACCTAACCTCAATACAGCATTATAGACTTTATAATTTTTACATTATGTTATGTTTGTATCGTGAAGTCCAGTACACTGTATTTCATGGTTGTATGATTATGTAGTTGAATATTGAACATCATCATAAAATATTATTTATTGTTTAAATTAATTGTTGAAGTTGTGAAGTTTTTGTCCAATGCACTATAAAATAATAAAATAATAAAATATACTATCTACATGATATAAAAATAAGAGGATTTGGTATGACTGCCAATGAGACAACTCTCCACAAGAGACCAAATGATGAAGAAGTTAACAAAAAATTAACAAAAAGTTCACTGCACGACCTTCAACAATAAGCAAAACCCATATCATATAACAAGCTATAAAAGGCCCTGAAATGACACATGTGAAACAATTCAAACGAGAAAACAAACTTACTGATTTATATACAAAACAATAAAAGAAAAAATAAATATGGTGCACATCATTAAGCGACAACCACAGAATTGCAGACTCTTAACTTAGGCCGAGGTGACAGCCACATGCATAATATGGCAGGGTGAAACATGCTTGCAGACGCCCAACCCTTCCCCTTACATGATGTATACCGTTCCATGTTTAGTAACATTCCGAATAGTTCTTAGTGAAGTGGTCTGTAACTAATGTATTCTAAATATGTAATTTTAAAGATGACACTGGCCGACTTTGGTCGTATGATTTGTTCATTTTGGTTATCCATATATTACACATACATACTCGGTTTTTCAAACTTTTGGTTGTTTAATCTTGAAAGAACTCAACCAGGAAAAGTGCTTGATAATTAGTTGCATGTTGAAAAGTCAAATGTGTAAAGCATAAAAAGTACATTACTCATAAACAGTTTATAAAGTCTTAGACTAGTCCTGCAGGAAGGAGTTATAACATTGGTTTTTGTACAATTTAAAAAGTTTACAGTTCACAGTTTACAGCAGTAACACTTTTCAATTGGTAGTAATATAAACGCATAGACTTATATATCGGCGCGAACGACACGTGGTTCTGGTATCAACTTATTTGGCAGGGTTGAGAAAATGAAGTTTACGAATAAAATGAATTCAATCGTTCAAAACATGAAAAATGTCATAACTAAGGTCTTATCAAAAGTCCTTTTTTCCATAGCAAAATATGAAATTTTATAAAATTGAATTCAATGACCGAATGTAATTATGTTGACATTTAATCATTACAATTGAATATATTCTCGTGTAACAGTAAATCTCCATTTTGTAAGATTGGTACATACAAGAAGATTGGAAATTTTGGATCTCGGTTAATTTAAAATTGTATAAATTTCAAGATTTCTGCTTTGAAATATATCGGTGTTTTCTAAATTTATATGCAATATAATAGATATTGTGTAATAAAAGAATTGTACCGTTTGTTTTGTCATATTCAAGTCCCAGTACAGTCTTTGTAAGAATCAGGCAATTTAATTAGAAAAAAAATCAAAACATGGCCGAAAAAACCCACAGACCTAAACACCCCATTTAGAAGGTACTCTTCTTCTTCTTCCATATACTGCCCACATTCAACTTTCTGAATATACTGGCAAATTGGTTCTGCATGGTTAAAAACAGGATAAAAACAAAGAGTTAGAATGGTATGTCTTTCGTTTCTGTGTGTGGTAATTCGGGAAACATCTAGACAAACTTTATTTGGATGGGGAGTTGTCTCATTGGCACTCACACCACATCTTCCTATATCTATTTGGTAAGAATGATAGCTAATTACGGAGTTATCTCCCCTTACATTGTAATTGTAAATTTCTAGTGCATTTCAACCAAATTATATCTTGAATTAACATAACAGTGCGTGAAAGGAAACGAATGTTATATCCATGCACCATTATACATTCTGAACTTAAATTAATGTAAAGTTGAGCGGATTTTTGCTTGTCATGTTGTCACCACTGCCTGATTCAAAGGCACTTTATAAAAATAATCACTTAAACCACCTTTGTATATTTGGTAGAAATAATGAGTCATTAAAATTTCTTCAGTTCCGCCCTCAAATCACGGCGGAAAGTGCTACTGAAAAGGTGTCCTAAACATATGCCAACATAGAAACAAAAGAATTTAAGAAAATATCAGTTTTTTTGGTAAAATCCAACAGTTTATTTCGATGAATTTCAAGATTGATCTTCAAGTTAAAGAAACAAGTGTTTCAATTCAAAATTTTGTATTTATAAAATAAATTCCCCATGAAATAGTTGTGGAACTGATATTTATCATTTACTGTCGTGAAATAGGTTTCCTTGGGATAAATACTATTATTAAACTGACGAATTTCATTTTGCTCTATCCGTAAGGATTGTGTTATCGTCTCAATATCGATATATCTATATATGTTACTATAAATTACCATTATTATCATGATTAAGAAATATCGAGTATGAAATAGCATGGATTTTTAAAATTTTATTTATATTTACAGTAAGTTGCTGAATGAAAGATCACAGTAATAAGTCCAACTATCTAGATTATAATGTAGACATAATTTAGTTTCTATATACAGCAGGGAAGTAATTAGGTTATTGGCGTTCATTTAAAATTTAGTTATAATTAGTTTCTTTTTCTAAAAATATTTTGATACCCAATTTTATGAGAAAAATATATTGTGGTCAAGCAGATGACAAAATAATGTTCTGATTCCCGATTTTCCGTATACCGTATATAATCGTCTAATTTCGAAAAAAATGAAAATAGTTGGGTGATAGCGTTGAAATAATAAATAATGTTCTTACTCAGAAAGAAGATACCCCTTTGAAGCTAAATGGTCGGTCCGTAAGTGTTTTTGTTTCCTTCAACATATGGACATGAATAGTTTTTGGACAATGCTGAAAGTAAAGAAATGCTGGTACCAACGTTTATATTTCAATAAAAAGACAGGAAATATATATAAAAAATCAAATCTAATCAAAAGATAAAATCCTATCAACTCACCAATGCACGATTGATCCTATAAATAAAAGTGTCCATGTAATACAGGTTCAAATATGCAGAAAATCGTGAAGAAAAATCATTCAACTAATGTCATCAATTTTGAACGGTAAGCTGCGATTGGATCATATAGTGACATGTGTTAAATCCTGATCAACACTATCAGAGACATATAAAAAAAACCTATATGTATGAACTATTAAAAAAAAATCCAAAATATATGCCTATATATATATATCAAATAACAAGACAAAATCCAGTTTTTCATAACATTTCATTCACTTAATATCAGTTCTGTTTATTTTAAATGGATTACCCCCGCTTTCCTTCCGTTTTCCACAATAAAAAAATCACATGGTAGCTCTGTTGTTTTTTTTTATAAATTACTACCTTTGAATAATGTTTGCAGATGTTTGCAGCTAGCTGCAAACCTCCTGCAAACATTGCAGCTTTTGCTGCAAGCTTGCGGCAAGTTTGCAGAAACAAATATGTTTGCAGTAAGATTGCAGGAAAAACTAGAATATAAGGGATGTTCGCAGCTAGATTGCAGAAATCTTTGACAATTTTATATGTTTGCAAGAGCATTACAAGAAACTACATAAAACGACTGAGCATGCCTATTGGTAACTTCCTGCAAGATAAAGATTTGAAATTTGAAAATGTTGGTGATGTTTGTGTCATGATATATATAGTGTTCAGGGAGGCATTATAGTTTGGAAATTAACAGAACAGTTTTCAAAGACATTTTTGTAAGTACAAATTCATCATAGAATGTAAACTTGTGAAATTCGTTCCCGGCGGCTCCACAGATATCTGCATGAAGGGTAAAATACATTTTCAAATATGTAACCAGGCAATATACAGTACTTATACATATGCTTAGAGATTATAACTTACTAAATATTTTGTTGTAAGTCTAGTTGAATTTTGTGACAATTTTAATTTAACTAGCTGTATATATATATATGAACAAAATAAATTTCAAATAAACCTTTTTGAATTTTAGATTCATGCATGTAATTCATTTGAGAACGTACTTGGAATTAATTTAACTTATTAACAGGTATAAACTTATGCTATGATAATTTTTCAAATGATAAAGTAATTGAATTATTGTATGTATGGATGTAACATAACTTTTTTCAGAATTTGCTGTGTAATATAGATAATATGATGTGTACACAACATGACATTGGTTAATTGTATAACGTATGTAGTTCTTGCAAGTTTGCAGCAAACACGCAGGAGAAAGATTGATTTGAATAAAAATGTTTGCCGCAGGTCTGCAGCAAACACGCAGGAGAAAGATTGATTTGCATAAATATGTTTGCAGCAGGTCTGCAGCAAACACTCATTTGCATATAAATGTTTGCAGCAGGTCTGCAGCAAACACGCAGGAGAAAGATTAATTTGCATAAATATGTTTGCCGCAGGTCTGCAGCAAACACTCATTTGCATATAAATGTTTGCAGCAGGTCTGCAGCAAACACTCATTTGCATGGTAAATTGTTTGCAGCAGACCTGCAGCGTATTTGCAGCAAACACGCCGCAAATACGGACTCTGTGTTCGCTGCAAGTCTGCAGCAAGTTCGCAGCAGACATACAGCAAATGTTTGCAGGAGGCTGAAATCGATGTGTCTCTTTGATTTACATCGATTGAAAACAAATATGGAATGTACACATAGTTTTTGCCTAGGTGCGACTGTTAGTATCATTAGATGTTGCATATAAAAACACATTCTTATGAAATAAAACATACATGTAGTTATTTAATGTTTACATCGTAAACACACGCTACTGGGGTTTTCGACCTGGATTGTTTACAACGTTGGCACAAAACGTACATTTAAAATGAGCGAGAAAAATCAAGGTAAGTGATCAGAAAATGTAAATACACTATTTTTGTGATTGTTCTAGGAGAAATAATATCATGCAATTTCCTTAATTTTAAGTAATTTTATTTACATATATATACTTACGTATTTATATCGATATGGATAAGCATTCATTCAAAGTTATTAGATCGTGTGTATTAACATGATCATTTACAAGAACATTGCCATGGTTAAATTACATCATGTACATGTAAACAAAAGTAGCCCTTGGTGGTACACTTGTGAACATATATGGGCGTTTTTCAATAAAAGTGTGAATTTCAGACCTAAAAAAAATGGAAAATCAACTTGTCTAAAATTTTATTTCAAGAGTTATTTTGAATACCTCTATTATAGACCTGTTTGTAAATAAAAAGTGCAATCTTAAATACTCTTCAAAATGATATTTTTTTTCATAATTTATGTACTGTTTCGTAGGGGACATTTGTCCACTACAAAACTGCTTCTAAACGCACATCTTATGACATTTCAATGTCTCCTATTGACATTCTAGTTTGTTTTACTTTATATACTAGAAAGATCTCATTTTTTCTGAATTGGAGAACCATTTTTTTTATCGATAAATATTAGACAGTACTTCACATATGAAGGTTCAACTCATGGTACGTAGTGAAAATTTTGATGAGTTTCGTACTTGACAAAACAGTTTCGTAGTGGACAAAAAGTTTCGTAGTTGACATCAACCCTTTTCTATGTTGATAAAAACATACTGAAAATTACATGAAATTAACCCTTGTTATTTGTTTTGCACGAATATAATTGAAAAAAAAGTAAAAAAACGACTGCATGGTAGTGGTAGTGTCCACTACGAAACGTTTTTCTCTCATACTTGTTTCGTAGTTGACCATTACGTAGTGGACATATTCACATGTTTTATTTTTTCCCCACAATCCCTATATTGTAATAGTAACAAAAATGATTCTATTCATCAACGCATATACAAAGCTGTACACTGATATTTTTTTCATAATTTTAAAACCAGATACTGAAGGAGATTTGACCCGTTTCGTAGTGTACATTAAAAAAAATACGGTATCACTTTGGTCCATTTGATGTGCTCAATTTTTTTTTGCCAACAATCTAACTGCCGTTATAAAAGCATCACTTCTATTGTAAGACCCTAATGTTTATATATCTTGCAAACATTAATTTTATAAAACTGTTTATTAGCAAAATTTAATGACTTCGTTTCGTAGTGGACATTTTGTCAGGAATTTCAGGGACACACCTTCTAAAATCAAAAATCCTTTGTCAAAAACTGTTTATTAAAATATGTTGGCTCTAAACATACTTTTGAATAATTAAAGAACTTATATTAAGTAAAAACATTTATTTCTACCTTTTATTACAATATTTTAGAGTATGAATGTTGAATAGGAGGTCTAGGGACATGCCATTTTGATTATATTGAACCATTCAGGAATCAATATCTTATGAATCCCTCTAAAAATATTATGTTTCTTTGCTTAAAAATGTTATATCTAATTAAGTGTACTGACTGCACAAAAACTTACTTGTAAAGATCAAACACATTTTTTAAAAAGTGGCTGGGACAAGAAATCACGTTTGTATTGAAAAACGCCCATATTTGTTCCGTTTAATACTTGTTCCCCCTGGAACAAAACTATGGATAATAAAAGTTCTTGGGAACAAACATCACATAATATTATTTCCACCCTCATAAGATATTTTCCTGGAACTAAAACGTCATATGGTTTCATAATATTTGTTCCTTTAAAGGAAGAGTGTCATTTTATTTTTTACACCTGTTTACATCTTAATTAATGTTCACCTCACATGACATTTACCTGTACATGTATTACATAAAAAGAACATGAAGAATGGAGTCTGAGGAATAAAACATTTTTTATTACATATTTAAGCGATGGCTCTTATTCTAACAAAGTAAGAATATATATTTTTAATATTTTATTTCTGCATGCTCCACTGTGACTAACTTAACTAAATGGTCCGTTAGTCTGTACCAATGAAGAAAGTTTGGTCAAGCATGAAGTTAGCCTAAAATTGAAGATGAAAATGCCTGTTATTTTATTATTGGAAATTTACTTCCATACATTTGTAGCTAAAAATAATCATGGGTATTGTAGTATATATTCCTAGAACTTTGATCATATAATAAATATTTCTAGAACTTTAATTATCTAATAACCATGATAACTATTCCTGGAACATTTATAATATAGTCAATATTTCAATATGCCTGGAACTTTAATAATATAACAAATATTCCTAGAACTTTTATAATATAACAAATATTCCTGGAACTTTTATGATATAACATATTTTCCTGAGAACTTTTATAATATAACAAATATTCCTGGAACTTTTATTATATAAAACATTGACTATAATATTTATTCAAAGAACTTTTAGCATATAACAAAAGTTCCATTGGGAACTTTCCTTATGTAATATTTTATCCTTTGTGAAGGAAATTTTCTTATAGCATTGGATAAAATATTATATAAGGAAAGTTTCCAATGGAACTTTTGTTATATGCTAAAAGTTCTTTGGAACAAATATTATGGGAAACTTATATTCTGTCACACACTATGGTATAAACATACAAAACATTTTATTAAAATAAAGGCAAATAGTTTCTGTAAATTTTGCATACATACATGTATAAATATACAGTAGTATGTTGATCATGGTATTCAACCAAGCATGCATAACTTGATTGTATGGTGGTTAAATCAACAAGGGCATGCAGGTGTGTGCAGTACAATGTAACTTGTAGTTAGGCGGGATTTCACAAGGAAAATGTTTTATAATAACGCGGATGTGTTTTTTTTAAAGAAATGCCAACAAACATATATATATATATATCAGATGAAAAAAGTTGTATAAACACATATAAAGTAATAATGTAAGGTGTACAAATCAAAGAAGTCGTAATTAAGCGTACCCTACATTTTGAATTATATATCAGGGATTTATGATATGAGGGTCTGCATAGTTGGTCATTAGTTTTTACATTCGCACAAGGCCATTTTCTTCGTTTTTTCCTTATAAAAAAGGAGATGTGATATGGTTGCCAATGAGACAATTATATCCAACAGAGATTCTGCAGACTCCCATCCATACCCTGCTAAAGTATGTTGACGTAGTGACTGCGGAGTTAAAAGCATATAATTTACAAAGACATGAATGATAGAACAGCCATAAACGCTATTAAAGTTTATATTTAACTGAGTTTTCCAAATGATGATGATGATCATTTATTTTTGGCATTGCACAAGTCATGTCTTTTTTGACTGTCCATGACGTTAAAATACTAAATCCCTGGGATGTGTTTTAGTTGATTTTAGTCTCTGATGCATAATTTTTTAATATTGATTGTTTTAGCTTTTAACTAGCTTTTAGTAACTGCGAGTACTCTCAAATCGTACTTTCGTGTTAATTTGACCTGTTGATACAATTTGTAATGCTTTTTCGTTATTTTAATGTTTACTTATTTAGTGTTATATCTCGTCTCTCTATTTTTAGTTTATACCAGCTTTGATAAGTGTTTGGTATGACTATCAATAAATTTTAACTTCTGTTTTTGTACTATGAACAACAAAATTATTTATTCAAAAAATATTTCCGTTCTCCATTACTGTATACCTTACAACAAAATTATTTTCATTTACCTGTGTACATTATTCTATTTGGTGGCATTTTGTTCAAGGTTATAGTTCGTCCTTCTGAAATTGTTTAACATATCACCCCTTATTTTATTGATTTGGTATTTACATTGTGTCATAGATCAAATTTATTCGTTCAGTGTATGTTCACTTGTTTGTGTTAACATGGTTAATATGTCTTTTGATTGAGTTAAGCCATTTCAAATGATATTTTAAAGTCTGTCTTTCTATGTTGTGATGTTACACTATTTGTTTCAGGTAAGGGTGATGATTGGTATCTTTTAAAACGTTTAAACCCGCTGCATTTGTTTGCACCTGTCCTAAGTCAGGAACCTGATGTTCAGTGGTTTCGTGCGTGTGTTGATGTCGTTCATAAGTGTTTCTAGTTTCTCGATTTTTATATAGATTAGACCGTTGGTTTTCCCGTTTGAATGGTGTTACTCTAGTCATTTTTGGGGCCCTTTATAGCTTGCTGTTCGGTGTGAGCCAAGGCGCCGTGTTGAAGACCGTACTTTGACCTATAATGGTTTACTTTTACAAATTGTGAGTTGATTGGAGAGTTGTCTCATTGGCACTCATACCACATCTTCTTATATCTATATAGAAGGCTGCTTAACGTCCAGCGGCAAATTAATATGCATATTCAGGACGTAACATTTTGATGTAATATGAATAAATATATATACCCTGCTTTGTACAAGACCGACACGCTGAGCCGGATTTTCAACGTGTCAGATCATTAGGTAACAATCCGCAAGAAGACAGAAGACATGTCACCTTAACCGGACACATGATTCTGATTCCGACCCGGCCGAGGTACGAACCGACGACCTCCTGCACTCGAGGCGAACACGCTACCACGAGACCACCGAGGCGGTTATTGATAATAGCAGTTAATAAATAGGTGAGTACGGCGGGCTGCTGCTAACAGGTTCCGTGCAATAACTTACGAACCGTTCTAACCAACAATCAATCATCCAATGTTTTGGAATTTTAATATGTTATTCAGGACAAAGTGGAGGTTTACAATTTTCACTTTTACTGTTATGGACTTTGACAAAAAAATGTTTTATTTTTGTGAACCACTTGACCGATGCTTTTAGAAATGAAATATGTTGTTACTGATGTAAAATGGAGGTAAAATTTGACATTGATGCCGTCAAGGAGTTATGGTTCTTGATGGATTGAAAATTACACCTTACAATTAACAATTAACCCTTCAGCCATGGCAATGCTCTTGAAATTTTAATATGCTGTTACTGACGACGAAATGGTGGTAAAGTTTGATATTCACGATTTTCATTTTTGCTGTTCAGAAGTTATGGTCCTTGATAGACTGGAAAATAAGCATAGAATTAGAAGGTCTAAACTGAAAGCATGAAAGCGCTTTTCAAAATACATAAAAAAAAACCACACAGTTTGCTGTCAATATGACAACTCATTCCTTGTTTAATATAATATAACATATTAAGCAAATTTTAAGTTTTTTATGCATGCACATGATCTATGACGAGGTTTTTTTTAACGACCTTGACTACCTATGTATGTGGCAGGGGTCTTGCACGGTCGGACATGATCTATATCACAATATGCTACTTATGTTTAGCTTTATTTGTCATCGATTGCATTTGTAAATGAGAAAACTTTTCTAACAGATTTAAAAGGCCACATCACGGATTGTATGTTCGTGGCCCATCGTCTTTGTCATAAGGCACCAATGTTTCTAAGGATGCCCATACCTGGGTCATTTAAAAAAAAATGTCGAATTTTGAAATTGCAAAATCGATTTAAAGTTACTTATTCAAACAACCCTCTCCATAAGCAAATAAAGTCAAACAGTACTTATGGAACTACATATTAAAAGATGCAATCTTGATAATGTCATACACGAATATATTGAAACATTTTTGATAGGTGGTGTAATATTTTGTCTTTCTTGTTATCATGTTTAAAAGAAATTTCGGGTTATTTAGAAAAGGTTTCGATAAACTGATGTTTATTTTGTTTTTCATAGCCAATAAGATGGTTATGAAGAGTAAAAACTTCTATATATTTTCATTCTGTGAAATGATAGATTATTTGTCAATTTTCCATGTTGTACTGAAAAATACATCTTAAAATTGGTTTTCAAAGGTTTTAAAAAATAACCACCAGTAATGCAAGTCTAAGATAGCAATTCATAATGTACAGCATTGTTTTTCTTTCTAATAAACCCAACATCAAGTAACTCCCTAGCATGTTGGTTTACTTTTGTGTCTATTTTTTTGGTAACAGGAACGTACGTTTAGGATATATCACATATTAAGTTCTATCCTGTTACCCTTTTTGACTAGCCTGTTACCGATAGCAGTATTGCATCTGGAAATGCTTAATTGCGAAGCTTAAAACCTTTAGATGAGTTCAAACAACAAAACATTTCATTCTGTATGTGTACAACTATATTTAATTATAAACTTTTTAAAGACGTTTCTGTCAAATATTGTGTATCCTGTTACTGTAACCATAGTAACCATAGTAACAGGATAGACATAACAGGATAGACACATTTCTTCATTTATGAATGCTGTTGTGAAATAACTACTCCCTTTGATAAAGTGACAATGTTTGTTCTGTTGTGATTTTGGTTTCTAACACGTTATTGCACTTTTTACAAGTATAATATTGGTGTAATTAATCAATATGCTGGTAACAGCATAGACATGTCAAAAGAGTACTCTCTTTTTTTCACTAAATGTATTGAAATTTCTTTTCTCTACACTGTAATGCAAGAAACATGCTGTGTTAAATGTTTAGGTTGCTTTGCTCTTAAAATCAACACTGACTAGTTCAATATTCATAGGGAGAACAATTTAATGGTTGATTTACGAAGCGGTAACAGGATGGACATGAACTCCATGAACGCTGATTGAATTTAGTTTGTAGGAAAACTGTTACACAGAATAATAAAGAAGCTGCGATTTTTCGTTAGAGTTAATTTTAACATTCTTAAAAAGTCCCTTTTTGTGGATATCAAGGCAATCAGAAAATAGAACAAATATTTGAAATGTGTTACCCTGACAATGTACGCACAGAAATTACGCAAAAATCAGACTTAAAGGTATTTTAATCCTATCAAAACAAATGTTTATTATTAATGTTCTGACTCATAAATTCTACAAACTTTCATTTAAACGCTTACAACTGCGTTTTTCTTTAGAAATACATTTTTTAGCACAGGTGTACTGAAAATTCGACATTTTTTGAAAATGACCCACCTAATGTTATGATGTTGTTGATCGTCACAAAGATTTTAAACACGCCAAACATTGTTTTCCGATTTTGATATCGATAACTAATTAAAACCAAGACCCATACAGCAATTTCTTGTATAATGTTGTTACGTAGATACAGAAAGATGCTTTACATTGGAATACTAGTATTTAAAAATACTAAATTTGCTAAATTGGCTAAAAAAAAAAAAAAAAACGGACAGGAAATCCAAAAATCAATAACAAAAGAAGTGAAAAGGAAACGAGCTATCAAAATTTTTATATGTATTTTTTTCAAAATTTCATATTTAATAGATCTTTTCTAAAACATTCCTTTACCAATAAATCTCTGGATGCCATCAACATGGGCAATTGTGAATTTTCATTTATTTTCTGCAACATTCAAGTAGCGCCTGCATATGAAGTATATATCTCCCAGTTGATACGATATTTCAGAGCTTGCATTTTCTATCATCTTATACAGAAGCTATTAAACCAAGTATTTCAAGCGGTGAAGTTGAAATCATCCCTTGGAAATTTTTTTCGGACGACACCACGAGTAGGTTGGCCGCTAGAGATACGTCATCTCATGATCTGTTTAACACATGTCGACAGATACGTTCCAATTGTCATAACCATATAATCCCGGCTTTTTTCTTCGAATGAGACCTAACGAATTGGACTTGTCACCGGGTTTGTATTTACTCGATCAAAACGACGGGTACCACTAGTGGAGCAGGATCTGCTCACCCTTCAAGAACACATGAAATCTCCCCGATTTTTTGCGAGGTTCGTGTTGTTCAGTCTTTATTAAATTGAGAATGGAAATGGGGAATATTTTTACTACTCGCTATCGCTCGTGGTAAAAAAATTATCAGAAAGGGCCAACCCGTGGTAAAATCAGTATAAATTAATAATTATTTTTTTAAACAAAGATGATCCAATTCAAAATTTCCCGTAGAAACGGGAAGATGGTCTGGTGTACCAAGAATGAACTAATTTGTCATCTCTGCGATGAATGGAATAGGAGATGAATTTCATTATCTATTCCAATGCATGTAATGTCAAATACAGGAAATAAATAACCATAAAAATAAACATAATGATATAACACAATATTACAATTTTCATTATGTCATCCTGTTAACCTATGTGTCTAAGGTATTGTCTATTGTCTATTGTCCGAAGTTTTTTTAAAGGCTGGGAATCTGACGAACGAGTTTTTGATTTTGCGGGGCCTTGTCAATATTTTGAGTATATTTAAAAAAAAAAAATACTTTGTTATCATTATTAAATATAAGACAATATATTTGTAAGCCTCAAATCTATGTTCTTTCCGCAAATCTATGTCCTTTTTAATATTGCGTCATAGACGTTCCAAATTTATGTCCTTTATTGTCTCAAATCTATGTCCTTTATTGTCTCGAATCTATGTCATTTATTTAATCAAATCTATGGCCATTTTTGTCTCAAATCTATCACAATGTGGTGACATAAAACATAGCAAGACATCATCAAGTATATGACGTCACTGCATAAAAGGAATGATGGCGGAGCAGGACACAATTCCAAATGAGAGATACGTTATATCTAGTAAAACTTGTTTAATAAGATAGTGGTACAACATGTCGTTGTTAAACACAATAAATTATACCCTAAACATTTTTATGTGGTATCTATACATTGGAACATTGAACAAAACGTTTGTAAATATGTTTATAGCTTACGATACAGAATAGGTTTAATTTATTGTTGAAGGCCGTACATGAAAAAATATTTCGTATTTGTTATCAATACGTAATGAGTAAAGGGAAGTAACGATAATTACTACAGAACAATTAAATACGGGCTCAAGAAAAGCAAACAATTTGAAAATATTGTAGTTTTACAATAAAATGTAAATCATACAATAATTACACATGCGTGTAAAATTTTAAAGCAAACACATGGAGAACACATCCCAACTTAACTTTGATTATGGGAAAAGACTCAATAAAACAAAAATCCTATGAGGCCGTACCTATTAGGCGGGCATAAATTTGCGCATGGCAAAACAAACTGGAAAAAGATTTAAGAAAAGGACACAGATTTAAGGCTGTATCTTTTTTAACGGACATAGATTTGCGAATGATGTCACGATTGAAAAAAAAAATTTGAAAATAGGACACAGATTTGACGCCGTATCTTTTTAACGGACATAGATTAGCGATTGACGTCACGATGGGGCACAGATTTAAGAAACGGACACAGATTTGAGGCCGTACACAGATCTGAGGCTTACATATTTGATATACAAATTTGTTTTTTATCACTATTGTACACAATAATAAAAAAAAAAAATACTAAATTGATTTAAGATAATAAGTCTTCGTTTAAATTTTCTTAACTGAATTGTGACTTTTTGTCTGTAATTTTTTGTCCTTTGACGTTTGTCCTACGTTCTTGGGTACCCCAGTGACTGATCATATCCGGACGTCATTCAGTTTATCACGGAATCGTACATGTCTAATACATCATTTTGTCACTCGCGCAACGCGTTGCGGGGGACATGGAAATACCGTCCGTCCGTCCGGTCTCGTTAGCGCTCTCACATGTACAATTCTTGCCAGATTTTTATGAAACTTATATCAAAGGTTTATATCAGCTATGTCTTTGACAAGGTCAAATCTCAGTTCCGATCAATTATTTTTAAAAGAGTTATGCCCCTTGGAGAAATTAAATATATTGAAAGTGCATTGTTAGCGCTCTCATATGGTCAATTATTGCCAGATATTTATGAAACTTATATGAATGGTTTATATCAACAATGTCTTTGACGATTTCGGCAATCAGTGCCGATGTCTTTGACGATTTCGAAAATCAATGCCGAAGAGTTATGTCCTTTGGAAACATTAGTTATATGGAAAATTGCATTGTTAGCGCTCTTATATGTACAATTCTTGCCAGAATTTTATGAAAATTAAATCATAGGTTTGTATTAGCAATGTCTTTGACGAGGTTGAAAATCAGTGCCGATGAATTATTTTTAAAAGAATTGTTTTTTTCACTCAAGAATGGGTTTTGGAAACCTTGTTGATAGCATCCTGACACATTATAACCTGTTCCTGATGACCTGAGCCTCGATAAGGTTACATAGTTGATTTACCATCATATTGATGCTTTACAGAAGAGACTGGACTTGGTGTTTATCCATCAGCTCCGGAAGCATATCATCAGGTTGGTTATCCAGCACCAGAAGGACAACATTCGGATAAGTTGTGAAACCTAATATTATTACAATTGTTCAGAAATCTAACCCTTTTAAAAAAAGATACGGAGTGCATCGCAGCACCATAAATAACGTCAACATGAAGCAAAAGTTGTTTATCTGGCCTTGCGGTCATAAAACTTTTGAGCACGATTATTGTACTCAGACTCAGAAATCAACCAATCAAAATACTGGATTTGGTGTTTCGAGCACAAATTTCGTACTCCGAGTACTGAGTCAAGTTTTATGACCGAGGACCCTGGTCTTGAATACCCATACTGTAATTTAATATCATCTCCCGGCCGGGACGTATTCACAATTTTATGTTTCATCATAGCCAATCGAATTTTAGCCATATCATACGGCAATCAATCTAAAATTATTTCAAGGTTACTTTCATGTGCATTTCAGACAAATATCCACCACAGAGTCCTCCACCACCGTATTCTTCTACAGTACCACAAGGTCAACAGTATGGACAGTATCCTCAAGGGCATAGTCAACCCCATGGTTATGAACAGCCTCCACCTCCACAAGGATACAGTCATGCAACTGGTTACCAACCCGTTCCGCAAGGCTATGCACAGCAAGGCTACCCACAAACACAACATTATGGAAAACAACCGATGTATGGAGGTCAAGGACAGACTGTTGTTGTAAGTTTAAAAGGAGTAAATATGAAAAGTAAACGATTTCCATTTTTGGAGAATACATGAACAGTTTGCTATTGCTTAATTGTACACATATATCTTCAGGTCAAATCACAGTTCAATTTATGTGTTTGAAACCACATAAGGAAGGGAAACAATAAAAAAATAAATAAAAAAACAACACGAAAAAGTAAAGTAAAAAAAAATACCGAACTCCAAAGAAAATTCAAAACGGAAATATAATTCAAATAATTATTGAAATGCTTATGCTGTGCACAAGTTGTTATGTTGCATAAATTATAATTTGAACATAATTTTTGTACAAGTTATCAGTATTTTGTGAACCTCTTAACTAAATACGATAAAACAATGAGACTATCAAAAATGTAAAAAAGATATTTGGGGGCATATAATCTGGTATAAGTGAAAACATAAATTTATACTCTAGCAAATCAGGCGTCCTCGTTTTTTTTAACAGAGAGGTCAGTGTTTAACGTTAGGTGTAAGTATATATACAGTGTATATATATATTTTGAGTAAAAAACATGCTGGTTAATTATTCAATATCAACTGGTACCACCCGGTGAAACAAGATGTGTTCCAAAATGCTGATAACTTATACAAAAACTCTGTACAATTTATAATTTGTTTAACTTTAGAATTTGTGCACACCGTAAACATAAATCGTAAATAAAGAAGATAACAATATGGGTATGATTTTATGGTACATCACATAGATTGTATCAGACAAAAATTAAAAGTTACTGTAACAGCATCAAAGAATCACAGAATGGATAAGCTACACCGTTATGAAAGGGGCAAATAGTTTTAGACAACCACGGTTTTGAGTAGGGTTCATGTAGCTAATCCTTTAGTTTACTGTGTAGCATGTTGTTCATTATTATCTTTTTGTCTTGTACTTATTTTTTTATAGCGGCTCTGTACTTCTTCGAAATAATAATTTTTGAGTGTGAGGTTGGTCTCTATACAAAATATACTCATTTGTGTGACCAAGTACCAAAGATGTAAGTAGAAATAATATAAAGTCCGTGTTTTACCTGCGGTCTATAAGCTTATATATAATCCAGAGCTTGCGTTTCATATCATGATTTCATTGAAAGAAGATTGTTACATACAATGGAGTTATTGAACCAAGGGTTCCAAGTTGTTAAGTTGAAGTCATCCCTTCAAAAGTTGTACGGACAGTCACCATCAAGAGTTGGTGGTTGGTCGTATGCGTTTGTGTCACAAATGACCACGGATATGTTCCAATTGTCGTTACCTTATTTTAACTTATCATGTGCAACACGATTGATGCCACATATGGAGCAGAATCTACTTACTCTTCTGAAGCCCCTGAAATCACCTGAGTGTTTGGTTGGGTTGGTTTTGTTCAGTTTTTATTTTCTATGCAGTGATTTGTAGTTGTAGACTTGTTTGTTTGTTTGCTCTTGTTTTCGTGTTTTGTTATGGTTTGCAGGTATGTCCCTGATCTGTCGAGCTGAAATTCCGTCGCAATTAATTTCAAATCACAGATGCCTGAAATTTGCTGTTAGGCTTAAGCTATACTGTATGATGCGTTTTCAAATACATCGCTCATCAGCCTTCTATTACCATATCTATTCGTACACATAAAGGCCACGTATAAAATGTTCGTCGAATCTTTTCGTCGAATTACAAATCGGCACATCTGAAATGTAGTATCAAGCTTTTATTTCAACGTTCTAAAGGTAAGATCTGACTTAATTCATGTATGGGAGTTTGGCGAGTTAACACCTAAATGAACTTACTGATCATAATTTTATTTCCAATTGACAATGGTTCAGCAAGTATAAAAAATAAAAGTATAGAAAAGGTAACGAAACTATTATGGTCTAGTATGTGTATGTAGTTAACCGTAGCATCAATGCTTTATGACAGTTGTTATCTATTCGTTTGATGTGTTTTGATTATAGACTTTTCGTTTTGAATTTTCCTCGGAGTTCAGTATTTTTGTTATTTTACTTTTTACATAAGTTTACAGAACCAGCTTACACAACATCGTAGCTAACATGCTTAATATAAGTTAACAGAACCAGAATCCTTAATATCACTAAATAACATCACAGTGCTTACTATCATTTACAAAATTTGCATGTCTAACATCAGTTATCAGAACTAGCAGCCTTTCACTTATCAATACATGCATGCCTAACATCAGTAATCATAACTAGCAGCCTTTAAGTTAAAAAAACCAGCATGACTTACATCAGTTATCAGAACTAGCATCCTTTAAGTTAAAAAAAAAACAAGCATGCCTTACATCAGTTATCAGAACTAGCAGCCTTTAAGTTAACAAAACCAGCATGCTTAACATCAATTATCAGAACTAGCAGCCTTTAAGTTAACAAAACAAGCATGCTTAACATCAGTTATCAGAACTAGCAGCCTTTAAGTTAACAAAACCAGCATACCTAAAATCAGTTAATAGCACTAACATACTTTAAGTTAAGAAAACAAGCATGCATAACATCAGTGATCAGATCTAGCTACCTTTAAATTAACAAACCAAGCATGCCTAACATCAGTTATCAAAACTAGCAGCCTTTAAGTTAAAAAAAAACAAGCATGCCTAACATCAATTATCAGAACTAGTAACCTTGGTTTCAACAAAACAAGCATGCCTAACATCAGTGATCAGAACTAGCAACCTTTAAGTTAACAAAACAAGCATAGCTAACATCAGTTATCAGAACTAGCAACCTTTAAGTTAACAAAACAAGCATGCCTCACATCAGTTATCAGAACTAGTAGCCTTTAAGTTAACAAAAGAACCATGCCTAACACCAGTTATAACTAGTATGCTTCACACCAGTGTTCAGAGAATGATTAATCTCATTTAATAAAACGAGAGCTCTTAATATAAGTTAATACAATCAGAATACATAATATCAATTTATTGAATGATAATGTTTTTAAATATCTGCCAAGTGTTAAAGAACTATCATTTTCGATAGAACGTAACTGATCGATGCAGCAATTGCCAAATTTGACTTTTAATTAAAAAGGAACTGGAAGGTGGAATTTAATTCCACAGATTTATATGGCAAGCCGTTTTACTAATTATTCTAACTTCAAGATATTTCATAAACTTTATAAGATATCTAATATAGTTTATTAGATATCTTATATAGTTTATGAGATATCTTATATAGTTAATAAGATATCTCATATAATTTTCTTCATAAGATATCTTATAAATTATATGAGATATCTTATAAACTATATTAGATATCTTATAAACTATATAAGATATCTTATAAACTATATGAGATATCTTATAAAGAATATAATATATCGTATATAAAAATATTTATAAGATATCTTATAAACTTTAGGAGATATCTTATATACTATATAAGATATTTAATATACTATATAAGATATCTAATATATTATATAAGATATCTTATATATTATATAAGATATCTAAAAATGATTATATAAGATATCTTATATAGTATATATTATATAAAAATATTTATAAGATATCTCATATACATTATAAGATATCTTATAAACTCTAGAAGATATCTTATATAAGATATAAGATATCTCATATAATATATAAGATATCTTATAAAATTAAATTATTTTAAATGTCTTATATAGTAAATGAGATATCTTATATATTATATAAGATATCTTATATATTATATAAGAAATCTAATATATTATATGAGATATCTTGAAATTCGAATAAAAATAAAACGGCTTGCCATAGATTTAGCATGTTGAATATGTTTCACAGAATCTGTCTGTTTTGTAGCAGCAAATACAATAGAAAGATTGATTTCAAGTAAATTTAAGACCAACATACTGTTTGGTAATCAAATAAGCAACAATGCAGAATTCTATATATTTACGTAAATTCACCTTTTATGGGCAATTGCTTTTTTTTTCAGGTTGCACAGCCAGTGCCTTCAACAATGATAGTGACTACAGCCCAACCAAGACCATCTAACTGGTTAATTCCTGCTATTTTGGCATGTCTTTGTTGCTTCTGGCCAACAGGAATATGCGCTATCGTAGCTGCATGTAATGTAAGTAGTGCCTGCAAAAATGACAATACTTATGTTTTGTGTTGATTGTACGGTTAGTATATACAATTTATATACATATATTATAATTAGGATCACCAAAAGTTTAATCTGAAAGTCTTTTGAGTGAACGCAGAATAAAGCAAACATCAATCAATCAAACGTTTTCCATAGAAGAAATTAAAGGATGTTTCATGTCAATAAAGATACATTGTGGAATTATTCTGTATAAGATATGTAATTGATAAGTGTAGTGGAAACATTTGTCATCTTAAGCTCACCTGACACAAAGGACCAAAGTGATCTTTTCGCATTACCTGGCGTCCGTCGTCCGTCGTTGGCATCCGTTAACTTCATAAAAATCTTCTCTTCCGAAACCATTGGACCAAATTTATGTAGACTTGGCCACAATCGTCATTGGGGTATCTACTTTAAAAAAGTGTCCAATGATCCCGCCTGCCAACCAAGATGACCGACATGACTAAAAATAGAACATAGGGGTAAAATGCAAGTTTTGTCTGATATTTTGAAACAAACATGTTCCGATTGTTGTAGTATACCAATTGTTTATTGTCGGCAAAACTGCCAGGCTCCATCTTATAAGAGTTATTGCCCTTTGTTGACAAATTTGACAATTTTTTTCACTTTTGCTTTTACTACATTAGATATAGAGAAACTTATAATTGCAAAAAAAGATAAGTAGGACAAGAGCATCGAATACATATGCATTGTTGAAATCGTCAGTCGACTTTCAGTTAGAGTTATTGCCCTTTGATGACGGATTTTTACCAATTTTGTGTGTTTACCTTATAGAAACTTTAATTAGCAAAAATGATCAGCAAGACAAGATCTACATTTAAGACAATATGGAGGAAATTTGTCGACGACGCCTGATTAGAGTTGTTGCCCTTTGGTGACAATTTTTGAACATTTTTTTTTTGCATTTTGCCTTATATGATAAAAACTACAATAGTTTTTACAAATGGAAACATTGCTGAATTTTTCGTTCCCGTTCTCTAACTTTAGTTTATCTCAATCAAATATTATGAAACTTGTGCAGAATGCTTATTACCACAAAACACAGATCAAGTTTGAATTTTGGTGGCGTCACTTTAACCATTCTAGTGTTATGCCACTTTACAGTTCTATAACTTTAGTTTGCCTCAACTAAATGTTGTGAACCTTGTACAAAATGCTTATTACCACAAAACACAGATCATGTATGAATTTTGGTGGCATCACTTTAACCGTTCTAGTCTTATGCCCCTTTACAAATGGAAAAAATGCTGAATTTTTTGAAACCGTTCTATAACTTTAGTTTGCCTCAACCAAATGTTATGAAACTAGTACAAAAGGCTTATTACCACAAAAACAGATCAAGTTTAAATTTTGGTGGCGTCACTTTAACTGTTTTAGAGTTATGCACATTTTACAAATGGACAAAATTACTAAATTTTTGTTTTCATTCCATCACTTTAGTTTGCCTCAACCAAATGTTATGAAACTTGTACAAAATGCTTATTCACCACAAAACACAGATCAAGTTTGAATTTTGGTGGCGTCACTTTAACTGTTCTAGAGTTATGCTCTTTACAAATGGAAAAAATGCTGAATGTTTCGTTTCAATTCTCTAACTTTGGTTTACCTCAATCAAATGTTATGAAACTTGTATACAATGCCTATTACCACAAAATACAGATCATGTTTGAATTATGGTGGCTTTACTCTAACTGTTTTGGAGTTATGCTCCTTTACAAATGGAAAAATTGCTGAATTTTTCGTTTCCGTTCTCTTACTTTAGTTTACCTCAATCAAATGTTATAAAACTTGTTCACAATGCGTATTACCACAAAACACAGATCAAGTTTGAATTTTGGTGGCGTCGCTTTAACTGTTTTGGAGTTATGCTCCTTTACAAATGGACAAATTGCTGAATTTTTCGTTTCTGTTCTCTAACTTAAGTTTGCCTCCACCAAATGTTATAAAGCTTATACACAATACTTATTACGACAAAACTCAGATCAAGTACAAATTTGGGAAGCGCCATTTTTACCGTTCTTCAGTTATGTCCCTTTATAACTTTATATGATCTGCAAGCGGGGCATCATCTGTGTCCCATGGACACATTCCACATTTATTTTACTCATACATTCCATTCTTGTCTACAATGTTGGAGAGAATCGATTGGTTATTATCAATACACCTAGGTGAGTGACACAGGCTCTTTAGAATCTCTAGTTATACGACCACAAAATTTCTGCGGTGGTAAAAGCATAAAGGGAAGACGTTATCATCGTCCACGTCCGAACACATTTGATTTTCAGACAATAAGCCAGGAATCTGATGTGCAGTAGTTGTCGTTTGTTGATGTGGTTCATAAGTGTTTCTCGTTTCTCGTTTTATATGTAGATTAGACCGTTGGTTCTCCCGTCTGAATGGTTTTACACTAGTAATTTTTGGGGCCCTTTATAGCTTGTTGTTCGGTGTGAGCCAAGGCTCCGTGTTGAAGACCGTACTTTGACCTATAATGGTTTACTTTTATAAATTTATAAATTGTGACTTGGATGGAGAGTTGTCTCATAGGCATTCATACCTCATCTTCTTATATCTAATAACTAAGAGTATAAGTGTTTGGATATCTATGTAATTGTAACACATGGTACCATACCGCAAAAACAGTTATTGCATCATGACAATAACTTGTGTTTAAGTGTATGGATCTCATGAAATTGATAGGCAATGTTATATACATCAAAAGAAAGGTTGGGATTGATTTTAGTGGTTGTGGACCAAACTATTTAGGAATTAAGGGGCCAAAAAAGGTAAAGAAACTAATGTTTTCTGGTTTGCGGACATTAACTTGAGTATAAGTGTCATGATCTCTATGAAATATAATGTTTTATGGGTTTTATGTAAGACTCAACATATGAAATTACGAACAAATGTCATACCCCCAACACAAATAAAGAGGATTTAGTCATGTAAGTCCACTTTTCAATTATACAATGTAAAATTAAAAAAAATATATCATATGATTACAAATTGATTGGAACTCTGTAACGAATGTTTGAGAAAAAAGATACAATTGTTACTAATCTTTTATGGTCATTATCAGTCGCGATCATCAAAAAGCGGTGCATGATCTTTCACTACTAGTATCTAGAATGTCAAATATATTTGGAGATACATAATGACTGACAACATCGTATCCCTATTCTCTTTTTAAGGTAAACAACATTGAGTCATGCAAGTCCGGTATGTCGAAACTTGTTCGCAGATACTGATCATAATATTGATTGTTTGGTAGATTTTTTTGGTGCAGTATTTGTTATATTATTCATTAAAATTGATTTAATACTGATCATATATCTGCCTTCTCAATAAATATTCTTTGACGATCCCAAGTCATGGGGCGGATCCAGTTATTTTTGAAAGGGTAGGGGTTCAACCATATGTCCCCATTCAAAAGCATTGGTCGTCCAAAAAAAAGTGGGGTCCCAACTCCCGGACCCCCTCCCCCCATTGATCCACCGCTCTCTTGAAATACTTGACGTATTCGTTTACGTTTAGTGGTCTCAATATTCTGGTGATTGAAGGTCGTGAATTAGTGTCAGATGACCTTTGAAATCACCTTTAACGGTACCAGTTTTACTGCACAATATACTATTCGACTATGACATGTATGAATCGGTGATACCTTAGACTAGACAATCTGATGACTAAAACCTAATAGAAACGTAAAAAAAGTAATGCTAGACTGGAACTGTGAACCAGAGCTATGTATGAAGGAGAAAAAATACTTAATTTCAAATGTTGAGTTTCTTAACAGCAAGTTTTAATAGAATAGTAATGAAAGATGCTGTTTTTTTATCATATAGTGAGTTGAACTTGTACACCAATTCGGCAACTTCCCGCTTAAGCCCCAATTATAAGAAGTTGATCCGATAGATTTTCCATATTCAATATAGATTTAATCGAAAAAATGTTCACAGGAAGATGTTTCAATTTGATATTATTTATTTTTCAGTCCAACAGTGCAGCCGATAGTGGAAACATGCAGAGTGCTGAGCAGTCAGCTAGGACAGCAAGGAACCTGACAATACTAACTGTTGTCCTAGGTGTAATCTGTGTCGTCATTATTATAGTGTTAAGGGTTGTGGTGCATTCAACTTCCCAACATCATTACTATAAATGAGAAATGAATCAACAGTACTTGAATCCAAGTCTATGTTACAATAACACATGTAGATTCATGTAATATTGCCTTTAGTAACATTTAATCTCATACACTGGTATTATACATTTTTATACATTTTATTTGTATGAGGTTTCTATTGACAATTTTTCATGACACTCTATTGGATAATATTGTTGTACAATACATTATTTACATTTAAATTGATGCAATTGTTATAGCTGAATAAAGTTTTATAAACTTTTGTTTTTATAAAGTTTGTTAAAAACCGAAATGTGTGCCACCAATGAAGTATAGAAAATTTTATGATAAAAAATCTTCCAGGACCATTTTGTTTCTTTGAAATACAACAAAATTTCAAGATGGTGCAGTTTCCGAAAGTAAGTGAAATTAAATATAATTTTCGATTTTTGTTAAACATATCAAGTCGTTGTGTTTTCCAGTAATTTCCAGCTTCATGTTTGCGTCAATAAGTATATTGACATTTCCTTTATGTTTATTTAGCCGCAGTTTAGTTTATTGCTTGTCACTGGAATGTAAATCGCACATGCGCGGCTATGAATTATAGTCCGGAGTGGTCTCTTAAAGTTGTTTGGTAGATATCTGCAGTCTAATATTCGCAAATTATTATCTATTCGTTATATTTTAACAACCCATGCTTCGATGTTCTTTGATCTAAGAGTCCAGTTTGGTCTATTCTTTTCCATTTCAGGTCATTTGAGTCTATTTTATTTGCCATACTGTAAACTGCATCAAGACCCTCATGAAAAAGACACTTTAGGAAAATATTGATGAAACTGTCGAGTCATTCTTTTTTCATCCTCAAATTGAAGTTGAAATGAATTTACCAGTCCAAACAAATTATTTTTTTTGTATCATCCGCCATGCAAAACATAACTCATTTATGATATCAAACTAGGAAAAATGTGAAGTATTGTGCTTCCTGAGTTTTTTTTTTGAGTCCCTTACCGACGAAGTCGAAGAGGACTTTAGGTTTGCAGTCCGTTTGTCTGTCTGTCTGTCTGTATGTCTGTCTGTCTGTCTGTCCATTCGTCAGTCCGGCAAATCAGTTTTCCACATTTTTTTTCTTCATGCTTGAAGATATTGATTTGATATTTGGTGTAATGTTTTATCATGACAAGTTACATGATTATGTATCAACCGCCATGCAAAACAAAGACTCATTTATGATATCAAATTGGAAAAATGTGAAGTATTGTGCTTCCTGTGTTTTTTTTTTAGTCCCTTACCGACGAAGTCGAAGAGGACTTTAAGTTTGCAGTCTGTCTATCTGTCTGTCTGTCTGTCCATCCGTCAGTCCGGAAAATCAGTTTTCCAACATTTTTTTTCTTCATGCTTGAAGATATTGATTTGATATTTAGCGTAATGTTTTATCATAACAAGTTACATATTAAGTTCGAATTTTGTTCCGGTCTGATGATTTTGTGCAGAGTTATAGTCCTTTGACATAGAAAATTCACTAAAGTAATCAGTTTTCCGCACTTTTTTTGTCATTCTTTAAGATATTGATTTGATAATTAACATATAGTTTTATCATGACAAGTTACAGTTCAAGTTTGAATTTTGTTCCGGTCTGATGATTTTGTGCAGAGGTATGGTCCTTGGACTTAGAAAATTCACTTAAAGAGCTACTAAAACGCTAAAATCATGTTTGTCTTATTCTTAAGTTCGTAATTAACGTTTAAGAATGCAAAAAACCAATAAAATTTCATCTTGTAATTATCGAGATATTTGCAAATTACTGTTAGTTTGTCATTTGAACACCTGAACGATTTAGTAAAACACGCCACTACAACTCACTACTTATACCCAACGGAAGTGACGCATAGTGGGTCACCCTGATCAAATACGTGTATTATATCGTATGTAAACACTCACGGCTTGCTAAGTTAAATAACAGTTTTGATATATATCGGTGACAATTATTACATTAAGAACATTGATATACATCTATCGATGCTTATTCAAATTAAATGTTTATAATTAGAAAAGTATTGCAAAACACAAGCACAAATCTGAGACAACTATAACAAAGATATTGTAGTAGTCTCAACACAAATCAACCTTTTTTTCTATAAAATATTAACATGTACATGTGAACCCTAAAGTGGCGGTAGAAGCAGAAGTAGAACCGTGCATGTTATTTTCCATGGCGGAAAAAACGGCATTCCCAACACGTGCTTCCAAAAGACGACGGTAACTTGTTGATTTGTTAAATTAAACTAAGTGGGTTTATCTGAGCTACAAAAAAATAAAAAAATATCTTACTTATTAACCGAAGGACTTTAGTTGCAGCAGCATTTCAAAATTATAAAAGTTTATTCTCCAGATATTATGTGAAGAATTGAGTACTGTCAGTCACAGTAATCTGCTTGGCTGGTTTAGCAAAAAATGTATTGATCAAGCTATTTCTTTAAAATTTGAAATACTGGATAGACTTGTAGTTAACATATACCGAGATTTAAAAATAAAAAATAAAATTTTGGAAATGGAAATCAGTATAAGTACTTATAATTGTCATAGTCCTTGGACAAATATTGTTATATGTGTCATATATACTATACACGTTATATCATATCCTAGCATCATGAGCATAGTCCTACCTACGGACGAATGTAGGATAGAAAGTCACAGTTCAAAAATTCACAATTCAGTTTTTATTTATTCTTTTTTTTTTAATAAGAAAACATTTGTCAAAATAATTTTTGTATTTTTCTAGAACTTTTATATATATGGCAACTTTGCAAACAAACTTTATTCTGAAAAAATCAATAATGAAAGAATAATTGTAAAGATAACAAAGTGGCTTTGTACTTAAATGGTTCCATTATGATGAAGTGCAAATAAATATATTCTTTTCATGCTTAAAATTTGAAATCAATTCATTACTCAAGGTGTAAATGAACTTTTTCATAAATTGTAAAATGAATATATGCAAGTAAGCAAAAAAAAATTGTAGAAATTTTTCTTATGTTTTCAAACAAAACTAAACAAATAAAATAAGAGCATTTAAAACGACAACAAAAACCATTGATATAAAATCTTTTGAAAAAGGGGTGTGCATTCCCAAATTACTTGTGTCCTAAATCCTAAATGTTAGCACACCAATTTTTCTTTTTTTTTTCTTTTTTTTTTAAATAAAAAAAAAAAAAACCATACTGCTTTTAAGTGTTGTCCTTTTCTTTCATTTGAAATTTAAGCAATGACAAAGAAATTACCACACAAGAAAAATATTAATCCTCTCGATCACCATTTGATCCTGGTAATCAAAACAGTCCGTACTTTGACACCTACTGATAAGTAAACATCCTGTAAGGTAATAAAGATCAAACAGTATCTATTATCCCTCCACTCAGGTAATAAACAACTTGGCCATGCGGAAATGCCACCTGTTGTTAATGATATGATAAACTTTATAGTTTGATAATTAACATAATTAAAAAGGTATAGCATATACCCGGTTTTTAACTTATTAATTAATTATTTTTATTACATGGAACAAAAGCCTCTACCGTTATATCTTGTCAAAATGTTATGCAACTTTACGTACACGTAAATATAAACCATATTTTTTCTCGACTCAATTTTTTTTTTTAATTAATCGCTTGAACATAATATATTGACCGTCAATTTGTCTGAGTTCTACGATCAAGAACATTGTTTTCAGTTGAAAACTCAATGCTGAATTACCCCAACCCTATCCCCCCTTTTTCTATTGAAACACGTTATAAATACACTTCCTTCTGAAACGTATTTTGTCCTTTTGACAAATTGATCAAAGAGAAGAATGAGCCCTGAAGGGGTAGCGAAATTCATTGACAGTGCTTTAAATCAACGATCAGAAGAAAGTTCATTTATTAAACGTTTAGATAAGCCAAAGAAGTGACCCACAGTGCGTCGCTTCCGGTAGATTTGGTTTTACTGCTGTTTCCGGAAGTAGCATTGATTGAATTTTCCTAAGGTAAAAATAGTTGAACTTTACATGCTATTATCTTTGTAATTAGTGGACCAAATTGCATCGGGTTTTTTGCATTTTTTATCAATTATTTCGAACTTTAAAATAAGAATTACTTGTTAAATGCGCTTTAATATCTCTTAAAATAATCAGTTTTCAACACTTTTATTCGTCATGCATGAAGATATTGACTTGATTTAGTTTACACAATGACAAGTTATAGATCAGGTTAGAATTTTGTTCCAATACAATGATTTTTTAACCGGTAGGGGACTATGTACTGCCATGCAATACTCACAGAATGCTTGTTATTATTAAAAACCAAACAGGCCAAACATTAATGATTTTATATCAATACTGGATGTAACAGCTCCACTCCTCTTTTCGGCAAACAGTCTAATTCAAACTATTATCCAAAATAAAAGAAAACATCTTAACGTTACCATGTGCCATGGTGTAATTAAGCAGTTGCATTGCATTTAGTAACCTGAATTATTGAATCAAAAAATATTGATAGGCTCTGGTTTTTGTTTGGTTCGGAATTCATATATTAATCATGTTGACACAATTGATGTTAAATACATGAATTTGTGTGATTAAATACATGTAATAATATTATCATAATAGTCATGAATAGTACGGTCGTCTTCCCTTCGTTCCTTTGGTAGATATAGTCGAGCGTATGATTTTGTCAGGTTTAATTGACTTCCACCTTTTTGAGTTAACTTGGAGTTAGGTATATTTGTTCATTCTTTTTCACATCACTTCAGACCAAACTAATAAAGCATTCAGTGTCTCCTCGTAGCTACTTATTACCCGTTTCCATACGTTGCAATAATCTATTTTAGAAAATTATAAATGTATTAAGTGTTATGTAACTAAACAGTTGTCCTTTGAATGTGCTGATTGTTAATGAAAATTTGGACAACCTATTTTACGCTACACGACCTGATATCAGCTCCATAAGGCAGAAATCGAGTACAAAATTAGAATTTGAAGGGAATTCTGATGCATTGTGCCAGTGTTTTTCTATTACTTGTACATATAATGTATGGAATCTTGGTTCTAGGAATACTTTCATATGTAAAATACATGAATTTGTGTATTTCGTGCGATACGTTTTATTTACTAAAATGACTAATTAATGATATTTTTCTGTTTTTCTGACCTATCTTGTTCAAAGCGATACATTGGTCTGTTCTGCATGATGCTGATACTAGCTAGTCTCCACATGTGACATTGGACACGGAGCTTTTTTTTTTTGATTTACGGAAAGCATTGAATATGCTTTCGAGTCTTAATCTTGTCTGCAAATCACTGTGTTAGTATTGATTTTTTTACATATAGGAATTAAATAAAAGTGCATTTTTTTCGTCAAAGAGTCTTTCTTAAAATCCATCTTTACATTTTATTCCAGGTATCGCTCGATAAATCCAACGAGTACTCTATTAGGAAATTTTCATCGGGTTGACATCCCTAATCAAAGTACATTTAAATGTCATTGTAATTCAAAATTTACATCTGATTTAATTGACCGAATTCTTGTCTAAAAGGCTCTCTGATACTATAGCGCAAATGAGATATTTTGACATCCTAATGCCGCCAAAAACTTGAAAAACTCATTGAAACCCATAAAATTAAAAATGATATATCTTCAATCAACAAGACAATTTCGATAAGAATAGAAGACATTCCTTGTGCAGATGTAAACGGATTAGTTTTTGTTGTATTATTGCCAAGAAAATATAATCCGAGAGTTATTGGAAGACTTCTTTAAACAATAATGGAAATATTTTTCAATCTTTGATGTCATCATATCTTTCATCGACTGTTGGTCATTTGTATGAAAAAAAGTCGTACCCCAAAAATATATGTATCCCACCTAAGTATCTTTGTATAAGACAGTTTGTACCATACTACGCCTGTTGTTCATATCTTAATATAAATGACAAAGTTTATAATTAAGAATTAGTTCCCTAAAATGCAAGGAGTTAGAAGTTGAGTCTGGTATCTATGATGAGTTCATTTTCATATTGATATAATCGACATCAGACTACCTTATGTCTTCAATACATCTGAATTATGTAATTGAATCGATCTGTGTAAATTAGAGGTGGAAAAGGTGAAAAGGGGTCTTATGGCACATTTAACTTTTGTTAATACAAAAAGAGCACTGACAACAATAATAGTCAATATACTTGTGTTCATATTGTAACGATATTTAGCGTGGTTTCAACAAATATGATCTCAAGGACTATCTCAGAAACATAACAGTAACATTATATGTAGACAAACACACACATTCGACTATGTACACATTTTATTAATGTTGGATTTGCTTATCTGTTTATAAATCAGCAAAACAATATCCTCCTAGTACCCACCTGCATTTCTACCTGCCACTGTTACCGCTATAACGATAACATAACAGCCAATACCGCAACATAAGGTAACGAGAGTAAGAATTTTACCTATGGTAGCCGATTTTCTCGCCTCGTCATACTTAATTTCACGGGTTTGACCTTGGGACTGTAAATCAAAAAGAATGTAGATTTGACTGAAGTTGTGAGAAGTTAAAAATTTTATCAAAAAGAATAAAATTTCGCGAAAAAAAAAGTATCTCAATTTCTATTTAATAAAACTAGTTGATACAACTTTTTAAAAAATGAAATAAGTATTTTGTGTATATAATTTGTTTTGCGGGGTCTACTTCTAATTTTCTTTATAGATAAACAATTATTTTCATTTCGTCTTTTTTTTTTTTTTTTTTTTTTTTTTTTTTTTTTTTTTTTTTTTTTTTTTTTTTTTTTTTTTGCTGTGCGTTTTCTTTGCTTTTATCAATTACATTGTGATCTTGATTTCCATATGATAGTTTTTTTACCGTTTTATATGAAGAATAAAAAGGTTTTTGAAATGGCACGAAACGTTATCTGAAAAACTGCTAGTATATACATAACCATAGCTGCAGCAATGATAGCTCGGAGCCCAGTCAACCAACAACAAAATATACTGGTGTCATGTAGCTTTACGGAGCTGGATTTACAAGTATTGTTGGTTCACATTGCGGTTGTGACACCTATAAAAAAAGAGAATTATGAAATATCAGGTACTGAAATACGTAAATGCATATTTAAGCAAAAAACTTCACATTAAAGATGAAAGAAAATGTTTAAAAATGATCTAAATTGTATTTTCTATATATCGTTTAAAGCAATGATTGATTAAATGATTAAAACGTATTTGAAAAAAAAAATATCCACCAGCGTCTTCTGCCACTTTTAGCTTTTATTAAAAATACAATCAAATGCGTTTTTAACCCCCTATATATATATAAGCTAAAGCATCGCTAATGAAAGGATCCATTGCTTTCTTTGTTAAATTCGGCAATTTCAAGGTTTTTACTTGCTACTTTATCTCAAGTTCAAATAAAGTGGCAGTTATTTCATGTCAAAACTGCACCTTTCCCTGACTTGTGCTGAAAAATTCATATACTATTAAAAGCAAATTAGAGGGCACTAGTAGAAAAAAGTACGTTTGATCAGATCAACAGTGCACATGTGCCATCCTATTATAATTCTCCATATTTTTAAAATCATTTAATGAAACATTCAACAAGAGTTCTACAGTAATCCCAAATCCTTAAGCTTTCATTTGATACCAAAATTACTGAAATATTTTACCTATTGAAAAAGTTACAGCAATGCGTAGGAAACATTCTTCATTAAATATGTACTACTCTCTTGTGTGTAAAAATAAAAAAAATAAAAAGGAAGCAAATGCAGATATCCATAAATATAAATTTTTGAAGGTTTTTAAAAGCCATGAGTTTGTATTTGCATAATATATCATTAAAGATACATGGCTTATTTCGTTTTCCTCAATCATGTTTTGCAGATTTTGGGCAATCAAGGAAATTGAAAATCTACGAAAATACAAGTTTTCCTCAATCCTTGATAATTGGTAATTTATGTTTGTAAAAAGTACATTAATTAAATAAATGACATATCAATGATAGATCATATCACCATCGGAGTGCTGACTACTGAGCTGGTGATACCTTCCTTGACGAAACGTCTAGCAGTTGCGGCATTGACCAAGTGGCTGTGAATACAAGTCCTGATTAAAGATATCTGGCGGATAGCTTTGTACGCCAGACTTTTCTGTAACACTCGTAACAAAACCTTTGGAAGGTTGATTAAACAACAAATCACCCGTTGTCGAGCTAAGATACCCTTACTCGTACATTTGTATGTCAAAGTATCTGAAAGTAGGAAATAGGTGTTTGTTACATCCGAAAAGTAGATACACATTTAAACTTACCACTGCTGACCAAATATGAATGAGTGACGACATTTTTTGAAATATTCAAAATATTGAAAAATACAATGTATCGTCAATCATGAAGTAGACATCTCAAGATCAGAAAGACCTGACACAGATTATAGGACATCAGTGGCAAGTGTCGGACCAATTATGAAGTCATTGTGTTAAGTAGTGTTTATGAGAAAAGAAAGTAGTAATTGGACGAACGGACGGACGAAAAAAAATGATTGAAAAAGTAACACCCTCTAAGTCTAAAGTTAAAGAAAGCTAAAAACCAAAACAGATCAACTTAAGTGAGAAGTGGCGTCAACTAAATATTTGTTACAACGCCTCAATGATATCTTGTTAAATATTTTGTACGCTAGATGCCTTTTTGTACTAAAAACGGTGCAATTTAATAGTCTCATTAATCATACATTTTGTAAAACAACTTTCTGTCATGTTGAATTGTTTGTTATTCAAAGTACTTACCACTACACTAATTGATTATGTGTTTACCATTGGTTGGGGTACCTGGGGTGGCTGATTATATCCCTATTCACCGAAAATATCACTGAATCCTTCTCTTTGAGGCTGTGATCGAACGAATCCCTATGGGTTCTGTTGAACATACTGGTGAACATATTTTTTGGACCCTTTGAAAGAATCAATGCGAAAGCCAAATGACCAATTTATCCACTTGTATTTCCATTTGTTGGTCTGTCTGCAAACATTTTGTCAAAAACCTAGAAGGGAATAAAAGTGTCCCTGATCGATTTTTCCCTATGGGAATTGTACTAAACCACGAAATATTTTTAAACTAAGATATTCGTAATTGATATGAACTAAAACTATAACGCATCCAAATGATATTTTTGTTTTCTAGAAATGTATATCCATTCTAAATTTTGAATGTCGAACGGTAACACAAGTACAATTTCAAAACTGAAAAGAAAAATTTCCAATACCCGTAAAATCAATTTAACACTTTATACATAGAAACGTTAGGATCTATATGAACAAAAAGGTCATAAAAAATAGCAAACTTCATTTAAGGTCACCTTTACCTGAGGTAAAAGAAACCTTAGTTATTTGAGAACTTCGTTATTTATTATCAAATATCTAATAAATTATATTGGTACCGAAGAACTAAAATGATACAATATGCACAAATTTAATCTTAACATAATGATTAAAGTTTATAAGATAACAATGTGTATGTGGACATAATTGGGAATATTTTAGAAAAACAATCAAAGACCTGAGAGATAATTTTGTTCGACTGACATAACATATATCCATCGATCATTTGTTCTTGTATATACACCTATCCAAAGTCACGAGCCTATTATCCAGTTGTTGTCGCTAGTTTCTGTCCGTCATATTTCATTTTCGTTTATTATTGTTTTGGTCAAATCAGGCCGTTTGTTTGTTTTCCATTTGAATTGGTTCACATTTTGTTATGTCGAGACCGTTTATGACTGACGTTACAATATGAGTTTTGTTCTAGACCGTACGGTGACATTGATATTCTGTTGGATAATTTTCTCATTCGACATCATAACAAATACAAAACTTATTTACGATTTCCATTTTTCATTTTTGCTGTTCAGAAGTTTGCTGTCAATATGACAACTCATTCCTTGTTTACTTTAATACAACATATTAAGCAATTTTAAAGTTTTTTTATGCACATGATCTATGACGAGGTTTTTTTTTAACGACTTTGACTACCCATGAGGGTCTTGCACGGTTGGACATGCTACTTATGTATAACTTTATTTGTCATCGACTGCATTTGTAAATGAGAAGACTTTTCAAACAGATTTAAAAGGTCACACAAAAATATACTGAAACATTTGTGGTTCAATATTTTGTCTTTCCTGTTACCATGTTTAAAAGAAGTTTTAGATGATAGAAAAGGTTTCGATGAAATGTTATGACAATGTTATGCTTTCTTTTCATAGCCAATAAGATAGACATGTCAGAAGGGTACCCACGGCAGTTATTTTTTTCACTAAATGCTTTGAAATTTCTTTTCTCTACACTGTAATGCAAGAAACATGCTGTGTTAAATGTTTATAATCTTTGCTCTTGAAATCAACACTGACTTGTTCAATATTCATAGAGAGAACTATTTAACGGTTGATTTACGAAGCGGTAACAGGATGGACATTAGCTTCATGAACACTGATTGAATTTAGTTTGAAGAAAAACTGTTACACAAAATAATAAAGAAGCTGTGACTTTTCGTTAGAGTTATCTTTAACATTCTAAAAAGTCCCTTTTGCGAATATCAAGGCAATCAGAAAATAGGAGAACAAATATTTGAAATGTGTTACCCTGACACTGTACGCACAGAAATTACGCAAAAATCGAACTTAAATGTATATTAATCCTATCAAAATAGTTTTAAATTGTGTTTATTTTTAATGTTCTAAATAAATTCTGAAAACTTTCATTTAAACGCTTACAACTGCATTTTCCTTTTGAAATGAAAATTTTAGCACAGGTGTGAAAATGACCCACCTAATGGTATGATGTTGTTGATCGTCACAAAGATTTCAAACACGCCAAACATTGTTTTCCGATCTTGATAACGATAACTAATTAAAAGTCCCATAGATCAATTCCTTGTATAATGTTGTAACAAAGATACAGAATATTTTTTTACTTTGGAATACCGGTATTTAGATAAAACGTTTAATTATTGTTGCTTAATTGACAAAAAACTCATCGGACAGGAAATACCAGAATCAATAACAAAAAAGTCACAATAGATAAGTTACAATTATTTAAATAAATGATAAAAGTTAATTTCTTTGTATAAGACAAACTAATTTTAAAACTAAGAATTATTCATAAGCATTGATAATGAGAACTTAGGTCACACCAAATTAATAATCAGTTCTTCTTCTTCTGACTCCTACTGTCGGAAGGAAACGAGCGATCAAATGTTTTATATTAAAATTAAATATGTCAATAAAGGTTTTGATTTTGTAAATATTGCCGGTATTTTAAATGATCATTATGTTAAAAAACCAAATTCCTAGCTATTTTGATAATACTGAACTCCCTTTTATTTGTTATGTTTACAAAAAATGTACCCGGAAATATGTGTTTAATTACAGCGAAGTGTGTAAAAATGTTAATATCAGTTACTATACACTTACCTCAGGAAATTGCAGTAATTCCGAATACACTTATTGCCCCAGATCCCATGTTATAACAGGAGACCTTAACATCGTTCGTGACCGAGAGTTGAAATCATTCCTCAGTAAAGGACCTAAATATCGTCCCCCGTCAATTATAAATTGGATTGAGTGTCGTAGCATCATCTAAGACTTTTAGCTACCTTTTTACAAGCAGAACCAAATACAATGAAAGTCCCAACTATGTACTGGCTTCCGAAGCTGCTCAAAACTCCTTACAAATATAGATTTATTTCGTCTTCAAGCCATTATTCCACTACTAAACTATCTATTCTACTTACTAGTGCACTTGGTACAATAAAAAACTGGCAATAAATTGTTCAAATAAGGCCTCTAAAAATAGTGGTATTAATTACTTTTGGAGTGTCAAAAATGTGTTGGAAGTACTTGATAAATTGCAGATTTTATTGGTGATTTCGAATCGGTTCAAAATTTTGATTTTCTCTACCCTATATACTACTTTGCCTCATAATCTTATTAAGAAAAAAATCACACACCTGATTAAATGGGCATTTAAAAAGTTGGAATGCGAATATATATGTTCAAACTCTTTTATGTCATTGTAGTAACAACAAACAAAAGAACTATGTCAATTCGACCTGCTTTGATACTATAACTGCCCTTGAATTTTTACTAGATAACATTTTTGTTCGCTATGGAGATTCCGTATATCGTCAGGTTATCGGAATTCCCATGGGGACTAACTGTGCACCATTTATTGCAGACCTGTTTCTGTATTGTTATGAGTTACAATTTATGACTAAAATCAGCAAAGACCCATCGAAACAACATCTGATTCAAAAATTTAATAACACTTTCAGATATTTAGATGATATATTGGCTCTCAATAATGACGATTTCAGTATGTACACTAAAGAGTTTTATCCTGCCGAACTGACTTTAAATAAAGCTAATACAAACAATGAACACTGCCCTTTCCTGGATCTTGATATCTATATCTTTAACGGGAAGCTAAATACCAAAATTTATGACAAAAGAGATGAATTTTCATTTCCTATTGTTAATTATCCATTTTTAGATGGTGACGTTCCCTTGTCACCATTTATGATATTTATATATCTTAACTTGTTCGATTCGCTCGTGTTTGTAACAACGTATTTGATTTCAACGAAAGAAATCTCTGTTTTACTGAAAAATTATTACACCAGGGTTTTTGATATCTCAAAGTAGTCAAAATTACTAAATTTTATCATCGGTACAAGGCCATGGTTCGTAAATATAAATCTTATACGTTCAGGTATTTCACATCCAGTATTTTATGGTAATATTCTTTATAAAGCACAAAAATGTCGGCATTCACCTCAAAAGCTAACCAAACCTTTAAATAGACTTATAGTTACGGTACTGTTGTCAGGTCATTAAAGATTGCATATTTTGGTATTGATAGTGATTCATTCATAGGGTATTTGCATCGGAAATAAACACATTTATTTTAAAACCAGTTGTTGGCATGATACGGGCTATGTTCTCATATATGTTGTGATGGTATGATACTACTCTTAACGGGAGGGATTGTATTTGATTTTCATATGATGGAGACATAATCTTGCAATCAGTTTAATTGAGGTCTGGAGCTGGCATGTCAGTAACTGCTAGTAGTCCTTTGTTTATTTATGTATCATTGTCATTTTGCTTAGTTTCTTTTGTTACCTATTCTGACATCGGGTGCTGGATTTTCTCGCTGCGCTGAACCCATTGGCTGTTGTCTGCTCTTTGGGCGGGTTGTTGTTTCTTTGACATATTCCCCATTTCCATTCTCAATTTTATATGTATTTTTTTTTTCCTCATTTCCTATTTAAAAGATCTTTTCTAAAACACTCCTTTACCATGAAATCTCTGGAAGCCATCAACTTTGGCAATTGTGAATTTTCATTTATTTTCTGCAACATTCCAGCCGCGCCTGCATATGAAGGATTTATCTCCCAGGTGATACGATATTCAGAGCTTGCATTTTCTATCATCTTATACAGAAGCTATTGAACATGTTAAACCAAGAATTCCAAGCGGTGAAGTTGTAATCATCCTTAGGAAATTTTTTTTCGGACGACACCACGAGTAAATTGACCGTTAAAGATACGTCATCTGTTTAACACATGTCGTCAGATATGTACAAATTGTCACAACCATAAAATCCCGGCTTTTTCCTCAATGTGACCTAACGAATTGGACTTGTCACCGGGTTTGTATTTACTCGATCAACACAACGAGTACCACTAGTGGAGCAAGATCTGCTCACCCTTCAAGAGCACATGAGATCTCCCTGATTTTTTGCGAGGTTCGTGCTCAGTCTTTATTAAATTAAGAATGGAAATGGAGAATATTTTACCACTCGCTAAAGGGCCAACCCGTGGTAAAATCAGTATAAAGTAAAGCCCACATGAATTATTTTTAAACAGAGATGATCCAATTCAAAATTTCCCGTAGAAACGGGAAGATGGTCTGGGGTACCAACAATGAACTAATTTGTCATCTCTGTGATGGATGGAATATTAGATGAAATTCATTATCTATTCCAATGTCAAATACAGGAAATAAATAACCTTAGAAATAAACATAATGATATAACACAATATTACAATGTAAATCCGAGTATACATAGGTGTTTACAAAATGTATGTGTATATAATTTGCATTAAGTCCTCTTTTTAACCTATATGTCTGGGGGTATTGTCTATTGTATATTGTCCGACGTTTTTTGTTAGGCGGGGAATCTGACGAACGAGTTTTTGATTTGGCGGGGTCTTGTCAATATTTTTAGTCTATTTTTTTTTTAATATTTTGTTATCATTATTAAATATAAGACAATATATTTGATATACAAATTTGTTTATTATCATTATTGTACACAATTATAAAAAAAAATCATACTAAAATGATTTAAGGTAATAAGTCTTCGTTAAAATTTTCTTAACTGAATTGTGACTTTTTGTCATTAATTTTTGTCCTTTGACGTTTGTCCCACGTTCTTGGGTACCCCAGTGATTGATTATATACGGACGTCATTCAGTTTATCACGGAATCGTATATGTCTAGTAGATCATTTGTGTCGCTCGAGCAACGCATTGCGGGGACATGAAAATATCGTTCGTCCGTCCGTCCGATCTTGATAGCGCTCTCACATGTACAGTTCTTGCCAGATTTTCATGAAACTTATATCAAAGGTTTATATCAGCTATGTCTTGGCAAGTTCGAATCTCAGTTCCGATTAATTATTTTTTAAAAGAGTTATGCCTCTTCGAGACATTAATTATATTGAAAATTGCATTGTTAACGCTCTCATGTGTACAATTCGTCAGAATTTTATGAAAATTAAATCATAGGTTTGTATTAGCAATGTCTTTGACGGTTTTTTATGAAAACTATATCAAATGTTTATATCAACAATGTCTTTGAAGGTTTCGAAAATGAGTGCCGATGTCTTTGAAGATATCGAAAATCAATGCCGACCAGAGTTATGTACATGTCCTTTGGAAAAGTTAGTTATATGGAAAATTGCATTGTTAGCGCTCTCATGTGTACAATTCGTCAGAATTTTATGAAAATTAAATCATAGGTTTGTATTAGCAATGTCTTTGACGGTTTCGAAAATCAGTGCCGGTGTCGTTGACGATTTCGAAAATCAATAAAATTGAGAATGGAAATGGGGAATATGTCAAAGAGACAACAACCCGACCAAAGAGCAGACAACAACAGAAGGCCACCAATGGGTCTTCAACGCAGCGAGAAAATCCCGCACCCAGAGGTGGTTCTCAGCTGGCCCCTAAATAAAATTGTGTACTAGTTCAGTGAAAATGGACGTCACACAAAACTCCAAAATATATAAATGAACTAAAATTAAAAAACATACAAGACTTACAAAGGCCAGAGGCTCCTGACTTGGGACAGGCGCAAAAATGCGGCATGTCTACCAAAGAGTTATGTACATGTCCTTTGGAAACATTAGTTATATGGAAAATTGCATTGTTAGCGCTCTCATGTGTACAATTCGTCAGAAATTTATGAAAATTAAATCATAGGTTTGTATTAGCAATGTCTTTGACGATTTCGAAAATCAATGCCTACCAAAGAGTTATGTATATGTCCTTTGGAAACATTAGTTATATGGAAAATTGCATTGTTAGCGTTCTCATGTGTACAATTCGTCAGAATTTTATGAAAATTAAATCATAGGTTTTTATTAGCAATGTCTTTGACGAGTTTGAAAATCAGTGCCGATGAATTGTTTCTAAAAGAATTGTATTTTCACTCAAGAATGGGTTTGTTGAAAGTATCCTGACACATTATTACAAGTTCCTGATGATCTGAGCCTCGATAAAACTGCTTTTTGATTGAAGGTTAAATAGTTGATTTATTATCGTATTGCTGCTTTACAGAAAAGACTGAACTCGGCGTTTATCCATCAGCTCCGGAAGCATATCATCAGGTTGGTTATCCAGCACCAGAAGAACAACATTCGGGTAAGTTGTGAACCCTAATATTGGTATAAAATTGTTCAAAAATCTAACCCTTTAAAAAAAATACGGATTGCATCGCAGCACCATAAATAACGTCAACATGAAGCAATATTTGTTTATCTGGTCTTAAATAACCATAAGATAATTTAATATCATTTCCCGTCCAATTGTATGTTTCATCATAGCCAATCGAAGTTTAGCCCATCATACGGCAACCAATCTGAAATGATTTCAAGGTTACTTTCATGTGTAATTCAGACAAATATCTAGCACAGAGTCCTCCGCCACCATATGCTTCTACAGTACCACAAGGTCAACAGTATGGACAGTATCCTCAAGGGCATAGTCAACTTCATGGGTATGCACAGCTCCCACCTCCATAATGGATACAGTCATGCAACTGGTTATCAACCCGTTCCGCAAGAATATGCACAGCAAGGCTACCACAAACACAACATTATGGAAAACAACTGATGTATGGAGGTCAAGAACAGACTGTTGTTGTAAGTTTAAAAAGAGTAAATATGAAAAGTAAACGAATTCTATTTTTGCAGAAGACAGGAAAAGTTTGCTATTACTTAATTGTACATATATATATATATATATAAAACCAGTCTAAAAGGGTATACAACATCACAAAAAAATGACAATAAACGAACAAATGTAACTATAAATATTTCGGATAACAGATATCCTTCATCAGTATGAGAACGATGTAAAATGAATCAGATCAAACTATTCTGATTGTTAAACTATAGCAATGTTGATTTCTATACAATAAAAAGTGAAACAGTTTTACCCGAAAATCATATGTAGAGACGCTAATAAATTTTAAAATTTCCAAAAACGACTCAAAGACATGACTAAAATGAAAATAGTAATATCTTTGAGTCGTTTTTTGGAAATTTTAAAATTTATTAGCGTCTCTACATATGATGTTCTGGTAAAACTTATTTAAATGACCAATGAGAATGGACAAAGTGACCAATACTGACCATCAATACAATGAATAGACATTTAAAGGGTTCACATACTAGAACTCAGGTCATCACCTTAATTAGCATATTAAGATAAACAAAACAGCATGCTTCATTCTTTAATATTGAAATAAGATACTATTCTGTAATTAAGTAAACAGATCTAAGAAATATGTTCCAATGGATATTTTATTATCAAAACAGTAATTTCATACAGATCAAAGTACAATCCTGAAAGTTAAAAAATATACATACAAACCATTGAAATTTCACCCTTCCACACATGTATATATGAATATTACAATTAGCGACAATTTAAAAGCATATGATTTTATGGATTTGCATATGAAAATTATTTAAATCTAATTGCTAAATAAGGCATTATTGTGTTATCATGTGTTCAAAATGAGTATTAAAACACTTCATCAATGTATGGATCTAAAACACTAGTGTTATCAATCCCGGTTAAAAATAACCCCTGCAATCATTCATGGTACAAATTAAATCACGAGTGTAATCATTCCTGGTTCAAAATCACTAGTGCAATCATTCCTGGTGCAGAAGCACTAGTGTAATCATTCCTGGTTCAAAAACACTTGTGTGAACATTCCTTGGATGAAAAAACTAGCTTACTTTGTCCATTTTTTACATAAATCAACGATGCAAGTTTTGGTTTATTCAAATATCCCCCAAGAAATACCAAACCCCATTTTTATATCTTTCCCCTTCAAAAAAACTCTTTTAAGAATGTTATGATGAGTGATGGATATTTTACACTGGACCCGGACTAAAAAACCGAGTGAATTTTTGTTGGTGGATAAAAAAACACCAGGAATTTTCATCCTCCGGATAAAGTACACCGGCGGAATCAAACCACTGTTACATATGTTGCGTTTTCAAATACATCGCTCATCCGCCTCCTATTAACATGTATAACATATAAAGGCCACGTATAAAATTTTCGTCGAATCTTTACGTCTAACTACAAATCCAGACATCCGTAATGTAGTTCAAGCTTTTGTTTCACCGTGCTTAAGGTAAGATCTGACTAAATTCATGAAAGGGAGATTGGCGAGTTAACACATAAATGAAATTACTGATCATAATTTTGTTTCCAATTGACAAAGGTTCAGCTAGTATCAAAAAAATAAAAGTTTAAAAAGGTAACGAAACTATTATGGTCTAATATGTATACATATGGGTGCAGTCCTAATCTGTACAAAAGTTAACTTGGGGCAGACTTTTTGACTGTTTTTTAAGTTAACTTGGGAAATTATAAGCAGACAAGCAAGTTAACTTTGTCGTAGACCAGACCTTCTGTCTGCCTTTTTAGGACTGCTGCAGACCTATTGACAAGTCTGCTCCAGACTAGACCTGTTCAATTCTGCTATTGACCAGTCCTGGGGACAGGTCTGCCCCAGACCAGACCTTAAGACAGGTTTGCCCACAGGTGCTCCAAACCAGACCTGTGGATAGGTCTGCTAGTGACCAGACCTAAGGACAGGTCTGCTTATGACAGATTACCGTGTTTACATAGACTTTTCATATTAGACCTGATCTTTTATCATGTAAACAATAATCGCATTGTTCTGTTTTCCCAGTATAGCAAATAATTATACTCGTTTCACTCTGTATAGCTATTATACACATTAAAAATTTCTTTTATTTCATTTCATATTCTTATATGGCACTGGCTACGGTTACATGAAAATGTAACAATAATAAAAGAAATATTATTACATTGGAGACTAATTGCCGGAATGCAGGGTTGGGTAAGGAATCGATTAATTACGAATATAACAATGATATTTGTGTCTTCGGTTTCATTGCGTTATTGTTACAGTAATGCACTTCAATATACGCTGGGACTAGTAATATGTATAAAAATAAAACTTTTATTTGAATTTTACAATATTGCATACAATGTTTGAAATCTTTATTTACTATGACAGTTCCATCGCTACAAATCCAGTATGTTGTTTTTGGAGCATGTTTTAGTCGAAAGCATTTAGGTGAAACCACTCTACAAGCAGTCATCACAAACGATCGATGAAGCAATGTGCACGTCTGTATCGTATACTGTACAATTCCATTCTGCACTATCCCTTTTTGAAGTTAAACTAGTGCAAAGTTAAACTTTAATGTCTGCCATGCTTCAGGTGAACAATATTTTTTTATTCTTGCGATTGTCCAATATTTTTGTTGGAAGCATGTGAGGTGGTTTCATGTTGTCTTTTAATATGATTTCATTGCCGTCCATTACTGATTTTATGTTCACCCCCGATTTCAATATCCAACTTTGCATAGCTGATAAAAAAAACCAATAAAACTTAAAAATACAAGTCAATTGGGAAAGTAATTGATGTTGACATTTGCCGACAGGTTGACACTGGTGGAAACAGTGTTTTCATTTTTAGAGTCCAGATATTTTGTGATCGTAATTTCGTTCTTATTGGCAACAGTACAAGCTATATTGAACAGTTCATCAGATTTTATGAATTATTTCACAATTTCATAACAGAAACGAGACAAGAGAGTTCGAAGAGTTAGATTCGCAGACATATTATATTCATTAAACTTACAAGGCAAAATATCAAATATATCGTATATAACACGAATCTCATTATTTAAAACTCGAATGGACATTATGACTGGCCCAATGATACCTTTGGTTTAGGCGTGCTCCATCTGATTTTGAAACAAAATTAATTCCTCCATGGAGACATGTATATAGAAATTCGCAGTTTTTTAGTTCACTGCTTTTTGATGTTTCAATTTATTTAGAACTGAGTTTGTATAACTGTATAAAATTTGAGTCTTGATATTGTTTCAGTTTCGATTCAAACGCATTCCAAGTTTTAAATTTTTCACCCAAAACAAATTTGGTAATAGGAATCACTTCATCCATTGTTCATAGTATAATTACAGTAATAAGGGAAGTGTGCCGTTAAATACATAGAATTTAACACTTTTCTTCTTAATATCGAACCCTTGAACTATATATATTTTTGCCTTTGGCACTACTAAACTGCTAAACTGTTACTAGTAGTATCTCGAAGAAAATGAAAACAATTAATACTTAAAACTATTTAAACACTATTTGTTGAATAATAATAATAAGATCATTATTATTATCATTATTACTAATATTATCTAGTACATATCGAAGAACTGAGCAATAAAACTACAGATGGTTTAGGTTTAATAAATCTAGCGTACATTGAAGTGCATTCGTAATTAATCGGTTCCTTACCCAACCTTGCATTCCAGCAATTAGTCTCCAATGTAACAATATTTTTTATATTATTTTTATATTTCCATGTAACCGTAACCAGTGCCTTCTTATATACATTATACATGTCATATAATGGCTATACAATTACACTTTTGTGATCACATGCAGCTATCATTAAAGAAAGGAAAGGTTCTTTTTTTAATTAGTAGGCGGATAGAAAGGTTATCCAATGCATCGGAAAAATATTTTTATATGATTGTATATAAACATCATTGTTTACGTGGCTTCGTTCACCATTTTTTACAGTCCTCTCTATATAATATAAACCTATGCATTACATGAATTTTTCATCATGATTCCCCTTGTTTGCATTGGATTAACGATTCTGTTTTCAACAAAATGTTCGAACGAAAAATGTACAGTGTCCGGATATATGAGGTGTTTTAGAATTATGAGGGTATGAATGCCCTTTACCGTCAGTTGTCAAACAGCCATTTTCGGCTACTTTTAGCGTCAAATTGGTGAAAATTCGTCAAAATATCCGTAGTGTGATTCGTCAGAGGTCTCAAATTATTATCGTTACCGTTATTATTTTGAAAAATTTAACGTGATTCGTCAAAATCTGGCGATTTTTTTATCGTCTAAAAGAAAGTGTACATTTTATCGTCATTCACCAAAAATTACCGTTAACGTATCTAGCAGGAATGTTTACCGTTATTTGTCATAAAGGTTCTCCCATTACGACTCTCAATTACGAACCATCTCGTCAATTTCGAAAGATTTATCTTAATCTTTACCGATCATCAGCATGATCAGGGACGTCCGAAAAAAATATACTCGTTGTGAACATGAATGAAATATTTGCCACTTAATTTTGACGTTAAGTTACAATTGAACGAACAAAACCAATCAACCGAAATAACAAACTTACAGTATACTATTCCCAGAAGAGAACTTCTCATACTTATCAAAATATAAAGTACAAATGAAATCAGTCTTCTTAGTGTTGGATGATGCAGTCAACATGTCAATTAGTTTTGTTATACAAACCATCCTTAACTTCTGACTTTAGTGACGGTTCAATAAATATGGAGATGAAATGCTGGCACTCTGAATTTATGCCGACAAGATTTTGTGGGCATTGTGTTAATTTTTTCATGCCACTATATTAATTAACATAATATTTAAAAGTGCAAATATGGTCATTTTTGGTTGATGCGGTCAAATAATTTTGTTATACGAGTCAGCCTGAGGTATCAAAGCCACCTAAATATTCTACTTATCAATGTATTGATTAGAATTGGGGTCCCCCTACATGCTCTAAATTGATGCGGACAACATTTTGTAGTCAATGTGTTCAAATATTGCTGTCATTTGTATTATACAATCTACATGATCTACCTTGATATAAAAATATTTCTATTTTTTTTTTTTTTTTTTTTTTGTGGCTTTATAAATTATCATAATAAAGTGCAAATAAAGCCAGTTTTGGTTGATTTGATCAAATAATTTTGTTATACAAGTCAGCCTGAGGTATCAAAGCTACTGAAATATTGTTACGTATCAATATATTGAATAAAAAGAGGACATGCTGGCAATCTAAATTGATGTGCACAACATTTTGTAGTCATTGTGTTCCAATATTGCTGTCATTTGTAATTTACAATCCATCCTGACATACGCATATAAGATTTTTATGCGGCTATATAGATTTACATTATAAACCGCAACTATGGTCAGTTTTGGTTGATGCGAACAAATGAGTGTGTTATAGGAGTCGGCTTGAGGAATCGAAACTGCTGAAATTTTGTTACATATCAATATATTGAATAAAAAGAGGACATGCTGGCACTCTAAACTGATGCGGACAACATTTTGCAGTCATTGTGTTCCAATAGTGCTGTCATTTGTATTGTATCATACAATCCATCCTGACATAAAAAATATTTCATTTTTTTTTATGTGGCTATATTAAATAACATGATAAAGTTCAAAGTTGTTGTTGGGTCTAATAATTTTGTTATACGAGTCAGTCTGAGGTATCAAAAACACTATAATTTTGTTATGTAACAATATATTGAATAAAAAGAGACATGCTGACAGTCTAAATTGATTCGGACAAAATTTTGTAGTCATTGTGTTCCAATAGTGCTGTCATTTGTATTATACAATCCATTCTGATATAAAAATATTACTGATTTACTACACAGCTATGTAGATTACATAATAAAGTGCAAATATGGTCAGTTTTGGTTGATGCAGTCAAATAATTTTTTTATACGAGTCAGTCTGAGGTATCAAAACTACTGAAATATTGTAACGTATCAATATATTGAATAAAAAGAGGACATGCTGGCACTCTTAATTCATTGTGTTCCAATATTGCTGTCATTTGTATAATACAATCTATCCTGACATAGAAATATTTCAGATTTTTTATGAGCCTATATGAATTATCAAAATATAGTGCAATAATGGTCAGTTTTGGTTGATGCTGTCAAATAATTTTGTTATACGAATCAGTCTGAGGTATAAAATCTACTGAAATTGTGTTGCGTATCAGTATATTCAATAAAAGGAGGACATGCCGGCACTCTAAATTGATGCAAACAACATTTCGTAGTCATTGTGTTCCAATATTGCTGGCATTTGTTTTATCCAATCTATCCTGACATAAAATATTCCAGATTTTGTTTATGCAGCTATATTAATAAACATGCTAATGAGCAAATATGGTAAGTTTTGGTTGATGTGGTCCAATAGTTTTGTTATACTAGTCAGTCTGAGGTATCAAAACTACCGAAATTTTGTTACGTATCAATATATTGAATAAAAAGAGGACATGCTGACACTCTTAATTGATGAGGAAAAAATTTGTAGTCATTGTCTTTCAATAATGCTGTCATTTGTATTATACAATCCATTCTAACATAAAAATACTACTAATTTATTTGACATACACGATCATCTCAGTACCAGCATCTATGACAAACGAGACGATTTTACTTTTGAAATTATCAATTTTCCCCCACTTTAGTAGCAATATACCAACTTCACCCGCATATGGAATATACATTTCCCAACTGATTCGGTATTTAAGAGTATGCAGCAACTACTCAGACTTTGTAAAACGTCACCAGTGTCTGAGCAGAAAGTTGATGAACCAGGGGTATGTCAAGGAACGTCTCGTCCTTTCTCTAGAAAAGTTCATCGGAAGGTACCAAGACCTTGTTGATAAATATTCCGTATCAACTTCACAAATAATACACGATGGTCTTGAAGTATAGAATCTGGGTACTGACGTTGTTTATTATCTTAATAACGTGTTATATTATTATTCCTTCATTTGTATCTATAATATTACTTTTACTGTTTAGTCTGTTTTTGGTGGTATCCATTTGACGTGGCTCTGTACCTTTACATCCCTTCATTGTGTTATTGTTCTATGATAGTTTTTGTATTCTTGTCTTTCATTTTTGTCAATATGCTTTGTATATATGCAATTTTGTGTTTCTTTGTTACTTAGACGGGGCTCTGTACTTATACATCCCGTCATTGTTTTATTGTGCCATGGTAAATGTTTGTTTATATAATTGTTTGTTTTATAGGGATTAAGATGATAACACAATGTTGACTGCTGTGCCCCTATTTTTGACATTTTTACCTATTATGTCTGTTTGTTTTGTTCACACATCGTTGTCAATATAATGGTATTTTATGCAACTGTCATACAAGTGAGAGGTTTAGCTAGCTTTAAAACTAGGTTTAATCCACCATTTTCTACATAAAAAAATGCCTGTACCAAGTCAGGAATATGACAGTTGTTGTCCATTCGTTTGATGTTTTTGAGCTTTTGATTTTGCCGTTTGATTATGGACTTTCCGTTTTTGAATTTTCCTCAGAGTTCAGTATTTTTGTGATTTTACTTTTTACTACGCAGCTATGTAGATTACACAATAAAGTTCAAATATGGTCAGTTTTGGTTGTTGCAGTCGAATTATTTTGTTACATATGAGCCAGTCTAAAATTTGAAAACTGCTGATTTTTATTGATGATTTAATTATTTGAAAACAGAAGGTTATGCTTGTACTGTTGATTGGTGCAGAAATAGGAATATTAGTCAGCCGACAATAAGACTGATAAATATCAGTAATTGTACACCAATATTGCTTTCAATTATCATGATTATTTTATACAATCTAAGTACTATTCGTGATTGTCATTGTTTTATCGATTTTATCTGAGTACTAAGTTTATAAGATTAATAATTAATGCTACATTTTAAAACCGATCACAACTTATAACATTTTTTATGTAAAATGCATGTATATATATAAACAAGTCTAAATTGAAAACTTGATATTTATTGGAGTATATATTCAATGCCCGTAAGTATTGCAACAAAATACCGTTTTTAATTTACAAAAAGGCAGATCATAGAGATATTTGTATAACATGCAAAGTTTTGTGCGTACTTCATTTACAAATAGATGTATTTAATCTGTTTTGTTTATATTATGAAAGTTTTATATTTACTTTTTCTTTCATGTTTATATCAAGAAAGACATTTAAAATATTTTTAAAAAATCGATGTAGAGCGGTCCTGGTTACAAGTTAACTTAGTGTTGAGCAGACCAGCTAAAAGCTAGCTTGAGATCAGGTCTGGATTGATCGGAAGTATCAAAATCAAAGTTAACTTACGACAGGACTGGTTTCGAAGTTAACTTAATATAATTGTAGCGGATCTGTATCTAAGTTAAATTTTTCACCAGTCATAAAAACAGTCCTAGGACCAAGTCCGCTTTTCAAGCTAACTTGATTGTGGTCCTAGTACTGGTCAGAGCAGTTCTAAATCCTGTAACAGGTTAACTTTGACCAGTCAAAATTACTGGTTAGCTAGTTAATTTGCTGTACAGGTTAGGACTGCACCGTTCTGTATATAGTTAACAATATCATCAATGCTTTATGACAGTTGTTATCTATTCGTTTGATGTTTTTTGATTATTATAATCAAAACACATCAAACGAATAGATAACAACTGTCATCAAGCATTGATGATATTGTGGTCTTTCCGTTTTGAATTTTCCTCAGAGTTTGGTAATTTTGTTAATTTACTTTTTACATAAGTTTACAGAACCAGCAAACACAACATCAGTGCTCAGAACAAACATTCTTAATATAAGTTAACAGAACAATAATCCTAAATATCACCAAATAACATCAAAGTGTTTACTATCAGTTACAAAATTAGGATGCCTATAACCAATTATCAGAACAAGCAGCCTTTAAATTAACAAAAACTAACATGCCTTACATCAGTTTCCAGAACTAGCATCCTTCAAGTTAACAAAACAAGCATGCCTAACATCAGTGAACATAAGTAGCAGCCTTTAAGTTAACAAAACAAAACCATGCCTAACATCAGTTATCAGAACTAGCAGCCTTTAAGTTAATAAAAACAAGCATGCTAACTTCAGTAATCAGAACTAGCAGCCTTTAAGTTAACAAAACAAGTATGCCTTACATCAATTATCAGAACTAGCAGCCTTTAATATAACCAAAACAAGTTTGCCTAGCATCAATAATCAGAACTTGAAGCCTATAAGTTAACAAAACAAGCATGCCGAACATCAGTGATCAGAACTAGCAGCCTTTAGGTGAACAAAACAAGCATGCCTAACATCAGTTTTAGAACTATCAGCCTTCAAGTCAACAAAACCGAATGTTATATCAGTTAATATACTGTAAATTCAGAAATTGTTGCGAGGTTTTTATTAATGCGAATAATGCGACTGTGTGAGTATCGCAATAATAAGAACTGATGCATATATCTGTAAGCAGCTTTTCCTGAAATCGCAATAATTAATCTCGCATTTATGTCCATTCTTCAAAAATCGCAATAATAAATACACGCAATAATTTCTAAATTTACAGTAGAACCAGACTGCTTAATATCGGTTGATAGAATCAAAGTGAATAATATATGTTAATATAGTACCGGGTAATTTTATAGCAGAATGGGAATGCTTAATATCAGTTAACGAGTCTAGACTTATTAGTTAAAGGAAGTATCAACAGATTTAGCATGCAAATTACATTTTACAGAATCATACGGTTTTTATAGCAGCAAGAACAACAGTAAGATAACTTTCAAGTAAAATAAAGCCAATATACTGTTTGATATTAGCTACGTTGGGCTTTATGGTACACATGAGTTACCTTATTCAAATAAGCAACACTACAGAATTCCATATATTTACGTTAATTTACCTACAACGGGAAATTTCTTTTTATTTTTTTCAGGTTGCACAGCCAGTGCCTTCAACAATGATAGTGACTACAGCCGAACCAAGACCATTCAACTGGTTAATTCCTGCTATCCTGGCATGTCTTTGTTGCTTCTGGCCAACAGGAATATGCGCTATCGTAGCTGCATGTAATGTAAGTAGTGTCTGAAAAAATGATAATACATATGTTTTGTGTTGATTGTACGGTTAGTATATACAATTTATATACATATATTTTAACTAGGATCACCAAAAGTTTAAACTGAAATAGTCTTTTGGCTTTTAACTAGCTTTCAGTAACTGCGAGTACTCTCAAATCGTACTTTCTTGTTTATTTGACTTGTTGATACTAATTGTAATGTTTTTTTGTTATTTAATGTTTACTTATTCAGGGTTATACCTGGTCTATATACCTTCTGTGATAAGTGTTTGGTATTACTATAAATTTTCACTTCTTCGTACTATGAACATCAAAATTATTTATTTTGTAAAAATATTTCCTTTCTCCATTTGAACTGTACACGTATACCTAACAACAAAATTATTTTCATTTACCTGTGTTTAAAGTAATTGCAAATGGCTGATATTTTTGTTCAACCATATTGTTTTTCTTAAATTGTTTAACATTTCACAGCGGTATAACATGTTACTTTAATTATTCTTCCCTTAGTTTATTTATTTTGTATTTACATTGTATCATAGGTCAAATTTATTTGTTCAGTGTATGCTCACTGGTGTTAATATGCCTTTAGATTGAGTTAAGCCATTTCAATTGATATTTTATAGTGTGTCTTTCTATGTTGTAATGTTACACTATTGTTTCAGATAAGGGTGAATGTTTGGTACCATTAAAACGTTTAAACCCGCTGCAATTGTTTGCACCTGTCCTAAGTCAGGAATCTGATGTTCAGTAGTTGTCGTTTGTTGATGTGGTTCATAAGTGTTTCTCGTTTCTCGTTTTTTAAATAGATTAGACCGTTGGTTTTCCCGTTTGAATGGTTTTACACTAGTAATTTTTGGGGCCCTTTATAGCTTGTTGTTCGGTGTGAGCCAAGGCTCCGTGTTGAAGACCGTACTTTGACCTATAATGGTTTACTTTTATAAATTTTGACTTGGATGGAGAGTTGTCTCATTGGCACTCATACCACATCTTTTTATATCTATTAATCAATCAAACGTTTTCCATATTATAGAAGAAAACAAAGGATGTTTCATGTCAATAAAGCTACATTGTGGAATTATTCTGTATAAGATATGTAATTGATAAGTGTAGTTGAAACATTTGTCATCTTAAGCTCACCTGACACAAAGGACCAAAGTGAGCTTTTCTCATTACTTGGCGTCCGTCGTCCGTCGTTGGCATCTGATAACTTTTATAAAAATCTTCTCTTCCGAATCTATTCGACCAAATTTATGTAGATCTGGCCACAATCGTCATTAGGGTATCTACTGAAAAAATGTGTCCAGTGACACTGCCTGCCAACCAAGATGTCCGACATGGCTAAAAATAGAACATAGTGGTAAAATGCAAGTATTGTTTATTAATTTGAAAACCGTTATAAATAGAAAAATCTGATAAGCAAAAAATGTTCAGATTGTTGTAGTATACCAATGGTTTATTGTCGTCAAAACTGCCATACTACTTCTTATAAGACTTATTGCCCTTTGTTAACAACTTTTACCATTTTCTTATGCCCTCGTCGTAAAGTTTCACCCTTGTCCGTCTTTACGTACGTCCGTGGTGTCATTTTAACCGTTAAAGAATTGCTGAATTTTTCGTTTCCGTTCTCTAACATAAGTTAGCCTCAACCAAAACTATGAACCTTATATGCTTATTACCAAAAAACACACATCAAGTGTGAATTTTGTTGGCATCTTGTTTAGCGATTTAGAGTAATGCCCCTTTACAAATGGAAAAAATGCTGCATTTTTAGTTTCCGTTCTCTAGCTTTAGTTTGCCTCGACCAAATGTTATGAAACTTATACACAATGCTCATTACAACAAAATACAGATCAAGTTTGAATTTTGGTGGTCTCACGTAAGCCGTTCTAGAGTTATGTCACTTTAGAAATAGAACAATTGCTGAATTTTTCGTTTCCGTTCTCTAACATAAGTTAGCCTCAACCAAAACTATGAACCTTATATGCTTATTACCACAAAACACACATCAAGTGTGAATTTTGTTGGCATCTTATTTAGCGATTTAGAGTAATGCCCCTTTACAAATGGAAAAATTGCTGAATTTTTGGTTTCCATTCTCTAACTTTAGTTTGGCTCAACCAAATTTTATGAAACTTATACACAATACTTATTACAACAAAACTCGGATCAAGTACAAATTCGCCTAGTGTCACTTTTACATTTCTTGAGTTATGTCCTTTTATAACGTTATATGCAAGCGGGGGCATCATCTGTGTCCCATGGACACATTCCTTATTAATTTCACTTTTGCCTTTAATCTTGAAAACTAAATTAGATAGAGAAAAACTTATAATAGCAAAAAAAGATAAGTAGGTCAAGAGCAACAAATACATATGTATTTATGAAATTGTCAGTCGACTTTCAGTAAGAGTTATTGCCCTTTGATGACGATTTTTACTAATTTTGTGCGTTTGCTTTATAGAAACTTTAGTTAGCAAAAATGATCAGCCAGACAAGATCAACATTTAAGACAATATGGAGGAAATTTGTCGACGACTCCTGATTAGAATTGTTGCCCTTTGGTTACAACTTTTAACATTTTTTTTTTTGCGTTCTGCCTTTTATGATAAAAACTACAATAGCGAAATAGAAAACATTAAATAGCCAAAATGATCAGCAAGGCAAGGTTGACAAATGTGTCAATTTTGCCGAAATTGTAAGGGACTGTCACGCTTCATAGTGAGGGATTTGTTATACCTTTTTTTGTGTTTTAGGCATAGACTAAAGAAAATATTGAGAAACTTAACAGGCAAAATGTTCAGCAATACAAGATCAACACAAAAAGTATTTATGCCCCCACCGTTGCGGAGGGTGCATTAAGTTTTACCCTTGTCCGTCCGTACGTACGTACGTACGTCCGTCCCAAAGTTCGTTTCCGTCCTTTAACTTTAGTTTGCCTCAACCAAATGATATGAAACTTATACAAAATACTCCTGATTAGAATTGTTGCCCTTTGGTGACAATTTTTAACATTTTTTTTTTTTTTTTTTTTGGCGTTTTGCCTTAATATGATGAAAACTACAATAGCTAAATAGAAAACATTAAATAACCTAAATGATCAGCAAGGCAAGGTTGTCAATTTTGCCGAAATTGTAAGGGACTGTCGCGCTTCATAGTGAGGATTTGTTATACCTTTTTTTGTGTTTTAGGCATAGACTAAAGATAATAGAGAGAAACTTAACAGGCAAAATGTTCAGCAATACAAGATCAATACAAAAAATTTTTATGCCCCCGCCGTTGCGGAGGGTGCATTCAGTTTTACCCTTGTCCGTCCGTACGTACGTCCGTCCGTCCGTCCCAAAGTTGGTTTCCATCCTTTAACTTTAGTTTGCCTCAACCAAATGATATGAAACTTATACAAAATACTTATTATCGTAAAACACAAATCAAGTTTGAATTTTGGTGACGTCACTTTTACCGTTCTAGAGTTTTTCTCCTTTACAAATGGAAAAACTGTTGAATTTTTCGTTTCCGTTTTTGACTTTAGTTTGCCTGAACCAAATGTACAAAATGCTTATTACCATAAACACAGATCAAGTTTGAATTTTGGTGGCGTCACTTTTACCGTTCTAGAGTTACGCCCCTTTACAAATGGAAAAACTGCTGAATTTTTAGTTTCCATGCTCTTACTTTAGTTAACCTCAATCAAATGTTATGAAACTTGTACACAATACTTATTACCACAAAACACAGATGAAGTTTGAATTTTGGTGGCGTCACATTAACCTTTCTGGAGTTTGATCCTTTACAAATGGAAAAAATGCTGAATTTTTCGTTTCCGTTCTATAACTTTAGTTTGCCTTAACCAAATGTTATGAGACTTATACACAATGCTAACTTCCACAAAATACAGATTAAATTTGGTGGTGGCACTTTTACTGTTCTAGAGTTATACCCTTAACAAATGGAAAAATTGCAGAATTTTTCATTTCTGTTTCCTCACTTAAGTTTGCCTCAACCAAATCGTATGAAACTTATACACAATACTTATTACCACAAAACTCAGATCAAGTACAAATGTAGTTAGCGTCACTTTACCGTTCTTAAGTTATGTCCCTCTATAACATTATATGATATGCAAGCGTGGGCATCATCTGTGTCCCATGGACACGTCCCACATTTATTTTTCTCATATATTCCATTCTTGTCTTCAATGTTGGAGAGAATCGATTGTTGATTATACACATATACCTAGGTGAGTGACACGGGCTCTTTAGAATCTCTAGTTATACGACCACTAAATTTCTGCGGTGGTAAAATCATAATGGTATGACGTTGTCGTCGTCTTCGTCGTCCACGTCCGAACAAATTTGATTTTCAGACAACAACTAAGAGTATAAGTTTATAGATATCTCTATGTAACTGTATCACATGGTACCATACCGCAAAAACAGTTCTTGTAACTAGTGTTTAAGTGTATGTATCCCATGAAATTGATAGACAAGGTTACATACATCAAAAGGAAGGTTTGGATTGATATTGTTGTTTGTGGACCAAACTAATAAGAGGGCCAAAAAGTGTAAAGAAACTAATGTTTTCTGGTTTGCGGACAATAACTTGAGTATAAGTGGCATGATCTCTATGAAATTTAATGTTTGACGGGGTTTTATGTAAGACTTAACGTATGAAATAACAAACAATACCATTGAACCATTGTAGCCATATCTCCAACACAAATACAGAGCAATTTGTTATGTAAGTCCAGTCTTCAATTAAACAATGTATAAGGAAAAAATATCATATGATTACAAATTCATTGGAACTCTGTAACGAACTAGAAAAAAAAAATACAATTGTTACTTATCTTTCACGGTCATTATCAGTCGCCATCTTAAAAAAGCGGTGCACGATCTTTTACTATCAAGACTGTCAAATATATTTGGAGATATGACTGACACAATCGTATCCCTACTTTCTATTTAAGGTAAACAACATTGAGTCATGTAAGTCCGGTATGTTGAAACTTGTTCCCAGATGCTGATCATAATATTGATTTTTTGGTAGATTTTTTTTTTTTTTGCTGCAATATTTGTTATATTATTCATTAGAATTGATTTAATACTGATCATATCTGCCTTCTCAATAAATACAGTTATTTTTAAAAGGGTAGGGGTTCAACCATATGTCCCTATTCAAAAGCATTGGTCGTCCAAAAAATTGTTGGGTCCCAACTCCCGGACCGCCTCCCCCATTGATCCGCCGCTCTCTTGAAATACTTGACGTATTCGTTCACGTTTAGTAATCTCAATATTCTGGTGATTGAAGGTTGTGACCTAGTGTCAAATGACCTTTGAAATCACCTTTAAACGGTACTAGTTTTACTACACAATATACTATTCGACTATGACATGTATGAATCAGTGATAACTTAGACTAAAATATCCGATGACTAAAACCTAATAGAAACGTTAAAAAACAAACATAATCGAAAAAGACCGAAAGAATGTCAGACTTGAACTATGAACCAGAGCTTTGTATGAAGTAGAAAAATTACTTAATTTCAAATGTTGAGTTTCACGACAGCAAAGTTTAATAGAATAGTAATGAAAGATGCTATTTTTTTATCATTTAGAGAGTTGAACTTGTACACCAATTTGGTAAGTAACCGCTGAAGGCACCACTTGTAAAAAGTTGACCAGATATATTTTCAATATTCAATATAGATGTAATCGAAAATGTTCACAGGAAGATGTTTCATTTTGATATTATTTATGTTTCAGTCAAACAAAGCAGCCGATTGAGGAAACAGACAGAGTGCTGAGCAGTCAGCTAGGACAACCAAGAACCTGACAATACTAACTGTTGTCCTAGGTGTAATCGGTGTCGTCATTATTATAGTGTTAAGGGTTGTGGTGTATTGAACTTCCCAACATCATTACTTTAAATGAGAAGTGAATCTACAGTACTTGAATCCAAGTCTATGTTACAATACACACATATATATGCATGTAATACTGCTTTTAGAAATCCCGTACACTGTTATTTTACCTTTTTATACATTTTATATGTATGAGGTTTCTATTGACAATTTTTCATGACACTCTATTGGATAATATTGTTGTACAATACATTATTTACATTTAAATTGATGCAATTGTTATAGCTGAATAAAGTTTTATAAACTTTTGTACTTTGGTATATTTGTAATAAAGTTCTTATATGAATTCAAAATTTTATAAGGCATTTAAACAACATAAAAAATTAGAATGAGATCATTCATCCTGTTCGAATGAATAGTAAGTTTGTCAAAAATCGAAATGTGTGCCACCAATAAGTATATAAAATTTTTTGATGTCATCATGTCTTCCATCGACTGTTGGCCGTTTGTATGAAAAAAAAGCCGAACCCCAAAAATATATGTACCCCACCTAAGCATCTTTGTATAAGACAGTTTGTGCAATACACTTTTCCATTATTTCGCCTGTTGTTCATATCTTAATATAAATTATATAGTTTAAAATTGAGAATTAGTTCCATAAAATGCCGGGAGTTAGAAATTGCGCCTGGAATCTATGGTGGGTTCATTTTCACATTGATATAATAGACAGCAGACTACTTTTGTCGTCAATACATCCGAATGATGTAATTGAATTGATTTATGCAAATTAGAGGTGAAGGGGTAAAAAGTCTAATGACACATTTTACGTTGGTAATGCCTTGAACTCCTATACATACATGTTTACCCTTTCAAAAAGATTATTGACAAAAATAATAAAAAATAATCTGTATACTTTGTGTACATATTGAAACGACATTTAGCAATAATGATCTCCAGGACTGTCTCAGAAACATAACAGTAACATTATGTGTAGACAAACCCACACATTCGACTATGTACAAGAACTTATTCAAACAACACATTTAATTAATGTTGGATTTGCTTGTCTTATAGTGATCTGTATACAAATCAGCAAAACAATGTCCTCCTAGTACCCATCTGTATGGCTACCTGCCACTGCAACAGCTATAACGATAACATAACCGCCAATACCGCAACATAAGGTTACGAGAGTAAGGATTTTAGCTATGGTTGCCGATTTTCTCGCCTCGTCATACTTCATTTCACTTGCTTGACCTTGGGACTGTAAATTAAAGGAAAGAGTAGATTTTATTGATGTTGTGAGCAGTTACAAATTTACTCAAAAGAATTTAATTTCTCGAAAAATTTATTTAAGTTTCCATTTAATGAAACTAGTGAATACAATTCAAAAAAATGAATAATAAACATTGTGTTTATTTAATTTGTTTTGCATGGTCTATTTTAAATTTCCTATATAGTGTTCAAAATAATATTTTCATTTCGTGTTTTTTTTTCCTTGTTGCTGTACGTTTTCTTTGCTTTTATTGATTGCATTGTGATCTGGATTTCCACATGAATGTTGCTTATCGTCGTACATGATAAATACAAACATTTTTGAAAGGACATGAACCATTCTCTTTAAAACAGCTAATATATACATTACCATAGCTGCCGCAATGATAGCTCCAATCCCTGTTAACCAACAACAAAATATACAAGTCAATACTGCTGGTGTCATGTAGCTGTACGGAGCAGGATTTACAAGTATTGTTGGCCCACATTGCGGTTGCGAAACCTGTATAAAAGTGAGTCATGAAATATCTTGTACAGAAATATGTAAATACATATACATATTAAAACGAAAAACGCCACATTAAAGGCGAAGGAAAAAAATTGAAAATGATCTAAATTGTATTTCTATATTTCCTATGAAGCAATGATTAATCAAAAAGTACAAAAAATAACATAGTTCACCAGCGTCTTCTACCGCTTTCAACTTTTAACAATCACGATGATAATACAATCAAATGCGTTTCCAATTTCACTATTTATCAGGAATAAAATCACTAATTAAAGTATCCATTGCTTTCTATGTTATATTCTGCAATTTAAGCGTTACTTGCTATTTTATCTCAAGTTCAATAACGTGGCAGTCATTTCATGTCATAACTATATCTTACCCTGAATTGTGCTGAATAATTCAACATACATTTAATAGCATAATAGAGCGCACTCGTTCCCGGAAGTACGTTTGATAAGAATAACAGGGTACATGTGCTCTCCTATTATAACTTCATATTTTTCTTTTCATTATTCTAGGAAACTTCCAACAAGGGTTCTACAGTGATCCCAAATCCGTAAGTTTTCATTTGATACCCAAATTACTCAAGTATTTTACTTATTGAAAAAGTGACAGGTATTCGTAGGAAATATTCTTTTTTAAAATATGAACTACTCTCTTGTATGTTCTTTTAACTAGGTCCGAATAAATTGTTCTCTACCATAAAGAAAATGAAAAAAAAATCAAATTTAAATATTCATGATTATAAACCTTTAAAGTTTTTAAAGGCCATGAGTTTTGAATTTGCATAAAATATTATTGAAGATAAGTGGATCATTCCGTTGCCTCAATCATGTTTTGCAGACTTTTGGAAAACCAGGAAATCAAATAGCCACGAAAATGCAAGTTTCCCTCAATTCGTGAAAATTTGTACCGACGAATATAAACAAACCCAGAGTATGTAACTCGAATTTCAACAGTTAAATCAATAAAAAAGTTGAAAAGCACTGAAAAAAAAAACTTCCAAAAATCCTGTTAGATCTGACGAAGCCATATATGCCTGGAGTAGCTAATTATGGTTTTTTCAATATTAATTTATGTTTGTAAAATGTACATAAATAAAAACAAAATGACATATCAATGATAAATCATATCATCACCGGAGAACTGACTCATGAGCTGGTAATACGCACCTGGACAAAACGTCCATCAGTAGCGACATTGAGCCAGTGATTGTGAATTCAATTCCGAATTAAAGATACCTGGCTCATCACTTTGTACGGCAAACTCTTCTGTATCACTCGAATCAAAACTTTTCGAAGGTCAAATAAATAAGAACTCACGCGTTGTCTTACTACACGTACCCTTACTCGTACATTTGTATGTCAAAGTATCGGAAAATAGGAAAAAGGTGTTTGGTACATCCGAAAAGCAGATACACGTTTAAACTTAACACTGTTGACCAAATATGAAATCTTTCTATGTTCAAAGGGTGAAATGAGTGACTACATTTTATAAAATTCATTCAATATATTGCAAAACACAATTTATCGTCAATCAGGAAGTAGAAATCACAAGATCAGAAAGACCTGACAAGTTCCGGACGAAATATGAAGTCATTGTGTTCAGTAGAGTTTAGAAGAAGTGCAAAACAAGTATTCACTCATAGGGTCTTTACATCGGAAATAAACACATTTATTCTAAAACCAGTTGTTGGCATGATACTGGTTATGTTCTTCTCATATATTTTATGCCGGTATGATACTAAACTCTTAACGGAAGGGATTGTACTTGATTTTCATATGATGAAGACATTATCTTTCAATCAGTTAAGTTGAGGTCTGGGGCTATCATGTCAGTAACTGCTAGTAGTCCTTTGTTCGTTTATGTATCATTGTCATTTTGCTTAGTTTCTTTTGTTACCTATTCTGACATCGGACTCGGACTTCCTATTAAACTGAGTTTTACCTCGCGCACTGCCATGTGTTTCTTTATTTTACATTGGCGGGAGGTAAAGGAGGGGGAGGGTTGAGATCTCACAAAACATGTTTAACCCCGCCACATTTTTGCGCCTGTTCCAAGTCAGGAGCCTTCTGCCTTTGTTAGTCTTGTAAGTTTTATAATTTTAGTTCATTTATATGTTTTGGAGTTTGTTGTGACGTCCATTTTAACTGAACTAGTACACAATTTTATTTAAGGGCCAGCTGAGGACCACCTCCGGGTGCGGGATTTTCTCGCTGCGTTGAAGACCCATTGGTGGCCTTCGGCTGTTGTCTGCTCTTTGGTCGGGTCGTTGTCTCTTTGACATATTCCCCATTTCCATTCTCAATTTCATTAATTTGACGAACGGACAGACGAACAATTGATTGCAATATAGTAACACTCCTTGAGTTGAAAGTTGAGAAAACTAAAAACCAAAAATATCAAGATATGTGAAAAGTGGCGTCGATAAAAATTTGTAACAACTCATCAATGATATCTTGTTAGATATTTTGTACGCTAGACGCCTTTGTCCACTAATAATTGTGCATTTTAATAGACTAATACATTTTGATATCCATCATGTTGAATTGATTGTTTTTCAAAATACTTACCACTACACTAGTTGATGATGTGTTTACCATGGGTTGGGGTACCTGGGGTGGCTGATTATATCCATATCCACCGGAAATATCACTGAATCCTTCTCTTGGGGGCTGTGATTGAACGAATCCATGTGGGTTCTGTTGAACATACTGCTGAACATATTGTTGACCTTGTTGTTGTTGTGGAGGCAGGTTCGGTGGACTATAAGGTGGAAGTTGCTGAGAAGTGTTTGCCATGCCTTCAGTTGCCTTTTGACGTCCTATTCGTGGTTTAAAATTATTAAAACAATCATTTGGAGATATATCATAGAAAATAACATATAATGAATCAAAGCAATCAACACACATATAAATAATGGGAATATTCTAGATATGCATCAGATAATAGAATAAATCAGCCTATTGGATCGGTATAAACACTTGATTGAAAAGATTTGCTTATCAAACGTAGAAAATATTGTTTTATATTCTTATACCTCTATTATAGTTTTACACGAGGGCAAATATCATGGTCACAATAAAACCTAAATAATGCATAGGTCTTTTTTTTTAAACCCATTAACAACTTCTGCCCCATAAAGTGTATTAGCAGATGAGGGAACTTAGTCCTAATGTAATGTTGATTATCTTAACACCTATACATTTCTAGGAACATGATTGGTTAAAAGCAACCGCGTGGAGACCCTGTATATTCCATATTAGGTTAGTTGGGTTCCAAATTTTGTAAGTAGGCGGGGCTTATTTCAATACACGGTTAGTAGTGGTGTTACGTCCCTTTATACAAACAACACGGTGTTGATGAAAAATCTTTAAGGGTTCAACGGACAGAAATTGATGTTGAACGATTGAAATAAATGCATAAAACACATTTAACCCAGCAAGTTTTTGTATAGACCAATGGAAGTAGATTCTTAATATTAATTATAACGGTATTGACGACTTGATCACTTTGATAGGCCACTAGTCTAAATACCACACGTTAAGATAGTCGGTAAGATAAATTCGTTACATTGTGTGCTAGTGACCTAATACGAGATATATATATGGTCAATAAATTCCATATATATCGTGTAAGGTCACTGACACACTATGTAACTCATATTATCTGTTGAAAACAGTTCTCCAAATAGAACAAATTATTTTAAATCAAAAAATCCAGTAGATAAACGGTAACGTTTCCAAAGAACCTAATGTTAGAATCAGATTTTTTTTTATCTGCATTCATTTGCAAATTTGGATTTTTGATGAAAATGTCAGATTATATATATATTCACCAGTAGTTTACTGTTGTTAAATAAACCATTCAATTATATACATATCACTGCACGATACAAATAAACTTACAGATCGGAGAAGAATTTTGTTTTGCCAGTGAGTTGAGTCACATACACCCAGTATCAACCTATTTGTGATTGTAATTGTAAAACCTATCTAGGTTCGAAGTTGGTCGTTCTTTTTCAAAATTCAGTTTGATGAATATTTGAGTCAGGAGGTGATACATTTTGGAGGTAAGGAAGAGTAAATGATTGATTTGAAATAAAACTATGCTATTTGTTTCTGCAAAAATGATTTAGAGAAATCAAATCAAAATACTACTTGTTTATCCTTTTTTTAGACTGTCTGCAAATAGGTTGTCCAAAACCTAGAGTAAAAAAGAATATAAATGACCAATATTTGACCTTCATATGCTGGAAATGTTCCCGACTACAAAATATATATCTAGGCTTAGGCACAATTACCAGAAAAAAAAGAATAGTTAAAGACAATTTTATGAAAAGTACATCGTAATAAGCACGGTTACCCATTTAAATGATGGAATAAGATCTGATCACTTAAATATTCGCAATTGATATCAAATAGAACTATAATGCGTATAAATGAAATCGGTTTAATTTTCTACAAATTAATGTCCATTCTAATGTTTAAATGTCGATCTATAGAACACGTAAAACTTCAGAAGAAAAAGAAAATATTTTCATTACACTTTACAAATTGTGTGAATCCGAAGGACGTGTTTGGGTTGAATTTCAACAGGGACGCGGACAACCTTATATGTGAAAGTAAGGGATTAATTAATAGGGTATGATCTATATGACCAAAAGAAACTTAAAGGAAATATAAAATTCATCAAAAGTCAACTTATTCTGAGGGATTTTGAGTTTTTTTCATAATTTCTTAGTTAATTACATTACTGGAAATATAGAAAAAAGATAACTTATAAATCATGTCGGTACCGAAGCACTAAAATGAGATCATATTTACGAACATAACCTCACTTTAATGATAATAGTTTATAATATAGCTGTATGTAGACATATAAAGAACATTTTATCACGAAAATCAGAGATATTAACGATTATTTTGTTCGACTAACGTAACAATTACATGATACTTTGTAAGACAATTTATCTATCGATCAACCGTTTGTTATTGACCAAAAAAAGATTTGGTTCATTGGACAAGGAAGTCCACCTTTAATTGTTAAAGTGCAGCTTAGATATTTGAAACACCATTTATAGTCACTCTAAAAGCATGAAAACCATATATTAGATAAAAAAAAAAAAAAAAAAAAAAAAAAAAAAAAACGTTAAATTAAAATATATATTTTATTTTACAAATTCAAAATATAGCATTACAAAATGAAGAATTAAAGAGCCAACTTTTCCTGAATTCATTGCAGACACGGGCCATTTTCTAAACAAAGTTCTTTGCAATATTTGCTTTGTATAAATTTCGTGTACCCAAAACACTTTACTGGATTTACCTTGAAGTTCATTATTAGCGCTCAAACCTAAAAATTTGAAAGCTAGAAATATATGATGATGTTTACATTTTCAAAATTGTTAGACGCTTGTAGCTGTTGAATAAAGATAAATTCATCTTAGGTCATGATAAACTTTGCTTCATTAAGACATATTTCTTCAATAAAAAAATGGCCGTAGCCAAATTTTGAACAGGTATTTTTAAGATCCTTAACTTCGTAATCGATTTGGCTATCAAAAGAATGTGGACTATATGCAGAAAAACTCGGGCGTCAATAGAACCGAGTTCAAGCACACGATTTACATAAAGTAGTAATGCTCTTCATCATTTCGTGATTGGTTTTTGCCTTACAATTGCTTTGATGCGAGCACCGTTTGCGAGTCTTATTTAGACGAAACACCCGTGTGTCGTATTTATAGATGTGCATAATGGGTTTTAATGTAAGGCCACCTGAACCTTTTATTGTCTCTACTATTTATCGACTACCTTAACTTCACAAAAAAAAATGTAAGATATCGTTTCATCTCAGCTTCTATATTTCCGTATTTTGATTAGTTCCCTTACTCGAATAAAATAAAAACAAAACATGTAATTAACTTTTTCAAAAAAGCATATTACAATTATGATATTGATAATTTTTAAAATTTTAAAAATCTTTTAATCTTTTAATTACATTAGATGGTCGTCCTTTCAATTAGATTTGACATTTAATACAACAGTTCAAATGATACAATGATTTTCAAACCATAAACATGCACTTCCATAGCAGCAGATTATCAATTTTACTTTTATAAACGGTTTTGATATTTCTAAATGATTTTGTAAAATATTTAATCGAATAAGATAAGTTCACAACACTTTGACAAGAAACGACAAAACATGTCAACAAAACAACACATTTAAATTAGGGATGGAGCAACACAAGCCACACGAAAAAGTGGGGATGATCCAACGTGCTCCTGAAGGGCAAGCAGATCTTGCTCCAATTACGTCAACATTGTTTACAATAGAAAATGAAAGGATATGGAGTAAATGTACATGGGACAAAATCGCACACAATACACAGAAAACATAGAAAATTATCAATGAACAGGACTTTTATTCCTGTTCTTCATTGATGTAGGGTCTTCAACAATGAACGAATCATTAATACCCTACAACAAGGTCAAGACGGCCCCTAGCATCAACTTAAGCGGTACTATTGATAAAAATAAACCACAGTTCACCTTCTTGCTCCCCGTATTTTTCTTTTTCTCTAATTTTTGGATTTATACTAGAAATTTTCCTAATGTTATATCTGCCAAATCTGGTGTTTTAAGTCATAGATATGCATTTGCATGACAAAAAGCGAAGCAAGATTATACCATTTGAAAATAAAACTAAAATAATGAATCAAAATTCCTACCTGAAGATAGTACGTAACTTGTATTTCAATCAAATAATTGTTTTTTGTTTGATGAAGCGCGAATGTTTATATATCTAGTACCTGTATATCATTAACTCTTCAATAACAATTTATACCGAAAGAACTGAAGACTTCCTTGTAAAACCTTATATGAATGTGCTTTGAATCCTTGCCAAGATTTGAACATTATATTTTCAGACATCGGCAAAACAAAATATAATAAAATAACGACGGGACCGAATTACAGGTAAATTCTAGTCAGTATTTTAACATTATGGAAATAATCCAAACAAAATCCCAACAAAAACAGAAATAGAATACAAAATATTTTTCCAAGTCTGTCATGCGTAATCATGTTAATATATGTTCTGCACCTGTTGCTTTACTTATACAAAACTTTGAATTCTTCTGAAAACTTAGAATATACAACTTTTTGGTTCGAGCGTCACTGATTAGTCTTTTATAGAAGAAACATGCGTCTGGAGTTCAAAATTAAAAGACTGGTATCTTAGATGAGATTGTTAAAATACATTTTTTTTTTTTTTTTGCTCTTTGGTCGGGTTGTTGTCTCTTTGACACATTCCCCATTTCCATTCTCTATCATATAAATTATGGGCAATTAAATATTTTCTTCATTGGTGAAATAAGCTCTACATTGGTTTAGCTTCTGTTCACGAGAATAAAATCTTATGTCCTGTCGCCTATTATAAATGCATTGTACATGTTATATGTCCAATATTGATTTTTACGTTTTTGATGGCGGAAAACCTAGAATACCTGGACAGAACCACCCACCATCAGCAGGACAACAGCCGAGATGGAAATGTTCCTACTCAATAGAAAATACGAAACACTTTAACAAATAGCAAACTTCCTAAACGATATAACCATACATGTAGCAACCACGCAATAAAGTTGAAAGTAAATGATATTCTTTCAATTACCACGAAACACTGGAAAGGAGACCAATTAATTGAAGCCATCTATGGACGAGGTCATTAAATAAAGCAAATATGGATGAATAAGGAACATGTGAAGTCGAAAATCTACCACCATTGTATTTCTATAGATGCAGTTTCTACAAGCAGAAATCAAAACATTTACTCGCAATACCAAATTCGTACTTATAAAATTTTTTTAAGCAAATGCAAATTTAATTTCTCTTAATTTAACATATCAATATTTATGAAAATACATGTATTCATAAGTGTGACTTGTTATTGTATAAGGCTGTTAAACATTTTCATTACTGCTTTCGTCATATCATAAAATTTCAAATAACATTGTTATATACTTCAGAATCAATATTCCTTCAAATAAATAGAAAATCTTTACTTTAGAATACTTTAAAATGGTTCAGTTACAAATACAGATACCTAAATGTTCATTGTTACATGTATCTTACAAATTTGAAATGTTAGAACATTAAATACTTAGTTAAAACGGGTTGTAAAATAATTAACACCTTATTACTATATTTTTAACAACGCTTGTAAAATTTGTTTTATGACATTAAAAATATATGCCAACAAGTTTGTTATTACATTTCAAAAAGTTGACATATATTAAAGGACAAATCCGACCCGAAAATTAAGACATTGATAACAAAGGCTATTTAGTATTTACATAACTTAGACATAATTGTAATTCGCTTGGTAATATCTTTTTTCAATAGACTGATGAAAATATAATTTAAATATTTTCATATGAAATCTGCCTAGCGTCATTCGTGCAAGTTAATTTGTATGAGATACATGCTTGTTAAACAAATTTAGGAAAAAGCATCAAGAATAAAATTCATTCCACATCCACGTGTACAAATGTACATGTGTATAACGTTATCAATCGAAAGTTAGTTTATATTATATAAACGGTTATGGAATTCCATTTATGGAGGGTTCACTGCTTACAGTGTGCTGTTCAACAGGATTTGGATCTTTTTTTCGTGAAAATGCAAATTCATAAAACATGATGAAAATAATATAAACCCGGTGATTTACATTACCTACAAACTCAACATGCACAAATTTGTAGAATATAGGAAGTCAAACTACTCAATCTATATACTTTTTTTTATACACAAATCGACGTTCCCATTAGCTCTTGTGACAATTGTTTCCCTGCGAAACGGTGAATGTAACTTTCGATTCATTGATTCCACAACACACGAGACTAGCGCATTACCGGGAGACCAACAAGACGGTTCTATAGAAGTTTGCGTTATTTCGCAAAGGTTTGTGTTATTTCTCAAACATTTGCGAAATAACTCAAATCTATGAGTTATATCGCAAATCTTTGTGAAAGAACACAAGAAGTCTGCGTTATTTGTGTTTTTTTTAAGCAAAGTTTAGCGTTATTTCGCATTGGTTTTAGTTTTTCGCAAATGTTTGCATTATAGCGTTTAAAATTTGCGTTATTTCGCAAAGGCCAGGTTTGCCTTATAACGAAAAGGTTTGCGATATATTATATGTTCTACCTTTATTTAGTTTCAGAACATTTAACCTCTTCCGTAAATAAATTGTCGAAAGAATAATGTTTAAAAATATGTACACCAATGGACAACCGGAACGTCTATTTACACCTGATATTGCATAAAGATTGAAAAGTTTACCCCTGCCATCAATTCAAAAGTTCTTCATAAATGCTGAAAGTTACTTATATTAGATTGAACGTCTTGATCTTACCAATAAAAGAAATCCATCAAACAAGTTGACATTACGGTTTTGGTTTTGTTCAAGGCCGTATGTTACTTCATAGCTTTAAATTTGGATTATGGTTCGTAGTTTTCTCAACTGTAGTCAAAACACATACTGAACAATTACAGGGAATCTAAACGTTCTTTGATAAATTTGATTGAATACATAAATTGTATAGTTTCACGTTCATCCAAAGCAGCTGAATATCAATCTTTTTTAAGACTGGTTTGATAATTTACATTTTGTTAAGCATTCGAAAGAGAACAAAAACTAAATGAATGTCTTTGTTTCTGAATGATGTACGTAAAAAGAAGCAGAAGATACTAAGGGGATATCAAAACTCATTAGTAGATTCAAATTGACAACGACATGTCATAAAACACTGGAACAAAAACAAGTCCACAAAACCCGATGACATCGATGTAAAGACCGAGCCGTAAAAATGTCCGGAGATATTAAGTGCTCTGGAATGGTCAGCAGATCCTGTCCCACTAGTGGCAACATTATTTACAATGCAAATGTGTTTTTGTTTTGTTTTTTATATTTTTGATTTATTATGTAAATATCATAAATCTCCCGAAACAACAGTTTCGAATCATCATTATACATTTGCATGTTTTAAAATAAAGTCATTAAACGTTTTGAATCAAATCCAAATAACAAATTTAAACCCCTAACTGCAGATACTTCGTAAATTGTATTTGAGTATGTGTCTTGAACCCTTGCCAAGATTTGAACAATATCTATTATATATACAAACAATAACAATGTACTAACGGTTTGAATACATATTAATTACAGTCAGTATTTTCATATTAGGAAAATAATCCAGACAAAGTCAGATAAACTAAATTGAACGCAAAATATTTTGCAAATCTATTGTGCTTACTATATGTTCTGCACTGGTTACATTACTTTTACAAAACTTTGAATTTCTTTGTAAAACTAAGGATGTTTATTTCCTAATCTGTACCTTAACCAAAAAATCTATATGTGCCTGTCTGATGCCAGGAGCAGTGCTTGTTGTTGTGCCTGTCTGATGCCAGGAGCAGTGCTTGTTGTTGTGCCTGTCTGATGCCAGGAGCAGTGCTTGTCTGATGCCAGGAGCAGTGCCTGTCTGATGCCAGGAGCAGTGCCTGTCTGATGCCAGGAGCAGTGCCTGTCTGATGCCAGGAGCAGTGCCTGTCTGATGCCAGGAGCAGTGCTTGTTGTTGTTTGCTGACTGTCAAATGTCTTTTCCGTGTATTGTTTTGTTTAGAATCATTCCAAAACAGTGTATTCCATCGTAATACTTTTGCTGTTAATAATACTGAATAATTTACATTAAACTTGTTTGTCATCGGCTATCGAAAACAATGATTTTACGCTCACTCAGTCTGTCAGAGGCCTTCCAGTGGGGATTTGGATAATCACTTGTTACATATTTCGTTACATAAAATGCAAGTAGAACCATAAACTTCACATTTGAACTAGTTGCTAATGTTTTTTGAAATGACTTAGTATATTTGCGTTTTTATGCCGATTAATTGGTTAATATAGTTGAAATATACATTGTTATAAAAATACAGTTATAGTTTGACATGATTAGCTAGTCACTTTGTGGTTGAACTGGAATTGGAATGATTAATCAGACTGAAACTTCATCGACTGAAAATTACAGTTTTCCATGGACGCAATGAAGACAACCTAACACATAATCGGTCTCAATAAAGAAAAAAAGTAATTATCATATATGAGAAATCATTTGCAATTTACTCTTAATGTCTTCATGGTTGTTGCATGACTACTTGCAGTTCCAATGTTGAAAGGCAAATGACCATTCCGTTTTTTATTATTACTTATAATCCAAATAATTCATCAACACTACTGTTACATATGAAAATACGTATATGTTGTTCAATTGCCAATGAGACACCCAAGTTCAAATGAAGTGGATGTGAGCAATTATAGGCATATCCATATGCTCGGCTATAAAACATGTCTGTTTCTACTATAGAAAAGTGGGTAAATCTAACTGTTATCATCAGTTCTTGTTTAATATAAATCTACTATTCTTACCATGATTCCAGTATCAGTACAGTTATGGTAAAAGACAATAACACTTTATAGATTTGCTGCATTCTAATAGCCGTTCTGAATTTACCTTAGTCAGCGTATAGGAGGTATTATGCCTGTACCAAAGTCAGGAATATGACAGTTGTTATCCATTCCTTTGATGTGTTTGAGCTTTTGATTTTGCCATTTGATTAGGAACTTTTCTGTTTTGAATTTGCCTGGGAGTTCAGTATTTTTGTGATTTTACTTTTTTTTATAAGTAAATAATGCCGTTAACAGAAGCATACGTTGTCGGAAAAATAGGATAAATAAAAGCATTTACAGCTACGAGTAGTCTAAGATATGAAGTGATAATTCGAGTAAAATAGTGGTATAGATAAAAGGATAATGTTGACAACATATTTTATAATTTAGATGTGCTGGATACGTGTTGATCTATTTTTTATGCTATTTTCACATTTCGTGATCGGTGTGAAAAAAGTATTTCTTCTCCCTAGTGAAATATCTGTTCTAGGTAAATGATTGGTCGAAAATTAATTTCGACGTCAAATTTAGTGGGTGATTTACGTTAACGTAACTGTACCAATCTGACATTTATTTATGTGACCATCATTATCGAGATTGAAGCTAATTTTTAAAATGAAAAAAAAAATTTTTTAAAAGGGGTGAGAAGACGACTCCGGTTTAAATAAAGCGGCAGAATGCGGTCACATCTGCTCACTCATATATGCTCTGATGTTGTATCTGGCACATCCTGAAGATATCATCCTATTTATTGAATATCAATATCGTTATTATTTGATACAATTTAATCTATTTTTAAATTTTAGAGGCCAGTTGTTTATCTTGTCATATCATTTAAAAAATTGATGAAAAACAATGGGTTTGTTCCTGACTTAAATCAGAATCAATTAATACTTATAATGCATGCTTGTATAGTGATGAAATGCCATTTTGTTCTGAAATATTAGTAATCTTAACGTTTCAGGAATGACGAAATTTGAATCAGTGAAAGTTAAAATTTAAAAAAGGCAATATCAAACAAAATATATCACTTACTGGTTGCACAACTGAAATGGACAGTATATTATCTAACTTTAACTTTCATTTGCCTAGAATAAAATTATGTAACATTTGACATTAAATGAAAATATCTTAGACGTTCAATTATTATACATACAGAGGTTAGATTCAGCGTTTTTTCTGTTATTTATATGCAAATCTACATCATGTATGCAAAGTTCAAATTGTTGGTTTCTCATAATCCTTCTGCTTAAGAATCATTTCTTTATCCTTTTCAAAACTTTTCACCCAATGAAGGTCTATAAAAGGATTTAATTAGCATGTCTCTTTAACAATTTAGTTTATATCTTACCATGCCATCTTTTACAATGTAAAGACCTGTATAGGTGACAATACTAAATGTATTCAATATATGCTTTTTAACATACAGAAGAAAAAACACTAAATAAATTAACTTTTAATGCAATCTCAAATTACCAAACAAATTGCTACACTATCCCTTTTCACCTTTTCATTTAATACTTCATTTTCTGTCTGTACTAACTTTGATAACGCATTATCTGTACAATTTGGACTTAATCTCCAGTCTTATCAACATATTCATCCAATCTGCTATTTTGTAATGTCAACTCAATCGTAACAATTGCTAATTCATTTTTGTTGTTTGTTTTAAATTGGTCATATGGTAGAACAGTGTTATTTATTGATAAATTGAAGTAGATGAGCTACCTTCTAGTTCATTATTTTTATCAATTAAAAATTTAGTCTCCATCCACCACTTTGTTCCTGTTGATAATGCCATTGCAATGACATTCAGGCATTCTCTAAGAATCTCCAATATTGGCATTGTTTGTCTGTTTCTCTCCAGTTTTTATAATGAAAATTTCAAGTGTTCATCATCTATTTCTCTTTTGATGAACTTTTTCCCCCTGTCACTTTGGGAAGTTCCATTGGAGCTATTACTATTTGGAATACTTAATCTTTCCTCTTTAGTATTGTATGAAAAATCAAAATCTTCATTCTTGACCTCGACCTCTTCCTTATTAATAATAATTTCGTTCCCATGACATTCAACAATTCCCTGAGAAATATCACCATTATTTATGTTAACTTGTTCCTCTCAATTTGAGTGAGATGTTTATTATTAGTCTTCGTCCTCGACCTCTTCCTTGGTGATAATTCTGTTTCCATGACTTTCAACCATTCCTTGATAATTATCAATATTGTTTATATTAAATTTAGGGAGAAAAAATTAAGTCTTCATCTTCAATTTCTTTCTTGATGAGAATTTCACTTCCATGACACTGATAGATTCTCTGGGAATCATCAATATTGGCATTGTTTGATTGATCCTCTCCACTTATGTATGAAAAATTATTGTCTTTTATTTCTCTTTTGATGAAAATTTGTTCTTTATAAAATTCCGATGGTTCTTTATCTTTGTTGTCGTTTAATGGAGAGTTTAATATATCTATGTCAAGTTTATTGAGACAATATGAACCCTTAACATTATCCTCTTGTTTAATTATAAATTTCTCTCCATTTAATGTAACACAGTGACCCTGAAGCATCGTAGGGTCAGCAACTTCCATCTTCACAACAATTTCTTTATCCTTTCCTTGTAAAGTTTGTTCCTTTGAATGATTTGTATCATTGTTAACATCTGTATGTTTCTGAGAGTTATTTTCATCTCCAACAATTTCTATTTCAGCCCTAGTGAAAATAAAAACAATACTGCATACAGATTTTCATTTATAAATGCATTTTATCCATAATGATATGCTTTGATCTGCAAAAGTGAACATATAAAATAAATTCCGACTAATTCTGCTGATAAACAGGACTGTTCAAAAAGAATATTTTGATCAAATAAATGAGTATTCATCAGTCCATGTTAGATGAATTAAAATATATCACTCAGATTAAAATTTTTTACCCTATGTCTTTAACATGGTTTACTGAAGTTTCTGAGAGTCAAACAATAGGTAAAACTGTCAGGACTGTCAATGACGCATATTTAATTTGGTTAAAACTGATAACAACCAAATCATTTAGCTATGTCAATTAGCCATCAAATTTGAGATGAAAAATCCCTTAGATCTGTTCATCCTAAGAATAATAGCATACTGATCATTTAACACAATTGTGAATCTCATTTTAAATGTTCAAGTATGCTATTCAATAAATGTTATAACTACACAATTCATTTATCCATTATATAATTTGATTCCTATTGAAATACTTATTATCTTTTTCCAGATTTGTATTGTTTTGTATATCAATTTACATGTCCTGTCTCCAAATGAATCATTCCACAATATAATTATTTATATATAATGATAAATAAACTTTGAAAAATATGACAAGGGTTGATGCATGCAAAGTACGGTACTTTATTCTTGGACCATTGCCTACAATGCTATTTCTTAGTTAATATTTTTTTACAGGTACTTTTAATAAAATGCTGCTGTCTAATATATATAGGAGCTCAAATTCTATTTGAGATTTCACCACTTACATAAAAAGCTTTAAAGGTCCAATCAAATTCTTGGTATTTTTTTTTATTTTTACCATACCTTACAATTCTTCCATTAGAGAGCCCAAATGCCACAGAAAATCATGCAACAGAACAGAAAAATTGGTTGAATAAAAAAAATAGTGGAATATTGCTGCTTTATCATCAGAAATGTAAATTATAAATGCAATAAAAGTGATTTATTTATAATATAGAAGAGACAAGTTTGAATTCTTATGAAAATAATTTGATTATATAATCATTTGGTTTAAAATTTAAGTGGAGTCTATTGTATATTTAGCAAAAGAGAGGAATAGAATATAAACTGTTGACCCTGAGATATGTCTTGGTTTTTTTCGAAGTTTTCAACAAAACAACTAGTATTTAATTCTTTTTTAATTACCTGGATTTAAATTTCCTCTCCCTTTTTGAATCTACATCATCTAAAAGAGTCAGTTTTTGTTTCAATTGTTGTAACGCCGAAGGAACTATGGGTGGACCCATTACAATAACTTCTTGCCCATTGGAGCTTTTTAATTTACTTTTTTCCTAAATAATTTCTGACTGAAAAACAAAATATAACCAGAAAAAATTACATGTCCTGCTTGCACTTTGTGTGCAAACATGATCACAGTGCGGGAACGGAACTGTACGTTTTTTTTAATTTACTGGTCATTCGGGAAACTGTCAAGCGGAGCTCCGACATTCGAAAAAAAAATATTGCTGGATGGAAAGTAGAATGAACTCAAATGTTCCTTTTTAACGTTTCTGCTTCCAGTTTTGGTAATCAAAACACTCTATATGTAAATATGAACCAATCAAATAATAAAAACGATGTATGCATCTAGACGTGTTCCTCAGAATGGTGGAGGTACGACTAAATTGACCAAAACTATCACACAACAGCGATAACAAATGCCAAAAAAGCATTGAAAACCAATCGTAGCTACAAGAATTTTCACATGTACCTTTTCTGATATATAGTCCTACCTGTCTGAAAGTTTAAAAGCCATTGTCCCAGTAGAACTCCAAATATATTCATTTTCTCAATGTCAGATATTTTAATTGACTGTACAATTGCTTGCGAGTTTACTGTACAATCACTTGGGCCTTTCCTTTACAATCGCTTTGCCAACTTCACAAAAATATGTTCGTACAAAATATTTAACCGAAAAAGTGACTAGGTGCTCCGAAAGGTAGGAATATTTTGAAGTTTACTTTTAAAATTAATTATATACCACCAGTTTAAAAGAATAATATATACGTTTATAAAGAATACAACAAAGAATGTTTCATCAGAAGACCGGAATATTCTACCTTGATAAAGGCATTCGAATGTAGAATGGTGGTACCGTGAATGAAGCTATTCACGGAACTAAGAAAAGACATGTATATATGTCAGCAAACAAGAAAAAAATAATATGTAGTACAACTGCCAACGAGATATCTGTTAATTACAAGCTATAGCTACTGGTGGTACAAAACTCCCATAAAAAATAAATTGTATCAAGGATCAGGGCGTAAGTTGTTATCTGAAAGACAGAGAAAATACGAAATCCTTAAATTTCATGCAATTTATAAAGCGGTATCACCCTCCTACAGGGCTAAACAATCTCCATGGAAATGAGATGTGCCAATGCTAATACAACTGCAAACCAAATACCATTGACTTTTCATAAGTCGTTCCCTTTAAACAAACCTAAACACAAACATTAACTTGTAAACTATGTAAACGTTTCAAAGTCAATGAACAATAATTAGGGGGTTATATAAATCCATGGAAATGAAACTTGCAAATGCCAATACATTTGCATACCGAATATCATTGACTTAACATTATTGGTTCATCTTAAAATGACCTAATCACAAACTAATACATGTAAACAAAGCAAAAGTTTCAAAGTCAATAGCCCATGACTGAGGGGTAAGGACCAAATATTCTCCATGGAAATGAGATGTGCTAATGCTTATACAACTGCATACCAATTACCATTGACCTACCACTAACGGTTCCCTGAAACTGACCTAATCACAAACTAATACATGAAAACTAAGCAAAAGTTTCAAAGTCAATAGACCATGAATGAGGGGGCGGGGCCAAATAATCTCCATGGTAATGAGATGTGCCAAAGCTAATACAACTGCATACCAAATATCATTGACCTATAATTAGTGGTTCACCATGAACTAGATCTAATCACAAACTTATACATTGTTGACGCCACCGCCGCCGACGCCGGAAACAGCATACCTATGTCTCGCTTTTTGACTCTGTCAAGGCGAGACAAAATCAGTTGAATAATCAGTTCATCATGTAATATATCATGTAATATCAGACCAGGCGCGGATCCAGTCATCATAAAAAGAGGGTTCCAAAACCCCGAACACAATGAAACCTTCACACAATTAAAAAACATTCGAAAAAAGGGTTTCAACCACCAGAACATCCCCTGTTCTTACCCGTATACGCTAATGCAGACTGCATTTATTTATATAAAACCGTTAAACATCAGTAACACTTTCGGATGTCGAATTGAGGTTTAAATCCAAATTTAATTACAGGACCAAATTAATTTATTAACTCGTTGCAAAAAAGGGAAAAAAAACTCATGCCAAACACATGTGGCATTGGGAAGCAGTAGTTTTAATGAACAGTCAAATGATAGAAATCTCAGGGAAAGTAAAATCTGTTCATAAATGTGGCAGAATAGATAGCAGTTAGCATTTTCTACTTGAGTGTAATAATTATTCACGTGCCCGAAAACATAAATATTAGAAACTATTCTGATCCATTAAAATATCAAATAACTTTTTTTGGCCTATATCAAACCCTGATGACTTAAGCTTCCTCTTTATCTTGGATTTGGTACAGCCTTGAAACACATATCCTGAAGACATTTTTTTAACCATTTGAATAGCAGTCATTTCCTTTTTTTTCTTTTGACAGGGAGACGTATTAATATAAGAACAATATTGTTTCCGAAACTCTTTATGTATAACTGCAAACGTATTTTGTGTTTCAAGTATTTCAAATAAGATATGTTTAAACTAAAAGCTATATCACGAAAATATGATGATTCAAAAAAAATTAATAACATTTGTGTCATTAATTTCACCTGCATTCGAAAATATCAGTGCATAGCAAGTTTTTATATAAAATATTTTCAATCATTGAATTACTAGTCAAACAAACGAAGCCAACTAAGATCATTTCTACATCCTCTCAATTTTTGTTTACAAAACCTTTGAAGTTGGCCAAGTGATCGTACAGGAAAGGCCCAAGTGATTGTACAGTAAACTCACAAGCGTTTGTAGTTAATTGAAATATCCGACATTGAGAAAATGAATATATTTTGATTTTTACTGGGACAATGACTTTTAAACTTTCAGACAGGTAGGACTATATATATATCAGAAAAGGCACATGTGAAAATTCTGGTAGCAATGATTGGTTTTTCAATGTTTTTCTGACATTTTTTATCGGTGTTGTGTGAGTTTTGATTGATTTACTCGGAGCTCAACCATTCTAAGGAAAGCGTCTGGATACATACATTGTTTTTATTATTTGATTGGTTCATATTTACATATAGAATGTTGTTATTACCAAATCTTATAGCAGAAACGTTATATAGTAACATTTGGGTTCATAATACTTTCCATCTAGCAACTTTTTATTTTTTCGAATGTCAGAGTCCCGCTTGACATTCTCCAGAATGACCAAAAAATTTAAAAAACGTACAGTTCCATTCCCACACTGTGATGATGAGGCACTGAAAATATGTCTTTCTTTGTTTGCAAAAGTACTTAATAATTATTTCTGAAATAATTATTAAATACTTTTGCAAAGAAAGAAAGACATGTTCACATGGTTACATTTTTTTGTGAGTTATGGCACCAGGAATTATTTAACAAAAGATATATGTTCTCTTTATAAATCAAGTGTAGTAAAACCTGAGTAAAAGGATTTATGTTATGTATTATGGTAGCTGCTACCAGTGGTTTAATATGAATATGGTAGGCAATGAAGATTTGGACAATAATAATTAATATCATGAATATAGAATGATATATCAAACCTAAATTTTAATTTTTATTGAAATCAGAGCATAAAAAGATGATTATAAAAATCATACTTTATACTTCATTAATTTTTGACAATGATTCCAAGATATGCTAGACATTTAATTGTCTAAATAGGACTAGAGATTACTCAATAAATTGTCAAAAAACATTACAAATGAGTGTAATGGTAAACAATTTTGTAGAATATCACTGCATTTTAACATTACAGAAAATTCTGAAGAAAACTGGTTCTCATAAATAAGCATATGAAGAAATGTAGGGGATTAAACTCAAATGTTTTTTTTTAAATTAGTTATCGACACATATACATGATGAAATATACTCATAGCAACATGATGGTAAAAAAAACACAAGGCATACTTCACGGCAGAACTGATTCTGAATTTCAAGGTTCGTCAAAAAAAGATCTCATTACAATAGTTCTTGACTGTAAAATTTCATTGTATTCAAAAACATATGTGTTGAAGACCGTACTTTGACCTATAATGGTTTACTTTTACAAATTGTGACTTGGATGGAGAGTTGTCTCATTGACACTCATACCACATCTTCTTATATCTATAAAACAGAACTTGTGCTTACAATATGATGATATCAGTAATAGTCCATCATTAGTTATTACTCTTAGATCTATGATATAAGGAACCTTCAATAGGAAGGCAATAACAACCTACTTTAAGAAACCATTACATGCACAGATGCGCTTAAATCATTTGAATACTGATCAAATTTAATACACTAATGTAAAAATAAACCTTCTAAAAATATTATTTTGTAGAGACCATAATTTTGGTTCAAAAACTAATAATTTCAGTGAAATGAATATTTTCTATTTTATGTCCAATTTGATTATTTGTCAAGATAAGAGAAACTGCAGAATCTTTCTTTGAATAAAAATACAGGTATTTATCTATATTACTTAGTCATACCTTTATATTATTCAGCAACTGAATCTCTAACACAGACTTCTTTGTCAAAATGCGACGCTTTAAATAATGCATATGCCAAGTAAGCTTATCTCTCTGTGTTATATACTCTGAAATTTGATTGCTTCTTTTCTTTGGTACTCCCAACAAAAGTTGATCTTTTTTAATTTGACCTTTATTGTGATGATATATAACATGTTCATATAATCTTCCTGTAGTACAAAAAGTTTTATCACAAAAACGACAGCAAAATAGATGATGGTTTGTATGTTATTTCTGTAAGTGATCTTCTAAATTCCAAATAGTTGCAAATGTTTTATCACAATATTTACAATTTAAGTTTAAAATGGCATTTTTAGGGGGCAGATATTCTTGATTGTGGTAAAAATAATCAAATTTTCTACCACGTTTAAAAGTGATATCTGGCATGACTGCGGAATCATGTTTTATATTTGGTCTCTGTTCTGTTTCTTTCCATTCTGCAAAAAAGAAAAACATGTTTTGTAAAATCATACAGACTCAAGTGTTTGATATCAGTTGTAAAAAAAAACTTAATTACTATTTTTAACCTAAACTTGTTAAAGTATGACATTCACGAATTTTTTTACCTCAAATTCCGTAGATTTTGATATTCTACCATAGCCACCATCGAATCCCCATGCACGTCAATAGTAAAAAAAAAAATACTGCCTATCAACTTTTGATCCAATAATTCCAGATAGTTCCTAGTAAAATGGGAATTTTGGCAGTGTCCAGATCTAGATATAGCAGTAAATAAAATCACAGCGCCAGTAGAAATCAGCATTTTCTGGTTGTATTACTCAATGCAATACAATATATTCCCCATTTCCATTCTCAATTTTATTAATCCAGAATTTCATATTTCACCTGACAATTAGATGTTTAAAATGTAACACCTTGCCCTTTTCCGAAGAACTTATATGATCAATTATTATTGTATTATATCAAAGCATTTGAACAAATTCTATTTCTTGTTTTTTTATCTATATGTTTGTAAGACAGATGATGCAGTGGCTTGAGAATGTGTTTGCAAATAAAAGTGATCATGCATGAGGACAGTTGTTTGAAAGATTAATAGAAAACTTTGCTGTACTAGTCTAGAATATGTTTTCTCTTTAAGCAATAACTTTGGTTCCATTTTTTGCAAAATAAGCTCAAAAACATCTCTGATGTATTATGGGCATGCAACTCTGTACTTCAACTCTTTTGAAATTTGAATCCCTATTCATGAGAACTTATGTTTGACCGACCCCCTTAACTGCTCATGTGTTAAGCATTTTAAGTTACTAAAATAAAATGTCAACATTGAAAAGTGAAAAAAGGGAACTACAGAGAATAGCCCTTTCGTTGAGAGATCCTGCCTATAAAAATACTTTGGTATACAGTCAACTGCTGAATTACATATTTTTTAATCAATGACAAGAAATCACATAGACCTAGGAAATCCTCATTATAATATTGCATGTGCTTGATTGTGCATTTATATTTATATTCATGTTTACATCAGGTCATATGACCTACTGAATTCTTAGATTATCTTGAAGGTTAATTAGATGGCATCTAGCCATAAATACACACGAAAATTGATATGAGCATGATGAGTGTATGCATTATAAATTGTTTCTTTAGGACATTTTGTAATTTGGATTGATGTTGTAGTATGTTATAGATAAAATATGAGAATTTGAGTCAAATCGGTGAACAGAAGTTTGACAGATAATGCACCTTTTAACCAGAATATATCAAAATAATATCCAATTTTAATGTTTTCTAGAACTCAATATCTGATTTGCAAATGTTACCGAACTAACTACCTGTAAAAGTTGGTACCCCAATTTCATCACTTGACCTTTCCACAAAATGGTTTTCTCTTTCAAATTGGCACTTGGTATTTACATTCCTCAATGACCCTTAAAAAGGAGAAATCATTATATCAAATGAGTGTTAACAAAAGGAATGATATGATTCTTAAAGTAATAAATCTCATCTATACATGTATAATGTATATACATAAAAACGATAATAAAGACAACAACACCCATCAATTACTGCTTGGTAAGAGTTTATTCTGGTCGACATGTTTCGCCAACAAGCGTGACGTCTTCAGGACAATATTACATATGAAATCAAACAAAGAAAAAATTTGGCATTTTATGATCTACTTTCGTTATTTCTACAAAAATACCACTAGAAACCTCCATGAGAACAATTACAAAGACATGTGAGAATAGCAGCTAACCACATCGTTAATAACTTTCACTTTTAACTTAACTAGATTTTTATTTCACTTTCACTTTCTATTTATATCTATAACGTCGTCATAACAACCTTTTTTGTAACATTACTTCCGGCGAACCACATGAACCGCCAAATTTGTACTTCACTGCTTGAATATGAATATCCAATTCTTACGAGTTGTTAAACCTATTTCTCTTATAACAATCGCTTTGGGTTAAATCTAAAATTTCACGATTCATTATCTAGTCTTTTTACATACCAGTATGATGTCAAATGTCCTGTTTAGGGCTTCAAACATTAACATCAGCCATTTTAAAACTTTTGCACTTTTCGGAATTAAATACACTTGACAAAAAGAATACTTTCAGGTGAAAAGTAGGAGTGTTTAGTATATTATTGATGAAGAAATTACATACCCGCTGCATTTATTTGCACCTATTCTAAGTCAGGAACCTGATGTTCAGTAGTTGTCGTTTGTTGATGTGGTTCATAAGTGTTTCTCGTTTCTCGTTTTTTATATAGATTAGACCATTTTAATAACACTAATCATGTATCATTCGTATGTTGGCCAGTTACAGTGTAAATGTTAACAAAAAAAAAGTTCATGAACATGATGAATGTACATACCTGTGAAGGTAGTTCCAGAAGGAATAACAGGTTTTAGAACTGTACTCCGTGGTTGCAATTTCTTTAAACAGGCTGTTATTTTAAGCTCTGGTATTTGATCCATGTTGTGTAGATTCAGAGAATTGCTGCATGTACTGCTATCTTGTACACCTACAAACGTATTTCAATACAGTATTTTTAATAAAGAACTACACAATTAATCTTCCTAGAAATTTTGAACACATTGCAATTGACAAACGTTACAAACTGAAAACATGGATATTTTAGCAGTTTGTTATTTTTGTGATTCATAGATATATGCATATACTTTACATGCTGGGGTTAAAACACATCGAACAAGAAGTGTGCCTTCTCTAGCTTCAATAGCATGGATCATTTGATTTGTACAAATTATTTTGCACAGAAGTATATTTTTGTGCATATTATGTGATTGCAAAATAACCACCAGACAATATTTCATGTTTGCAGCTTTTAAATACTAAATAAAAAACAAATTTAGAGATAGAAAAATATATCTAACGAAAAAGACCTGCATCAGCCAAATCTTCAGTACTTCAGTAGTGCATCTCAAAAAACCTTGCTGATACACAATTATCATGTTTTATCAACATATATATACAACATAATTTAATTAGATCCTAATATACAGTGGAATTCCCTGTCTCTGCTGAGTCTGCTCGGCCAGTGATATTGCACATTAACCATAAAATTAAGAATGGAAAATGTGTCAAAGAGACAACAACCCGACCAAAGAGCAGAAAACAGCCGAAGGCCACCAATGGGTCTTCAAAACAGAGAGAAAATCCCTCACCCGGAGGCGGGCTTCAGCTGGCCCCTAAACAAAAATGTATACTAGTTAAGTGATAATGGACGTCATACTAAACTCCGAAATATATAAAAGAAACTAAAATTAAAAATAACACAAAGACTAACAAAGGCCAGAGGCTCCTGACTTGGGACAGGCGCAAAAATGCGGCGGGTTAAACATTTTTTTTGAGATCTCAACCTTCCCTCTATTCTTCTAGCCAATGTAGAATAAACAAACACACAGCAATACGCACAGTAAAACTCAGTTTAAATGAAGTCCGAGTCCGATGTCAAAATGACAATGATACATAGATAAACAAAGTACTACTAGCAGTTACTGACATGCAAGCTCCAGACCTCAATTAAACTGATTGAAAGATTATGTCTTCATCATATGATAATTAAGTACAATCCCTCCCGTTAGGGGGTTTAGTATCATACCGTCATAAAATATATGAGAAGAACATAACCCTTATCATGCCAACAACTGGTTTTAGAATAAATGTGTTTATTTCCGATGCAAAGACCCTATAAGTGAATGAATCAATATTAAAGCCAAAATATGCCATCTTTAATGACCTGACAACAGTATCGTAACTATATCCCTTCTTAATTAGACTGTTTAAAGGTTTTGTTAGCTTTTTAGGTGAATGCCGATATTTTTGTGCTTTGTAAAGAATATTACCCTAATAAATTGGATGTGAAATACCCGAACGTATAAGATGTCTGCCTGTTGATTTATATTTACGAATGATATTCTTGTACCGATGATAAAATTTAGTAAATAGTTTGACTAGTTTGTGATATCGAAAACCCTAGTGTAATAATTGTTCAGTAATACATAAATTTCTCTCCCTAAAATCTACATGTTACATACACGAGCGAATCGTACAAGTTGAGATATATAAACACCATAAGATGGTGACAAGGGAACGTCACCATCTAAAAATGAATAATTAACAATAGGAAATGAAAAATCATCTCTTTTATCATAAATTTTGGTATTAAGCTTCCCGTTAATGATATAGATATCAAGATCCAGGAAAGGGCAGTGTTCATTGTTAGTATTAGCTTTATTTAAAGTTAGTTCAACAGGATAAATTTCTTTAGTATACATACTGAAGTCGTCATTATTGAGGGCCAATATATCATCCAAATATCTAAAAGTATTATTAAATTTTTGTATCAGATGTTGTTTCGATGGGTCTTTGCTGATTTTAGTCATAAATTGTAACTCATAACAATACAGAAACAGGTCCGCAATAAGTGGTGCACAGTTAGTCCCCATTGGAATTCCGATAACTTGACGATATACGGAATCTCCAAAGCGAAAAAAAATGTTATCTAGTAAAAATTCAAGGGCAGTTATACTTAAGTATCAAATCATGTCCAATTGACATAGTTCTTTTGTTTGTTGTTCCTAAAATAACATGTTAACATATTTTGTCATTTCTGCAATGTTACAGATATAGAATCTTTCGTGTAACTGTTTAAGTATTCTGAAGGGACAGAAAAGACTAAAATTGATAAGTTCATGCATAAATTTATAATTGCATCCCATAATTAACCATATTTAACCATTTTCCATAAAAATTATGACATTATTAGAGAAAAGGGTTTTAATTTATGGCAAATTTTAACAAACTGAAAAAAACTTTTGCTCCACATGTTTGGCAGTCTGTTTGCAAAATTAACTGTTTTTAAAAGGTGCGTTAGAAATCACTTAACATATAAAGACCTTTTAAAACAGGGCTTTCCGTAAGTTTGGACACACATTACACATAGCCAAGTTCAGGTGATCCCATATCAGTGGGAAACCTAGTGACAAAATATTACCTCCCCTGTAAACACTGAAAACTTTATCTTCTCAATGTTTGTCCCATTTTAGTAAGGACACTATCAATTATGGATTCACCGAAAAACGTTCTGGTAAATAGTAAAAATAGAAATAAATTGAAATAAAAACAAAACTTCCACTCAGTATTATCATTTTCCTCCTTAAGTAGCCAACGACGAGTACAACAGGCTATAGATGCCTTGAGTAAATTTGGTTTAAAATGTTGCTATGCAAACAAATTCCTGCAGTACAAACTTCAATTTATTATTTTTACTTCTGTATACTTCTCTGGAACATGCTAATAATTCGTATATATATATACAGCTAGATCAGAGAAAGTCAGGGGGAAAATTCCAAAGGAATCGATTGATATGCAGCAAAGATTGGCACTTTTTAATTTTTGTTACTAAGCAAAATCAAACAGACCTTATCTCGATGTAAATATTGAATGTGAATAGATAGAGAAGACCGCAAATACTTGTACAAAACTCGAGAAGACCTTTTCTTAAAATTGTATACAATATAGTAGAAAGATACCTACTTTATAAAAAAAAGTTATCTTTATTTTTTAACCTGCACAGACAGACTTTCAAATGCTTATTTGCATGACAAACAATAGTTCTCTTCTGAATATACATGTGACAAGAGCAGACCAGTGTGCTCGATAACTTAGGTAAAATACGCATACTTTGGGAAATTGTAACATACTAACGACTTTTTGGAACACTCAGAAAATTGGTGACTTGAAAGATCTTTCGATTTTGTATGTACATGATTTTTCCCAATTTTTTTTATCAATATGCAGCAAAGATAGGAAGTTTTTAAATTTCAATTTCGCAAGCTTTTAAAGCCATTATCTCGGTAAACACTGAACGTAAACATCGTCAATTTGCATGTATATTTCTTATAACACAGTTTATCGCTATTTTACGAAATTTTCCTTTGATCTTACTGATAATTTCTTTTCTCAGCACAGTAGAGTGATATGAAAAATTATCGCTAGAAACTAAGAGCGCACGTCATGGGTAAAATAGCGATAAACAGATTATCATTGGTCATCTCAACTCGATTGCTTTCTCGCTTTCGCCGTACCGGCTCAAGCGAGAAAAACAATCTCGTTGAGATGATCAACGATAATCTAGATCTATAATTAACAAATAATTTCTTTAAAATGTACAATTATTATTTAGAAATAACTTTTGATCAGTATCGTCACCGGTATTGTTTTATTATTGACTTTCTCGACTCTATCATAAGAAGAGTGAATTTTAAGATCATTAATATTTGCCCACTGAGAAATTAGATGAACCCTTCAGTTTTAAAAGAACAAAACTTCAAATATCACTGCCAGTTCACTGGCAAAAAAATTTTCATTCTTCAAAATTTTTATTTAGATTAGATTCACATATAAACAGTACAAACAAGTCTTAGAGCTCTGGTGATCTTCTTACCATACACATTATCAGTATTTAGTCCAATCCGGGGAAAACAGTCACTTAGACACTTCCTGTTTGGGTCATATGGGTCGCAAAACAAAGTTGATCAGTAACAAGCTAAGAAAGGAAAATGTTCAGAAAGGGAACATTTTGAAACTTGGATAGATTTTGATACACTTTTTGAAACACAAATTCAGTTAATTTAAAAAAAAAACATGCTTTGTTGAAGTGTTTACAATGGTTTAAATATGCCTCTTGGAAATGTTTTATGCATTACACATTGTTTAAACAGGCCCCACAGATCTAGATAGCTTTAAATTAAATGGATAAAAAAGTCGTGTAATATCTGAACTTATCCGGATGGGAATAAATAGCATTAAGCAAAAATGATAAGGTAAATTGTTAACAGTGTCGGACCTAAATTCTGACAGTCCCATAATCAGACAGTACTGTAGTCCGACAGTTTCATAATCCAACTATTCTATAGTCCATCAGTCCTATAATATGACAGCCCGATAATCTGACGCGCGGTCACTTATCTCTGAAAAATATGTCATTATAGACATGTAACGTTTGTAAATTGGTATATTTTTTCAAAGGAACGGAATTGACAGAGTTTTGACAAATGGGGCTAAACAGTAAAAGGCCATTTAAATGATTAATATGAGGGCCTTTGTTTTACATCAATAGTTATCAAGCAAACCTGACTGACAGAGGAATTTGTGATGTTCATAAACGTACGATTTTACACATGACGTCGTTGAGGATAATACAGTTGGATCTTGTTGTATCATATGTACATACTGGTAGAGTCCTTCGTTATTTGGAGCACCCCTCAAAAGCTGCGAGGGTACAGTGAAATTCGAGTACAGTACAAACAGGGGGGACTTATTCTCATACTCTTAACACTGATTCTGGTGTAACACACGGTTACACTGTGAAACTCAGATTTCCCTCCCAAAATACTCCCAGAACTTTCTCCCATCTGGGAGGATTTTATGACTTGTTGATTGCAGGTCGACTGTGGTCACCCTATGTCCCCCTTGGGATAAAGTGGATACAGTCAAGTTAATTTATAAGTCAAGTAAGTTGATTGCAGGTAAAAATCAACAAAGCATGATTGTATGGTCTGACATTGACATGTAATTCCAGGTCAACTGTTCTAATAACTTCATCCTATTGTAAATATTTTCCTTTACGTTTTATTTCTGAAATATCTGAAAAGCTTATGAAATGAAATTTAAAATTTGTATACAAAATATAAATTGATATTTGTTTTGTTTATCTTGTAAGATTGGAAAATTATTGACTTTCTTGCATAGAAATTATTTAATGATAAAACCAAAAATAATAAATGAATTAAAAAATGAATATATATATTTTTTTTCCTTAATTTTCATTCAAATTTATAACAAAAGATTGAAAAGATTGAATAAATTCAGTTAAACCTGTCTTAATTTCTAACATGTCTAATAATTATAATCATCTTAAATTTACATGTAATGTTACATTTTAATATTTTCTATATAAATTTGATGTACTTAAAATGTTACAAATGTGACTGTCATTTATTGATAGGAAACACAAGAAATGTTATTTGTAGTTTACAACTACTGGCATACTTCAAAGGTAGTTATGGCAATAATAATCATGGTGTTGGGAGAAAAGACACCAAGGTACTGTGGATTCATTTATTTTCGTGGGTACCAATTATCGTGGATTAAGGAAACTTACATGTTCGTGGATATTTAATTTCGTGGTTTTGAGGAAGTCTGCATACAAGAAAATTTTTTATTCTTTGAACAATTAACATGTTTAATTTCGTGGTTCACCTGTACCAAGGAAATCCACAAAAATTGATATCCAACCAATAATAATGAATCCACAGAAATATACAATTAAGGGATTAAATGGAGGAATAACACCAAGTTTCTCCCAATTTCCTCCCAAGATTAAGAGAGTGTTGCTGGAGTTTTTTGGTGTGACACCAAGTTTTTACACAGTGCTTGGAGTATGATAATCAGTACTCTCTGTGTGTACTGTAGACTCCCTATTGGGATTAATGGAAATGTGTCACTAACGTATTTACAACAATATGTACAAGGACAATCCCCACCTCAACATAAAGGGAGCGCTAGGACATCGGGAAGTCTGTTATTATGGTGGAAGAAGCCAAAGTACTCGTAGAAAACCATGGGGCTGCTCAGTGGGAACAGATAAACCGAAGAGTTACAGCAGATTGATTACCATGTCAATGTTGGGGGCAACTTTTACCACTGAGGCCCAAGGTAGTAGAAGCTGACATAATGACATCCTCCAGTTTATTGTTTAATAGTTTAAACTGGTTAAATGTGGAAAAACGAATTCAATATCAAAAGGCAATACTTGTATTTAAATCATTAAATTATATGGTTCCTAACTATTTACAAGAAAACTTTCATTTTATTGGTAATCAAAATTATAATTTACGTTCAGCTGATGAAAAACTATTAAATCTTTCAAAGCCAAAAACAAACTTTTTGAAGAAAAGATTTACATATTCTGGTTATCAAATATGGAACAGTTTACCAAATGAAATAAAGATGAGTAATACACTTGTATCTTGAAAAAAAACAAAATGTTACAAATTTTTCATAAATTGTGCAAATTAATATGCTTTTTCATATACAATTGTATATTGCGTATAATATATCCTTATAATACTGTATGTACTTTATAAATATGTTATTATTATTTTGAGGACTCTCAGGAAGATTAGTTTTAACTAATGGAATTATCCTCTTGAAATAAGGATTATTTATTTATTCATTTATTTATTTAAGGTTGAAACTCTGATCTGGGTACCAGAGAAGTGAGATAGGGTGAAATTCATCCTTCTGATTAATGAAATGTGTTGCGCCAAGAGTCAAGATCAAACCTGGGACCTTCAACACTGCAGCCATTGGTCTTGACTACTATCTGCTTTGTCTGGTGTGTGTGAATAAGTACTGTCTTCAAGTCATTGCCCATCTTCATTCCATTCTTTTTCACGTTACTGGTGTCATGTCGTTATGATTCTATGACCAGGAATGATTAGGTCCATATTACAATTTACATAAAAGTGTTATCATTTATCAGCAAAAAGTTCAGATTTTGGCAATTAAACCAGAAAAAGACAAGATAGTACATCGATTTAAAATGATTTATATTGCCATACAAGAGCAGTGATAAGGTATCATTTTGATGACAGAAAAATAGGTGCAATTTATTAAGATTTCATTCCAAATCTGTGACTATGAAACATCTTCTGAAAGTGTTTCTGCATCTGGAAAATTTGAGATAATGACACTATTCCTAATTTATCAAAACTAATTGCTCTTTTTACATGTTGAAGAGCAAGAAAAAAGATTAAAAAAAATATCTATTACTTTCATGTACATCAATCCGATGTAGTCGTCTGATATCTTCGGGGCGAACACCCATCAGATACGAGAAGCGTACATCTTATACATGTGACATTTCACATTCAACCACATAATACGTTACATGCATGTGCATGCCCATGTATGTAAACAGACTTTCTCGTTAACAACTTCGACATGATGAACAGGAATAGAATCCAGGACTGCCAAGTCTCACACAATTAGTGTGAGACTCACACATTTCCATACTTAATTGGCGGCATTTTCCTTTGATCTATTGTATTTTTCTCTTTGATCTTTACTATTTTGGTTAAATCTCACGCATTTGCTTCATGAAAACTTGGCAGTACTGGGAATCTTAAGATTAATTTTCAAACAGTATAGGATTTAATTTGGATCCCATTACAACGTATTCCAGCTTTTTTATTTTAAACACTGCTCGCATTTTGACAGTATGCTAATAAGTTAATAAATAAGCTAATATAAAAACGAGATCCACATCCTTTACACAGTGTTGACCATCAGACTGTCGGATTAAGGGACTGTCGGATTATCGGACTGTCAAACTAGCCGACTGTCGAACTAGTACCATCGGATTACTGGACTGTCGGTATTTCAGGGGGGTCGGATTATAGCTACGCTCCCATTGTAAACAAGGTTGAAAATACTGATTTTCACCCATAAAGAATCTGTCTCTCTCAACTGGATCCACATGTTGAATTTCCAATGTTTAACATTATGAAATAATGTCAGGATGCATATATCATTTACTTACATACATCATGCCATGATTGGTTAACTGACAATAAATTTTCCCTACATTTGGGAAAGACGGAGAGTATAATTTTTGGTCCTGGTCGAAAACTAGGGTCTTTAATACAGGGTGATTTTGCTATCTCCTGTAATGGTATTAATATTGAATCCAAAACTTTCGTAAAATATTTGGGAATAATAATTGATCAGTTTCTAACTTGTGATTTTATTGTCAACTCTATAGTGAAATAAATGGGGAATGTGTCCATGGGACACAGAAGATGATGCCCCACTTGCACAAAACATTATAATGGAACATAAACCAACAACACTAAAAGTGACGATTCCAAAAATGTGTACCTTACTGGAGTTTTATAGCAATAAGCATTGTGTATAAGTTTCATAACATTTGGTTATGGCAAACTTCAGTTAGAGAACAGAAACGAAAAATTCAGCAATTTTACATTTGTAAAGGGACATAACTCTAGAACGGTAGAAGTGATGCCACCAAAATTCAAACTTGATCTGTGTTATGTGGTAATAAGCATTGTGTATAAGTTTCATAACATTTGGTTATGGCAAACTTCAGTTAGAGAACAGAAACCAATTTTGGGACGTACCTACGGACGGACGGACGAACGTACAGACGGAGAAGGGTAACACTTCATGCTCCCACCGCTACGGTTGGGGCATAAAAAGTCAATCAAAGGCTTAAATTTGTATAAAGAAACAAAGAGTGTCTAAATTTTCAATCCAGGAAAACATTCTGCTCTTCTCTTATTCAATGTCATTTTGAATGTGCATGCTGGTATGAAGGAATAGCAAAACAAATGAAGAATAAACTTCAAGTGGCACAAAATAAGATTGTGAGATTTATTCTGCAATTACATCCCAGAAAGAGTGTGACATATATTGAATTTGAGATATTGGTTTTTTTTTAATATTAGTAATATTAGTAATAGAGTCAAACAACAAAGACTCAATCATGTTTTCAACATTTTTAACAATATATGCATACTAATTTTGTTAGAAATAAAACATCTTTCAATACCAGATCTCCTGTAGTTGGTGATTGCAATACTGGTATACCAGTATTGTGCATGTTGTGCACAATTCTGGTATAAAAATTTTGTACCAGTATTGTACCAGTATTGTGGGTTTTTTTCATTAATAAACAATATATACAGGTAATTAATCTTTTATTAAAGGTGTCACATAATGAAATTAACATATGACATGACAATATTGCTTTTTTCATTGTGAAAGATTAATTAGAAAATGAAGACCAACAAATGCATATAATCTTAGTATACATGTATTAAAATATTTGTAAAAATATATGATGGCATGCAAATGCTGAATTTACAGTGTTAGTGTGTAATAATTTGCTTAAATTTATTTAATAATAACTCAGATAATGGTAAGCTTTTATTTTATTTTATCTAAATTGAATTGAATAAAATATAGAAATATGATAAAATGAATAGCAATTATTTTACATAATTTACAATTGTTTGAATGATATGAGTTAATTACAATAATCTTTTATTTGTATCAGTTTGGTTTTAATTAGGGCTAATGAGTATCATGATTCTTTTTATTTAGTTGTTGATTAATTCAATTATACTCTTTAATCTTTGAGTTCATTTAATCCCCCTTTGATCATGTTGATCTTTAATATCTAATTTTACTTAAAATTCATTTTTTTATTATACACCTTAAAGTATAGTCAACAATACAACTACAATACTGGGGTATCATTAATGTACCAGTATTGTTGTTGTTTTTTTTAAAGTTACAATACTGGTCAAAATTTTTATACCAGTATTGTGCACAATACTGTTATACCAGTATTGCGATTGTAAAGCAAAATATTGTGCTATGAAATATTGTCCCCCAAGACAATATTTCATGACTATGTATCATGAAATATTGTCCTCATCTATGAAAAAATGTCCAGAGAAGGACAAATTTCCATTGTGAAAAAAGACCCCACTGGAAATAAGTTTCAATAACTTTTGTGGGTCATCCTAGGGTATTAGGCTACAGTGAAAATCAAGTCAATTTAAATTTCACTCATTATTAATCTAGTCTATTCGTATTATCAAAATATCATGACAATTTTCATAATTTTATTTTTTTAAATTATAATTTTTAGTAAACATGTAAATTATTTTAGTGTCTAACTATGTCTAGTGCTATATCTGTGTCATTTTAATTTATTGTATCCGCCAAATTCATGCCTTTTATCTTGAATAAATATATATATATAACGTCACGGTACCCAAATTGCATTGAGTACCCAAATTGCACCTATTTAGCAAAAATAGCAGAGGAAATCTTACAAGTTTTCCTAGAGACTAAACAATTTGTATTTTTATGATTTGACACTATGCATGTCTCAAAACATAGGTAAATATATTTAAATATACACAAAAGTTCACAGTATATACCAACAGATGAAGTGTTTACTGGAAAAGTAAATGTACGGAAACGTCGCCATGCGACGTCCACAAAAGTCATCTTTTAAAATTAGCAAATAAAATATGTTACAAGCATTCATTACTTAAAAATTAATAGTTAGCATAGACTAATGTCAAATTCTTCTAAATATTTAAAGAAATAAAACAAAATATCTGTTATTTAACTTTTAAGGATGCGAATTTTAGCATGGATGCAATTTGGGTACTCCTCATTACAGAATCATTGATCGTTTGAAGGTCTGTTCAAACCCTTTTTTCTATGATTCAATATGGATTCAAAATTAAATTGGTGAAACCATATAGTATAAGTAAATAATGATACATCTACAAAATAAACACATTCAGAATAGAAGTATTTACACTTGTATGCAAATTTGTCCGCCATTACGTAAAATCACACAGGTTCCCGTAACTTTGACATCATAATTCAAAACATTTGACGTCACAATTTAAAGTGATTGTTGCCTGACGTCAAAAGGTTATTCGGAGTAGATCTAAGGTCATTCGGAGGCAAAATATAGCTAAATACCAAAAGTGTAAATACGTTTATGGAAACTTTTGTCTAGATCATAAATAAACGTAGGTGAAAAAACTGTCAAAATAGGCGCAATTTGGGTACCCTCACGTTATACATGTAAATCACAATACTGAATAGTCATTGATAATACTTGAAAAGTCGTTTGAGAACAGATTCTTTTTCTGCAAGGACTTGAATGATCAGGGACAGGAACGATTACTTCTCGGCAATTTTACAAACTCGGGATATGGTTAACACGGCACAGTACAAACTCGGCCCATAAATGGAAATTGTTCCTATTCATGTATTTGATAGACATTGGGTTCGATTACGTTGAATTGAATTGCCTATCCTGGTCGCATGTCGACAAACTAAAACACAAATTCAACTGAACCTGTTGCTACCATGAGGATATAACTAGTAAGTACTAAAAAAAACGGCAAATAATTTGGAATGCAGGGTCAAAATTGTCTATGTTACTACAGCCAGGAAACTAGCTAACGCAGCTGTTGGTTGGATACTGGCATCAAGGAAAAAAATATCAGAAAAAACACACGCTATTCTAAGGCCAATGAGTGACACAATCTCTATGTACTCGCTGTGTTTCCTCTTATGGTACACCGTTACTCTAGGTAACTTCTCGCGGTACTTTAGAATACGTGTTTAAGCGCAGGATCGGGATTCAAGACTTGTCAGTTCTTTAAATCGCTCTGATCTTGCTGTATATATTCATCACAATTTCAGCTGTTGCATCGTAGGTTTCTTTCTTTGTTGGTGACAATATTGTTCGTATGTCTGTTAGGATTTACAGTATTTCTATCTGTCTTATAGCATGACTGTCTTTCTGTTGGTGCCTTGTGCAGGAAAGTATGAAATGTTCTGTTATTTTTCTTCGTCGCATTCACAATATGGCGTTAGGGATTGATTATTTGGTTTCTGTATTTATTTGATCTGCTGTAACCTGTTCTCAGTTCTGACAACATTCTTCCTATTTGGGGGTTTGGTGTCAAGTTGTACATCAATCCTAACAATTATAACAGAAGTACGCACAGTGCTGTGATACTATGAATTTTAGAAAAGATTGAAAGACTTTTTAAACATAGTGTGAAATAACTTCACTGCTCCTTTTTTTATGTGGTATGAAATCACCTACATTTTAGTATACTCAAGTATATATATGAATAGAAGGATATGTGGGGTATATGTCTATGTGACAGACCCAAACCTTTATTTTTGTCCATGTCCTGTGATTTATTTAGTGATTTTTCTTTAATAGAGCGTTTGATGCTTACAAAATGCTACTTGCGATTTTATCTATCATAGGTTCCTTTTATGTTTTACATTATTGTAAAAGAGGTAAACAAAATCAAGGATGTTACAAATCAATCTTAAAGCAATTTCCTTGTTAGGTGCATTCGATGTTCGTTCACTGATTTTCAAGCTCTTTGGTAGCGTGCCAACTTTCATACATACTCTCAAAATTCATCAGAATAAACTTTTATGAAACTTTGTACTTCAATTTGATTTTAGATAAGGTATGCTGGTCTCTAATTGTTGTAATGCAGTGCTCATTGACCATTAGGATAGCTAAAAGTTTGCTAAGTAGTATTGATCCTCTGCTATAGCTACTTACCTCTTCAAGCTATTTCCAGATCATTCTACCGCCCCACCCCAAATGGTCTTGAGTGACCATGACAAGATCCGTCTGTGAATGCCACTTCTGTCGAGTCTTTGCTGTCACATAGTAGGACCTTAACAACCTGTTTACTTGCGACAGTTTGGTGCAGAAAAATTGGTACCGTTTATGTTATTACTACCACTGGGTCGATGTTCTGCTGGTGGACTGATAATCCCCGAGGGTATCACTAGCCCAGTAGCCAGTACTTTGGTACTGGCATGAAAATACGGATTTTGTGTTATTAAAATTTGCTGTTACAAAATTTTGGAAATTATTTAAAGTTAAGGAATGTATCTCCCTCATGCAAAGCTCTGATTCCTTGCCCAGCTTTGGCTATACTTTTGGTCCTTTTGGTTTATAGCTCTTCATATTTTTAATAAGCTTTGGATTTTCAAATATTTTGGCCACGAGCATCACTGAAGAGACATTGATTGTCGAAATGCGCATCTGGTGCAGAAAAATTGGTACCGTTTATGTTATTTGCTAAGCTGTTCTGCTCTTTGAACTACATAGTCGACTCCAGTAGCTTGGTGCTCTCATCAGCGCAAGCTTTATATGTGTACTCTGGTTCTATAAGTCTGATCTCAACCTTTGTAACTTTGGACGTGTCTATGAATTGGTTTATAGCCGTACCAAATGGAGGCTCTTGTTGTTCATAAGTATCGTTGTTGCTTAGATACTGTTTCGGTTGTTGTTTAATTGGTTCTGCTTTGTTCTTAGAATAAATTTTTGCCAATCCACGTACTGAGATTTATTCTAATCTAAGGTCGATAGGTTGTATATTGGCTTCGACTTCCATTGCCTCTCTACTTGATGTTCTTGGTGAGACATAGTGACAAGTCCTTTCTTTGTACAGCTTCGAGTTTTTTCATATTGTCGCCAGAAGTTAATTGCCATACTGGGCATGCGTACTCTATATAGATATCACCATGCTGTTGTAGATTTGGAGTAGTTTTATTATTGATATTCGCAGTAACAGCGAGGGCGAAAAATATTCTCCAATATAAAAAAAAAATACGTTTTGTTAATGAATGGTCGTTTCCCCCAAGGTATATATATATATATATATATATATATATATTGTTGTTGTTGTTGTTGTTACAAAATGTATGTTGCTTGTTACTTGTAAATCATTTCGGCTTGGTATATAAACTGGCGATGTCTGAAGAAGAGCCTCTGTTGGATTGCTGGCTGTACCACTGCGAAAGTTGAATTTAGTATTCCTTCTTCAGAATTGCTTTTCTGGGAGACATTGAAGGTAACATATCCCGTCAGTGTGGAACGTTGTTCACTGTTTTGTTATAATCTGGTGGATTTTAAAGGAGCATTTTCTGTCATGTTCTTGCATAGATTACAAGTAAATCTTACAAATAAAAAATAAGATGTGGTATGATTGCCAATGAGACAATTCTCCACAAGAGACCAAATGACACAGAAATTAACAACTGTAGGTCACAGTACGGCCTTCAACAATGAGCAAAGCCCGTACCGCATAGTCAGCTATGTTTTCTTATAGACTATTTATAATTTGCCATTATACACGTCTTTCAACATAGCTACTATAGTAAATATATTTAAATATGCACTAAACGGTCGCATTATATATCAACAGACGAAGTAACCCGAGAAAAAGGTAAAATTTACGGAAACGTCGTATGCGACGTCCACAAAAAGTCAACTTTTAAAAATGAATAATTCAAATATGTCTGAAGGATCTTTTTCTTACAAATGAAAAGTAAGCATGGACAAATGTCAAATTGTTTTGAATATGTGGAGAAATTAAACAAAACAACAGTGATTCGATTTTTACAGATGTGGATTTAGGCATGGGTGCAATTTAGGTACTTCTTATACGGTAACAGCATCTTGGGTTGTTTGGAGGTCGGTTAAAACCCATTTTTCTATAATCAGTATGGATTCAAAATCAATTTTGTGGAACTATAAGATAAGATAAGATAAGATAAGATAGGAATTTTATTAATCTAATTAAGAACCCATAAAGGGCATCATTTTACAACAATATTATGCACAATATGATTGGAAAAAAGCAAAACAGAAACCTAATACCATACTATAACGTTATGGACAGGATCAGAGCCTAACACAACATGTGTATTACATAACTATTACATCAAATCTCATAATAATAAAATATTATTTCATATATTTTGTTTACATCTGGATCTTATTTCTAAACCTTTAATAATGTAATTTCCTATGCACATGAGAGTTGGTAAATGCTCATTTGTGAACAGCCAGGAATATTTTTTATCCTTAGGTAGTTCTTTAAAATTAGTACAAAAAGTGTTTACGTTATCAAATAATAATTTCCTCTGTTCATTATATAAAGGACAATTTACTGTAAAATGGGTCTCATCTTCAATAGAATTTGATCCATGTGATAAGCAGTGATGACATAGACGCTGAGTTCTCTCTATGTATTTTTTTACTATATCTATCTTTCTCAATTCTAAGATCATGAGCACTTATTCTCATTTTACATATAGCTCTTCTTATATTAAAATCTTTAATTGATAAATAGGCCTCCTTTACGAAGTCAGTCTTGAGGTTGAAATCATTTTCTAATTTACTATTACCTTGTGATAAGGTATCAGATCTTTTGACCACCCAAAATGTTTTAAAACTGTTGCAAAGTTTACATTTTACAAAATTAATTTAAATAATTTATTGAGCTTTGAATTCAAAGTTTGTATATCAAGTGATTGAAGTACATATCTCATAGATGAATACCAACAATTAATGTTTCCTGCATCTAAAATTTTATTACAAACATAAGCATCATAAAGTAACCCTTCGTCCAATTTGTTAAGCCTGTGTACATATTTTACCATAGATATAATGACAGAAAAATAAAGAGGAAATCTTGCAACCTCTGATAACACTGCCAAATTTGAGGCTTTTTTATTTACACCAAGAATATTCTTTAGATATCTGAAATGTGATTTTTCCAAATAATCATTTATGTAGATTAATTCAAATAGATAATCACTTTTTTTCTTGCAAGCAGCAGAGTTAATCTTAAATGAACCCCAAATTTCACTACAATATAATAAAATTGGTTTTATTGTGTGATCATATAAATGAATTGCAGTATCAATAATTGGATTACAAGCTGACATAGATTTTTGTAATTTAAATTTGGCTTTAAGGATTTTTTTAATAGCTCTTCTTTCCCCTGTTGAAAAGACCACTAGAAGTAAAGACTATCCTTAAATCTATTAATACATTCTATAGCCTCTTTATCTAAATAAAGTAATTCCTTCAAAAATTTTCCAGGCTTGTTAAAAATTAAAACTTTTGTTTTGGACAAGTTTACATCTAGACACCAATCAATACAATAAGTATGCAGTATATCAAGTCGGTTTTGAAGACCCTTTTTAGTGTTTGATAATACAAAAATGTCATCGGCGTACATAAGACAATCAATTCTACGCCCATTGATATCAACAGCATCTGGATTTTGCTCAAATCTTGAGGCAGATCGTTAATGAAAAGCTTAAATAAGTTTGGACTTAAAACATCCAATGCATGAATTAATAGCTATGCAGATGTTCTCTGTAATTTTCAGGTTTACTAGGACTCCCTGCTTTAAACATTGGACATAAATAAGATAATGAACATTTGCGAGGGTATGTTCCAGAGCAGAATATCAAATTAAAAAGTTTCTGCAAAACAGGTGCAAATATACTACCCCCTGATTTTAATATCTCATTTGGGATACCATCCAATCCTGCAGCTTTATTATTCTTTAGTTTATCTATAGCATCCAAATATATAAAAATAAGGATACATCTACAAAATAAACACAGAATGGAAACTTTTGTCTGATCTTATATAAACGTGGTTGATAAAAATGGTCAAAATAGGTGCAATATGGGTACCCTCACGTTAGCTATTGCTTCGCTTGGAAAACCCAGCATATACTTCCACAAAGTTCTGAAAAAAACATATGTCTGTTCTATGTGTCTTTGGAATATCAACCAAAGATGGAGAACTAAATCTTCCTTCAATGTACTTGATACTCGAATTGCAAAAGTGAACTTGCGATCAATGAAATATATATATACGGGTCTGTCAAATAATCCACGAAACGTCTTTTCAAATTATTAACATCTATATTAACAACAATCAACATCGGGCTTCATAGTTATTGTGAAACGGCCTATTCTATGGGCGGTGAAAAATGTGAATACCGAAAAACCTCAAAAGAACTGATAGTGGGGTTCATCTTACATTTACATCTTACATCTAAAAACTTACAATGAGGGTTGATTGAAAAATGAACACTTTACACTAAAAGTGACGATTTCAATTTTCCTATTGTGTACTTTCTATATTTCAAGATTCAAGCAGCCCCAGTATATAAGGAGTTTATTTCTCCTAGTATATACGAAATTCAAGACTTTGCGTTACCTATCATGAAATTCGTAAAGAACTTCTTGTCTTTCTTCCTAAGAAGTTCCTGTATAAAGTCAGCCTCATAATAATAAAGAAACAAGTCGGCAAGAAGAGGGGCACAATTGGTTCCCATTGGAATTCCGACAGTCCTCCAAACGTAACAAATATGTTGTCAATCAAGAAATCAAGCATCTTGATAATGTCAGTTTCAGAAAATTTTTGTTTGAATCAGAGTGATTCTTTACAAAGTAGGATTTATCCCTCCCAAGACAAGATACTTGTATCTACGTTCGCCATTCTTTTAATGAAACAAAGTAATACCAACTCTTTCAATTTGTCTTTTAGTTTGGAATGGGAATACTTGTGTAAAGTGTAGAAGAGTCAAATGTTTTAATACTTTTGCAAGATGAGAGAGTCTTAGATTGTATGTACTCTAAAAGATCTTTGGAATTTTTAGTATCCACATCTGATTCACGCCACCTCTAGAATAGGCAGTTTCACAATAACTTTGGAGCCCGGCTTTGATTGCTAATAAAGAGGGTTGCTTATTACAACCCATAGTTCCTAGTGGTAAAATTTAAGTCGTCATTCCAACAAAAAATTTACGAACGCCATCATGGCAATGGGTGATCGTAATTGATCAATGAAATGTTCCAATTGTCGTAGCAACAATCTCGTTCTCTCCTAGATCGTGACATAACCGATTGCCTATTTTTATCGAATTTGTACATGACACGAGCAACACGATAGGTGCAACTTGATGAGCAGAATCTGTTAAAGCATATGAAACACATGGGATCACTAGCCTACGATTCTTAGTTTAGTTTAGTTTAGTTTAGTTTAGTTTAGTTTAGTTTAGTTTAAACATATTTTATTTGCAAAAGTAGCAAAAGGGGTGTTTGGTAGTTTCGTTTCGCGCATTCTTTAGTTTTCTATGTATTGTTTTGTTAACTGGTGTTTGTGTTTTGATTTTATTTTTCATTTTTGTCATGCTCTGATGCAGATCCAACTACGATTTTGAAAAAGAGAACACAAACAAAGCAACGTTTGGAGTAGTACATGCAAAAAGTCTATGCATTAACCATATATGTAGCTTCATAAAGGGATTTTGCTGTCGGTTTTATTGAGACTTATGAATTTTTATTGTCCATTTGGTTCTTCCGCCTCTAAAGTTGTAAATTCTACATGGTTTCCTTTATTCTTTTTTACCTATGGAACTTTTAAATCGTTATATTCACAAAAGACAATATTTTATTATTGAAACTTCCCGCGCCGTTACAATGAAAATAAACTTAGTCGCGGAAAAAGGTAAAACATTTCAGAAATAAGAAACACTCGAAAAATTGGTGTAAGTAGAATGAGCTTTATATTATATCGGATACTTGTATACAATCTTTTATGGTAATATTCTATACAATGCACAAAAATGTCGGCAGTCACCTCAAAAGCTAACCAATTTAGTGAAACCTTTAAACAGACTTATTAAGAAAGGATATAGTTTTGATACTGTTGTCAGGTCATTAAAGATGGCATATTTTCACTCATAGGGTCTTTGCATCGGAAATAAACACATTTATTCTTAAACCAGTTGTTGGCATGATACAGGTTATGTTCAATCGGGAGGTTTGGCTAGCCTTTAAACAAGGTTCAACCCACCATTTTTTCTTAAAATGTCCTGTACCAAGTCAGGAATATGGCAGTTGTTATCAAATAGTTCGTTTCTATGTATGTGGGCATTTGTTTTTGTTGCACTTCAGTGTTCCTGTTGTTCCTTTGTTTTCCTCTTATTGGAAATAAACACATTTATTCTAAAACCAGTTGTTGGCATGATACGGGTTATGTTCTTCTCATATATTTTATGACGGTATGATACTAAACCCCTAACGGGAGGGATTGTACTTAATTATCATATGATGAAGACATAATCTTTCAATCAGTTTAATTGAGGTCTGGAGCTTGCATGTCAGTAACTGCTAGTAGTCCTTTGTTAATCTATGTATCATTGTGATTCTGCTTAGTTTCATTTGTTACCTATTCGGACATCGGACTCGGACTTATTTTAAACTGAGTTTTACTGTGCGTATTGGTGTGTGTTTGTTTATTCAACATTGACTAGAGGTACATGTTTAACTCCGCCGCATTTTTGCGCCTGTCCCAAGTCAGGAGCCTCTGGCCTTTTGTTAATCTTGTATGTGTTTTTAATTTTAGTTCATTTATATGTTTTGGAGTTTAGTGTGACGTCCATTTTCACTGAACTAGTACACAATTTTGTTTAGGGGCCAGCTGAAGCCCGCCTCCGGGTGCGGGATTTTCTCGCTGTGTTGAAGACCCATTGGTGGCCTTCAGCTGTTTTCTGCTTTTGTCGGGTTGTTGTCTCCTTGACACATTCCCCATTTCCATTCTCAATTTTATGTCTCTGATTATATCAATGAAACAATCTTTTAATGTTATTACCCCAAAGGTCAAAAGAAACATCAATTCACTTAAGGATACAAGTGAATTTATATGTAATACTGACATTTCTAAATTATTGAAATAACTAAGTGACCCTAAAATGACTTGCTTCAGCAGTAGTAGGAATGCTAGTGCATTATGTAACTTCGAATCTTTCTTTACATACCTTCTATAGATAGTGTTCAGTTGTACAATTCCGTGTAATACTATTCATAAAACAACATCCACCTTACTGATTGAAAATTAGCAATTTCGGACATGAACGATTGATGATGAAGCAGACAACGTACAAATTATACAAACTTGTTGATAGAGTATCAAATGATATGTACATTTTAATTGGCATTAAAATTTTCGTTTTATTGATATTAATTCATTGAATAAATAGGGATTATTGAATTATATATTGTTGCATAAAATATGCAAGTAAATTAAACATGTTGTCTATGCTGAAGATTTAACTATACTTTTAATTTAAAAAAGTACGATAATTTCGTTACCTCTGTTATTAAAAAACTTTTTTCATCAATTTCTATTTAATACCTATTTCAATCAATTAATCAAATGCTCTTCAGTGCTACTTGTTGCTCTCAAAGACATTAATTAGGCCGTTAGTTTTCTCGTTTGCATTGTTTTACATTTTCATATCGGGGCCTTTAATAGCTGACTATGCGGTATGGGTTTTGCTCATTGTTGAAGGCCATACGGTGACCTATAGGTGTTAATTTCTGTGTCATTTGGTCTCATTGGCAATCATACCACATCTTCTTATTTTTATAGTTTGATACAAAATCGCAAGTTTTACATCAGTGTTTTATATATATATATATAAAAAAAAATGCAGGATGCCGGTCTCTATTAAACCAAAATGAATTAATTTGTATCGTTCTTGTACATTTTTTAGATAAATACTAAAAATGTCAACATTTTTGCGATCTTCAATTTTTTTTATTCTGATGAAAAGAGACAAACATTTCGTTTTGCCGCCCGAAAGACATATAAGATCATATAAGGCCAATCGGCATTAATGACGTCATTGTCCTTTGAAAATCGGTTCTTACTGTGACGTGCAATATTTCCGATTTTTTTATACTCGAAAATGATAAGAAAAATATCAAAAGTCTTATCTATATTATTTTTGCAATATCCATATGCAGTTCTTCATACTCTTGCAAAATTTCATAAATTCCCATCAGATCGTCCATGAGGGTGTGGATGGGGGTTTACAAAATAGAGAATAATGGGCAAAAAATATAAAGAATAGAGAATAATGGGCAGAATGTATAAAGAATAGAGAAAACAGGTAAAAAGAAATAAATTAGAGAATACAGAAATGAAGGACCCCATCCATATTCTCGTCCATGTACGCACCTGTAGCCTTTTTCACAAAAATCTTAAGTGTAAAATTTATCGTAAGTGTAAAATATTCCTTAACAATTCAACTAAATATTTTTATCGTAAGATTAATTTTACACTTAAGAATTTTTGTGAAAAGGGCTACTGTTGCTGTTGTTAAGTTCCGCGAAAATCTGACGTGTCCTTTGGATAACATTTTTGAAATTTTGCATCTCTTGACAACCAGAACAACATCCGGTGTTAGCAGATCCACCCAAAACGGTAAAACACAAAACATTATCATGCATATGCCAAGTGCTCAGTTTTCATTAGATTTTTTTTTATCTTTGCAATGAAATATCCTGACGTTGTGCTCAACGAACGGTTCCGGCTAAGGCTTCTGTCGATCAAAGTAAAAATCCTGTGTGTCGGCCATGTAGATAGAAATAAGAAGATGTGGTATGAGTGCCAATGAGACAACTTTCCATCCAATTCACAATGTGTAAAAAATAAAACATTATGGTCAAAGTACGGACCTTCAACACGGAGCCTTGGCTCACACCGAACAGCAAGCTATACAGGGCCCCAAAATGACTAGTGTTAAAAAATTCAGACAGGAAAACCAACGGTCTAATCTGTATAAAAAACGAGAAACACTTATTAACCAAATCAACAAACGACAACCACTGAACAACAGGCTCCTAAAGGCTACAAAAATAGTTTATTTTACTTACAACAAATTCTAGAATTTATCAATAACGAAAAACCCATTCAAGCTGCAATCATTTGAAAACAAGATTTCGAATGACGTCAGCATAAACTTAGATGACGTATATTGTATTACCAAATAAGGGCCCACAAAGGGCATATACAGTCGGAAAGCTGACCCCGGTTTGACCCCATTTCTTAAAGCAACAATGGAAGTCATGTGATTACCATATATGGGCATTTTTTACCAAAAAAAGTGAAGCCTGTTTTTTGAAATTTGTAGTTTTTGCATGAATTAAAACTAATTTGCTTTTAAGTGAACATTCTTGAGTATATAAGAAATATATTGATCCACTCAATTATGGATTAAACTATTTTTTCTCTCAAAATGTGTCTTCAAAGTTCAGGTGTTGACCAAAAAATTGGTCACTGGAAATTTAAATCGTAATTTTCTTTCTTAACTTCTCGGAAGCTATGCTGAATTTAAATTATGTTATGTAACATAACTTTGACTATGATATATCAAATTTGTGCCACTTAATACGCTGTAATACGCAAATGTGCCACTTCGATATGTCGATATTTCTGACGAAACGGGGCCGGTAGTAATTTACGAGTTACGTCCCTTTGTTTGACACTCTCATGATCAAACTATTATTATATTAAGCACCATATGCTGTTATTTACATGAGGATATAATTAAAATAATTTTATTGAATATATTTTGATACTAAAGACATGTGCAAAAAAATTAGCGAAACACATTTTATCACTTTTCAGAACTCAGTCTCAGTGAAATACTCAATTAGGCCCTAGCCCTAGGCTACTGTCAGTATGTGACCTAATATTATTATTCCAAGAGTTAATTTAATATTTATAATTTGGTAAGTATTTATACTGCTGTAACCAAATTATTTCAACACAGAAATAAATTTCTACTCTAATCATACAATCGTAGCCAAAATATTCATGAATAATGGATCAAGACAGGATTAAAATGATCAAATACAGGAACTCCTTTTCATTACTGATACCTGATCCTACATTTTTCATTTAAACTTAAACGTGACCATAATGAAAGTATTCTGAATGTAAATTCTTCATTATTTGAAATAAAAGGAAATTAGTTTGCAATTCTTGTATGAACAAACTAAATATAACAATAAATTTTGTCTCACTGATTCCATGCAGATTCTAATGAATGGACTCAAATTATAAAATAAGCACTAAACCAATAAATAAATGGTTCTAATCATGAACTTGAAAAAGATAAGAACAAAAAGACTGGATCTAATATTTTTCTTCTTGTATTTAATTTTTTTTAACAATTATGCATTTTTATATTTATATAAAAGTATTTCAGAGCAGATTCTGAGTGCTAAGTCAACAATATTATGTTTAGATCACAAGTCATAAGTAAGTTACACTTCATGTCAGTATGAACATGCTTTGAATAAGAGTGATTAAAATGCTAGTCTGAAAGAGATTGTTTTAAGTTCATATTTAGGACAAGACTTTTTCATGTACCTTTGGCAGTTTTGCAGGATTACTTCATCACAAATTTTTTTATAATATTATAAACAATGAATGAGTTTTGGTTAAGGTTGTGTAAAGACAGTATACGATTTCCTTACCTTGTTTTAGTTAAGTCAAACAATTAACTGACTTAAAGAGAATAATTAATCCAGTCAAATATTCACAGCTGAACTCGCCATTGCTTTTTCAAACAAACACACTAAATGTGTGTACATTGTGTAAAGATGCAAGTTGACATCGATGTGTAAGATAAAAAAAACTACAATGTCAAAAAATGTCTTTCGTTTGGAATTTAGTTCGAACGGGGTTTCCTAAGGGGTGATAGAACGTTAGACTTGATTTTTGTTTTAACTTTGAGATACTTATTATTAATTGTTTATATAGTTTGTATATTCTTTGTTTATCTGGAAAAAAAAGAAGAAAAAAATAACAGACAATTTCGCATAATTCTTAAACGACTATCAAAGGCATTACGTTATTTATAAAAGACGGATAATCTATAACATGTTTAAGTATTATTTTCTTTGATAATAAGAACCATGCTTGAAAAATCGAAAGAAATCTATTTCTGACCCTAATGGCAAGTAAGAAACAGAAAAAATGAAAAAATTCCAAATTGGCGCCAAATTATTTTTTCCGCGAAATTAACGCAATTTCAGAATGGCGGGTTTTAATATCAGTCCCATTGTTGTCTTAAGAAAGTAGCAACAACGGTCGTTTCTAAGGGCTTGCTTTCCGACTGATAGAGAATACATGTAAAAGGAACAAGAACATTGATTAGCATAGATACATTTTTGTACATAGAATTTAAATACACAATTACAATACAATTAGACTGTAAAATAGCCCTTGGTTTATAGTACATATATATTTATATGAGAAATAAATACATCTATTATATATTATAACTATTATTGACTTGAATAAATTTTCCAACAGCATAACGTACCTGATTGTCTTCACAGCTGAATAAATAATAAAATATATGATTTTTTGCTGATTGTTCAGTAAAGAAAAGTTTGGAATTTTATGGCAAACAAAGTCAAAGAGAGCATCTCTATCAAAGTTAAATTTTTCACATGAAGTTAAAAAATGGATATCATCTTCAACACAGCCAGTGGAGCATTTTTTGCAAATTTTTTCACTTCGTGGAATGTTTAAAAAACGGCCAAATTCAATTTGAAGCTTATGAGCAGATATACGTAATTTACAAATAGCTCTTCTAAAATCAAAGTTCTTAACCAAAGAGAGATAATTGCCAAAATTTTGTTTAAATTTCAAATAATTGAACAATTTTCCATCAGAAGCATTTTTTGGCTAACATACCAATTATTAATTAATTTAGTTTGAATTAATTTGTTAGATATATTCAAAACTTTATATTGTCCAAAATGTTTTACTTCTTGTTTAATTTCAAAAACTTTTAATAATTTTTTAACAAATGAGAACCAAGAAGTCATGTTAGGTTTGTGAAGCTCTTGGCTGCATTTATAAGCGTCTTCCAACAGACTGAATTCAGTCTGAAGATTTTCAAATCTATACCAGTATTTAACAATTGACTTCACAATGTCATAATGTAGGGGGAAACGCCCCAGTTATGATACGACCATTTGAATTTCTGGAAAGGAGGAAGAATTTGCAATTGAATAACTTGGCCTGGTAACTAAATGTGTACAAAGCAACAGATAAAAATAAAAAATAAATGATCAACCCGGCAAAACTCCTGCCCCTCCCCGTGAATATCAAATGGTCGTCCTCTAACTAGAGTTCATTCGCAATCGTACATGGATAATTTGCCCAATGCGGTTTCAAACGTAAACATATGTGGGAACCTTCTTATTTTGTTTACAAATATGTTTTTCAAATTGAAAAAGAGAGTTGCATTGTCTAGTAATGTTTTAAAAATGTATCTTATCCCATAATTTCGCTGTAGCATGGAAGAATTGACTTGGCCTTGTATCATGGTTAAATATTGGCTACTTCATACTAAACCTGGTATTTGTTCACGGAACTAACTAGGTGTTTTGTCATATATATCATTTTATGACAGAGTATCAATCTATGATTTTTCCTTCGTTCTGATAACTATTCTCATTGAGTTTCAACATATAATTTACCAATATTCGTGAGTTTAGTCGCCCTTGTAGCTATGCGTGCGCCATCAAGCTAGATATTTTCAAGCCTTTGTATTATGTTTTAAATTATATTATGTGTGTCCCATACAACATCGGCGTTTTTTAGAGATGGTCTTATAAAAGACATATATAATTTTTCCAGAGTGAACCGGTCAAGAACGTTTCTAACTTTCCTTAGAATTTTGACCCTTAAATAAGATATTTCATTATGTATTCGATACAGATACAACTTAGCGTATTTAATATCTTATAAACTTCAGAATATGTCTTAAAATAAACAATTTAAGATATCTTATAGTCTTATAATAAATAATATAAGATATCTTATATATCTTATTTAAACTAGATTATATAAGACATCTTATATATTATATATCTTGAGATATCTTGAAGTTAGAATAAATTGTAAAACGGCTTGCCATATAAATTTGAAGCATTATTTCTGGTTCCGAGTAAAAAAATTGTAATTTTTCTATAGGACTGGACTTTTATCTATACATTTATTGTGTCAATTTCTTTCCTAATTTAAATTTTTAAGGATTTTTTAGCTCTTTATAGAAGGAAATTCAAACTCCAATTTCGCTATAAAAATAAGGATATGTATAGTATGATTTCCGATGAACTATCCACTAGAGGTCAAATGAGTTAAGTGGATATAAACATATGTATAGGCATAAATTGTTCAAATGATAACATGCACAATCTTCCAAAAATTTGCAATGACGTTAACATGGTTAAAAAAAACTTTTTGGTAAAAATAGGACTGCCCAAAATGATACTCTACTTGGCGAACAGTGATGAAGAACTACTTGTCCTTTGTTTTTTCGATACGACCTGATGCTTTAAAGTCTTTGAAAGGAGTCCATTCCAGTGTGGCAGATGTTATTTGACCCAAGTTTCATCGACAGATAAAATAATTGCAGTGTTTTATAGAATGTGACTATTGACAGTCTTTTATACAATTTATCCTCGAGTGATATTTTTTCAGAGTATAAACTGTAGCCCGAGTGATGTTGGGAAAGTCAATTTATACTTATTTATGTATGTTCCCCCAAATGATTGTTAAGCGTATTGACCAGTAGCTTTGTTCGTGTAATTCGTAACCAATTAATTAAATACATTTGTAGGACAGTAGGAATCTGAGCAGATAATTATCAAAGAAGATGGACGGAAGAAAAACATATCAAGAAAAAGAAGATGAAATTCATTCTCATAGACCTGATATTTGTTGTGATACCTCTATCATTGAAAAGAATGTTTTTACCGACGATAACCGTGTTTTCACATGTACATGTTCATACTGTGATTTTTGTCGAGATATATTTGAGAATGAAGATAATTTGTATGTGCATGTGTTGAGCAGACATGGTAATGAACTTAAGCGATTAGTACTAGATTCTAAAATTGAATTGACGCTACAATACCCTTGTTGCCATTGCGAAGAAATGTTTGCCACTATAGCTGGAAGAGACTGGCATATAAGATGGAATCATGTCCCGCTAGTTACTTGTAATCATTGTAATTCGAAGTGCACAACTGAATATGGATTAAAACAACATATTGACAAATATCATAAGGACATACCCAAAAGGAAAAACAAAACAGATAACAACAAAGTAATGTCTTGTCACTATTGTGGAAATCAATTTACCTCTTTATTGAAAGTAAAAAATCATATACAGGAGACTCATACTGAAAGTTTATTACAATGTTACTATTGTGACAAAAAATGCTACAACCTAGGAGCGTTATACGTACATATAAAAAATAAGCATACAGATCACATAAATGATTTGAAAGTTATAAGGCTGAAGATTAAGAAGCACATGAGAATGTCGTCTGGTAGTACTTCTTCAAACTGTCATAATAATATGTCTACACCCAACAACAATTATCAGGATGGCAGTACTATTGATGGAAATAATAACACTATGACTATACCAAGTCAGTCATGTGATTTTTGTGAAAGGAAATTCAACACAGATAATTTATTGTATAGTCATATTTTTAGCAGACATCAGGACAAGGTCAGACGTTTGTTCTTAGAGTCAAATGAAAAACTAAAAATACAATATATCTCTCAGCAAGGATTAGAAAAATATATTCACCACCCGAACTGTATTTATTTGAAGTTAGGCATTATTGACGAACCGCAGTGGGGAACAGTAGATTTTGACCTTCCATCATGTCAATATTGTGGAGAAAGTTTTATTTCATTACATGAGCTACAAACTCATAAGTGTATTCAAAAGAAGTATATAAAGACAGAATATCAGGAATTATGCAGTAATAAAGGAATCTCAAGCACACAGGGACTCGAATCTCATGTTGAAACAAAAGAAAAAAATGGCTGTAAGAATTTGAATATTCTACCCAAAGTAGAAGGTAGAAATGGCTGTCATCATACAATCCTGATAAAAGAAGAACCAACTTTGTGCTGCCTTCCATATCATATAGATAGTATGACACATACAATAAGAAATAAGTCAGCTTTACACTTAGAGAAACAGTTTCTGAGTGAGACAAAGGTATTCAACAGTAAAATATAATAATTTTAGACCAATATTATTATCATCAACAATAATAGTTAACAATAGATAACTGATTCCAGAATTAATGTCAAACAATTATATTCATAAGTGACCAAAAAATAATAAATTTTCGTACCATATGAGCAAATTGTCATTGTTTTTCGGTAGATAGCTGAAATTTTGATCAATATTCGAATTGTTCGATTAGGTTTCGTTTAATTATTTTCACTCCCAATGGAAATTTAAAAGAAGATATGGAGGAACTGCATCATTCAAAAAAATAATTTTTATGAAATTAAGGTCGTAGACACATCCTTAACAATACCTTTTGTGGTATGATGTTGGAGGAGTAAAAATGCAGGATGTATTTCACATGTGAAATACCAGCTTGTTTAACTGGAAAATCACGGTATTTCATTGCAAGCAATACGGCCTTCTACAATGAGCTAAACCAATACCGTATAGCAAGCTATTAAAGGCCTCGAAAGGACAAATGTATAAATTCAAAAACCTAACGGCCTAATTTATGTACAAAATAGTAAACGAAAAACAAATATGATATACAGCAAAAAACGACAACCACCAAATTATAGGCTCCTGACTTGGGACATTCACATACAGAATGTGGCGGGGAAACATGTTATATATCTTCTTTACAATATATAACTCAAAAACAAACTGACAATGCCATGGCAAAAAACGAAAAACGACCAAAAGACAAACAGCAATACGCAAAACACAACATAGAAAACTAAAGACTGAGCAACACGAACCCAACCAAAAACCGGGAGGGGGAGTGTTTTCAAATGCTCCGGAAGGGTAGGTAAATCCTGCTCCACATGTGACACCCGTAATGTTCCTCATTTCAGTACAAAGTCGGTGAAAAGTCTAATTCGGCAGGTCACATTTGAGGAAAAGAGGACGGGATTGTGGTTACGACAATTGAAACATGTCCATCGTCATCTGTGAAACAGATGTTCTATAACGGTCAACCAACTCGTGACAGAGTCCGTAAAATTTTCAAAGAGACGATTTCAACTTCACCACATGGAACTCTTGGTTTAATATCTTCCTTGTTAGCAGCAACCCTCTATCAAGAAATTATGATAGGAAATGCAAGCTCTGGAATAGCATATCAACTGGGGAAAAATATATTCACAATTGAGAAGCTGAAATCATCTCGTTTGTTGTAAAGTTTTGTTCTCAACCGACTCTCATTGTCAATTTTAAGATGTAAGTCAATATATGAGTCAGACTTTCATGTATCTGTTGTATGTTGTAAGAATTAAGAAATAATTCTTTCAGTTCATGCTACCTTTTATAAGTATTTAGTATGACGATAAATTTTCACTTCTGAACTCGTACTGTGAACAACAAATTTATTTATTTTGTAAAAAATGTTTCCGTACTCCTAACAACAAAATTATTATATTCAAATTTACCTGTGTACGTTACTTTATTTAACGCCATTTTGTCCCAGGTTAAAGTTGTCTTTTTGACATTGTTCTACATCTTTTTTATTAATACTGTATATTTATATTGTGTCATAGATCAAACTTATTCGTTCAGTGTATGTTTACTTGTTTTTGTTTATAATTATGTTTTATTGTTCGAGTTAAGCCATTTCAATTGATATTTTATAGTGTGTCTTTTTATGTTGTAATGTTACACTACTGTTTCAGGTTAGGGTGAAGGTTGGCGCCTGTTAAAACGTTTAAACCCGCTGCATTTGTATGCATCTGTCCTAAGTCAGGAGCCTGTTGTTCAGTGATTGTCGTTTGTTGGTGTGGTTCATAAGTGTTTCTCGTTTCTCGTTTTTTATATAAATTTGACCGTTGGTTTTCGTGTTTGAATTGTTTTACACTAGTCATTTTGGGACCCTTTATAGCTTGCTCTTCGGTGTGAGCCAAGACTCCGTGTTGAAGGCCGTACTTTGACCAATAATTGTTTATTTTTTACACATTGTGACTTGGATGGAGAGTTGTCTCATTGGCACTCATACCACATCTTCTTTTTTATATCTATGCACATTTTAACATAGGTACAATAGACATCATGTTTGGCAATGTCTTTATACCGAGCGTTAGCGAGTTGTAAAATGTTGACACATATAATGTAATGCCTTCTCATGATAAAATAAGCATCTATAGACTTGACATGAAAGAATTATTTCGATTCTAAAAGGAAAATTCTGAAACTTTGTACATCGAAGTGGACCTATGAAACAAGATCGCTGAAAGACATCTATTTTAATTTGATGAAACAACAACTGAATGTTCTGGAAAACCAACCGTTTTACTATTAAAATGAACATATACATGTAAACTTACTTTTGGAATAATTTCATTTAATTTCCTAGCGAGCAACACCAACAAAAGTGTCAAATTTCGAAATACAACTGAGGAAGCAGTTTTAGTTGTGACGCCACACACTTGAATCTCGTGTTCCATTTGAATTAGAAAAAGGCTTTGTTCACAAAGCAAAAGAAGAGCGTCATTTAAGAACCTTTACTAAATTCTACCATACGTACAAAGAAATTGTTTTGTAAGTTTGGCTGTACCTGTAGAAATCTGATAACAGATCCTTATTTTACGTCGATGTTGTTTTATATAGAGCTCGCAAATTAAGATACGATCTATATAAACTTCCTTTCAATCAATTCATTTTAACGGTTATCAATTCAGCATTGTAAGATTTGCAATATTGTCTTTCTCGGTAGTAAAATGATTTTTAATTTGAATAGTTAACTGCATAAATATACATGTATTGATATCCATATATTAAGGGCAAGGTACAGTAAATGGGCTATGTCACAGATTTTAGAAAAAAATTTGCATTTATCTTTTTTGTTGTCTGGAATATTACTGAATGACTTGTTTCAAAAAAGTTGATCATTTGTATAGAAAGAACATCAAATCGGCGAAAAACATTCTTAAATTTGTCTTAAAATCATAAGATCTCCAATTTCAAATCCATATATTTTACTTAAAAATTGACGAGACAAGTCCTTTCGAACCGATGTTTACTATTTGTTCTTATAGTTTTTTGTTACATCACTGTCCAAGTTGAGCGGTAACAAGCATGTAAATTGCCTGTCCCAAGCCAACAACCTATAATTCAGAGGTTTTCGTTGGTTGTTGTCGGCTATACATTTATTTTTCGTTCATTGTTGTATTTTAAATCAGGCCATTGGTTTTCTCTTTCAAATTGTTTAACCTTTTGTCACAGTTAAAGGGGCATTAGCTACGAGATACAAAAAAAAATTAAATAAAATATAATTTATTTTTATTCAATTATTAATGAAAGTGAAATAGTGAAATAATATTTAGCTTTAATTAAATGGAAAAGAATGTCAACATTGAAAGTGAAACAAGGGTAAACCATTTGGTTAACTGATTCGATCCACAAAAGCTCATTATTAAGCTGGGGTCACACATTCACGATTTTTACTGCCGTCCTTGATAGGACCATTCCCGATTAAAATTTGTTAAAAGTCTGAGCAAGATCCGGTGAATCGCGGCTGGAAATTCAAACTTTAATTAAAATTGTTAAAAACATTTTTCTAATCACGACAAAAATCAGATATTGTTCAGGAAGCGTCCAAATTCAGCCGTTTCCAGCCGAATTTGTCCCAATTATCCCGTTCTCAATCCGATTATAATTCGAATTGTATCTTTCACATGGTAAAAAAAGAACCGAATATGTCCCGACAGCGTCCCGATTCTGCCGAATGCGATCCGACAGTGACCAGACAGTGACCAGACATTAAACGACGCTGACGGAAGATATCCGTTAGAAAACCGTTTCATGTGATAGTCCCGTCCTATAAAAAAACTCGCCATATTTCGGATGATCAGGTTCTACCGGAACGCAATCCTAGCACAGTCTGCTGTACCGCATTGCTAACGGCTTTGTCGGAACTCCGTCGTATCGTGTTTTGTAATTGTCGGGACTCCGACGTGGGTATTAATGCCGAATTTCGTATTAATAACGGGACTGTTCCGGAACAAAGACTGTTCGCATTCGGCAAGATCTGGATGCAATCTGGACTCAATCGGCCAAAAAACAGCAATGACAAATTTCTCCAGGCTATGCCCGTACCACAGGACACCGTCCAGAAAACACAGAACATTGTTACAATTTTGAACGGATACAGCAGAATCTGTCACGACATAGTGACGATTGTAATCCGACTAGACAAAATCGGCTGAGTTTCCCCGAATGTTACGGGACGCACCTAACTGTCGGGGGTGCTTGGCTGACCTCTCCGGACCATTTCCGATCCGTAGGAATCTGTTAAGAACGTATGCGACTGTGTTCAGACAATGATAGGACATTCCAGATCATTGAGGATAGTAGTCCGACTTTTTCACTTTTCGTGTCCTAGCGCTGTCTTATCTAAAACGGGAGCCATAATCGGCACTGTGTGAACGCCGCATTAAACAGATAAAAACGATGATTAACGTATTTTTTTAACCTATAATATGAAATCAACACAGACCGTCGGCAGTCTTAGGAGGTCACCTCGATAGTTGATTAGATGGCGTTCAGAATAAAATACACACGAAATGCTGATACATATTATCGAGTCAATGCATCGTAAATTGTTTATTTTAGACATTTTGTAATTTGGATATACGTTTTATAATGTTATAAATCAAATATGAGAATTTGAGTCAAATCGGTGAACATGAATTTGACAGCTTATGCCCTTTAAAGATTTTAAACGGTCTGCGACTCATTTCACAAAAAATCTTACGAGTAAAAACACTCGTAAGTCATGAACATTTCAGTATAACTTACGATCAATTTTAGTCGTAAGATTTTTTTTAACGGTCAGATTGATTAAGCATGACTATTTTTTACTTATCGCGATCAAGTGTGCTTGTTAATAATAAATTGAAACTAAACGCTTTTGTGAGGTTTGGAAGATTCAGTTCCCTTTCGAATATATTTTTTTTTGTCCTGTGGGTATTGGATTTTAACCGCCAAATTTAAGCATGTTTTTTGTATAGTCGGTTAAAAAGCTCATGTTTCTTTGTTATTGTGTACATATTTGACGACTTTAAATAAAATTTACTTACTTACTACCTACGCCTACTCATATTCTCCTGCAAGGTTTTCTACAAGGTCATATTACTGACATCTGATTTAATGCCTTCTATATATTTCGTATTTTGCAACAATTACAATATGTATGCAATGGACGTATCTTGAGCTCCTAACTTTTTTTTATTACTTATTTGATTTCGAAACAATCGGATTTGGTATTGAGGACCAATGATGAGTTATAAATTTTCGGAATGCGCTTACCGTACACCAATTTAAATTTGGTATCTGCATTTTTATGACGGATGTAAGTATTCTATTAATGGAAATGTTTTTTGAAACTGTGTGTGATTTTTGGGAGTAGAAGTACGAGTTAAGTTTAAAAGGATTTCCAGAATGACATTAGAGCAGTAAAGACGGAGGTCCTCGGTAAATGGTGTTCGTAGTAAAGACAGAAATTGATGATTCTTGGATATTTCAAAGTAACCTTGAATTTGTCAAGGAACATGACGATGGAGGATTTAATCATCTTTAACTTTGACTTTTTTTGGAAGCATAGTTGTTTTAGTAAAACTGAAAAGTAATCACAAAGAAAGACAAAGATAGCAAAGAATGATCGGTTTTATTTTAATAAACAACATGAAACTTTTAGCACCAAATTAAATGAGTTGTTTATGTATTATTATCAAAAATGTCTAATATAAAAATAAGAAGATGTGGTATTTTTGCCAATGAGACAACTTTCCACAAGAGACCAAATGACACAGAAATTAACATGCAACAATAGGTGACCGTACGGCATTCAACAATGAGTAAAACCCATACCGCATAGTCAGCTATAAAAGGCCCCGAAATGACAAATGTAAAACAATTCAAACGAGAAAACTAACGGCCTGATTAATGTACAAATTAGTGAACAAAAACAAATATGATATACATCAACAAACGACAAGCACTGAATTACAGGCTTCTGACTTGGGACAGGCACATACAAAATGTTGACGTGGCAGGGTACTTACACATCCCTACAACACATAGACACTAAGTACAGATCTGAGAGTACTCGTAGTTACTGACAGCTAGTTCAAAACCAATAACAACTAATAAAATATATCAAGCATCTAAGACTAGAATATCAATCAATACACATCCAACATCCAATGGATATAGTTGTCTCCATTTCAGTACTGAGGCAGCGTCTGTAAAAATGAAAGCACAAACTATCAATACAAGTACCTTCATCTTGAGAGAAGAGTTGTATAGAAAACGGTAGAAAGTTTTACATTATAATTATAGTGATCTCGATCCTAAGCCACTCCAACACATTCAAACAATTTATTTTATCGTCTATTGTTTAATTTTATTGTTCGTCATTTGATGAATTTGGACTCATGTTTGTGTTTATTTTGTTGTTATGAAATCTTCAAAAAGAAAGGTCAATAAACTTAAGTGTAAAGATGTCATTAAAAGCAATATTCAAAGATCTAATTATAGTGTTAAATTGGTAACCTTTGAAAATAAGCTTATTTAAAGGATCGATAAGTTTACCCGGATCGTATCTAAATTTCCGGGCTCGGTAAACAACATCTTTGTAAAAATTAGGATGTGCCATCCCGTTAAAAATAAGTTTTCTACAGATACAACCAAACTTCCAAACCAAATCTTTATATCTATGGATGAATTTAGTAAAGGTTTTAAGTAAATTGTGGTAACTAAATCCCTGACTTAATAATTTACCAGTCATACATAGATTACGTTCATTAAAATACAAAACGTCATAGCAGACACGGGCATAGCGAACGAGTTGTGTTATATTAAACACCGTAAGATGATGCCTTTTCTCCAAGACAACATCAAAGGTAAATCTAGCAGCCTTCAAGTTCAAAATTCTCAACATTCTCATATTTATAGAATCAAATGTTGTATACGTACAATTAGACCTTTTTACAAGCTTACAATTAGACCTTTTTACAATTTGTATTATGACAGAGGTTCCATCCTTTATAGATCCAACTATGTGAATCTTTAAAGGGCGTGTCTTGAAGTATTATTGACCTACTCGGAAATCATTTCCATACGTCACTTGTCATACGTTAGACTGAACATGACAACTGACCAGCGAGGTAAGTCATATAAAACGAGGTTTCTTTTAGCACTACTCAATATTGAGGGTTAACTTTCAAGATTTTAGTATTGACCAAAAAATAATGATATCCTTCAGAGAAAGTAATTTTATAAGGTTGGTTCCCTTCGTTAAATATTCAATATGCCTTCGGAATATACAAACTTGTCAAATAACGGCCAGGTACCAGTCTAAACTGTAATTTACGCTCAGTATAGGAAACTACCTGTGAGCTTTTGTGGGTCCTTTTTGGTGTTCTAGATACCACTATGGGTAATTAAGCCGTTTTATATATTTGTATAAATATACATGTAGTTTTATTTTTTTGTGAATGCTACACTGTAAATCTAAGTGTTAATAAATAGAACACTGCTTGAACGCTTTTTTGTAACACTTTTTGAACGTGTAATGGTGTTCCAAATGTTTACACTAGTGTTCATCAATTGAATGTGTGGTGTTCAGTTTTTAATGCCTTTGTGTTTCATTTTTGAACAGTTGATGTTAGAGTTCTTAACACTTAGTGTTCAACGATTTAACGTGTCCGAATGTTCAAAATCTTAATACGTCGACGCGTTCAACAGCCATGTAACACTTTTTGAACACATAGAACATGTTTAAAGCCAAAGTGTTAAGATTCAGAACACCAGACGTTAACTTTCAGAACAGTTGACATAAGTGTTCAAAGTGATGGTGTTCAAATGTGGAACATGTTCTATTTTCAAGCGTACATAATTTTCCATAAGTACTCAACTTAAATAAACTGTTATAAAACTATATTCAATCAGGCAAAATATAACAATAAAACATATTTTAACAAGTAATTCTTTATGTAATCAAATGAGCATATTATATGTAAGAAAAGTACACCAGATACCTTATGATATCACAAGTAACAGTCAGTGAAATCACATACATAATGTTTTTAAACTGACTTAAATATATATCACAAATAATGATTTTCCCCTACATGACTAGATAGTTGCAACATCATTTGTATCGTAACCAAAAAAGCATGTCAATGTGATAATTAGATAGTTTATGATATAGGTATTTGTCACAATGAAAGTTTAAAAGTTTGCAAATTCCAACAGTTCTTGTACGATCACATACAATGTACGCTCCACTTTTCAGTGCATCTTCACTTAAAGCTATCAACTGGGTGGCATTTTATGTGTTGTTATCAACTTCCAATGTCAAAATCCTCCACAACAAGGAATGTCTATGAGCCTATATATCCTGCAAAATAAAATTAAAAATTAATAGAAGAGAGTTTTTCATAAAGCATCAAATTATGCAATGCTTGTTATGCTTTTATGTCGATATATTCTAGTGTACAAATTGATATTCTATAGCAATGAAATGCAAGTTTTGACATTATAAATTACAAAAGTCGATTTCTTGACCTAAGGTGAACAGATAGAAATGATAAGCTATTAATATACATATATTGTCATACCTTTTTCGACATCTTTCTTTTTTCCACCACTTTATAGCATGCAGAAATGACCTTTTCGGGATTATTGGCTACCGGTTCCTAATTCAAACATTTTAATCTAACGATTCCTGCAAATAAAAAAAACAAATGCATTTTCTAAGTCAAAAATGGTGTTCCAAATGTTTGCACTAGTGTTCATCAATTGAATGTGTGGTGTTCAGTTTTTAATGCCTTTGTGTTTCATTTTTGAACACTTGATGTTAGAGTTCTTAACACTTAGTGTTCATCAATTGAATGTGTGGTGTTCAGTGTTTAATGCCTTTGTGTTTCATTTTTGAACACTTGATGTTAGAGTTCTTAACACTTAGTGTTCATCAATTGAATGTGTGGTGTTCAGTTTTTAATGCCTTTGTGTTTCAGTTTTTAACACTTGATGTTAGAGTTCTTCAACACTTAGTGTTCAGCTAATGTATGTGGATGTCGAAAATCATCATTTATTCTGTATAACAGACAGACTGTTTATTCATCAGTTTAGGAAATCATCAGAACAAAGTTGACAGTTATTTACGTTTATATCTAAAGCCCGTTTTTTAATTCGTCTTTTATGTTGAATATTGAAAATTTGGATATAACAGTTATGAATATTTGACAAATATATATCTGGCAAGAGAAAATAACAAGGAAGCCATCGAACTACCTATGGAGATTATTCTAACTTGTTACTTACTTCTTTCGTGTTCATATGGGATAGAAGTCCCTTCTCCAGTTCTCTTTCTTATGTGTATCCATTCTTCGTTTAACCGCCTAAATCGCCAGCCGATATCTGTTTCCGGTATTTGGTATCCTGGTATATTTTTTTTAACACGAGGTGTTCAAAATTTCGAGCGATTTAAAACACTGATTGAACATGTTATGCTAATAAAATGAACGGATTATGAAATAAGATAAACATCGACATATTTTTATAACGATATTATCATAACAGGCCTTATTGATATGCATAATTATGTCACTTATATTATGTAAAACTAGTATATATAAATAAATAATAAAATCAATTTATAAACTATACATATATGCCAGCTAGGAAGTTTAATATTTCACAATTACTAAAATATTAGCCAAAAATTCACAAGATCATCATCCTGCGTATACATTCATATTTTTTAAAGAATTTCTTTTTGAATTTGCCAATTGGAAGGATAGAAAATCGGACAAACGACTATCTTCTTTTTTAGATCAGAATTTGAACACCGGTGTTCACTGCGTCTGAACACACATGTTAATATTTTTAACACAAACGTTAAAACTTTGAACACATCTCTAAGCATGAACATATGACGTTAAAATATTGAACATTCGGTATACAAATTTTGAACGCGTCCGGACGCGTCAGGCGTCAGGTATATTTACAGTGTATTAATTGTTTACTGCAAGATGTCTTGTTCAGGAAGTGTGTTGCTTTTATAATCAGACAATGCATATTATAGGCCTCCATTGGGCGTACGGTCTTCAGCAATGAAAAAACCCGTACCGTATAGTCGGCTATAAAAGACCCCGACATGAAAAATGTGTAACAATTCAAACGATAAAACTAATGCAGTAACGGCCTAATCTATAACAAAACAATTTACGAAAAACAAATATGACCGACATGGACCAACGACAACCGCCGTACTATAGGCTACTGACTTAGGACAGGCACATAAAGAATGTGGCGGTGTTAAACATGTTTGTGAGCGCTCAATCCTCCCCTTATTTGGGACAGTTTTGTAACAGCACAACATAAGATTAAACTGTAAAAATCCGTAGCAACTAGCATAACTCAAAAGATCGGTATGAGACACAAAAATAACTAACATTATTCAATAGACACAAAGCGCCGCATTAATAGTACTGGCTGAAAGCTGGTTCAAATCCAATTACAACTGATAAATCAATCATGCTATTGCATAGCAATATAATATTTCCCACAGAAAGCAACCAAAAGTTAGCGTGCAATAAATTCCAAAATTCATGACGTCATCAACCACAAAATCTTAGTGTAAAAACGTCATAAAAGTCTGAGAAACGCACGACCTTATGCAATGCCAAGATATAAGTAATATATATATATAAAGTATAGACAGAATGTATGCTCATGAGTTCTCATAACTCTACATATATAGCAATAAATAATTAATTTTTTTTCTCCATTATTTAAGGTGTAAGCAAAACACAAAGTCACTAACATACAAACATACAAACAGAACAAACGAAAGCTAAACACTTTATTGAAAAAATATTCTTAACGGAAAAAAATATTTGTCAAGATGAAAAAAAGTGCATTTAACAATCTGATTTAAGGTAGATTCATGGCATACCGCCATCTTGGATTGTACAATCGCAGTACAAAATCGGTCTAGTTATTTGCCCAAATCTGCAAATTTGGCGACAGATTTGCAATTTATTAGTTAGACTGTTAATTTATATAAAGAAAACTTGGTGATTTATTGTATAATTCAAAATATTTAAACAAATATCAAATCTTGTGTTTTAGGAATCAATTTATTCAAATAAGCCATTTCGGGGGAGATAACTCTTTTAGTAAAAATAATATACTGGACTGATAGGGAAAATTTTTATTTTTACTTGTAGCAAGGAAACAAGTTCAGTGACACCATTTTTTCTTTTTATTTTCTTAAAACATATTATAAAACCTATCTTCTCACAAATTATTTCAAAATTCTATCTCATAGATTTCTTTTTATGCACACAAATGTGTTTTTTCATGAACAATCTAACCAAATTTTGGCAATTTTCAACGACTCATAGCTTTGAAAATAGCACGGTGACCCATTCTTTTTATTATGTTTTTTCAAAAAAAGCATACTAAAATCTTTATTTTGGCAAAGTATAAGAAAATTCTGTCTCAAGAAATATATACCTATGATCTACCTTAAATCCGATGTTGTGATACGCTACGCCCACTCTAATGTTAGGGTGGAGAGTATCGTAACAAAAACTAACAGCTGATTTAATGAGATGTATACAGAAATATAAAGAAACAGGTACTGTATCTATACTGCACGGTGAATATTCAACAAATACCGTGTACTGGAAAATGGGTTAATCCGTAATATATATGTACTTTAGGTTTCAGACAGGGTATACAATGTGACATTCGCCTTCAGCCCAGGGAATATAAACTTTAAGCCGGGAATGTCATATTATATACCCTGTCTGAAACCTGAATAATATATAATATATCCAGGTCTGTTTTAATTTTTCAAAAACAACATAAATGTTAGTACCTATGAAAATAATATTTAAAGATTTTACTACTGTGTTAAATTGATTACCTTTAAGAATTATTCAAAGAATCAATTAGTTCACGTGGATCGTGACTACATTTACGGGCTTTATAAACTCTATCAACGTAAAAAAACTTAGGATGTGATATCCCGTTTTTAATAAGAAGTCTACAGGTACAGCCAAACTTTCTAACTCTTTGTATCTATGAACGAATTTGGTAAAGATTTTAATTAAGTTGAGGTAACGAAATCCTTGACTTGATAATTTACCAGTTATACATAAATTGCGTTCATTGAAATCTAAAACGCGACTACCTACACGGGCATTGCGAACACGTTGTGAATTATACACACAGTAAGAAGCATCTTCGCTAGCCAAGGATTACGATCCAGTCCCCTTCTCTTCACCCTTGGCGGAAGATAGAATTTCATATCCACGATGTAATGATTTCCATTGGTCGCAGTTGTAACTGGCTGCATCCAATCAAAGAGAGCCTTTTTAGATGATCACGTGTAAATGTAGAAAATGTAAATAAACAATTGCCACGTGCAAATTGTGCAACACGTCTTTACCCCCAAAACATAGGACGATATGTACTGACTTCATACAGGAACTTCTTAGGAAGAATGAATACAAATATGATGTTCTCAAACTGAATAATTCACATTTTGGTGACTATGTTGAACGCATCTATCCCATCGAACTTGAGATAAAGGATACAACAGATACAGTTAAGTCTGCATCATATCTTGACTTACATCTAGAAATTGACAATGGGGGTCGGTTGAAAACAAAACTTTACGACAGAGGAGATGATTTCAGCTTCCCGATTGTGAACTTTCCATTTCTATGTAGCAACATTAATATTCCAGCAGAGCCTGCATACGGACTATATATTTCCCAATTGATACGATATTCCAGGGCTTATTTCCTATCATGATTTCCTTGATAGAGGGTTGCTGCTCACAAGGAAGCTTTTAAACCAAGAGTTCCAAGTGGTGAATTTGAAGTCATCCCTTCGTAAGTTTTACGAACGTCATCACGAGTTTATTGACCCTTATGGAATATCCGTTTCATAGATGATAACTGATATGTTCCTAATGTCGTAACTGCAAACCCGTTTATTTTCGATTCCTGCTTCACAAAATTTTTAAACACTAGACACAACCGTTTTCACAACTCCTTACTGAAGAGTGTTAAAGTGTTGAATGATGTACTCGGAATGGGCGTGACTTCTGTCTACCGGTAGGTGGCGCAGCATTGTAATCACAAATGTTGGCTTAATCCGCCAAGGGTGGAGAGGAGGGGACTGTATCGTAATCCTTGGCTAGCGAAGATGCGTAAGAAGGGGCCATACATTTTAGTATAGAGTTTCTCGTGTGGAACTGAAATATCAAAATCTAAAACAAACCGGGACATTCAATGCTGTCTGTATTAGCTATATTTAAAAGAATTTCCTTAGGATAAATGTCCGCAGTAAAATTAGAAAATTCTTGATTATTTAAAGCAAAAATATTATTAAGGTAACTGTAAGTGTTTTTAAATTTATCAATTAAATGTAATTTAGACGGATTTTTACTGAGCTTGGCCATAAACTGTGATTCATAGCAATATAGGACCAAATCTGCTATTAAATGGGAACAAATTATAGGAATCCTACAACCTGTCGATAAACTTCATTGCCGAAGCGTAGACAGATATTGTCAAGGAGAATTTACAGCTTTTATCATCTCATCACAGTTCCAGTAAGTATTTCAAGCATATTTTCCTTTTTCATTACAGAAGAAGGCTTTATATGAGCTGCAGCAAATAAATCTAAAACTTTTCAAAGGACCATTTAATTAAATAAGAAAACTTATGTTTGATAAGATTGTGTGGTAGTTTAGTATACAGAGTCGAAAAACATATCTGTCAACCAAATTAAACGGACCATCAAAACACGTAATTTATGCAAAAAAACAAAGAGTTTTTGACACTCCAAAAAATGTTAAATCCATTATTTTCATATGCTTTACTTCAAAAATTGATAACAAATTCTTTAATAGAAGTAAACGAACTAGTTAAAATCACAGAAATAATAGACGTAGAACACTTACTAGAACCGTGGTTGACTATATCTTTTAATGTTTTAATGGTTTTGCTGTGCCCGTCTTTTGTGATTTTAGCTTTCTAACTTTTTGGGTACATCTGTACGATTTGTCTGCGTTTTACAATTCATTAGATATCCTAAATGTGAGGCCTTAAAAATTACAGACGTATTTTCTCCTCTATTTGTCTTTGAATGAATTATGTCATAATGCACACAAATACATTTAATTCTATCACATTCTTTGTCTGTCCAAAGCAGGGGACCTTTAATTTGGTAGTCGTTGTTGGTGGCTGTCTGTCTTATTTGCTTGTTGGTTATTGCTTTGTCATAAATCAGACCGTTTGTTTTCTCGTTTGAATTGTCTCACATTTTGTCATGTCGGAACATTTTAAAGATTGCTTTACAGTATAGGTTTAGCCCATTGTTGAAGGCTGTATGTTGACCTATAGTTGATTTACAACTACGTCATCTGGACTCTTGTGGATATTTGTTCCATTGGCAATGATACCACATCTCCATTTTTTTTTATCTGCGGGAGATGCTCGGCTTATAACTAAATAAATCTCAATAAGTCTATTGTTCTCCTATTTTCAAATTGTAAAGCAGTTTTTTTTTCCATAACATGTTTGCTTTATAATTGTCAAATCAAAATGGCTGCATTGACTTATAACTATGTGTTATAATTAGACGCAACAGCATTTTTTCGATGTTCAAATCTCATACATTCATTAAGGTACACTTTAAAAGAAAAATAAAAACTGAGAAAACCGCCTGAACTCAAAAAGGAGCGAGACCAGATGCGTCGAGGTAATAAGTGTCTCCTGCTATAAATGCACCACAAAACTCAGTCAAAACGTCAAAAACTGGAATGGACCACATTAAAAAAATAGACATTAGACGACTTTACTGGTATCGTAAGACCGATAAATTATGACGCTAGTGAGTTGAGACACATACACATCGTATCGGTCAGCCAATTCCTGATTGTGTAGTTTGTGTAGTGTTGATTTCAGTCATTTTGTCTAAATAATATTAGAACTTTTTTGGAGCAGATCACTGTTAATGAAGTCCGTATAACTATATATGATATGAGAATACAAGAGCGTAAAATATTCATTGAGCTATGTAAACGCCATTGTGCCGAAGGTATGTTATTGTGAGAAATGGGAAGTTGACAATTGGAAAGCTGCAAACATCACGTTTGTGTTATAGATTCTAGTTTTGCATATAGGTCAATATAAGTAAAGAGATCATGTATGAAGCAGACTTTCCGGTAGTATCCGTAACCTCGTGTTCTCTATGTTATACAGATGAAGGACTCACTGAAATGCTGTTTATTGAATGACATCCTAAATATATATAAAAGAGAAATTAAAAAGCTTGCTTGGCGAGATGCTGTTTCATTTTTGTTTATGAGAAAGTCATGGATGAATTCTGCTACATTCCAGTACGAAATAAGTATTGATGAACTAGTATTACCCGTTGGAATACAGATTGTCGGTTGAAATATAATCCACGAAACTCAACAAATCTGTTTTGTTGATAACAAAAAGCCAGCTTTTTGATGATATCATCTTCGGTTTATTGGATCTTGGAATCAGTGTTGTTCTTCACAAAGTAAGATTTTTCATGATCTTAGGCAAGGAATTTGTATCTACGGTCCCTATTTCCAGAAAATCGCACTATTTGATAAGAAGATGCAGTCGATAGAACCATTTCGAATGAAGAAAAAATCAGAATGTTCCTATTAGAATCGAAATAAGTCTTCCATGTTATGCTCATGCTCATTTAAAAAAAAGATCAATTAGACAGCATCATAATTTAGATTCTGATATTGACACGAGTTTTTTTTATGATACGGCTACACAGTAGAAATTTTCGACATTTGTATGTCAGCTTGCGTGGATGATTGGTATTATACACTGACATCAGAATATTATGGTTATTGAGGAAAACCCTCGCAAGTTCGAACCGAACGTGTTTAACCGATGTTTAACCGATTACACCCGGTGTACGCTTTTGAAAATATTATTCATAATGCAACGACTTTGAAACAACGAAGGGGGAATGACTATTTCATGTTTATATCAAAGATGTGGTGTCTCCCTTTATTTTAAATTTGTCTTTTTATAGATATCCATTGAGAAATTTCTCAGTTAGATCATAATTGTTTTAGTGTTTTAAAAAATTATGTTGACAAATAAAGAAATTCTTTTAACCGGTAATTATGAAATACACCAGTATTATGAGAATCATGTCGTTCAGGGTTGATGTATGTCTTTTTTAATGAAATCCAATTGCATCAAATAGATAAGCCTGAACAAAATATGTCTGAAAAATTACTAAAATGGAACATTACCCCTAAAAAACGGTATGAATTATAACACAAGAAGATCATTTGTATATATTATCTTTTTTCAAAAACAAGACAATGACAGATCATAGGCAGCACAAAATACCAACAAAAACAATTTAAAAATGTAAGGGTCAGATTTGTCACTTATCATATTGTTTTCATGTTTGTGTAATTTCACAGTATTTTATATATTATATCTTTTCATTTTTAAATACATTTAATTGTTTAAATATATTAATATGGTTTTATCAAAACTCTAAAATTTGTCTTGCGCATAAGAATGCACCATAGTTGTGACTCCATAGATCATTCCATGTATAATTATCAATTTTCCTCATGCCGACGACTTCAAAGGCAAAGGAGGTTTCATTGTTGGGCTGTGAAGGATGCCAATTGAAATAATTCATAATCGACCCATTGTTGTAGTACCAATTTTCTTCTTTTGTATAATGATATCCTTGGAAAAAAATCCAATGAGTATATTTAAACTCAAAGTGATCTGTAAAATTAAAACAAATAATATCATTAAATTCATTTGCTACCTTATTTTTTTTTTTTTTTTTTATGTGTTCTTCCTTTGAAGTTCCATGGAATATTATTTCCTGTTGCATTTATGCCATATTTGATTTGAATAACGAGAGTATCAAAGATAGAAGACTAAGAATGCAACTGTATTATTAGAAAAACCGTGATTGTCATTTTTAGGAGAATTTTCTGTTCCGATATTGGTTTGTAAATTCTAAACTTTAATTAGATTTATATTTCACCCTGGTTTCTGTTTTTTTGGGGGTTCGTGTTTTATATACTGTTGTTTGTCTTTTGGTTTTTTTTCCGTTTTTTGCCATTGCGTTGTCAGTTTATTTTCGTCTAATGATTTTTCGCCTCTCTTTTATATAAGAAGTAAAATAGCAAAAAATACTGAACTCCAAGGAAAATTCAAAACGGAAAGTCCCTTAACAAATGGCAAAATCAAAAGCTCTAACACATGAAACGAATGGAAAACAACTGTCATATTCCTGACTTGGTACAGGCATTTCCTTATGTAGAAAATGGTGGATTAAACCTGGTTTGATAGCTAGCTAAACCTCTCACTTGTATGACAGTCTCGTAAAAGTCCATTATATTGACAACAATGTGTGAGGAAAACAAACAGACATTACAGGTAAATATGTCAAAAAATGGGGTACAGCAGTCAACATTGTGTTATTATCTTAATCACTGTAAGGGGGGATTTGGATTTTTTTTTTTTTACAAGATTATTCGGTTTCATTGTATAACAGGTTGTCTTAGACTGTCAATTAACTTCCTATTTTGTTTTATATTAACTAACAAGAAAGTTCTCATTTGAAATAAAGAGATGAACACATACTGCGCATTTTAAGCGTTCACTGTATATCAAACGTACAACCATATATTACTTGATAAACAAATGAAAGTAAAAGAAGTTCATAGCATGTGTTTTTATTTGCTTATGCATATTTAATACTCATTCTCTGTAACCACTTAAACTTTTTCGGCACACATAGTCACCGGACTTTCTGAAAATTGGCTGATATGTAGATCCTATTAGACTAGTCAGAAAAATAATGCCAACCGATATATATATTCGTTGGTTACCATGGTAACAGCAGAGAAAATTGGGATTTTTGAGAAAAATACAATATTTGGTGTAGTGTTGTGAAACTATGCGGCTACATCTATTAAAAAGAAACAAAAAAACAATTAATTTCAGTCTTGGGTTAATTAAAAAAATCAAAAAAAGTTATGGGGAATCTACCTAGAAACATGCGAAATTAATTTCTAAAAAATGATCATTGTGCAAAATTCCTCACAATACGAATTATCTCCCTTTGCTAGGTTACACTAATGACTTGACCAAAACGAAAACGCTAATCACTTTTTTATTTCTCAAAGGATTTATGTCAAATTTGAATTGTTATAAATTTAGACCATTCAATACATAAATATAAGAAAAAATATAGAAAACTTGTTTAAATCTTCATTAAACGTGACCTGACCAAGGCTGACAATGACAGGACCAAATGAAAATGCTAATAACGTTTTTATTTCTTAAAGGATTTATGTTAAATTTGAAATATAATAAAATTTGATCATTTAATATATAAATTAATGAAAAAATATAGAAAAAAATATTAAAAATTCAGAAAACGTGACCTTTCTAACGTTGACAATGACCTGACCAACAACAGCAATGACCTGACCGATGAAAATTTTGTGTTATTTTATATTATTAAAAAAAAAAGGAAAATATATGTTTTGGGTAAAAAACTTGACCTGACCAACGTCGACTGTGTCCTGGTCGTTGTGCTACCTAATACTTATTTATATCTTATAGGATTTGCTTACAATTTCTAAAAAAAATATAACATTATGATTGAATGGTAAAAAACTGGGAAAAACAGTTTAGGGTGCTATGACGAGCACCGGATTATTTAAACTTTTTATGGTATTGAGTAGTATATTGTATTTAACTGTGTTGTAAATTATGTTGTATATTACCGGTTATAATTTGACATGTTTAATCACAAGTATATAATAACACACAAAAGGTGTGATTGAAGTAGGCTATAAATACATGTAAGTTGATAAATCCAATATAGTTTGTTTTTTAATATTTTCTTACAGTAAATAATTATGTTCACGTACTACTTAAGGCATGCCCGAGCCTTGTGCAGGATATCTTGGTAGTTTTAAATATTTTCATAAAAAACAAATAAACATTTCGCAGACTACTTGAGGTATGCCCGAGCCCCTGCATGCACGATATCTTGGTAGTTTAAAATATTTTCATAAAATATAAGCAAACATATTAGCGGACTTAACTTGAGGGTTGCCAGAGCCTTGTCTTAGTTTTAAATGTTCCCGAAAGTCAATACATTTATCGTGTGCTAATATGTTTGTAAAGCATTTTATATTTTCTTATTTGATAAAATAAATGGTTCAGTCTAAGTGTTTCTATAAATTTGATGCAAAGCCTATTACATATAAATAGGTATAAAGTCATTTTTCCTGGTCATGATAACGGTCAGAATGTAGGACAGAAAGTCACAGACAAAAAGTCACGGACAAAAAGTCACATGTATGATATGTTATAAAGTTTGACTCCTGTTCAAAGTAAAATCTAAATTTTTTTTTGTTAAAAGAAAGACAATATACTAATTTTGAGAAACATCTTTCTGTAATGGGCTTTCAGTGAAATCAAAGTATATGTACATGTATATAATTCTTTTAAAGTTACCCTGTGTAAAGAGTTATCATATTGTCAATATTTTTTAATTTGCTGCTAAAAATCCATTAAGATAATTGTTATTTTCTCAAATTTCAATAATCCAATACCTATTACTAATGTTAATATAGTGCTACCATAGGCGGATCCACGGGGCCCTGAGGGCCCGCCCCCTCCTTTCATTGGAAACATTTGGTTGATTAAATATGGAATCACTGAAGCATGAATGTAGCGGGCCATCTCTTAAGGCAGTCAGTGGGACCCCTTATATGAAAATTGTCTAGATGGTATATTTTCCCCCTCTGCTCGTTTTAAGACCCGCAGTCACCCGCTGACAGATTTTCCGCGGGTCCTCGTAGGGAAACGGAACTTTTTGGAAAATCTCGAAAATTCCTCCCCGGCCAGAACGTCAAACAAGAAATGTGTCGGATGGATAGCAGGGACCATCGGGTTGACGGCCGACCGTACCCGCCCTTGCTTGTTATGCCCTTTGTTTGCTTAAGAACCCTTGTGTTAATTCTTTTAGGGGCTCCCTAGTTGACCTATTGAAATTTCTGTCCTTGTCCAACTGATCCCGATTTCCAGTGATATTTCAAATTGTCCGCCTTCATCCTAGTCTACTTCTATTGCAGGACCTTTTTGAAATTTTCTGTTTTTTATAACGTCACCTCAAAAAAGATCTTCATGTAGATACTCATCATCCAATAATACAATATTATTCAAAACGTATAGCTATACATGCTTTGCCATTTCAACATTGAGTTTAAGAATGAATAAGAAAAATAAACAGCTCATAATAAAGGTATTTTTTCCTTTATAGAAAGGTTAGATGGTCAATTATCATTTATTTAGAGGATCAACGTCTGACTCTTTTGGTTCTATTTTTTACTGTGTTGAATTGTATCAAATTATTGACTTCAATTAATTTTTGGTCAGTAGACTAGCACAGGACCTACAATGTTGCTATTAAATTTATTGATTTTGTTCTCTTCTGAAATATGCATGAGATGTTTGACACTGGACATAAAGCAAACCACAACTAATCGATCATTTCTTTTTAACATAATCTTACCCCCCTCCCACCCACCGATATTGATTATTTTCATTTGTGATTAGTATTTATTTCTGTGCTTCACACAAACAATTTTAAGCTTGGCCTTTCTTGAACTGTCAATTTTCTGATTGTATCTTCTTAATATTATGTATAAATAGGTAGGAGCTAGTAGCTATAATTCCAAACTGTCAACACCAAGGGACACTTTGATCTTTAATCTTCACTACAGAATTTGAATAACAGTTGATGGAATGACTTGTAAAAACCACCATTCTTTGACACTGCATTAAATTAAAAACTTACAGAAGAGAGTTTTTGTATGAGAGATTTAGTCTATTTAAAGCATTTTCCAAGTTTATGCATATAATTTGTTGTTTCTATGACAACACTATCACTAATAATGCCTGGAATATTATTGATATTTCCTAAATACAAGAAAACCTGCATAATGTAAGCAAAATTGTATACATTCATTGCTATATGTATCGAAGTTCATTAAACGAATTTGTAAAAATTAGCCTTATCAGTATTTTTGCAAATGGACTGCTTGTTTCCATGGTAACACATTCAATGGCAAATATTGCACAATTGAATGTATAATTTTTTAAATGATTTATTTGTTTTTTCTAGTTTTTCTTGTAGATTTTTCATGATCATGAAAACAGACTGAAATTTCTTCATAATCAGCACTTTTATCCAGATTAGAGAAATTGTATTTGTTTCCTTCAAAACTATAGATATAGGAAGATGTGGTGTGAGTGCCAATGAGACAACTCTCCATCCAAATAACAATTTATAAAAGTAAACCATTATAGGTCAATGTACGGCCTTCAACACGGAGCCTTGGCTCACACCGAACAACAAGCTATAAAGGGCCCCAAAATTACTAGTGTAAAACCATTCAAACGGGAAAACCAACGGTCTAGTCTATATAAAAACGAGAAACGAGAAACACGTATAAATTACATAAACAAACTACTGTACACCAGATTCCTGACTTAGGACAGGTGCAAACATTTGCAGCGGGATTAAACGTTTTAATGGTACCAAACCTTCCCCTTTTTCTGAAACAATAGTATAACATCACAACATAGAAAAACACACGATAAAATATCAATTGGAAGGCTTAACTCAATCAAAAAACGTAAATTAACACACTATGAACGAATAAATTCGATCTGTGATACCTGATATAATACCGTTATATATGAATATGTTTAAAATTTTGATGATTACAATAATTTCTATAAATTGTATATTTATTTATCTTTTTTCTGACTGCAGAATTAGGTTTTAAAACATTTTTTTTCAAAATTTTTCAAATTGTTTTTTCAGAAAAAATGAAAACTAAGCATTTTGTATCCATGGTAACAAAAAAATGAGACATAGTTCCCCCCTTACTTTTTCGCATCATTAATAAGATAAGCCTATGGTATTTATGAATTCATGGTTGACTTTAACTCATGTGTCTGCAAAAAATTATGTTGAGCATTCAAAAATGACCTCAAATGGGTATTTTTTACCTAATGCAAACCACATAAAAAGGGGGGTATATGTGATTATGATTGAAAATGAATATGAAAATATCAGTTATTAAATTACATTGATAAAATGCAAATATTTAATAAAATCATAAAAATTATTCTTTCTTTCAATCATTTATTATGAAATATTATGTTGAAAATAGCCTTTTTCAGCTTAAAATCCATACACATCCAGAAGAGGTAAAACTGGTCATCGGTTGCTATGGCAACCGATATGCTTAGCAACCAAAATTTTGTCATTTTTTGTTTGTTTCATCAAGACTAGAAAGTGTGTGAAGTTCGAAGAAAATCCATGACCATGCGTGCCAAACTCCCTATGTAAGAGTTTAAATAGTTACAGAGAACCAGTATTAAGTCGCAGCTTTAAATGTTTTCCTTGCATTTCATTTAGTTCATTTCATTTACTTGTTTTTTTCTCCTTTTTTTCTTCTCAAATTACAATGTAATGTATTTACTATTCTTACTTTATTCAAATTGACAGAGCATATTCCAAGTTTCCATAATGTTGTATGTCATCATTTTTCTGAAGACAGATTTCAATAAGCAATGCTGCTTGTTTCTAGATCCAATTATTTATAACGTATTATCTTATGTATATATTATCATGATTTGATTTATTGAATAAATATTGTTTAAACCAAGTCGCAGCTATGTCCTTCATCCCGTCCGAAAAAAAATGTTTCCGAATGAGTGATATCCTTTAAACACGATTGACCATAACACATAGTTGAAGTCCAGCTTAGGTAGTAACAAACAGTTTCAATTGTGTAAGGCTTGTTGATTTGCAATGTTCACCCTGTTACACTTCAACATATGAAAAGCATGTGGCAATCAAATACATTTTTTTATAGCTTCAGATAATATAGGCTTGGATTTTACATGCATTATATGATTTTGTCTGTTTGACAGTTCGTGTTGTCATATTAATACCCGACAAAGGTCTACAAGTTACTTTAATGTTTGCCTTCGTCTCTATTTGAATGCAGAAATTACCGGAAATTTTACGAAAAATGAAGCGAAATGCTTCTGATTTCTTTTTTATTTGTAGATGAATGTCTATGTTTTAGCAAAGGTATCTCTCAAATGGATTGCAATTCTACTACTCTGGACCAAATTTTGGTGGCAAATGTCACACATTTACGCCATGCCTTGAAGTTTTTAATAGAAACACATGAAAAGTGGTGCTATTGATACGCAAACAATTTTTTTTTTTTATCTCACAACATTTTAATATTGGAACGAATAATTTATAATCCATACATGTGTTATACATTAAAGGGATGATATTGATTACCGATATACTAGACAGTGCAACAGTCAAAACCAACAGCCGAATCAACCTAATTAATAGACTTAGAAACAAATACTAATAAATAAAATAATACATGGTTCAGGTAGCGTAACTTGGTGCAGAAACAAAAAGGGTGAAACCAGTTTAACGCACCCCAAAACTTGCCATTCATCTATCTGGACATATATCGTATATGTTCAACACTAACAAAGAACCTGAATTAACTTGGAAGAAAGACAGGAAAAAGAATGCTTAAAAATTATGAGGTTCAATTTCGATTTTATTTCTAAACAATCTATTTCCATCTTTCACGATAATGGTCGATATTAATTAGGAATAACGGATATCTTTGATAGGGTGAAAACAAAATCAATGGTTTCCGGATTAATCTTTATATTTTAGATTAACAGACCAAGTACTAGACTTACGATTTAACAATAATGCCCCTTTAACTATTGAAAATAGGAAAAATTAACGCATGAATTATTCGAATCACTAATATTTTTGACCCCCCCTTCTTCGTATTTGATTCGAGCGTCACAGATTAATTTAATGTAGACAAAACCCGCGTCTGCCGTATTAAATTATAAACCTGGTATCTTTGATGATTTTTGCTTTACATATCAATAGTATTTTTGTCATAAACGATAATTGATACCTCTGGGCATTACTACCAATCACCAGTCTAACACATATTTTTAAATGATGGTTTTAAAAAAGTCATTTTCATGTAGTTCAAAGTTTTAAAAAAATACTAGTATATAGCTCAAACGTACAAACAAAAGCTTTATTAGTCAATTATAGAAGAAACAAATAAGTTTAAGACTATTAAAGAACTTTAATAGTCAATCCTTTAAATAAACTTATTCTAAAAGATTACCAATTCAACACTGTAATTAAATCTTTGAATATTGTTTTTATTGGTATAAAAATTGATTTTGTTATCAGTGAATTAAAACCATTCTAAATATTACACATATGTACTTTCACATTACTACAATCTGTCGATACCTATATTTTGGTATTGCACAAGGTCATGTTTTTCTCTGCCTGTTAATGACGTCTTTACACTAAACTCATTGGATGTTGGATGTGTACTGATTGATATTTTAGTCTTAGATACATGATTTTGTTATTGGCTTTGAACTAGTTGTCAGTAACTGCGAGTACTCTCAGATCTGTACTTGGTGTATTTTTTGTTGTTAGGGATGAGGGATGGATTATATACCCTGCCACGTCCGGTCTGTGTATTTGTTTGATGTTTTTCTTTGTATCGATCTGATGAGTAAAGCCTTTTTCAACTGATTTTTACAGTTTGTTCTTATGTTGTGCTGTTACACCACTGTCCCAGGTTAGGGGGAGGGTTGAGCGCTCACAAACATGTTAACCCCGCCACAGTCTTTACGTGCCTGTTCCAAGTCAGGAGCCTGTAGTTCAGTGGTTGTCGTTGGTTCATGTCAGTAATATTTGTTTTTCGTGAATCATTTGTTATAAATTAGGCCGTTAGTTTTCTCAATTGAATTGTTTCATATTTTTCATGTCGGGGCCTTTTATAGCCGACTATACGGTATTGGTTTTTCTCATTGTCCGTACGGTTTGCCTATAATTGCTTACATCCACTTCATTTGAACTGTGGTGGATAGTTGTCTCATTGGCAATCATACCACATCTCCATATTTCTATATTGTACCAGGCGATTTGAAAAAAATTTAATGTATACTTAAATTAATATCATTTCTAACCAATACTATGGACAATGTTTCTATCTAGAGATATTGACTGTTCTGGACACAAAGATACAACGCATCCGTTTTGGGTACTATATAGAATAAACCCTCTACCCAAACCAGCTTCAAAGGTGATATGAATGTAGTACAAAGGGCAAAGATAGAGGCGAAAAATGCCAAAGGGATATTTAAACTCATAGTCAAAGTCGAAAACAAACTGACAATGTCATGGCAAATAAAGAAAAACGATCAAAAGACAAACAACAGTTAACAAAACACAACATAGAAAACTAAAAACTGAGAAACACGAACCCCACTAAAAATCTACAGTGCTCGGGAAGGGTAATCTGATCCTGATCCACATGTGTCATCCGTCGTCTTGCTCATGTAAGTAAAAATCGGTGATAAGTCTAATTGGGTAGGTCATATGCGTTGAACATAGTCACCAAATGTTCACTATAACTTTCACTAACAAGTATTAAACATTCGTTAAAACCTACTGAAGTTATTATATTACGGGTTATTCGTTTTAATGCTACTGTCTATTCAAAACCAAATACAATAAAGACTTATTGACTTATCAGTATGTTGTATTTAATTATATGCTGATTATCTCCGGAACTTCACCAAATTCTATGTTAAGGGATAAAAAGTTTTGTGTCTAACTGTCTTCTTTAAACTTTTTCATCTTTGTATTGATCTTATGTGACATTTCCTTTTTGTCTTAGATTTTCATTTTAATACACAAAAACAGTACTAATTTGGGAAGGAATTACAAATTTTGCCAGCAATGCCTTTAGAAGAATCATAATTCGTATTTTTCCTTTAAATTTATATATTTTTTTTTAACAGAATAAGGTTAATTACATACACACACATACATACTATCCAAACTAGTTTTCTCTATTTATGTTCTCCTATTACTTTATTTCCGCCATTTATAGTTTCATCTTAAATTGCAATGTAAAAATTCGTGTTTACTTATTTTACAATATGTATTTTATTTCATTGGTCAAACTTATACAGAAGGCGTCAAATAATACTCTAGTGTAAAAACTATAAACATTTCCCTCGTCTATGATAACTTCCTATATATGATTTCTAAATACATAAATACTAGAATTGTGAGACTGGTATTTTTGGTGACTTTCAAAAGGGTAATAAGTAGTTGAAAATTTTTACATTCTTTATAAATACATGATATACAAACGTAATTATTGAATTAAAGCTGGTAACTGAAATAAGAAGAAAATGAAACACACTGTACGGCATTTGCAAGAAAAGTATAGCTGATAGATATTTTACCTGAAACGAATAAATACAAACCAAGAAATTTAGCCGCATACTGTTGTTTTTCATCGGAATCAATTTTCATCAATTCACCTCCTTCATCTTTACATATAGGATTATAATCTGGGTACCTAAAAGCATTATTATGCAGGTGGAGTTTGAAGCAGCTGTCAAATTGTCTGCTATACACATAACCAGTTACTCTTGGACAGCGTTCTAATAAGGGGGAACATATTTGCTATTAAAACGTTTAATTGGTTATACATTTGTTTCATTATACAATTTATAAGATTTACAGAACAACAACACATGATAATAACAAAGGTGGAAAGTTCAAACAGAAACGGAAAACAGGACGGTTATACAGATCCAAAATAATATTAATCACAAGCAATGAGAACAGATAATATGCTTATTCAACAATTGAATTCGCAAGCAATTAGAAAACACAATGTATTTAAAGAAAGAAGCAGGTTCATTCGCAAAAAAACCTAGAAAATTATGTTTCTGCGAAAAAAAAAGTACTTGGCAATCTATCGCTGTGTCAAAGTCTTGATTGTAACTACTTTGAATATCACAGAAAATATCGGATATGTTCCTTATGTCGTAACTACGATACCCTTCCCTTTTCAAGAATGTGACCTACCGAATTAGACTATTTACCGGATTTGTAATAACATAAGCAACACGACGGGTGCCACATGTGAAGCAGGATCTGCTTAACCTTCCGGAGCACCTGAGATCATCCCCAGTTTTTGGTGGGGTTCGTGTTGCTTAGTCTTTAGTTTTCTATGTTGTGTACTATTATTTGTCTGTCTTTTTATTTTTAGCCATGGCGTTGTCAGTTTATTTTCAATCTATGAGTTTGACTGTCCCTCTGGTATCTTTCGTCCCTCTTTTTGAAGAGAAAAGAATTTTTTTTGTAGTTCTTTTACTCTAGAAAGGGGTATCGAATTTAAGTTTAAGAATTTCTTAATGTTGCATCTAAGGGATTTGCCATGGTCAAGTGGGATAGTTTATTCCGAGACAACATGTACTAGGGAAAATATTAAATATTCCAAAAAATGTAACTGTCAGATTATACTCATACATAATTCTTATATGATTTAAATATCTACAAATACTTGAATGGGATTGGTCCATTAGAATGCTTTCTCTTGATTTACATTTCGATAGACCATGTTGCCGAAACTACCTTCATTACCTATGTAAACACTTTGTCGATTTCACAATCTTAATTGACAAGGATTGCCAGTTTTCCTGCCGAAATTATGTGGTTCTCTCCGGGCACTCCGGTTTCCTCCATCAATAAAAACTGATCGTCACGAAATAGCCAATAGTGCTGAAAGTGGCGTTAAACACCAATCAATCAATCAATTATATATATAGTAGTATACTACAATGACATTTGTCTGAGGATTGCCGCAAATCATGAACACGTAAGCGAACTTTTTTTAGGGTTTTTATTCGATAAATATGTAAAGGCATTTGATTTGATTATTTTGTTTTGAAGAAATTTTCATCTGTAAAGTCTTAATTTGTAAATTGTAAATTTAATCTTACCGTCATATAATAGATAATAATTCCATCCAGCAACGCTATACCCTAATGACGAATGTCCCTCCCCGTAACCAGTGGATGTACCTCTGCATTCTTTCGAAGCCTTGTTGTAAAATATCGACATACATCCTTCTACAATAGCACAACGTAATGTGCATTCAACTAGGTTTCCATGAGCTACCAAAGGAATGGATTCATAAATGAACAAGTCCCTTAAAAATATTTGTTTTTCTGCTTTAATGACGCTTGTGCCCGTCAACCATGAAGAGCAAATTGAAATCAAGAATGTTGATAGAAAAACTATGCTTATTATCATATTTCCTTTTTCCTCTAATAAACAAATCAATTAAAAAACACATGGATTGCTACAGAGTCAAAAAAGAGTTTTACACCACTGAGAATATTTAAAGAGAAGTCATTTCGAACGTAAATATTATATTGTTTTGAAAACTCTTCATAAAACGCTGATAGACAAAGCTTTCAGATCGCATACACTTATTTCTTTTATATCAAATTTTGAAGACAAATGAGATAATAGTATACTGCGTTTTCTATTAAAAATATCTAAAGTCGTTCTCTGATTGGATATATTGATCTTTTTTAAAATTGTGATTCAGATACTCCTCTTTATCTATAAAAAAGCATGATGTAAGAATCGTAAATGAATACACAGACTAAATAAAATATTTATGTGATACTGCTTTACTACGTTTCTTTGATTAGTTGTATTTTAACTACCCGTGATTTATAACACGTAAATATTTAAGATTTCATAAAACAATAAACTGAATAAGTTATTTGCGATAAAATACCATGCTCTTAATATGCTTATAGCGGTTCAAACGTTAAATTGAATTTATAATTCGTCATATAATTCAATATATTTCTGTTAACCGTTGTTTTCGGGTTGTTAAAGCATGCCCGTTTACTAGCTTCAGAAGTTGTATCAATTATTTCAAGTTTATCTTGCTCTGATCATGATCGTACAAAGATTTAAAAAAAAAAATAACATACATTGTTTTCTTCATCTTCGTTCATTGCCTTTATTTGTGACAAGACACCACACCTGTAATGTTTTAACAAGAAGACATCGTGGGGAACTCGAATATGCAAGGGTTCAATGCTACCAAAACGTATGGTGATTTTATTTTTATGACATTCGTCAACCTGCAATGAGGCGAATTTACGTTTCGAGTAAGACCTTAAGGAATCACGGTTGAATTATTTTACCTCAAAGAAATGTATGCAACATGAAAACCAAAATAGGACAAAACATAACCTTACTACTATAAGCCTATTTTTATAGGAAGAAATAAAAAAAAAAATTATTTTGTGTTTTATGTATCATATAAGCCAAAATATTGGTAATCATTTGCAACACAAGATAATTTATTACAACTTAGGCACACGTATGGTGCTACAAGAGGATAACAATTATACATTAACAATTACATAATTATACATTTGCAAGCAAGACAAACAAGAAATAAGTTTGCGATATCATACAGTAGAATTAAAATATACAATATTTGGTTGATTTTTTTGCAATATTTTGAATTGCAACGTGAATAAAATTTAATTTTAATACTACATTGTAACATGATACAAATTATGAATGTCTTAAAACGTCCACAGTTTTGTTAGAACTGGCACATTACAGTGTGACAATAGACCTATAAATTTTAATTGGGAAGGATTCTTTGTGTAATATGTAGGTATATACCTTTCTCTTAATGACATAATTTGTTCATTGGTACATGTAAAATAAATAATGATATTCGTCACCAACGGTATTTGAATCGCAGTGACGGCATATACGATCCTCTGTTGGTGTATTTTTCCACCGACCAACTTCAACAGGGATTTTGATATTCGAACATCTAAATCTACTGTAGATATAACGATCTGCCACTTTAAGATTAAGTAAATATTGCTCTAAACAAAAACTAGTATTGTATATCGCATAAAACACACCTCTTGACGAGTTTGTCATATCAGCAAATAGATGCTGTCCGAATTGGTCAACTAATTTCTGTTTTATTTCTTTTTTAATATCCGAACTTTTGATAACACCCTGTGCATTCCAGAAAAAAGAAAATTCTGTATCATCTAATATTTGTTTCAGAGAAGATAATCATTTAAATGAGTAATACCTGAAGTATGCAAGTTATACATTAACTGATACAAAATCCCAGATAATTTGCTACTACCGCTTTGCACTAACCTTGACCAAAAGCAAAGTAATTTAGTTTTAATATTAATTATTAGCGGGAATCTGCCAGTTTCCCCGTAGACCATATAATTTGGTGTTGTTGATCTTACATTCAGGACCCTCTTCAGGAAACTTAAGTGCACCATTTCAATCATGTCAACATTCTCATGACCCCATATTTCCGAGCCATAAAGTAAAATTGGAGAGACCATTCAATCAAATAGTCGAAATTGCAGACCTGAAGGAATGTTTACATTTCTTAACGTGTAGTATAATGCGTACAGTACTTTTTGTGACTGTTCAGCCAGTTTTTTCTTTGATAGATTAAACTTACAATTGTATTTTATTAATAATCCCAGATAATTATAACTGTCCGTGAGCTGTAACTCCTCGCCTCTTAACATAAATCTCAGATTTCCTTTACGCTTCGTCTTCTCAAACACCATTACTTTTGTCTTATCAATGTTTACATTTAGTTTCCAGTTAGCACAGTATTCATCAAACTTATTTAACATTCTTTGTAAATCGTCAGCTGATTCTGCCAGTAATATTGTATCATCAGCATATAATAATACAAAAATTCTAATATACATGCCAAGTTCACTTAGACAGTATGCATTTACCTTGTCTGAACATGGTCAATGATTCGATAATGGCCACGATTAATGACAAATATATTAATAGCAGATGTGGGGTATATGTCAATGAGACAACAACATCGCAAAGACATCTAGATGATAACATAAGTCTTTAACGTTACAATAGACAAGTGTCTATACAATATGTCATCTTGGAATAGGCACATGTAATTGTGGCAAGGCTAAACTGGATTATGTTATATCAACCCTTCCACGTTTGTTATTCCGATCATTAAATAACAAATGTACATGACGAACATACGATAAAAACCAGTAAATGCAAAGCACTTTAATATAAAATAACGGTATACTATAGTATGTCAAAAACGTAAAACAATAATCAAATATATCGTACTAAAGAATGCTCGCAATAATCGAAAGCAAACTCAAAGTATCTAACCTTCTGATATGAAACCATGTAGAGTCCTTAATTTAATATAGGCTGCTGTTCTGCATAGAACATTACATAAAGTAGCGTCATTAACAGTACAGGGAAACATGGTATTGTTCAATGCCGAGAACAATCCAAACAGAAAAAAACAACAAATTTTAGTATTAACTTCCTGCAGATGGAATATCTTTGTTTGTGATAAATTCAGAAAAATCTTTTACCAAGTTATGATGTCTTTATCCCAGCTGTAAAACATTTTAGTCACGAAAATAGTACGTTATTGGAAATCCGAGAACTCAATTCAAATACTCTCATATAGAACTAATTGAGAAATAAACTGAGAAATATAAACCCAGTAAGAAGGAGTCAACGGAACACAATCATCTAGGAAAAATCAAGTTGATAACATTCATTCGTATATTAAGATATTAGAATATTATGGAACGCCGTAACTGCCTTATGTTAAAACTTTCATTATATGATGGTACTTCAACATTATACGATGGTACTTTGACATTATATGATGGTACTTTGACATTATACGATGGTACTTTGACATTATACGATGGTACTTTGACATTATACGATGGTACTTTGACATTATACGATGGTACTTTGATATTATATGATGGTACTTTGTCATTTTGTAAAGACAAAAGGAATCATGGGAAATTAGAAAAAAAAACAAAATGGAGGAATCACTCATGTTGAGTGTACTAAAGAATGTTGATTTGAAGCATTCGTTTGTACATTTTGAAAGAGAAAGATAACACCAAACATTGTGGGTATGCTTTCGAGACATGACTTAGAAGCTCTAGGAGTTTCAAATACAGCAGACATGATGAAGCTTCGAATTGAGTGTATTAAATATGGGACTATTAAACCACAGAAAATTCAAGGAAGTTCCGGACCTCCTAAATTTGACATAGACAAATCTACACTTCAAAATTTACTTGATAATGGATTTTTGATCTCGGATGTTGCAAAGCTTTTACTTGTATCTGAACGTACAATATATCGAAGAATGGCACAGTTTGATCTGAGTAAACGTACATTTTCAGAACTTAACGATGATGACCTTGATGTTGTATTGGGAGAAACTATTCAAGAGTTTCCTCTGTGTGGTGAAAATATGCTTAAACATATGTTAATTGCCAAAGGCATTAGAGTACAGAGATGGCGTCTAAGAGACTCTATTCAACGTTTAGATTCATCTGGAGCTCAAACAAGGAAATCGGGAAGACTTCACAGACGAGTTTATAACGTAATGGGGCCTAACCACTTGTGGCATATAGACACTAACCATAAGCTTGTACGCTGGCGATTCGTAATAATAGGTGGTGTTGATGGTTTTAGCAGAATGACAATGTTTCTTAAATGCTGTGATAACAACACGTCTCAAACAGTCTTAAACTGTTTTTTGTCAGGTGTCGCCAACTTCGGTGTGCCTCTAAGGGTTAGATCGGACAAGGGACTGGAAAACGTGTCAGTTGCAGACTTTATGCTCAGTGAAAGGGGTGATGGAAGTATGTTAACAGGCCCGAGTACCCACAATCAAAGGATTGAGAGATTATGGAGGGACATATTTGAGGGTGTCCTATGTTATTTTTATAACTTATTCTATTATATGGAAGATCAAGATATTCTAGATCCATTCAACCTTCAGCATTTAGCAGCTCTACATTTCATATATATAGGGGAGATAAACAGAAGGCTTCAACTGTGGAAAACAGCATGGGCTGGTCATAGGATGCGTACAGTTAAATCGTCTCCTTTGATTTTGTGGTCATCTGGCCAACTTCAAAACCCAGTAGGCATACAACTTAGTGAAACAGAATTACTAGAGTATGGACTTGAAGGACATATTAATTTGAATAACACAGAGGAAGGGGACCGACCAATATTTGCCCCAATTAGCCATTTAATCAACGAACAGTCTAGACAGGCATTGACAGAAGTCAACCGAACTCATGAAAACTTTGGAATAAATGACTATTTAAAGTGTTTGGAAATTATTACAAGGAATTAAATTTGTTGATAAATTAACACAAGTTGATCTTTAAAATTTCAGCATTTTATAGTTTGTAATAGCCTGTGTTGGCCAGGATGCACTTGGTCAGAACCTTGCTATGAACATTTCTATAACATTTGATTTTATTGTTAAAGATATTTTCCACAAGATCGCTAACATAGATTGTTTTGACCTCGATTTTGACTGACAAAATCAGAGTATGGATTCACTGTATGTACACACTCGTGCTCACAGCACATGAAAACATACAAATACATGTACAACACTGTGTTCAGTCTTCTATGATGACAGCACCCATATTACAAAGTGAGCTACACCATTGTACATAAAGTCTCATACATAATTTCATGGTTCATATCAATCAACTCAAAAGTTGTTTGTTTGCATTTCCATTAAACGAAATCATCCCCTGCCACTATCTATGATGGAAGAAATGTGTCAAAGTTACAACAATTATTTTACACCATATGTAAAAGTCAAATATCTGAAGCCTAGGTAAAAGATAGAAACATGCTTGAGACAAGTTAACACTAAAACAGTAATTTGACCTGACGGTCACGACACACATTCTGGCAATACACTCATGTGCCATACATCTAAAGTCTAGGTCAAAAGACAAACAAGGTGTGGCCTCGACAGGCGTCACTGAAAAGAACGAGAGACTAAAATAACATGTCTCTCTTCATCAAATGAAAGACATAATGGAAGTCAAGTTCACTGGGTCAAGTTGTTTGAGGTTAGGATAAGTGGTGATATAAGCTTACCCCACCTTTGCTTGTGATCTAAAATCATACTCAAACATTCAAATTATCTCTTTATTCAAGTAACTTTTTAACAACTTCAACTAAAGCTAATTAATACAAACAATCAAATATAGTCTATGTACAAATAATGTGCTCCCAAACAAATAAGGGCACTTCCATGAGGGGAACTTTTCACAAACCCTCAATTTGTGTCCATAATGCTATGAGGTAACTACATCATGACCTGATGACATTCAACTGGGTTCAGCAAACCAATTCTGAATAGTGTTAAATAGATGCATTTGTTGACCCTATATTGCATGTAGGCTCTTCCTATAAAATTTTAAGTCTATTTATGACCATTGAACTCTGGTCTTGAAATTCAATTAGTTCTTCCTCTTTTCATGGGAAACTTGTATATAAATTTTGATGTTGATCTGGTGTAAGATATGACCCTATGCCGTCTCCAACATTGATACGGAGAAACAAATGACTATATCATATTCACAGATTTGTTGTGAGGGGATAATAATTTCCCATCTCAGATTTTGGTGATAACAACTCATCCAAAGTTTTGGTAGGAGTAAACTCATTTTAATTTGAAGAGGCTTTGTAAAGAAATGAAATAGCTATCCAGGCGACACAAATACTTAAAATTGATGAAAAGGGCAAAACTCCAAGATAGATATTGGGTTTACTTCAAAATTGCAGGGTAGGAAGATCTTGATTTTCTTAACAAAGAAAAAGGCAATAACTCTCATGTGGGTCATCAGATTTACTTCAAAATTGTAGGGGCTAACTCTTATTGTCCTGATCATTTCTACTCTATGTCAGATTTTTGATATATTGGCCAAAAACAACAATTTGCCCTGATGTTCCATATGTAGTAACAGCAGCCATGTTTTTAATCAAAACAAAGGTGCTCCTTTGTAGTACACATTCAATAAAACATTCCTGCAAAGTTTCAAACCATTTGTTCCATTGGTTTCAAAATGATTTTGAAAAAATACGGACGACAGACTCAAGTGATGGCAATAGCTCACATGGCCAGGTGAGCTAAAAATGCATTACATTGATGGGCTGTTATTTCTTAATATAAAAGTTCGCACAAGAACATTTGTGTGTATTAAAATATATACTGACTAGAACATTTGTGTGTATTAAAAATATATCTGACTAGAACATTTGTGTGTATTAAAAATATCTGACTAGAACATTTGTGTGTATTAAAATATATCTGACTAGAACATTCAATTGATAACAAATATTTCTGACTAGAACATTCAATTAATAACAAATAATTCTGACTAGAACATTCAATTGATAACAAATATTTCTAACTAGAACATCAATTAATAACAAATACACCTGACTAGAACATTCAATTGATAACAAATATTTCTAACTAGAACATCAATTAATAACAAATATACCTGACTAGAACATTCAATTGATAACAAATATTTCTGACTAGAACATTCAATTGATAACAAATTCTTACTAAATCATTCAATTGATAACAAAGATTTGAAAAAAATAATTTGTCATGAATATGTTACCATAGTGAATGAGTAAAACATGTAAAATTAAACAGTTTTGCAATGAGCACATGCTACTCCAAACCCCAATATTATTCTATGTATTTCCACTTAAAGGAAAAATGCACATTGTTCAAGAATATAGTCCAATAACTTTGGAAAGACATCAATCTGTTTAATCTGCTTCTAATTGCTCTCATCTGTTGCTGCATGAAGATCTAGGGAAACCCCATTCTACTTTCTGTTCTAGTGACCTTTGTCATTGACCAACGAAATTGCAGTTTCCATGATTTGGGAAAAGGATAAAACCAGAGACGTCCAAAAAAGGTCATTAACACAGATCACTAGATCTTCATGCATCCACAGATAGGAGCAATTAGAAGACCTAGTTTTAACTAGATTGGAAAGACATGTCCATTAAGCTTAAAATGCCACAGAAACAGTAATAGTTAAAACAAAAATCATGGTCTGCAAATGCAAATGTTAAAATTAAAATAGCAATACTTTAACATGTAAGTTATGCAAATATTCAAAGTCGATGAACCATGACTGAAGGTACATGGCTAAACAATCTCCATGGAATGAGATGTGCCAATGCTAATACAACTGCATACCAAATACCATTGACTTATTATAAGTCGTTCCCTTTAAACAAACCTAAACACAAACATTAACTTGTAAACTATGTAAAAGTTTCAAAGTCAATGAACCATGATCAGGGGTGGGGCTATATAATCTCGATGGAAACGATACTTGCAAATGCCAATAAATTTGCATACCAAATATCATTGACTTAACATTAGCAGTTCATCTTAAACTGATCTAATCACAAACTAATACATGTAAACTAAGCAAAAGTTTCAAAGTAAATAGACCATGACTGAGGGGGCGAGGCCAAATATTCTCCATGGAAATGAGATGTGCTAATGCTTATACAACTGAACACCAATTAACATTGGCCTACCACTAATGGTTCCCTTGAACTGACCTAATCACAAACTAATACATGTTAACTTAGCAAAATTTTCAAAGTCTACAGACCATGACTAAGGGGGCGGAGCCAAATAATCTCCATGGAAATGAGATATGCCAATGCTTATACAACTGCATACCAAATATCATTGACCTACCACTAGTGGTTCCCCATAAATTGACCTAATCACAAACTAATACATGAAAACTATGAAAAGTTTCAAAGTCAATAGACCTTGACTGAGGGGGCGGGGCCAAATAATCTCTATGGTAATGAGATGTGCCAATGCTAATACAACTGCATATCAAATATCATTGACCTACCACTAGTGGTTCACCATGAACTAGACCTAATCACAAACTAATACATTGTTGACGCCGCCGCCGACGCCGGAAACAGCATACCTATGTCTCGCTTTTTGACTCCGTCAAGGCGAGACAAAATTGAAGAACGTGTCCATGGGATACGGATGCCCCGCCTGGCATCAAATCCATCCAATTTCTATGATCATCTCAAAGTGAAACCATGCTTTTCTTCCACATTTCTGTGAATGTTATATAGTCTTCAACCAAGTTCAACATTAAATTTGATTTCGAAATGTAGTAGGTAGAACAAAATTTGATTTCGAACTGCCATTTTTCAATTATAAAGGGCCATAACTCTTAGAACAGTAATTGACTCACTGTCCAAATTCAAATTCTGCCTGCGTGTTGTGGTTCTTAGCATTGTGTATGAGTTTCATAAAATTTGGATGAGGTAAACTTAAGTTAGAGTGCGGAAACAAATTTTGCAAGTTATAAAGGGGCATAACTCCAGAACGGTAAGTGACTCACTACCCAAATTCGAACTCTGTCTGCGTGTTATAAATCTTAGCATTGTGTATTAGTTTCATAAAATTTGGATGAGGCAAACTTAAGTGTGGAAACCAAAATGGGACGACAGACAGAAGGACGGACGGACGGTCAAGGGTAACACTTAATGCCCCCTTCGCCTAGCGGCAGCGGCATAAAAACACAAAAATACAGTTTATTTTCATTTCACATAGGTGACAATTCAGGACTGCAAAACAATTAACCAAAAAATAAAACAAAAACGGTCATACAAAAAACAATATTATACATATAACAAACAGTAAACTTGGACACAAAATTTTATTCAAAACAAAACAAAAAACAATAACAAGGAACAAGGCTCACACTTAAAACGTTTAAGCAACAAATCACATATAAAATGAGATTCAATTGAACCTAAGATATCTATATTTGTACCAAAACAACTCAAGCAAAAATGAAGGTCATAGTGACTTAATTATTAGTGAATGATCATGTAGTACTATCCAAGATCTAACAACTGATCAGTATCAAAACTCTACCATGTATGGTACAAGACAAGAGAAATGGACCTAAACACAAAACAAATATGTCACCCAAGTGTAAAATGTAGGTTGTAGTGATCTAAATAGAAGTAAATCTTGTACTGTTTATGGTCTAACAACTCACCAAATATCAAATCTCTACCATTTAAAGTGCTTAATAAATCAACTTAAATGCATGGACATAACCAAAGCTGGACATACAGACAGACAAGAATATATCCCTCCAATTTCACGATTAGGAATTTATGCAAATTAAATGTGAATCACAAAATTCATAGTTTTAAAACAAAATTTCTCAGCAATCACAATAAGATTTTATCCATTTTCAGAGCAATAAAAGTTAACATGGGTGGTGCTCTTTCAAAATTTCATCCATTACATACAGCTGCAATGTCATTGTTAAATAAACAATAAAATAAGCAATATTTGTAAGACCTTCCATACATAATTTCCAGAGGGTTTGATTGAATTTAGCCCATTTTAAAAATTCAGCCAATCCAAAACATGGAATTGAAAATACCATCTAGATGAGTCCATAGTAAGTGTTAAGAAAAGCATAGTCATACAAGGAAAACAGCTGAGTGTCTGAAGGTAATGGAATTTCATGAGTAGCTCGTGGCAGTGTCATACTATTTCCACAAGTATTTGCGGTGGGAATAAAGGTAAGGTCTTCCTCACTTGTACAAATATTATACTTGGATGTTGCACAAATCCTAAAACAGGCTCTTCTGACGCCCCTGTTACAAACTCGAGGATGTGTTGCAAGGATAAAGTAGTTCTTCTACCACCTGTTAAAAATAATATAAAAGTGTTAACTTAAAATGATTGAGCAATTCATCACAAAGTGCAACACGTCTAAATGACACAAATGCTCCAACTTACAGCTTTTGAGAAAACATTTAATTTTAGTCAAACCAAATTAAGGTTTGATGTTAAGGATTGATAGATGATTAGTGTTTAACACCAAGTGAACAAGAGAACATTTTATAATATACATGTAAAATTAGGTGAGTCCTTCCTTGTGTCAGATTTTAAATGTGATGGCACACAAAGGAACAATCTGCATCAAGACACATCATTCAAGGCTTTCAATTCATATCTGATAATGCATCTCATTGTGTGTTCAAACCCTCTTTCATATCAGGCCACAATTAAAAGAATGTTTGTTTCCCCTCACCCGACCCTAACTTTTAGAGTAGACCAGGCAGGCAGGTTTTTTTGTTTTTTTTTTTATGATAGAAAATGTGTTGTTAATTATGCAGAAAACAGATCAGACAGTTGGAAGTCATTACAGTAATCCAGGGACTAGAAACAGAGAATAATTTTAAGAAATCAAAATGTAAAACACGAACATTGTTTAATGTACTCAAATATGCTGTTTTTGTTGGGCTTCTTTTCTATTAATTGATGCCATTACTGTCATGAAATTACCTCAGTAATCGTTAAAACGACATCCAGGGCTCACCACACTGGAATATAATAGGGAGAAGTGAGGGCAAGTATGGAGATTGTTTTGCCAATAAATGATCTGGCTTCCTGAGACATTTAATTAATTAAACATTTTACCTGTACTCTGCTATTGATAATTTCCAGGTAATTACTTATACAGTTAATAAAACTAAAGCTTGGATTAGGAAGCCATATAACATAAATAAAACTGTTAGAAACAGCAGGGCTCCATTGAGGGAAAGACGATAGCGTGGGGCGACTTTCCAAATTTCAGGGAGATAATCATACTTAATGATATAAGTTGTAAGCTCAACTCCTCCTACATGGGTAGTTGGATTTCAATGGATCTTTAATAACCAAAGGTAGTAGTACACCATATGGAGAAGTGCATAAAGGAAAATCTCTGTGGTCCGACAAATTCTAGGGGAAATAGAAATAATTATACAGTACACACAGGGACTTTCAGTTACAAAACACTCAGGTCCGACAATGATCACTCAAATTTTCCTGAAATGGTCTGACAATGTCAGCCAAAATCAGGCCAAATTTACAGTGAAATTTCACTCTAGAGTTCGTTGGCAAACTCTTTTGAAGTTGAAACAATAAAATAAATGTCAGTGGCACGCTGACTATAGTCGTAAATCTCGGTGTTTCAGATTATTTTCTCTTCAAAGCAAGAAACATACTTGTTGAAGTTTTGCAGAAAGGAGAATCGAGTACATGCAGTTATTTATTCCTCAAGTTTTGCGATGGTCAATGTAGATTTGTTGGTTTAACAATTTTAAATGATGCATGACTTATGGATGTGAGAAAGAAGATCCCATATTTTAAAATCCCATATTTTCATTTATTTAAACGACAATTTTACGTGTACAAGTGACTGACCAAGTTTCAGTCTATTTATAGTTTCTCCAACCTTGACACACGCACATTGTACGTAGTGCGTAATAGGAAACAAAAAATCAACCCAATTTCATGTGAAAATTAAATATACAGCTTACTGCTGTTTAAATTACACATAGCTTTTGTTTTTACTTGAAAATATGGCTATTGACATCGATTCCCGTTTCTTATTTATATCTTCATTAACCGGCAGGTAAACGCTTGATACACCAATTTTCCACATGCAGCTTTGAAGTTCCCGAAGTTCATTTGTATATCATTTCAATATCAAATGTCATTTTCTGATTAGACCTCCAAATGGGATTAAAAGTTTTTTGGGAAAAAAGAAATTTTCTCGCTTGGCATTTTTGACCAAGTGTATTTGACACTCCAATATCGTTTAAGTTGAAAAGCTTTGCTTAAAAAAATAAGAACATCGGTGTTCCGTCAGTTGTCATGAAAACAATGACTTTCAGTCCTGAAAAAATTATTTAATTTTGTTCAAATCCTCGTAGATCTGTTTCTGTGTCCAGGTATGACCCGGTTTAAATCCATTTTTAGTTGCTACAACCTTGGCACACCTAAAATCAACCGCTCTAATACCACATTCTAAAGGTCCAATTTTTTTAAAATTGCATTAAATTTGTTTTGTCATGAGATGCAAGAAAATCAATTGTTTGATGTTGGAGATCTGTACAAATTTCATATCATTTAAAATCACTTCTTCAAGGGGATTGGAGTGGCCACCAGGGGGAAATGAAATTATGCAGTCAACTAGTTTTGTTATGAGATGCAAGAAAAAATATTTGGCTTAGGGTGGGGCTCTGAAAATGTTCTATGATAAAAAGGGAGGGAAGTGACCCCCTACATAAGTAACATATATCATGACACATTCAACCTAATTTGTACATATTTACTTGCAACAACTCTTAAGTATCTCATGAAGGCAGCATAAGTGGCATTTTCAAAGACTCTACTGTTTGTACCATCTTCAGAAAACACCGGTCGAAGTAAACCTATTACTGTTTTAGTGTGAGTGTAGTGCTTCTTTGTCTGAACAGGTGCAGAAACATTGGCAAAATAGCTCCAACCTGTATGAAAAATTAATTTAATTTTAAAACATCATAATTGTTAAACAACCTCTACGTTACATTCTTTATTTTGTATGCTTTAAAGTATAAATGAAAATGAAGGGAATGAAAGGTTCTCCAATGTCAAGTCCTGTAACATGTGTAACTCGTGTAGTAATAAAATCAACAAAATAAAACTTCAATTACAATTATATTGTTTATAGTATAGTTACTTTCAAAATTTGAATATCGTAAAATATTCCCAAAGTTGTATAACATCTGATGAATGCTCAAAGCATGAGTGATTTATGTAAGGGGTTTGGACTTCGGGGGCAATAATGGTGAAAGTTCAAGGTCTTAAAAAAAGTCAATCTAATGTGTGTAAATGAAGATAAATATTTGCAGTAAACAACAAAAATTTGAAAATGTCCCAAGGAACACAATGAAAGAAACCCCATAAAAATCTGACAGATAATAAATTTTCCACATCAAAATATATGTAAACACCCAATTAAGCCCCTTTTGGCCCTTTTTATAAAAATGGACGGGGCCACAATACTCAATATTTATTCTGGTAACGGGAGATATAAATTATATGGAAAACACTGTGAAGTTAAGTATACAAAAACAGGGGAGATAACTCCAGACAGTATGAGTGTGTGCTTATTGTTGTAGCCTGTTTGTTGATCTTTTTGTGTAGCTTTAGCATGTTTAGCCTCTGTTGATTTTTAGGTCATTGTATCATCGATTTTTGCTCTGTATCTCCTTTTTGTCTATAGTATACTATGTTAAATCCATTTTGGTATCAGAAACAACATTTTAAAATTTTAGAACTGGTTGGTTTATATACACTTTGCCAGTTATATCAAATCAGCAGCAAAAAGTATTATTACATACTCATACAAATATCATGAATATCATTGCTCTTAAAGTCGTCATGTGACGTTTGACATTCTGTTTGATCAACCGATTAACATTAGGTCACATAGTTATATCAAATGCTGCCATGGAAGCTATGAAAAATCCTCTCACATTAGTTTAATTTGTCTAATTTACACAAAATAAGATATTCAGTGTAATAACACAGCTGTCAATCGTATTAGAATGTGATGGAATGTCTTCCCTTGAAAGGTAATTGTAACCTTCTTGTTACATAGCATTTTTCTGGAAGACATTCCATGATGTCAGCTACTCCAGTTCATAATTATATACTATTTTTCAATCATCATTAGCGTAAAAATGAAAATCATCAAACTTGAAATTGACTTCCAAAAATCTCCATTTTTATATACATGTTACAATTTGAGAACCAAAAAAATATGAAGTTATTGCATGGAAACTGAATTAATTAATCTATATTTAAATAACACTTTACCCTGACCAGTCCCAATGAATCTAGTCCAATTCTCAGATTCTTTGAACAGATAGATTCTGGATCACTGCTGGCAAAAGATCATTCAAAATTTCTTCATTTAAAATGTTGGCAAACTTCCATTCTGAAGAATACTCAGTGCTGTAAAATATAAGTAATTGTTATCAGGGTATTCGTCAAGACCTTTGACTTTGTCGGCGGTATGACTTGGGTGAGGTAGAAGATGAATTTCATTTTATTATAATTTGTTATGAATATAAGGAAGACCGACAAAATCTGAGTAAAACCATATACATTGTAATTCAAAGTTCTAACTTTTTAAGCTTGGATCCCCAAGATGTTTCATACGGTTAAAACTAAATAGTATTTAAATGGAGTCAGCGAAGCATGATACGACCAAAGCATTTTGAACAGGGGTATGTACGTATGTGCAAGTTCAAAATGTGAAAAGTTTACGGAGTGATGTCATGTAGCTATTAAGATCTTAATTTGTCTATGGTAATTAGGAGATAACCATATTGTATTTTAAGATTTGAGGGGTAAATCGTAGATTTTACTGTCGCAAATTGAGTTTTTGGCGACGTGTTAGCCAGAAAACGGATATTTGCGACAGTAAAATCTTAGATTCAACCCCAAAATCCTAAAATACAATATGGTTATCTCCGTTCAGAAGAACATTTAAAAGCAATTTTAAATTAACCGGGTATCTGGTTTACGTCTGCGCTATGATGTTGCTATTGGTTCAAATAGTCAATCGTGGATTTACCCCAGAAAATTTTGACGTCAGCCAATCAAAATTAACGTTACAAACATGATTGCATTAGAATTATTAATTTACTCTGAATTTCATGAATTAAGAAAGTATTTTATATCCCCGAATAAAAACAATGTCAAATTATTCTAAAACCAGAGGTTCCCAGGAGCCTGTCATCGCTCACCTGAATTGACCAGAATGATGCAATTTGATATGTATTCCCATAAGGTCCTATGTTAAACTATGTAAAGTAGGGCAGCCATCTTGAATTTTTATCAGCACCAAAACAAAAATTTCGTTAAGGACCATGATCTGATCATTCAGGCATAATATCATTTCAATTTGTCATACAGTTCCTGAGAAGAAGCTCTTTGTTTGTATTTCCTTTAGGGTCTTATGTTAAACTATGTCCCGCAGTTGCAGCCATCTTGGATTTTAGATCGGCACCAAAAACACAAACATTGTTAAGTACCATAATCTGATCATTCAGGCACAATATCAATTCAATCTGTCATACAGTGAACTGAGAAGAAGTTATTTGTATGTACTTCCCATAGGGTCCTATGTTAACTATGTCCCATGGTGGCAGGCATATTGGATTTCCGATCATCATAAAAATTATAAACTTGGTAGAGGACCATCATATGATCATTCAGGCAAATTATCCATTCATTCTGTCAAACCATTTCTAAGAAGATGTTTGTATTTTCCCCATTTGGTCCTGTGTTAACTATGTCCTGCAGTGGCAGCCATCTTGGATTTCTGATCAGCAACAAAATTATAAACTTGGTACAGGACCATCATACAATCATTCAGGCATATTATCAATTCAATCTGTCAAACAGTTTCGAAGAAGAAGTTGCTTGTATGTATTTCCCATAAGGTCCTATGTTAACTATGTCCCACAGTGGCGGCCATCTTGGATTTCAATCGGCACCAAAATTACAAATATGGTAGGTGACCATTGAAGCGCCAACCGTTATTGTAAATAGTTGGCAGATATTATGCAAATATCAATTATAAAAGTCACAGTATTAAACTGTTTTGAAAGTCCAAACTTTGTAAAATTAGAAACAAGATTTGTTTAAATAAATAAAAGCAGCTTTATTAAAAGCTAATATCATTAATAATAGTTATTTATAAGTTACAATATATGTGAATAGAATTGCAGTGTGCCAAAATACCTGAATAAATAAATCTGGGTCACTGTCTAAAAATCAGCTGTTCGCCAGCGGCTATAATTTGAAACTGACTATACTTTCTGAAAACGTTTGTTAGACGACGTCACTCAATACACGCTAAAAATAGTACATGTGTACACAAATGTGAAAGTAAACCAACGTGGCTTTCTAGTTGACAAGTAGGATTTGGGATAATTCTAACTTTGTAAAAGGTTAAATATGGATTAAATAGGATGCATTAATAACGTCTGAATAAGGTAATTATGTTGTAACTATGAAAGATCATTCCGCATAACAAGCAAGTGTGCAAAAGTGAAAATAAGTATGACCCACTTTCGCGGAAAATATATGCCGGGAAATACGAATGAAATGAATGCTAAAAATGTTACTGTAAATAATTGTGGCACAACACTGCCTCCCATCAAGAAAAAGGAATTCTGTCCCTAGAATTGACATAAAATAAAATGAATATTCAAATTTCAACATAAGAAGCATACATATATAACAGTAAAACAATATATATATCACAATAAGTCTCATTCATTAAAAGTTCAATATAATTAAAAAAGTTCTTTCTATTTTCTTGATTCAACGACACAAACAGAACTTCTGATCTTCTCAGAGAATTTGGGTTGAGTCTCGGTTAATCTATTTTGGATTTTCTCACTTCTTCTTTAAGATCTGTCTTCCTTTTTCCAGTCTCTATAAAATTCCCAAACCGAAGGCACTGAAATGTATGCTTTTCTTCCTTTTCCTCCAATCTTTCATGATGTCCTTTCTCCTTGTGTCCTTTTCTGGTCTCTTCATCTTTTCCTCAAATCCATCATGATTTTCATTTTCTTGTGTCCTCTTCTGGTCTTTTCTTGTGTTTTCTCCAATCCTTCAGTTTGTCTTTTGTTCTATGTTCTGTATTTTCCAGTACTCTCTTCAACTTGTGTCCTACTTCTGTTTTGGATGCTATAATTTCATCCTTATCTAACAGCAATAATTGTCTTGACTCTACTTCATTTTCATGATTCTTTGAGCTTCTTAAATGTATTTCATGTATGTACCGATCTTCCAGTATTTCAGGCATCATCTGAATGTTGGCCTTATTCGTCTGAATACCATCACTTACTGTATTACTGATCTGTACTATTCCTGAACTTTGGACCAATGACTCGGGTATTCTGATTTCTCCTTATCTTCATGCTCAGGCAAGATATCTAATTTTCCTTCACCATTTTCTCCTCTCCAGCAATTACGATCCCTGCATTGACTGACATTGTATTGAGTTTCACAAAATACAGTTCTTCACCCATTGTGACCCCAGCTCCATTGCCACTAACTGCCTCGGTTTCAACCTTGCTAATGACCAAAGGATCAGTAATGGTAGCTGCCGCCTCCCAATCAATGATAATATTATCCCCTATTTCATGACTCGGTTTGGCACTATCACTTACTTCACACGGTGCACTCTTCTGTACTTCCTCTATATTCTCAAACAATAAATTTAAACTCAGGTCCTGATCAAATATATCAAATTCATCATCATCATACATGTACTTCATTGTCAATATACTAGAATCCTTAATTTCTACTCTGTTACCGGTTATCATTTTTACAAGTCTTTCAGGGCTGTCACTTGGCCAGCAGTTTCAACCCTTAACAGTTTAACGGATTTCCGTCTGAAGCCTGTCCTTGTGTCTGTTTCTGGTTAGGACATGACCTTGCATAATGTCCTTCTTCATTACATGCATAGCATCTTGTGTTGTTTTGCTTCTGGTTTCCGTCCTTGTTATGCCATCCCGAATTTTGACTGTTAAAATTCTTCTTAGGCTGGTATGTATTTGATGTTGTTAGTCTTGTGTTCATTATGTTCTCAACAGACTTGGTTACTTCAGTCGTGATACTTTCTTTCATCTCTCTACCAAACTGATTAAGACGCTCCTCTGTAACAAATCGTTTACCTCCAACTCGTCTCACTTCTATGTCATCAGACTGATCAGCATCAAAAGACGTTTCTTCTTCTTCAATTTCAATTTGCCTTATTTGAGTTTTGCTTCTCATTCCATTTTTGCATGTAGTATGCCATGCTACAAGACTGATTGTTTCCTCCATAGTTTTAGGTCTTTTGTCAATACATCATAGGCAATACTTTGATCATTTAATCCATTTAACATATGTTCAATTGATATATTGTTGAATAGTTGATTATCCATGCCTGGATATGCCTTCCTGACCATTGTCTGAATGCGAGCAGCATATTCATTTACTGACTCCTTGTAATTTTTTCTGGTAAATTGCAACTCTTTTCTGTAGGTTTCAGGCAGGTTGTTATCTCCAAATCTTCTTTCCATATCTTTGGATAAAAGTCGAAACGAGCTCCTTGTGTCATACGGTAGCTCTGATGCAAATTTTGCAGCTTCATCTTTAAGCACCAGTAATATTTCCTCAGCTTGACGTCTTGGGTCCCAATTATTTCTTTCAGCAATTATTTCAAATTGCATCTGAAATGTACTCAGTCACTTCTTCCATTGTAGAATGGTAGTCTTGAGTGATAACTATCTTGCATGCTAGATGTGGAGTCTGTTTGGTATCTCATTTGGTTGTTTTGCTGTCTAGTATGATTTGGTTGAAAATTTTGCTGTCCTGTATTCTCTGATTGAAAATTTTGCTGTCTTATATTATCTGGTTGGTTATTCTGCTGTCTGTAATAATCTCTTTCATTTTCAATTTCCCTTATTTTCTCCCTCAATTTAAATACTTCTTGTTGGTCATCACCGTTATTATGGCTATTTGGTCTGTTGAAACTGGTGTCACTGAATGATGTAATTTTTGGTATATTAGCCGTCTTTGTCTGGTCATGAAATTGATTAGGGGCATAAGATGTGCTTATTCCTCCAGTGGAAAAGGACCATGTGCTTGGTACACCTTGTACTTTTGCATAAGTGTTTGAAGCGCTACTGTTTTGAATAAATGTGCTTGTTGCACTTTGGGTATATGAACCAATGCTCTGTGCACTTTGGTTATATGGACCAGTGCTCAGTGCACTTTGTGTATATGGACCAGTGCTCAGTGCACTTTGGGTATAAGGACCAGTGCTCAGTGCACTTTGGTATATGGACCAGTGCTCACTGCACTTTGAGTTTGAATATATGTGCTTGGTGCACTCTGAGTTTGAATATATGTTCTTGGTGCACTCTGTACAGGAACATTAATGCTCAGTGCACTGTCTCTTATCATTGACACCCCCGGTTCATTTAATGAATTATTACTGGTTAAAGCAGGCAAGGTAAGTTGACTTGGAGAACCATGTAAACTTGGCATATTTGATAACCCACTATTTGAAACAAATTGTGTCTCATTTTCTCTTGTTAAGTCCGAAATATTGGAATTAACACTATATAAGGGAGCTCTTGGGGACCCTCCCCTCTATTATTTAAAAACATAGTCTGTGATGCATGATTTTTATCATTAATTGTTTTGGCTTTTAACTAGCTGTCAGTAACTGCGAGTACTCTCAAATCGTACTTTCTTGTTAATTCGACCTGTTGATACTATTTTTAATACTTTTTTGTTATTTTATATTAATATGGATCTTGTCTGTATACCAGCTTTGATTATTTGGAATATCTACTAATTTTCACTTCTTCGTACTACATTTGTATTAACATCAAGATTATTCTCCTTTAATCTGTACAGGAAGTTTTATTGTTGATATTTACCCTTATGTATCTAGTGTTAAATTAGGTATTTATATGACAGACCTTTCTTGGTATTCTTAATTATTGGAAGATTTTATATAGACAGAAAAGTATACCTAAAACGACAAAGTTATTTTTCATTTACCTGTATATATTATGAAAACCGGTTTTTTCAAAAGTGATTATTTTCTAAGGGTTTAATATTTCGCAGTAGTGCCATGGCTTTATTTGGACTTGTTTGTTTGCTTTTTGGCCTTGAATGGTTGTCCCTAATATTTTATTAACTATGTATTTACTTTCAGGTATCACAGATCGAATTTATTCGTTCATAGTGTGTTAATTTACGTTTTTGATTGAGTTAAGCCTTCCAATTGATGTTTTATCGTGTGTTTTCTATGTTGTGATGTTATACTATTGTTTCAGAAAAGGGAGAAGGTTTGGTACCATTAAAACGTTTAATCCCGCTGCAAATGTTTGCACCTGTCCTAAGTCAGGAATCTGATGTACAGTAGTTGTCGTTTGTTTATGTAATTTATACGTGTTTCTCGTTTCTCGTTTTTTATATATACTAGACCGTTGGTTTTACCGTTTGAATGGTTTTACACTAGTACTTTTGGGGCCCTTTATAGCTTGTTGTTCGGTGTGAGCCAAGGCTCCGTGTTGAAGGCCGTACATTGACCTATAATGGTTTACTTTTATAAATTGTTATTTGGATGGAGAGTTGTCTCATTGGCACTCACACCACATCTTCCTATATCTATATAGGAAGTGGTAATTGTCTGTGTCTTAAATTCATATTTAATATACCAGACTGAATTAATACTTAATTTCAGTTACCCTTAATGTTGTTAAAATATTTTTAGAAAATACACTTTGTGTTTCAGTAACTCTTAGTGCTCAATAATTTATTTATGGAAAAATACACCTTGAATTTCAATAACTCTTGGTGTTCAATAATCTATATGGAAAAATACACCTTGAATTTCAATAACTCTTGGTGCTCAATAATTTATATGGAAAAAATACACCTTGAATTTCAATAACTCTTGGTGTTCAATAATTTATATGGAAAATACACCTTGAATTTCAATAACTCTTGGTGTTCAATAATTTATATGGAAAAATACACCTTGAATTTCAATAACTCTTGGTGTTCAATAATTTATATGGAAAAATACACCTTGAATTTCAATAACTCTTGGTGTTCAATAATTTATATGGAAAAATACACATTGAATTTCAATAACTCTTGGTGTTCAATAATTTATATGGAAAAATACACCTTGAATTTCAATAACTCTTGGTGCTCAATAATATTATATGTAAACCACACTTTGAGTTTCAATATAAGCTGATTTGTATGTTGTTTTTTTTATGTATTACTTTTCCTTCTTTTTTAAATGTTCTTTTACCGCTGCCACCAATTGAAGCGCCAACCGTTATTGTAAATAGTTGGCAGATATTATGCAAATATCAATTATAAAATCACAGTATTAAACTGTTTTGAAAGTCCAAACTTTGTAAAATTAGAAACAAGATTTGTTTAAATAAATAAAAGCAGCTTTATTAAAAGCTAATATCATTAATAATAGTTATTTATAAGTTACAATATATGTGAATAGAATTGCAGTGTGTGCCAAAATACCTGAATAAGTAAATCTGGGTCACTGTCTAAAATCAGCTGTTCGCCAGCGGCTATAATTTGAAACTGACTATACTTTCTGAAAACATTTGTTAGACGACGTCACTCAATACACGCTAAAATAGTACATGTGTACACAAATGTGAAAGTAAACCAACGTGGCTTTCTAGTTGACAAGTAGGATTTGGGATAATTCTAACTTTGTAAAGGTTAAATATGGATTAAATAGGATGCATTAATAACGTCTGAATAAGGTAATTATGTTGTAACTATGAAAGATCATTCCGCATAACAAGCAAGTGTGCAAAAGTGAAAATAAGTATGACCCACTTTCGCGGAAAATATATGCCGGAAATACGAATGAAATGAATGCTAAAAATGTTACTGTAAATAATTGTGGCACAACAACCATCTAAGGAACATTCCTGCAAAGTAGAAGTTCATTTGGTCTTGTGGTTTCTGACAAGAAGATTTTTGAAATTTCAGCCAATCAGAACACATTATTAGGCCTGGCAGCCATGTTGAATATTCGATCGGAACCAAAATTACAAATTCTGTAAAGGACCTTCCCAGGAACATTGCTGCCAAGTTTGGTTCCATTTGGTTCGGTGGTTTTTAGAAGAAGATTGAAATGTAAAAGTTAACAGACGACGGACGGAAAGTGATGGCAAGCTCACCCTGGCTTTTAGCCAGGTGAGCTAATAAAAGCTTAACATGCAATGTTCAACTCATTTATTTCAATCCTATATTTCAAATATTTCTAAAATGTCTTCAAATTTACAATCTATTAAAATGATTAGGTAAACTTCAACAAATTACATGTTAAGTTCTTATGTGGTGAAAAATGTAATTTACATGTAAAGTATTTGTAACTTTCATTCCTCTTTCTTTATTGTAGTACAATATTCTTTAGATCTCTTGAAAATAATGGGAATCTTGGAATATTAAGGCTGCTGAATATTAACGTACTGTAAAATTAAACCTTTTTGACAGAAAATAGACAAGCCGGTTCTAGGGGCCGTCTTGAACTTACGATGAGGTATGAGAAATTTTTCATTGTTGAAGGCCTCGTGGTGACTTCAAGATGATTGATAGATTGATTGATTGATTAGAGTTTTTACGCCACTTTCAACAATTTTTCAGTTATATCGTGGCGACCAGTTTTAGTGGTGGAGGAAACCGGAGTGCCCGGAGAAAACCACCGACCTTGGGTAAGCAACTGGTTAACTTTATCCCATGCGGATGTGAGTCGAGTGCACCCTTTATTGTAATTGCCCAAGGCGGACTTCAAGATGAAGAATAACAATAAAACCTTTGTTCCATTGCTTTTTTTTACCATGCATTAACTGGGATTATGTCGCATGTACATTTACTCCATATCATTCTATTTCTCTTTAATTTATTGTGCATATATAACATGTTGTGTTTTGGGGTTCTCTGGTGTCTGTATGGACCATTCATGATACCAACAAAATTTTCTCTGAAATTATTTTCAAGAACATCATTCATGCTATTGAAATATTTACCCATAATTTTGCCAACTGTAGTATAATCATCTGCCATATATGATCTAAGTCCTTTTTCAAAATACTATTCAGTACTAAACGAAAAAACTCCTTTCTTGGTCCTCCATAGTCAGAAGCAGTCTGCAAAATTTTCACACTCAATTAAATTAACATTAATTTTCAGTCTTGCTAATCAACAGGAAGACCTAAAGCTTGTTCATAAGTTCAACATGTTCAAATCACTGTTATCACATGTGTCAACAAGTACTCTAGTATGTGAAATAATATTTCATGTTGTATGGGTGTACTTAAAATTTATAAGATTGTCATTTCGAGTTCACTTTGCTGCAACACCAAATAACAATTTTATAGATTAACTCAAGCATAAAATGTAGGTTAAGGTTACAGTATTGTCAGTGGATCGGGTAGTACTATTGATGGTACATGTACATTATGTAGTGATGTAATATCATTGAGATATTACAAGAGGTTATCATATGGACGGGCAAGGGTAAGCTATAAGCCCGGCAACATTCGTGTGCCAGCTGTGTGGCATAAAAACTGAAATTTTGCACATTATTCTATTTTACCATGGTGATCATCTTACTTAATTTGACCACAAAAAAAAAACATAAACATTGGAGTGTATCAAAAATGAACTTCAGGCGAAGTAAGACAAAAAAGACATACCGGTACCCTCACAAGTATATTTCTGTAGTATAATCTTCAAATTTCAAATTGTCAGGGAACAGTAAGTGGCTGTAGGAAAGACCTTAAAATTGCTTACACTGTTCAACTCATCATATATACATGTATATGGCAAACTTCAGACCAAATATGGAATCATTCCTCTCAATAACTGCAAAGAAATCCCTGTTAAAAATTTTTCGTCTTTATTGGGTTACACATGTTACAAGGTAGTTGCAGTACTGTATCTTTGCATGTTAGTCCATTTTCAACAGCTGTAATACCTTTACACACCATACTTAAATGTACTGTAATATGTGTGTCTTAATGCCTGAAATCCACCCTTAACCTACATTTCATGCTTGATTGACTTCATCATATTTTTATTAAGTCACTTTTTCAGCAAATACCTGGTAGCACCATATTTGGTCTATCATGTCAGCCTTGAAACATGTCACCTCTTTTAGGGTTTCTTGACTTTGGTTATTTATTCACAGTTTTAAGTAATTTATTCGTATTTCTCAACCCATGCATTATGTTTTACAGTACAACCTGTGACTTCCTCTTAGTAATGTCCACCCTCTTGTATGGTCACCATCGAATGGTGGCCATTTATTGGGTATTCAATCTTGAAATGTTGGCCATTTATTGGGGTCATAAAACATAGGTTGATGTTTCATCTAATCATGTTACCTGTTGAAATCAATCAGGGTTGAAGTTTTCAGCTTGTGTGTTTCATTAAAATTTACCTGTACAGGTACCTCAGATTTCTTCTCAAATTGACATTTCACCTTTTCTTGAAAATGTAGAATAGAATGTTGTTTTAGTCTTTGTTAATTTATATCATTTGTTGATTTTTCTGTCTTTAAATTTACATATTTTCCTTTTTTCTTACGTTTTATTTTTTATGTTATTTTTATTTTTATTTGTTTTTTGCTTCTATTCTTTTAATTTCTTCTAGGAAATAATCTTGAGTAGAAATGGCAAAAATTCAAAGATGAGTTATTGACTAGCATTTGAAAACAAAACAGAGAATCCTTTAAATAATTATTTTTCAGTAAAAAAGTTATTGTACATGATGTACATGGTATTCAATTGTCTGTGCGTATTATTTAATGAATTATTATTAGTTATAACTTATAATCATGCAAATGATATGTTTAAAGGAACCATGAAGCAAGTAATTTAACAAGCCTGTTTTAACAAATTAAAATTATCAATATCATGAATATCAAGCCTTTTACAATAAATTTTGTTAACAAAGTTGTACAATCTATTATCATGATTATTATTCAGGAAAACTACAAATATCATTATATGGTATAGGAAGAAACTATTTTATTTATCTTTTATTTTTCAAATCTCAAAACTGGAGTTGTGCATGAAGAATCACTAAAGAGACTTTAATTTTCCAAATGCTACCTAGTGATCATCAACTTTGATAAATGCTAATCATAATGAAAAATGTTCTTATCTCTGAATTAAATAAATCTTATGAAAAGAAATTATTTAAAGAAAAATTGTCTTGCTTTTTGAAACAATTGTAAACTTATCAAATATGTTATCTTCAGTTTGGCTATTTTTGTCAGTTAACAGGCAAAATTTGTCTCCAGAAAAATAAAGTGCACTTCTATATAGATTGTGACATTTTATGGTCTATTAATTATATCATTTTTGTTCTGTGTATTATATTGTCAAAACTGCAAAACTGGCATATGCATGATACATATTCTTGGTATACATCTGCAAAGAATATTTCACTCAACTCAGGACTTTTAGATAAAGCTAATAATTGCAGGGACTTGAATGAATTAGATTCTTTAAAGCCCTTGATTAAAATTGAATTTTAAGAACAAAAATAAGAATATTTTTGAAAATAAAATAAAACTTCTGATGAAAACAATAAACTCAAATGCTTCACTTAGTAAAGAATTAGTGGTCATAATTTATAAATAGAAAATGGTAGATAAAAATTCCTATTAAGGATAGAATTGTTTGTAAAATTAACATAACAACTTAAGAGATAATCTATTTGAAAATTGTTTACCTTCTCATAATAATGTCTCTGACCAGTTTGTGAATAAAATCTTGAATCTTATGAATAAAATTTTAACCAAAAACAAAAAGTAAAAGAAATGCTAAACCTCTATAACATGGAACATGTTTAAAATATTGGCTCCTTTATAAAAAAAAGTCATTAGAACTGAGGCAGAAACCAGAATTGATTTTATCCAACAAATCATGCTCCGTGTCATCTGCGTGAAATTTTATTTTCTTTGACCCTAAACCAGCCTTAAAAGATTGTCCTTTTCCGTAGGGGATGGAACCTTGTCAGCATTTTATTTGATAGACATACTACTGTTACTGTCCAAGTTCTATTGGTGTATTTGGCTTTCTTTTACTTTTGCCTTTGGATTGGCCACCTTCCAATTCCGCTTTGTTATCATCCGTATCAAAATTCGCCAGGACGATGACCTTTTCTTTGAATTATTTTTCTTTTACCAAATAAGATATTTCTTTGTCTTAGTATTCCACGTGCTAATGAAGTGGGTTGCGACCGAGAGGACAAATCTGAAGTCCCTGCTATACTTTCTTTTAACTCATCATCTTTGCTCAATTCCGACCTTACCCTTTCATTTAACCTCAATCTGTCACCCATTGTATTTACGCCTAATCTAATCAGCTGTGTGTCATTTAATGCCATGCATGTCTGCAGGTCAATCTTCTCTGTCTCGAAAGTAGGTATGACACTTTCCAAACCTAGCTCTTCCAGAATGATGTTTATTTTTTGCGCCATTTTCATACAAAAATACCGGGTGCGTCTTAAAACATGCTTCGGTACCGGTCTTCGGTTCCGGAGTAGGTAAGGAAAATTTTCTACAGCATGCGAATCAAGTGGAATAACATAACGGAATTCTGTAGAGACAATACGTACAACCAAACTTGACAGAAGATAATATATGAGAGCTCTTCAATAAAGTATTTCATTTACTTATGGTTTGTCTTTGAAAGAGGCAACTTGATGGAACCAAAGATGCCGAAATGGCCATACAGCCCATTAAAATTAATTTCTGTATGATGTATATATGCTTCACTGTCTCATGTGCATTTATTCCATATCCTTGCATTTTTATTTAGCCGGAATAATGCATGGGAGGTCAATAACAAAATAACTTGACTGCCTTTAGTCAGAGACATATTTTTTATGTCTCTGCTTTAGTTAACTTAAAACTGATTGTGGTCTGTCAAAAAACGTGACCGCTGGAAACATCTCTTTTTTTTCTTTTTCATTGAGGGAGGGGAATGGTTTTGAAAAAGAAAAATATGGGTGATTGTTTTGTTATCTCAATAGTTTACAAATAGTTATTACTTATAGTGACGTCTCTGTAAAATATCTTATTTGATTATCTCCCCCTTTTAAATATATTTTCAAAACATTTCACAATAAAAATGTCATACGGCCTTCCAAGAGCAAACTGCAGGTAAATGAAATAAAATATCATCCATTCTTTGTGACTTTTGTAAAATAATTAAAATGTTTTTCAATATATTATAATTTATGTTGCTTTTAATAATAAACATTACCGAATGATATAAAAATGTAAAATCAAAATTGCAGAAGACACCCGAGCTACTCGAAATTGACAAAGCAAAGTATAATGTTAAAGTACCATCATATAATGTCAAAGTACCATCGTATAATGTCAAAGTACCATCATATAATGTCAAAGTATCATCGTATAATGTCAAAGTACCATCGTATAATGTCAAAGTACCATCGTATAATGTCAAAGTACCATCATATAATGTCAAAGTACCATCGTATAATGTCAAAGTACCATCGTATAATGTCAAAGTACCATCATATAATGAAAGTTTTTAACATAAGGCAGTTACGGCGTTCCATAGAATATAGTATGGATCCAATAAGATGGGTACGTTTATTTCCATTGAAAAACCAATCACGTGGGCCCTGTTCATAATATATTATTAAATTAATTTCCATTTAAAGGGCTGCTTTATTTTGGGTTATGTTAGACAAAATGTGTCAAAAGCTCTCTTACGAAAAAAGATTGACATATAAGGTTTTTGCTTTTTGCACAATAAGCATGCTTTCGATAAAATACCACTATATTTTTATCATATTATACTCATGGTGGTATCTATGATGAGTTTATGATAGGTTAATCTAGACTTGAAGCAAAATCAGTGCTTTTTATATTCGTACCATGGTGTTAAATTGTTAGTTGTGAAATATATTTTTCTCCCAGTGGTCAATATTTCGACGCCAAATGATTTATTTTGTACTTTTTCATGCATTGTCAGCTAAAACATTTGTTGATATCATGATTAAGTTTCAACTCTCAATACATTTTTAAGTAAGAAAGATATTGATAATGTTTTTGTGACCCTTTCAGCATATATTACTCTTTATGTGTTTTTTTTTTTTTTTTTTCATCGTTTGGCTTTCTTATATCTGGTTGGGGTGTTTCAACAAATATGTCATAAAGTTTGAAAATCGTAATCGTTTTAATGTACTAATTTTTGTATTCGTATGAAATTTTTAGTATCTGACAAACTTGTTCAGCTTTTCAAAATAGACAATTTAAAGTTCTAGACATTATCCTGGTTTGAAGTTTTCATTTTTTTCAGAGTTTTTAGTTGATGAATTACGTAATTTTCAGCAAAGCACATGAAAAACAATTTCATTGAATACCCTACAAAGTCAGTTACTTTTGTTTTTTATAATTGTCGTTAATATATTTTAGCTAGCTATAAAAACAAGGTTAACCACCATTTGCCCCGGAAAATGCATGTACCAAGTCAGGAATATAACAGTTGTTTTCCATTCGTTCCGTTAGTTGATAACGTTTAACGTTTGATTTTGTCAATTTTTATGGACTTCCCCTTTTTGAATTTACCTTGGAGTTCGGGATTTTTGTCATACTTTTTAATACGAATATATTTAATTCATAATATATTTAAGAAATACGAAGTCGCCTGGAAATTTACTGATGCACTGTAACTGCATTTGACATGAAAACATGGTTGGATAAAGGCAGAGTTTCAGTCTAAATTCATTACTAATTTGATTGGACAATGCCTTTCCATAATTTCAAAATATTACTATAAGTTAACATGGATGAGCAAGTATCATAATAAACTTAACAAGCAAGCTAACCAAAGTGTGTTCAACATGCAATTGTATAAAATTTGTAAACAAAAAATTACGTGTCTACCTTTTTCATAAGAAAGAATTACGTAATTGTCTTTTATATCCCGATTTTTACTTTAATTCATCCAGATATGTATTCTCCAATACCGTTGCCCCAATGTATAAGTGCAAAATGGGTCAATGGTGGCACAACATGATGGCTCAAAATTGGCCCAAGGTTGCAATACATAGGTCAAACGTTGGCCCATTGTTGGAATAGCACAGCCTATGTTGGATAAATGTTGGGCCAACATAGTAATATCAAAATTTTACGTTGGGACTGCATTGGTTCAATGTATAAACCGTTCGAATCATATAAGGGAAGCATATTTATGTCAAGTTAATAAATTTCAGTATCGAAAAAGCTTAACTCAATTTAGAATAAGTGCTCATCACTATTGAGAAAGGTCGATATGAAAGAATCGATAAAGATAAAATATTTTGTGGGCAGTGAAAAAATATGCAGGTTGAAGATTAGAAGTTTGATGGAATGCACTGCATACGAAAAGGAAAGGAATTTTATATGTATTCAATGTAAAAACTTCCCTTATATTTCAAAGTACGAACAGTTTATTTGGTTGATGTCCAGTAAGTCTGAAAATGTTAATATGTCAGTGTCAAGATTTATTAGTACTTGTTTTGAAATAAGAGAAAATTTGCATTCCAGGAATTAAATAAACATGTAGTAGTGATGTAGTTTATGTTTTGTGTATTAGAGAGGGTTAATATTCAATTTCTTTTTTAACACCATATATGGAGTATAGTTATAAATTCGTTTATTTTCTATGTAATATATCTTAATAATTACTGTATAATTAATATATATGTATATGCTCGGAAAGTGGCCCTTTAATTGGATTTAATGAAATATTCCTATCCTTGTTCTTATAAAGGGTGATTGCATTAGGAACAGGATGTCAAACCCTTTGAAGCAGCAACTGACATCATTTCTGGTTTATATGTTAGTTCAAATTGCCAAAGCTTTAGTTTTTTGTTATTATCCATTGTTGTTTCTATGGTCTTCTTACATCCTGCCCTGCAAGTTGACTCGTTTTTGTATACTGTCTCTTTATTTTCAAGTACTGTCACTTTAAGCCAAATGTTTATATGTTGGATATATTGTCATGAGTTTGTTAAACATTTTACAACCTTGCAGTATATTGAAGTCTAATGATAGACGAGTATAAATATAAATATAAATATAAATAATTTATTAGTTGTCATGACAACATGCCAAATCTAAACAGACTCCGAACGTTTTGCAGTTTTATTGTAATACTTTGTTTGTATATTTCTCCAGATTAAGAATGAAAAAGTCATGATTCAGTATATAACACTACTGCATAAAATGAAAAACATTTAAGTCTCCAGTGTATTGTATTGTCCCTGTCTGACGACATTCTTCATTCATTCACACAACTATATAGATATAGGAAGATGTGGTGTGAGTGCCAATGAGACAACTCTCCATCCAAATAACAATTTATAAAAGTAAACCATTATAGGTCAATGTACGGCCTTCAACACGGAGCCTTGGCTCACACCGAACAACAAGCTATAAAGGGCCCCAAAAGTACTAGTGTAAAACCATTCAAACGGTAAAACCAACGGTCTAGTCTATATAAAAACGAGAAACGAGAAACACGTATAAATTACATAAACAAACGACAACTACTGTACATCAGATTCCTGACTTAGGACAGGAGCAAACATTTGTAGCAGGATTAAACGTTTTAATGGTACCAAACCTTCTCCCTTTTTCTGAAACAATAGTATAACATCACAACATAGAAAACACACGATAAAACATCAATTGGAAGGCTTAACTCAATCAAAACGTAAATTAACACACTATGAACGAATAAATTCGATCTGTGATACCTGAAAGTAAATACATAGTTAATAAAATATTAGGGACAAACATTCAAGGCCAAAAGCAAACAAACAAGTCCAAATAAAGTCATGGCAAGACACCACCGCGAAATATTTAACCCTTAGAAAATAATCATTTTGAAAAACCGGTTTTCATAATATATACAGGTAAATGAAAAATAACTTTGTCGTTTTAGGTATACTTTTCTGTCTATATAAAATCTTCCAATAATTAGGAATACCAAGAAAGGTCTGTCATATATAAATACCTAATTTAACACTAGATACATAAGGGTAAATATCAACAATAAAACTTCCTGTACAGATTAAAGGAGAATAATCTTGATGTTCATACAAATGTAGTATTGTATAGAACTATTAGTGAAAATTAGTAGATATTCCAAATAATCAAAGCTGGTATACAGACAAGATCCATATTAATATAAAATAACAAAAAGTATTAAAAATAGTATCAACAGGTCGAATTAAAAGAAAGTACGATTTGAGAGTACTCGCAGTTACTGACAGCTAGTTAAAAGCCAAAACAATTAATGATAAAAATCATGCATCAGAGACTAAAATCAACTAAAACACATCCCAGGGATTTAGTATTTTAACGTCATGAACAGTCAGAGAAGACATGACTTGTGCAATGCCAAAATAAATGTATCGACAGGTAGTAGGATAGTGAGGAGCTACTTCTTAAGAGATAAAATTAACGTGTGTGTCTCTAAACATCCCGCCTCAAAAGAAGATACAACTTAGTTATGTTTTAATTTGCTAATGACAAAATCGATATTAGTGCCAATGTAAACTATATTCAGAGATCTAATTACAATATTGGTACGATAACCCTTACTTATAAGTTTGTTTAAAGGTTCGATGAGTTTACACGGATCACATAGTGATTTCCTCGCTTTAAGTACAATATTACCGTAAAATTTAGGATGTGAAATACCATTTTAATAAGTTTTCTACAGGTACAGCCAAATTTACTAATCAAATCTTTGTATCTATGAAAGAATTTAGTAAAAGTTTTAAGTAATTTATGGTATCGAAATCCCTGACACAATAATTTCCCAGTGATGCATTGATTACGTTCGTTAAAATCTATGACATCAGAACACACACGGCATACCGAACGAGTTGGGATATATAAACACCGTATGATGGAGCCAAAGACACATATCCGTATATGCATTTATTATTTGTTTCCTGCATTCTAACATGGGTATTAACGAGCAGTGTCATTTTGGTTGGGTTTTTTTCCATTCTTAATCCTCCCACTTTTTCTGTCGATACTAAACCTCCAATCTGTAGCATGTATTCGTTAACGTTTTTGTGTCACTGCTCCTGTAAGAAAGTTAAAAGTAAATCAATACTTGTTACACCCCTTAGGAATTTATACAATCCATATAGTACATGTTCTTTAAAGTAAGAATTATTATTTAAAAAGAAATACAAATTCAATTTTGTATTAACTAATATTATAATATTGAAATTTTACTTTTGCAATCATATAAATTGTGTATGGTAAAATTCGATTTCGATATATCATGAAGGGGGATTATAACGCTACTTACTTAGTCGTTCATGTTTCAGAATCAATTTGGGGAATGCATATTTGTCACATCTGGTCTTCAAATGCATTTTCCTGTCCCTGATATTATCAATTGTTCCCACATTACTTCATGCACTGAGCTTCAGTTTGTCTCCGCCTATCGTACTAAAATGCTTGATCTAAAATATAATTTCAGGATGCTTAATTTTTTTATAAGAAAAGTATTTTAAACATTAAAGCAACAAAGTTTATCTACCGTCAGTTTAACTGCTTACATAAAATTTTACAATACATTGTTATTAAAACATCATCAAGTTACCCTAGGCCTGCAATTAGTTTTGATATTAAATATGAAAATGGTATGTATAAACTTCGTGGGAAGGAAACAGAACAGTCAAACATTCCTGAGGTATTTTCGTACGATTCGACCTATGAAAATACCGTATTTGTCCATGCTCATTTTTACATGGATAGGCATTATATTTGACCACATTTCACACCTCTCTAACGCTCGGTGTAAAATATCGACAAATATAATGCCTACCCATGTTAAAATGTTGGCCCACTGCAGGTCTGTTGACTGGGACTAGGCCTTATTTAGTTGTAATTGTGTAGCAGTTTTATTTGTTTACCCTGTTGATGTCGAGCGTATTCATTGAAGGTCCTTGCAAAAGACACGTGTTGATTAACTAAAATCCGTTGTATTAGTTCAAGTTGGTCAAGTCGCTCCTGGTGGACTGTTTTCTAAATGCCCCGTCCGACCAGAAGCCAGTACTCCGATACTGCAAAGTTTTGAATAAGATACTTTGCATTGTAAATTTTCTTCAGAAAGATTAATAAAAAATCAAAGTCAACATTAGACTGCAGTTCACATAGGCAAATTGACCTAAGACAATTTCATGTGTGTTTAATATAAGTTTTTGTGTTTTAAAGGGTCATTAGCTACGAGATATAAAAAAAAATAAAATATGATTTTTTTTTTTTTTTTTTTGTTCAATCAATAATGAAAGTGAAATAGTGAAATAATAATTCGCTTTTAGCAGCCTGTTTAGTTCAATTTTATCTAAATAAGCTAAAAAACATTGCTGATGAATTATTCACTTGCACTTTTCGACCTCATTGAATCCGTATGCATGTGACCTTCAATTTAACTCATTAGCTACAGATTGGTTACGCATGTATAAGTCGTGTTCAGCCATTAAAAGGAACAGAATGTCAACATTGAAAGTGAAACAAAGGTGAACCATTTCGTTGACTGATTCGATTCGGAAAAAATCATTCTTATACAGTTAAAAACGATGATCAAATTATTTTTAAACCTATAACATGAAATCGAACAGACCTAGAAAAGTCCAATTACACGAGGTCGCTATCTATTTTTATTTATTTGTTTATGTTTATATTGGGTTATGGGACCGTCGGCAGTCTTCGAAGGTCACCTCGATGGTTAATTAGATGACGTCTAGACTAAAAACACACGAAACGCTGATAAATATATTTTGAGTCCATGCGTTGTTAATTGTTTATTTCAGACTTATTGTAATTTGGATATACGTTTTAGCATGTTATAAACCAAAAATGAGTATTTAAGTCAAATCGGTGAACATGAATTTGACAGCTAATGCCCCTTTAAATGTTTTATTCATTCATTATAGGCTTATAAACGGTTGATCACTAACGTACTTGATGAAAATTATTCGAAGAACCTCAGTCGGAATTGTAATGGTTTCTATGGGAAAAACCAAAGAATATATTGATCTTATCTTCTATTCGAAATATAGTTACATACTGTATCATTGGCAAGTGTATATGCATTGTTTACTTTTCATTTATTTGAAATTACATATAAAACAACGATTAACATGTATATATCTTCATGTATTTGTTTGTGTTCGACAATTTAACAGTAGGTATAGTGTCCGGCTGGGATCGTGTATTTTCGAGTGATTTGATCGGGTTTTTTCGAGTGTGACCACGTTTCTTCGAATGAATATGATCAAAAATGTAAATAAACAAACTTTTTTTTGTAAGACGTGAAATACATGCTTAAACTTAATATACAAGATCAAAAAACGGTAAGTTAGTATTGGTGATAAAAAGAAATCATCACCCGTACATTATTTTGTGTTTTAAAAGTTTTAATTTAGCTTTACAATGCTTTTAATCCAAAATATAGAATAAAGCTATTTTTATACAAGAACCAATGCAAATTTCAAAGGAAATGTATATTTGGAATCTGTATACCCTTAGATATATAGACACTTTACAAACATTCTTGTTATTGCATTGAGAAGGACATTTTTAGAATAAATTCATTTTTATATGTCCGTGTTGTTTCGAGAGCAGTCCGGGTTTTTTCAGTGCGGTCCAGCTTTTGATCGAGTGATTAAACAAAATTACAATGGCTTAAAATGTTATATGTCAGTGCGATTACGTTTAAAAACAAATGAAAAAGTTCAAATAAAGTACTTTTCAAAGCACGAAACCAATGCATTTAACCAGTTTGATATTACTGTAGTACGTAACACGTACATTCGTCAAAAGCATCGTATATTTGTATATGTTATTGTTTGCCACATCTTATAAATTGCATGGACACCGGCATTGGTATGTTTGGATAGATCAAACATATCTAAGCCCATGTAAATATGGTGGAACTATCCAACAAGTCAACGCCCAGGTATACATGTTGTATCGATCCAACCATACGTATATTGATGTCGATTGAACCAAATATGGATATAATACAGTAAATATTCGTGTTGTAAACAATATAGATGTAAGAACAGACATATATATAAAGAAAAGGAGATGTGATATGAATGCCAATGAGACAACTATCCACAAAAGTTCAAATGACGAAGATAAAAGTAGATATAGGCCACCGTGAACCAACGACAACCACTGAATTACAGGCTCTTGACTCGGGACAGGCATATAAAGATTGTGGCGGGGTTAAACATGTTTGTGAGCCCTCAACCCTCCCCTAACTTTGGACAGTGGTATTACAGCACAAAATAAGAACAAACTGTAAAAATCAGTTACAAATGGCTTTACTCAATAGATCGGTACGAAGCACAAACAAACCAACTAACATAAAAACAATAGATACAAAGTATCGATATCAGAGTTTTCGCGGTTACTGAAAGCTAGTTCAAAGTCAGTTACAACTAATAAATAAATCATGTTTTCCCAGACTAAAGTATCAAGCAGTACAGTGTTGGATTGAGACGTACGTACATTGTGTGTGTTAAGCGGGTATGTGTATTTTTTTAACAGAAAATACATCCTAAATGTTTCATTTACTATTTGCCTTGATGATAATTTGTTTTATCGTTCTATGAATGGAAAACAAGAACAATTTTCAAATGCTACTACTGTGATGAGGAGTATGATCAAGCGTATTTTATACTTGGCCATACAGCAATAAAACACCATGATAGTTTCCTTTCCATCAGTTAGCAGTGCTTTAAAAAATGAAAAAAACAGATCTCTATCTAGACACTACAATTACCAATGTATATCTACGGAACTCTGCAAAAACATGAATTAAATACACGAGGTGTACGATATTGTATACAAATTTTTCTTATTATTATTTCAAAATGATCATATTAAAGCTTATAGATTATTTATTTCATTGTTTATTATATATTCCATTCAATTCAAAATTTATTGTCATTCGGAAATAGTACAGGAGTAGATTAAGTGATTTTTTTTTTTTTTTTTTTTGGGTGGGGGTATTTTAAAACTCCAGGTTTCGCCACTGTAATATATATAAACCATAAACTATTATTTACTGTAAAAAATATTGTAGCATGAAATTATATTGAAAAGATTATGAGTCTTTAGAACCGAGAACAGTCCCCTAAATATCTTAGTACTGCAAGGTAATGGTTAAATGTTTTCAGAACAGAAAATTATCTTAAATTGAAAAGGGTTAAAATTGATCAACATCGTAATATGTTTTGTTACGTATTAGGAATATATAATATTGCCCTTCGCTAAATTACAGTTACAAACTAGAAAAAAAGTAAGTTTTTAAGCCCAAGAATGCCTTCTTTCTTATTCACATTTTCTTTGAAAACCCGGACCATTTGTTTAAAAACCCGGACGTTTTTAATGTTGCTCTCGAAAAAAACACGGACAATGTAAAACACCGAATTATTAGTGAACTACAATTAAATTGTGCGTCGTTTGTACTCAAAACATGTTTAATATTCAGAATAAGATGAACAGTCATGAATTGAATAAAACTATTATTTACGAGAAATAGCAGTAAATTGATCTGATTGCATGTAATATCACTAAAAAAAACCTGATCTACACTCGAAAAAAGTGGACCGATTCACTCGAAAAAACACGATCTCCGATGGACACTATACCTACCGTGAATTTGTCCTTCTCTTGGGAAAAAAGAGAATGGAAACTGCGCTACAAGTAATGTTCAATATTTATGTCAGCTTCATTCTTTTTAGATCTCCTTGTATAATGAAACCCCAAATCAATAAAAAAAATCTTTTAATAATTGTCAATTTTTATAATTAATGAACAATCAATATGATTGTTTGTAATTGTAAGTAATGATGTCATCAAATAACTTTTACAATAAGGTAGTAGTTCTATGACTTGTTTTTGGTTGCTTTGATATGATTACACAGTGGCTTCCACCATGATTTGTAATTGAAATCAGTTAAAAACATCCTTTCCGAATATTTCACACTTTTATGTGAGTGGGTTTATATTTATTAATACATGATAAATGAAGAAGTTGTACCCTTAAAATTGAAACATTAAAACATTGTCTTATCTTTATGCTATCTCAAATCTCCAAATTGTATATTACTCAATGTTTTTAAAATGTTATGATCATTTTTATTATTTTCTAATTTGCTATTCTAAAAAGTAAAAAAAAAAATAAGTATTCTCATTTTTCTGTTTGTCGTTAATATCAATTCGAAGTAAAGCTTATTTCGAGCGTAACTGATGTCTTATGTAGGCATAAGCTTGTTTCTTTGATGAGTTTTTACTGGAATGTAAGTTAACATTATATGTTTGATGTTGACGACGTTTTTGGTATTGTCATACTGTATGAGTATATACATTTTCTCTTAAAGTTGTATGCAGATATCTATTGTAACTTCATACATTGTTAATGTTATCTCAATTGTCAACCCTTTTAACATATCAGAAAATTTTTCACTCAAATTTAAAAAAAGGATCAACGCACTTCAAAGTTTGTGTTTGTTTTCAAAGTAAAACACTTTTTACCTGAAAGAAAGGTTATTTGATATTTTTCATGTTTTTGATGTTTAATTTTGTAACAGTTTCAGTAAATTGATACCGTTGATGTTATGCAACATTAGATGTATGTATCAAGTTTCTTTGCTGAAGTATTTTACGGCAATAAAATAAAACTTGATAGACTGCTTTACAGCTAGTTATTGCAAATGTCTGATATTTTGTTCGAGCATATTGTTTTTCTTAAATGGTTTAACATTTCATACCGATATAATATGTTACTTTTATTATTCTTCCCTTAGTTTATTTATTTTGAATTTACATTGTATCATAGGTCAAATTTATTTGTTCAGTGTATGTTCAATGGTGTTAATATGTCCTTTGATTGAGTTAAGCTATTTCAGTTGATATTTTATAGTGTGTTTTTCTATGTTGTAATGTTACACTATTGTTTCAGAAAAGGGTGAAGGTTTGGTACCATTAAAACGTTTAAACCCGCTGCATTTGTTTGCACCTGTCCTAAGTCAGGAATCTGATGTTCAGTAGTTGTCGTTTGTTGATGTGGTTCATAAGTGTTTCTCGTTTCTCGTTTTATATAGATTAGACCGTTGGTTTTCCCGTTTGAATGGTTTTACACTAGTAATTTTGGGGCCCTTTATAGCTTACTGTTCGGTGTGAGCCTAGGCTCCGTGTTGAAGACCGTACTTTGACCTATAATGGTTTACATTTATAAATTTTGACTTGGATGGAGAGTTGTCTCATTGGCACTCATACCACATCTTCTTATATCTATTTTATCATTGATACGGTAATTTTCTGTAAATTAACAAATGTTCATAAAAATCGAAAATAATTTGAAACACTAAGGTTTTTGTTTACCCCATGCTTAGATAGCCTTAGTGATCCTCACCATCGTAATTGATTTGCCCTTCCAACTGTTTTGATTCGTCTAGCACGCGTCTTGCGTACCAAATTATAAGCTTCGCTACTTTGATGACTATTTGTTTTTTTTATCAATTCGAAATTTTGTCTTCAACCATATTTCATCTTTGAACAAGAGTTACTAGTAAGTTATTGCAAGCATTTCATGTCGATACTTTCTTTTTACGTTTTTTTTATATATATATACTAGTATCAGACTAGTTCATATTAATACACTGTTGTTTAGCTGACGGTAAGTTATATCATAGTTGATGTGAAAATCACTGTCCAAGGATATGTAAAAGGTAAATAGATCCCGCATTTACCTTACATGTACCAGGATAAATTTTGAAAATTTCAAGATTCTTTTTTTCCCAGAGATAACTAGATCCAAACTTTTATGAATTTAATGTTACTTACGAAATTATGCATGAAGGGTTTTAGGTTTTATAATCAGTTTTAAGTCGTTATGTTGTTTTATAGTGCTTCAACTGAACTTGCAGATCATTCAACAAAAGCTGACCTAGGACTGATATTATTCGATAACATTATAGATAGACGTATTCTGTCCTAGATCGATGACTTGAAGTCCAGTGTCTGCAGCTATCTTCCCTTATCATGCACATGTTTGTTTGATTGCAAATTTCAGATCTTTTATTTAATTATACTCTTTAATTTTAATCTAGTTTACGGTGGCTATTTAACTACACATATACACTTTTAGTTGCACGTAAGCACATATCAACTCAACAAACCGTCGAGTCCAGGGCTCCTTGTTGTGTGACTGTCTGAAAGGAAATCTATAACTAGAAATAAAACAAATACAGAATAAATGATTCGGTAAGTTTGGTTGAAAGAACAAAAACGACAAGAAGACATACTGTTTAAACATTCTTTAAAAAAATAACAGAAGCTCAACATTTTCTTTGATCTTATGTTTACGTTTCTGTGGTTTTGAAGTTAGAACCAAAAGAATTTTACCGATGTTCAAATCTTATCCTTCCATTAAGAAGATACAAATCAAGGTAAAAAACTGAAACTGAGAAAACAGCTCTGATTCAATGAATATAATGAATAAAAGTTATCTACAAGCTTGATATTTGCGCGTCATCTGCTAACCAGTGTAATATGTTATATACGAGTTCACGCATATTGTCTTTCTGTCAATTATTTTCAAAAAAGCATCAAATGCATGTCATGTTAGATTCTTTATCAAAAACAATTTGCAAACATAGATCTGGCAAAAATATGTGAAAATAGAAATTCAATCTTCTTTTCTAAATATCTCTTCAGCATCACAAATTTTCTAGAAAAAAATTCTTTTTTTTTTCTTAGTTTTAGCACTCATAAATTCTTTATTGCACTCCTTGCTCTTTTCTAGAAAAATTCGACTTTTCGAAAATTTGTCATACATGTATATCGACTCCTTTTTTCTGATTTTGTTTTTTATGTTTTTCTCAGTGTTCTTGTCGATTTTATTCCTACAGGGAGTAATTTCCTTTCAGAACACTAGGTTATATTGTTTTGAAGAAACAACCTGGACGATACCAAGTTTCAGTGACATGTGCTTCAAGGTATAAAATGATGGCCTGTGTAAGGTCATTATTTTCCTCTGTTAAAAAGCATACTACAGTTTGTCAAAACATTAAATGAATTGATAGTTATCTTGTGTTATTGCAAATTGGGGATTTTCTGTACAATTTGTCATCTTAAATATTCTTTAAATGTTTAAAACAGAATGAGTCCATTCCTCCATTTAATAGATTAAAATACTAGTACCAGAAAACGTCTTAAAGCACAGTTTAACTTTCGGCACAAATAATGTAAAGTTTTGCAAAGTTTTGTAAATTTATCGCTTCAATGATATGCGAGATAAAATTAAATAATATTTTATTCTGATTCTCATTTTTAAAGAAAAAATTCATTGCTCGACAAAAAAAGGAAAAAACAATTATTCTGAATAAGTTCCTTTTAAATTGTTGAAATCATAATTTGCTTTTCCGCGGTATAGACGTCATAAAACCAGAGAAAAAAACTTGACCCACCCTTTTATAAAGTTGATATGATAAATTACTTACCGACACAATCGTTTCGTTTCTTGCTTAATGCATTTAATGATTTATGATTTAACTGGACCGTGATTATAATTACTAACGTTTATATAAGTGAGTTTTGTTTCAACTCACAATTAAGGAATAACAAAACTGTAGTTGAAGAGTTGCCACCGTCAATTGTCGATTTGACGGTCCCAAATGCAGTTTTACTGGCGACGCGTAGCGGAGACAGTAAAACGGAGATTTGCGACCGTCAAATCAAAATTGACGGTGGCAACTCTTCAACTTCAGTACTGTTATTCCGATTCTAATGCATTACAAAAGAAATAATACGATAAAGCTTGAAAAATGTATAAATTTGACATACAAAAAAAAATCCGCGAAACTTCATGAATGATTTTGGCGCAAAGACGTCATGGCTAAACGTGACGTCATACAAATGAAAACTTACAAAATGGAGGTTATTACGTTACCTCTACGATTCAAATTCGGATAAAATTACATTAAAACGGCGAATTCGAGGTAGGTGTTGTTTTATTTTTGATAATATTGTAGTAATTGAACATTTCTTGATCTAATCAATTCAAAATGGCGGGTCCCTCCTTAGTTACGCCTGGTCAACTGTGGATTTGACAGTAACTTTTAACCAATGAAAAACATTGTAACATAGAAATTGCATTAGAATTGGGTCTTTTGGCGTCGTTATACCTATACGCATAAGAAATATCCACAATGAAGTGAGCAGATAATGCATATTTTAAGGTTTTTCTTGTCGTTTATCATCTATTTAGAACTAAATACAGAAATTTTGTATATCTAATAAATGTGTTTTACTCCAGTCTGTATCATCTACCCTGTATCGCATACCACGTATCGCACCCCTTTTAGAACATCTCGAGATTGTTTCCGGAACTCATCAGCTGTTATCCGCTTGAAATTTCAGAAGATGACAATGATGTTGATCCGGATGGACACATGTGTGCATATATATTTAATGTATGCTATTACTTATTCATTACTGCATCTCTTTCAAATAAAACCAAAGATTATATAGTTTTAATCTTTTTCCGAGGCTTCAATAGGTCTCCATGCAATGTTACGTCATCAGGGCGTGACGTCATATATCGAATGACGTCAAAGTTGGACATATGACGCGCATGATACGAAATGTATTAAACCACATTAAATAAGGCAGCGACCATATGATTTTCTGGGGGCTATGGATTTTTGGAAAAAGGTTTGTTTCAGTTTTGGAGAAAAAATAATTTGTTTTTGACCCTGAGAAAAAAATGTTTGTTTCACCCTCAGCTGCCACTATATGTAATGCTAAAATTGAAAGAAAAAATTGTTTTCGACTTGTCGCCAAAAATAGATTGTTATAGCTATAGATTCTCTTATTCCTCTATTAAGGTACTGTGACAAGGACATAAAAAGTGTTGAGGATTTTGAAAGTTTAGCTAGCTGTTTTCCTTTCCCATTTGATGTACTTTTCTGACTTTTCTGACTTGGTTTTCTGCTTACATTTTCCTTATGTTCTTTAATTTTTCAATTGTTTCATTCTCTGTAATTGCCTTCCCACTTACAACTTTGCTCAGATAGCGTCTTTGTTTAGTTCTTGGTTTCTTTTGAATAGGTTTTCTCTCGATCTTCAAAAAGTGTCATTCTTCTCTGCCACTGTTTTTCTTGTGTTTCATTGATTGTTAAAGCATGTTCATTTTCTCCTACATTGTTTATGTTAATTTCAATTTCTTCAACAGGTACATCTATATCTTTCTCAACTGGTTCAATTTCATGTACAGGTTCTCTGTCTTCAGTTTCACATGTTTCTTCTGCAGAATCTTCTTGAATGAACACTTGTGCTGGTGCAAAATTGGAACGATCAACCATGTGAGGATCATACGGATAAATTCCAGTTTTTCTAAATGCACTTTGTAAATTGCTAGGTGAAAGTGCATGAAGATAACCCTTACAAGCCAGACCACATATATTATAACGTGTTATTGGTTGTGAACAATTTTGCCGCATAAATTTGTGGCACTCATTATTGAAAATCCTTTCAAAAGGTCCAAAGCATCCTACATCCATAGGTTGGAGAATGTGGCTTGTATGTGCAGGTAAGACAAACAAAATAATATTTTCTTTTCTGGCCCATTCAATTAGTTCCAATGATATATGGGATTTATGTCCATCAAAAAGAATTAATACTGGAATATCAGATGTTCTGTGAGGTATGTATTTCAAAATATGATTCTCCATGTAATTGGAGAAAATTTCTGTATTAGACCACCCGCTTTCTGAAACATCACCATCTGCACCTGTTGACTTATTTTCAAGAAGTTCTTGTCTCATCCTGTTACCAGGAAATACAAAGAACGGTGGCACACTGTGGCCTTGTGCATTTCCGCACCCTAAGACTGTGACCAAGTGTTTGTCCCTGAAGTAATAGCTGGTGGTGTAGATCCTGTAGCTGCAATAACATATGGAGACTTATGGTTAGTGCATATTCCTTTTTCATCAACATTGTAAATTCTTTCTGGTTTATCAAACAGATTATATTTTTCCAAAATTTTGTGAAGTTCAGAGTAATAGTTCTGCACATTGACCTCAGATGTAGCTTTTGCACGCTGCATTTCAAGACTTCTTGGTTTGATGATTTTAAATCTGGCCAACGAGCCATGAAGTTTTATACCACTTTGTTGATAATGGATGTTCACTGTCCCTTAATCCTTTGTAAATGGCATAATTTGTTGCAATATCTATTACTTCTGACCTGCTGTAACCATATCCTACTCTAGCCATGAGTTTCAAGTGATCAACTAGATCTGCTTCTTCTTCTTCATTAAATAAAGGAGCTGGGCCTTTGACAGCTTCAGGATTTACATAGCCACTCAGTCTATGTCGTAGAGTAGCTTCAGGTACTTCATATCTACGTGCCGCTTTTCTGAAATGGAAAAAACATTTTAAAATTTTAATCAATTTAATTGTATAAACCTATGTTCGGGATTTGTAAGAGTATACAAATCCATAGCCCCCCAGAAAATCAAATGGTTGCTGCCTAAGCACTGGCAAGAGGGCTAAGCAGCAGTCTGTTAGGGGACGACCATCTAGTTTTGAGGAGGAGGGGAGGCTGACAAATTTGATGAGGTCAGAATATTTATTTCAAACATACAGGCGGCCAGATTATTTATGTTCACTCAGACCAGGACAAAATATTTATTTTCTGCCCATCCCCAAATTGATTTGGAATCTGCCACTCTTCGCCACTCCTCATCATCAACTGTTCACCCCTAAAGTAATTTATCTTTTCAAGTGTGATACAGATCACCCTTTTATAGGATACACATACAACTTCAAACAAATAGAGCAGTCAAAATGAAGTCTCGAATATATATATATATATTCTATTAATATGAAAATATAATACCATTACAATCGAGGGTGGGTCCAAGAAAAGAGGGGTGCTATTATTCAAAATGGTAAAATTTCTGGCGAGAGTAGCGAGTCAATTTTTTTTTTGGAATATTTCAATAACAAAATTATAATTTATACAGTCAAAAGGAGGGGGACGTTGACTGCGTATCCCTCAAAACAACCAGACAATACTTCTGTGCGGATTTTCTGTTCATATTGGATACCTTTGAAAATGATAACAAAAATGTATTTGGGGCCAGAATATTTATTTTCATGTGTGATGAGACAAGATTATTTATTTTCACCTAAATGGGGGCCAGAATATTTATTTCTAAAATCTGCCAGGACCCCACCTCAAAATCAAATGGTTGTCTATCATGAATCTGATTTTGTTGAAATATATGATAAACAGATCAATACATGGCAAAATCCGTATCGCATGCTGTATCACCACTCGACCAATATCAGCCCTGGGGACCTTCGGCCCTCGGGACTGATATTGGTTTCTCGTGGTTATTCAGCATGCGATACGGACTTTGCCATTTATTATTCTATATATAACACACCTTTAGGTGTCTCCCTACTGTCGCTTTATCATTTGAACAATCCTGACACCCCTCTGTGTGTTATACGACAAAAAAAAACGTAAAATATTCATTATCTATAACTTTATTTCGTAATTATCAAAGCACATGTACTTGAATGTCAATGAATATAAATAAAAAATAGATGTGGTATGATTGCCCATGAGATCAAATAAAAGGCCCCGACGTAAGTGACAAAATGTACAATAATTCAAACGAAAAACAATTATAAACTAAAAACAAATATGATAGACAGCGAAAACCAATGAATTACAAACTATAAAGCAAGGTGCATTTTTATTTTATCTTTGTCGTGTATACGAATTTGTTTAATTCATTATATAATAGTAATACTGAATCACCTTGGTATCGCTGCTGATCGTTTAAAACCTTCTAGTAACAATGAAAATAATGAAACAAACATCTTCAGTACATACTAAATTCATATCTTTATTTTTGTTCTGGCTATATATGTCACACGTACATTCAATGAGTTCATAGCTATATCTGATAAGTTATATGAATGTTAAATTCGAAGTCTATATACATATTCAAGTCCAATGACTTTCATCAAACATATACAGTTGATCGAGAAGTTCGTATGAATTATATGTAATAATCAAAACGATCTCTGCCAAAATTGTTGATAAACTCGTTAATGTTAATTCTGTGCATACGTTGTAATTTCAACCTGAAAATGAACCTTATTAACTGGTTTCCTTTCTTAGTAACAGTCGAAATGAGAAAAAATGAAAATTAATGATGTTAACCTGATTGGGCATTACCTTACATCGTTTTATTTACATAGTGCCAATATTTTACATCGAAAACTCCAAGAAAAGACGTAGATATATGACAAATCTTCTTTATGTTGTGATATTTAAAAAATGTGCTTGAAAGAAGATCGAATTTCTATTGGTACATATTTTTGGTTAGCAGATAGCGTAAAAATATTGAGCTTGGAAATAAGTTTAATAAGAGCTGTCCCTAAGTTTTTGTTTTTTTTTACTTTGATTGTGTATCTTCTTAATGGGCTTATGAAATTTAAATATTGCTAAACTACTGTTGTCTCTAATTCATGCCATTGCATGTTTGATAAATATCCATTAAAAGCATTTCCATTGTTTCCATATGTCACTTTTAGTTGACATAGACGAGCAAACATCTTCATGAATAATAAACTTTGCAAGCAAGCTAACAAAATGTGTTTCAACATGCAATTGTATGAAAACTGTTAACAAAATATTACGGTTTTACTTTGAGCACTAATAGAGTTAACACGTCATTGTTACATTGACACATTCAACAATACCTACCGTTATCTTGATGATATTTTTTCGTTAAATAATCCAGAGTTCTCTAAATATACTACCGAAATTTACCCAAAGGAACTTTTATAGCTGACTATGCGGTATGGGCTTTGCTCATTGTTGAAGGCCATACGGTGACCTATAGTTGTTAATTTCTGTGTCATTTTGGTCTCTTGTGGACAGTTGTCTCATTGGCAATCATACCACATCTTCTTTTTTATATTTACTTTAAATAAATCTAACATAAACAGAAGTAATTGTCCTTTTCTAGATTTAGACATTTCAATTTGTAAAGGAAAACTCCATACTAAAATTTACGACAGAAGAGACGATTTTTCATTCCCTATTGTTAATTTTCCTTTTTTAGACAGCGATGTTCCTTTGGCTCCATCATACGGTGTTTATATATCCCAACTAGTTCGTTATGCCCGTGTGTGTAGTGATGTCATAGATTTTAACGAACGTAATCAATGCATCACTGGTAAATTTTATGGGCATACGATACAGTTTTGATCCCATAATGAAATTTTGATGAAAATTTGCATATAGGCTATTTTTTACCTGATAAAATCAAATATGTAATAAAAAATATACCTTCATGTGCTACTTTTTGAGTAAAATGAGGTCGAAATTTCAGGCCCCGGCGCCATAAAACTTTTTTTTTCTGAATAAAAAACTATTTTCAGAATGAATTATTTTACTCAGCTAAGAATGAGAACTTTTTTATCCGCCATAAAAAAATATTCTCAACGTTGAGAATATTCTCAGCTGAGAATTTTTTTTTCTCAGCTGAAAATTTTTTTTCTCAGTAATGTAAGCGGTGAAATAGATGTTTGATAACTAAAAAGTGTACCAAACTTCGCTTAAACGCAGTTTCATCTCTTTAGCAATAATGTAAAACATAAAAAGAATCTATGATAGATAAAATGACAAGTAGCATTTTGTAAGCATCTGTAAATGGACACTTTGTAAGCATCTGTAACCACAGTCCTGACAAAAAGTCACAGGATATGAGGATATAAAGTCACAAACAATTTGTAGACAATTGTTTGAAATTATAAGAGAAAGATCTTGAAATATTTGAGTTACTTACCCGTAGCTTCTTATAAATATATATTACTTTTTATATTTCTTTATTTATCTATTTTTTTTTTTTTATAAAGATTAAATGTAATCTTCGTTGACGTTTACGTGAAGAGCGCTTTCTTTCACGTCCGCACTTCTATCGAGTATGGCATGCCAAATAAACATTTAAGATAATTATTACGGATCAGTAACATACATTATGTATTCAGACGACATAAGAAGACACCATGTGACAATTTTAACTTTTAAGTCAATTATCTATTAAAGTGAAACAGAGCTGCTTATTTCTCAGATCTACAAACAAGCAAAAAAACAAAACATACAAACAAACAAAAAACAAAAACAAAAAAACCGGATATTTTTACATAAATATGAAATCCAGTAAATAATTTTAATCCGTTTTCAATATTCAAGATATGTAACTTTTAATATTAATATAAATTTGATACAGAATTTAATACGATTTAACAATTATGCAAGTAGTCATAAAAATTACTCTGCATAATGAGTTTAATATCATATTGCACAGGAAGAGAAAACGAAAGTACGACGTCGTGTGAGAAGGCATGGCATATATTGTCCATTACATTTATTAACAACACCTTGTACAAATATTCTTTTCGAAAATACAAACAGTTTAATAGAACAAACGAACTATCCGTCACAATGATATATGAGGGTCTTGATAAGGAGAAAAGGGGAGTGGGGGTAGGGTGTTCTATTTTTGCCGTATTTTGTAATTCTATTGGCCATCATTTTTCTCTATTCAGTAAGAAATGTTTTCTGTAAAATTCTTGTGTTCTGATCGTGCATATGGAAATTTCTTTCTGTATCATGATTTTGACATGATAGATGTTTTGTCTGTATCAACGACATATGTATGACGATACTACCCAGTACCCCCCTTTTTCCCTCCCCAATCTGTCACTGTACTGCACAAATGATACATTTATCAATTTTGACTAATAGCTGTTTAAAACCAAACAAGGGGGAAATTATTTTACTTTCTTTGTAATAATTTGGATATCTGAGATAATAAACAGTAGATAGGGTGACATTAGGTATATTTGATTATACATGTATTTGGTTTGTAGATATGAGGTACTGCAATCTAATTAAGGTACCAGTAGTAAATTGTAAAAAGTAGATTTAAGAGAGATAAATCTAATAGAAATAAAAATCGACCACCTGAACTAGATTTTATCCTTGATAAGCCCAACTGTCCAACAAAATATAAAATATTGCCTATTTATCAACTATTTTGGAGAATATTAAAATATATCTAACATTTATTGGTAGTGAACAAAAAATGCTATACCCCCCAAAAATTCAAAGACAATGTTATCCGTCTTCGAGTATCAGTCAAAAAGTCCTTACCAAAAATTGTTGTTTTAAATTGCAATGAATTATGGATCTTACAAATCTGAAACCGAAGACGTAGTAAGCATGCTGGCGAACGAGACTTTTGATTCTGCAATTCTATTTAATTCCCGTTACATGTACAAGAATTGTGGACACTTTTGAGGAGATAACTCAAATTAAGAAATAATTCTTTTGAACTGGGTTTCTAATCTCCTTGACTCATCGGGTGTCCAGTTCGCAAGATAAGACAACTCTCGATAGGTGTCGCGATGGTCTATATATGATCATATATGTGTTAATTGATTAGTCAATGGAATCGTTTAACATGTTAAATATCAGCAAGTATTTGTATAGTTTTAAATCCTTGCTATCAGCAAGACACATGGTTTTAAAGGAAAGAAAAATTGATAGGGCGGTACAGAAAGAATTCACGACTTACTGTGTCCAAAAAGTTCATAGTTAAATATTCATTTGTCATAATTACAAATCTGTCTTTCAAGAGAATCTTCTTAGTCCTTCTTGATTATAATAAAACTTTTTCTGTGAAAAAGCTATTTACTGTCTGATTTATACGCCTCTGAAACCGTAAACGATTGACTTTACAATGTTCTGAGGTCAAAAGTAAAAGTAATTTTCACAGTCCTGAGTTGCAAGTAAATGGCACAAAGTCATACAATTGATTTGACAAAATTCACAATTAAATAGTAAAACTGTTTACTATCGTTTGAATATACAAGAGAAGCTTGAATTATTGAAGTACTTTTAACAGCTTGGTATATTGTTCGTTAGGGGACGACCATTTGATATTCTGGGGGCAGGAGGATTTTGAAAATAAATAACTCAGCCTTGATAATCACAAACATAAATAGTTTGTTCTGTGGTAGTTTGAAAATAAATTACCTGAATTGCAATGTATTGAAAATAAATAACTCAGCAGGTCTAATCGAAAGTATGAGATGGCACCAGATTCTTCATAAATTTATCTTTTTCAAAAAAAAATCGGGAAACACTTCCCATATCTTTTAATAATAAAAGTATAAATATTATTTAAATATACTTGAAATGTCAGAAAATTGGTTTCATTTAACTTGAGGTTAATTGTCTCAGGAACACTTACCTCACTTTTATTAAATCAGGGCTGTTACTACATTGAGACAAATGCCTCATGTAGGAAATTTCAAAACCAAACGCTTGTCTCCATATCAAATTGTGTTCACCGTGAGTGCCTTGCAAGAAGCAAGTTCTGTTCTCCTCAGACGTAGCCCCTGATTTTTCGGGATCAATGTTTCTTATTTATTTGTCTTTTGTTCATTGATTGCCCTTCTGTATTCTGTTAGTGTTGCATTCATTTTGTAATTTAGCAATTTTATTATTAACTTGATCATGAGTTTAAAAAAACACAGCAGCCACAGACCTAACTATGTGAATTACATTTTTGCTTTTTCATGCATATTTGTCTTTTGATGTTGTCCTAGAAACTTTTAAGTCTTACACTGAATCTATAACGTGATTTTGCTTTGAGACCAAAATATTGTCAAAAATTATTAAAACAGGACTTGCATTTTCAGTTTAAGAAAGTGTCTGGGAACACCCAGAAAGCATGATTTTGCATCATTTGTTCTATAGCTTCTTGGGACTTTAGCGGTTCAAAACCCTTCAAAAAATTTTGCCTCGCTCCGCTCGGCGAAACATGTTTGCCAATACTTTTAAAAGAGCCTTAGTTACAACCAAACTTTAATACTGTGTATGCATGCAATACATGTATATGCATTGGGGAATATAGAAGATTCATTTCTGCAGAGGATAGTGATTAATTCTGATTAAATGGTACATAATGACTTGACTATACATGTATTATTTATAATAAACAAATAATTTATAAAATTGTATGTTTTCGAATATTATAAATATAGTTGTGAAAATAAATAATCAGTCCCTTGCTTTAATGAAAATGAAAATCTTGCTTCAATAGTGCAGAAAATAGATAATCTGTCCTCTTAGTTTACAAAATAACGATCCAAAATAAATCCTCCTGCCCCCCCCGAACCCCAGAATATCAAATGGTCGTCCCTTAGAATTGATAAATGAAGACTAATCAAATTTATTTATTTTACAAAGTTGTTTTTTCTTATAATGTTCAAGAAAATACAAAATATTGCTTTCTCAAGCAAGTTTAAAAGCAATTCATATTGATGAAGATAACACATGTTTTCATATAGATTAACCGGCAAAATCGGTAAATAAGTTCCTGAAAAAGCATTATAGGTTTGCTATATACAACTTTTATACAGCCATTGAATGAGGGTACTTTTCATTTAATTTTAGGCATAAACAAAACATGTATAATCACATAATCACATTGTAATCACATAGTCCGGTAAGTAGAAAGGCAAAATAGATTTTCAAAATATTTAATATATACTCATGTGGGACGGTCATTTTATATAGACACCAATAGGAGGCGAATTGGGACTCAACTGTGAAAAAAATGGCATAGGATAGCATATTTTCGGTATCAAAATATGTAGCCTAATCTTAAACAAACACTGCATGAGATTCAAAAGGAGGGTTGAGATCTACAAAGTTAGTTTAACCGGACCACATTTCCATATACATGTACTAGTACCGGTCCAAATTTGGGAACCTCGTAAGTAGTTGTCGTATGTCATATCATATTTGTTTTCGTTATTTGGAGAATATTTGTGTTTATGACAGACCTTAAGAAAATAAGAAGATGTGGTATGATTGCCAATGAGAAAACAATCCACCAGAGACTGAAAACGAGGATGTAAGCAAACACCACATAGTTTTTTTAAAATTCACATTGAACGTATAGACTCTGGGCGATTTAGATCTTGACATTTTTATAAAGGCATGTCTATTGTTGAATATTTAAGTTGCCCTGTAAGAGCCTGTCTTTTGGAGAAGGCTATATTTTGCTCTCTAGATGTCTAAGTTATTTATATGACTGGTTGGGTTGCTATCTAATTTACCAGAAGCCCATGACTTCTGCATTTACTCATACCCCACATCTACCTTTATTCATAAAAAAGTTTGGTCTGATAGAAATGATTACACTGATGTTGAAAGGCAAAGTAATATTATTTTTGAAATACCAGAAAACTTGTTGCACATATCAAATAATATGTCAAACAGTGTGTCTATATATGTTCATGTATAAACATCCCAGAGTATAGAAGTTGACGGAGTTATACGTACCCCCGTTAAGTGTACATTAAATTTTGGGACTGAAAATGATATTCAGAATCAGCATGAATGTCGGTCTACATCTTTCATTAATTGAATAGCTGGCAGATGATAAAACAGCGGGATGGTTGTTGTTTAAATTCACACCTTAATATGATTAGGATAAGAACACAATAAACGATACTTGTACATATTTTTTTCATTCCAATAAATAAAATATGTTTTATAAATAATAAGTGTTTAAGAGAAAGAAAACACTTTTCCGAAAACCCTACAAAACTTTAATAGCAATACACAAATGCTCTGTATTTTGAATTAATTATTATACATTCCAACTTTTAGTTTATCAAATTCACATTGTTTCTTTTGAAATTAGGTGTGTACTTATAAGCTCTTTGTAATTCATTAGCAAATTTCTAGGAATACAAAATGTGTGTTTAGTTCTATCAGAGACATATAATATATGTATTATATGTCTCTGGTTCTATATATATATTTAAATAATCCGGACAAAGTTTAAAATTTCAATAATTTTTAATCAGAACTTAAATTCAATTAAACATTTTCGCCATCATGAATTTAAAAAATAATTGAATAAGGATTAATATTATTATTATTTTATTTTTAAAGTTTTCGACTCTATCTTATATCAAACATTTTCCGTCTTTCCCGATATGGTACGTATAGCTATTGGTTTCAGTTCTTTACAATATACGTATATAAATATACATGAACTGAAGTTTGATAGCGAAATAATCGCCATATTCAAACGTCCAGGGACACCATCAAATGTAAACTTAAACTAAATGTTTTGCACCTTCAGAAAGAAGAATTATACAGAAATAGCATGGGCCATGGCGAAATAATGTCACTCCAATAATGAATTTTATATGATTTTTTCCTCCACTCGTCATCATTGGATTTGGTTAAGTTATGTAGGAAAACGTATCTTTTAATAGGAAATTTTCAAATGATAAGGGACACCACTTTAACATAACATAAAATGATTTTTTACATCGAAAGAAAGATAAATTTTATAACCTTTTCACCTGCCATGGCAATAGTTTATGATTGTACAAATAAATTGTTGACAAATCATTTTAAAGCAACTGTCATGTTTTTCCATATACAACAATGTTAAATTTTATCAGTCCGATAGTGCTCCCATGTTGGTCACTGATAACGTTACTCCCGCTGAGCTGTCCCTGATTCTTGTGTATGATTGTTCATTTATAAATTTTGAAAATATAAAGAAACTGAGATTTCAACTCGGGCAAAGTTGACCTCTGACACGAACTGTTTTATCAGTGTTGTAATGTGTAACCATTTCTGACACAATACATGAGAAGGATGTAAGGTTGCCTTTGTCTGCAATAGTGGACGTAATGATACGTCAAGATTTGTTAACTCCTCATGCAAGATCGTGATTTTGGAGCAAAATACTGATGCTTACGGATGTACAGAACTTGCATCGCTTACGTACATCAATTGACCAATTCCGATTTCGACCAGTTCAATATTTCATTCGTTAATTTTTATTTTAAAAAATTGTACATTTTAGCACCCAATTATTCAGTCTTTTTTTTTTTCTTTTTTTTTTTGCACATTTTTTTCTTTATTCTTTTTTTTTGGGAGGGGGCTGGGGTGGATATTTTCTATTCTCTAAATCACCTCGTATATCTTAGGTAATTTCAAGTAAAGATCTGATATTCAAGCGGGATATATAATGCATAATACTACTAGTGTAGGAGTATCTACAATTAGAAGCTGTTTAATTGGTCGCTTTTTTCGTGGTCTCTTTTAAAAGTCGGTAAGATTAAAATGCTACAATCAACTTACAAAGATGGGGTTATCAAATTAAATTTTTAATTCTCATATGCTATCACAGAATTATAAGACATATTTTGATTTCTAAAGGTCAAATTATGTTGTATGCTACTAAATCTTTCAATGTTCAAAGAAAATGTTACGGCCATATTTGGAATATTTCTACTATATTGCATTTTTTGATAGTATCAACATACTTAATATGCTCATTTTACAAAAATCATACTTATTCATTTATTTCTATGAATAGCAGATGCTGCCTAACGGATTTTATTGGTTCTAAAAGATATTGGATGCTCTCATGATTATATTAAATAACTTTTGTAGTTGTTAGATTGTTTTGTTAAAAAAAACACTTTCATTTCTGTTTATAGCATATTTTAGAAAAGTGTCTACAGAAAATGAAGAAAAATATTAAAATGGCATTTTTACCATTGATAGATGCCGATGTAACTCTTTTAATTCTATATTGAATACCTCAGCATTTGGATGTTGGCTTCTAATCATTATGAGATTCTGGTATCCCGTCACATCATTATTTTCGCTCACATATCCGATGCCCACTAAAATAAGGGTGATTTCATACAACAACAAAGGAGCAGTGAAGCTATTTCACACTAGATTTAAAAAGTCTTACAATCTTTTATAAAATTCATAGTATCACAGCATCGTATGTACTTTTTTTTTATTGTTCTAACAATAGTATGATTGATTATTTTAAATAAATCAACAAATTATGAACAAAATTGATGTTGAGTATTTACCCTAAAGAAAATGTATGAAAAAGGCGACGTTAACCAAACAAAAAATGTTGGACTGAGTAAAGATGTGTATGTTTTTTCGGATACAATTTAATTTGGGTAGATTAGTGACGTTCTTCAATGCAAATTTTAACAAAATTTTGACAAAAAACCCTATTGACAGTTGTAATTTTATATCAAATTACCCTCAATAGCAACATGTAAGATTTCTTTTTTATACTTAAGTATGATTTTGGCTATACTCAAATATTTAAGAATATTCTTAACTTTCAGTAAAAAAATATCTGAGAATTTTTTTATGGCGGTGTATTTTGCTGAGAATAAAAATATTGAGAAAATTCTCAGGCTGAGTAAAAAAATTTTACTCGAATAGTTTTATGGCGCCGGGGCCAGATATTTGCTCAAATTTCGGATTTGTGGACGTATTTTTCCTTTCGACAGAAATACATAACTTTTTTGTTTTAAAAGACAAACACAAGCTGTTTTTTGTCAAATTATTTGTAACTTCTGTTTTATATTAATGTCCTATAAATTTATGCATTTCATTTTTACAAATATCTCATATTTATCAAATGTTCATGAATGTAGAAAAAAACGTCATTTTTGCTGTATATTTATCAAATTTTAAAAAATTGCATTATTGACTTTTTCTTGAAAATTGGTACAAATAATCTTCATATGTAATCAAACCAAATGTCATTTTAAAACAGAGGGGTCCATGAACTCGTTTTCGAGTTAAACTAGTTTGAAAGATAAAAATCAGTCGAAAAATGCATCTTTTCCCGATATGTCGTTAGCAACGTCATTACCTCCCCTGTAACTGTATCGTATGCCCTTAAGTCAGGGATTTTGTTACCATAAATTACTTAAAACATACACTAAATTCTTTCATAGATACAAAGATTTGATTAGTAAATTTGGCTGTACCTGTAGAAAACTTATTAAAAACGGTATTTCACATCCTAAATTTTATGGTAATATTGTACTTAAAGCGCGGAAATCACTATGTGATCCGTGTAAACTCATCGACCCTTTAAACAAACTTATTAGTAAAGGTTATCTTATTAATGTTGTAATAAGATCATGGGCACTAACATCGATTTTGTCATCAACAAATTAAAACATAACTAAATTGTAATCTTTTCGAATGGTTTTTGGGATGTATAAATACACATCCACGTTAATTTTTTCTATTTAGAGATTGCTTTATCTATATATAACATGATACATATTTGTTATAAGGTTATATCCTAACGATCCTACTGCCTGTCGATACTTTTATTTTGGCATTTTTGCATGTCCATGGCGTTAAAACACTAAATCCCTAGGATGTGTTTTAATTGATTTTAGTCTCTGATGCATGATTTTTTATTGTTAACTGTTTTTGGCTTTAAACTAGCTTTCAGTAACTGCGAGTACTCTCAAATCGTACTTTCGTGTTAAGTTAACCTGTTGACACAATTTGAAATGCATTTCTGTAATTCAATGTTTACTTATTTTGTGTTATATCTCGTCTCACTATTTCTAATATATACCACCTTTGATAAGTATTTAGTATGAATATAAATTTTCACTTCAGTACTCGTACTCTAAACAACAAATATTTTAATTTGTAAAAAATGTTAACTTCCGTACACGTTATTAAATCTAAATTTACCTGTGTACGTTGTTTTAAATAACGCCATTTTGTCCCAGGTAAGAGTTGTCTTATTGACACTCTTCCTGCATCTTTTTTATTACTACCTGTAACGTCTATGTTATATAGGCACCTTCGTTTTAATAATGTATTTATATTGTGTCATAGATCAAACTTATTCGTTCAGTGTATGTTTACTTGTTTTTGTTTAAATGTCTTTTTGATCGAGTTAAGCCATTTCAATTGATATTTTATAGTGTGTCTCTTTATGTTGTAATGTTACACTACTGGCTCAGGTTAGGGTAAGGTTGGCACCTGTTAAAACGTTTAAACCCACTGCATTTTTATGCACCTATCCTAAGTCAGGAGCCTGTTGTTCAGTGGTTGTCGTTTGTTGGTGTGGTTCATAGGTGTTTCTCATTTCTCGTTTTTTATATAGATAAGACCGTTGGTTTTCTGTTTGAATTGTTTTACACTAGTCATTGTGGGGCCCTTTATAGCTTGCTGTTCGGTTTGAGCCAAAGCTCCGTGTTGAAGGCCGTACTTTAACCTATAAGTGTTAACTTTTTACATTGTTACTTGGATTGAGAGTTGTCTCATTGCCACTCATACCACATCTTCTTATTTATATTAAGGTAATTTCTTTTAGTTAACGGTTTTTGAACTAATTTTCTTCAAGATATTTGTTCTCGGATACTCATATCCGTATACGTTCAAATCAATAAGTAAACCTATGGATTAACTAGGATAACTTGATAATAATTTTTTTTAATTTTTAGCAACTCTGCTAGGCCTTATTTGGTTTAAAACTTTAAGTGGCTCTGCTATGCCTTTTATGTTTTTAGCTAAGTTAACCCTTTTGGTGTCGAGAAAAGATAAGTTCAATAATGAGTTTGATTAAATTTGTTAGAATTTTGTTTTTTTAGTTTGATTAAAAACAAATTGTTTCATTTTATTATATACTATTCTGATGTGTATTTGGTTATTTTTCATTTTTATGAAATAATCAATTTTATTAATTTATTGTAGGAATCGGTAATTATTGTGAATACATGCAACACTAAAAATGGCATGAATGTTATTTATTTGTTTGGCGTCAATCTAAATTTTTAAAACCTAGCAGTCAGCAACGGAAGTAAGACACAAACAGATACACCCCACACCAATAAAAAATTTGTCATACAGTTTGACAGGTTTTTAAACAACAGAATGTTCCCTGGCCAACAGTTTTTTTCTTGCAAACTAGTTATGAAAGTTTTATTTTTTTAAACATCAATGACTAATAGTAACGAATAAATTGTCGAAATAACATTCTACTGATTGAATCTTAATGATTTTTTTTAATCACTTTAGTTTGTAAAAGTTATTAAGAATTTTTTCAATGGGCACCGTCTTACAAGAGAAGAAGAATATTGGAACAATAACGATGGGTCGATTATGACTTATTTTAACTGGCATCATTCACAGCCTAACAATAGTGATTACTTTACTGTTGAAATCATAGATATAAGAAAAGGAAGATTATGAATGGTTTGGTATGTGGAAGGAATCTAACGTAGGTGCGTTCTTATGCGAAAACAGAATTTTGGAGCATTGATGAAGTGATATTGGTATTTTTTTTTTATCATAAGCCTTTGAATTGAATCATAACTCAGTGGTCATTTGATTACTACATCATTTTTTTTACTATAAATTATTATCCAATTGTTCATAAAAGGAGTTTACAAATGTTCAGAGGCACTGTGATAAGGTTTTCCCGTTGAAATCAATTACAAAACGATGGTTTAATATAGATTTCGAACATCGTTAAATATAGTAATATTTTGATTAATGTTGAGATCATCCAGTTTACTATATCATGCTTCGGAGTATATAAAATTCGAACAACGTTTGAAACGTAAATACAAGCATTACGACGAAAACATGTTGGACTTACAAAACCAATATTATTTTACAGATATTTAGGAAGAAGGCCGTACCATCAAAAGTATTCTATGAACATGGTTAAAACTGTAATGTGCACAAAAAAAAAATGTTTTGAAAAAACTTTTATTTTCCGATTGTATGAACATGAACCAAAATTTGTACAGCCAACTAAAATTTCATCTAACTGTTAAAGTAATCAATATGGTGCATTCTTTTTAATTTAGCAAATCATTTATGTAAACCAATTCTAGATACTGACAAAACAGGTTTGACAAAACAGGTTTTACCAAAATGAGACTTAGTAGTCATAAATTAGAATGTGGTCATTCGTAATGATGATGTTTAGGTTGATATTTATTTCAATTTAAAATGTTCCACGTACCAAGGTTTAGATCTTGCTTGATCACAAACAATAATTTGAGTAAACTTTCTATGTATAAATATTTACAAACAGTGCACCAGTCAAAATAATTTGAAAGACCTGTGTGATTTGGGTAAAGTGATATTTTAAGCTAAAATAAAGATCTGATATGTTATATCGGTAATAAGTTTCACAATACTTTCTGTTACTCTAAACAGCTATTCCTCTGTTTACTACTAGTATGTGTATGTGTATTTTAAGTTATAAACTTATACTAGTAGTTGATATCACTTGGTAAATAAAGATTATTATTACATATCCTAGGTCTTTTAGAGCTTACTATACAGTAAGCGGCGGTTTGCATGTTCGCCAATCGGCATTTCACTTAAAAAATATTTTATTTGCGCACCAAAATAGATATAAGAAGATGTGGTATGAGTGCCAATAAGACAACTCTCCATCCAAGTCAAAATTTAAACCATTATAGGTCAAAGTACGGTCTTCAACACGGAGCCTTGGCTCACACCGAACAGTAAGCTATAAAGAGCCCCTAAAATTACTAGTGTAAAACCATTCAAACGGGAAAACCAACGGTCTAATCTATATAAAAAACGAGAAACGAGAAACACTTATGAACCACATCAACAAACGACAACTACCGAACATCAGATTCCTATTTCCCTATTTCCTTTGCGTTAAAATAAACTGTATTTCATTTGCGCCTATAATACAATGAGAGTCTGAGATAATCCTAGATATTCTCTCAGATTCAAATAAAGGGGGAGTATTTTATCTAATCTGGGATATTCTCAACTTTGTCAAAAACACCTAAATTTTATCAATTTCTTGATATAAACCTTTATTTTCTCTCGTCAATGACCACTTTATTTTCTGAGAAAATCCCGGATTTTATCGAATTTGAATAGAGCTGGGATAATCATGGCTTGACTGAGATAATCTGGGATTAAGTTAAAAATCTTAGTTTAAGTTAGATAAATAAGGATCAATTAATAACAGTGGCAACGGCGTGGTTTGTTGAAAGATGTGACATCCGAACGGAATGAAATAAGATCTAAAACTATTTCGTATCCGATAAATAAGATGCTGTGCATACTTGTTAGAAAAAGGTAAAATGTACTTTTCCCTGATTGTTATGTTTTTTATGTATTGTAGGAAGAACACAAATACATAATAACATTAACAAATGTTATCAATCTTGTTTAAACAATGTTCTGATTAATAATTTCTGAAACAGGACATAGTTAGTTTTGTTTATTTTTTAACCTTTTCGTAGAAAAAGATTACTCTTATGTGGAATGTTATATGTTTTATAGTACATAAATGTAAAATAGCCTTATGGTGCATTTCATACTGTTTTTATCTTTATTGTTGTCACCTCTAATCTTGAAATTTGTCAAAGTGAATAAATTGTTCTTTGAAAAAGCCAAACTTTACTTTTACTTAATTATCGTGATCTGTCGTGTGATATAAAAATAGTAAGATATTGCAAAGGAGACAACTCTCGACCAGAGACCACCTGACGTAGAAGTTCACAAATATAAGTTATCGTACGGTCCTCAACAATGAGCATAACCCATACCGCATAGCAAACTATAAAAGGCTCCGAAATGACAAACATGAAACAATAAAAAAAAAAAATAACGACCCGATTGATGTACAAAACAATAAACGAAAATCAAATATGATATACTGCAAAAAACAACAATTACTGAATTGCAGGCTACTGACTTTGGACAGAATGCGATGTAATAGCACAACATCAGAATAAATTATAAAAATCACTTGAAAAGGGCTTGACTCATCAGATCCTTACAAAACACAACAACAGTTTACAAAAAACACTTAAGTCACAAAGTAGAGATCTGAGAGTACTCTCAGTTACTGAAAGGTAGTTCGAAGCCAATAACAATAATAATAATATGAATAAAAAACCAAACAAAATCATGTATCTTAGACTGAAATATCAATCAGTAAACATCTAAAATCAATTACTACTTGGAGGCATCAGTCATGTAAATCCTTTGATGTAGTTTTCAATGTTAATAATTTTTAGACCTACTGTACAGTGTGGAAGGGATAAAGTTTCTCTTTTAACGTTATCTGGTTTGTTATCCCTGACAAAGGAAAATATTTTGTACATTAGTATGATTTGGACTAGGGTTCATTTTGTTACTATTCAGTTCATACATCTTTTTGTATTAACAACTTCCGTTCGCCAGGGTTACCCGTGACCCATTCTTATCACTGATGTACATTTGTACAGTCGTGGGGTATTTTTGGAGATTCCTGTTATCCCTTTTATGATATAGCACCACTGGAGATTTCAATGGGCCCACGGTATGAATTTTGCTTATTGTTAGAGGTATTGCTGTTACCTGTAGTGGTTAGTTGGTCTTTGGTAAATAGTTTGTACGGTGTCGCCAGGTAATTCAAAGATATTTTTCATCATGTAGAAAATATGGGGTAAACAGGAGAAATCTGATAAAAATCACTTGATTTTTTCTTATTAAAAACAATTATAAATACTGTTACAGTAGTTATTGATATATATCACTTTTCGAAATCAAATTAGAAATTAATAAAAGGACTTATAATGCATTCTTTTCTTGGATTAAAAAATAAGCTTCAAGTACTCGAAAATCGTTATTTGTTCGTCCCATTTCCTTTTATATCTGCTTAAAGTAGGTACTCTATAACTAATCTAAACCACGTAACGTTACAAAGGGTTCAGACGTACAATGGAGATCACTTCTAACATTCACTTAGAACTGTCAGAATAATCTGTCATAGAACTGTTCTAAACTGTCCTAGAACAGTTCTACCTAGAACAGTTCTACCTAGAACAGTTCTATCCTAGAACTGTTCTAAGTAGAACTGTCAGAATCAGTTCTAGGTAGAACTGACAAAATCAGTTCTAGGTAGAACTGTCAGGATCAGTTCTAGGGTAGAACTGTCTAAAACTGTTCTAGGTAGAACTGTCCAAATCAGTTCTAGACGTAGAACTGTCAGCAAAACTGATCAAATCAGTTCTTACCGTAGAACTGTCAGCAGAACTGACTAAATCAGTTCTAACCGTAGAACTGTCAGCAGAACTGTCTAAAACTGTTCTAGCCGTAGAACTGACCAAACCTGTCAGGATTGTAGAACAGTTCTAAATGACGTCACTGCAATTTTTTAATATATATTATATTCTTTTGACTTATTTATATTTAAGACAAAGAGTTCTTAAAACTGTTCTATGGATAGAACTGACTAAATCAATTCTAGCCGTAGAACTGACCAAATCAGTTCTAATCGTAGAACTGTTCTAGTCGTAGAACTGTTCTAGCCGTAGAACTGTTCTAGTCGTAGAACTGACCAAAGATTTGGTCAGTTCTAGGTAGAACTGTCTAAAACTGTTCTAGGGTAGAACTGTCAGGATCAGTTCTAGGTAGAACTGTCTAAATCAGTTCTAGGTAGAACTGTCTAAAAGGTGTCAGGATGACAGTTCTACGTACTGTCCTAGAACAGTTCTCCTGACAGATTCTGACAGATTTGATGAGAGGTTAGAAGTGATCTCCACTGTACTTATAATATAATTATTTCTGTGACTGCATCTTACATTAATTTGTAGGATCCTTTACAATAGATAATTCAGCTGATCTGTAACAATTCCATCTTCATGCCTTATATATATCATGTACTGTGTTACAGCGCCAGATTAAAACTGACGAGGATAGGTAACACGCGACCATTGAAAGCTTTATTTTAGAGCTTAGGTGGTCGAGTGGTCTAGCGCGTCGGGCATAGTGCAAGGCGATTTGGTGCCACGATATCTAAGTAGCATGAGTTCGAATCCCGGCGAGGGAAGAACAAAAAATTTGCGAAAGCAAATTTACAGATCTAACATTGTTGGGCTGAAGTTTAAACGAATTATATATATATTGTTTTCTGTTCAGTATTAAATTTATAATTAAGATCCATTTATTACATCGGTGATCCGTTTATTTGGCAATCGCCAATGGCAGTCAGCAGGGTTTAAGAACATTTGTTGTTCGACCTGTTAGTCAAGTGCGTTTTGTTAAAATATACTTTTTCACTTTTTTGGTCTTTTGGAAAATGTTGTTTGTGCTGTATTTAGACCCTCTAATAAGAAATTTGTTTTGCATGCACACGTATAAAATTGCGTTTTTATCCAACGCAATCATAGGTTTGAACGTTGTTTTCAGTTTAGATTTGTTTATATATATATATATATATATATAACTTTCACGAAAAGTGTGCTTTTCATGAATTAAACATGTCAATTAAATAGTGACGCTATTACTATATGCTATGCACAAAACGTCTCTTATTTACAGAAAATGACAATCTAATTACAAATACAATACAAATACAAAGTGTCAATTATGACGCCCAATAATTTGAGCAGTACAATTAAGTTCAATTTCATACAAGTGATTACATATTGATTACATTGATTATTTAACAATTAAACAAAATCAAGTCTTTTCAGCAGAATAATTTCTACAGGAATAATATGTATAGTTTTACAATATAATATAGATGGACAAACTACCGGTGACTAAATTGTATCTAGAATTAAATTTCTCTCTTTGAATAAAGTACACAATAATAAACTTACTTTTTAATTATAACATTATCCTCAGATGACATTAACCATATTAATTTTGATTTATTTGGGAGGCTTTTAAAGTTTTGTTAACCTTATTTAAGTAATTTATATATTCAGATCTTTTATTTTCTAAAACAGGACACTGAAGAAGAAAATGAATGTCATCTTCAACTTCAGTGTTGCATAATTTACATATTCTATCCTCCACTCGAAGCCCCACATATCTGCCTCTTTCAATTTCTAATTTATGTGCACTGACTCTGAACTTAGTGAGCAGTCGCCTATCATCCTCATTCAAAATTAATAAGTATTTTCCATACAAATATTTTCTTTAAATAATCTGTAAGTTCTAAGTTTATTTCCATGCTGTTTATTTTGTCTATCATTGTAAAGTTCAGATTTCCAAAAACAAGAATATTTCTGTTTTAATTTCCGGTAAATTAGTTATTTTAAATCCATCTTTGAATTTTTCACAAGTTTAAGATCTATATCAAGATATTTCATAAAAATACCAATACAACTATACCAACTATTTTTGTTTTAACTATTTAGTGATCTAGAGACATTCAGAGCTTCAGAGAGAAGGATATCATTAAGATCAGATCCTTTAATTGTTTCCAATCAGAAGACGGGTGCAATTTAAAACGATCGAATATTTTAGTCTTAGATACATGATTTTTGTTATTAGTTGTTATTGGCTTTGAACTAGCTGTCAGTAACTGCGAGTACTCAGATCTGTTCGTAGTGTCTTTTTTGTTGTTAGGGATGAGGGATTGATAAATACCCTGCCACGTCCGGTCTGTGTTTTTGTTTGATGTATCAATCTGACGAGTTAAGCCTTTTTCAAATGATTGTTTAGTTTGTTCTTATGTTGTGCTGTTACACCACTGTCCCAGGTTAGGGGAGAGTTGAGCGCTCACAAACATGTTTAACCCTGCCACATTCTTTATGTGCCTGTCCCAAGTTAGGAGCCTGTAGTTCAGTGGTTGTCGTTGGTTCATGTCTGTCATATTTGTTTTTCGTAAATTGTTTGTTATAAATTAGGCCGTTAGTTTTCTCAATTGAATTGTTTCATATTTTTCATCTCGGGGCATGTTATAGCCGGCTGTACGATATATGTTTTTCATTGTTGAAGGCCGTACGGTTGCCTATAATTGCTTACATCCACTTCATTTGAACTTTGGTGGATAGTTGTCTCATTGGCAATCATACCACATCTCCTTAATTTGATAATGTTAATCAGATTGAGAAAATAAACACAAGGAGCATTTTTCAGTAGGATTTGTATTTCTGATACATGTACATGTAAATGAATTGTTGTCGTGGGATTGATATTGAGGTTTACAGGTCCGTAAGCAATTTATGTGTAATTGAATAGTGCTGTCTCCCCAAAAATTATTGAGGGGGGTTATTGTAAAATCTTATTTGGTGCAAACTTGCTTTCAAATCCCGAACAGGACGTGTAGTTTCAAAGGAATGTAACGTTGTTATAAGATGGAAACATTTTTGTATACCACAGATGCAGGTATTCAACCATTACCAAACAACTGGAAATAGAACGATTAATTGATGTTGTTTGCGTAAGATTCAGGGACAAATATGTGAAGCATGCTCAATTCACGGAGAGCTAGAGACCTTTGTTAAGTGAAGGAAATGTCTGAACATCCAGTGACATATATTTTTGGAATATTTCTGACACATTAAGATAAAACAGGTCTCTAACAGAATGCCAGTTTTTCCTTTAAATACACTGTGTATGTTATATATGGGTAAGAGTTAGTTTGAAATTTAGTTAATAAATAAATACACTCCTTTCATGCCGTTTAAAACAGAAGTATCAAAGGAAAAATTACCATTCCTGTTACAAGATTTATTGTAAATAAATGGTAATTTTTCTTTTGATTTTCGAATTGATTGTCTTCCGCTATTTAAAGAGGAGTGAATTAATTTGGGTGTTTTTTAGTTATTGCACTATCTTATCCCGCCGTTGACCGTTTGCCATAGGAAAAGCACAGAATGAGAGGAGTTTAGATCAGTGCATTAATTTGATCCCAGAGGCTTTTAAAAATTGTTAACGCACTGTCTGGCTCCGCACCCTTCGACTAGAATTAAACAAAATATAATATCAATGACCATACAATTCCTTATACATTTTAATAAAATGCAGACACAACAAATTAACAAAACATTAATTCGAGTGTACGGGAGGGGGCTTCGTTTTCTTTAGGGGACCAAAACCTTATAGAGCTTACGTAAATTTAACCTAACCATTAAACTAATTCTTACCCATACCTTACCTTCCCATATCCAACTCTAACACTAGTCAAAATTCCATCAGCTTACCCTAAGTTAACACCAGGCTAAAGTGAACCATCTGCCTGACCTAAATATATAGAGGTCCTTAAAATGAAGGCCCGAGGGGAGCTACAAAAAGGAACTAGGGGTGTCGGAACGACACGAATGGCCCCGCTCGCAAAAAAAAAATTTAAAGCCTTTTAAGAGTGGAAGTTTTCAAAGTCCGAAGCCCGAAATTTCGGCAAAAAATCAGTGGAGCGGAACTAAACGTACACTCGATCTGTAACTCATCATAGTAGACCCATATACTAAAAATCAGCTCAATATGTGAAGGCGTTTAGTAAAAAAGTCCGTATAACTGTTATTTTCGGGAAATTTTTAAAGTCCAAAGCCGGTAATTTCGGCAAAAATCAGCGGAGCGGAACCAAAACGTAAACTCGATTTGTAACTCATCATAGCAGACTCACATACTAAAATTCAATTCAATATGTGAAGGCGTTTAGAAACAAAGTCCGTATAACTGTTATTTTCACGAAATTTTCAAAGTCCGTAATTTCGGCAAAAATCAGCGGAGCGGAGTGCCAATAAGACAACTCCATCCAAGTCAAAATTTAAACCATTATAGGTCAAAGTACGGTCTTCAACACGGAGCCTTGGCTCACACCGAACAGTTAAGCTATAAAGAGCCCCTAAAATTACTAGTGTAAAACCATTCAAACGGGAAAACCAACGGTCTAATCTATATAAAAACGAGAAACGAGAAACACTTATGAACCACATCAACAAACGACAACTACCGAACATCAGATTCCTATTTCCTATTTCCTTTGCGTCAAAATAAACTGTATTTCATTTGCGCCTATAATACAATGAGAGTCTGATATTATCCTAGATATTCTTGCAGATTCAAATAAAGGGGAGTATTTTATCTAATCTGGGATATTCTCAACTTTGTCAAAAACCTAAATTTTATCAATTTCTTGATATAAACCTTTATTTTCTCTGTCAATGACCACTTTATTTTCTGAGAAAATCCCGGATGTTATCGAATTTGAATAAAGCTGAGATAATCATGGCTTGACTGAGATAATCTGGGATTAAGTTAAAATCTTAGTTTAAGTTAGATAAATAAGGATCAATTAATAACAGTGGCAACGGCGTGGTTTGTTGAAAGATGTGACATCCGAACGGAATGAAATAAAACCTGAAACTATTTCACATCCGATGAATAAGATGATTTGCATATTTGTTAGAAAAAAGAAAAAATGTATTTTTCCTGATTGTTATGTTTTTATGTATTATCTGATGAACGCAAATACAGAATAGCAATAACAAATGTTATCAATCTGGTTAAAACAATGTTCTGATTAATAATTTCTGAAAAGGACATAGTTAGTTTTGTTTATTTTTAACCTTTTCGTAGAAAAGATTACTCTTATGTGGAATGTTATATGTTTTATAGTACATAAATGTAAAATACCATAAGGGTGCATTTCATACTGTGTGTATCTTTATTGTTGTCACCTCTAATCTTGAAATTTGTCAAAGTGAATAAATTGTTCTTTGAAAAAGCCAAACTTTACTTTTACTTAATTATCGTGATCTGTCGTGATATAAAATAGTAAGATATTGCAAAGGAGACAACTCTCGACCAGAGACCACCTGACGTAGAAGTTCACAAATATAAGTTATCGTACGGTCCTCAACAATGAGCATAACCCATACCGCATAGCAAACTATAAAAGGCTCCGAAATGACAAACATGAAACAATAAAAAAAAAATAACGACCCGATTGATGTACAAAACAATAAACGAAAATCAAATATGATATACTGCAAAAAACAACAACTACTGAATTGCAGGCTATTGACTTTGGACAGGTACATACAGAATGCAATGTAACAGCCCAACATCAGAATAAATTATAAAAATCACTTGAAAAGGGCTTGACTCATCAGATCCTTACAAAGCACAACAACAGTTTACAAAAACACTTAAGTCAAAAAGTAGAGATCTGAGAGTACTCAGTTACTGAAAGGTAGTTCGAAGCCAATAAATAATAATAATTAGAATAAAAACAAACAAAATCATGTATCTTAGACTGAAATATCAATCAGTAAACATCTAAAATCAATTACTACTTGAGGCATCAGTCATGTAAACTCTGATGAGTTTTCAATGTTAATAATTTTTAGACCTACTGGTAAATAAAGGATTAATTTTCGTTAAGTTATGGTTTGTAATCCCTAAAGGAAAATATTTAATTCAATAAGGTTGATTTGTTATTTTGGTATATTCATTTCAATACAATTTTATATTTAACACTTCGATAAAACAGGTTATTCCACGAATGACCATTTTTCTTTAAAATCACTGATGTACTATTTGGTAGAGTGTTTGATTTAATATTGGATAATAAGATAAATCCTGTTATCCGTTTAAATAAGATATTAGCACACTGGAAGATGTTCAATGTGAAAGATTACCTCGTACAGAATTGTAAATGAATGTAAATTTTCTTCGATAATTTAGAGATTGTATCTCGCTGTTAAAAGGTAGATGACTTATTGGTGTTTGTTATAATAGTTTTCGCGTACGTTTGCCAGGAAAACAAAGATAGCTTAATATCATCATTGTCCAGAGATAATTATAATTGTTAAACATGTCTGCACTTGAAAATTAACTGATAAAATCAATTGACATTCTTTCTTTTATAATAAACAACAATTAAAAAATTACTTGATGTACGGAAGTTATTGTTTTCATTTTGGACCAACTAAGGTTAGTAAATTATACCTAAGGCATTAATAATGTCTTACCTCTTACTTGTGCACTTCAATCTAAATAAGTCAAATTCAAGTACCTGAATAAATCGTTATTTGAACGTCCACTTTCCTTTTATATATGAGCCTTAAAATGAAGGTCAGGCTCAAAGGAACTAAGGTCTCGAACCACGAAGCCTTCACAAAAAAAGTTTGAAGCCTTTCAAGAGTGGAAGTTTTCAAAGTCCGAAGCCCGAAATTTCGGCAAAACCATCAGTGGAGCAGAACTAAACGTAAACTCGATCTGTAACATCATCATAGAATAGACCCATATACTAAAAATCATACAAATCAATATATGAAGGCGTTTAATAAAAAGTCACGTATAACTGTGTATTTTTCGGAAATTTTAAATCCAAAGCCTTAATTTCGGCAAAAATCAGCGGAGCGGAACCAAACGTAAACTAGGATTTGTAACTCATCAGCAGACTCCATACTAAAATTCAATTCAATATGTGAAGGCGTTTAGAAACAAAGTCCGTATAACTGTTATTTTCACGAAATTTTCAAAGTCAAACAGTAATTTCGGCAAAAATGCGGAGCGGAACCAAACGTAAACTCGATTTGTAACTCATCATAGTAAGACTAAAATTACTTATAAAAATCAGCTCAATATGTGAAGACGTTTAAAAAAATTACCATAGAACTGTTCGATTGCGGAAATTAATACACGGACAAGAATGATTAACGGATAAGGGTAATTTCTTACTATATGGCCTCCGCCTAAGGTCTATAAACGAAATACATTAATTGGTTAAATTTGAAGCCTTTCAAGAGTGGAATTTTTCAAAGTCCGAAGCCCGAAATTTCGGCAAAAAATCAGTGGAGCAGAACTAAACGTAAACTCGATCTGTAACTCGTCATAGTAGACCCATATACTAAAAATCATCTCAATATATGAAGGCGTTTAGTATAAAAAGTCCGTATAACTGTTATTTTCGGGAAATTTTTAAAGTCCAAAGCCTATAATTTCGGCAAAAATCAGCGGAGCGGAACCAAAACGTAAACTGGATTTGTAACTCATCATAGCAGACTCGCATACTAAAATTCAATTCAATATGTGAAGGCGTTTAGAAACAAAGTCCGTATAACTGTTATTTTCACGAAATTTTCAAAGTCCGTAATTTCGGCAAAAATCAGCGGAGCGGAACCAAACGTAAACTCGATTTGTAACTCATCATAATAGACTCAAATACTAAAAATCAGCTCAATATGTGAAGACGTTTAGAAAAAAAATCCATAGAACTGTTCGTTGCGGAATTAATAACGGAATGAAGGATTAACGGATAAGGGTAACACTATATGGCCCCGACCTAAGGCCTATAAACGAACATACATTATTGTTAAATTTCTTTATCAAATATTATAAAATTTCTAGAAATATCAAAATCTAGATACAAATTAAAAGTCGCAATACCAAAAATATGTTAAGGGATACAAGGTCGACAGGTCCTCGTTTTCTTCTCCCTGTACTAGAAATAAAAATATTTGTCACTGGACGTTACACAATCAACAAGAAATCACCTAATCGATATGTTCCTGTTGTTGGGAAAGAGAGAATACCTTCACAAATATTTTAAAAGAAATGTTTCATTTTATCACAATTCCCCTGAAAGATACACGTCTCATTGGCGTTGAAAGCAGGCATGCAATTCAGTATACGTCGAACAAGATCTTTCATATATCCCCTAAAATATTTCGGGGAAGGAACACTGTCCACTTTACATTTTCTCGGGTCTGTAAATTTCATTAAAAATCTTACGGCAACAAATTCATGTACTTGCATCTGAAATACAAATCCCTAATGATATAAAACCACACTGGGTCTGTCCCTGTGTCGCTGCATGTTATTGAGTTATGTAACAAGTACAAAAATATGTATACTGAAGCATAAATGATCATTTCCTCCCAAAGAGGCTTATAAAAGTTAAACGAAAATTTTCCTTGTACAGTGAGTGTTGTAAAATTGCTAACTATTGTCAAACAGGAACTGGTTGCACTGCTGATGTAAAATTGATTAAACGGTACATCTCATTATTATGAAGCTTCAGCCTAAATATAAAATTGTTCCCTTCAATAGAAGCTAAAAAATAAAGCTTGACAACAGTTTTCCTTGTATTTTGAGTGCCGTGAAATTGTAAACTATCGGCAAATGGCTGCACGGCTGATGTAAAAATTGCATACACGGTATAACTCAACATTATCAAGCTCTAGACTTAATATAAAAGCATTCCCTCCCATAGAAAAAGTTTTCTACCCGAGGTCTTTCGGACGGACGGGCAGACGGATGATGGAGTGGAGCGGTAACTAGACCTGATTTTGCCGTTGGCGACGCAGATAAAAATCTACTGCAATGTCGGCATTATTAAATATCGAATTCTGAAAAACAAAAATATGTTTTCATAGGTCAAGTGTCATCGCCCATTAATATTACAAATCATATATAGCCACGACTTAGTCTTTAACATATTTGATACACTATAAGCTACGCTTTTCAAGCATTAGTTCGTAAATTTCTTATCATCAAATAATTAGCATAAAACGAAATTGTGAACAAACTCATAGCACGACTCTTTAAATATACCATGTATACTGAAGCAAAGTTTGTTCGGAACTTTAGAAATTAAATCTGATTTCTTTTTTATATACAATGATCTTCGCGTCGGAAACAATCACCACACCATTTTGTATATACTTTCTTTTCTATACACAGTTGATATCTCACATTATTTTATTTATAAAAAAGAAGATGTGGTATGATTGCCAATCAGACAACTGTCCACAAGAGACCAAAATGACACAGAAATTAACAACTATAGGTCACCGTACGGCCTTCAACAATGAGCAAAGCCCATACCGCATAGTCAGCTATATATTTGCCTTTATACATGAAATCCTTTCAAATGCCTGGCGTCTCATAACCTTCAAAAGCGATGGGATACAGGCTGATTATGCTGATTGGTAAAAGTGCCTGTAATTGATGATTTCTTTCAATGTCAAAAGGTCAAAGAACACACAGCTCCTTCTGTGACTGATTATTCGGATCTTAAAAGAGCGACAAACACATCTAGCGGAACAAAGTGAAAGATCTGATTTTAATCCGATTGTGTTCAATAAAGAAGTCTTTTATCGCCTAATTCATATTTTTACATAGTTATTTCCTTGAGCTAAAAATAAAGAGACAATTCAAAAACTGGATTTTGTGAAATTTTCTATGCATTTAGAAGAACAAATGACACATGTGCAGCATTCACACTTTCAGAGATACAACCATTTAAAAAATTTAATCACGATTTATTTATAAGTTGTACTTGACCTTGAACTAGCTTACAGTAACTGCGAGTACTCTTAGATTGGTATTTTGTATCTTGAGTCTTTTTGTTTGTTATTTTTGTCCTATGATAATCTGATGACTCAATCCTTTTTCAACTGATTTTCACAGTTTTTTCTTATATAGTGCTGTAACGCCATTGTTCAAGGTTGGTGTTTTTTTTGTTTTGTTTTGTTTTGTTCTTTTTTTGGGAGGGGGGTGTTAAGCACTCGCAGATTTGTTAAACCCATGCAGCCACATTCTGCATGTGTCTGTCAAAAGTCAGGAGCCTTTAATTCAGTGGTTGTGTGTCATATTTGTTTTCCGTTTGTTGTTTTATACATAAATCAGGCCGTTGTCATTCCCGTTTGAATTTTTTTACATTTTTATAGCTTACTATAATGTGTGGAATTGCACATTATTGATGCCCGTAGGGTGACCTTTAGTTGCTTTCATCTACGATATTGTGTCTCTCGTCGATAGTTGTTTCATTGCTAATCCTACCACATCTTCTCATGTATATACTAGTTCCAGTTCAACGAGTTCTAAATGCATAAAACCTTCATAAAACCGAAATATCGCCAAATTACATAATATACTTCAACTTAATCGAGAAATTTGTTTCGAGCATTGTAAAATTATCATTTTCTATCATTAAATAATTCGAGATGCATACACGATTTAAAACACATTGAATAACAATGAAATATTCACGTCATTTTACGGAAACATACCCCCACCCCCCACCAATACCACCAAAAGGCGGGGCATAAAAATGCGTAATAGATTATTACATATGTCGAATCACCTACTACTGACTACTGACCAATGTTACATCAAGGACTATCAGTTCATCAGTAGCGACCGAATTTCACCCTCAAAGACTAACCGTAGAAGTCCACTAGCTACAGTTGGTCGAATTCCCTAAGGACAAATAGTCCACCATCAGAGTATCTCTTTGATGGTCCATATATAAAAACTAAGCAAAACACTTTGTAAATGTTATGCGTCAGAAGCGCGTTTCTTGATTTACCTTAATCAAAAATGCTCAACATCAAACATTAAGAAGCTAATGATGCATATGTACCGAAACACTTGAAGAGCTATATGACCAAAGATGACCTAAAAATGTAATCCTTTATTTTTGTTGCGTTATATACATGTAGGTATGCATTTCTAAATTAACCTTCACAACGAACACTTGGAATAAAAGATTTGCGTAGCAAAAGCGAGGCATATTAATTAGAAGCTATATTACGCGACTGTCATACAAGTGAGAGGTTTAGCTAGCTATAAATCCAGGTTTAATCCACCATTTTCTACATAAGGAAATGACTGTACTAAGTCAGGAATATGACAGTTGTTTTCCATTCGTTTTATGTGTTTGAGCTTTTGATTGTGCCATTTGTTAAAGGACTTTCCGTTTTGAATTTTCCTTGGAGTTCTGTATTTTTGTTATTTTACTGTTTACATTATCTTTAGTACAATGTAAGCGCATTGAAATTTTAACCATTAGTCCTTCATTTGCGATAATTGTCTCGATCAAAGATTCTTGTCCGAGATTAGAAGAAAGGCAATTAAGCATCGCACAGACTCTCCAGCAGAAGACAAACTGTATGATGCTGATTTCCACGCGGAAGACACGTGTTTCTGGAAGATTTCATTAGGTATGTTTGAAAACAAATGTTTGGAAAGATAAACATATACTATGCATTTTGTGACATTCATAACAAGTCTTCAAAGAGCTTCTAATGGATGTATTTGGCGAACAAAAATCCTTTACTGAAAGCTAATCATATCTGAAAAAAAATATACGGATGTATGTAGTCGTTTCTTTTCACTCAGACAGTATTTCTTGTGACGCAAGTTCCATTGATTTATTTTCCATTATATTGACAGAATAACCTCTAGTGCTTTCAGAGTTTATTGTGGCGTCCACTGCGCTGAATTAGAAAACATTATTTTAGGGGCCTGCTGGGGCCAGCCTCCGAGTGCGGATTGTCTCGCGGCGTTGAAGACCCATTGGTGGCCTCGGGCTGTTTTCTACTCTTTGATCGGGTGGTGTCTCTCTGAAACATTCTCCGTTTCCATTCTCTATTCTAAAATATTTTAACAGTTATAGATAACTTTTCTTATGTATGTTACTTCCGTTTTTCGGGTTTATTTATTGAAATTGGTAAACAGTCCACCCGAATTATTAGCATATCCATACGTAATTCCCTTTTAAGTTATCTAACAAATATCTCTATGCGCCAATGTTGTCTATATGTTTCTATTGTTTATGTATTTTACCGTGTCGGGCAATTTATCACAGAATTTGTTAGATTTCTTTGCCAGTTATATTCATGATTTGTTGATATAACCCCGAAGCTTGGTTCTTCACTGCACAGATGAAGTGTGGTAGACATTCAGCAAATAATAATGCTTAAGCTGGAAATTGCAGTGTGGTGGTCATGGTTTGCTCCATGACAAAGGTCTCATCGTGACTTAGAGATTAAGAATAGCAACAACAGCTCTGTTCTTCGCTTTTAGTTTTTTCCATGTGATTATTATTTTTTTTTTTTTTTTTTTTGTTAATTGTGAAGTTTGGTTGTTGTCTAAATAACGCATACTTTTATTGTTTTTGTATGACGACAGATTTTATAAGAGACAACATTGCATTTACGTAACTATGATTAGAATATCCTTTGTAACCGATTTAAAGGCTAAATTGAAAGCAACAGTGCTTTTTATGAGAAATAAAAGTCAAATTTAAAATTTCATGTGATTTTTATTTAATTTGTTAATAGTAAATGAGAATCGAGCTGCACAAAATACTATTGCCTTCCATATTATTCACCATTAAGAAATTCGTCTCCCCTATTTTCATCGTCCGGAAAATGACGTCAAGACAAATACTATTGTGTAACAATAATATTGAAAACTCAGGAAACTAAATACGAATAAACCAATATCCCTGTGTGGGAAAACATGGTTCGTGAAAAAGAAAAAATACACTGAAACACATGTGCTATAGTTACGGAATCATTTGCATATTTTGTCATCTACACAGAGGACAATCGTTCCCTAAACCACACCATTTTCGAATACAACTTTCATGAAAAATGTGATTGCAAAACCTCATTTGTAAGTTACCCAAAGAATTAAGTGGTAACGGACATAAACATACAGAACATTTATCGCCGTTTTCAACAAGTCGACTGTCCCATTTACACGGCCTCCATGCGAGACGGCTGATTTTAGATTGTCTTTGTTTTAACATTTCCCATGCCTGTTGCCACTGACTGTAAAAATATCCAGGTGAGAGAACCAATAGTATCAATCCAGATATGCTTAGTGTTATACTTGAAATACACCATAGTAAAAACGTAATACCATAAAAGATATGGAAAGATAAAGACAGCCCTAAGACCCTGTTTGTAGATTTTTCAAAGCTCGATTTGAAAAGGGAAAATCTCAAAATACAATGCATTGACAAGGAAGTAATAACCTGGACTGTTGTAAGTATCAAACTCATAAAATATACTCCCCTCCACCATACTGATAGAACATTCATATCCTCTTGAAGGTTGAAAATTAGAAACACTGGGACTAGCATCAAGATCCCGAAAAAAGTGAAAATCATCAGCTGCTTCCGTGTCATTCCTTTATTAGCAATTAATTCCATTAAAACAGGTTCTGCAATATTATGCATATCATTCAAGAGATTTGAAACGATCATTAGTACGCCTGCTATCAGATATTGATCCTGATTATGAGTATCTTTTTCGGAAGACTGTACCAATAGGAAGACCATAATCCATATGTCAGACAAACATGGATTTTCTATTCTAATTCGAATTCTTCTAAATCCTCGTAAATAAAATATGCAAGCAGCCATGACTGCTCTTGAAATGAAAAATACAAAAATGATGAAGCAACCAATTCCTATCCATGATTTACAGAAGATACTAACAGTTAACTGAACATGTCTTATAATCAACGAGTTCGGTACATATGTAATTAATCCAGTGAATATGATGTTAAACATAGAATAAAAGAAAAGAGAAAGTAACATTTCCCTGTAATGAGATTGGGAAAATCTTTTTATATCAAAAGATTCCAATCCTTGTAAATTGGATAAATCATCTAATCTGGCGAGACATTGAACAATATACCAACCAGTCAGAATCAGAAAAATGAAATATGACAACGGAACTGTTTCTGTATAAAGAAAGGCAGAAATCAACACGCTTTTCGTGTATCCATGAATATTGAAAGTGTTGAGATAAATCCATGCTAAAACTAATTGTACTACCAATAATACTGTTACCCTTAGATTGACATCAGAGGAAGTCAGGTTCTTAACAGGGAACCAGTAGAGAACGAAAACATGCAAGGTGATTGTAACTGTTAACCACAAAAACAATTTAGTTCTATGCTCCATAGCCAATCTAAATATAAGTATAGTTACATATAAACATGCAAATACAATTAACATCAGTGCGTAAGTAGATACATTTAACGAATCATTGCTTAGAGCATTACAAATAAAACTATTCAAATAGTACATCCAGTCTGACTGCATCCAAACAACTTTCAGTGGACATTTCATTGTGAACATAAGGCCCTTGTCAGAAGAGAAGTTGTTGTTCGTAATATAATGCTTCATGAAGTGATAGTCCATATTCATTATTATAAAACATGATCCATACCTCAAACAGCTATCAGTAATGTTAGTTGGCAAAACCAGAAGAGAACCTAAAATTACTATACCTGAAAAGAAAGAAAAAAACTTACATGTATAAGCGATATAATTAGAACAAAATTCCTGTCCTTTTTGTAAACCTTAAGCAAACACAGTCCAATCGCTTTTAAAGTCGATGGAAACTGTAAAAAAAAATGAGTACCGATACAATTTTAACATTGAAAACATATTTACAGTGAGAATTTCTTATTGTTATTGAAACTACAGTATACGAATTTACAAGGTTAAGGCTGTTTCATTTTCATTTGGGAGGGGAGAGGAAAAGGGTTTATTTATTTGTTTTCCCTTTCCTTTTATTTGTGTTCAAAGAAAAGAAAAGAAACAAGCAATTTATTTTTAAAAATATCCCCCTCCCTACAAAAGATGAATGGTTGGTACTTCACATTAACATAATAATAACATTAACGGTACCAATTTTTTGAACCAGATGCGCATTTCGACAAAAAAATGTCCCTTCAGTGATGCTCGAGGCTTAAATTTTTGAAAATTCAAAGCGTATTAAAAAATAAACAGCTTATAAACCAAAAAGGACAAAAAGTACAACCAAAGTCAGGCAATAAATCAGAGCTTTGCATGAGGGTGATATATTCCTAAATTTAAAATAATAACCCAAAAAAAACCGAAGTACTGGCTACTGGGCTGGTGATACCATCGGGGACTAACAGTCCACCAGCAGAGGTGTCGACCCAGTAGTAGTACAATTTGTAACTAATAATACATTAAATAGTATCGGTCTGCTTTATTTGTTTTATTTGTTTTTCATTTTAATAGCATTTGGCATCCCAAACGTATGTTTTCCTTAATGAAAGTTATTACAGAGACACGTGTAGTGTATATTGAAATCAGTTTCATATGTTTGTATCATCTTTGAATTGTTAAAAACAAGAAGTTGGCAAAGCAAACAGGTACCCTCCTTTCACCCCACCCCTTCCCTTGAAAGGTTACAGGTAAAATATATATTGAACAGAATGCACCTCCAGTAAAAACAGTAAGATTTAACTTTTAGACGATATATATCAGTGGGTTTTATACATGTTATTTTCAAGAACCAGATGTATATTTAATGACAGATTTGAGAGGATTTAAAGGGGGTTTTATTATTAAAGCCTATGTTTGGTGAAACTTATGCTTACTCGGTTTATTAAGCAGTTATTGTAAAATTAAAATAAAAAAAGATCATAAATGGTATTCATGTATTATATAATACAAGATATTAGAAACAAAAACTATATATATATATATATATTAGGGGACATAAGTCCCGAACAATGAATGTTGTCAAATAAAAGAAAACATGATACTAATCCAAGAGTTCATGTAGTAACATTTTCAAAATATGAAGAATTTTCTCGCTTCAAAGCTTACATTTTATGAAATTAAAATTTTTAATGAGGCATGACACGTACATGCATGCATGAATGATAAATACTGTAACAAAGAAAATGAAAATACCACTTTATAAATTTGGTGCGGAGTCGGCCACCTTAATGGACATCCAACTTGCCCTATGTAGACACCGACCTGTATTTAATAGCCAAAGAAGTAAGATACATGTTGAGGCAAACTGGAGTTTTCATCCGGAATTTTTTCTCTCGGACAAACGAATCAACAGTGAGTAAGCAGCGAATATATATAATCCAAGAAAAAAAAAAAAAATAAATAAAAATAAAAAAAAGGGAACATCAAAAGTTTAAAATGATATTCCGAATAATATTTTTTATATTAAACTAGCTATTGTAAAATGTATGCAATTCTAAGCTTATCCGACAAATGAAGCAAATGTATTCGTTGGTTAGTTTTGATTTGTTCGTTGTGTTTTAAGTTTGTTTGCTCTTCGACTTTTAATACATTTGGTTTTCTTAAATTTGGTGTTGGGTACTACTGACGAGAAATATATTTTCAAGATGAGAAAATCGGGCATTAGACTTTTTGGCATCTTGTATGTTTGTTCTAAAACATTTACGCTTACTTAAAATTGTGTTTTTACTGACGTACCAATATAATCATATACAGTTAGTCCTTGGTCTGGATAAAGATGTTGTAATCTTGTTATAGTGTCCAATGCATACAGCAAGGCTATTCTGTAAAAGATTCCTATTACAGAAATCATTGCCGCTCTCAATTGACTGGTGCTGAAATACTTAATCTGCCTTGGCAACAATTGACTGATGTTGAAATATTTTAAAAACTGCCTTGGCAAGCTGGAATAAACACATACAAAATAACGATATTTTAACAATGATGGAAATAATCAATTTATGATAAAACTTTGAAAAAGGTAATGGAACAGAGAACAAAAATTAAAACAAGAATGAACATCAGTGCCTACTCTACTGATAACGGTTGAATTTTAAGTTGACAGTCTTTAAGATCAAGTTTTACTAAAGATATCACATAAACTTAACAATATCAAGATCCATGAATATAAGGTATTGGTAGAATAAACCCTGCCCGACGGATATGAAAACCTTACAACAATTCCATACACCAAACATGATGTATAGCTAGGCGTAAACAGAAATTGTTTTTACCAATGAACCATGTACATGGGGTCAAGGTCATATGAACTCTGCCAGACATTTATTTATACCTTACAACCCTTCCATATACCAAATATAGTTGACCTACAGCTTATAGTATCAATAAAAAATTCTAATCATGAAACTTAACATTAACTAATGAACCATATTACTGAGGTCAAGGTCAGATGAACCCTGACAGAAGATGTACACCTTAGAATAATAGACCATTTTCGATTTATGTCCTTCACCGGAAAAGTTCGTCAATTATGCGCGCCTTTATGACGTCATTTAACAGATGGAGGGGATCGCCTGTATCCCTGCACTATTAAAGTTCATCAAGTATCTCTGTGATCCTCATAATGCAGGATAAGCTAGAAATAATGTTTTCTCCGTAGGTACTTAACCTACTGCTTAAAGTATCAGAAAACAGGCATAAACAGAAAACTTAACCCTGACCAAGGAACCATGAAAATGAGGTCAAGGTCAGATGAACCCTGTTAGACAGACATGAACACCTTACAATATTTCCATAAACCAACTATAATTGACCGTCTGCTTATAGTATCATGAAAATTAAACAGTGGTCACTGATCTTAAAAATGAGGTCGAGGTCTAGTGAAACCTGTTATACGAACATGTAGACATTACATATACCAAACATCGTTTTCGTATTACTCATAGGTATGAAATTCACATGATAAAAACCATACCGTTTTTAGCAGTCTTTGTACCATATAGATGAGGTAAAGAATGATGGACATTTGACAGACGAAAACGTCGTATTATTAAATTTTGAAGCATCTAGGTCTACCGTCTGAAATTTTAACAGTTTACAGCATCCCTCTGTCTCACAGGCGCGACAAAAAGTGACGTTGATTGTTCACGTACTAAATTATATACTTGCAGTATTTACTGTTCATGATTAAAAGACATCACCTAAGTTTAAAAAATGTTGTGATCAGTTGAGAAACTGGCCTTAGCGTGAAAACTTATCATTCATCGTTTAAATTTTATTTGACCTACATTTCTGTAACGGCAGTATCACCAGCGATTTAGAGGCGGATTTAGAGGGATGCCCGGCCCCCTTATGGAGCTTCATTTATGGTTAATCCAGACATTTTACCGGTTCCACTACAAATATTGTCTAGCTTGGGGGGCCCCCTTTTTCAAAATCCTGTATCCGCATCTGCGATTGTCTTTGTTTCTACGACCATTAGTGTTGTTTCAGTTTTGGTCCTTTAAGTCACGGAGTAATATATGTTGATGGCAGATCTTATAGTCTCTCTTAATCGCAAACTGTCTTTAGGTGGGACCGCTTAGAGATTTTATATGAAATAGGAACATGTTGACATGCCATCCTATATTTGATTCTGGTTTTATAATCATAATTACTAGTTTTCTACGGCATGTCTCAATCACCTTCAACTTGTACTAATATAGTGATTTTAGTTTTGTTATTTCTTTTTCTACGTTGTAAAAAGTCTTTAGAAAGAAGACTGGGAATGATTACAAATGAGACAAGTGACGATACAAAGACTACAGGACAAGGATAGGAAAAACTACTAATAACTATACAACCTTCATCAATGAGTAATCCTTGAGAAGAGAAGACTAACCGCTTGATTAATACGAAATATAATTATGGCAGATACATGTACCAACCATTCCAACTACAACCCGGCGCTGGATAACAGCCCCTGTCGAGGACACACACATTGTATGCACTCTTTACTTCCTTGATTGATTGAATGATAGGTGTTTGACGCCACTTTCAGCACTATTGTGCTATTTCGTGGCGGTGAGTTTTTATTGGTGTAGGAAGCCGGAGTGTCCGGAGAGAACCACCAACCTTCGGTAAGACACTCTTTACTTCAACATATGCATGTAGCTTTGTTATATTATGTTAAAGTTATTCTATATGCCATTGTTACTACACACGTTTACATAAATAAAAAAGAATGCTTATTATATAGATATAAAATTAAGATTAAATATAATAAATACAGTGTACACTTATTAGCAATGATTAAACATACCGTTCAAAGGGTACTACATCAAATACTGGTCCTTCTCCGAGTATATGGTTGCTACGACTTCAGTTTAATTATATATCCTAACATGCATTTTGGGGTCCTGAAAATTTTCATGACGTACGTTTACCTTAACATGTATACAAAGAAAAACTTACATGTATTTAAATTAATTTTGGAAACCGGTAAACCCGAAAAGGAACTTTGCACAGATTGTAAATAGTATGTTTACAGTAAGTGATAAGCGTAGTATTTTACTTTCGTTTTCGTTTTTAACTAGTGCAATTTGTTTTTGTCACGTTGGGGTATACGTCCATGAGACAGCAACTTTTCGATATTAAAACCAAAAAGCAAGATGTCTAAGCTGTTCATAAATTGTATCTAGAAATTTTAATGAAACATCAAACTTTAATTGTCACTCAATGGTTATTTCAGAGAACTGTACTTTAATTATATGCGTAAAGTAATTGTTATTTAATTAATAACGTTGCTTAAAATGGGTGTAATTGCAATTAAATTTAACAACTTTGCAGCACTATTGCTTGGATTTATAAATAGCTATAAAAAATCTTTGGCAATTCAAAATTAATTAATTACATTTCAAAGCAACTGACCCAAATCAACTGAATATACTGTGCTTTTACGGAGCGAAATATTTTTTTCTCAAGTTGCACGGGTGGTCTCAACATTCACATACAAATTTGGGTACAGACGTCCGGAACGCTAGTTTACATGGCTATGCTTAATCTCCAGCAATAAGTTCAATATCTATTACCAGTTGATCAGTTGGAAGAAATATCAGACTGCCACTCCATCTGACAGTCATGATCTGGTTTCCAATGGACTGAACTTCTGATCAGTCAAAAAATAGGAATCAACAAATGCTTTATAGTGATACTAAATCCCAGCAATCACACAATTGTCTTGTTGATGTAAACGACCAACCAGTTTATAAACATCGATGGTACTTAATCTTATTGATTTGATCGATATTGGCGACTTCAAACTAGAATCGATGACAAACGTGATGATTTCGACTTTCCCATTTCGTCTCAGCAGTACATATGCTCTGCCCCATTGTACAGTCTAATGGGTACAGGCCTCCATAGAGAGAATGGATTAGATAGTAAAACCTCAATATCATTAATAAGAACTTATATTCTGCCAATATTAACTTATGGTTTGGAAATTTTATTACCAAAAGGAAAACTATATAATATCTCTATTCAGTATAAAAAATGCATCAAACAAATTTTGTCTTTAAATGCCAATGTAGCTGATTCTGCAGCTTATACCTTATCTGGTTTACTCCCTATTGAAGCTGAAATCCATGTCAAAGCTATCAATTTATTTGGAAAGATATCTAGAGCGAAATGTGATTCAATTGAATGGCGGCTAGCCGAAAGACAGCTACAGATAAAACCCCACAATAGTCACAGCTAGTTTATTGAAATCAAGGAATTATGCTTAAAATATGATATTACTGACTTGTATGCTTATTTAAACAACCCGTTATCAAAAGTTCAATGGAAAAAGCTAGTTAATTCCAAAATTCATGACTATTGGACATAAAAAATTATCGATGAATCAAAAGGTTATTCAACACTTAAATTCATGGACCATAAATATAACATTGGATCCGTACATCCTTTAGCAATTTCGGTCAGTGCAAATCTAAAGGACATCAGAAAAATTCCTGTACGTCTTAAAATTGCAACTGGGAACTATATCCTACAAACCCACAAGGCATCATTTTCAAAGAATCATACTAGTTCAATTTGTAAACTCTGTAGTAAAGCGGATGAAACTGTGGAACACTTTATCCTGTTATGTGAAAAGTTAGATGAGGCAAGAATACCAATTATGTCAAAAATCCTAAATAATGGAAGCCTGATCCTAGCTAAAGTTACAACTTCGCTTCCAGTTGATCTTATCCAACTTATTATCAACCCGTTCTGTTATGTAGACATTAATGTAAACAGAACTGCTTTTGAGGAAACCAGTAACATTTTAGAACCCCTGTGTGGACCGTTGCTTTATAATTTGCATAATAAGCGCTATGCGTTATTAGCTAATATAGATAACCTAGGCAGTAGAAAATCTAACTTCTAAATGCTAACTAGCGTAGTATAGGTAGCTTGGCCTTGCAATGACATAAAGGGCACACATGGTCCCGGATTGAGTTGATTTCACATTGAAAGAACATTTTAATTTTTTTCTATCAAAAGAATTTATTGTTTTATTTGTGCTGTGTAATATAATAACTTTTGAGGTGGCGGAAATTTTCATATTTTAATATATAAAGTGATGCGCGTTGTATTGTAAATTATCATGTACTGACATTTTCCTCTGTGTGAATGGAGGTGTGCCTTGATTGGCAGAATTACGATCACAGATTACAGATTGTATGGCGTTAGAATAAAATATCTAAATTGATACATTACGCTCATGCATGTTCATGGTTGTACTCCTTACACAAAATTTGCTCCAACAGTTTTGAGGAAGAATGACAAAATCGACACTTCATAAGTTTTAGGGTCAGCATCATGAATTGGTTGACCAATACGATATGTTTGCATTTCAACTCACTAACAAAAAATTTCAGTCTTCGATCTTTTGATGACATAACAGTCATCTTATCTGTAATTTTATAGATTGTCCCCATTTCGTGTAATCTGCAGCAACAAGAGTACACACTGAATTTCAACAATAACTGAATAATTTGAGTGTCTTTCATAACAGGCCGTCATCATATACTTGTGGAATCTAAAATACTGACTTAGCAAGAAATTTGATATTGTCAGAGACATATATACTATGTCTCTGATATTGTTCACTGGACCATATTGTGACTTGAGACTCTGAAGTACTGTAAATTCCTAAATTATTGAGATTTTAATTAATGCAAATAATGCTACTGGGTAAGTATCGCAATAATAAGAACTTGCAGTCTGATATCCGATACATATACATGTATGCAGATTTTAATGAATTCGCAATAATTAATCTCGCATTTTTGTCCATTCTTCAAAAACAGCAATAATTTCTGAATTTACAGTGCATGTGTCGCTCACCCGACTGTGTGCATCTTCATCAACCATTGTAGACAACAATTCAATTAACTAAAATGTCTTTTTTGTTGATATTTTTTGTTGTAAAGTTTAAAATAATCATCATTTAAGGGCGATAACTCTTGATAAAAAATGAAATGCTTCGCTGAGCGCAGCCTGATACGACCACAGAGGTCGAACCCTGAACAGTTGGGACAAGTTTGGACACAATATTCAAGCTTGATACTGTCTGAATTTGGATTGTGATCAAATTTTTGACATAATAAAGGTTTCTGACACAAAATAAATGTGGTCAAATATCTTAAAAATTTGAAATGGGACATTTAATTTCCCTAGAATGGTCTGAGATCCAAAATCTAACAGCATGGTTAGATTCAGCATATAAAAAATACCAAAATTTGATTTTAGTTGAAATCAAACAAAGTTTAATTTTGGACCCTTCAAACCTTAATATGGACAAATTTGAAAACGGGTCCCAAAATAAAAAATCTAAATGCACAATAAGATTCAGAATATCATACAGTCGCAATAATTCAGTTTTTGATGAAATCAAACAATTGTTACAAAGTTTAATTTTGGACCCTTTTGACCTCAATGTAGACCATTCTGAAAATGGGGACCAATATCCAAAATAGTAATACAAGGTTAGAACCCCCAAAAATTAAAGACTTCTTGCTATTGCGCAATACTGTGCAATTGAAGATTTTTTCTTGCTATTTTCAATACTGTGCAATTGAAGATTTTTTCTTGCTATTGCACAATACTGTGCAATTGAAGATTTCTTCTTGAAACTTTTCAAAAAATTTGAAATTTCAAAAATTTTGAAGAAAAAATATGAACCCCAAAAAATCCCCCTTTGGGAGTAATTACCCCCAAACTCAATCCCATCCTTCCCTTTGTGGTATGGAACCTTGTAGTACAATTTTAGAGAGATCCATACATTTACACACAAGTTATTGTCTGGAAACTACAAAAATGCTTGTTTTTGGCCCCTAATTCCTAAACTGTTGGTACCATAACCCCTAAAATCAATCCCAACCTTCCTTTTGTGGTATTGAACCTTCTGGTAAAATTTCATAGAGATCCATTCACTTAAACTAAAGTTATTGTCCGGAAACCAAATGTGTCTTTCAACAACAACAACATCATAGCATTACACGAACGCAAAAAATATTTTGCGGTCATATAAAACTTTAATTTTTGCATCGTTGACCTGTTTGCACATTGATCTGGTCTTACTGTAAACAGTTTCTATCTTATATAAGGTTTGTACAAAATGCAAAAAAATAGTAAGAATATCATAAAGAGTAACAAATCGTATGAGAAGTGGACAGACAATTTTAGCAATGATGACTTAACTTGTAGATCTTGTTTTGTTGTTAACCTTTTCTTTATCTACGATAGTTTTTGCTAAACATGGGCTAAAATCATCAATAAAGGGCTATAAATCCTAAAACGTGTTGACTGTCATTATCAGCAATATTGAAAAATTTGTAGATCTTGTCCTGCTGATAATTTTGCTATTCTTATCTTTTACAGTTTTCAAAATAGACAAAATCCTTATTTAAAAGCGATAAATCTTTAAAGGAGTTGACAGACGATTTCGGGCATGTTAAACTTATTTATAGATTTCATCTTGCTGATAATTTTTGCTTAAGTCTTTATCTATTTTAATTTTCAAGATAATAGTCCAGGCCACACTTAAAAATATTTTGGTTTGCCCAAACCCTACCCAAAGGTAGAGACAGTGGGTAGGTAGGTAGGCATTTTCTTTTTCGTTTTTAGACAGAGAAATTGAAGTGTCAAATGTTTTTTAGTCTTCATGCCTATCTGATTAAAAAAAACAAACTTTTTCACATCAGGACAATAAAAGATTTTGAGTAGGCAGCTTTTTTCTGGGTAGGTAGGGTTAGGGCAAACAAACATATTCTTTTTTATGGCCCCAGGGGAGCTAAAAATTCCTCAATTTACCAGAAGACAAAAGTGTCTGAATTCAAGTAACCATCAAGGTCAAGCAATTAAAAATCATAAAACTAACCAAATCAAAGAGTTTACATTTGTGTGTTTCCACATTCTCATTAAATTATTTGTTATGGTTTCCAAATCAATTCCAAATTTTACAAAATGAAATTAATTAGGCTTCTGATATTCAACTGTTTAAACAAGGCAATAAGAATATAGACACCAAACTCAATATAGGCTGTAGTTATTTTTATTGAAATTTATGCCACTAGGACACATGTTCCACCAACAGAGTTTATTTTCTTTTCTGCCTCTCTACTGAAGAATCTGGCTTTAACTATCATTGGCTGTTTTGGTAAATGTCCTTTTCCAAGAACTTTGTAGTATCCCTGTAAAGAGAAAAATGTTTGTAATTAATCTCAACTTTGCTGACATCTGTTCCTTAAAAAACATGTGTCCCCAAAGATTTTCTATGTAGTATATAATATGCTGATAACAATAACTTCTTCATATAGAGTGAACTGGTTATCATCGCATATTCAACTGTTCACTTAAACAATGTAACTTATTATGTAGGACACTTTTACACAATTCCACAAATTGGAATGTTTTTGTATCATGAAATTCAGTGTTTAAATACATTTTTTGAGTACCAATTTATCTGTGAAGAAACACTTTTTGACAATGCTTGATAATACCTGCTGACCAAATATAAAGTTGTTCTTTTCAGTAGTAAAAGAAAGGACAGATAAGGTGAATGCAATATAGCCTCACCAGTGCTAGATTGGCTATAATAATAATAATAATAGTACATGTAAGGTCTCTCATGAAGAGTTGTCTCATTGGCAATCATACCACATCTTCTTAATTGTATATCTAAAGTCTTTCTGAAAAATAAACGTCCTATGGCAAAGGAGGATATGATGTATAAACGTATTTTTTATGACACATAATCACTATGTCCATAAAAAAAAAACATAAATGAACAGCACTTAATTTCCTGTCCTTTCTCCCAGTCAGTTAGACCTTCAAAATGGAGAAAAATTCTTAACTTAATGTAAGTTCAAGACAATAAGCTTTCAGAAAATGTAAAAAGTACATACTTCACTTATCATAAAAGTGCGTGTTAATATTTTAACAAAAAAATGCACTTTTATACTGGTAGAAACTTTTTTTTATTGTAATGTAATCAACATTCCAATGTTGTACAATAACCCAGAAATGTTGAATAAAGTGATTATAAGAATGGAGGGAATTTTTCAACTTGATCTTTTCTTTTAATGTACTACTCAATCCACATAATCAATAGCCAATATTGTTTTTTTAAATAGCCAGACAGTGTTAATTCTATAACTGTAAGAGATGAAGGATACAGGATCTTTAGCCATTTTTTAAAAATATGATAGAAACTTCAACTACAGTGACCACTGGTACTGCATCTACTTTTCTTGTGCCTCAATACTTACAGCTCTTACTACATCAATGACTGGTGCCTTGTCTTTTTTGTCTTTATACACTTGTCTGGTTTGTTCTGATACTAAACTCCACAATCTTTCTATGTTAACAGCAGGACAGTGGAACTTATTCAGGGTCTTGTGGTAGTATCTCATACCTACTTTACCGAAGTAACCAGGATGGCTGTCAAATAATATTGAATATCATTTCATAATTAGTTTAATTATACATGTGCGCTATAAATAAGCTTTTTTATGTTTACATAACATCTACTAATACACCTCGTGTTCATTTCTTTAAAAAAAAAAGTCATCATATAAGGCTGAAAATTCTAAAAAGGAGATGTCTTACAATTTTTGTTAAAAAAAGACTAGGTATTTCAAGACAATATTTTACCCCAATGTTCTATTTTTTTGCCTAGGCCACCATGTTGGTTGGTAGGTGTTATCATCCGACACATTTTACAAATGTATAAAACATGATACCGCAAGGATGATTGCCTCGGACTGTGGTTCCAATTGGCCCAGTAGTTTGGCAGAAGATTTGAGTAAATGTTAACAAAGGACATGAAGAGATAAGATAGAAAAGCTCACACTGGCCCTTTCAAGACAAGACAAGGAAAGCCATATCAAAAATATATAGTTGGATAGGTAACCATATACTCACATGCTTATGGGTGGATTGTTATCTGATTAATTAACAAAAGCATCTGATGGATTAAGATTTTCTTACACACTAACAATAATTTCTCATTTCCCTAGATTGATAACGATACAGATAATGCACAAGAATCATTAATGCTATTTTGAAGATTTATCTCCAGTAGAATTTAAATCCCCAAAAATATTAATCTGACATTTTAATCTATGGGGTTTAAACTAAAAGAGTGCAACTTAAATTTCCAGGTTCCATGTTTGGTAATAAATTTCTGAACTTCTCTAGCATATTTCTTTCATTTTTATCACTTATAAATCCTATATATATACATAATAATCATTGAACAATACTTACTATTTATCAAAGTTGATTCTATGATGATGCTGACCACCAGCATTACCACGACCACCAGGATGCTTCCTGTGTTTGCCTAAAAAGTAATACAAATCTTAGCATACTATTCTATTAAAGCAATTGTTTACCAATGAGCCTGAGCTTCAATTTATGTAACATTTCCTAATTGCTCTACATAGTTCATTTCATATTACAGGGCAAAAATTATTCGCTTCTTAGTCCCCTATGGCACCTAAATAAGGGCTTTGAATGCTCAAGTTTTCCCTTTGGTGTAAGATTTGCCAATTAAATTAAGTTTCACACACAGAATGTTGGTCCTATTCTAAGGTTTCCCTGCTTTCTGTATTTCCCCAGTTTCATTGTTCAACACTATTTTTTGGTAACTTATTAACTTATAGATAATGTCTATCTTTATTCAACTAATTAAGAATCCAAGTATCCTTCAACCATTCTTTCAATGGAAACTCTTTTAAGTATTTTCTTTTTATTACCTTGTTAGGGGAGGGTTATCAGAATTCTTTTGTTTTGAGTTTGTTAAAATCATTTTGGATTGCAATAGAATGTTTGGTTTTTTCTTCGTCCTGATCAAGAAAAAATTACATGTAAAACCAGGCGAGTTCTCTCTCATCAAACATGTAGCTTCATTCTTTTTCATGTGCGTCCCTTCAGGAAGAACACAGTATGTCAATTTGTCAATTATTAAATGTCTTTGTGGTTTCATGGGTAACTTTGTCTAATAAAAATGTTTGTGTCAAGTTTAGGTAAATTTGTTCTGCCTTATGAATACTTTCATACCATCAATGAGGACAATAAGGGTACATAGTCAACATAGAAAACAGTATGGTGATCCAAATTCACTATTTTATGGATCTAATGGAGTTGGATCATTTGTTATTGCTGTCTGAGATTAAGGTATACAGGTTTCAATGTTAGGAAGACCAGTTCAAGCACCATTCTACAATTAAAACTTGAACAAATAAACATACCAATACGACCATGTCCATGACTGACATGGCCTCTCAGCTTCCTGGTCTTCTTATTTTTTGTTGTCTGAAAAGAAATAAAAATATAATTATTCATTTCATTTAAACATATTTTATTTGTCATTACATATAACAAAAAGGATCAGACACAAGTTATCACAACTCCTAAATATAATAAGTTATAATATATAAATATAAAGACATGCAACAACAACATTAGATAATTATAGATTTGTACAATAGTTATAAAAAAGAAGAAAGTTCACAATTTCCCAAAAGATAAACAAGATAAACAACAGTCCTACGTCAAAAAGCTTATTCATCGACATACTTAACTATATCAGTTAAAAAAAAAAAGGAAAAGAAAAAGAAAAATATCTTTCTAAAGGTCAAAACGTTCACTTTTCCGAATAAAATGCAAGACTTCTTTAATTAAAGATGTATTTTGACTGAGAGTTAAATTTTAGTTTCCATTTAGTAAAGTACCAAGATCTAAAGACGGGACAAAATTAGTTTGTCTAAAAGGCGAATTCTGATTTGTGCATAAAGCGGACATTCAAAGAAAAATGAAATCTGTCTTCAGACAGACTGCCGCACCGACAGCTTTGATAATTAATTATATTGAATCTAAAAGGTCAGAATTTAGAGTTGAACATGCATGTCTAAGCCTTGTTAATATTATGTTTGCCTTACGTTCTCCAACATAATAGTATTTTGGGCTTTAGATTGATGTGAGATCTTTCAGAGAATACTTAAATTTGGAGATTGAATCTACATTTCTAATTGTGCTATCGATTTTATTCCATTCTCTTATAGTATTTGGAAAATATGAATTTTTTGTTAGTTCTAATCTACAAAAGGGTACTATGAGGTCAGGGTTGTTACGAAGATTATATCCAGAAATAGTTGATACAGGAGGTGGTATTAGTGTTCGTAAATAATTAGGTGCTTGTCCATTATAAATATTATAGAATAACTGAAGTTTTCTTCGGTTTCTTCTATCAGACAAAGGTTCCCAACCCGTTTCAGAATATAAAATTTCACTGTTGCAATAATAAGGTAGGCCTGTAACAATTCTTGCAGCTTCACGCTGAAGTTTTTCCAACAGTTCAGTATTAGTAACACCACAATTATCCCATACTTCGCAACCATACTCAAATAATGGTCTTATATAAGTTAAATAGAGTTTTTCTAAATTTGAGCGATCGAGCTTATATTTCAATTTTCTTAGTACGCCTAGATGTTTTGATATGTTTTTAGAAGTTTTTAGAACATGATCGTTCCATTTACAATCTTCACTTAAAGTTATGCCCAAGTGTTTGTGATTAGATACTATCGAATTTCTTGATTGTTTAATCCAAATGAAAGGTCATCTGGTCGTTGTCTGTTTGTGAAATATAAAATTTCTGTTTTTGGGGATTAAAAGACATTAACCAGGTTTTGACCAGTTATTTAGTTGAGTTAAATCATTTGAAATATGTTCTTGTATTAAGGCTGGATTTCTACTAGAATAACCAAAGGAGGTATCATCCATAAAAATCTACAGAGAGACGTTAAATTTACGCTAATATCATTTATGTATATCAAAAATAAAAGGGCCCTAAAACTGAACCCTGGGGAACCCTGCAGACACTTTACCCACAGAAGACGACTGTTTTTATTGACAACCTTCTGCTCTCGATTTTCTAAATAGCTGGAGAACCATTTTAATAAATTACAAGATATTCCATAGGCTTTTAATTTGAGTATCAAACCCTTATGCCATACTTTAACAAATGTCTCGAGAAATCGTCAAAAACAAAGCACGTATCTTCCTTAATTTCAGTGCATTTAAAATCGAATTATAAATTTCCAAGAGTTGATGTGTAGTTGATTGTTTTATCAAACAAATCAGACTGGTAAAGATGAAAAGGCCATGTTCAACCATAAAATTGTAAACCCGTTTATAAATAACCCTTTCCATGACTTTACCTACACAACTGATAAGTGAAATCGGACGATAGTTAGAGGGAATTGAAGGATCTCCATTTTTAAAGACTGGAATAACATTAGCAAGTTTCCATTGAGTAGGATAAGTGCTTGTATGTAATGAAAAATTAAAAATAATACATAAAGGCACTGCTATTTCTTCTTTACAGCTGATCAGTAGCTTGTGACTAATCAAATCAGGTCCAGTCGCTTTCTTCGGATTTAAGATTTTAAGGATATCTAAAATTTCGTTTTTTATTTCAATATTATTAAGTGTTTTATATGTTTTTGTTGAGAAGTCTGGGAGTTGAGCATGCTCATCGTTCAGGTGAGAAACAGAACAAAAATAGTTATTCAGCATTTCGCATTTATCAAGGTCGTCATATATTATTTCATCAATAATACCTTCTTGATTATATTTTTTCAGAGGCGGTATGTCGGTTGACCCTTTATTATTTTTATGAGCATTCTCATAATTTTCCAGTACATTTTGGATTTGCAGAGTTTTCGATGATTATATCGTTTAAATTATTTTCAAATTGCTCCTTAGCAAATTTCTTCATATTAGTTTTATTACGTTGATTTCTGAATTTTAAGATATCGATGTCTCTCTTTGTTTTAGAGCTTTCTTTCGTAATCTGTTTCTTAATCTGATATGTTTTCTAATTTCATTTGTAAACCATGGTCTATCATTTGTTCGAACAGTTATATTTTTGGTAGGAGTGTTAGCTCGTGCAATTTTTAATAGATTGTCTGTAAAAATTTTAAACATTTCATTAACATCATTACAACCAATCAATAAATTTTCCCAATCAACTGCTTGTAAATAATTATTACTGTCTCAGCCTTCCATGAAAACCTCTTTCTAAATTGCCATTTATTCATACAAGTCTTGACTACATACAAGAGATTCTTATCAAGAATGAAAGAAGCTAACATTGCCCTTTTATGGATGATGTCCAAAAATTTCAAAGTTCCACGATTATGTTGAAGGCATCTACCTAATCAAATTTGAAATTAAGGGTACAACAGTTACAGTAAAGTCTGCTTCATATCTTGACTTATGCCCAGAAATTGACAATGAGGGTCAAATTTGGCAGACCAGAATTTCCCGATAATACAAATCGAACGTTCCAGGTCCATCAAATTTTACCGATTTTGATATTTTATATTCTCTGGAAGTGATGTATTTTGGAAATTCTGGGAAACCATTTTGAAATTAAAGTAAACATTTGCTCACCTCAAATGGAATCATTTCTTATTTTATCATTTCTTTTGGATATTTCTGGAAATATTTTGCATTAAAAAGCACAAAAAGACTTTGTAACTATGAAAAAATTCTTGCCGGCAATGTAGTCCAAATAATTATGACATCTTGAAAGGCTATTATATTTTTTTTCTTTGACGCCTTACATCGACGTCATAACGCCGAACTCGTATATGCGGTTGGACTTTGAGAGGGAATTTACTGCTTTATTAAATCGTTTAGCTGATTTCTCCTCAAGATGCTTCACTTTTGGAGTATAAAATATATTTTTGAACCAAACTCAGTAAAATTTGAGCAAAATTCCCTCTCAAAATCCAACCAAAAAAGATGGCTTCAGCGTTATGACGTCGCTGTAAGGCGTCAAAGCAAAAAATAAAATAGCCTTTCAAGACGTCATAATTATTTGGACTACCGGCAATGTAGTCCAAATAATTATGACGTCTTGGAAGGCTATTTTAAATTTTTGCTTTGACGCCTTCCTGCGACGTCATAATGCTGAAGCCACCATTTTCGGTTGGACTTTGAGAGCATATTTTGCTCTCAACTTTGAGACCCAATTTAGCCATAAAATTTTCATTGAAGGCTAAAAATTTTTGCATATATAAAATTTCTTACCTTTTATGTGTTTGTTTGTGCAAAATATTTCCAATAAATCCCTACAGTAATAATAAAATAAGTTACAATTCCATCCGAGAGGGACGATTATCTACTGCTTTTTAAAACGTTTATCTGATTTCTTTTAGGAGAGTATAAAATAATTTTTGCACCAAACTCGGTAAAATTTGACAGAACCGAATTTCCGGAACCTTTGTTTTATATTATCCGGAAATTCAGGTCCGTCAAATTTTACCGAGTTTGGTTCAAAAATATATTTTATACTCCTAAATTGAAGCATCTAAGGAGAAATCAGCTCAACGTTTCAATAAAGCAGTAAATACCCTCTCCAAGTCCAACTGAAAATATGAGTTCGGCGTTATGTCGTCGATGTAAGGCGTCAAAGAAAAAAAATATAATAGCCTTTCAAGACGTCATAATTATTTGGACTACCGGCAATGAAGATTTCATGCCAAAATTGGGTCTCAAAGTTCCCCCCAAATATTCTGTCTCAAAGTCCAGACGTAAAAAATGGCTTCAGCGTTATGACATCGTAGGAAGGCGTAACAGAAAAAAATTAAAATAGCCTTGCAAGACGTCATAATAATTAGAACTAGGTGTGACATTGGATACATGTAAGTAAGTATGGTAGCATATAGTCATGAGGTTTGACCAGGCCTTCAATATTGTTTGATATTTAAAACGCCGTCTTGCATGTAAGCAACTATAATGATGGTTTTCGAGTGGAAAAGATTACAAGTAAACAAAAATAAATCGAAAATCACAAAATTACATTAAGACAGAACGCCGGTCTATCGCAAGATCTATCAACATAAAAGAAACCGTTTTTTATTCTAGAATCGCCACAATGAGCACCGCCAACTGATCTTCAAAATCGACTACATTAGACAGGCCGAGCACTTTTTTTGTTGCGAAAACCTAATCTGAACACCCAAAAGGAGTTGTTTAAAATGAGCTTCATATTTCACGCTGACATGATCAATAGGATAATTATTGCAATATTAAACAGACAAAACGTTTAAATTTGATCGAGCAATCTTTTCAAGAATAAAATTAAGAAGGGGAGGACAAGATGACTTCGGATTTGAAAAGACTGAATAAAAATAGCCCACCATGTTGACAATATTTTACGGAAAGACCGGAAGCGGAAACGAGAAAAGAAAATATGGCGCTGCCCGGTATAGGAAGTGAATAGTAAATGTAAAGCGAAACCATGTAAATATCCACATAATAAGATAGTTTGTTGTGCTGAAGTCAAAATGAGGACATAGGTATGATAGAAATTGCAATGCTCATCAAAGAATTTTGTCAGCTCTTTTGACAAAATGAGCAAATGGGCATCTGCTTCTAGTCCGGAATTCAGCTGACCTGTTCAGTTTCACTATTTTTTTTACAGAAAATTATACTATAAGTGACTAACACTTCTGTGGTGGCATTTTCCAGAAATACTTAATAGTCTTGCAAAGTCCATTGCATATTGATCAAAGCATACCAACAATATCTATTTCATCTGTTCTGCACAAATTTTCTTTCGAATTGTCATTTAGTATGATTTACCTGGGAACAGTATATCTGTCAATATATATGTTCCTGGATTTACTAATAGTAATAAACAGTAAAAATAAACATATCATCAGATCATATGTGTTCTTACGTAATATTAATTCGTAGTTATGAATGCTTTTTTAATGGAAATTGTGACGTCACAATGCATTCTAAATATCACAAAAACCTATACTTCGAGGATACAGCTAGTCCTATAATATTAGACTTCCTGATCCTTAGGTCCATATCGTTTGCATTTGATGGACAACGTTTTTTATCAGATATTTTATTTTACTATCAATTCTGAACCACGTGATATGGACCTATGAAGTCTTATATTATAAGACTTAACATGCAGCATGAGATACACTGACAAGATATATTTGATACTCCTAACCATGCTAACCATGCTAACAGAAGATCCTCTGGCTACTAGAGATGGACTGAGAAGTTATTCTTCCATCCTAAAATATGTCACCTTTTAAAAGCAAGCTTTTACTTAATATTTGTTGTTGATGTCATTTTTTCTTGTCGCTGAGAACAGAAATAAAATTGATTGTCTAACATTAGTTCGACTGTAATGACTGTAGGTTATCACTCAAGGGTATACATGGTATAACTCTATAGGGTTATTAGAGAAACATAACATACATTTGTTATTGTGGACTAAAAAATCCCAAAACTGTGATAACATATGTATGTTAGAAAATGAAAGGATATGGAGTAAATGTACATGGGACAAAATCGCACACAATACATAGAAAACATAGAAAATTATCAATGAACAGGGCTTTTATTCCTGTTACATGTTTCAAAGGGGCAATATACATCCTTTGTTTGGTTAAAATGTATGCAAGTTCTATTGATATTATTACTGTCTTTACATATATACTAAACTATAGAAAGAGACAACAGTTCATAGTTTGCCAATCATGCATAGTACACCTATGTTCACCAGAAAAAAGATGCCTGTAATAACTAAAGGGTGTTATTACAGCTTCTCTACATCACTTCAAAGCCTTTGGTCAGACATATTTCATGCTTAATCACAATGTATTTTAATGTATTGTAAGACATATTGATCAGACATTGTCAGAGCATGTACTGTACATGTAATGAGGTCCTGCACAAGCTTCCCAGTAATTCCCAAGTGTCTCATATAATAAGTTACATGCCTGTAATAACTAAGCCTTGTTATTTCTAAGCCTTGTTATTACAGCTAAGTTTATCCCTTAAAAGCCTTATCTCATTGCTTTACCATGGTTGATAAAAACATGAAAAATGTATTAATTTAATTGGAAAAATATTATCAAGTTAAGGCTACATTTTGTATGTATTAAATTACTGCGCAAAGTTTCAAGAATTCCCAAGTGCCCACTAAAAATTAAAATATTTATGATTTATTTAACAAATAGCAAACATGTAACTACAGATTAAGAAAATTTAAGGAATAAAGAGTAGACAACTCATGAAATTATCTGTAATAATACAGGTATGATATTTTCTCTAATAACCCTATAGAGTTATACCCTTAACTGGAGCCATTGAAAAACACAAATGAATGAAAAAACACAGCATGTCGTTATTTCACTGGGAAAATTGATTTAGGTTTGGTAGCTTTAATATTCCTCTTTGGTGTCTTGAAAAATTAAATCAAATCAAATCAAATAATTTTAGTGGTGTAAATTCCAATACAGGAATGATACCAGCTGACATTTACAAAATACAAATACAAAAATAAACAAAAAACAAAGACAAATATACAAAGATGTATTTTCTCAATGATAAGAGACGTATATTTTATAACTACATTGCGTGGAGGTATTATTCATACTACATGTATGTGTTATCAAGCTATTACAATAAGCGTATGTACTTTAAATGGTTGTGAATGTGCTCCTTATTAATATTAGCAGAATAATCATTGATAATTGTGACAATGCCTTATGAGATCGATTTATGTTTATTCTGGCCATGGGATACAATGAAACAACCCTGTGGTAGATGTTATTCTTCTTTTCCTTTCATATATTGCCGATATTTAACATGTTGCATATATACTCTGGCAATTTGATTCATTATTATAACCAGAATACACACCTTTTGTTTTTTCAACCTTCAATAACGCAGGTTACATCAATTTTGGTTGTCACAATCAGGGAAATTTTTAAAATAGATGGATTAAAACAATATAGATATAAATAACATGCAATTTTGAATGAATACTGTCAAAGACACATACATTTTTTAATTTTTTTCTCCACATATTGGTGCATATATACAGAAATGATTAAAATCTTGTTCAATAAATCTAGTTCAAGCATGGTAATATATGTAACATGATTTGAAAGCTGTAGTGTATTGGTATTTTGAAGCCTTGGTTGGTCAAAGTGGCCCACACATAGCCTGGGATTTTCTCTGAGTACTTCGGCTTCCTACACAATACTATCAGACTTCCTGGTGTCCTGACTCTCCCTTGGTGTTGTGTTTGTGTTGTGTTGGGGATTGTTGTATATTAGCTCACTGTTGTATCTACTACGTTAGTGACACATCTCCATTTATCCTTTAAGGGAGTACACACAAATTGCACTGTGCCCTCCCAGCTCTTGTTTGGGTGGAGTGGTGCTTCATATAAACATAAAAAAACTGATTACATTTATACATAGATGATCTTTTTTTTTTTATAAATGTATAATATTTATTGCCCACATTTTCCAAAAAGTATAAATCTTCTGTCTGTAATTTTTGAAAGTTATCTCTAAAATTGAATGGACAATGTAAGAAAAGGTACATTTTAATTTTGTTTTGATTTATGTTAATATTGTAGTCAAACTGAATTTATGTATAAATGGACAGAGAATTTCAGTCATGACATGTACAGTAAAATGAGGAAAACAGAGGTTTATTCTATATTACATGTATCTATAGATCTTGCAATTGCCTTGTAAAAGTTTGCAGAAAAAGTTTATCTTGATAAATTGAAATGTAACAGTGTATTGGAGTGTTTGCCCTGGCCTGAAATATCTATTTTTACTGTTTTATGCAGTGTTTGGCTGCTATCTCAAAAACTAGAGGAGCTATGAAATGTAGGCTAAAAGTGTGTTATAATAGCAATTAACAATAAAAATAAATTATTGTGTGCAATCAACAATCTCATGAATGTTTAAGGTCCTTATCTACCTACACATTGTTCTATAAAAACATGTAAAAATGTTGCCTCAAATTTGTATACACATATTTATTGTAATGTTGTAATGAGTCATTTAATATGGATAAACATGATAAATATGTTGAATCAATATTTATAAAAATGGGGGAGGGATGATTTTAGATTATCTCCCTATGGAAATTTATTGACATCATATTGTACATTTTCATATTCATTAGAAGAGGTTAAACAGCGGCAGTTTAGGGGGTCCTTATGGAGCTTCATATATGATTAATGGCTAGAATTTTTACAAGTCCCACTCCTAACGTTTCCTTTGTCTATAGGACCCCCTGTTTTGGAAATTCTTGATAAAACTCATTAGAGAACCTGGAGAAGCTGACTGCAGTCACACTTTAACACACTTTTTTTTAAGAAGGCTATTCCAGAAAAAAATATATGGGTTGGGTTGGGTTGGAAGGCACTCAAATTATTTTTATATGGGTGGGGGCAGGTCACATTTTGTGGTTATGTATGCAAGGTAAAATAAAAAAAATATGTGCCTCCAAACCACCCCCTTTATAGAAATTATTATGAAACTTTGGTAGAAGCTTCTTCATGATTAAGAGAAAGCAAACTTTACGATTTTCTTTTCTTTTTTACCTTATTTTACTGATAAATGGACTTGGTTTATGCAGTCAACATTACACTTTCACACTGACAGCACCAAATGCAGATGAGACACAAATCAGTTGAACCCTTATCAAATATTTAGAAGTGGGATTACTGTTTATCAAGGTTTTGGAAAATGACGCTATCAGCGGCATGTTTCCGATACCATTGACCAGAACTTACGGAAGTCGATTATATTTCTCCGCCTTCCGCACTCGGTTTCATATTTACTATTTTACATACTAACTGGAATCTGCCTAGTCAGACGGGGACCAGTTTACATACTTTATTTTATTTACCAAAAAAATATCTTGACCTGTCCATATGTTTTTGTTATTAAATGGTATTTGGAGCTATCCCTTTGTTATATTTTTCATATTTATTCGAGCTTTCACTTTTATGCACATGTCTCACAATCGTAAACAATCGGTATGTATAAATAGATCCGTTTTGTTATGGTGTGACTTTTTACACTCCAATGATCAGCAATCGCTAGACAAAATAGTTCTCCTAAATAATGTCAGCCTTTCATGCCATTTCATCTTTACAATCATTAAAAAAAGAAATAATCTGAATCATTTGATATCCATTGGATGAAGATACTGGTCTTTATCCAGATTTACGAAGATTTTAATAATCGGAAATTAGTAATACAGTTGTACCCACGCTGTGCGTAAGAATCTTTGTTTACAAAGTAACAGCAGCAGAGTCTGTAACTGTATCATTATTAATTAACTACACTGTTATTGTACTTAATATGATGAAAACTGCCTATGCAATATAAGGTGTCAACTCGGCCAATATAGATTTTTTTCTGTATTGGCTGAGTTCTGATCCGGCCAAAACAGGACTTTGGAACGTCTCTAGTTTTTAGATCGTAAGTCACGATAAACTCAAACTGCAAGTAAACATTTGTTTGTAAGACAGTTTTTATTTACTCACCATAAACAAGCTGAAACGTTCAGTATGGCATATATGTTAGGCTAAAGACGGTCCCATTCATTTAAAAAGCATTTTGAAAGCAGACGATGGAATTATTTTATTACCTCATAATTTCACGATGTCGATGGAACAAATCGATTTTTACTGTTTACTTTCGCTTCTCATGTTTTGTAAACGGTCTTTTATTTTTAAACCCGAACCAGGCATATGCATTCTGTAATTGTGCAAATCTTCGTTCTTTGTTCATTTGGCTTATGGATAGTTGTATCAATTTCAACTCTTACATTATTTTTTTAAAACTATATTTGCATTACACATGCAATGGCAGTACCTTTCCAATTACTATTTATGTGTTGTGTCTAAATTTAAGTTGTAACACTTTATAGTGACTGGAAAGGGTAGAAAAATTCATCAGATGAGAAAAGGCTGAAGATACATGGAAACGGCACCAGATCATTAGATATTGCATCTTATAAAAAGAAACTGAGATTTGGATAGTTCCACTTCAAGGTAAAAATGTTTATCTCTTCTGAAATGAAATAAAAAAAATATTGTAACACTGTAGTTAATTAATAAAGATACTATTACGTGTATTTCTGAATTGGCCTTGTTATTGGTCTTCAGCCAGCTGTATTGGCATTCGGCTTCGCCTCAGGCCAATACACCAAGCCTCGGACCAATAACAAGGCCAATACAGAAATACTTACGTAATAATATTATAGAATGACAGTATGGTTCAATAGCCGGAATCAGCCCCTCAACTACTTTTTACATAAATATTTACTTCTGGCTTCAACGCCTTGTTCATGTTGTCTGGAGATCTTATTGTAGTTCCAGTTTGGTAAGCATTTTGGAGACGTATCCCGTCCGTCCTCTCTTGACTTGTAATCTCTGGTGATACATTTTGCCGCTTGACGTATCCTTTCAAGCTTGTTTATTTTTGTTACCGTGTAGGAGTCCCATACTATGGCTCCATATTAAATTATAAGATCCAATCCTGAAGGTCTACATGTGTATATCATTGTTCTAATCTGACACAAATTTCAATAACTGGTATGCTACCCAAGTTGAATATATGGTGACCCACGAGAACAGCATTATCACTATTGAAATTGTGTTTAATACCATGATGGTTCAATGTCATTAACTTAAATGGAGACAGATATGGTTAAAGAATGAATATCAATTACATGGGTCAACATGGTCAAGGGCAGAGTTGTTATAAAATAACAATATGGTAGAGAAGTGGTTTCAAGTTTCATATAAAGCGACCTGACTGACATGAAATAAAAAATCAAAGGAGTATCCCTATTTGTCTAATCTTCAAGGTGAAATAAAACTAGTAAAACAATATCATACTATTGTCTAAATCTACAGAAGTATATTATGCTTCAAGTAACAGAAATAACTAGGTCACTAGTAACTTATTTAATGAGTATGTTGGGTATAAGTGCTTGCTTACAACAGGCTCTTCATAATCATTTGGTTTGAAAAGGATACTAGTCTGTATTCTTGATTTAGAAAAATGTAATTGCAAGAAAAAAATCACATTACTTAGAATACTTTAGATCATTCAGGTAGTCTTTATTTATATGTACAAAAGAACAGCCAGTAGTCATTGGATATTGTAGATCATTCAAATAGTCTTGACCTATTTATTAGTACACAAGAACAGCCAGTAGTCATTGGATAATTGTAGATCATTCCTGGAGTCTTGACCTATTTATTTATACAAAAAAAAAAAACAACCAGTAGTCATTGAATACTGTAGATCATTCAGGTAGTCTTGACCTATTCATTTGTACTAAAAAACAGCCAGTTGTCATCTTCACTTCACACACACACACATATACGAATATCAATTATATGCTTACGAGACATGTTGCAATGTTAAAATAATTACGATATGTGAAAATCAAGACTTGCATAAAAATATCACAATATTAGAGACAGTGGCGTCATTTTTCCTCAGAGCTTTCAGCTCTTTGATTACTACATCTTTCTATCATGTTCTATTATAACTTTGTCAATCTTGCTTATTGAAGTTGGGCGAGTTAAACCATGTATAAACATGATAAATTTTCTTATTTCCTCTAGTAATTGCATATATTTATACATAACTGACATTTCTTAACTGTTTCATCTTTTTAAGAGATAAATATACATATATACATATGAATTGAAATTCACTTCTTTTTGCAGTAAACTATTAAAACATGATTAAAGGAATGTCTTTATTTTGATTTCAGATACAAGATATTTAGAATTCTAAAGGAAAATGAAAAAGAAGAGAGAAATGCAAAAATGTTCAACATGGGAATTTTTTTTTATAGCAAACATTATCAAGTATGTCTGAATATGTGAATCCCAAAACAAGTGTTCGTCAATTGAAAGCTGGTCAGATGGAAAATATCCGTAAAAAATTTGAAAATACTGCAGAAGGTACTAACCCAAGAACTCCAATTAGTCCTAAGAAAATTCCTAGACCAGTATCATCTGCCTTGTCAAATTCTAGCAATGTAAGCCCAAAGAGGACTCTCCCAAAACCTGCATTGACATCACAAAATGGGAGTAATGAAAAGGAAGAATTGAAATCAATGCGTGAACAAATTTTACATAAACGTAGACCAAGTAGTGAATCTCCAGCCATCAGTAAATTAGTTCAGAATTTCAATGAGGGTAATGCACAGCCTTCTGGAAAGTTAAAAACCGTACATTCAGACAATGATATCGCCTCTGAAGTACTGCGACGAAATCCTGTATCAAGGTTCTCTCCAACACGGCCAGTTTCTGTTGCAGAAAGAACAAAAAGGTTTGAAAGCATAGACAATACTGAGGATACTAATGTAACAGGTCAGTCTACAGTTTCCTCATTACGACCACCTACTATTGCTAGAACAAGATCACAACGTATCAGTTCTTCATTAGAGGGTACAGAAGATGACCATAATGTCTTTAAACGAACACCTACTGCAAAACCCAGATCTCGACCAGTTAGCTCTGAAGTGGACTCTAAGGATATGAAACCAACACCACCAATTAAACCTCGTTCTCGACCTCCCAGTCAAGCTCAGGATGATGGTGATAATGAATATGGTGCTGTTTGGGAGTCTGGACCATCAGTTTCAATTCCTCCTCCTGTAAAACCTCCACGGACAGGTGCTCACGATGATTATATGAAACTTAAAGATTTGAACATACAAGACAAACAAATATCTCAGGAAAAATTTAAAGTGAAACATCATTATGAAACAGTTCCAGATGATTTTATTCAAAATTCACCAGTTTATAAAAAAATTAACAAATCTGAAAATGAAAATATAGATAGTGTTTCAAAACGACCTCTTAGACCAAACAGACCCCCACCTCCTAGAGACAAACCAGATACTGTGGCAACAAGTACCCCTCAGAAATCAAATTCCTTTTGTAAGAGGGAAAAGCCAGAAATACCAAAACGCCCAGCAGGAGAAACACCCACTGGTAATGTATCACCTCTGTATGAGGAACTTGATTTAAAAAATACAAAATTTGATCTGAGTAAGATAAAACATTGGGATTTACCTGAAGATAATTTATTGGAAAGAAGTGGCAGCTTAAAAAGAAGTTTTAGTGCTGAATGTTTAAGAAGGGACAACTTTTTTGACGATCCTATCTATGTGGATCCTATTAAGGTTAACTTCAGAGATGACACAGATTTTGATGTTTATGTTGATCCATCAGGTTATGCAGTACCCTACAGACATAAAAAAAGACTTCAACAAACAGCTTCCACACCTGCGGTAAGTTTTAACTACTTTGGATTACAGCTTGACACATTGTTAATCCATCATAATTTGCTTTAACTGCTTTGATAGAATATAAATTGTAAATTATGCCTAGGCCTACTGTGAGGGGCAGTAGGAGGGGGTGTTATCCCGAATTCCCGAAAAAATAAAGTATGCTTTCCGGATCCCATAAAATTAATCATTAATTCCCTAGTTCCAATAGGTGTAAATCCCCAATTCCCGTGAAAATAAAGGCCCAATCCTGAATTCCTTTACAAATAAAGGCCTAATCCCGACGTCCAAAAAAGGTTCTTCCGCCCCTCTACCGTCCTTATTTTTGCTTACAAAAGTGCATGGAAAATGCTCTATTTTTCCAATGTTTCTTCATTTGCACTGTCATATTCTAAATCAGCATGATCAGTGTCCCTTCAAAGGTGGACTTTACATTGTACATGTACATTATAAACCAAGGCAATGCAAAATTATGCATAGATTTGGAAGGTGCATAGACTTTTATAACTTACAGTTCTGTATTTTGGACAAACCTGTAAACCAAGAAAGTTTTATTTCATTCAAATGAAAAGTTTTAGAATATATTTCGTCATCAAATTTGCTAATTTTAGTAAAATTTGTCAGTTAGTGATGTCCTATAATTGTTGTAATTGACATACTTGGTCAAAAATTGACATTTACACATAGTTTTGGGCCAAATTAGAGATGTGCCTAAGCCTAATCTAAAAGAGGATTTAACCACAGCCATGACAATAAAATCTTTGTATAAGACATTTTATAGCAAAATATCTTTTTGGGTACCATGGGTACGGCTGTGGGTCTTATCTAAACATTTATCAGTCTACATTGTAGTACATATATCCCTATCATTATTTGCCTAGGTATTACAAAAAGTTTTTAGCAGTTGTTAAATTAATGTAGAAAAAATCATGAGTTATCTCCTCTTTCTTTAATAAGTTGGCTTTAGCTGTAATAACGCACATCATTTTATAAAGCAAAACAATGTCACCTGTAATAACACTCAGTTGTTATTCCTGTAATTTGTTACTGAAAAAATGACTAATTTCTGTCTAACATGTCTAATTTTTTAATTTTTTTTTTGGTTCATGAATTACAAAATGTACCTATATTTTTGTTTCAGTGTTTCTGTTAAAACAAATTTGACAGATTTTAAGAAGTTAAAACACTGAATTTGAGTGATTTTTCATTGAATAATTTTCAGATGAAAAAATTATGAGAACATGCATGCTGGCAACATTCATTATATTATAGAATGAAATTAGGCAAAACATTTTTTTAGCAAAAACTTAAAAGTTTCTGTGCAAGATTTTTGAAATGAATTGATGTCAAACATACATTAGTTATTACATATAGAACATCAGTTATCTGTTATAAAACCTTTGTATTACTGTAAATTCAGAAATTATTGTGATGTTTTTATTATTGCGAAAAATGCGACAGGGTAATAATCGCAATAATTTAAACTCGCATTCTGAAATTTTTTATATGAATTAAACAAGATTTTTCTCAATATCGCAAAAATTAAAATCGCATTTTAGTCTAAAATAACAAAATTGCAATAATAAATGCACGCAATAATTTCTGAATTTACAGTATATAATAATACAGAAATTATTCATTGTAAATCACTGATACATTGTACCAAACTTGTATTCATTGTAAAACTATAATTTTGTTATTCATGTGTGATTTAATCATGCATTATTTCAGAACATTTGTCTGGACAGTTTGATTTAACATGATACTTTATAAAGGCATAACACTAACAGACATCTGTTACTATAGGTTGACAAAAGGCTAGCAGATAACTTACACATTTCTTTCATAACAACTGCCAGAATATATTCTGTAATAATTCTATTGGATTATGTACTTGACCATGTTGACTGTTATCAAAAGATCTCCAAACTTAAGCAATTCATTGCAGTTTTTGCAGTTTTGCATCCCATGCAAGAAGTTGCATGCCCTCACAATGCCTAAAGCAAATATGAAAGACACGATTAAAAAATATGAATACTTATTTCTGACAGAATATGATACTGTTTTAAGAACATCTGAAGAACATTTGATTTTCCAATTCAATTTGTTGTAGAGTTTACTGATTTGAAATGCAAGAAAATCCTTTTATAATTAAACTTTTAAGAAAAAAGCATTAACTGGCTAATAAGTAGTTATTAAACAGAAAATGAAACTTAATTGATATTTTATCAATTGTTTATTATGATGTGCCAAAATAAAGTTATTTTTTTAATAGTAATATCATAAGTATTTCTATGTGAAAATTGTAGTATTATACATCATGTATATGGCCTGATTAAAAAAACATCAAAATCTTGGGGCCAATTTTAACCCTTCGTGAACTTACTCAAAAAAAAAAAGCTCATACCAACGAAAACATGTACATTGTAATGTATAACATGTATAATGTAAACCAACTAATTTTGTGTGTGATTAATTTTGTGACTTTTGTGAATAGAAAAATTATGTTATTGTGAAAGAAATGATACTTTCCCACAGATTCACTTGAAGGTTATCAATGTCAATTTAAACTTTTGCAAGTTCTTTTGTCCCATATAATAAATACAATAGCTATTGTTCGCTGTGTAGTTTATTCAATGGGACCTGTAACAATGTGTAAATTTTTTTCTAAGAGAATCCATCACTCATGGATTAATTATCTGAGCAAAAAAAAAAAATAACTTTCAATGATGAAAATACATTTTTGTACATGTACCAATCATGCCAATACTAAATAAGGACACACAAAACTGCATGTGATGTTGTATTTATTCAATATCAATAATACATTTTCAAATTGTTCAGTATAAACACTGATTCAAACATTAAAAGTTCTGACAAAACTTTCATTATTGTATCTATTGAAATTTGTTTTTTTGTGTGTTTGACAAATAAAAACTGGAAAAGGACGCTGTTTTAATTAAGGCCTAAAATGACGATGTTTAAATTAAGGTCTTCTTAAATGTATTCTATAACCATGATAACTAAACAAATACCAGAAAATGAAAATTTCAATAGGAACACTAAACATTTTTGTGAGAAATCAACTTTTTATAATCAGTGTTTATATAGAACAGATTGAAAATAAATTATTGATATTGAATAAATACAATATTTTGTGAGTTGAAACATGTATTTTCATCTATTAACATGATTAAGAAGATCATTTTTTTGGTCAGGTAAATTAATCAATGAATGATGGATTTCTCTTAGAAGAAATTTAAAGGTCCCAGTGAATAAACTACACCATGTACACAGAGAACAATAGCTATTGTATTTATTTGATGGGTCAAGTGAACTGACAAAAGTTTAAATACCTTGACCAAGAAGAGATGACTCTGTAGAAAACTTTCATTTGGTAATGGTTCACAATAATATAAATGATAGATCGCCAAAATGTTAAACTTGAATCTTTACTATATAAATGCATAAAGAAAATAAGAAAATCATTTAAAAAAACACAGCTAAGTCATCCAAAAAGGGCTGAATTCGAACTAAAATATCTGCAGAAATAAGTTTGTTTACAGTATACATGGTATATATACATGATATATGAAGCACACAGTTTAACAATTTCATCTGATTCAATTGATACACATATTACAGCAACCAAAGAAAAGTAAACTGTATCGTCAGTTAAGCATGGTAGGTATGGAATTTATGTTTCCGTTTTGTACTAACCTGTGACACCATTGTTTAGTTTTTTGTGAAACCTTTCTGCCATTGACCAGATATATATTACATTGTATGCTTGTAAAAATTGTTTGTTAGCTCTGTTAGTTCTGTTTGTTTATTGTTTGTGTATCAACAAATCGTCCTTGTATTTATAAAAACTAAAGCATATATATATGCGTTTGCACTCAGCATCTAAAAAAAAAATGGGTTGATACATGTAGGCAAAACTATATTTTTCAAAATCTTTGTTACTAATTATAAAACATTTCGTTTATAGTACTCATTAAATGATTTTATAATAAGCACAATATTGAGATTTTTTTTTGGAATAGCTATAAACATGTAAAAGACCAATTTTTCAAGGCCTCCTGAAATTTTTTCAAGCAGTTTGATCTTGATTTCTGTAATCATTGGTAGCTTTTGTTTGTTTTTTTGTCTTTAAGTTGCTGTCTCATTGACATACCAAAAACCTCCCCTTATTCATAGTAGAATATATAATAACATATTTTTCCAATCAATCGTTACTTATCACAATTTATAAGATATAACCTCAGCCATCTTCTTTGCACAGTAATTTTATTTAGAAATGAGATTCAAAACTTACTCCATTGGACTAGTACTTTGTTGATACACATTTTGCCAGTTTTTGATCATGTTGATAGGGTACTGGACATTATACATGTTATAGTGAAACTTTGAAAATACTTTAATTGGTTGTTGTTATTATTAACATGTTTAGTTTTCTCAATTGAATTGTTTCGTATTTTTCATATCTGGACCTTCTATAGTCGTCTATAAGGTACAAATGTATGGGTTTTTCTCATTGTTGAAGGCCGTACGGTTGCCTATAATTGTTTACATCCACTTCATTTGAACTTGGGTGGATAGTTGTCTCATTGGCAATCATACCATATCTCCTTTATTTTTATAATATTAACATGTTTAACATGTTTAAATGGCAACATTACTACATGTACATATTGAAGAAGTGAATTTAATTAGTTCATATATATTTTTCAATAGCATATTTTAGTCTAAAATTTAGAGGCAACTAACCTCTAAAGTATCATCAGTATATTTTAGTCTGAAGAATCTGCAATATATTTTGATTATACCACGTAATACTGAGATATGGTGTGTTTGTGAAAAAATGGTAAAAAACTGTTGCCAAAACATGTAAAATGGGTCATACTTCGACACAAAAACATCCAGTTGTATTTTCTTGTTGTTCTATTGAATAGCTATTATGAAACTTGCTATTTTAGTTAGACAGTAGCTGAGTATTGAGTTTTTGTTAAGATTTGCACAAACAATGCAGGTCAGCGTTTTAAACATGTATGGTTGTCAACGATAACAAAAGAGATGCAAAAGATACTGGTCATCTATATAGCGAAACGTGAAGTTAAAGGATAATGCTAGCTTCCTTTCATTCACCCTAAAAAGCTTCTGTATGAAGTCAGCCTCATATGAATTAAGGAACAAGTTGGCAAGAAGAGGAGCACAGTTGATTCCCATGGGAATGTTGATAGTTTGTTGAAAAACATGTCCTCCAAACATAACAAATATGTTGACAATCAAGAAATCAAGCATCTTGATAATGTCGGTTTCAGAGAATTTTTTGTTTGAATCAGAGTGATTTTTTACAGTGTAAGATTTATCCCTCCCTAAGACAAGCTACTTGTAGATCTACATTGGCCATTCTTTTTTATGAAACAAAGTAGAACCAATTCTTTCAATTTGTCTTTTAGTTTGGAATGTGGAATACTTGTGTTAAGGGTAGAAAAGTCATAACATTTTGAATTATAAATACATTATTGAGTATAAAGTAATGTTTTTAATTTCCAAGTGTCTACCAAATGAATTGTACCCTTCATCATGTTTTATATATTTTATTTTTAGTTTTTGAAGTATACATTTGTTATGTAGATTTTACTCAGATTTTAGATATATACTTTAACGTTTACAGAGACTACCATCATGAAATGAAAGTAACAGCAGAAATTTTATGTGGACTTTGTTTAAAATCATAGAAAATAAACATTTGGTGCAACTTATATAAAAACAGTGACACATTATGTCAATTTGTTATGAAAAATGTGTGAAAAAAACATTGTTATGCATTACAATGATGAGAAAATATGCTTGGAAGTTTGATATGATTATCCATGCAATGAGAAAAGGGATGTTTAAATTTATGCCAATAATATCTATTTAATTTTCTTTGAATTATTTATAGGAAGCCAGACCTATAAGTCAAGCAGTGAAATGCAAGCTGGGAAACCTGAGGAAGAGAATATTCAGTCCAGACACTCATCATTTAACTAAAGATAGAAAAGAATTTGACATTTCAAAGAATAAGAAGAAACTCCAAAGTGTATGTAAAATTTCCTAATGTCATTATAATGACTTCATTAATAGCTTCTGAAAATTTTTTTCATCATTATGTGACCTAATTAGACCATGTAAACTATGCATATGTAATAAAGGTAAAAATTCATGTATGAGTGTGTTTTGTCAAATTGAGATAAAAAAACACAAACTACATTTGTACCTTAAAATATTCAGTATACGTTTTCATACATATTGTGTAAACAAAGAGTTTTTGCAATATTTAAATATTCTAAATGAAGTATGACAATTATAGACAGTGCAGTCACATGGTAATAGTATAGAGAAAAAACTAAATGTATAATGAGTACATTGGGTCTCTGATCTACCCAAGATCGCATTAGTGATGGAGGCCTAGGGTAGTTGGGAAATCCAATGTTATAAGTAATGAATAATCATTATTGTCTCCAGTCATTAAGTGTTTCAAGCAAAAACCTACCAGATGTACTTACACTTTTATGCTCTATTTTTGTTAAGCCACAGGTTGTTATAACATTACCTAAATACTTCTCATACATTTAAAAATGGGGAGGACTGCCCTTTTATTGAAGGTTCCGAGATAATAATTTTGACAAATTATCTGAATTGTTTTAATTTATTTATTTATTCTGATTACTACTTGTATGGAAGAATTACCTGTCATTGTGTTATTATTTATTATGATTACAACTTGTATGGAAGAATTACCTGTCATTGAGTTATTATTTTGTGTATGGTTGGATTGATAAAATGATAAAGCTTCTATGTAAATTTATTCGTAGAAGTGTTTAAAGCAAAAACACAAGCTAAAAAGATGTGCAGTTATAAGTATCCTTCTGTTTTCTGTCTGACAAAATTAAAAAAAGAGACATAAGACTCCAAATGGACAATCAGAGATTATAAGTCAAGGAAAAACAGACAATACCATGGCAAAAATACAAAAATATGACATGACAAACAGCAGTCCACAAAGCACAACATCTCAGGTGCGTTGGAAGGGTAAGTAGATGATCATTATTTAGAGACAGGTTTTGTGGTGAGAAACAATGCAAGGTTAATTTATAACATCAAATCTACATTATAGTCTGTATCAATATTTGAAAGAAAAATGTATTGAATTTGTTTTTGCAGGTTAAAATGAAGATTAATATAGCATTTGCAATAATGAGGAAAGCGAAGAAGACAGAAAATGAAGACCAAGAAGGAACTCAGAGTGCTGATTTAGGTTCTTGTAAGTCATTATACATATGAATGAAAATACATCTTTAATTATCAACAATGAGGTAGAAATCTAACAAAACAAGTTTACAAAATATCCCAGAGTAAACATATGCATTTAAATATAAGACATGTGCCAACAAGGGATGGCAATCTCTAAATCTTTATATCTGAAGTAAACAGATGCTGTGATTAAATAAAAAAGAAATTACCAATGATTTGAAATCAACACTGACGTAAGAAGCAGAGATGCCCACTGACTAAGTTCATAATTTAGTACACGGACAAGTATGTGGTAGAGTTTAACTAGTTTTATTGGTGACAGAAAGTTATACATTGAAAAAACAAAAACAAAGAAAATAGAAAAAGCATATAACATGTATAAGGTGAAGAGTACTGAATTAGCTACTAATAATTTTTTTAAAAGTGCTTGAAAGAACTCAAGAAATCATAAGACATCGTATTTTTTTGAGATACAAGCCATTGGAAATGTATAGGATCATGCAACAAAGATACGAATATCTTAAAATCAGCAGATATATTTAACTTATCAGCATTTTCTTATTAACTTATCTTATGAATTTATTTGAAAACTTGATATAAAATTGATAAATAAATATCAATTTAAAGGGTGCAATTAACTCCTCAGCAATTGTGCTTCTTTTCAAGGTAAATCTGGTTGAAAAATGGTAATTTTGTTGGTCTTTTTTTATATGTATATAGAATGACGTTACTTGTAACGCTGTAGTTCCGAAGCATATATAATAAGTGTGAATTTGCTTATGCCAATTTTAAACTGCTGGTGATGGAATTAAATGTTCAATCAATGTACTTTAATAAAACACTTCAATTTGCTTTAAATATTTTGTTTGTCATGGGTTATGTTGCAATGAAATGATAGTAAATTCAGTAAAGTGCCACAATAACATAAAATCTTGGCTATTTGACTCATGCATGTTGAGAAATTATATAGAGCACAACCATTACCCAAACACAAATTTACGTAAGTAGTAAATTTTTAATCTAGCTATTCACTGTTATTATTTGGCAGTGCTTGTGCTTTATGATAAATTACCAAATATTCCTACATTATGCTAAGTTAACAAAAAAAACTCATAATAATGTCACTTTAGTGCATCCCAGTGATGAGAGTGTTCCTTCTATAAGCTTATATTCACATTTTCTATAGGCCTTTTCCTGAAGCTTGAAAAAATTGTGATTAATAATTATCTTACATTTATATTTTTTTTCAGTGAACATGGTGAAAATTTTGATTTTATTATTTGTTTGAAAAAGAGCCGCATTACCTAAATACTTAATGTTAGAATGGGAAAATTACAATGGGGAAAACATCCAAATTTACAGGAATTGTTTACTGCAAATCAACTTATTTTCTTAAATACTTTTATTTTTGTGTTTAGCCTTTTCCAGCGTATTTTTTATTTGATTGGGATGAAAAAAGATTTTGGATATATGTCATTGTAATAGTAACAAAAAGACATCTAGAGGTCAAAATACAGTCTCCAACAACAGACAGTTGTCTATAAAATATGTCAATCTCTAAATCACACCATGTAATGTATTCTTATAAAAATAGTTTAAAGTTAGACATCTTCAGGAGGATTTATATTTGTAATATTTGTATTAATTTTGTCTCACAAAAATTGTGTAAATGAATTGCATTCAAATATTAGTAAGCTGTACAAAAATGTTATACTTGATAAGAATTGGGGAATATCTTAGAAAAGAATATTTAAATTTACATCAAATTGTAATTTCAGTGGAATCTGACAGTTTGGTTGATGAAAAGGAAATTGAAAAAAGAAAAGATTATTGTAGTGTTGTCAGGAGGAATACAGTTAGTATATACATTTTTGTATGGCACACAGAAAGAGAGCGCAGATAATGATTATGACTTGTGTCAATAAAGACGCTTAAAATTGTCATCTTAAATATTCATGCAGTTAATGGTACAGAACATGAAAATTATGCTGTCTTTTCACAACATCATAGAAAACATACACCATGTTCAAATATTTTATAGGGAGGAATGTTTTGTCATTATGAAAAGTTAAAGAGATAGTTTCACTATAATCTCAAACACAGAAGTTATGAAAGTCATGCTTTCTGAACAATAAAGAACTCAAGAAACAATCTCAAAAGGATCTGTTGTTGACCTGTTTAAAAGCTACGTTTATTACCATGCATCTCAGTGCAGTTCTTAATTCTGCTTCCTGTGAGAATTATTCAGTATCATATGTAATTTAAAATCAGGGATTCCTCATTGTATGAAGTTTAAGTTTGTTTTGGTTGAGAGCAGACATGTTCCTTCAAAATACCTCTGTATCATGAATGTTGATCTAAGTAAAACAACTGTAAAACTAATAATGTTTTGATTACAGGCAAAGAAGAGAAAGGACAACAAACAAGCCCAATCAGTAGCCTATCCTCAGTTGTTTGACTTTGCATTGATCGTAGGTCTTGAGCCGGTCTCTGAAGAAGGTGGATACAGGCCGTATATTATATACAAATTTCCTGAACAGGTATAAATACTACAATTCTGTTTTTAAAGATTTTCTTTAAGGAACTGCTTACAGTCTTAAGTCAAAGGTTGTAACTGACCTTTTATTTATTGCAAAGTTTATTTAACTAAGGAAAAGTTTTCATCACATTGGTATCAAAAGCAATAATCAAGTGTTATGAAACTTTAGAGTGTAGGAATGAAATAATACTCCTAGGCCTAAAACAAGCTGTGTGCCTTCTGTTTAATAACAATTATGGTTGATAGTTAATAATAAAAAAAAAAGTCATATAGATATGTATAGTCAAGGATCTTGAATTTCATATTGCTTACTATTTGGGGCTACATTTTGTGAAAATCAATCGTGTATTTGAATTATAAATTTGAAAGAACTTTGTTGTCTGGTTGTGGTGATGGTTTCCATTTATTATGTGACATCATCATCTTGTGTTTACATTGGTGAACATATTTGATAAAAAAAAAAATTTTCAGTGAATGTTTTGTTTAATTTACATAGTGTGTAGCTGTAGCCCCAATTGTCAACTAATATTAGTTTATATTTTAACTGGAGATAAATTGTAGTAAACTTAAACCTTCCATATTGACAAATGCTCACTGTGTTATTTCTCACAAACTTTATGAAACAAATAGCAATAAGCATTTACGGTAAAACTGTATTATTAGTTAATATTTCTAGGACAACACAGCTTTTGTACATGTACGTACAGGGAATATAACATATGCACAAATAATAATACATAAAGGTAGATTTATTACCTCTTGAAACAATAGATATGTATATGAATGGAAATAATTCCAAAATAGAGCCATTTTGACCCCAAAATATAATTTCTACTCAGGATTGGTACCAAAAATAGACGGAAGGATGGGAAAGGAAAAAACTTTCAGTATTATTTTGGATCTTTATCCATTTTAAAGTCATTGTTGCAAATCATATTTCTTTTATTTTGTTAAATAAGTTTGGGAAACAATCAAATTTTCCTTCTTTAAATTTTTATTTCATTAAGAAGTGAGAACTAATTTTAATACATTTAGTTATTAATATTTGAAGAAATAGTTTTATAGATTACCAAGGAAAAAAATTAGAGATGTTTAATTATAGCAGCTTTTTTAAAACATGAATTCTTTTACACTTTTTTTAATCTTACTACTGAAAGAGGAACATCAAAATAACTAAAAATGGTCATTTGATATTCTGTTCTTGTGGGGTAAGTCAAATTATGTTCTTGTTGGGTAAGTCAAATTACGTGCATGTTGTCCATTTGATTTCAAAGTTATCAGCAAATCTGAGCACCTGTAGTGTTGTTCCTATCACACAGCTGCCTGATCATGAAAAGCATCTAGAAAAATCACTGATCAGAGTTAAATTTAAATGACACTAATTGTGGATTTCATGCATGTATGTATGTAAAACATATGTAAAAAATATTTGTCAGTTTGTTATTTTACATATTTGTTGTTTCCAATTGTTATAATTGTAACTGTTGATTATCTTTTGAATGCATAGTAGTAACTGTATATGTACAATTTGTAATTTATCTCTCAATTGAACATTTTACCATACAACTACAGGCATAGGTGTAAAAACAAACTTTTGCTGTTTGAAAAAATTGTTTCATGATTATCTCCTTGTATTATGAGCGAAAAATAATATTTCAAATTACAGATAATTTTAGTTCATTTTGATGTCCACTCTATGGTCCATGTCATAGCAATATTGATTTCTTGGGACAAAAAAAGACAACTGACTGGCATGAGTGAATAATAATTATTGTACAATAAAAACAATATATTTAGCTTAATATCCAAAATTTTTAAAAAACAATTATTTACAGCAAAAAAAAACCTTGACAAATTCTCTTTTCTTTATACTGTTTCTAAAGCTCATACAGATAAATTAATATTTTCTAGAAATGTATGTTTATTGTAAATATATTTTTTTAATATGTTTTGTTAACTGCATAGTGTAAAAACTGTAGATCTGTAGATAGAGAAATGTTCTGAATGTTGAAATCTGCCAACTTTCTATTTACACCATAACTGTCAGGACACTTCTTATAGGAGTTATTTCCCTTAATTGACAATATTGACAATTTTTTTTCTTTTTTGCTTATTATCTTAAGAACTTTAATAGATAGAGACTTTTAATAGCAAAAATGTTAAGCAAGACAAGACATATATATAGAAGTTATTGCTCTTGAATGACAATTTTTACCCAATTTTTGTATTTTGGCAAAAAGTTTTGATAGAGAGACAGTGAAAACAAAAAAAATATCAGCAATACAAGAGGAACAAAGACATGAAAGAAGGCATCCTATTTATAATTATATTGTTGTCTTCAATGTTGAAAATGCACATTTATCAAGTTGAGCTAACAGGCTCTTTAGGGCCTCTAGTTTTATCATTTCATCTTGACAAAAGAAGATTGCAAAAAGTACATCTTATATATGTCTTCATCAGTTTATTTTTACAAATGAAAAAATTACAAGCCCAAATATAATTTGGATATTTCCATTATTTAAACATAGCCTACACTTATAGTGAAACAAAAGCAAAATTTGTTTCAATTAAGTTTGATAGGATATGTTTACTTTATTGACTTTGTTTGAATTCCTAACTGAGTGTTTCATCTATTTGATTTAAATATATAGGATTGACTACATGATTTTAGTAGATATACCCCAGTATGTATCATAATCTGAAAGTAGTATAGTTATACATTGCTGAAGGGGAACATTATTTTTGATTTTAAATGATTTCAGCCTGCCAGAGAAGGAGAGGTAAACTTAGATTTTTAAATCAGCATAATACCTGCATCCATATAAAGCCTTATTTACTCAGGAAATATAGATAAACATGAGGTTACCTCCCTTGTTTATATATATGTATCGATGACATATTTTTGCATTTATGGTGAAAGAATAACCATCTTGCATGACAATGGGAATTTATCAAAATTTTTATCACTGTTCAAAATTTATTTTTAAACTGTGTGTTTCTGTACATGTTATTTCATACATTTTAGGATTCTTTCATTGTATATTTTAAATGGCCATTAAATGTTAACTTCTGTAAAGTTTAAACCCCTATGGTGGCTGAGCAGTTTCAGAAGGTAGTAGAATTGTAGCCTGACATAAAAAAAAAGTTGCAGGCTCAAGTCCTAATTAACCAGTAAAATAATATGTACATCAGCTACATGAGCATTACATGTTTCATTTGACCAGTAAGTTTAATTTGTTTCACATTGTTTTTATTGAAAACATGAAGATCATTGGATACCTTAACTTATTATAATGATTTAATGATCAAATTTGCATGTTGAGAAAAATGACAACTTTAAACCTTGGTAATGGCACAATTACATGTAGATTTAATTTTGCATGATAAAACCTTTGCATATGATTCAAGAATGAGGCTACTAATTTTTCAGATCTGACTAATTAACCTGTTAATTGCCAGGTACAAAAAAAAGGAATGAATAATTTTAAGTCTTATGTGTAAGGGTAAAGGGTCACCATTTACAATATTAAATTAATAAATGCAATGCCAAGTGTATGTAAAAGCAGCACTCTAGATTAATATTGAACATGTAAGTAATTGAAGTGTTTAAATTGCTAGAATTTCAAGCATGGTATTGTATTAAATGTAGAAAATAAAATAGTACTTTTGTTAATATCAGGAATATTTAATCATGTATCATACAATATGCAATATTATTTTAAATGAGATAGACTTTTCGACCTTATTTTATAACTCACCTGGCAAATAAAGTCAGATGAGATGGAATCACTTGGCATCTTTGGTCCACGTGGAAACTTTTAAAACATTTTCTCATATGAAGCTACTGGACCAATTTAAACAAAACTGGCAACCTTTAAGATGTCACATCAGATGCTCCTGCAAACCTGCCAACAAGGAAGCTATTACTGAAAATGAGACATAAATAAATAAGAACCAATTTTTGAACCATCAGATATAAAACTCTGATAGGGTCGAGGAATCTAGAACTATTTTATCTAATGCGTAGGAATTTTGTAGAGAAAAATTTATTCCTGTCAAATTTCGCTTTACTTTGCAAATCTGGCATAAAGTTATTTTGAAAAAAAAAACCCATCTGAATTCTGAAACTTCTAAAGATTGCCCTTAGATGGTTCCTCTTGAAAATTACATTGTCTCTGATTTGTCTGTCTTCAACATGTTCAACAAAAAAGTACAATTGTGAATTCAGAAAAACACAAATTCTTAAAAGATAATTTTTTATGCAAATTGAGGTTCAGCATTTGAACAGTAGCAAGAAATGGGATTGTCTTGTATATTGAATAGGATCATTTTATAAAAACCTGAAAAATTCTATTTTACTGAGGTTGAAGATAAATCTTCATTTATTTAAGTTGTGAAAATATGAATAACAGCTGAAGATACCGTATGACAAATTTTCACCAAAGTCAAATATTGAAAACAACAATCAGACAGTACAATGATTGTTCAGTTTTTTTTTTTAAATAAAAGGACTTACCAATTTTGTTTACGTTTAATTCCAGATAGAGAGTAATATCTCCATTCCACAGTTCTGTTTTCCTGATGCATTAGAATTTGATGTAAAAACAGCTTCTCCTGCAGCACCAAGGTTTGTCTCATTCTTTTAATGGGAGATTTGACTTAGTACACATTTGCCACTTGGGGATAAGAGCAAAGATAGGTCAGTTTGACATAGGGTGGTGTGTTTTCCTGTGAACTGGTACCTGGTGAATAAGCTCTTCAAATTCTGGCTAAGCATGTCTGTCTACAACAAAGCAGTTTTCATATTCATATTACGCTAACTTGTTGTTCTGATATACATGTAACATATGCCACAACTAGACATTAAACAACAATCCATCTATGTTGAAATTCGTTTCCTTTTAATGGCTAAACACGACTAAAACGTGTAACCAATCTTTAGCTAATGGGTTAAATTGAAGGTCACATGAATACGGATTCAATGAGGTCGAATTATTCACTTGCAAGTGAGTAATTCATCAGCGATGTTTCTTTGCTTATTTTGACCAAATTGAACTAAATTGGCTGCTAAAAGCGAAGTATTATTTCATTATTTCACTTTTATTAATGATTGAACCAAACTAAATCATATTCTATTTTTTTTTTTTTTTGTATCTTGTAGCTAATGCCCCTTTAAGGAATACTTACATTTTTGTGGATATTTGATTTCGTGGTTTTGCCACAGTCTGCATACAAACCTATAGAAAATTTGTAATTTATTGAACCTTTAAATTTGTGGTTCATCTGAACCCACGAAATGTGGTATCCCACGAAAAATAATAAATCCACAGTACTATAGTTTTTTTCTGCTGTTGGTCAATGATGCAGCAACTATTTTAATAAAGTTGTTTTTAATTGTGATATATTTGTTTGCAGTGAGTCTTTTTCCTTTGTACTGACCACCTTTGATGGACAACATGTATATGGATACTGTAAAAGACTTGTGGTAGGTTATTATTTTTACGTTATCATGTGAAATGGCAGAAAGTAATGATATATGTCATGTTTTGTAAACATTTGATACAAATAAAAAATTTTATACACAGCTAAAATTCTTTCTTTCAAACATTGATAATAGTAACAAATTAAAATTGTGTTGTAAATTGACTGGCATGTCATTGATACAAAAATTATTTTGGTGGATACTACATCTCTGACCAAAAGTTTAGGGAACCAAATAACCTGAACAGAATGGTTAAAATCAGATTTGCCTGAAGTAGTAACAACTTTATAGTGTAGGACAATTACAAAATTTATGAACTTATAATGAATCATTTTTCTGCAGAATTTTGATCAGAGTTACAATATGACTAATGCTGTATCTCAGTTTCTGGATATTATTATTGTAGATCTATCTTTTTTTTTTTAAATTACAGTTTTAAAGCAGAACTCATTTATGCATAGCAAGCTTTTAGATGTCCATGCGGGTTATGTAATTACAATTTGTTTTCAAAAAGATGTGCATGTTTTTCTTGAAAAAATAGAAAATAATAACATTGGTTACTTGTAGTTTATAAAAGTTATTTTGATTTCAGCCTATAGACACACCAGCTGGTTTACCTGAAGTTATTTGTATTGTTAGTCCTGTAGATGCTTTCTCAATGTATAATGATGTAAGATATACAATATTTATGTTTTACTAAGTTTTCTGTATTATATTTAAAGTTCTATCTATCTATGGTGGTGTTTAATGTCTTGCACAGGAATTTAATCCTCTATGCTGGACGTTAATATTTAAAGTAATAATAAATAAGAGAATATTTTGAAAGAAGAAACTACATTACAATATAAAAAGTCAGATTCATACATTGACATTCTACCAAAATGTATAACCTAATTGTATGCTGTTTAGGAATTCTGCCAATAAAATCTAAAGTATATTGAAATTGTGGCAAAACAATTTTAACTTTAGTTTTGGTATTTCTAGTGATCACATTGGTATGATACAATCATGTTTACAGTAGTTTCATTATAATATGGTTCTAATTATCAACAACAGATATATTCAATTCGTGAAAACTTTATGTATGTAATTTTAGCCTTGTATCTAGTACAATATTTTGAATTTCAAATACAAAACTACATTTTATACATTTTAAATCTACTTAAATGTCATGGAATTATTTGTTTCTATGAAACAAATTTGATGTTTTCTTAACCAGAAAGTTAAATTTTATATTCAGAATTAACATTTATAATGCAAATTTTAATTATCTTAATTTTAGAAATATACTGCAAATTCAGAAATTATTGTGAGTTTTTTTTAATGCAAATAATGCGACTGGGTGAGTATCACAATAATAAGAACTAGCATTCTGATATCTGATACATATATTTGTATGCAGATTTTCCTAAATAGCAATAATAAATCTTGCATTTTTGTCAATTCTTCAAAAATCGCAATAATAAATGCATGCAATAGTTTAGGAATTTACAGTAACCAATTTTCTGTTTCACAATCTCAAGGACTTTGTGTAAATTATTATTATATTATGTTATTAATATCCAAAATGAAATATGACATGTTATTCCTTGAACTACCATTGTTTTGGACATTACTAGCCATTTGAAAAATGCTTTGAAAAATGTTACCAAGAATATGGGAAATTAAGGACGAGACATGTACACATATATTGATATTATAGTTTATTGTCTACTGTATGCACTTCTGTAATTTTATTTCTAGTTGTTGGATGAAATTGAAGCCAAAAGACAATTATCTTTGATCATGGCAAAAGAATTGATTGTAGCAGCATTTGGTAGACCCTTACCAGAACCAGGAAAGATGGTGCAAGTTAGAACATTGGTATGAAATCTGAACTCATAGGTTAAATGGATGTTTTTGAAAACAGACCATGATAAAATCTTGTCTGGAAGTCATGGGGAGCCTTTTGTCTTTCTGTTAATAAGTAGTGGTTAAGCATCTCTGGAAATTTTATTAATGAAAAAAAAGAATACTGTAAGCCAAATTGGTCAGCAGGTTAGCTTCTTTTAGCATTGGTAGTAAGAATCTATGTTTCTTTTTTTGTCTCAGTTTTTAAGATGAATATTTGGAAATAGTTACTTTATTTATTACCTTGATTAATAAGATTAGAATACAGAAACTTTATTTATTACCTTGATAAATAATAAGATTAGAATACAGGAACTATTTTTCTTGTTTCTATTTTAAAGATGAACTGGATAACCGGAATTATATTTCTTGCTTGAATTTTTAGGAGAAGAATTGGGTAACAGAAACAATTCAAACAAGAAAACTAATGGCCTTATTTATGTACAAAAAATGAACGAAAAACAAATATGTAACACATAAACAAACGACAACCACTGAATTACAGGCTCCTGACTTGGGACAGGCACATACATACATAATGTGGCGGGGTTAAACATGTTAGCGGGATCCCAACCCTCCCCCTAACCTGGGACAGTGATATAACAGTACAACATAAGAACGAACATCAGATGGACAAAAATACAAGTGGACGTGGCAGGGTACTTGTACATCCCAACAACAAAAAGACATTAGGAACAGATCTGAGAGTATTCGCAGTTATCTGACAGCTAGTTCAAAGCCACTAACAACTAATAAAAAAAATCATGCATCTAAGACTAAATTATCAATCCGTACACATCCAACATCCAATGGATTTAGTGTAAAGACGTCATAAACAGTCAGAGAAAACATGACCTTGTGCAATGCCAAGATACAGGTATCGACAGATTGTAGATCCATGAATGTGTATATGTATATAACATTCTAGTAATATTTAGTTTGCTTTTAATTTACTGATAACAAAATCAATATTTATACCAATAAAAACAATATTCAATGATCTTATTACAGTGTTGAATTGGTAACCTTTTAGAATAAGTTTATTTAAAGGAGCGATAAGTTTACAAGGATCATTTCTAAATTTCCTTGCACGGTTAACAACATTTCCGTAAAAATGAGGATGTGCTATCCCGTTTGAAATAAGTTTTCTACAGGTACAACCAAACTTGAAACCAAATCTTTATATCTATGGAAAAATTTAGTAAAGGTTTTAAGTAATTTATGGTAACGATATCCCTGGTTTAATAATTTACCAGTAATACATAGATTACGTTCGTTAAAATCAAAACGTCACAACAGACACGGACATAGCGAGCGAGCTGTGAAATATAAACACCGTAAGATGGTGCCAAAGGAACATCACCATCTAAAATGGAAAATTAACAATAGGGAACGAAAAATCGTCCCTTTTGTCGTAAATTTTAGTGTGGAGTTTCCTGTTTAAAACCGAAATATATAAATCTAGGAAAGGACAGTTATTACCGTTTAAATTTGATTTATTTAAAGTAAGTTCCTTGGGGTAAATTTCAGCAGTATATTGAGAAAATTCTTGATTATTAAGCGAAAAAATATCATCAAGATAACGGTAAGTGTTGTTGAATTTATCAATTAAATGCAATTTCGACGGGTCTTTACTGAGTTTAGTCATAAACTGTGATTCGTAACAGTACAAAAACAAGTTTGCTATTAAAGGGGCACAATTAGTGCCCATAGGGATACTACAACCTGTCGATAAACTTTATTGCGAAACGTACATAAATATTATCAAGGAGAAAATTAACAGCTTCAATCATCTCATCACACCTCCAGTAAGTATATCTAGCATATTTACCTTTCTCATTAGAGAAGAAGGCTTTAAATGAGTTGCAGCAAATATATTTGCATTCAGCTTTACCAAACGACCATTTAATTAAATAGGAAAACTTTTGTTTGATAAGATAGTGTGGGAGTGTAGTGTAAAGAGAGAAAATCAACAAAACTGTCAACAGAATCAAAAGGACCATCAAAAGCATGTAATTTATCTAAAACATCCAAAGAATTTTTACACTCCAAAATAGTTTATACCACTATGTTCATATATTTTATTACAATAGTTTATGATAAGTTCTTTAATAGTAGTTAATGAACTTGTTAAAAGCACTGAAAGATTAGTTGTAGAACACTTACTAGAGGCCGAGATGAAACGATATTTAAATGGTTTTTTGTGTAGTTTAGGTAGCCAATACATAGTAGGAACCTTCAAATGTTCAGAAGAAGCCTTAAGCTTTGATGTGGCTGTGATATGTTTGTTTACTATTTGACTCTCTGTGGAGCGGATGGACTTGAATGTAGATGAATTTAAAATTTCATTCTTAAGAACATCCGTGTAGTATTGTTGGCTGCTTTGTCGGCCGGTACAAACACAAACCGCTTTGAAAGTTCTTGAAGTTTATTTCCTATTCTGGAAATAGGTGTATTATGTACTCTATTATTTACTTCTAAATTATTTTCAAAATGTGATATTCTCTTATCTACCACATTCATACATTTATTTAAATAAGAATCAAGAGATTTTTTATCAGATTTTTCCCGTTTACACCACTTTTTACAAAACGAGGAAAGAGCATCTTTGGTGACTTGACAACACTCTTTCCAATCTATTTTAGATGGAGGACGATATTTTGGTCCTTTTTTCAAAAAGTTTTTAACCTCTCTGTCCTGGACGATATTGAGGTCCTGAAATTTGGTTTCAGGGTTTATATAAGTCGGCTATACCGTGTGATGCGTTTTCAGATTGATCACTCAACAACTTCCTGTTTGCCAAACACTTACATCATTTTACACAACACATCTAAGTTGAAAATTTTCGTCACATTTTTCTCAGGAACTACATTACAAGGATTTCTGAAATTTGGTTTCAGTGTTTATATAAGTCAGCTATACCGTGTGATGCGTTTTCAGATTAATCACTCAACAACTTCCTGTTTACCGTCAAATATTTGGGCTGGGGGTATCATCAGTGAGCAGTAGCTCGCAGTTTCACTTGTTAGAATAAGAATTGGGAATCAGGTACTTTATTTCGTGCTTTTAGTTTTAGGATGAGAATTGGGAATCAGGTACTTTATTTCGTGCTTTTAGTTTTAGGATGAGAATTGGGAAACCAAAACTATATTTCTTGCTTCTATTTTTAGAATGGGATTTGGGAATCAAGAACTATATTTTCTGCTTTTTTTTAGGATGAGAATTGGGAATCAGGAACTATATACATTGCTTCTATTTTTAGGATGAAAATTGGGAAACAGGTACTATAGTTCTTGCCAGACCTGATGATGTCAGAGTTGATAATGTAAGTTAAAGTAAGATAATATTTTGTTAATAGATAAAAGATAGATTGACAGATACTACTCGTCAACTAATATCCATATAAAGTACAGTTTGTTATTTTAAGTTGAAAATATAAATTAATGAAAAAGATATGGGAGATTGAGGAAAAAATTAATTGTGTAAAAATAAAACTACAATCCAATTTTATTGTTTTAATCATTTTTCTTTCTTTCTTTCAAACTTTTATGTACCAATCACTTTATAGTTTACTTTTGGATGCATATATATATTTTCAATATTCTGTTCCTTACAATCATAGATGATAAGAGTGAGTACAATTTTGACATATGTGCATGATTATTTGCAATGCACGCTTTTGTTCGTATAATTACGTCAAATGTATAAGTTTGTCACCTTTAATTTATTTTTTTCAATTTCTTTAACACAAACAGTAATATTGTAAAATTGCAAACCTATGACCTCACATTGCAACATGCTTCTGATTGCTGCATCATTATGTCGTGATAACATAGTTCAAGAAACTTTCATTTTGAGGTATCCATCAAGGAGATAATTTTAGCATTTATTTAATGTGTTTTCCGATGTTTCTTATATTCTGTTGTAGTTTTATATGGAAATAGAATTTTTCTATTTGATTTTTATACCCCACCATAGTCAATGGGGGCATTAAGTGTTACCCTTGACAGTCCTTCCGTCTGTCTTTCCATCCATACGGCCGTCCCGTTTTTGTTTCCACACTCTAACTTAAGTTTTATGTATCCAAATTTTATGAGACTCATACACAATGCTAAGAACCAAAACTTGCAGACAGAGTTCAAATTTGGGTAGTGAGTCATTTACCGTTCTAGAGTTATGCTCCTTTTTAACTTGAGACACATTCTTATTTTTGTTATTATATCAAGTTAAATGTCTAAAGATTTTTCAATACTGTTGTCTGTCTATCAGGCAAAGCAACTGTCCACCCATCCTGGCATGTTCCATGATTATGCTTTTACAAATTCTTACCAAATTTTAACACAATGTTAGGTCCCATGAAGACTAGTTACTTTTGAATTTTTATGTTTTTTCAGATTAGTTGTTTCAGAGTTCTTGGACTTTTAATCCTAAAATTCCTGTGTCTCTCAATACTTTGATCATGCATGCTCACACAGATCTATTAAAACTTTTTACAAAATGTTAGGTTTTGAACTTTCTAATGCAGTGTAAGGTTTCAAATGGACAAGCAATTTTTCAAATTTGATGATATTCAGGTAAGTCATTTCAGCATTAAAGGACTTTTTCATGTGTGTAGTGATAACTCATGTTTGGTTTCTGAGATTCACTTGAAATTTTTTTACATTATCATTACTTATTAAGGTTTAATCTAGTTTTTCAATTACAGAGTTATGTGACTTTGATAGTAAAAACTGGAAAATTTTACATGTCTCAAAATAGCTTGATAATGCTTCTGTGAGTCCTCATGAAATTTTTGTCAATGTTAAATTAGGTTTCTTAAAGCCAAGCTACCTTTCGATTTTAAATATTTCAGCTCTATCATTCCAGAGTTATTGGAATTAATTTGTAAAAACGAGGTAATATTTCATATGTCTGGTGAGAAATTAAATATGCTTTCATGAATAGTTATAAAACTTTTTCACTTATTTGTTCATTTTAAAATGTATTCAAATATATAAATGGGGGCCAGGGTGGCCAATTAGTCTAAGAAGTTTATCTACTGTATCACTTGCCTGTCAATACTGAGATGAGTTCAAACCCCACATGAGGCATGTGCATTCAATTCCATATTTTATTTTTATTAACTAGGATTGCCAGTAAATTTTATTGGTGGTGCTGAAAGTGGCATAATACATCAAAAATCAATCATCAATAAATATTTTAACAATGTCCAATCTCACTGATTTGAGGATGGTTGTATGATACTCTTCTGACAAAATTGTTTATATGTGGTTATTTTACCTCTTGACATTACCTTTTAAAAACTAATACCATCAAAAAGATGCCCTTAAGTAAAAGAAGATGAGAGAGTGCCTAAGAAGCTAAATAGTTTTTTATTTATTATTTTCTTATTTATTGATGCATTGTAAAAAAAATTCTTGATTGCCCGCAAAATAAATTTTAAGGCTATCATAGGGCCAGTTTTGTTATTTTATTACAATAGGCAGGAATGCCTTTCTGTTAGTTAGTTTCCACCAGACATTACATTGTTAAGCCATCAAGAACAGTTTTAAGCCCTTACTTAATTTTATATAGCCTTTGAAGCTTTATAATTTTTAATAGCCTAATTTGAAAAAAACTAATAAAGGACACTTTAAAAAATTACAATATTGATAGAAATGTTGATGGATACCATTGTTGATTTTTATAATTTCAACAATAATTCTGTTAATTTTAGTTAATATTTTTGTATTTAATTACAAAAAGCTATTACATGGTTGCCATTCCCTATTTATACTTCATTGCCTACATACAGTGTTTGTACAGTTTACACTTACAATTTTTTCCTTTAAATCTAAATTAAGTATTTTTTGTGGTGGGAGATCAAAGAAATAATCTTACAGCAGTTTTCTGTCAAAGGGTTTCTATTGCTATGCAAGATTGCAAATTTTTGGTAAAAGTTTAAATTCAAGAGTTTGTTTCTGGTAAGAATTATGTTAATTTATTTATGTATTCTATTGAAAAAGATCATTTTAACAATTTAATTTGACTTTTTTTTTTTCAGGCGAATAGAGAAACATTATTATCAAAGCTTGGTGTAGATAAATTAATCAAATTATTTTCTGTGATGTTACTGGAGAGAAGCATTTTGTTCTGTGCAAAAAACCTTGGGTTTGTATTTATGATTAAAGATTACATATTGTAAATTCATATATTATTGCAAGGTTTTATTAATATGAATAATGCAACTGTGAATAAGTATGGCAATAATAAGAATTCCATTCTGAAATCTGATACATATATCTATATGAAACTTTTTGAAATAGCAGTAAATTATCAAGAATTTTTGTAAGTCATGTCAAAATTGCAACAATAAATGTAAAAATTTCTGAACTTACAGTATTAAACAGTACACAGAAATCAAAATATATAAAGAGAAAATAGCTTCCTATTATCTATAAGTGAAAATCCTTGATTCTTACTTACTTCCATTCTAATATATTTTAACATGTATAATTTTGAGAGACATTGTATAAAGTAAGTAGATCTGTGACTTCTCAAATGTTTTTTTTTTCGTATAAAAAAAGATGTGGGATATACTCAATGAGACACAAACCCAACAACACAAAATAACAAAAGAGATCGTTTGTAGTTTAATTTTTCAAGATTCTGTAATACATGTACTGCAGTTTATGAACTTAAATCAGTTGATTATATCATTTGGACTTGTTTCATAACTTCCGTAATTACCTTACAGTTTCTGATGTTTCATTTCAGGATTTTATCCCAGACAATCCATGCCATGAGATCTTTACTTTATCCATTCTCCTGGCCACACACATACATTCCAGTATTACCAGACACCATGTTAGATATCTGTTGTTCTCCTACACCATATGTTATTGGAATACTGTCATCACATCTACAGAAAGTTCTTAATTTGCCACTTAGTGAGGTGAGAGTAAATACCATATACCTGATATCTAATATTCCTTAAATTTTGGAACTGGATAACATGGACAATAATTTGAAGTTCATTTGTATTTGACATTTATCCTTTGAATTTCTTTAAATACTGTGGATTCATTATTATTCATTGGATACCAATGTATTACATGGATACAGGGGGACCACAAATTTAAATAATCAACAAACTAGAAATTTTCAATTAGAAGGAGTTAGAGCCCAGTGTTTGTGATGTTCTTTTATAAGGGGAAACAAATGTTGACTGGATGTACATGAGAAAAGAAAATGATAACATACTAGTTCATATCAATACCTAAAAGGCTTTTTCTTCATCATTATCATTACTGAGGGTCTTAAGTAATGAGCTGAAGTTCTCAAACTTGAAAGCTATATATATGCTTTTGAAGATGCATAAATAATATAAAACAATTGCTGAAACCTTTCTACAATTCTGATAATTAGCTGTTTGAAAAAACACCTTTATGCCATAATTACTATTAGTAGTCCTCATGTTTGAGCATACACTTATTGTGTTTCAGTTTTTGTTTAGTTTTGTGTGTGTGACACAAGTACCTTTTGATTATTATCAGTTAAATAGAATTAAACATGGGCAAAATTAACATAATATGGCAGACAGCAATGATACTTATTGTTTTAAGAGATACTTTCCTACATGTTGTATTGTTTTTATACGCTCATTTACGTGACGTATTATGGTATACCGTTGACCGTCTGTCGGTCCCTCCGTCGTCAACATGTCGGACATTAACTCAAAAAAGCTTTAACCAATATGCATGAAACTTTGGTGAATTGTTTACATCTATTGACGTGAGCTCCCTTTCGTTTTTTATAAATTTTAGATCTTAAGTTTCCGAGTTACAGGGTTTATTCATAAAAAAAGGGTGGTTTTCAAGTTTCGGACAATAACTAAAAAATGCTTTCAGCAGTTCTCATGAAACTTTGGTGAATTGTTTGTATCTGTTGATGTAAGTCCCTTTAGAATTTTATAAATTTTAGATTTTACATTTCTGAGTTATGGGGTTTTATTCATTAAAAAAGGGGGGATTTTCCAGTTTTTGGACAATAACTCAAAAATGCTTTCAGCAGTTCTCATGAAACTTTGGTGAATTATTTATAGCTATTGATGTAATCTCCCTATTGATTTTCATAAATTTCAAATATGACATTGAGAAGAAATTGAACTTTATTTGTTTATAGTCTGACTACAGATTTACTAAGTATTGCACAACAGCAAGAAATCTTTAATTAACATTAGGGGACTGTTTGACTATTACTTGCCAAATAGCATTGCGTTACCATTTTAGATATTTATATTTGACCTTGATAAAAGACAAGTGATTAAGTCACAAGGAGATGAGGATACACTGCTGCCTAAATCTGTACAGAAAGCACTGAAAACAGTCCTAAACATGTGCAAAGTTGAGGGAGGTAGGAAACTTGTAGTTTAGTAGCATAAAATATTATTATTATTATTATTATTACATAGCTTTTATATAGCGCCTATCTAATAAACATAATACTCTAAGCACTTCACATATAAAATTGAAGGAAAATACATATCACAATGCATACAATAATAGCAAATATATATATATATATATATGAACATAAGAATGAAACAGAAATTAAATAGAATAATGATGTAAATTAAAAGCGTTGAAAGGAAATATTAAATAAAAGCATTGAAAGGAAATATTAAATTAAAAGCATTGAAAGGGGAAATATTAATTTTTTTTTCTTAAAAGAGCTGGATAATTTCTCAGCAATGTGTAAAGGGTGGTTTGTATACTCAACCAATTAACAGATAATATGATACAAAAAAATATTTTAATGCACACTGTTGCATGTTGTATTGAAAGATTGGATTAAATTACTTGCTATGTTCAATGTTTTGTTAGGAAATTATTTGCTATTGTCAATTTTAGGTTAGGAAATTACTCTATTATAGTTTATTATAGGTTTCATAAAGAGTGAGAATTGGATATCACTTGATATCAACATGAGTACTTCTATTTCAATATAATAATAAACAAGCCTTCAGCGAGTTTATTATTACTTTTGAATTAAATAATGAGAGTTGATATCAAGCGATATCCAACTCTTACAAGTTGTTAAACCTATTTCTCTTGTGGTCAACACTCTTTTCTGTTAAATTAAAAATTCCACGAATCTTTGATCTAGTCTTTTGCACATACCATGAGTGAGGTCATATGTCCTTTTCCAGCATCAAACTTTAACATCATACATTTTAAAAATTTTGGTTTGCTTCAGAATGTAATAAAATGTGACAAAAAGAAGATTTCCCGGTGAAAAGTGTGAGTGTTTTGTATATTTTTGAAGAAATCACATATGTCCGTTGTCAGAGACAAAATTTAGATCGTCTTAACCTTTGAAAATTCTCAATGAACTAACAAATAGCCAATGAGAAAGTCATTATATCGCCTCAATATGCTGGATAAGCCAATCAAATTAATGCAGTTCTCATATCACTTTTTCGTATCACACTCTGTGCAGTGTGATATGAGATATATCTCTTCATGCAAGAAATAGATAACAGGCCACAACCATAAGAGAATTATATTTTTCAATGATATATACTAAGATATGGAAAACTAAATATTTTTATACCCTTCTTGGACAGTAGAAAGGCATTATGTTTTTTGGTCTGTTCATCTATTTGTCCATCCTTTGTCTGTTCATCAGTTTTGTCTGTCTGTCCCATTTCAGGTTCAAGTTTTTTGTTAAGGAAGTTTTCCATGAAGTTTGAACTTGAACCATCAACTTGAAAATTAGTTCACATGTTCATTGTTATTTGAGACTTTTGAATTTTTTTGACAAATTACGATTTTGACTCAAATGTCATGTTTTCCTGAACATGAACATATGATAGTGCAAGTGAGGCATGATGTCCTATGGACAAATATTCTTGTTTATCATTAACTTTTCAATTCAACCTACATGACTACTTTGATGCTTTATTGAAAATTATTTTTCTTATATATAAACCAGGACAGATAGTTACTAGTGAGGCAAACTAAATCCGCTTTTTTCCTCATTTGCTGTGCCATTTGCTTTTAGTTGACCAATGTGGTAGAAGGTACATGCAAAATTAATTTTCACTTGGTATTATTAACATTTGCACTAAAAGTATAAGTGTTTTTGCTTTTTTTATTTTTCACCTGTAGGATAATTATTTTGGAAAGAGTGTCCTGCAATCTTTTACCTATACCAAAACTATATAGATTTCAAAAATACAATAAATAAATGTACTCAACTCACTAAGATAATGCTCATTTTTATATGCATTTTTCAGATCTGAAAAATGCCCAGAATTTGCTGATATCAGAAGCTTTCCTTAGGTTCTTTGTTGAAGCCATTGGACATTATGGAAACCACATTACAACTCAGCAAAATGGTCAGCTTGTCTTTGAGGTATGTTTTTTTTTTTTTTAAAGAAAAGGTTTGATAAGAGCTATCTTGGCCAAAAAATCTCAATTTTTTTTTTTTCAATATTTCCAAATTTTATTAGTTCTATTGATAAATGAAAAGGATGATATATAATCTGGACACATTGAACAAAAATGTCCGTTGTTATCTCATTATGACATCATAAGCATGTACTGTTTAGGCCACTTGGAATCTAAGCTTACCATTAGTTAATATTCTTAACTTCCCAAAACTTTTGTCTCTAGCATGCATCATCGTACACACACACATTATATCATGTTTTGAAAAAAACCATCACAGGAAAAATGGTCAATTGAAGAATTTTCTGCTAGCACTATAAGGTATAATTTTAAGAATACTAATTAGCAAAGCAATTAAGGTAATTAATGATATCTATATGAATAATTGGTCTTGTAGAAAGATAGTTTTGTAAAGAATGCACAGTCCTCTAGTATGGAACAGTTCTTAGAATGGTTTACAGAAACACAGATGTTTGAGGTGTTCCTCACAGAGAAAGTGGAGACTGAAAACAAATCAAAGACAAATACTCTTAGTAAGTTTTCAAAGTCCAATCAAAGAAATAAAACTAAAGCTACAAAGTAAGGCACACCAGCTCCTTAATATCTTTGTATGGTTTGAAAATGACATAGAATTTACTCGAAATTACATGCAATACTTTCATAATATGGTCAATTTAAAAGTTGTCATGACTTTTATTAAGCATGTTTGATATACTTCAGTTCACAACCGAGAGATGAGAGAAATTTTAGTAAGAAAGGAAATATACAGATGCTTTAAGTATTCAAACATCTTATTGAATGTTTGTTTAAAATATCAAAACGATACTGAGGATTACTGAATTTTAATTGATTCTATTGTTAGCCAATGTAGTTACTGTAAATACAGAAATTATTGCGAGGTTTTTATTAATCATGTTAATGGGAATAATGCAAATGGGTGAGGATCGCAATAATAAGAACTTGCATTCTGATATTTGATACATATACCTGGATGCAAATTTTCCTGAAATCGCAATGATTAATCTCACATTTTTGTCCATTCTTCAAAAATCGCAATAATTAATGCAGGCAATAATTTCTGAATTTAAAGTAATCAAGACCGACAATTTCATTAAGATAAAATGTTCTTATAATAAAGTGAAAGTTATCATGTTATCACTTGAAAAAAAATATGAAGTAAATCATAGGCTTAAGTATATTCAAAGGTGGTTAACAAATTATGCTGTAAAGGAAATCATTGTACAGTGGCTTAGTTCTTTAGCAACTGGGTAAAGGTTAAAACAAATTTTGAACTTTTCAATGATGAGAAATACTATCTTTCTACTAAGAACTATTTTATTCAAACATACATGACACCCAGGGAAGGCACTTTAAAAATGAGTTAACTCTCTATAGAGGCAACTTTAGACTTTCACTTTTATTTTCAATGTACTGGTTTAGATTTCAAAATTCCTTACCATGTGTCCCATATTATTTTTTAATGTAACAGTACTTACTTAGTGTTATACCCAAAATATTTGTTATTTGAGACTATCTGCTCAGAATCTTATTTTCAGTTTTTAGTATTTCCTTGCATGCAAAAACTGTTGTTAAAGTATTCATTAATGACAGTTGATTTTGAAATTGATAGAAAGCCTAAATCATTGTGTTCTTATTAATCTGTATTAGTATCTGACCAAAAGTATTGCCTGTAATGATTGAATTGTAAGGTTTAATATCATTTTCCAACAGTATAAAAGTGGTTTCATTTTAATTCCATTCCATCTTACTTGTGGAATAGAAATTTACAGTTAGATAGATAGTGCTGACATCCTGGATTGAAATTGTTTGGACGGAGCTAATGAGAGCAGGAGTACTGATAACCTTGGTCAAAGAAAGAATAGGTTTAATTGTTAAGAAGATACTAATTGATGAGCGATATACATGCATTAATAAGTCATTTGATTTGTGTTGTAGATATATTCAACAGTCGTATTAAAGAGTACAATGAGGAGTTAGAAGAAGCGAAAAAAGACAAGAAGAAGTCAAAAGGATTTCTGAAATTACTAAAATAGTCTCAATCATTCAATATTATAGTCACAAAATATCAGTATATTTATCTGTAAAATTGTCTCATGTCATCTCAGTAATTGATTATACAATGGATATAAGCATTGTCAACTTTTACATGAAATATATATACATTTTATGCATGAAATATAAAGTCATTGTATAAAAATTTATTATTGCATTTGATATTTGATAACAATAGTTCTAAGACATTATTCTTCCATGAACTTTCTGCTAATAACCCAAGAATTTGTCATGCTAACATGTGTTAATTTGATACACATATTTTTGTTATCTGAAAACATGGAAAGTTGATACTGATTATGACAAACAAAGGAAAATAAAAAATATAAATAAGTGAAACGTTTTAACTTAAATGCATTATCTCCAAACAACCCAAACTTCTGATAAAACTCAATAAGTTAAGGTACAATAACTAGTACAAGTTTCACATTTTTAATGAGCAGTTTTTACACTCCTTGTTAATCATTCTGGTTGCAAAAACTGACTGTTTTAATGCTTTTCATTAAAAAAAGAACTTTTGTGTTTCTATGATATCTACACTACATGAATTTCCAAACATTTGTATACAAAGAACATATAACAAATACTCTTTATGATCTCTCTCCACCTATCAATTTTTCATCATGCATAATTCTAAGTGCAATGACAATATTCAATAAAGCTTTTGGTTTTGATATTTGGAAATATGTTCATACACTATTAACTACAAAAGTAAATAACAGAATGACAATTTTTGTAATTTGTGGAAAATCTATTTTTTTAGTGTTGTTTTAATATTATGATCTAAAAAAAGAAGATATATGTTTAGTATTATTTTTCTCCTCCTCCCACCCAAAGAAATTATAAATTCTTTTATACTTTTCTGTTATTTTTGTACTGCAAAATAGTAATAATATTATGATTTGGCAATTTAGTACGAAAATGTTAAAAAAGAGGGACGAAAGACACCAGAGGGACAGTCAAACTCATAGATCGAAAACAAACTGACAACCCCATGGCCAAAAATAAATGACACAGTGATCTCATAAACAGGCAAAACCAATTTGCTCTTAAGAAATAGAGACATTTTTAGCAAAATTCTTTCCCAATAAGATATTTGAACCACAACAAAGTTATTGTGAAATGCTTTGTTCAGAAAAATATCTTTCACATGAAATTTTTACTCATATCTATAAAATATGGATGAGGTATTTTTCATGATATATTACTTTTGAGGGGACCAAATGTAAAAGTAGGATTTAAACTTATTATTATTTATTAAAAAAATTGACATTTTAAGTTGTATTTATCTCTTGGAGTATCTTTAAGATTTTACAATAGAGGTGCCAAGAACAGCACTTTATCATAACGTCTCTGTTTTAACTATCAAACTTAAGTAAAGGAAAATGCTATAAATTCATTTTATTTTTTTGGGGGGGAATAATTTTCATGGATTGAGGAAAAAACTTTTTGTTGATTTTTGATTATTTTGTTTTGACAAATTTTGAATACAAGTCTTGAGGGAAATTGTATCTTTTTATGCCCCCGCCGTAGCGGAGGGGGCAATAAGTTTTACCCTTGTCTGTCCGTCCGTACGTCTGTCCATCCGTACGTCCCAAAGTTGGTTTCCGTTCTCTTACTTTGCCTAAACCAAATTTAATAAATTTTATACACAACGCTTATTACCACAAAATACAGATCAGGTTTGAATTTTGGTGGTGTCATTTTTACTGTTCTAAAGTTATGCCCCTTTACAAATGGAAAAATTGCTGAATTTTTCATTTCTATTCTCTAACTTTATTTTGCCTCAATCAAATGTTGTGAAAATTATACACAATACTTATCACCACAAAACTCAGATCAAATACAAATTTGAGCAGCTTCATTTTTACCGTTCTTCAGTTATGTCCCTTTATAACTTTATATGATATGCGAGCGGGGGCATCATCTGTGTCCCATGGACACATTCCCCATTTATTCAACACTGATATTCTTGGTTCACCAATGTCCATGAAACCCATGAAAATTAATACTCCCTGAATAATAGTGAATCAACAGTATGCTGTTTTAGTATATGGTTTTGTTAACCTAGAAATGTCACAAAAATAATTCTTTCACGATAAAACAGGTTTCAAGATGACGTATTTTGTATAAATCTTTTTTTTAATATAATTAAAATGTCAGATCTTTTGTTTGATATGGTGTTCATATTTTCCCTTTCTTCTTGCATTAAGTTACTCTGCAGAGGTGAAGTGATGTTTTCTGAGATATATTTATACATGTACTAAACCTGTAGAACTATGGTCAATTTCTGTTGATGTAACAATCATGTTTGAAAAAACAAAAGTCTGCAATATTGGAGCTGACATTTTTTGGTTGCATTTGTTATGTCATTATAGTATTTATTTGGTAGCTGCAAATTCTAGTTGAAAAAAAGTAAAATCTGTATAAAATGACTGTTAGAAACTTATCATTTAAACAAATTATAATTCCTATCATAATGTTACTTAGGGGTTGGTGCCTTATTTTACTGAAAAGTAAGATATGTATGCATGTGTGTCATATTAATAGTTATCAATGATGATTCTTTATAACTGTTTCATAGAAATAGAATTTATCCTGTATATTCAGTGGTGGATTCAAGGGGGGAGGGGTAGAGGATTTTGGAAAAAAAATATAATTTTTGGCATAAAATCATCTGACATGGTTTTCCATTATGGACAAAATACCCCTTTTCTTGAAACCCATAAGCCACCTTGATAATTCAAATTGTAAATTTCAGAAAAATAAATTGTTTTGATAAGTACATCATGAATATCTCATTATAACAATTAGTTGTATAATTAATACTTAATATAAATAATATGAATCTCATCCAAGTATTTTTATTAACATATGGTTCACATTGATCTGTAATCTGCCCTACTTTTCATGAGATAACAAATTAAATTTGAAAGGGATTGGTAATTATATTGTATTCAGCATTGTAATTTAGATTTGTATATATTTTAATTATAAGTAATAAATGTTTTGATATTTAAAAGTGGTATATAATTATATGCACGAAGGAAGGGTAAATGAGTAAGAATCTCTCATTGACAGTTTTACCATGTAAACAATTTTAATATTATTATTGTTGTTGTTGCAGAACAAAATGATTCTATAGTTAATTAGTTTTTGCATACTTAAAGTATTTGTACTAATTTGTATAGTAATATTGAAATTGAAGACCCTGTTTTTTTTAAATCCTAATACATGCATTTAATATATATGGGTTATACATGCAACTTACATAATCACTTTTAAATCAAATTTGAAAGTTTACCAAAGATTTTCATTTGTCTTTCAATGTGAGCAGTTGTAAAATGCATATTCCTAAATTTCTAATCAAACTTTTCCTTCATGGCACATGTTTTTCATGAATGAAAAGTGCTAAACCATAGTATATTGACAATTGTCCAGAATGGGCCAGTGTAATATGTTCATTTCAAACATGAATGTAGAATAAATCATACATATTATTTTTTATGTGTCATGTTTTATAACTGTCAGATAGATTATGTAATATGATAATATATATAATAATGCTGATGATTTTAAACTGGTATTTATGTGCATGTGCAATTTAACAGATAATTATGGTAAGCAGCAGTCATAGGCAAAGTCCCATAGTGTATATAGAATTTTCAGAATATTATTTATCTGTGATACTTATTATTTCTGCTTAGTATTATTGCGTTTTATTTATTTACTAGGGATAGATTTTCCATGTTAAATTATAAAATTGTTTGTACATTGTTAATGAAATGTTTGTTTAAGGGTTTTAAGAATTTTTATTAGTTTGATCATTATAGTTTAAGTTATAGGTACTTACAATTTTAATGAAATCATAAAATCATATTTTGGAAGCATTTATAAGCTTACAAACATGATAAAATAATATAGTAACAAGTCTTTAAACTCCACTACCAACAGTAACATGGTTTTGTTCATCTTTAAAAAGAAGAATGCAAATTTTAAGAGGAAACCTACAACTGTTTATTGTTTTTGATGTATGCTTTGTATGTGAACGAAGTCCTCAGAGGTAAGACACGGCTATCATTTTTACTTTGACAGTGCCATGATATCAACTTTTTCAAAAATAATATAATTTTGTTTCCTATTCACGAGTTTAACTAATTTTATATGGAGTTATGCTCTTGTCAACAAGTCATTTTCAAATAACCTTCATCTTATTTTTAGTATATAGTGACCAGGTTACTGTTTGAGGTTGCAATGTAGCTCCTTCATTGCTGTTTCATGTCAAAGCCTATTTAGATGTTACTAAATAAAAGATGCAGGTGAAATCGTTTGACAAGGCATTCATGAAAATTGGTTTACCATTATGATTCTTATAAATGAATCTGAAGGAAAATATTCCGCAATAGATAACAAATTATATCTCAAACTAGGTACTAGAGAATAGAAAACCCTGGCCAGTTGTTGTAGTTTTTGGCTTTAGAACATTATGGAATCTCCAAAGAAAAATTGCTTAAATATAATTTTCTCTTTTTCTTTAAGGTTCAAATTTATACCAATGTATTTCGATGAATTCTTTAAAAATCCTGAAGAACAACATTAGATATACAGTTCTTCCATGCTATCCTAGAACAATATAAATGTTAGAGGGCTTACATGATACTTTTTTGTAGAAATTTGTGATAAAGGTACAGTGCTGTATTATTGTCAATTTGGCAATAATTTGTTTTTTCCAAACAAGAAAAAAAGTTCTGAGGTTGTAAAAGAAAAAAGTTCTTGATGATATTTATGGTTGTAACAGGTTATTTGGAATTAGAAATTAACAGTTTTTAAACAATTCCTAGAGAAAACAAACATTCTTATTTGATACAGTAATTGAATATTTTGTAATAAGATAATAACCATCCTTGGTTTAAGATCAACACTTAAAGTCAAATGGTTACCATATAGGGTTTACATTGGCCAATTTAAACGAAACAAAAAATACAAAATTGAAAATCTATCTCTAACTTGATTTTTGCTTGCTTTTTATTTTAAGCTACTATATCTTAGAAATTGTAATTGGTGGATATAATTTGTTATATTTGACAGTACTTGTATTGCTTCATCATAAAATAATTCTTAATTTTTAGGATTTCATCGCAAACAAGTCTTGGATAAAAATTTCATGTACAACGTCTTTTTTATCTTATTGAAATGTAACCAAAAATAGTAAAATATCAAAAGATATGAATTGAGTGAAAACAATTGTATGGTTTTAAACATTTAAACAATGTATTTTTGTTATTTTTTGTATTTGAGGGGTTGTAATGTTTGAATTTTCTCGTGATAAAAAAAAACTCCAATTAACTCATGTCATGAAATTAAGTAATTTGTGTCAATCATGATGAAAAAATATAAAAAATACCAGTAGTTCTACCAATTATATACTTAGTATCCAAAACTTTTGAACTGTAATGTTAAGGTACTACAAGTAGCTTGTACATTTTGCTTCAGCTTGCCTGCTTATTATTTATGGCACAGTGAAATTTGATTATTTCTTTTCTTTGCATTCCATATCAAAATGATAATAAAATTTGTTATTGTTTCTATATATTTGTTTTTTTTTTGTTGCATAATAGTTGTCCTTTTAGACCTTCATTTTGATGATAATTTGGTGTTGCCTTCTTTTTAAGTGTGATGTTTTGTTTTATAAAAGTGATTTTTATGACAGTAATGACATAGTAAGCTTTTTGTTGTAAAGCTATCCATATTTTATGTATAGAGGCTTTTTGGGGTTCACATTTGTCTTGACTGTATCAATGTATCCTTGACCTGATTTTAAAAGTGGTGCCTTGAATTTTTGTGGTTAGTTCTTTGATCAGGTTATTTTTCTGAGAAAGTGAAATACCAGCCCAAACAATGAGTAGTCTTTTGAAGCTTTGAAAAAGACTGAATTCCAACATATGACATCAAGTCTTCAATCAAATTAGGTCTACATTTAAAGTTTCTTTTTAGAATGTCAATAGCATCAAGTTACCATAACAAATAATATGTAGGCATCCAAAAAGAATATTGTGTTTAACTTTTCACTGACATTTGTGTTTGGTGTAAGTTTTTTTTAGTTTTTTCCTTGTTCACAAAAAGAGGCATTCTTCATGCAAAATTTTGCATCATGTTCTGATAAAAATCTAACTTTTGTAAACATATGTTGAGGCATGTTGAAGTTACAAAAATTGAAAATTGTGTGGTTTTCCATTTTGTGACCCAAATCAAGCCAAAGTTTAAGCACATTCCTCATCTGTTATTAAACAAATCCTCTATATTTGTTTTAGTGACATACATTAAAAACCACAGTTGAAAAACAACAATGGGTTTGTAAGTTTCAACATATTTTTTATACGAACGCAAAAAATTTGCATTCCTATATTGCTATTGTCGGCATCCGAAGACACATTTGCTTTTCAGACAATAACTTTAGTTTAAGTGAATGGATCTCTATGAAATTTTACCAGAAGGTTCAACACCACATAAGGAAGGTTGGGATTGATTTTGGGGGTTATGGTACCAACAGTTTATAATGAATAAGGGGCAAAAAGGAAAAAAACAAGCATTTTTGTAGTTTCCAGACAATAACTTGTGTGTAAGTGTATGGATCTCTCTGAAATTGTACCACAAGGTTCCATATCACAAAGGGAAGGCTGAAATTGAGCTTGGGGGTAATTGCATAGATACGAATATCTTATCGTGGGGAGGGATAAATCGTATTTTGTAAAAATCACTCTGATTCAGACAAAACAAGAATATGTCAATAGTACACGGATGCCCCACTCGCACTATCATGTTCTATGTTTAGTGGACCATGAAATTTGGGTCAAAACTCTAATTTGGCATTAACATTCGAAAGATCATATCATAGGGAACACGTGTACTAAGTTTTAAGTTGATTGGACTTCAACTTCATCAAAAACTACCTTGACCAAAAACTTTAACCTGAAGCGGGACAGACGGACGGACGGACGAACGGACGGACGAACGAACGGCCGCACCCACCAGAAAACATAATGCCCCTACTACTATCGTAGATGGGGCATAAAAATCTCGGAAATAAACATTATGATACTTGATTTCTTTATTTACAACATATTTGTTACGTTTGGCTGAGGTGTTTTTCAACAAAATATCGGCATTCCTATGGGAACCAGCTGTGCTCCTCTTCTTGCTGACTTGTTTCTTTTTTATATGAGGCCGAGTTCATTCAGGAGCTTCTTAGTAAGAAAATAAGTTAGCATTATCCTTTTACTTCATTTTCCGCCATATAGATGATGTTCTTTCACTAAATAATTCAAAGTTTGGTGACTATGTTGAACGTATCTTTCCCATCGAACTTGAGATAAAGGATACGCCTGCCTTATATCTTGACGTACATCTAGAAATGGACAATGATGGTCTGTTGAAAAAAAAAAATGATGACAAAAGAGATGATTTCACTTCCCAATTGTGAACTTTCCATTTCTATGAAGCAACATTCTAGCAGCGCCTGCATATGGAGTATATATCTCTCAGTTGATACGATATTCCATGGCTTGTAATTTCTATCATTATTTCCTTGATAGCTGGTTGCTGTTCACAAGGAAGCTATTTAAACAGAGTTCCAAGTGGTGAAGTGGAAATCATCCTTTCGTAAATTTTGCTGACAACAACACGACTTGGTTGACCGTTATAGATTATTTGTGTCACCGATGAGACGGATATGTTCCAATTGTCGTAACTACAATCCCGTCCTCTTTTCCCCGAATGTGAACTACCGAATAAGACTTATCCCCGGGTTTGAACTTACATGAGCAACACGACGGGTGCCACATGTGGAGTAGGATCTGATTACGCTTCTGGATCACAAGAGATCACCCCCGGTTTTTGGTGAGTTTCGTGTTGCTCGTGTTTCCCTGGAATTAAACAGTTTGGTGTTTTATATTCTGAAGTTTTAAAAAATCATAACATTTAACTAAATGAGTGTTTCTGATTGTCGTAATTTGTCTGAAACAACCTAACTTAACGTTTAAAACTCAAATAATCTTTTCATTCACTGTGATAATGTTTTGTCATGTCTCTGGTTTTGTGTAAGGCGTGATCAACGTGTTTTCATTGGATGGTTTAAAATAGATCTTAGTCTTGACCATGCAGAAAATTGCCAAGCGTATCATGAAACTTTAAACTGATTTTTTTTAATTCAAAAATAAGTTGTGTGATATCATTTTCGCGACTATGTCAATAGTAATGAAAAGGTAAAGCATGAGTCAGTTCACAGGTTAATCACAATTTACGTCCATTTCATGAAAATTTCTAAAAAAATAGACTTAGATTATGTGAGTCAACATTACAATTTTACACTGACAATGACAATGACATACGAGACATAGGGAACTCCTCTTTCTGAGTTCTTACCTCAAATGAGCCTATCGATGTGGACCATTGGAGGAACTGCTTATGGGCATGAATTCACTTGTAAATTTTAAGTCTTTTTGTGTTTACTACCGTTTTCCATGTTGCATTTGTTTTATCTATTATATTTCATTGGCAATGTGTATAAAAACAGAATGGTATATCCTCGTCAAGAATAACTTTCAATGTTAAAAGCTTTCTCATTCACTTTTAATGTCGCCTATGTGTTGTTTTTTTTTCTCTCCTTAGAATTTATCGAGATGTATTAACGGAATGAATTATACCATTAGTGATATATTGAATGATATGTTAGATGGATAGCGCCCTTTGGGATATGCAAATCATCTGTAGATTTTTCGTCAGTTGTAGTAAACTAAATGAATCATATCGAAATTGATTTCTTGGCAATCTTCTTGTGAACTTTCATCAGAAACGATTAAGCAAAAATAGTTAGAATAAGACATATGAATGATACTACAGGGACATTAAGTCAACAAGAATCTTCATAATCAGGTCATATGATATCCAAAACATCTTTATTACAATATACTGATGACTAAAACAAAAAAATGATTATAACGGCTAAAATTATCAATAGACTGAAGTCAAGGGAAGAAAATGAGCAAACCCTGTAGGCAACAAGTAAACGAAGAGAGTAGCTCAACAGAAATAAAGTGAAATCAAGTAGATTGACTTGAAGCAAAACTCATATATGTGTACTTATTTGAAATATGAAAACAAATACTTGGCTTAAAATTTATTCGAACTAAGATTTATTAGCGACAGTCAAGTAATTTGCATATAGGTGTACGAGAGAATTTCACACGGATCCTTTAACTTTGTGCCCTGGGTAGTTTAAGGTTAACTATAACTGTTGTGGTTCAAATATCTTATTGGGAAAGAATTTTGCTAAAAATGTCTCTATTTCTTAAGAGCAATTGGTTTTGCCTGTTTATGAGATTACTGTGTCATTTATTTTTGGCCATGGCGTTGTCAGTTTGTTTTCGATCTATGAGTTTGACTGTACCTCTGGTGTCTTTCGTCCCTCTTTTTTAACATTTCCGTTCTAAATTGCCAAATCATAATATTATTAAGGTTTAATAAAACAGCAAAATATCAAATCAATGAAAAACAAGTTTCACTTCCAAAAATATTTGGAGTTCAATGATATGAGACATGACAAAATACAAAACAAGATATTTGTAATATACACAATAAAAGAAAAGATAATTGAGATTTATGAAACCTCACGCATTAAATAATGACAAGAACAGTTGTTCTCTTTTTAAAGTCTAGACACAATTTGAAGCCCGTATTGAACAACAGTAACAATCAAGTGAGAAAACTTCGACAGGTTACAGGGTTGATATTATGAATTTGTATTCAGGTCAGTTGTGAAGGTATACATAATCTTGTCACGCCAAACGTCAAAATATTTATATGAGTAGACATTTGTACACTTTTGTCTTTGATTCCGAGGTTCTGAACGTTCTTGTATTATTATATCTCATCAGAAGAAACCCGTGCGACATTATTCTTTTCGGACAAATACCTGGAGCTTTGCCTCTTGTGGCAGAAGACGATAAATTTTGTCTTTTCTCGTTGGACACAAAAATACAGACAAAGCAATTTAATGCATTTTTCCAATAATTTTACATCGTTATTTTACATACTATTTTTATAATTATTTTCAGTGTGACATCTTGTATGTAGGAAACAGTCATGTTTAAGAGATGAAAATATAAAAACATAAATTAAAGTATCAAAGTACAAACGTGTAGGCCTTGAGTTAACGAACCTTTACAATAAAAAAAAACTTGCTGAAATGTTAGAAAAGCTTGAGAGTATATGCAGTTTTGTTAGATAAATGAACAAAAACGCTGTTTGTTAATTTCATTTGTTGATTACAACAAGTAGTTCTGAAGAGTGGATTCCGAATTTATTTTCATCACGACTGATCAATACTAATCAGCTGACCTTTGCAACATGTCCTCATTTAAACATTTTGTAATTTGTAATTTAGAATACAAAAAAAAAAAAATGCCGTACGGAAGTAGAATTTTGTAAGGCCTCTACATTTACATTTATGCAGGATAAGTTCAAAATTAGTTAACCAACATACAAAAGCGTGAGAAAGATTTAATGTAAAAGCCGGATTATGAATATTGTTGGAACTATATTATTTTTAATTAATCTCACCAAATTTTTCATTCATGTTGATAAGCAGCGCGCATTATTGTTAATAGTATTGTGCGGTCCGAATCCGAAACCGGGATGAACAGTTTGAAAATCAAATAGACCTGTGTTCAAATCATCTGTAAATGTTAGCTATATTTCAGAGTTTTGTAGTTTCATATGTGTTTTTGATGTTCTGATAACATTCGGAATATTCATTAAATGTGTTATGCTTACAGATTGCCCTGAAATCGATTTACTTTATTTCGACAGTCATACCAAATATGAAAAGGGAAATCTATCCAAACAAATCCCAATTCCCTTTGAAGTGCGTTTTTACAATTTCTGACAAATGCTTATAAAGACAGTTTGGTAATTAATGTCTTTCAATACATAACATGCAACGTATTATAAAAAATGTAAAACCTAGTATACTCCACCAAGTTGTCTTCATACGTGTAAAAAAGACGTATGTTTGTAGATACCTTTCCTGAATCGTTTTGAGTTGAAAAGTCGTTGATAAAATTAAACCTGAAGTACTCAATTACTACATCTATCTTCAATTTCAGATGAACAAAGTGAATTTAACGAAAAAATATTATACAACATTGTTTTAGTGTGCCAATCACATTAATTTTTAAACAATGCTTGATAAAGGAATAACGTTTTTAAAATGAACATTTTAATTTTTAACATAATAAAATCCCGAAATACAGTTATTAAGGAGGCAATCCCGAACATTCATATGACTGTTTAATATTCCATTGAAATATCAAACAAGGATGTATAATTAGCTCTTTACTCATTCTTCTGAAATCCAATATAACATTAGCATTCTCGTTAACTCATATACCCAAAGGTCTTACAAAAACTTCACGCAATCCCATCCCAAAGTATAAGCATCAATTATATCAGCAATATCAAAAACAGGATTGAAAGTAAATGTGAAACTTTGTACATTAAGGTTGATGTGAAATAACAGGTTTTAACCCTAATATATCCAGAGATATGTTAGATTATTATACTTCATGTCAAAATGCCAGATTTTGATTGGTTAATACGAGGGAGATAATTTACTCTATCCCATGGTGAATACTCGATCACCCTTCACGGAGACGCTTGATCAAGTGTGCGCTTTATTAAATACAGATGGTTGATATGTTCAAGACGTCATAGTTTATAACTTTGAATTTGAAATTTAATAGACAGTAATAACAGAACATTCAGTTAATAAATTAAATAACACATATCTGAGAGGGTGATAGAGCAGATTTTTACCCCTCGAAAGACATTTTCAACCTTGGTTTCGCCTCAGTTGACAATGTTTTCTCGGGGTAACAATCTGCTCTATCACCCTCTCAGCTATGTGTTATTTATATAATAAATATAATCCCTCGATTTATATTAGTAGAGCATTTTTTACTTTTCCAACCATTAAACAACATCTTTTTGATAATGTCATTGTTTTGATCACTTATGTTGAGCTCATAACAGTCAATGAAGATATCGTTAAAGGGAAAATTGTGGAACGAAACTTCAGCATGGGTGAACTTCAGATTTTTCAATTCTCCTTTGAAATGCTTTCGCTTGTTTATTCTTTCCAGTTTGACTGGGAAAACATTGTCTGTGCATAGAGGTTTACATCTTGGCAAACGCGGATGATAAAAGTACATTTTTCTTCATTGGACTCGATTTACAAACCACGTACTAGACAAATTATTCGAATTTATTTTTGCAATATTTTTACATCTCTTTTAAAAAATAATTGTATTTATAAATCATACTAAGGTGATATCTTGTATGTAGGAAATTACAACAAGAAAACATTTTTATAGATATAAATACATTTGAATACATAAATTAAAGTATTAAAGTACAATGATGTATTCTTTTAAAACAAACGTTTACAATGTCTAAGGCATGCTAAAATGCTTATAAAGTTACTGCATGTTTGTTAAGAAAATAAAAAAACACTTTATTTTTATTTCTGTTACAGGGGGTTTCACCCCAAAAAATCAAAATGAATGAAAAGATCAATTTTGAATGTCCCTTTGATATATTTTTGAATGGAATCATTTTGTAATGTGTTTGCTTAAAGTAACTTGTTAAAACATAACAATTTATATAGACAAATACCCATGGGTAAACAATAGTATTCAAGACTTTAATTTTTGTAAGAAAGTAGAACATGAGGAATCCAACAAAAACTATAAAACTCTCTGGTTTACCAAAATGATATTTAATGTTGTTTAATGGAATTATCTTATTTTATCGGTTATTTTTCAAACATAAAGTACTTGCAATTGGACAAATTCTTGGGAAAGGCCTTTTTTCCCTAAATATGTTTTTACAAACAAGATCATGACCAAAACTTATTTATTACAATTTAAAGCATTGTAGGTTCAAGTGTTTTATTCTACATGTATCTTCTAGCATCAGTATGACATGTTGCTCAAACTTTAATCATATCTGTGCTGTCAGAGAAATTGTTGTTTCATCAATTTGATAAATTTTGAAAGTTATGTATCTCTAATTTAAAAAGGGAATGCTCCAAGCCAAAACCATATTTCAGTAAAAGCGCTTCTGTGTATTGACGTACTAATATTAGTGAAATTATTGTGAAATTATTATTATTATTTTGTCAAATTTGTACAAAAAAGTTAAATTTATAATGTAAAAATTTAGCCTTCCAATTTTCTTTATTTTGTAACGTTAATTGGAAAACTTCCAGTTTATTAGCATATCCCATCCTACAATTATCCCAAACCTCAGTTGCATATTCAAAAAGTAGTATTTTCAATTGAGTTGAGAATACAATTTTACATTTCTAGTAGCTGATGTATTGTTGAATATTTTGCCAAGATACCAGACTGATATTCAAAAATTAGCGTATTCACGTGTAATTGAGTTTACTAGTATTTGCATATTTAAAAACAATCCGTTCAATGATTTTACCAATATTTTACACAGCGTATTAAAGATATAGGCTGATAGTTTGAAGGTAATGACGAATCGCCTGTTTTAAGAATAGCAATGACATTTGCAATCTTTTAGCTAGATGGATACTTGCCTTCTTAAAGATATTTATTTAATATGATTTGTAAATGAACCGCCACTTTCGCAGTGCAGAGTTTAAGTATTCTGTGACCAATCAAATCTTGTCCCAATGCTTTAATCTGATTGATAGTTTTTATGATATCGACTATTTCATTTTGATTTATGTATATGTTTTGCATATTAATATAAGTTTTACGTCAAACTCTGGAACAGGAACATTTTCTTCTTCGAGTTTGATATCAAACCAAGATAGTTGTTTAACATGTCGCACTTCTCACTAGCCTTACGATATCACTGAAATCCTCATAGTTTTTGTAGAGGAAAAATATTATGAACCCTTATTAAACTATTTAATATTTTCATATTTCCATTTTTTTTTAATTTGAAGGATTACCCAATACAATATTATATCAGTTAGTTTTAAATCTTTCTTTTAGTGGACAATTATAGAACATTAGCCAAACACTATGTTCCATTTCTCGTCGCCAAAATATTTTCCTCCAATCTTTGTTTTTGACTTCACCGAATGAGATCTAGGTTTAATTTTAACATGCCGTGACGAGTGCCACTAGTGAAACAGGAATTACCCAACCCTTCCGGAGTACCAGATGTCATCTCTGGTTTTCGTTTGGTTTCGTGTAGTTCAATCTTTTATTGTCTGTTGAGTGTTGTGTGCAATATTGTTTGACCCTTGTCTTTTTTCGTATTGATATTGAGCTGTTAGATTTTCTTTGACTGATGGATTTTAATTGCCCCTTCCATTTTTCTTTTTCTTTAATAAACCATAGAGTAACATAAATATTACCATCAATATTTATTTATTTCAGTTTCCATAACCAGTATCAACTGGTAAATTTTAATCGACATGCTGACAAATGTTATGTTCAAAATAAGATGTAACAGCTTCAACATCATACCACACACTACGTGGATGTATATATACCTAGTTATTCATATTATCATATTATTACATATTATTATAGAGGTAGATATAACGACCAAAATTTCAATTTCAACTTTGAAATTTCAATACAGGTTTGTTAATATATAAATTGTATTTTTTATTTTGAAAAAAATCGTCTAAAATGATGTCATTTTGATCTCAAAATTATATCACATAAAAAGATAGATTTTTGACGGCTACAGTGATCGAGAAAACGAGTTATTTAAATTTTAGTTTTTAGCTTTGAGAATAATTTTTAATATACATTAGATAGAAAATTAAAAGGAAGCATGGGCAGTTCATATTATTTTTTATTTCTATACAAAAATGTTCAGATTCTATTCTAAAAAGTGGAAAAATTTTGCGAGAGCATCATACTCGTTGACATTTTAGTACCAGATTATATGACAAACGAGACGATTTTTTTTTTTGAAATCATAAATTTTCCCAACTTTAGCAGCAAATTATACCAACTTCACCTGCATATGGGATATACATTTTTCAACTCATTCGGTTTTCAAGTGCTTGCATCTGCTACTCAAACTTTATAAAACGTCAACAGCGTCTGAGCAGAAAGTTGATAAACCAGGGTTATGTCAAAGAACGTCTTGTCCTTTTTCTAAAAAACGTTTATCGGAAGATACCAAGACCTTGTTGATAAATATTTCGTATCAACTTCACAAATTATACATACATGATGATCTTGAAGTATAGATTCTAGGTACTGACATTGTTTATCATCTTAATTACGTGTTATATTGTTCGTTTCATTTGTCTTTGTATATTTTTAACCTTTCCTGTTAAGTCCATTCTTGGTAATATCCTTTTAATTTGGCTCGGTATTTATACATTCCGCTATTGTGTTATTGTGCTATGGTCATTTTTGTATTCTTGTCTTTCATTTTTGTGTATGTGCTTTGTCTATAGATTGTCTATATGACATTTTGTTATTCTCTGTTGACATAGTTGTTTGTTTTTATTGTGATTAAGATTATAACAAAATTTTAACTGCTGTACCTCAATTTTTGACAATTTACCTATTATTTCTGTTTGTTTTGCTAACACATTGTTGTCAATATAATAGAATTCTATGCAACTGTCATACAAGTGAAAGGTTAAATTATCTAGCTATAAAACCAGTTTTTTTTATATAACTTGAATAACAAGTTGTTTTGCCTCTATTTTCCGTCAACAATGTCTCAAGTAATAAGTGACTGTTAAGATTAAAATGGTCATCTTCATTATTTATTTCTTTGATTCTATCTAGATTATAAACAAGTGCTACATATTGTTTTTTAACCCCTACATCTTTTTATAACAATTTTATACATTTCGATTATACACTAATGAATTATTAAATTTCCACAATCCTAACTCCCTCTCAAATAGATTAAAATTCTAGATTCAATGTAATTATAGAAAGATCAGAGCAATAGCTAAGCTCAATTTTACATTTTCACACAGCATGAAAAATTTCGGTTTTAAAGGGGTTCTTTTTCTCCATGTGAAACGTTTCAAATCTGGATAACGCTCTGGGAAAGGGTCATGAGACAAATATTCAAAAGAAAATCCGGAGTATTTGGGTTATTTCATGAAATTATTAAACGTGTTGTTTTCAATTTTTTACATTTAAATAGTTACAATAATCTATATCTGGGTTGAGAACAAGATTAAAATCACCACATATCATATAGCTATCATTACCAAATCATCTATAATTATAGATTATCGATGGTTTTTCAAACGAGAGGGTGTTTCGCAGCTACAATCTCATCGAGAAACATCCTCGAGTTTGAAAGACCATTGATAATCTGTTTATCGCTATTTTCCTATTACGTCGTTGTTGTTAACACCATAACGATCTGATTGTTTGGCAACAAGTGTAAAATCCTCTATCTATCTGTTTGTAACGAAGGAAAGCAGACAATTTGAATTCTGGAAGGTATTGACATATTAATTCTTCAATAACAAAAAAATACCTTACATTGTTCACCTAAAAATGTTCCTTTTGTCTAATTTTGTTACATTCTAAGGCGTACAAGAAGCCTGAAAACGCCGGGTGTTAACATTTCAAACCGGAAGCATACATATGACGTCACCTTGTTTAGTTGATAAAGAAGATAACATCATTTCGCGGAAGTTTCGTTTTATGAAATTTTACACCGCAATAATGACTGAAATGGACTGATTTGTTTATTTTGCATTATAAAAGAGATAACCGTTTTGTATTTGAAGCTTGGCCTACGTAAAATTTGTTTTTGTTTGTCGCAAATATCCGTTTACGAGCTACGCTTCGGGTCGCTATATGAACTCAATTTGCGACAGTTAAACCCATATTTTACGTATAGGCCAAGCTTCAAATACAATACAGTTATCTCTTAAAAACTGTCATTTTGTATATTGTTTTATTGAGACATTGTTCTGAGATATCACAATTCGAGTACGATATTTTTTAAATCACAGATTAATTGATAGATGGATTAATGGACTCATGTTTAGAGGCAATAAGTCATCAGAGGCATGTAATAGGTAGTTTAAGTTTTATTTTCAATTTCAGAACTGTGGTTGTTTTTAAACATACAAATGTACCGATTGTTCATTGTCATTGCATTTATCGGTAAGTTAACAATTTAGTTATCTATAAAGTAAGGCGACAATAGTTTACCTAATTTCAAATATCGTAAATCGATTCGGAAGAGACAAGTCAAGACAAAAAAAAAAAAAAAAAAACCGAGGGAATCATATGAACTCCAAAAGAAACGTGACCAAGTGCATCGATAGGATAAGCGGCAAATGTTATACATGCATCACAAAAGTAAATGTATTTTGGTCTTAAATTACCATTTTGATCTTAACATCTTCGGAAAAGACTGAACAATCAATTATTCAGCTACGTTCAGTATTTCAGCTATTTTTTCAGACATATCCACTGCTGACAATTCAGTACTGTTCAGACCATTCGCTTGCAGTCAATTCAGTACAGGCATAATTATACCAATATTAAAAACATTTTAAACTAATGCATTGTAAAATTAATGCTAAAAGTAATACATTGTAATAATTATAATAATGATATTAATAATTAAATTTTCTTATGTATTTGTAGTGTTCTATATGGCTACAGTAAGTATATGCACATTTTAAAAATATATGATGATTATAATCAAATTTCAACAGTTATTAGCACTGTTCCTTATCAATAAAATCAATGTAGTCGATACGATTAACTTATTTATTTATTGATTTGTGTTTAAGCAACTTTCAGCACTATTAGCTATTTTGTAGCGGTCTGTTTATATTGGTCAAGAAAGTCGGAGTGCCCAGAAAGAAACTCCGACCGTTGGCAGGAAAACTGACAATCCATTTCAATTATGATTAGAGTCGAGCAAACCTGCCACGTGCGGAGTTCGAACTCATAACCTCAGTATTGACAGGCTAGTGATACAGTAGTTGAACTACTAAGACCACTCGGTCACCAAAGCCCCTGTTGACATGAACTTACTTTGATAAATCAATTTTCTGTTAACATGGTAAATATACTGTTTATAAAATGTTGAATTATTCGAAATACTAAGGGTTTCTATCCAAAGGCTTGTAAAGCATAGCTTCATTTAGTTCAACTTTTCGACTTTTTGATTTTATATTCTGCAATGTCGTTAAGCATTCCAATTGTTTTAATTGTTAGCGTACCAAAGTATTAGCCTGTATCTCTAGTGATATTTTCAGGTTTGAGCGTTTTAGGACGAATTTTATATCAAAAAGCGATTCGGACGCACAAAAAAAAATATAGAATATGATAGTTATGTAAAGGTACAAATTATCTTCAATGTTATGTCACCTGTGTCCCTAAAGTCCAAAGTGTTTAACTGTTTTATCTCAGAGATTCAACTGCATTTTCCCTCCAAAAATAACTTTTAATCAACATTTCCACATTTCAAACATAGCCTGTGTAGCTTTATTTACAATTCATTATCGCAGTAACAAATCAGGATGTTTCCCGAGACAGAAAAAAAGGTAAGACATAAGAATGTTGCTAATCATTCAGGTCGCCATTGGACTTTAAACTCGATACGACATACTAATTAATTGATATTTTATTTTTATAAAAATAGATTTTATGAAATAAACCGTATTATCGCTCTAAAGAAAAATTGTCTTTACTTGGTGATTATATGATGACAAGTGTATTATTGCTAAATGGAAACTGTCTCAACCTTGTGATTCCATAATGACAATTGCATTATCTCTTCATGATGATTTAATTATGACAATTGGGTTATCATTCCTAGAAAACTGTTTAATTTCGTGATTTGATGATGTTTTAGCTAAACGAGAATTGTCTTTACTTGGTGGTTTCATGATGCCAATTGTATTACACTTTTAAGGAACTGTTTTGACTATGTGACTTGGTAATGCAATTGTACAATCGCTATAATCGAACTATTTTTACTAGGTGATCTGATGATGATAGTTGTATTGTCGAGAAAGAATAACTGTCTTTAAATGTTAATTTATTATGATAATTGTATTATCGCTATTACGGAATTGTTTAATTTCGTGATTTGGTGATGACAAGTTTGTTTACGCTATAAGGAAACTGTCCTCACTTGGTGATTTATTGATAAATTATGTAACATTTCTATAAATGAAATGTTTTTACTTGGGATTTGATGAAGAATATATAAAGAAAGTATTTAAAAAAATTATATCATAATTTAGGTTTGTACGGCTGATACAAGTGTAAAGATTGTTAATGGTGACGATGCCAACATAGAAGATCATCCATGGATGGTCTCTGTTCAGATAAGAACAAATGGAGTAAATTTTACCCATGAATGTGGAGGAGCAATTATTGACAAAAGTTAGGTTCTTACAGCCGCACATTGTAATAATATCATTCCTAGATATAAGTGAGCTTTCTTATTTACAGTTTATATATAATCTTAAATTTGAATAGGACGGGTACCACATGTGGAACAGAATATAGTTACCCTACCTGGGGTCTGAAATCATTCCAAGTGTCTAATAGGGTTCATACTTCTAAGTCTTTTGTAATGTTTTGTTGATTTTTGTTTCATTTGTTTTTTTTTTCGTATATTCCTATTGCATTGTCGACTTTTCTTTGACTCGTGATTTTATACTATCCTTATATTATTTGTCCTTTTTAAATATGAGGATCCTATACTTTACCATGATTGCGATATCATAAAGATGTGCGTTTTATATGTCAAAATGTCGTGGACAAATTATGGATGATAATTTACGATGTAAAACAATGGTTTTATTGAACATAAACAAAGAGATAAAAACTCCTCAAAACTCAAGACTTATAATTTGGTGTGGCAGAAGTGCATTTCTTCTACCTTCTACCTACAACTATTTTCTATTTTTTACAAAAAAAAAAAAAAAAAAAAACTCTCTTGTGTTCATACACGTATAAATTATTATTATAAAAACACTTTTCAAGAAGCTGCTAAGAAGTAATGATTTCTATTGGTACCGACATCTAGTTCATTTTACAGTTCGACATAGCCAGAACTTTATATGTTTCTACAAATTGGCTTGTTTACTTTGGTCTGCAATTAGGTTATAGTGGAAATGCCTTTAATCTTTATTTTTGATAGTTAAAAGAACCGGATGTTAAAATCAACAAGGTAATAATTCATGTGAAACGTTCTAATATATTTGTAAAATTCTATTTTAAACCCTGTTCGAACAATGTAAATTTTTAAGTCTTCTCATATTTCCATGGAAAGACCTTTTGATTTTTGTTCTGTATTTTCCAAAATACTTGTTTCATACCCCTTACGTTGAAATTATTTTTATTATGATTATAATTATGATTAAGCGATTCGAAGACTCCATATGAGATTTTTTCCAATTATGTATCTAATATTTGTAACACGTAAACCAATTTGATAGAGACCTAAGGTTTTTATATTTGAGGTCCTAAATCAAAATAAAAGAAAACGAGGTCAATGTCACAGATACAGGTCAAATTTAAAATTTGACTTTTGTTTATTTTCGTTACTCCACAATAACCGTATAAGATTGCAAGAACTGTTATTACTAAATTGTTAGTCGCGACAAGTCTTTACATATAAATTGTGTTTGAAAGGATACATTCTCATTTGACAAATTTATTGCATTCGGATACCATACGGCATATTTTGTTAATACATGTAGTGAACAAAAAGGTAAAAACATGCTACACAGATGAACAAGTGATCAGTATGCTCGAGTTTCTCATTGACAACATATTTGTTGAATTTGGAGGTAGACCTTTTCAACAAATTGCCGGCAGGAACGAACTGTGCGCCTCTCTTTGCCGACCTCTTCTTATTTTTCATATGAGCCAGAGTTCCTTCAGACACTTGTCAAAAAACAAGAAGATCAAAGAAGATAGATCATTTAATTTCACATTCAGATATATTGATGATGTTCTTTCAATTAAGAATCCAAACTTTTCAAATTGGGTTCCATTAATACATATCCTCCAGAACTAGATATTAAAGAAACAACAGACATGGCTTCCTCTGCTCATTGTTAGACTTAAACCTCGAATTTGACATAAGCGGTCATTTCAGTACCAGAATCTATGACAAACAAGACGATTTTAATCCCCCTCACCTTAGCAGCAATATACCAACTTCATCTGCATATGGGATATACATTTCCTTTTGTTTTCGTTCTTTTTTCAAAAAAGTTCATTGGAAGATACCAATACCTTGTTGATAAATATTCCGTATCAACTTCACAAAATAATACATGATGGTCTTGAAGTAGAGATTCTAGGTACTGACGTTGTTTATCATCTTAATTACATGTTATAGTGTTCTTTTTATTTTTCCTTGTACATTTTTAACCTTTGCTGTTTAGACCATTTTTGGTAATGTACTTTTGGCTTGGCTCGCTACTTATACATCCCGCTATTGTGTTATTGTGATATTGTGCTATGGTCAATTTTGTATTCTTGTCTTTCATTTTTGCTTATGTACTTGTCTTTAGAGTGCCTAAATGCCATTTTGTTTTTCTTTGTTGAAATAGTTATTTGTTTTTATGATTATATTAAAATGTTGACGGCTGTACCCCAATTTTTGACAATTATTACCTATTATGTCTGTTTGTTTTGCTCACACATTGTTGTCAATATAATAGAATTCTATGCGACTGTCATACAAGTGAGAGGTTTAGCTAGCTATAAAACCAGGTTTAATCCACCATTTTCTACATTAGAAAATGCCTGTACCAAGTCAGAATTTTGACAGTTGTTTTCCATTCATTGATGTGTTTGAGCTTTTGAGTTTGCCATTTAATAAAGGACTTTCCGTTTTGAATTTCCCTTGAAGACGGGTATTTTTGTTATTTTACTTTTTTTTTTTATTGGATTTTTTTCCGCTCTGAAGTTTAAAAGTAACTGTATTGGGATATAACTCATGAACTCTATATAATGTGGATCTAATGTCTTGTGATTTGAGGTCCATGCTATATGACCTAGAAATTTGGGTCAAGATCAAAGATTTATTTGACGTTCTATATTTTGACCTCTACTCTCAAATGATAAACACATAGAGTCATTTGCATTAGTTCCAAGTGGCGAAGTTGAAATCATTACTTCGTATATCTTATGGACGCCATCATTATTTTTTTAGAAAGGTTTGGTGAAAATATTCAGTACAAAGTAAATAGTAATTACTAAATGCACAACTTGTCAGAAACAAATATATGCTGTAAGATCCTCTTTTCACTTGACATTTGAATATAGTTTTTGTGATATGCACGCGCGACAGGTTAACACAGATTATTATTAAATAATTCCTCTATCTTTATTTTTTGTGTGTCTTGGAGTGTATTGTACTTGATGTGGTTCACTACTGAACTAATATACCAAAAAGTCACCAGTTTGACTCGGTGTTCAATGAAATCTTCACCATGCTTAGATGTATAATATATATTTTTAACACATATTGATGTAAAATGAATGCACTATTTTATCACACCTTTGCCAATATTTATATGAGCTTGTACTTTGTGCATAGAAATCTATCAAAATATGTTTTGCTATAAGGGTTTGCCTGTATATTGCCGTTTGAATGCTGTAACGACAACCAATTTTCTATATAACTCTTTTTTTCATTTTAGGGTGAAGGATATGCAAATAGCAGCTGGAAGCTCTTTTTTGAGTCAGATGAAAGAAATCTTACCTTTGAAAAAGTTCTATTTTGTATGCACTTTTAGTAGTATATATTATATCCCACTTTATATAGGAATGGAGCAATATTGCAATCTATCTGCTTTTTGTCTCTCCGTTGGTCCATCCATACAATATGTATTTTTTTTTAGCTTATTTTATAAAGCTATATTACTTTTCCCAGGTATTCAAATTTGGCCGGCCACATGATTCGTTGTAACGTGTCTGTGACTTTTGGATCTCCCCGGCAAAATTATAACAACAGTAGAGTAGTTAGGTTTTTTGTAACATCATATATGTTATTCTTCTCCTTTTGAGGCGATAATTCTCCATTCTCAACTCAACAGTTAAATTTGCAAGGTCTGCCAAGCGTTTTAGAATACTAAAATTTAACTGTTGAGAGTAGAGAAATATCGCTCATGTACTGGTATTGCACGAGTGTCCGTGGTGTAATTTGTTTCTTTAATGATTTTTAGAGTGTATGTTAACAAGCTGTATCTGTCCTTTTCAATGATTTCCAAAAAGATGTGTTCTTTATATGTGACTTGACCAGGCATGAAGACCGTACTTTGACCTATAATGGTATACTTTTATAGATTTTGACTTGGATGGAGAGTTGTCTCATTGGCACTCATACCAAATTTTCTTATATCCATGTTCGCCTTTATCATGATGTCTATTTCTCTTTGCTCTTCAACTTCGTATTTTGTGTAAGCCTTTTATCCTTTCTTGGTTTGAGCGTCACTGGTCAGTCTTTTGTAGACGAAAAGCATATATGGGGTAAACAATTTTAAACTTGGTATCTATGCTGAGTTTTTTTACGAAAAAAAAAAATATGATTTCTGCTTCCCAATTGTGAACTTTCCATATCTATCTAGAACATTCCAGCAGCGCCTGCATATGGAGTATATATTTCCAAAGATTTTTCAGAGCTTGCATTTCCCTCATGATTTCCAATAAAAGGATAGCTGCTTTCAAGGAAGCCATTAAACCGAAAAATCCAAGTGGTGAAGTTAAAATCATCCGAAAATTTCACAGATGCTATCACGAGTTGGTTGGCTGTTATATAATATCTGTTTCACAGATGACGACGGACATGTTCGTAACAGCAAGCCCGTCTCTTTTCTTGTGACTTTTCAGTTTGTTCACAACTAGTGAGTTTTTATATCTCTTTCGCCTCTACGAATTTGTGAACAACAAAATTTGTCAGCAATACAACATTTACTAAAATGAAAAATGATGGAAATCATTGAAAGCGTCCATATAAAGATTATTGGCCTAAAATGATTTTTTTACCCATTGCGAGTACCAGCCACTAAACTATAATAGATAGATACATGTATTAACTGTATACCTCAAATTTGTGACAGGTGAACAAATCAAGCTATAAGGAGCATCATGTTTCAAAAGTCAACTCTTGTTGACAAAAGTACGTAACAATAATAAAATATTTTGATCACTACAGCATGATTTATAAGTTGCCAAATATGTTTGGAGTAACGAGGCTTTTTTTAGTACAAAAGTGCTATTTAAGATACAAAGTAATTTACATTTATAGCTTTTCATTTTTTGTGTGTGTGTACCTGTAAAAGACAGAGGTTATACTTTTGACTGTCATCTCGATAACAATAATAGAAAGTTTAGACAGAATTTGTGAACAGCAAAAATAGTCAACAAAACAAGAGTTACTACAATGCAAAATGATGGAAATCATTGAATGCATCCATATAACGATTATTGGCCTTAAATGAGTTTTTTCCCCATTGCAATTGGAATTTTTGGTAGTTTTTGTTGTTTCATAATATTTTATTGTTAATTCGTTTTGGTCATGGAGTTGTCCTATGATCTTTTATTATCCCCTGATCTTTTCCTCTTTAAAAAAAAATCTAATTTTTATGCTGGACTCGGCATATTTGATATTATTGTTAAATTGTTCAAGTTGTAATAGTTTGCCATTGCCTGCACTGTCAAGGTGGATCATTTCAACATTTAATACTGTTGTTCAAACAGATGCGAGGTTGTCTGTTAGTTTTTAGAATGTAAATGATTATGTAAATATTTTACTTGAATGTACCTTAGTTCATATACATGTATAAAAAGTAAAATAACAAAAATACCGAACTCCAAGCAAAATTCAAAAACGGAAAGTCCCTTAAAAAATGGCAAAACAAAAGCTCAAACACACAATGAATAGAAAATAACTGTCATAATTCTGACTTGGTACAGGCATTCTCATGTAGAAATTTGTGGATTAAACCTGGTTTTATAGCTAGCTAAACCTCTCACTTATATGTGTCAATGTTTTGCCAGTAGCCTTCCAGAAGTTACTATTATGTATGTTTACACAAAACTACCGGATACTGACAGATAACACGACTATGTTTATTTTGTATAATATTTTCGTGGATATCATTTTATAAAACATAAACAAAGTAGTTTCCTGCTTTGAAAGATACAATACTGAATATACCTAGAATTAATTTTATGACGCCAAAGGATTCAAGAATATTCTCTTTTTGAGAGAATTCCGCTTTCAAATGTTATAACAAAATGCATGTGCAAACAAAAGAGAAACATCATTATTCGTGTAAAAGGAAATTCAGAAAATGACTCTACCCTGTGCAGTTTAAACTATTTAGCGTTTTGCTGAAGTCTTTGAAAAAACTCACCAAATTGGTTTCTTTATAGTTATATTTGTACACATGTGAATTACATCGTTTGCATATACTGATTAAAGGAATTATATTCAATATGTTTCAGCCCGATAACTATACTGGTGGACTCCAAAATGACATTATGCTAATGCAGCTTCAGAAACCGCTTAAATTCGGGTCTACCATCAATAAAATCGACCTGGACACTGATATAGGCAAAAATTATACGGGAGACATGTGCACAATAACAGGATGGGGAAGTACAAATATCCCAGGAGGTATATTTCATATGATTAAAACCTAAGACTGTAGACAAAATATCAACTGTGCATAAAAATAAACAATAATTATTTTGGCACTCTTATATTCACCTTTCCCATCAAAAGTAAATCTAATAAAATCAAATATTAGTCTACGAATACAGATATCGTAGAAGGTATGTTTTATCAAAGATTGAAACTTATAAAGGCACGTTAATATTTGACCAATTGGTTTGTTATCGTTCAACATAACTATCTTCGTTAAAAACATATGTAAGAATGATATTTCTCTTTGCTGAACACAAGCATCCGCACCTTATTCGCAATGTTCACAATTTTTTTTTTTTGAGAATTCGATGAGCAAACGAGAAGCATACGTGATAAATATAAACTGTTTTATAAGAACTGCTCCTAAGAGATATAATTCGAAAAAGAGATTACAACATAATTTTTCGCCGTAGACTCACCTTTTTTACTATATTTTAACCCTTACTACAATTACAAAAAAAAAATAGATATATGCCTTTTGCATTCTGTTTAGATTATAAAGTAGGTATGCAGCTGGTTTCTGGAAATAAGCATCTCATGGAATATTTCAGATTCTTTCTGACCATAATTAAACGAAATATATGGTTGACCTTATTCAGGCTTTGCTTGATTAAGGAAAAAAGAAGGCGACAGTTGTTTACCAATGTTGAATTCTCGTGAATCGATTAAAAAGACACACATCTGGTAACTAACAAAAACTGAGGAAATTGAATAAACTCCAAAAGGAACACAAGACAGGGTTCGTCGGGAGGTTAAGCGTCCCCTTCTATGCATGCTTTATCCGCCATGCGAATCCACACTCTGTCAAAAACCACGATCATATGTGTTGAATTGGTTTTCTGAATTGGTAAAAAAAGCATATAATTGCAAAAAAAAAAAACAAATATGATGCATTTGATCAAAGGAACAAAGCAATATTATGTTCACCCCTCCCCCGCTAAAATTAACAGCTGTAAATGTGCATTTTCTTTTTGTGGGTTTTTGCTACGAGTTTTGATCACGTTTTATTTCTATTCGCCGCTCAAATGGTTGTTTATGACATACTATCTCATGCGAAATGAGTTCTTCACAATTGGGAGGGGAGGTCAATAGAACGAAAAGAACCGGATAAGTATATTCATGACAAAAGGCTGCTTATACTAACCTTTGAATACAAATTAAAAAAAAGGCTTTCTGGATTTTCAAAGTTGCTCCGACAGGCAACCACTTATATATAAATAATGTGTGAAATAATTGAAAATGGGACAACTATCAATCAGTGCTAAAATTGCGTGGATGTAAATAATAATAGATCACCGTACCACCTTTAACGATGAAAAACAACATTATCTTATAGTCAGCTATAAAAGGCCCCGACATGGAAAATGTGACACAATTCAAACGAGAAAACTAACAATCTATTTTTTAACAATTCAATTTACCAAAAAAAAATATGACAGATATGAACCAACGACAACCACTGAATTACAGGTCCCTTTCTTGGGACAGGCATATACACAATGTGGCGGGGTAAACATCTCTGTGAGGGTTCAACTCTCACCTAACTTGGGACAGTAGTGTTACAGAACATAACCTGATTAAGAAATGAGTAAATTTCACAGCCTTTTATTTCTAAGTATTATATATTTTGACTATTTAAATTTAACTGATTACAGAGTGGAATAAGCCTGATCGTCTACAAGTAGTGTCTTTGCCTGCTGTCGGCAATGAATACTGTGGTACTACTTATTTCTTTCCGGAGACATATTGGAACAACATAATTTGTCTTCAGGAGGAGGGAAAGGATTCGTGTAAAGTAACTACATTTCATTTGACCCAATTCTTACATTCTTAGTTGTAAACACAAAATTGAAAATCTAACATTGTTTGGGTAGAATTCTGATGAAGAATATTTGTACAATTAATATTGTAAGGCTTTTTTTGATTTGGAAAAAAGAAGTCAAAACTATCTTATATCTAGTCGAGGATGAATGACTATATATATATTACAAAATCTTCATAGACAACAAAGCATATCAACACTGCTAGTCTCTTGTTTCCGGACCGCCTCGGTAGTCTCGTGGTAGCGTGTTTGCCTCGAATGCTGGAGATCGTGGGTTCAAACCCCGGGCGGGTCAAACCAAAGTCTTTAAAATTGGTATTTGCTGCTTCTCCGCTTAGCACGCGACATTAAGGAGTAAGATCAAAGACTGGTCGGCTCGGAGTCAGAATATTGTGTCCGGGTAAGGTGACATGTCTTCCTGCGGACTGTTACCTTGTGAACTAGCACGTTAAAACATATTTGTGTCGGTCTAGTACAAAGCAGGGTTAATATTCATATTACATTAACATGTTCTCGTCTTGAATATGCAAATTAATTTGCCGCTGGACTTTAAGCAGCCATCCATCATCATCATCATCATCATCAGCATCTCTTGTTTCCGTACATGAACTTCTTTTTTACTCGAAATAACTTTTCAATAATTGTTTCTGTTAACTTATAACGTGGTAATCTAGATGAAAAATTACGAAAGAAGCAAATCGAAATCATTGAACAATTGAATCTATTTGTATTGCTAACAAATGTACTATTGACATTTCTTATATCAAAACTCAAGGTGTACTCAGAATCCCATAAAAATTACCAATTTCGGGATCAACTTTGTAACGTAATCTGTTATTACAGGCTATTTTGTATTACTCACTCTAGCAAGCGGAGTGTGTCTGATTTATTTGCAATACAACTGTGATGGTGTTAAAGTCTAAAATACGTAGTTGCATTGACAACATCGTGCGGGTGTTTATTTGTTGTTGTTTGTACATTTTGATTTTGCCAATTTGGTGCGATGTATGATAAAATTCAATTATTTACAATCGGAAACATTATTTGTTGTTTCTTTTCTATTATTTGAAAGCTGAAAGCAAACATCTATCTTCATATAATTCAGCATGTTTTTACTGAAATATATGTTGTTTTATTTATAACTCCAATACTGTTCTTGTCAAAGTTCTCTTTACACAACTGGACTTTATTATTTGATGATCAGTATTATGTTTCAAAGTTTGTATCTGTTTTATTTGATTTGTTTTAAGAAAGTATTTTTAACAAGTGCCTAAATGTGCCAAAATAGAAAAGAAAACATGACATCTCAGTTTGCTTATTTTGATTTCCGCATTTCATTTCATGCATTTGCAGCGGAAATCAAAATAAAGTGGATATGCCGTGTGTCCCATTCTAGCATATCCAAGTATAAAGGAAAACGTGTGATTGAGTCGTTAAAGATTAGTCATTAAAATAATTTTCGTGCGGAACAAATAACTTTTAAATATAACAAAGATAAATTCTGATGAAGTTCTTGTCTTTAAGTTAAAACGAAAACAATCCGTGATTGTGATATATGTGCAAAATCGTTCACGCAGAGTTGACTACCAGTTGACGATATACGTTAGAGGTGGAACTGGTCCAATAAGCATTAATTTACTAAAGATTGTTGCTTTTATTTATTTTATGTTTCTTGCAGGGTGATAGTGTTGGACCTGTGATTTGAAATAATGATAAAAAGCTTGTAGGAGCACTATCATTTGGTCTTGAATGTAATGGAAGTACACCAAGTGTTCATACCAGAATATCGGCTTTCTTGGACTGGATTCAAGACACAATTAATACGAAAAAATCAAAATAATAAAAATATAAGAAAGATAAGAAAAGCAAGAACAATACGAAAGAAAAGGGAAAGAAAAAAATAATAACAGAAATTAAAACTGTAACTACAATAAAGTTAAATAAAATGTGTTAGTAATTCAATATGTTGTTGTTGTTTTTCTCACACTTTTATCTTTCATTCAAAAGGTATATTGAAGGATGAGGTCGCAAACTTAAAACACTGAAATTATAACTACGACCACACAACACGGTGAAGAAGGTGCGACTTAGTTTTGAACGAATATATTAGCACCTTTAGACTTTTCATATATGGCTGAACATTTGTTTTCTAAACATATATAATATGCTATTAGTGAAATTGTTTGTCCCTTAACAATTTGAGTGTCTTTTGTATTAGTGACTGTGCACAAAGTCAATAGGAGTAACACTAGGCCATACATCAACTGGTTAATTGATGTCTGTTTGAAATTCATGGGAAAATTAATATTATGATATGCACATCTAACGTGATTACATGTTGATATAAATATACTGTGTTCCGTCCAACTTTGATTTGCTGAGTCTGATTTTTCTTTCGATATAAGAATTACCATTCTATATTTCCGACATTGGTAGTTTAATACCAACAAAATAAATTTCTACGCTTGGGATATCAAAGACAAGTGTATTGGGTTGATAAATGGTTGGTTCATTAAGCTCGTTATCGTATGACAATGTAATAACTAAAATACCGAACTCTACGTTTAATTTAAAAACGGGGCAGTATATAAAAAATATCAAAACTAACAAAACCAAATGATCAACTATATCAACCAACGGAAAAAAACCTGTCATTTCTGACTCGGTACAGGCCTTTTTCGATGAAAGTGGTGATTTGAACCTTGGTTTTAGCTAGCTACACCTCCCACGTGTATCAGATTTGTATTACTTGTCCAAACTAAAGCCACTTTGATGTACTTGTGATAAAAATATAATATACAACATTTTTCGGATTTTCAGTTGTACAAATGGTACGACACATCGAAAGGAAATAGGACTGATATATTATCGGGTGTTTGAACCCTAGTAATGGGGATTATACATGTAATTAAATCGTTGAACAAGAAGATCTTCTTGACGTATCATTTCATGCGGCTAGTTAAACGTAATCATCAGTTTTTCCGTACTCATTTGTCATTTTAAGGTAGTTCAGGGATATAGAAACAAACTACAGAATTTTCTCATACTTTGTGAACTTAAAACTTTATTGCATGGTTATTAAAAAAGTAAAATAAAATTTGGGGTCGCCGGCCATCCAAGAGATTTGTTTTACCTCTGAAAAATAGGTGCTAATAGACTAAAGGAAAGGACCGGTAAGATTTCTTTAGGCCCCAAAATATAGCGTTTGAAATATTTGTTCAAAATGTAAACTTTTGGCTATTTATTGGAAAGAAGAATATTTCTGTTACATAAATATGGGCTGTTTTTTGACAATACAATGCACATGCATTATGGTACTAGCATCATTTATTCATGCAATATTACTTCATAATTTTAGCATTTGCGCTTTTTTGTAGACGGTTTTTGTCTAAAATGGAATTAGCCGCACTTGTGTTCAGTCTTAATATGTATATATATATATGTTCTTTTTGGTGATAATGCATAATATATATAAAGGTTGAGACTGAACACAAATGCGGCCACTTCCATTTTAAACAAAACCCATCTGAAAAGTGACGTTTTGTGGCATATTTGATAGACTTTTCATAAATAATCCCGAATCTAAGCGTCTTTAATGACCAAATCAAGTCTTTAACACAAACTATATGAATCGATTGAAGTAGACACTCAAGTGTTTAAAAAATATCAAAAATCTTTCATCAGATGTACACTTAATTTTAGAAATTAGCCCTTACCGGACCTTCTCCTTTCTCAATGAATATATAGGGAAAATGGACATAATACCTCTTTGATTGAATATATTCACAGCAAAAAAAAAAATAAAAACAAATGATAGACGTTGCTCATTTATTCATCTTGATGTCTTTTTTTTTGTAAAATTGGAATACAATCTGAGGGTCACCGGCAATATAAGAAAATAATCTATTTTTATGACTGGCTTACGATGGAAACGGACTAAAAGTAACAATTCAGAATAAAGCAATTTTAATGAATGGAGAAGTTGATATCCACATAGCTTTGAAAGTTTCCATGGGAATTCATTAAATTTGGAAGGATAATTAAATACTATTTGCAGATGCAAAAGTAGATTTTTGGAGTATCCCAGGGTAGAACATGGACTTAAGCCAATTCTCCATTTCAAATGTCATCAAAATATCGTTTGTGATTTCCACTTTAATAGATTATCAAGTATCATTAATAGATATGCAAATAGCCTGAGATTAAGTTTTTTATAATTTACCAAACTAACTTTGTAGTCTTTCATGGTAAAACAGGGACTTGGCTTTTTGTGTGTGCTCTATATTAATCACCACATATGGCGTAAAGAAGACATTTAGTACAAGGAACAGGCATAGATAAATGTGAGCATTTGCTATCCAGTTCCCCAGTAAAGGCTGTGATTGTTCTTACTATCGAAACTTTTCAATCCTGTGTGTGTGTGTGTGTGTGTGTGTGTGTGTGTGTGTGTGTGTGTGTGTGTGTGTGTGTGTGTGTGTGTAGGATGAGCAGCTACCCTACCCTTTTCATACATTTTGAATATAAAAAAAATACATACCCTATCATATATTTTTCACTAAAAGTATATACACCAAGTGTTCATACCAGAATATCGGCTTTCTTGGACTGAATTCAAGACACAATTAATACGAAAAATCAAAATAATAAAAAATAAGAAAGATAAGAAAAGCAAGAACAATACGAAAGAAAAGGGAAAAAAATAATAACAGAAATTAAAACTGTAACTACAATAATGTTAAATAAAATGTGTTAGTAATTCAATATGTTGTTGTTGTTTTTCTCACACTTTTATCTTTCATTGAAAAGGTATATTGAAGGATGAGGTCGCAAACTTAAAACACTGAAATTATAACTACGACCACACAACACGGTGAAGAAGGTGCGACTTAGTTTTGAACGAATATATTAGCACCTTTAGACTTTTCATATATGGCTGAACATTTGTTTTCTAAACATATATAATATGCTATTTGTGAAATTGTTTGTCCCTTAACAATTTGAGTGTCTTTTGTATTAGTGACTGTGCACGAAGTCAATAGGAGTAACACTAGGCCATAAATCAACTGGTTAATTGATGTCTGTTTGAAATTCATGGGAAAATTAATATTATGATATGCACATCTAATGTGATTACATGTTGATATAAATATACTGTGTTCCGTCCAACTTTGATTTGCTGAGTCTGATTTTTCTTTCGATATAAGAATTACCATTCTATATTTCCGACATTGGTAGTTTAATACCAACAAAATAAATTTCTACGCTTGGGATATCAAAGACAAGTGTATTGGGTTGATAAATGGTTGGTTCATTAAGCTCGTTATCGTATGACAATGTAATAACTAAAATACCGAACTCTACGTTTAATTTAAAAACGGGGCAGTATATAAAAAATATCAAAACTAACAAAACCAAATGATCAACTATATCAACCAACGGAAAAAAAAACCTGTCATTTCTGACTCGGTACAGGCCTTTTTCGATGAAAGTGGTGATTTGAACCTTGGTTTTTAGCTAGCTACACCTCCCACGTGTATCAGATTTGTATTACTTGTCCAAACTAAAGCCACTTTGATGTACTTGTGATAAAAATATAATATACAACATTTTTTCGGATTTTCAGTTGTACAAATGGTACGACACATCGAAAGGAAATAGGACTGATATATTATCGGGTGTTTGAACCCTAGTAATGGGGATTATACATGTAATTAAATCGTTGAACAAGAAGATCTTCTTGACGTATCATTTCATGCGGCTAGTTAAACGTAATCATCAGTTTTTCCTTACTCATTTGTCATTTTAAGGTAGTTCAGGGATATAGAAACAAACTACAGAATTTTCTCATACTTTGTGAACTTAAAACGTTATTGCATGGTTATTAAAAAGTAAAATAAAATTTGGGGTCGCCGGCCATCCAAGAGATTTGTTTTACCTCTGAAAATATGTGCTAATAGACTAAAGGAAAGGACCGGTAAGATTTCTTTAGGCCCCAAAATATAGCGTTTGAAATATTTGTTCAAAATGTAAACTTTTGGCTATTTATTGGAAAGAAGAATATTTCTGTTACATAAATATGGGCTGTTTTTTGACAATACAATGCACATGCATTATGGTACTAGCATCATTTATTCATGCAATATTACTTCATAATTTTAGCATTTGCGCTTTTTGTAGACGTTTTGTCTAAAATGGAATTAGCCGCACTTGTGTTCAGTCTTAATATGTATATATATATATGTTCTTTTGGTGATAATGCATAATATATATAAAGGTTGAGACTGAACACAAATGCGGCTACTTCCATTTAAAACAAAACCCATCTGAAAAGTGACGTTTTGTGGCATATTTGATAGATTTTTCATAAACAATCCTGAATCTAAGCGTCTTTAATGACCAAATCAGTTCAAGTCTTTAACACAAACTATATGAATGGATTGAAGTAGACACTCAAGTGTTTAAAAATATCAAAAATCTTTCATCAGATGTACACTTAATTTTAGAAATTAGCCCTTACTGGACCTTCTCCTTTCTCAATGAATATATAGGGAAAATGGACATAATACCTCTTTGATTGAATATATTCACAGCAAAAAAAATAAAACAAATGATAGACGTTGCTCATTTATTCATCTTGATGTCTTTTTTTTTGTAAAATTGGAATACAATCTGAGGGTCACTGGCAATATAAGAAAATAATCTATTTTATGACTGGCTTACGATGGAAACGGACTAAAAGTAACAATTCAGAATAAAGCAATTTTAATGAATGGAGAAGTTGATATCCACATAGCTTTGAAAGTTTCCATGGGATTCATTAAATTTGGAAGGATAATTAAATACTATTTGCAGATGCAAAAGTAGATTTTGGAGTATCCCAGGGTAAAACATGGACTTAAGCCAATTCTCCATTTCAAATGTCATCAAAATATCGTTTGTGATTTCCACTTTAATAGATTATCAAGTATCATTAATAGATATGCAAATAGCCTGAGATTAAGTTTTTTATAATTTACCAAACTAACTTTGTAGTCTTTCATGGTAAAACAGGGACTTGGCTTTTGTGTATGCTCTATATTAATCACCACATATGGCGTAAAGAAGACATTTAGTACAAGGAAAGAGGCACAGATAAATGTGAGCATTTGCTATCCAGTTCTCAGCAAAGGCTGTGATTGTTCTTACTATCGAAACTTTTCAACCTGTGTGTGTGTGTGTGTTTGTGTGTGTGTGTATGTATGTATGTGTGTGTGTGTGTGTGTGTGTGTGTGTGTGTGTGTGTGGGGGGTGATAGGGATGAGCAGCTACCCTACCCTTTTCATACATTTTTAATATAAAAAAAATACATACCCTATCATATATTTTTCACTAAAAGTATAGCTATCATGATTGTGCTATTTCATAAAGAAATAAACAGATTTGACAAAAATCTGATCATGATGCATTCACATAGTGGATCTAATCAGTTTTTCAGATACCTAAGATATAATCAACGACCTAATCATATACTTCTGGTAATTTTTTTTGTCTAGCCCTTATTATATATATTATCAAGATCGAAATAATTACAAATTTCACAGACTCCTCCGTACAACTCATTATAATTAGACACCTCCCCCTCCCCAACCCAAGGAGCCGCCCACAAAACATATATTGTTAAGTGTTCGAGAGTTTGCATGGTGAATCATGGACAAAACCATTTCTACAATTGTAATTTGTTATTATTAACATTTACTTATTTTTATAATTATTGATTTAGTGATTCCACCATTGATTATCATAATCTGTGGAAGAGGTTTCAATACTTTCGTTTTCCACTTAAAACGTTTCTCGTTTGTGCACACTAACAAACAGAGCTTTGTCTTGCATAGATAGATGGTTGCATTTGGGTTGAAATCTGCAAAGATTGTATATAGTTAGCATCTCACCAAAATGATATCGGGGTGTAAAATAGAAATGATAGATTTTCCTTTATTTTGCACTGTTGTTGAAATACACCTGTGACGTAAATCTTTTGTTCAAATTCTCCATTATTTTTCAGGAATGGAGACTTATTTTCTATTGTTCATCTTTATTGATCCGGACGTTTTGCCCTTTGGATATTTCCATGGGCACTTTATTAAAAATGTACACCCATGGAAAAATTCTAAAGGACGTAACGCGATATTGAATAGAGATGAAAACTTACTAAAACAGCTGATACTGGATTATTTTTTTTTATAATGGGTAATACAGTGAACATCAACTATTTCATTATTAACACACAGCCTTTACTTACGAGTCGTAATTCCATCGTATAATATAAAGTATCGTTCACTAAACTTCAACAACATTATCCACAATTTGTTTTCCGATGCAAATCTTGGCTGAATTTCTGTCACGAATAGTATCCAAGCGGGTAAAAATGAATATTTTTCATTGAGTGTCATTCCTCTTCTGTGCATCTACAAAAATATCAACCATGTTAACTCAGTTGAATTCTTTTGTTATATTGAACACTTTAACATTATTCAATAAGGATAGTTTTTACAAAGATGCTGTGGTTTAATAGAATAAATAGTTCAAGAAACTGAAATGGTCAAAATGGCGTCTTCTGTATATTATTTTTTATTATTCGTTGTTATAATTTAGATATAGTACTAATTAATAGAATGTGACGGGGTATGGATAACATTTGAATAAGGCTTGTGTTAAATATTGGGCGGGTTTTTTATTCAATTTTCAACAGAAACGCGTAACATAATCAAATTTGTCCAGTGTCAAATATAACAGTTATAACGGCTGTGCTAATGGCTGCGTTAATCTTGAAATGTTTAAATGAAAATAAAAAAGTAGTTAACCATTAAAACTTAAAGACATACAAAACGGAATCCAGAAATGTTTTTAATCACTCGGTTTTTGTTTTCTAAAACTTTTTGCTTCCTTTCTGATAATAGGAAAAAATGAAAGATATTTTCAGTTTAATTGTATTGCTATTTAATAGTTAAAGACTCATTTAAAATATTTTTTCCGTTGTTATGAGTTTAGGGAAAGAAAAAATGTTTGGTAATGCATGAAAAAGTGCTTCCTGTTTAATTCTATTTGATCTAATAGAATGGTTTGAAATATAGAATCATATTTTATTTCAGATACGACTTATAATCGAGCACATCCTTATTAGTTGAATAACCTAGACTAGAGTGTTACATACCTGGAAATTTATTCTAGTTGTACCATCTCATTTTTCAAAGGCGATTCTTCATCCAAGATTTTCAAACGAAAACACACATAATCCATTAACATATATGCATAAATACTAGGTTTTTTTTCTCCGAAATACCACTTAAAGACATAAATAGATATCCTTTCAATCCCACTACAAGAAAGACATTCGTATCCAATGACTTTAAACATAAATCTGGATGAACTTTATCAAAGGTATTTTCAAAGTAATTATTCTACTGTTCATTAATACTTCGTTAGGTGAGTAGATGGTCAGCATGATCTTAAATTTTGCATGTGGATTATTGGGTAAAACACCGTGGATTTGAAAAGAAAAGCATTACAAAATGTAATAAAATTCTTTAAAATGTAATAATCTGAAGATTCGTTCTTAATATTTAAGGTGTATTTTAAGTTAGCGAAAGTCTAAATAACTGTCCATTGACTTTCTCTATAACATGCTTACAATATGTACATTGAATATATGAAGTAAATAGTTGGGGTTACCTACCATTTAAGAAATTTACGAGCTCCAGAAAAAAAAAAATTCTTAGCTTATTTTGTGTAGATATATCGGGACAATTACTGTTTTTTTCTTTATCGTTCATATTTTTAATAGGAATTAAATGTTAGACTTTTCTTATTTTTAGATATGAAGTGCCACAATTATAAGTTTTAAAATCAAAGCAGCAGTAGTATACCGGTGTTCAAAAGTCATAAATCGATTGAGAGAAAACAAATCCGGGTTACAAGTTAAAACCGAGGGAAACACATGAACTATAAGAGGAAAACAAAGGAACAACAGGAACACTGAAGTGCAACAAAAACAAACGCCAACATACATAGAAACGAACTATTTGATAACAACTGCCATATTCTGACTTGGTACAGGACATTTTAAGAAAAAATGGTGGGTTGAATCTGATTTTATGGCTAACCAAACCTCCCGCTTATATAACAATGCTCAAAACTGTTAGAATACAAACATGTGCATCAGTAATATCTTAGATGCTAAAATAAATTTTCTAAAAGATATACATTTGTACTTGTATTATGTGAATTTTGTTTTACTCGTAAATTTTGCTGCCAAAATTGATTCTAAGCAATGTATTTATATTTAATATATATATGTATAAGTCTTCGTAACTACTTATTCATATAGCTGGCTAATACTTTAAATTTTCTACACTGCTTTTTTTCACAACACAAATAATGCAGTGCATGGATTATCGTAAAATTCCATAGGGATAAGCTGGTGAAATAATATATTTCCAATGAGATTACTTGCCATTTGTGATCTTTTGAAATGCCTCACATTGTGTAATTCACAGGTTTTTTAGATGACTTTACATAATGGACATTTCTTACTGTTAAACTTAGAGTGACTTGTAGTTTATAACATCATTGTTCTTTGGTCTCTGGTGGATATTTTAAGATAAAGGTAAAAAAAAAAGTTTTCAAAACTTCATACTTTTAAGTGGACATGGAAGAAATTTAGATAAACTCATCAATATAATTATTTCAGTCAACATGTCATATTAAACTTTAAAAAAAACAAGTATCTTATTTCTTTAATTGGGAGAATTGAGATACCAGTTTTTTATTGTTAATATTCTTGAAACATTAATCTATCAAAATAGAAAGATATGTTGTATTCAAAACTGTTTGTTTTTGCTAAATTGGTGACATAAAGATCCTACATTATGCAGGTCTATTGTTCATGTTTGATGGGATTTAAATGTAGAAATAGAGAGTAATCACTTTTACTTCCCATGATGCATGTTTTTATATATTTTCAACATTTTTATGAATTCTGTATAATGGCCTTTGACTAGTTTACCATCTAATTTGTTTGTTGCTCCATGCTCAAATTGGCTTTTATTAATGTTAAAAGTACATTCATTGTGAAAACAAGAAATAATTGTAGGGTAAAAATATAATTCTATTGTATGAGAACTATTTGTCAATCTGAACTGTTTAAGCATAGCCTGATTTGAATTAATCTTCATTGTAGACTTTTTAAATTCTGACCATGAAAAGTTTACTGTGCTAGTAGAGCACATACATGTACTGGTATGACTGTATTAAAATTATAATCAATTCTGCAAAGTGAATAAAATTGTTTAAAATTTATTGTTATGAAACCTCAACCTATATTAGAATATTCTTCAAAGCTTGATATGTGCCTAGTTTTCAAAAGCCAATTATAATCAGCAATTTACACGTGTTTCCCAGAAATATAACCAAATGTTAATCGATTATCAGCAATTTCCTGAAAAAGCCAGAAAAATTTAAAGAAATACTATGACGAGACAGGTCTTCCTGCTCAGAAGTAAAAAGGATTTTTTTCAAGACGATTCCGCAGGAACAAATAGAAGAGTCTGGATTGGAATAGTATAATGTGCACAATAAATAACGAAAAGAGAAAAATAGACAAAACAATAAATAATTCAGAATAATGAGTTGTTAAATTATAAAGAATTCAGAATAATGGGGAAACAAATAAAGAATAGAAAAAAATGGTATAAAAAATTAGAGAAGAAAGTAACGAAGGACCCTCAGGTAGGGAAGGTAGTTTTGATTTAATATTTAAAATGTAGTAGTTAAAAGCCTATATAAAGAAACATTTTAAACTTTAACGGTTTGCATGCTTAACTAACAATGGCCGGACTAAAACGGTGCATCCATACAATGTGTTTAAAAAAGTTCTTGTTCTTGGTCAACTAACATACATGAGTAATTTTATTATATACAATCTAGGCGAAATGACCCAGTGAAGAGGATACGGTCCGAAAAAACAACATAGTTGGCGAAACGAATCCGTATGGCGACGGGAATCAGGGTAAAATGACCCAAATTCAAATATTCCATGTTAACATAATTACCATTTTGCATGGGCAAATGGCAATTCTCTTTGCATAAAAAAAGTTCCTACCTTCATGACCTTTGCCCCAAGAAAATCAAACGTTCTTTTCCTTATGGAGATGTAGAAAACATTCATGAACTCTAAGATTAAGAAATTATCTCATACAAGTAGTGAAGTACCATAAGCTATGGTTATATTTCAGACTCAGGTGCATCAGTTTTGTGGTTCACGGAATTGGCTGTGAAATCATTTCCGCTCATTTTACGCTTGCAAATGATATTTTGGAGGTCATGAATCGCTCTGTTGAGTACTTGTATTTGGTTCATCAGCAGACGATGTGAACAATTTACTTTATGTATTTCCCCTTTTGTTTACATCCATCTTTCGCATATTTCAAATGTTATGTGCAGGACCTTTTGTAGTGTAGGACAAGGGTGAAACTGCTTCATAAGCTACCAAATTGAAGATCGTTATCTATAATTTTCGATCTGTATTACAGTACATGAAAAGCAGTTCACATGTTCGACTATTATGATATGCGATTATTATGTAATTGAGCGTTCCTGATGAAGGTTTATTCTAGTTGTACCATCTCATTTTCAAAGGCGATTCTTCATCCAAGATTTTCAAACGAAAACACACATAATCCATTAACATATATGCATAAATACTAGGTTTTTTTCTCCGAAATACCACTTAAAGACACAAATAGATATCCCCACTACAAGAAAGACATTCGTATCCAATGACTTTAAATATAAATCTGGATGAACTTTATCAAAGGTCTTTTCAAAGTAATTATTCTACTGTTCATTAATACTTCGTTAGGTGAGTAGATGGTCAGCATGATCTTAAATTTTGCATGTGGATTATTGGGTAAAACACCGTGGATTTGAAAAGAAAAGCATTACAAAATGTAATAAAATTCTTTAAAATGTAATAATCTGAAGATTCGTTCTTAATATTTAAGGTGTATTTTAAGTTAGCGAAAGTCTAAATAACTGTCCATTGACTTTCTCTATAACATGCTTACAATATGTACATTGAATATATGAAGTAAATAGTTGGGGTTACCTACCATTTAAGAAATTTACGAGCTCCAGAAAAAAATTCTTAGCTTATTTTGTGTAGATATATCAGGACAATTACTGTTTTTTCTTTATCGTTCATATTTTTAATAGGAATTAAATGTTAGACTTTTCTTATTTTTAGATATGAAGCGCCACAATTATAAGTTTTAAAATCAAAGCAGCAGTAGTATACCGGTGTTCAAAAGTCATAAATCGATTGAGAGAAAACAAATCCGGGTTACAAGTTAAAACCGAGGGAAACACATGAACTATAAGAGGAAAACAAAGGAACAACAGGAACACTGAAGTGCAACAAAAACAAACGCCAACATACATAGAAACGAACTATTTGATAACAACTGCCATATTCTGACTTGGTACAGGACATTTTAAGAAAAAATGGTGGGTTGAATCTGATTTTATGGCTAACCAAACCTCCCGCTTATATAACAATGCTCAAAAACCGTTGCCATAGAAACATGTGCATCAGTAATATCTTAGATGCTAAAATAAATTTTCTAAAAGATATACATTTGTACTTGTATTATGTGAATTTTTGTTTTACTCGTAAATTTTTGCTGCCAAAATTGATTCTAAGCAATGTATTTATATTTAATATATATATGTATAAGTCTTCGTAACTACTTATTCATATAGCTGGCCAATACTTTAAATTTTCTACACTGCTTTTTTCACAACACAAATAATGCAGTGCATGGATTATCGTAAAATTCCATAGGGATAAGCTGGTGAAATAATATATTTCCAATGAGATTACTTGCCATTTGTGATCTTTTGAAATGCCTCACATTGTGTAACTCACAGGTTTTTTAGATGACTTTACATAATGGACATTGCTAACTGTTAAACTTAGAGTGACTTGTAGTTTATGACATCATTGTTCTTTGGTCTCTAGTGGATATTTTAAGATAAAGGTAATAAAAAGTTTTCAAAACTTCATACTTTTAAGTGGACATGGAAGATATTTAGATAGACTCATCAATATAATTATTTCAGTCAACATGTCATATTAAACTTTAAAAAAAACAAGTATCTTATTTCTTTAATTGGGAGAATTGAGATACCAGTTTTTATTGTTAATATACTTGAAACATTAATCTATCAAAATAGAAAGATATGTTGTATTCAATACTGTTTGTTTTGCTAAATTGGTGACATAAAGATCCTACATTATGCAGATCTATTGTTCATGTTTGATGGGATTTAAATGTAGAAATAGAGAGTAATCACTTTTCTTCCCATGATGCATGTTTTTATATATTTTCAACATTTTTATGAATTCTGTATAATGGCCTTTGACTAGTTTACCACCTAATTTGTCTGTTGCTCCATGCTCAAATTGGCTTTTATTAATGTTAAAAGTACATTCATTGTGAAAACAAGAAATAATTGTAGGGTAAAAATATAATTTTATTGTATGAGAACTATTTGTCAATCTGAACTGTTTAAGCATAGCCTGATTTGAATTAATCTTCATTGTAGACTTTTTAAATTCTGACCATGAAAAGTTTACTGTGCTAGTAGAGCACATACATGTACTGGTATAACTGTATTAAAATTATAATCAATTCTGCAAAGTGAATAAAATTGTTTAAAATTTATTGTTATGAAACCTCAACCTATATTAGAATATTCTACAAAGCTTGATATGTGCCTAGTTTTCAAAAGCCAATTATAATCAGCAATTTACACGTGTTTCCCAGAAATATAACCAAATGTTAATCGATTATCAGCAATTTCCCGAAAAAAGGCCTCATAAGCCAGAAAAATTTAAAGAAATACTATGACGAGACAGGTCTTCCTGCTCAGAAGTAAAAGGATTTTTCAAGACGATTCCGCAGGAACAAATAGAAGAGTCTGGATTGGAATAGTATAATGTGCACAATAAATAACGAAAAGAAAAATAGACAAAACAATAAATAATTCAGAATAATGAGTTGTTAAATTATAAAGAATTCAGAATAATGGGAAACAAATAAAGAATAGAAAAAATGGTATAAAAATTAGAGAAGAAAGTAACGAAGGACACTCAGATAGGGAAGGTAGTTTTGATTTAATGTTTAAAATGTAGTACATGTAGTTAAAAGCCTATATAAAGAAACGTTTTAAACTTTAACGGTTTGCATGCTTAACTTACAATGGCCGGACTAAAACGATGCATCCATACAATGTGTTTAAAAAAGTTCTTTTTCTTGGTCAACTAACATACATGTGTAATTTTATTATATACAATCTAGGCAAAATGACCCAGTGAAGAGGATACGGTCCGAAAAACAACATAGTTGGCAAAACGAATCCGTATGGCGACGGGAATCAGGATAAAATGACCCAAATTCAAATATTCCATGTTAACATAATTACCATTTTGCATGGGCAAATGGCAAGTCTCTTTGCATATAAAAGTTCCTACCTTCATGACCTTTGACCCAAGAAAATCAAACGTTCTTTCCCTTATGGAGATGTAGAAAACATTCATGAACTCTAAGATTAAGAAATTATCTCATACAAGTAGTGAAGTACCATAAGCTATGGTTATATTTCAGACTCGGGCGCATCAGTTTTGTGGTTCACGGAATTGGCTGTGAAATCATTTCCGCTCATTTTACGCTTGCAAATGATATTTTGGAGGTCATGAATCGCTCTGTTGAGTACTTGTATTTGGTTCATCAGCAGACGATGTGAACAATTTACTTTACAGTATTTCCCCTTTTGTTTACATCCATCTTTCGCATATTTCAAATGTTATTTGCAGGACCTTTTGTAGTGTAGGACAAGGGTGAAACTGCTTCATAAGCTACCAAATTGAAGATCGTTATCTATAATTTTCGATCTGTATTACAGTATACATGAAAAGCAGTTCACATGTTCGACTATTATGATATGCGATTATTATTATAATTGAGCGTTCCTGATGAAGGTAAATCCAGAAAAGCGCTTCGGACGCATAACATTTATAACGTGTTGTTTTCATTTTTTATGAATGATCTTTGTCTCTTCTCCGACGTCAGGAAAACATGCTCCTTTTTCTAAAACGGAAGTGTTTTTGCAACATTAAAATTGCAGCAACAAACTTCATATGGTTATGAAATTGCAGTTTTCAATTTTTCCACTCTTCCTTACTGATTCAGATAAAATTGATTATCTCAATAATCAAAATGTATTGTTATGGTTAATTACGACAATAAGCATGACTTACGATGTCATTGCGCAACCACCTGTGCAGACGGCGCGAAAATTCAAACCCCCGAACATATGGTGAGCTGACAATAACTAAAGTCTTATTTTCAAATTCTTTAAACTGTAAAATAAAAGTTAGAGTACACGCAGTGATTTCATAGGCTATGATTCTGATAATACTTAATTATCAGAATCATAGCCTATGAAATCACTGCATGTACTCTAACTTTCTTTACAGTTTAAAGAATTTGAAAACAAGACTTTAGTTATTGTCAGCTCACCATATGTGCATTGTTTCTGACATAAAATGCCTAGAACCTGTATAAAACTACTCTGATAACAAATTGAGAGCATTTCAGAATACTAGTAATGTAAAGCTTAATAGTTAATCATTCCAACATTCAAGATTATATAAAGTATCCAATCCTGCCTCGGTCTCCAGTCCACATCTTACTATATGCCCATTTATCTATTAAACTTCACAATTTCTGCCTCAAATGGTCAGTTTAGAAATATTGTCACAATAATATCATCTATAACCACATATCTAACATAATTTGGCTAATATATGAACTAGAACTACAAAGCTATATTTGCAAAAACATATATAAATTCATTAAAAGATTTATAGAACTTACTGCTAAAATCTTTTTTTAACATAAATTCTGAGCAAGATTATTGCTTTCAATGCAAAAGACTTTTACAGGTTAAATAATCTGTTTTATGATCCAGAGGTTAGGGATTTTTCTGTTTTTTTTTTGTCACTGGGGGTCTCAAATTTGCAAAATAATTCTGTTGTTTCTGTGAATTTGGAATATTAAGTATATCTTTAAAATAGAACGCACTATTGTTAGTTTTATAGAGGTATTTTGTATCTCTAGCTTGATTTTTAATGCCGCGACTACATTCCAAAATATTCATTTTGGTTTCTGTTGCTTATCGCTTGGGAGGGGGCGGGTTTCGGCTTTAGTCTATAGAATTTAAGACACAACAGCATTTTTGAAAGTTCAATAAGTTTCTTGCTCGATTAAAAGAGAGGCGAAAGATAACAGAGGGACATTCAAACTCATAAGTCGAAAATAAACTGACAACGCCATGGCTAAAAAAGAAAAAGACCAAAAGAAAAACAGACAAACAATAGTACACAAAACACAAAATTGAAAACTAAAGACTGAGCAACACAAACCCACCAAAAACTGGGGTGATTTCAGGTGCTCCGGAAGGGTATGCAGATTTTGCTCCACATGTGGCACCCGTCGACTTGCTCATGTTAGTACAAACCCGGTAATAAGTTTAATTTGGTAGCTCACATTCGGGAAAGGGGGCGAGATTGTTTCAACGACATTAGGATCATCTCCGATATCATTAAATAGTTTACCTTTATATTGGATGAACTTAACAATACATTATGGTTTTATTCTAAAATGGTTGAACGTCGGTCTTTCCGGAAAATTCAGAGTAGGAAATCATGATAAACAAAAACAAACAAACACAACGTCAGCACCTAAAATTTGTTTTTAAGACCATCTTACCTTATATCTAACTAGGACACCGAATATTTTTCTATTATAACTGACTGTTTGCTTTTATTTATGTGTCAGTTTATAGCTCACGGTATTTCAACACATAGGCTAACACATATCTTAGAATATAGCAAAGTGCTCTCGACCAATAAAATTGTAGAATTTGATGTTCCTTAATTGTGAAGAATGAATGTAAATCATGTTCTTAGTTAGGTATTATCCTATTGTTTAAGCCTACTTACAGTTCAAAACAAAGAATTTCTATAAATGAAATAAAACTGACCTGAAGTACATTTATCAGCTTGAAAAATTTATGATTGAAACTGACTAAAAGTTGAATTTTGAATAAAAAGAAAAGAAATAAGTTTAAAGTTTACTGGTGCAGTAAGAATTGGTACCGTTAATTTTATTATGTAAATGTTAATAACTTCAAAATTGCAATAGAAAATAAATAATATCAAAGCAATACAAAAAGAAGAAAACATTAAATTAACCTCAATCTTTAAATGTAGCTAATGCGCATACCAAAACTTCCATAACTGTATCCACAATTGGTCAGAATAGTCATTTCAATATTTCAAAACAAATAAAACAGGTAGCTTAGTAACCTTTTGAATTTCATATACAATGCTTACTACGTAGTATTTGATGTAAACAAATGGAATAAGATATTGGCTGTGGAATAGAATTAAGTAGTTACTCGGGTTTTGAATTTATTAATTAACAAAACGATAATTTCTCACTAACATCTTACATAATTTACATTCATTCTTACAATAAGGAAACTTGTACACACCTCTACTATTTCATCGTACTTTTGTGTCATCTAATGTCGAAAATACCATTTATCGAAAATACCAAAATTATAAGTAAGTCCTTACATCACTTAGAATAGTTATCCAATAATGAAATACTTAAAAAGGAAGTGATGAATAAATTATGAACATTGCACTAACAAAAAAAATCGAGATTAAAACCAATCAAAGGATCATTTGAACCTTGAGCTCTTTACAATGTTCTAAATTTGTAGGATAACGAAGACCTTTTTCGTCATAAGTACTCGCTATCGCTCGTACTTAATTATGAAGAAAGAGATTATCATTCTCTTACATATACGTAGGATATGTTTGTAGACAATGAGAAGTTTATCAGTTTTAACATGTCCAACCGCATTATAAATCAATGGCGCACACACACAGGCTCAATTTAGTCACGAAAGATGTAGTATAGTTAGAAGAGATGACTGCAAGTATGAGAAAAAAGTTGAATGAAACTATTTATCAAATGATTGATTAATTTATATAGTATATATATATATATATATATATATATATATATATATATATTTATTCATTGATTGCTGATATAAAAACGTAAATAAAGTAATTTTATTTGCTGCAATTTTCAGTACTATCTGCTTGCATATTCTCTTTTGAGTTACATTCTGTTTTAAATCCTACACGGTTACACAATGGTTTGTATAAAAAAAAGAAGCCATTAAACACATATTTTATAGGCAAATGGTAATATGAAGAATTCGTAAAAAATAAAACCAGGAAGTTAAGGGTGTAACGCAAATAAGTACACGTATGGCCAACTAAAAAGATAAGAGTAATGATAAAAGACAGACTTGTGGTTTGTGATTATAAAAAAAAAAGATATTGTTTGACTGATTAAATGTATCTTTTTATTTTCGAATTCAAAGAATCTCGTTTATTAAAGATTTCCAATAAAATTACATTACTCGACTTACCAACGTATCTCGACCTATTGCATCGAAGCATGACGGACGGGAGCATATACTACTTGATACTTTTGCTCATTGAATACACATATTTTGTTGGAATATATATTATTCAAAAAATTAACCCAATCTGCCATTTTAAATTATACATAGTTTGTCATTAAATTCTGGATGATTTTATTGAGAAAGGTAATAATTAATCCAGTAACCGGTTATCAAATGCAACTATAACTACTTGGTCATTTCATTTGACCCATATATTTAGTTCTCAAAAGATGAATTTTGAATAAAAAAAAGAAATAAGTTTGAAGTTTACTGGTGCAGTAAGAATTGGTACCGTTAATGTTATTATGTAAATGTTAATAACTTCAAAATTGCAATAGCAAATAAATAATATCAAAGCAATACAAAAAAGGAGAAAACATTAAATGTAACCTCAATCTTTAAATGTAGCTAATACGCATACCAAAACTTCCATTACTGTATCCGCAATTGGTCAGAATAGTCATTTCCAATATTTCAAAACAAATAAAACAGGTAGCTTAGTAACCTTTTGAATTTCATATACAATGCTAACTACGTAGTATTTGATGTAAAAAGCTGGAATAAGATATTGGCTGTGGAATGAAATTAAGTAGTTACTCGGGTTTTGAATTTATTGATTTGAACTCTTTATCAACAAAACGATAATTTCTCACTAACATCTTACGTAATTAACATTCATACTCACAATAAGGAAACTTGTACACACCTCTACTATTTCATCGTACTTTTGTGTCATCTAATGTCGAAAATACCATTTATCGAAAATACCAAAATTATAAGTAAGTCCTTACATCACTAAGAATAGTTATCCAATAATGAAATACTTAAAAAGGAAGTGATGAATAAATTATGAACATTGCACTAACAAAAAAATCGAGATTAAAACCAATCAAAGGATCATTTGAACCTTGAGCTCTTTACAATGTTCTAAGTTTGTAGGATAACGAAGACCTTTTTCGTCATTAATCATGAAGAAAGGGATTATCATTCTCTTGCATATACGTAGGATATGTTTGTAGACAATGATAAGTTTATCAGTTTTAACATGTCCAACCGCATTATAAATCAATGGCGCACACACACAGGCTCAATTTAGCCACGAAAGATGTGGTATAGTTAGAAGAGATGACTGCAAGTATGAGAAAAAAGTTGAATGAAACTATTTATCAAATGATTGATTAATTTATATATGTATATATATATATTTATTTATTCATTGATTGCTGATATAAAAACGTAAATAAAGTAATTTTATTTGCTGCAATTTTCAGTACTATCTGCTTGCATATTCTCTTTTGAGTTACACTCTGTTTTAAATCCTACACGGTTACACAATGATTTGTATAAAAAAATAAAGCCATTAAACACATATTATATAGGCAAATGGTAATATGAAGAATTCGTAAAAAATAAAACCAGGAAGTTAGGGATGTAACGCAAATAAGTACACGTATGACCAACTAAAAAGATAAGAGTAATGATAATAGACAGACTTGTGGTTTGTGATTATAAAAAAAAAGATAAAATGTCATAAATAGGGGTTCAGCAGTCAAAAATGTCAACAAAGAAAAACAAAATGGCATATAGACAATGCACATACTCAAAATTGAAACAAAAGAATACAATAATGACAACAGCACAACAACACAATGGTGGGATGTACAAGTACCGAGCAACGTGTAAAGGATATAACCATAAATGGACCAATCAGTAAACGTAATAATTTACAAAGACAAATAAAAGAACACTATAACATGTAATTAAGATGATAAACAACTTCAGTACCTAGAATCCATACATCAAGACCATCATGTATTATTTGTGAAGTTGATACGGAACATTTATCAACAAGGTCTTGGTATCTTCCGATGAACTTTTTTAGAAAAGGACGAGACGTTCTTTGACATAACCCTGGTTCATGAACTCTCTGTTCAGACACTGGTGACGTTTACAAAGTCTGGGTAGCAGCTGCAAGCTCTTGAATACCGAATGAGTTGGGAAATGTATATCCCATATGCAGGTGAAGTTGGTGAAGGAAGGGACACGGTGTCTTGTGCGTACATGATTTTTTTCAAACAATACTTCAATAAGTAAATGTACTTCAATAAATATAAAATATTTTGCCTGGAAATGTCTTTTGTACTTGACCTCATATATCATGTTACACTGACATTCCTGTTAAACAGGACAATCCTCAATCGATCACACCTTCTAAATAAATCCTACATGTATAAAAGGAAGTGTTTATCTATGAATTGTATACTAAATACTAGTATTTTGACTTATAAAGTAAATGTAAGCGATAGTTTTATCTCAATTTTTAATTATAGTCAAGAGACAAATTCTGAAAAACACTGATTTCAACATTTCTAAACTTGCTAGTAAAACAGCCGTCTGATAAATCTTTTGCCCACAAAAAAATTAAGATACATGGTTGGCAATAACAAGTCCCATTAGGTCCGTAGGTCGAGTTACGTAAGTATTTCATTCTATTGGAAATCTCTTATGATACCTAACCATATTGATTTCTTTCAGTCTTGAGATACGTTATATGATTTGTACATGTATTTCTTTGCTAAAAAATAATCACAGTCATAAACAGTTTTGAAAGGTCTTGCTTAAATAAAACATATATAATTGTTCATCATTTTCAGTACCCAAGTTGTAATAATAATATCATAGATAACTATAACGGTGTTCGCTCTTCGCGATAGATCCAATAGCCTGTTGTTGACAATATTACGCTGACTTTCAAGGTAGGTTATCAATTCAGATTTCTTAGAAAATCGTTACTTTTAAAGCATAATAATAGAGATATTTTTTAATTTTAGTCCAACATTCTATAAATATATATCCTCTGCTGTCATATAATTAATTGTTAAGAGTTTACCAATTCCTACAAATATAATAATGATAAACAAAACAAAGACAAGATATGAAGTCAGATAACAAAACAAAGCAAAATAAAAGATATTGATAGATTAAAATTATTGAATGAAAAACTGCTCTGTTCCTTAAGTTTATTAGTTAGATTGAAAATAGCCACAGGACAGAAATACAAATTATACAATATTTTTATATCTAGAAATACAAAACAAATAGGATCAGACAACTAGTAAAGCAAAAGCCACATTCTAAGAACATGCATAATTTCTCGGAATTCTGTTTAACTGCAATACATATTTTCATTAACTTCTATACAACGATGTATTTTAAACGAATGTCTATTAATATGGTAATATTGGAAATAAACTGTTTTCGTTCTGTGTTTTCTTCTCTAACGCTTTGATCGAATTAATAATAATATTTATATAGATTTTGAAGCTGTTAAATATTGTTTTGAACATAGAATATTTAAAGATGTCGGTTAGAATGTATTGATTGATACTGGTCAAGGAGGCTGAAATAAATAAATAGTTTAGGCTTTATCTATATCTTCCGTTTATTGATAAAAAAAAAAATAATCAAAAACAAGTCGTAATCAAAATCCATCCGTCGAAAAAAAAAAAAAAAAAACACAGCCACAACACCGTACGAATACAGACGGAAAAATCAAACATCAACATAATACTAAACAGTAAACGGAATCAATAAGAAACGTGATGAATAAGAGGCAAACGTAGTTTACCAATGCTCAACAATCTATTAAAATGTTACACATCAAGGTAATAAAACCCCAGAACTGAGGATTTGCATCATGAATCATTAAAGAAGCGAGACTGGATGGGTCGACAGAGTTATCATTTCCAAGTTAAGCATGCGTCACCAGAGAATGCATTCCCAGTCACAATGTCACAATTTGATATAGGAAACATTTCTTAACTTTACAGATCAGACCACTATTATGTTATCTGCAAAATATATTACTAGTGATTTGAAGCTCACCCTAATAATAGTGTGAACATGAACAAGCGAAACGTATTAATTGAGATTTGTTTACTCCATACGATTGAGCAGAGGATATGTTACGTATGTGAAATTGGAATTTGCTTTTAAACATTTGACAAAGATTCCAGTCTGACGTTCTTAATCAGTTTTGATATTAAGGAACTCAGGTACTCCGGAAGGTTGAGCAGTTCATCCTCATTAGTACAAATTAAAATGATAGGTGTCTGTTGTTGTTTTGGCGACTCTTTTCCTCCCTTTTGGTTTAATAATCAGGGCCTGTATGTATAAAACATCTTATATTAAGTGTTCCTTAAACTTAGATTTCACTAAGAATTCCTTAGTTAAGTAAAATTTTTAAGTCGTATGCATAAAATTACTTAAGTCTTCACTTAACTAAGGAATACTTAAATCGAAACTTTTCTTTAATTATCGTATGATAAATTGATGTTGGTGTGTAAAACGATTAACAAATACGTAACCTACTATAATAACCAAACAAATGACAAATTGGCGCATAAAAGAAAAAGAAAAGTTATTGTGATGGTGTAGCAAAAGGAAATTGACTGATGTATTGATGTTTGCTTAAGACATGTCATGCATGTTCAAGACGAGAACAAATTAACAATAAATACAATAGGTGGATCCTGTAACAGAGGCTTGAAGGTCGGGGGAAATTTGGACTACCTCTAGAAAATGAAGGTATGTTAGATACGGACAGAAATTTTCCCTTTCAACAGGCCACCTACGGACCCAAAGAGTTGTTGCAGGTGTTCTTAACGTGAAGAGTGTGTTGCATTCTCTCTACACGAGGTCCCCATTTTGACCGGATGTGGTTGAGTACTAATACATCTCGCACAGCCAAACGGACATCCCACTTTGACAAGGGTTTTACTGCCGGTCGGAAATAGACCTAGGTGACCGTATTTCTAGTCGCCACTCACCCTTAGGGATGGAAACAAATAATCAATATATAACAATATAATAAGTAGAGAAAATTTCATGAGGAGCGATTTTAAGAGAACCAAAAGAAGTGGGACAACCTATGCGTGGCGTGATTAATGTAAAATATCCAAAACAAATCGAGTCATCCACTATCAATTTTTTTGTACAGCAAACAAAACTTCAACCACATGAGGAGTCGCTAAATAGATATTCAACATTATCTTGTAGCAACTCATCCAGCTTAATACTGGCATATGCTAGTAAATTCTTAATTTTAAAAAAAGTTCCAAGTCATCATATTTATCAAACAGATTTGTTCCATCTCTAAGGCACCGACCATTCATCTTTCGTGGGTGTTGCAGGATCGAGGGGCATCTTTAATTTCTAGAGACAACAGTATTTTTTAACTCTAAAAATACATGATAAAGATTTTTTAAATCTATTTCGATTTAAAATTAACTTTTATATCACTTCCCTTTACAACAATAAAAAGGGTTAGGATAATTTTCATGAATGCATATCAAAACACGGAATTGTTCAAAAGTCCTTCAATCTTTTACTAAAACACACATTATTAGATTCATTTGTTTACTGTAAGGTATTATCAACATCTTTGCGTATTTCCTATTATTTCACTTGAATGTTATCAACGCCGAAAGATGACTCAAAACTGCATGCATTCATGCTGGGTTTTAGAAAAATTTGAGCAATTATCCAAGACTGGCGAGAAAGACTTTCCTAACCAAAACCAAAATTCTATTAGAAGTTGTAAAATGATTTTTTTTTTCAAATACACCATAATTTACTGAGGTAAGAGTATTCATTCTAGGGAAAATTTGAAATTTGCAATATATCACTGAATATATAAGGAAATAGGAAAGATATTTTGAAGACGTATCATGAATATATAATATAGACTTCGAATTCCACAGGGATTAGCAGAGGTGGATTTAGGGGGGGGGCAGCGTGTCCGGGCCCCTTTGTGGGAAAATTTTGTTAATTATTAAGGGAATCATTGAAGCAGAACTAAGCGGGACCCCCTCTTATGACAGTTAATTCCCCGCCCCCTCCCCTTGTGAAAATTTCTGGATCCGCCACTGAGTAGGTCTTAAAATTTTTTGATTTTGTCCGAGTTAGATAAACAAATTTAGGGGAAATTTACCGAATATCTTTAGAAAAATACTATATAATTGAAAATTTAACCGATTTAACCCCACCCCACCCCGAGAAAAAAGGATTTTGCATATATAAAGATCCTCATCGGTTTCTTCCTTCACACTGTTTTGTACTAACGTTCAATGTTATTTGTGTAAGCAGGCACGAAGAGAGGAAACAAAAGAAAAATAAAAGCATGAATTCCATGCGTGTAAAAACTGTGAGCACTTTTCGGTGTACACACTAACGAGATTGAAAAATAAGGGTAGAATGAATTTATATAACTACCCTCTGTTATACATGATTTTATGAAAATTACTATGATCGTTAATATTAAGCAATAAACAAAAGAAATGTTGATGATATAATAATTATTCAATTAAATGGTAGCTAATCTATCCATGATCTGCAAAATACGCATACATTCGACTGATTTCATATATTTTAGAAAATTTAAGGTATCTCTATATGTACCTTATACTTAAGTATAATCTTAGGCGTTTTCTTAGTATAAGGGGTTTTATGCATACCACCTAAGTTTTATGAGCGTGACTTAAACAAACTAAGATAGTACTAAGGAAATACTTATTTTAAGATTTCTAATGCATACCATTTAGGTAAAAAAGTTTCCTTAACTTAAGTGTTTACTAAGTGAAATCTTAACTTAACCAGCTTAATGCATACGGGCCCAAACTTTTATTTCCAGACACAATTAACAATTACAGTTAACAAAATACATGTATAAAATTACATCTTTCAAAAGTATATAAATACTTTATATGTAATGTTTGTGTGTACGCGAATATGTCATATTTGATAAGATAACGTATTTAATTTAATGCTTATATTAATCACTTATTAGTTCATCGGCATTTGAATAAGACTCAGAGTTTTATATTTGTCAATATATTCCTATTGTGCTGAATTGGTCCAGAAATTAAAGCATTTCATTCAATTGTTTATCGATGGACATTTATCTATTTCTAGCATTTTGTTTTTACCACTTATCAATAACCCAACACCATACTAAAAGCTAAAAGTGTAGCAGTTATCATATAACATTGCGTTTTATCTGCCGACTTAATTTGATCGTTTCTCGTCGATGATACATTTTTGTGCATTTGGAATCCCTGTTAAATAACCACTTGTAACATACGGGTAGAATTTAACTTAGCAATTCTACATGAACAGTAAAACTTCTTAACATATTTTATGTAATCGTTCGTTAACCTATGATATGCAGCATTGTTCTAAAATACTTTAATTTCTGCATTAATATTCATATTTATAATAGAAATATAGAAATGTTTCCATACGGTATATTTCTACAAACAAGATTTCACATTTGTTTTGTTCCATATAACAATATTTCTAAAAATAAAGATATAAAAAGAATGACAAATGTATTCGGATAATTTGTGTACGTGTTTTCTTAATCGAACCCAATGGCATGAATCAAGAAAAAAAGGAATCCGTTTTATTGGCATTTGCCTCTAGAAACAAAGCTTCATACATGGACAAACATGATTAATATGAAAGAAGGTTTGTAGGACACGTTTCTTTTAATGAGATTATATTGTACAAATACGTTTAGAACCTTGCAACTAAAGAAGCTATCTAAGGTTGCCAACATTGCACAAATATATAATTTGATTACAAAGTGAAACGTCTGGCCTGACAAAAAAACTTATTCCAACACAAACGAATATGATAAAAAAGCGAAAGCCTTTTTATTTAAGAAAATTAATGTTTAATTCTGCCGAAGTATTCATTTCAAAATGTTCGGATAAATTTATCAACGATGTACTCAATATAATTGAAATACAGACTCTTTGTCTTCTCATCGCTTACAATTTGGAGCAGTAATAAATACAATTAATTTGCTGTAACTCGTATAAATGTAAATAAAAAGATGTTGTATGAGTGCCAATGAGACAACTAAGTCACAATGTGTAAAAAGTAAACCATTATAGGTCAAAGTACGGCCTTCAACACGGAGCCTTGGCTCACACCGAACAGCAAGCTATAAAGGGCCCCAAAATGACTAGTGTAAAACAAGTCAAACAGGAAAACCAACGGTTTAATCTATATAAAAAACCAGAAACGAGAACCACTTATGAACCACACCTTTAAACGACAACCACTGAACAACAGGTTCCTCATTTAGGTAAAAAATTAAGAAAAACATAAAAGTGTGTGGTCGGAAAAATATCGCAAAAACATTTTCTAATATATTTCCTAATATATTGGCATAATATCATTAAAATTTTGTCAAGATATGAAAAACAATGGCGTATAAAACATTTTGATAATCCCTTCAAAAATATTTTCTTGAATTTTTTTCTAAACGTTTGAAAAACATCATGAGCATCAAATAATGTTATAAAAATGTTTTTGGATATTTTCTTTCGAGTGCCTGAAAAATGTTTTTTAAAATGTTTTTAGAAGATGTTTTTGGTTGATATCTATATCATATCAATATAAAATTTTCTGTACTTTAAATTGAGTGTCCAGCTATTTAATATAACAAATCATTAGTTTAATAGATATACAGTGATTCATTCTATATATATACAAACAAGAATAAATCAGTTGTTTTGCTAAGCATATGACAATTCACAATTCAGAGTATCCGAAAACAGGAATTATATACAAATTTTGACATATCCAAAATGGCAGACACAACTCATTATGGTTAAGCCACTAACCAAATATGAAGTCATTCTGTTCAGCAGCATTACCGATAGACGTCGTGAAAAAATTGTGTTCATTCAACATACTGAAATAAAAGCAAACAGGAAACAGGTATATGAGTGACAGATACTAAAATGCTCACACATCACAGTTCATCACTATCAAACAGCTCACCAAATATGAACTCATCGTGTTCAGTGGTTTTGAGGAAAACAGTAATGAAAATATTTGTTGGACAAAGATAGATGGACAGACACCCATTGCAATAAAGCCCACATTCCTACCGCATTGGTATGATGTTTAGTTTTTCACTCTCAACCTTTATTACCTATCTTATACACGTCATCCTGAACATGCATGAAATACTTGCCACTGGACATTGAGCAAACATCAATCAAAACATTATACACATTTTAAAGTTGAGGTTACATTGACTAAAACTCGTGTCCCAAATTCAGATTTTTCAAAATCACTCCTCTATCTAAACAAAAAATGTAACACTTCTAATACGATTACATCAGTCAATAATTGGCTAAAGAGATAAAGAGCAAAACATTATTTTGCATCCATTATTTGAATTATTTAAGAAAACATTTGAAAAGTCCATCAATTGTCTTATTCAGAATCACTTGGAATGTCTTGTAGTGTCTTATATCTTTTTCTTGTTGTGCCATGCTTCTGAAAAAAAAAAAACAATTTATTAATCTTACTTTTATATAAAAACTTCTTAAATATTCCTTTATGGGAGATAAAATCAAGATGCCTGAAGGACATACTCCCCTCCTTTAAAAGTTTTGAAACAAATAACCAGTAGTCTCAAAATGAGGATACTGACAAAATTTAAATAGACATCTATATTATCCTTCAAACAATATATATATATATATATATATATATATATATATATATATATATATCATTTAAAAGGATCAAATAAACAGTACAGATAAAAACCTTTTCATTCAATCCATCAATGACTTAATTGCCTTTCATTAAAGCTGAACTTCATTTTGTTATTAGAAAAAAACACATAAAAAATGGGACTACAGATGTGTTCAGTCAAGAGCCTGTTATTTTATTATACTCGTTGATTGTTGTCCATCATATTTTTTCGTTTATTGTTTTATATTTATCAGGCTGTTGGTTTTCTTGGTTTTTTTGGGGTTTCATTTATCATGTAGGGCCTTTAAAGCTGCTTCATTTAACAACTTGTTGTCTTTTTAATTGTTAAAATCGGTAGCGTGACATAGTTTATAATTTGTTATTTGTATCTAAGGGCATACGATACAGTACTAGTAATAGAAGCAAATAATAATTTATCAAAGTTTTACGCATTGTTTTCGTGATGTTGCTAATAATATAACTCAAACTTCCAAGAAACACACAGATGTCATCAAATCAGTTGTTTGTATTTAAAAACATTTTAAAGGAAAGTAAAGATGTTGTTTATGAAAGCACACTGTTGGACTAAAAGCTTGATTTAAATAAACAACTTATTTCTATTTTGTCACCAAAAAATAATTGATTTAAAAATGCAGAGATCTTTCCTGTATTGTATGCCCTTAATCTTTAAGTTAATGTATTGTTTATGCTAAAATTTGAATTAAATATGAAATGACAGTAATCCTGTATGAAAATCTTACTTCAAAAAAAATGTGTTCCTCCTGAATGGTTGTGGACATTCCAAAGTACCTGTGCCACTTCAAAATTGTAAACCTGCATATTGAACTAGTCCTATGTGGCTATTCCTATAGCTCCTGTCAAAAAATAAAAGATAATTACATTTTGTGTATGAATATAATTTTAAGCAACAGTTAATATTAACTTGCTTGTAACTCAAGTCTTAAATAGTCCTTGTAAAATTATTAAAGGAAATTTTAATTTACTGTATTGCAAATAAATCCTTGCATGTGTACTCTAATTTTACTTAAAAAAAATTCTCCATTATACAGCCAAAACATTTTTTTTTTTAAATCATTGTTGTTTTTTTTTAAATTTTAATCAATTTAAAAACGTTCTGCCCAGGAGGCCACAAATTATTGGCAGTGCCATGATTAAAAATCACTTCAATTTCCAACTAAATCAAAAGGCTGTTCTATAGGAAAACTGCAATATGATATTTGACTGAAACAACTCATGCTGAACAGGCATATTGCTCAAACGACATGACCAAAACTTCCCAAAAGCAACTTCACACTGAATTTTATGCCATTTACATGTAGAATGGACACATTGGTCCCTATTCTCATGCACTAGGTTTTGTGTCTACTTGTAATAGACTATTTTCATATATATAACTGACTTTTGACTCATGAGTGTATAATTTTTAGACAGGTTACTTACTCTACTGTAGGACATTCTTGTACTTGGTTAAGTTAATGTACAAATGATGTAAGAGCAACTATTAGAAGAAAAATCAAGCTTACAATTGGTGCGATTTGGGAGAAAAATAACTGTTTTATTCATTTTATCGTCTATAGATATGATAGAAAACACAAAACAGTTATTTATCTGGTGCTTAGTGTTGATTTTACTTGTTTGTGTGCCTCGGAACAATCAACTGAGTCATGCCTTTTGCAACAATTATTGTTTGTTTATGTCTGCCATATTTGTTTTTCATAATGTGTATTGTTATAAATTTAGGCCGTTAGTTGTTTTTTTTTCAATTGTGTTGGAGAACACATTTTGTTTGTCAAGGCCTTTTAAAGTGGACTATATCGCCGTATAATGGGTTTTCTCATTGTTGAAGGCCGTACAGTGACCTATAATTTCTTATATCCAAGTCATTTGAATTCTGGTGGATAGCTGTCTCATTTGGCAGTCAAACACAAGCCACATCTCCTTATTTTTATATCAATTAACAAATTCATTATTGGTGTACGTAGATGCTAGAACAGAGGCGGATTGATGGGGCCCCAACTCCCCTTACATATAAGTTAAATGCATAGACTATTTACAAGTATCACTCCAAATGTTGGCTTGCCAGGGTCCCCTCTTTTTCAAAATCCTGGATCCGCACCTGTAGAAACAGATGTAGTGGTTCCGATTATGATTGAAACACAGAAGGAATGCACAAGTTTCATTAGGAGATTAACAATTCTTACCAAGTGAGAAACAAACAATTTTCTTCTCTCTCTTTGTTGATATTCTTTGTCTTTGTTTCTATATTCTGTATTCTATAGGTGTCGCTGTTGACACTGGATTGTCTCTCTTGTAAATATATATTAAAGTCTCGCGTGTACAATTTTCACTTTGGTAAACAACTCCCTTGTACTTTTATTATACTTATAGGTGGCAACTGTACTAAAATATTTAGAAACAAAAAAGGAAAAAATATGATTTAGCATTTATAGTAAAAAAAACTTAAACATTTCTTAATCAAATCGGTGCGACCTGCGGATAAAATCACCCAACAATCGCGTTAGTGTTTCTCTAAAGACGGATGAGTTGTCGTTTTTTTTCTATTGACAATTAAAGTTCTAAATCAATATGTATTGATCCCGTGTTAAAAAATATCTCATGTATAAGTTTTTGTCTAGCCTCTTCATAATTTTCACAAAATAGAAAATAATGTTCCACAGTTTCTAATTGACCACATTCACACTTTGGATCTACATTTGAATTGATTTTGTTTCGGTAATTTTTTAGGTAGTATCCTGATCTTAAATTTCTAATAATTTTTGATGTTTTATGATCTGGAAAATCAAGTGTTAATTTTTCATTGACATTATGGTCGAAATCATAATAGAATCTTCCTGTATCAGAATTGTCCCACTGATGTTGCCATTTTTATTCACTAAAATCCTTTTGTTATAATAAAACACCCATGCAACCACGCATCCCATATTGCAAGATAGGACCCGACACTACTTTAGTGTTTCGGCAGTTAAGCTTGGGATGGTCATTTTAAGATGCATTATTTGAATATAATCAAATATGAAAGTTATTCATGTATAATTATATTGATATATTTATATTTAAATTCTTCTTCAATAGATCTAGTTATTATGACAGATCTGCCATCATCAGGGTCCAACTGTCAATTTTATGTTAAAGTCTTTAACTTTGATCTACAAAGCATATCTCCAACACTTTTGTGTTTGCTATACGCAACTATTGGTGCTGTATTGAATATTTGTACACATTCTTCGTCAAACTGTAATAAATGCCAGTGTTTCATTATACGTTTCTTTATTTTACGTATATATGGATTATATTTAGTTATTAAAACTAATGGAATAATTTGTTTTCTTTTGATTTGTTTTGTTGTAGTAATTCAGTACGGTCAATTGATAAAGCATCAGTAATACTATCATCTATTTCAACGTTATCATAACCCTATCTAATAATTTCACTTTGAAATTAGTTAGATTGTTTATTAATTTGTTATGGTCACTTGTGTTTCTAATTTGCCGTATTGCTTCACCTTTAATAAATCCTCTGAATACATGCTGTGAGTGACAGCTATTTCTGTGTAGAAACAGATAAGAATTGGTTTCTTTAAAATGTATTTCAAGGTCAAGAATGCCATGTGTTGTAAATCTTTGACCTTTAATTACATCAACATCTAAGAACGACATTTTATCGTTTGAGATTTCATAAGTGAACTTTAATAAGGGTTATAATCATTTGCTAGATGAAACAAATCTATAATTTCATCTGATGTCCCATCATATATTATGAATCCATCGTCTCTATATCTGCCATGATAAAATATTTTGTCTTTATGTTGAAATGCAGAAATAATTTGATTCATTATTTCAAGCATAAGTATGTCACAGATTTCGGTGAAGGAACTGCACCAATTGCCGTACCTATTATTTGTTTATAAATTTTCCATTAAATTCAAATACATTGTTTTCTAAAATGATTCTCAACAAATGTATTAATACATGGACCGGCGGAGCACTGACTTTGAAGTTTGATTTGTCAAAACTGTCATAGGCTCGTTCCACCGCACTCAATAACGCTTCTTGAGGTAGATTAGTAAACATCTGTGTTATATCATACGAAACCAACAGGCTATTTGCCATAGGTTTTAATTTCTCAATGATATTAATGAACGATGTAGTATCTTTTATATATGTAGACTGATTTTGAACTATTGGTATAAGAAAATAGTCAACGTAATGACCTATAAGTTCAGTTACAGAACCACACTGTGATATAATTGGTCTGCCAGGTGGAATTATATTTAATTCATTTAATCCATCATGTTGTATTTGTTTAAACGTCTCAGTTTCAAGACGGTGAATTTTGGGAGAATATAAATTCTCCTAAACGTGCATCTCTTAATTTTGACCATTTGTTAAAAATTTTAATGATATATTGTCGATTATGCCTTGGTCGTTTAATGATTTAACATACTCAATGACCTGGGTTTTCAGTTCTGTCATGTTAAATGAATCTAATTGGCAGTAATGTTGAGTATTTAGTTGTCTTGTGACTTCTGCTATGTAGTCTAGCCTGTCTAAAATAACACAATTTGAATTTTATCTGCCTTTTTATTACTATTGTTTCATCATTTTCAAATTGCGTAGCGCTATTCTTTCGCCCTTAGTAAGATTGTTTTTACATTTTTTCTATTGGTAGAAATGACAATTCAAGCTTTGTTAAATCTATATAATTTTCTAACGTATGGCACGTAGAGGCAGGTTTATATCCTGTATTGCTACGAAATGGATGAAGGTCAGTTTTTCTTGACTGAACATATACCGACATCGTAGTTTTCTAGCAAATTCATTGTAGTCTTTTAGTATAGACATTTTGCATTTTTGCTTGATGGCGTTGGTATAAATTTCAAGCCTTTCGCCAACAGGATATATTCCTGATTTGATAATCTGCGTTTTGATAGATTAATTACATGCTTTTTCGCATGTGCAGTTCTTTGCTGCATATTATATTCATTCCGTTCTCTTTATTGTAGAATCGGAATTTTTGCTTTTAGCATTTCTATTAAAACGACGTGCCATTTTGAGTTCACATTGGGTGATTCTCTTAGCTACGTGCCTTTGTTGAGCTCACATTGGGTGGCTGAAGAATTTTAGGTTTACACATGTTATAAACCTTGAAAAGATCCGCCCACATTCACGTGGGTTGATAGGCGGGAATAAGATAGCAGTGAGAAATTGTCCGTGTTGATGATGTATAAATTAGTCACATTGTTTTGTGGAATTTTTCAAAGTAAATCAGGCCATCAAGTATTTTTAACTCAAGGCTAAAAGCTTTGTCCACCGGAACAATAAATTAGCACTGTATCCCATCAAACAGGAAATGCGGATCGTTCTCAATGCAGAAAACGATTCTCGGTAAGGTGCAGTAGGACAGCCGTCCTTGCATACATTTTGTTATAATAAAACACCCATGCAACCACGCATCCCATATTGCAAGATAGGACCCGACACTACTTTAGTGTTTCGGCAGTTAAGCTTGGGATGGTCATTTTAAGATGCATTATTTGAATATAATCAAATATGAAAGTTATTCATGTATAATTATATTGATATATTTATATTTAAATTCTTCTTCAATAGATCTAGTTATTATGACAGATCTGCCATCATCAGGGGTCCAACTGTCAATTTTATGTTAAAGTCTTTAACTTTGATCTACAAAGCATATCTCCAACACTTTTGTGTTTGCTATACGCAACTATTGGTGCTGTATTGAATATTTGTACACATTCTTCGTCAAACTGTAATAAATGCCAGTGTTTCATTATACGTTTCTTTATTTTACGTATATATGGATTATATTTAGTTATTAAAACTAATGGAATAATTTGTTTTTCTTTTGATTTGTTTTGTTGTAGTAATTCAGTACGGTCAATTGATAAAGCATCAGTAATACTATCATCTATTTCAACGTTATCATAACCCCTATCTAATAATTTCACTTTGAAATTAGTTAGATTGTTTATTAATTTGTTATGGTCACTTGTGTTTCTAATTTGCCGTATTGCTTCACCTTTAATAAATCCTCTGAATACATGCTGTGAGTGACAGCTATTTCTGTGTAGAAACAGATAAGAATTGGTTTCTTTAAAATGTATTTCAAGGTCAAGAATGCCATGTGTTGTAAATCTTTGACCTTTAATTACATCAACATCTAAGAACGACATTTTATCGTTTGAGATTTCATAAGTGAACTTTAATAAGGGTTATAATCATTTGCTAGATGAAACAAATCTATAATTTCATCTGATGTCCCATCATATATTATGAATCCATCGTCTCTATATCTGCCATGATAAAATATTTTGTCTTTATGTTGAAATGCAGAAATAATTTGATTCATTATTTCAAACATAAGTATGTCACAGATTTCCGGTGAAGGAACTGCACCAATTGCCGTACCTATTATTTGTTTATAAATTTTCCATTAAATTCAAATACATTGTTTTCTAAAATGATTCTCAACAAATGTATTAATACATGGACCGGCGGAGCACTGACTTTGAAGTTTGATTTGTCAAAACTGTCATAGGCTCGTTCCACCGCACTCAATAACGCTTCTTGAGGTAGATTAGTAAACATCTGTGTTATATCATACGAAACCAACAGGCTATTTGCCATAGGTTTTAATTTCTCAATGATATTAATGAACGATGTAGTATCTTTTATATATGTAGACTGATTTTGAACTATTGGTATAAGAAAATAGTCAACGTAATGACCTATAAGTTCAGTTACAGAACCACACTGTGATATAATTGGTCTGCCAGGTGGAATTATATTTAATTCATTTAATCCATCATGTTGTATTTGTTTAAACGTCTCAGTTTCAAGACGGTGAATTTTTGGGAGAATATAAATTCTCCTAAACGTGCATCTCTTAATTTTTGACCATTTGTTAAAAATTTTAATGATATATTGTCGATTATGCCTTGGTCGTTTAATGATTTAACATACTCAATGACCTGGGTTTTCAGTTCTGTCATGTTAAATGAATCTAATTGGCAGTAATGTTGAGTATTTAGTTGTCTTGTGACTTCTGCTATGTAGTCTAGCCTGTCTAAAATAACACAATTTGAATTTTTATCTGCCTTTTTATTACTATTGTTTCATCATTTTCAAATTGCGTAGCGCTATTCTTTCGCCCTTAGTAAGATTGTTTTTACATTTTTTCTATTGGTAGAAATGACAATTCAAGCTTTGTTAAATCTATATAATTTTCTAACGTATGGCACGTAGAGGCAGGTTTATATCCTGTATTGCTACGAAATGGATGAAGGTCAGTTTTTCTTGACTGAACATATACCGACATCGTAGTTTTCTAGCAAATTCATTGTAGTCTTTTAGTATAGACATTTTGCATTTTGCTTGATGGCGTTGGTATAAATTTCAAGCCTTTCGCCAACAGGATATATTCCTGATTTGATAATCTGCGTTTTGATAGATTAATTACATGCTTTTTCGCATGTGCAGTTCTTTGCTGCATATTATATTCATTCCGTTCTCTTTTATTGTAGAATCGGAATTTTTGCTTTTTAGCATTTCTATTAAAACGACGTGCCATTTTTGAGTTCACATTGGGTGATTCTCTTAGCTACGTGCCTTTGTTGAGCTCACATTGGGTGGCTGAAGAATTTTTAGGTTTACACATGTTATAAACCTTGAAAAAAGATCCGCCCACATTCACGTGGGTTGATAGGCGGGAATAAGATAGCAGTGAGAAATTGTCCGTGTTGATGATGTATAAATTAGTCACATTGTTTTGTGGAATTTTTCAAAGTAAATCAGGCCATCAAGTATTTTTAACTCAAGGCTAAAAGCTTTGTCCACCGGAACAATAAATTAGCACTGTATCCCATCAAACAGGAAATGCGGATCGTTCTCAATGCAGAAAACGATTCTCGGTAAGGTGCAGTAGGACAGCCGTCCTTGCATACATTTTGTTATAATAAAACACCCATGCAACCACGCATCCCATATTGCAAGATAGGACCCGACACTACTTTAGTGTTTCGGCAGTTAAGCTTGGGATGGTCATTTTAAGATGCATTATTTGAATATAATCAAATATGAAAGTTATTCATGTATAATTATATTGATATATTTATATTTAAATTCTTCTTCAATAGATCTAGTTATTATGACAGATCTGCCATCATCAGGGTCCAACTGTCAATTTTATGTTAAAGTCTTTAACTTTGATCTACAAAGCATATCTCCAACACTTTTGTGTTTGCTATACGCAACTATTGGTGCTGTATTGAATATTTGTACACATTCTTCGTCAAACTGTAATAAATGCCAGTGTTTCATTATACGTTTCTTTATTTTACGTATATATGGATTATATTTAGTTATTAAAACTAATGGAATAATTTGTTTTCTTTTGATTTGTTTTGTTGTAGTAATTCAGTACGGTCAATTGATAAAGCATCAGTAATACTATCATCTATTTCAACGTTATCATAACCCCTATCTAATAATTTCACTTTGAAATTAGTTAGATTGTTTATTAATTTGTTATGGTCACTTGTGTTTCTAATTTGCCGTATTGCTTCACCTTTAATAAATCCTCTGAATACATGCTGTGAGTGACAGCTATTTCTGTGTAGAAACAGATAAGAATTGGTTTCTTTAAAATGTATTTCAAGGTCAAGAATGCCATGTGTTGTAAATCTTTGACCTTTAATTACATCAACATCTAAGAACGACATTTTATCGTTTGAGATTTCATAAGTGAACTTTAATAAGGGTTATAATCATTTGCTAGATGAAACAAATCTATAATTTCATCTGATGTCCCATCATATATTATGAATCCATCGTCTCTATATCTGCCATGATAAAATATTTTGTCTTTATGTTGAAATGCAGAAATAATTTGATTCATTATTTCAAACATAAGTATGTCACAGATTTCCGGTGAAGGAACTGCACCAATTGCCGTACCTATTATTTGTTTATAAATTTTCCATTAAATTCAAATACATTGTTTTCTAAAATGATTCTCAACAAATGTATTAATACATGGACCGGCGGAGCACTGACTTTGAAGTTTGATTTGTCAAAACTGTCATAGGCTCGTTCCACCGCACTCAATAACGCTTCTTGAGGTAGATTAGTAAACATCTGTGTTATATCATACGAAACCAACAGGCTATTTGCCATAGGTTTTAATTTCTCAATGATATTAATGAACGATGTAGTATCTTTTATATATGTAGACTGATTTTGAACTATTGGTATAAGAAAATAGTCAACGTAATGACCTATAAGTTCAGTTACAGAACCACACTGTGATATAATTGGTCTGCCAGGTGGAATTATATTTAATTCATTTAATCCATCATGTTGTATTTGTTTAAACGTCTCAGTTTCAAGACGGTGAATTTTTGGGAGAATATAAATTCTCCTAAACGTGCATCTCTTAATTTTTGACCATTTGTTAAAAATTTTAATGATATATTGTCGATTATGCCTTGGTCGTTTAATGATTTAACATACTCAATGACCTGGGTTTTCAGTTCTGTCATGTTAAATGAATCTAATTGGCAGTAATGTTGAGTATTTAGTTGTCTTGTGACTTCTGCTATGTAGTCTAGCCTGTCTAAAATAACACAATTTGAATTTTTATCTGCCTTTTTATTACTATTGTTTCATCATTTTCAAATTGCGTAGCGCTATTCTTTCGCCCTTAGTAAGATTGTTTTTACATTTTTTCTATTGGTAGAAATGACAATTCAAGCTTTGTTAAATCTATATAATTTTCTAACGTATGGCACGTAGAGGCAGGTTTATATCCTGTATTGCTACGAAATGGATGAAGGTCAGTTTTTTCTTGACTGAACATATACCGACATCGTAGTTTTCTAGCAAATTCATTGTAGTCTTTTAGTATAGACATTTTGCATTTTGCTTGATGGCGTTGGTATAAATTTCAAGCCTTTCGCCAACAGGATATATTCCTGATTTGATAATCTGCGTTTTGATAGATTAATTACATGCTTTTTCGCATGTGCAGTTCTTTGCTGCATATTATATTCATTCCGTTCTCTTTTATTGTAGAATCGGAATTTTTGCTTTTTAGCATTTCTATTAAAACGACGTGCCATTTTTGAGTTCACATTGGGTGATTCTCTTAGCTACGTGCCTTTGTTGAGCTCACATTGGGTGGCTGAAGAATTTTAGGTTTACACATGTTATAAACCTTGAAAAAAGATCCGCCCACATTCACGTGGGTTGATAGGCGGAATAAGATAGCAGTGAGAAATTGTCCGTGTTGATGATGTATAAATTAGTCACATTGTTTTGTGGAATTTTTCAAAGTAAATCAGGCCATCAAGTATTTTTAACTCAAGGCTAAAAGCTTTGTCCACCGGAACAATAAATTAGCACTGTATCCCATCAAACAGGAAATGCGGATCGTTCTCAATGCAGAAAACGATTCTCGGTAAGGTGCAGTAGGACAGCCGTCCTTGCATACATTTTGTTATAATAAAACACCCATGCAACCACGCATCCCATATTGCAAGATAGGACCCGACACTACTTTAGTGTTTCGGCAGTTAAGCTTGGGATGGTCATTTTAAGATGCATTATTTGAATATAATCAAATATGAAAGTTATTCATGTATAATTATATTGATATATTTATATTTAAATTCTTCTTCAATAGATCTAGTTATTATGACAGATCTGCCATCATCAGGGTCCAACTGTCAATTTTATGTTAAAGTCTTTAACTTTGATCTACAAAGCATATCTCCAACACTTTTGTGTTTGCTATACGCAACTATTGGTGCTGTATTGAATATTTGTACACATTCTTCGTCAAACTGTAATAAATGCCAGTGTTTCATTATACGTTTCTTTATTTTACGTATATATGGATTATATTTAGTTATTAAAACTAATGGAATAATTTGTTTTCTTTTGATTTGTTTTGTTGTAGTAATTCAGTACGGTCAATTGATAAAGCATCAGTAATACTATCATCTATTTCAACGTTATCATAACCCCTATCTAATAATTTCACTTTGAAATTAGTTAGATTGTTTATTAATTTGTTATGGTCACTTGTGTTTCTAATTTGCCGTATTGCTTCACCTTTAATAAATCCTCTGAATACATGCTGTGAGTGACAGCTATTTCTGTGTAGAAACAGATAAGAATTGGTTTCTTTAAAATGTATTTCAAGGTCAAGAATGCCATGTGTTGTAAATCTTTGACCTTTAATTACATCAACATCTAAGAACGACATTTTATCGTTTGAGATTTCATAAGTGAACTTTAATAAGGGTTATAATCATTTGCTAGATGAAACAAATCTATAATTTCATCTGATGTCCCATCATATATTATGAATCCATCGTCTCTATATCTGCCATGATAAAATATTTTGTCTTTATGTTGAAATGCAGAAATAATTTGATTCATTATTTCAAACATAAGTATGTCACAGATTTCCGGTGAAGGAACTGCACCAATTGCCGTACCTATTATTTGTTTATAAATTTTTCCATTAAATTCAAATACATTGTTTTCTAAAATGATTCTCAACAAATGTATTAATACATGGACCGGCGGAGCACTGACTTTGAAGTTTGATTTGTCAAAACTGTCATAGGCTCGTTCCACCGCACTCAATAACGCTTCTTGAGGTAGATTAGTAAACATCTGTGTTATATCATACGAAACCAACAGGCTATTTGCCATAGGTTTTAATTTCTCAATGATATTAATGAACGATGTAGTATCTTTTATATATGTAGACTGATTTTGAACTATTGGTATAAGAAAATAGTCAACGTAATGACCTATAAGTTCAGTTACAGAACCACACTGTGATATAATTGGTCTGCCAGGTGGAATTATATTTAATTCATTTAATCCATCATGTTGTATTTGTTTAAACGTCTCAGTTTCAAGACGGTGAATTTTTGGGAGAATATAAATTCTCCTAAACGTGCATCTCTTAATTTTGACCATTTGTTAAAAATTTTAATGATATATTGTCGATTATGCCTTGGTCGTTTAATGATTTAACATACTCAATGACCTGGGTTTTCAGTTCTGTCATGTTAAATGAATCTAATTGGCAGTAATGTTGAGTATTTAGTTGTCTTGTGACTTCTGCTATGTAGTCTAGCCTGTCTAAAATAACACAATTTGAATTTTTATCTGCCTTTTTATTACTATTGTTTCATCATTTTCAAATTGCGTAGCGCTATTCTTTCGCCCTTAGTAAGATTGTTTTTACATTTTTTCTATTGGTAGAAATGACAATTCAAGCTTTGTTAAATCTATATAATTTTCCAACGTATGGCACGTAGAGGCAGGTTTATATCCTGTATTGCTACGAAATGGATGAAGGTCAGTTTTTTCTTGACTGAACATATACCGACATCGTAGTTTTCTAGCAAATTTATTGTAGTCTTTTAGTAAAGACATTTTTTGCATTTTTGTTTGATGGCGTTGGTATAAATTTCAAGCCTTTCGCCAACAGGATATATTCCTGATTTGATAATCTGCGTTTTTTCGCATGTGCAGTTCTTTGCTGCATATTATATTCATTCCGTTCTCTTTTATTGTAGAATCGGAATTTTTGCTTTTTAGCATTTCTATTAAAACGACGTGCCATTTTTGAGTTCACATTGGGTGATTCTCTTAGCTACGTGCCTTTGTTGAGCTCACATTGGGTGGCTGAAGAATTTTAGGTTTACACATGTTATAAACCTTGAAAAGATCCGCCCACATTCACGTGGGTTGATAGGCGGGAATAAGATAGCAGTGAGAAATTGTCCGTGTTGATGATGTATAAATTAGTCACATTGTTTTGTGGAATTTTTCAAAGTAAATCAGGCCATCAAGTATTTTTAACTCAAGGCTAAAAGCTTTGTCCACCGGAACAATAAATTAGCACTGTATCCCATCAAACAGGAAATGCGGATCGTTCTCAATGCAGAAAACGATTCTCGGTAAGGTGCAGTAGGACAGCCGTCCTTGCATACATTTTGTTATAATAAAACACCCATGCAACCACGCATCCCATATTGCAAGATAGGACCCGACACTACTTTAGTGTTTCGGCAGTTAAGCTTGGGATGGTCATTTTAAGATGCATTATTTGAATATAATCAAATATGAAAGTTATTCATGTATAATTATATTGATATATTTATATTTAAATTCTTCTTCAATAGATCTAGTTATTATGACAGATCTGCCATCATCAGGGTCCAACTGTCAATTTTATGTTAAAGTCTTTAACTTTGATCTACAAAGCATATCTCCAACACTTTTGTGTTTGCTATACGCAACTATTGCTGTTTTTATATCTTGTTTTGTTACTGTAATATGTGCTTCTTTTTCAATTTCATTCGCCTCTTTAGCTGCTTCTTTAGCTAGTTTATCAGCTTTTTCATTTCCTCAGACATCTGCATGCCCTGGGGTCCATTCAAAATTATTTTTTATTCCATGGTGTTTTTGGATAGATTTAATAAGAGAGGTTATTTCGTGAGAAGTGTATCGGTGATTTTTAATTTTCCAGTTTAATGATAAAATTCCAATAGCTGATTGACTGTCTGAAAATATTTTTGCTTCTTCTATTATGGTTTTATTTTCAACTCTGCTTATATAATCCAAAACTAATTTTATTGCTACAAGCTCTGCTCAAAAGAATATTGATAAAATTTAGTATTATAACTTATACTGGAAAAAAAAACAACTAGCTAATTCCATTAAACATTGTCTGTGGGATTTTGAACAAAGTTTAAATAAAATGTTATTTTATATCCGTAAAATGTTGAATAAAATATCAGTAAGAATATTAATAAAGAATGTCCAAATATTGTATAGAAAACATTTAGCCGATATTTTTCAGATGTTAAATGTAAAACATTTTCATTTTACGTTATAAAAACATTTTATGCAAATAGCAAAACTATATTTTCTGGAAAACATTTTAGCAGAATGTTTTGGGATATTTGGAAAATATTTACTTTAAATTTTAACAATATAAAATGCCAACTGAAGAAAATATTATTTTTTATATTGTAGACATATACAGTACGGGATATTTTAGAATAATGTTTGAGAACGTGAATAAAAATATTAGGAAATAATATTTTTGGATGTTGTAAAACATTTTACTTAAATGTTAGAATTAAAATATTTCAAAAACAATACAATAAACATTTTTTTTTTTTATGTTCAAATGATATTTTATTGCAATGTTTTCGGAAAGACGTCCAGATGACATTTAAACAAATGTTTTAAAAATGGTATGTGTTTATACATTACATTACAACATAAAAATACACACAATAAAATATCAATTGAAATGGCTTCACTCGATCAAAAAGACAATAACAAAAACAAGTAAATATACACTGAACGAATAAGTTTGATCTATGACACAATATAAATAAAAAAGACCACTTTAACCTAGGACAAAATGGCGTTTAATAAAGTAACGTACACAGGTACATTTAAATATAATAATTTTGTTGTTAGGAGTACAGAAACATATTTTACAAAATAAATTTGTTATTCATAGCACGAGTACAGAAGTGAAAATTTTTTCGTCATACTAAATACTTATCAAAGGTGGTACATATTTAAAATAGTAAGACCAGATATAACACAAAATAAGTAAACATTGAATTACAGAAATGAATTACAAGCCTTTTTCTGTAACGTAAAAGGAAAGTATGCTAGATACACTTACTTGAAATGTGAAGATATGATTGAAGCGCTAAATTTTCTCCTGGACAACATACAGTTGGGTGCAGACCAATCATTACATGTAGACGGGCCGAAAAAGTTAACGCGGCGTTTACTCGCGTGTACTTCATGTTAACTGTGCGTTAACTCCGAAATTTCAGTAGACATAAAAAGTAAACTGGCGTTTACTTTCGCGTTTACCTCCGCGTTAACGCAAAAACGGCGCGTCGTCTAATTTTGTAAAGAGTAAACGGGCGTTTACTTTCGCGTTTACTTCCGCGTTAACGTGAAAAAATGCGCGTCTTCTATTTTTGTCAAAAGTAAACGCGCGTTAACGCAGATTGTTATCGTATCCTGGATACACTGACCCAAAATATCAAATGATAAGGTACATCAAAATTAAATGACCAACTGGTCATTTTCGATTGACATATTAACGAATCTATATAGCCCCATAGTAAATGAGTTATGATAGCAATATTGGAACATAATGACCAAAAAATTTTGTTCGCATCAATTTAGAGTGCAAGCATGTCCTCTTTTAATTCAAAATATTGAATCGTAAACAAATTTTAGTAGTTTTCATACCTCAGACTGACTCGTATAACAAAATTATTTGTCCGCATCAACCAAAACTGACCATATTTGCATTTTATTATGTAAATCTTATAGTCGCATAGTAAATCAGTAATATTTTCATGTAAGGATGGATTGCATAAAACAAATTATAGCAATATTGGAACATTATGACTACAAAAACATTTCGGCATCAATTTAGAGTACCAGCATGTCCTCTTTTTATTCAAAATATTGAATCGTAAACAAATTTCAGTAGTTTTCATACCTCAAACTGACTCGTATCATAAAATATTGTCCGCATCAACAAAAACTGACCATATTATCACTTTATTATGTAAATCTATATAGCCGCATAGTAAATGAGTTATATTTTCATGTAAGGATGGATTGTATAATACAAATGATAGCAATATTGGAACATAATGACTAAAAAATTTTGTTCGCATCAATTAAGAGTGCCAGCATGTCCTCTTTTTATTCAAAATATTGAATCATAAACAAATTTCAGTAGTTTTCATACCTCAAACTGACTCGTATAACAAAATTATTTGTCTGCATCAACCAAAAATGACTATATTAGCACTTTATTATGTAAATCTTTATAGCCGCATAGTAAATAAGTTATATTTTCATGTAAGGATGAATTGTATAAAACAAATTATAGCAATATTGGAACATAATGACTACAAAAACATTTCTGCATCAATTTAGAGTACCAGCATGTCCTCTTTTTATTCAAAATATTGAATCATAAACAAATTTCAGTAGTTTTCTTACCTCAGACTGACTTGTATAATAAAATTATTTGTCCGCATCAACCAAAACTGACCATATTAGCACTTTATTATGTAAATCTATATAGCCACATAGTAAATGAGTTATATGTTCATGTAAGGATGGATTGTATAATACAAATGATAGCAATATTGGAACATAATGACTAAAAATTTTGTTCGCATCAATTTAGAGTGCCATCAACCATGAACTGACCATATTAGCACTTTATTATGTAAATCTATATAGCCACATAGTAAATGAGTTATATGTTCATGTAAGGATGGATTGTATAATACAAATGATAGCAATATTGGAACATAATGACTAAAACATTTTGTTCGCATCAATTTAGAGTGCCAGCATGTCCTCTTTTTATTCAAAATATTGAATCGTAAACAAATTTCAGTAGTTTTCTTACCTCAGACTGACTCGTATGATAAAATTATTTTTACCCATCAACCAAAACTGACCATATTAGCACTTTATTATGTAAATCTATATAGCCCCTTAGCAAATGAGTTATCTTTGCAATTGAGCACGGATTGCATAAAACAAATTATAGCAATATTGGAACATAATGACTACAAAACCATTTCTGCATCAATTTAGAGTACCAGCATGTCCTCTTTTATATTCAAAATATTTGCAATTTATTATGTAAATTTTATAGTCACATAGTAAATCAGCAATATTTTTATGTCAGTAGTTCGTGATGGTTTGTATTTTAAGCAAAACTATTTAACGGCATCTTTCAACACTCAAATGGCTGATTCGTGTACTTTATAATGAAAAGTATGAGAAGTTCTCTCCTTGGAATAGTATACTGTTGTAGGTTGATTGATTTTGTTTGTAACATAACATCCAGTGGCAATATTTCATTCATGTTCAGATCGAGTATATTTTTCGGACGTCCTAAATATCATTTATAATCGTTATGGATAAGTCTGTCTAAATTGAAGAGATGGTACAAATGTACATACTTATACAACACTTTATTAATATCCCTTTCAATACACTGTACAATTTTCGTTTGAACATTTGACAACAAAGAAGCTTAAATCATGTAAATCCAAGGCAAACAAGGTGAATTACGATTTAAAATAATGTATTAAATGCATCGAGTTATAGTTAGGAATTCGAAGAGACAGTTAAAAATGGGGAACGAAGCAACGTAAACAATGATGTTTATATCCCATCATATAGAAATATTTTTCCAATGTGTTGGATAACCTTTCTATCCGCCTCGATATTTGTACATGTAACTTTTGAAAAGAAAATGTAGAAAATCCGCTAATCAGTAAAGTTATTGGAACTGATTTTTTGTAATTTGATAAAATTAATATTTTGAATTAAAATTAAGTGTTTTTGAATTGTTCTGGTTTGAAACACATATACGTAAAACTTAACTTAAGATAAAAGTCGTTTTAATAAAAAATAAATGTACAAATGAACACGAAGTTTATTTCTTAATTTACACAATAAGTTAACGCGAAAAGTGAACGTGCGTTTACTTTCAAGTGCACGTAAAAATACACTTGTGAAATCAGTAGTAAAGCCCGATTACTTTTAAGTGCACGTAAAAATAAATTTGTGAAATCTGAAGTAAACGCCCGTTTACTACTGACTAAACGGACACAGAGTAAACGCCCGTTTACTCGGGAAGACATTAGACATTTCTATTTTGACCGCGTTAACGTAATTATAGTAAACGCGCGTTTACTAGTAAACGCGAAAATTGAAGTAAACGAACGAAATATGTGCACGCGACGTTAACTTGCGTTTACTTTATGTAATGCTGGTCTGCACCCAACTGTATATGTACGTTTCGGCGATAAAGTGTATCGACAGGTAGTAGGTATTCCTATTAGCACCAATTGCGCCCCTTTAATAGCAGATTTATTCCTGTATTGCTATGAATCACAATTTATGGCCAAACTCAGTAAAGACACGTCATTGTTACATTTGGTTGACACATTCAACAATACCTACCGTTATCTTGATGATATTTTTTCGTTAAATAATCCAGAGTTCTCTAAATATACTACCGAAATTTACCCAGAGGAACTTACTTTAAATAAATCTAACATAAACAGCAGTAGTTGTCCTTTTCTAGATTTAGACATTTCAATTTCTAAAGGGAAACTCCATACTAGAAATTACGACAAAAGAGACGATTTTCCATTCCCTATTGTTAATTTTTTTTTAGAGGTCGATGTTCCTGGTATTATACTAAAGGCTAAAATGAGTATTTCTAACAAAGTTTTTAACGAAAACATCACCGTCTTTATTTTTTTTGTCTTCCATTCCACGTTTCTCTAGATTTACTTTTTAAATTTCTCACATTAAATTCCGAAAGTTTCGAAAATATTTCTTTTTTATAGATTTGTGAGTTTTTGATATGCAGAAATGAACGTTCAATTATATAGTTTAGGATAATTTTTCTGACAAGTTCAGAAATGTCGAAATCAGTATTTGTCAGGATTTGTTTCATGATTAAAGATGAAAATTGAGATAAAGACAATCGCTTCCGATTAATTTCTAAATAAATATATTTTCCGTTTATTATAAAGTTTATAATAAATAACAAATTTCCTATATATGTTGTATTTTAGAAGGTGTGCTCAATTAAGGATTGTTCTGTGTTGAATAGTTAAAAATGCTATGCGAGTCCAAATACAAAAGAAATTTTAAGTAAATGTTTTCTATCCCTTAAGTACATTAACTTATGGTATCTTATAATTTATATTGATAAACAATTTTTAGGGGGTAGCCGAATTCTTTTACTGCATAAATCATTAAAGTGCATGTGTCAGAAGTAAGTTATAAAAAAAATAAGATAATCATATTTCGATGTACAATGCAGTCAGAACGACACGTTACATTTTTCCTCTTTGAGGGTTTTATTCCCAATGCAGTGTAGAAGATAACGACTTTACGCAACGTTAAAATATTTCTACAGGATAGAGGACCACAAGGGATTATTGCTTATGCAGTTTGAATATGAATATTCAGAACAAGAAGATGAATGTAAACCCGACGTTGTACTAGACCGACAAGCTCGTCCATTTTTTAACGCGCTAGTTAACAATCAACAGGAAGACATGTCATCATACCCGGACACATTATTCTGACTCCGGACTAATATCTGCTTGTACTCTTTAATATCGCGTGCTTAGCAGAGAAACAGTCAATCTTTCATTCGAAACTGCCGAGATCGAACCTAAGATCTCCTGCACTCGAGCTGATTACGATACCGCAAGACCATCTAAGCGGTTATCGATATTGAAGATACACATGCATGTCAATGTATATTCAAAACATTTTACACCGTGCCCCTTCATAGGAGTAATACCACCATTGTTTTCCCCTATTAGTCGATGCCAAATTGGTTCTTTTCAAAAAATTGTGCAGAATTTATCTTTGTTTCATATAAAGAAATAACTAGTATGAGTTAAGTTTTATCCTATCCAGTACTGCAGACAAAATTTCACATAACATTTCATTGCATATAAGACAATAACCATCACTGGAAGTTAACCAATCAAATTTTATCCTTTTTTCCCTGTTTTCAAGCTTTAGTAACCATGTAACTTCAAGTTTCCAAAATATTTTATAGAAAAAACCAAATAAAAAAAGAATGGTACTTTGAAACACCCAAGATATATGTTTATGACTCAGATTTTTTTTATCTGCGATGAAATGTATGATGAATTTCCTACAACTATCAAATTCAAGGAAATATTTTTTTCGACCCTTTTTCGTATGAAACCGGATGTGACGTACTATGATTTGATGGTATTATACATAAAGAAGACTTTTTGTCGAAAAAACTGAATGTATTTTTTTAATTTGTTATACTGGCTATTTCAATCATTACTGTAAAGTTTTGTCATAATTAGTTCAATAGTTTGAGAGAAATATATAATGTAAGACGACATCTACAGCGATTTGAGCAAATTTTCTTCGAAAAATCCAAATCACACTGCATGATGAAAGAATATAGTTTGCACCAATAAATAATCAAATATTCATCTAATCTGCATACAAACAGTTGAATATGATACAAAATATAACTCTAAGATGATAAATACCACTAATGGACCTCTTTGTCTTCATTATATGGTCCCTTTTGGTCCATTTAAACCTCTCATTTCCTCAAAATTTCAACTTTTTGGGTAATTATATCAAAGCTTTGGGGTAGCTATCACACATTTATGCAAGTAATGTGATAATAAATGAGTAATTGAAGTGTTCAAGCTGAATGAACTATCCATATAAAAGTTGACTGACTCCATGGAGGTTTCAATAAGTTCTTGCGTAAAACTTAAGTTAACGCCGCTCTTCAGAATTAGACATAAATGCTTCCCTTTAAGTGAATAATTTATTCTTACTGCATCAAAATAAAAAATCATTTACTTGTAACTGCATATTTCTTAAAGTATGACTTAGGGAAAAGTGTTCTTTTATAGCAAAATATAGGAAATAAGGAGAAAAAGTCAGAAAAACACTGAGTATGGCATGCTCTGCCTACTAATATTCATGTTAGAGTCCTATATCAAGGCATTTGTTTCTTAAAATATGTTTTTGATACTCAATCTACTCGGAATATTTCATTTTTGCACTATTTCACTGACATAGAATGAAATTTTAACAAATGAGAGTACATACAAGATAAAAGGTGCATGTGCAGCTTCCCTAAATAGGACTAATACCGTCATTGCTTTCCCCTATTAGTCTTTGTTAAATTGGCACTTTTTAAAACAATTGTGGAGAATTTATCATTGTTTCGAATAAAGAAATAGTTAGTATGAGTAAAGTTTTCTTCTGTCCAGTAGTGCAGACAAAATTTCACATAACATGTCATTCCATATAAAACAATAACCATCACTGGAAGTTAACCAATCAAATTTCGCCCTTTTTTTCCTGTTTTCAAGCTTTATTAACCATGTAACCTCAAGTTTTCAAAATATTTGATAGAAACACCAAATAAAAAAAATGGTGCTTTGAAACACCCAAGATATATGTTTATGACTCAATATTTTATTGCGATGAAATGTATGATCAATTTCCTAAAACTGTCAAATTCAAGGGAATATTTTTTTTCGATCCTTTTTCGAATTAAACCGGATGAGACGTACTTTGATTTGGTTGTATTGCACCTACCGCATTTCCATGTTCAGTGAACCATTTTTAGAATCAGAGTCAAATCGTAATTTGGTATATAAAGGGACGGATGAACGGACAGACGCACATACCAGAAAATATAATACCATCTTGCTATAATAAGTTGGTAATAAAACTGAAAGTATTCTTACTACAAAACAACAATCAAATATTTCATACGTGTCCGTATTTGTATAAGTTAAACGCTAAACATTTCATAAAACAATTTGCACGCAACGCGTAAGTTAAAAAAAACTGTTTTAGTAAAAAAATTTTTTTTGTTCTCGAAGATGCATCCTCATAAATTCCATTTGGAAAATTTCTACGGAAAAAATGACAGGGTTCTATCAGTATTAGAGGTGTGAACGCCTACTGATTGATGTATGATCATACAAATTCTACTCCTGAGTATGAGTATATCTGCTGTTTAACAGTAAACTAAAATAAATTGACAATCAATTTTATTAGGGAAGTGCAATTTCATGTATGATATTCTTCGTTATTTCCCGAACAAGAAGTTCAAAACTTGGTACAGTCTTCAACAGTATTGTTTATTGGTTTTTAGCTTTACTTATATTTTTTCACTTTGGTTTTTATCTTTTTGTTTTTTCTCAAAAGTTTTATCTAGAAATAAACAGGCTAACCGAAAACATATAATAAGAATTTACAAACGCATCTAGAACTATTTTCTCAAATTATTTTAGTTTTAGTTTTTGTTATTCTTATTTCTTTTGTCTTTCTTGTCCTTCTTTTCCCTCTTCTCCTTCTTGTCCTTCTTGTCTTTTTTACCGTTTTTGCCTTTGTTGTCTGATCGACCTCTCTTATTCATCGTTTTTCTAATCCAATCTATATAAGCAGAAACTTTCGAATAAACAGATGGTACATGTCCATCGCAGTTATGACCATATGATACTATGCCCATAAGCTTTTCTGTTTTCTCATCACCTGCGCTACAAACCAAAGGTCCACCACTATCTCCCTAAATAAATAAACATTTTCTTTAAAAAACGAGAAAATTATCATATGGACCACTGCATTCCTCAACAGATTGATGAAAATTAGGCCATTAGTTACATTTTGTAGTTCTTAGTTTGAAAGCTACTTGGAGTTCTGCTTTTCGTTTACAATATTTTTAACATGAAATTACAGACGAATATATTAGTAATACCAGCTTTAAAAGGAAAACTTGCTAGCTAAACATAATGCCGACCAGATATGTCGACAGTTTAAAAAAATTCTTGAATTACCCTTCCTCCGGATCAAAGTAGGAGACAACAGAAGGGAACCGATTTTCACACACATTAAAAAAGAAATAGAACAATAGGATAAAACATATATAAAAAAAACGCATTTACCTCTTAATAATAAATGCAATATTTTGTTTATAACTACATTGTACACGAAAACACAATTACTAAGGCCACTTAAAATGTTAAAACAACCATAGAAAAAACGACAATATATAGCCCCCTGATGTTCTTATAGGTAAAAGGTTGCTCCATAAGATTTAATGAAATTAATTAGTTTTAGTTTCTGAGCTGAAATGATTTAGTTCTGGCAATTGATAAAGCATCTATGAAATTAATAATATTGTGTATGAATCTGTTATGGCGACTTGTGTTTCATATCTGTCGTATTGCTTCACCTTTTAGTAAATCCTATATAGAGAAAACAATTTGTTTCTTAAAAAATGTATTGCAAGGTCACGAATGCTATAGATTGTAAGTCGTTACCTAGCTAATACACATTTACTATAGGATATCTATGGCATATATATGGCATTTGAAGGTCACTGTTTAACATCTCTTATATTATGTGTTATCTCGAAAGCTTGTGATAGCTTTTGGTATACTGGTCCCTAAATAAAGTTGAAAGCATATTGAATTGATGGAAAACTATACAAATGGTTTCAAAGCTATATCTCAAATCGAAATCAAAGCGTTCAAGAAAAGTTCATATTCGCATTTGGAGAATACGTATTGTGGATTTTCCGCAAGGCTCTGTGTCCCCTACTATTCCTTATCTATGTAAATGACATAGCTGATAGTTTGATAAGTAAAATTCGATTGATTGCCAATGACACATACCTTTCTTATTCAAGTAATAACCCATACACAATAGAGATTTAGAACAATCTCAACATGGTCTTAAAATTTAACCAATACATTTTAATCCTATAAAGACTAAGGCTATGGTATTTTCTTGTAATACTTCCCCAGATGATATTGAAATTAAATTTTAATGATCTGAAGAAGTAGTAAAATATTATTGTGACTCTCATGCAGAAATTAAGTTATTTTCTTGAAATTGATTTTCCGGTAAAGAAAATATAAAATTTGCTGCCTCGTTTTGGTATGTTGTATTGAATTTTATCATCAATGTTCTATTAAAATTAATGAAACTATATACATTCGTAATAATGTACACGAAGCAAGCTGTAAAATGTTTTTTTAATAAGTTTATTTTTCTAAACCTTGTTACATTTGAAAATATTTTATTAAAAACATAAAGGAATTCAGTTCTTTAAAATTATGCACAGTAACTGAGTTAACCTTGTTTTCATGTAAGGAATAACAATTTTGACAAGTGTATGAAAACTTGTAGGGTATTCAGGTATATAAAATTGGCTCTAGTGCATATTTGGATGCTCTGAATATATTTAAACTAGAATAATTTGAAAAAGGCAATCTGTAAATGCTCTGTTTATAAATGCAAACGACGACGAAAAAATCTCATTTTAGTAAAGTTTTGCTAATTATTAAATTCATGTTATTTTCATGTCCGGTTTAACAATTTGCATTTGCATTGGGACTTATTCCTAGGCCCAAACAATTTAATAATAATGCAATGTAAACATTTAAAATCTAGCTTATAGAGCTGGACCCAATTACAACATTGATAGATGCACTTGATTTACAGCCAGTTGCTAGTTAAAAGCGTTTCTAGTGGAAGTTTTAATGTTGTATGCACCCGTTCTAAGTCATGCATATCATTAGTTGACTGATTGATTGGTTACCGTTGTCCAGGTTACTGTTACAGTGTACTTGATGGATCAAATAAGTCAGACCCGTTGCATGCGTATGCCACCGATAAGTCATTGATCAGTCACCGATAGGTCATTCACCAGTCAAAGTATAAACCTACAAGTGCAAGTACTGTATTCCTCTGTCACTAATAAAATTCATAATTGAAAAAGCTGAAGTTAATGGAAAATACATAAAAAGGCTTCACTGAATTACCGCTTTGTCAATATAACGGAACTATAAACAGTTGTCATACAAGTGGGAGGTTTAGCTAGCTATACAACATGTACAATCAGGTTTAACCCACCATTTTTCTTTGGAAAATGCCTGTACTATGTAAGGAATATGACAGTTGTATTTCACTCGTTGCGTTGGTTGATAACGTTTGATTTTGTCAGTTTTTATGGACCTCTCCTTTTTTAATTTACTTTGGAGTTCGGTATTATTGTTATACTTTTTTATTGGACAGTACACATTGGTACAAAAGACTGCACCCTCCAACAATACCCAATTTCTCCAACAAAATAAAAAAAAAAAAAAAAAAAAGTAAAATAAAAGTAAACTGCACAACAGCGTGTGGAAAGTAGGTCAAAACGTGTTCGCTGCAACAGAAAACTATTTAAGTGGCCAAATCTATAATCGAATACTACCGATGATTGAAATACAAGCAACGCTCCGATAAAGGTTCTTTATGTCCTATTATCAAATTTGATTGAAATCAACAGTATTTGTTAGAAGCAATTGAGTTACTGTTTAAAATCTTTCGGTCAATAGACAGAAAGAACCGTTTGAAACTGGCTGATAGATTGATTGTTGCTTGCCTAATGTCCAGTGTCATATGTCATGTCAATTTAACTCTTTTTGTTAAACGAATTAAGTACTCTACTTAGATGCCATTTTGAATGTTCTAGTTCTATTTACGACATTAAAATTGAATTAGAGTGAGAAATATTTTTATTTTTATGTGGTTGTCTGTCCATATACTTAATTGCACGTGATCTGCTTCATTTCGGTCATCCAGTTTCCAATTTTTAATTTCACATTTTTAGTATGATAACTCATTGAAGATATCGTATTAGATATTTTACCACCTATCACCAGTTAAAGCAGAAAAAGTATTTTTACCACAAAGACGCTTAATTTGAAAAGCAAGAAAAACAGTCTTGAGCGGATCCACACATGGTTGCAGTATCTAACTAGAGGCTCTAAAGAGCATGTGTCGCTCACATCGGTCTATGTGCATATTCAACAAAGGACACTCTCCAACATTGTAGATGAGAATAGAATTCATGACAAAAATCTCTGTTTTGTTGATCTTGTATGCTGATCATTTATTCTGTTTAGTTTCTATCTGTCTTCTTTAGCTTTTGCTCAAAACACAAAGAAGGTAAAAAAATATCCTCATTTAAGGGCAATCACTCCAATAAAGAGTGACAGTCTACTAACTATATCAGCCAAATTTGACTTGTTAGTAGATCTTGACTTGCTGATCATTTCCGTGATTTAAAGTGTCTATTGCCATTTGATTAGGGACTTTCCGTTTTGAATTTTCCTTGGAGTTCAGTATTTTTGTGATTTTACCTTTTATCTATCATAACTTTTATCATATAAGGCAAAACGCCAAAAAATAAATGGTAAAAATGTTATTAAAGGGTAATAATTCCAGTAAGGAGTCGGCGGACGATTTCCTCCATTAACCTTAATTGTAGATCTTGTCTTGCTGATCATTTTTGCTTATTTGAGTTTCTATACACACGTTAATTTTATCTCTTAAGAAGTAGCTCCTCACTATCCTACTACCTGTCGATACATTTATTTTGGCATTGCACAAGTCATGTCTTCTCTGACTGTTCATGACGTTAAAATACTAAATCCCTGGGATGTGTTTTAGTTGATTTTAGTCTCTGATGCATGATTTTTTATCATTAATTGTTTTGGCTTTTAACTAGCTGTCAGTAACTGCGAGTACTCTCAAATCGTACTTTCTTTTAATTCGACCTGTTGATACTATTTTAATACTTTTTGTTATTTTATATTAATATGGATCTTGTCTGTATACCAGCTTTGATTATTTGGAATATCTACTAATTTTCACTTCTTCGTACTACATTTGTATTAACATCAAGATTATTCTCCTTTAATCTGTACAGGAAGTTTTATTGTTGATATTTACCCTTATGTATCTAGTGTTAAATTAAGTATTTATATGACAGACCTTTCTTGGTATTCCTAATTATTGGAAGATTTTATATAGACAGAAAAAGTATACCTAAAACGACAAAGTTATTTTTCATTTACCTGTATATATTATGAAAACCGGTTTTTCATAAGTGATTATTTTCTAAGGGTTTAATATTTCGCGGTAGTGTTTTGCCATGGCTTTATTTGGACTTGTTTGTTTGCTTTTGGCCTTGAATGTTTGTCCCTAATATTTTATTAACTATGTATTTACTTTCAGGTATCACAGATCGAATTTATTCGTTCATAGTGTGTTAATTTACGTTTTGATTGAGTTAAGCCTTCCAATTGATGTTTTATCGTGTGTTTTCTATGTTGTGATGTTATACTATTGTTTCAGAAAAAGGGAGAAGGTTTGGTACCATTAAACGTTTAATCCCGCTGCAAATGTTTGCACCTGTCCTAAGTCAGGAATCTGATGTACAGTAGTTATCGTTTGTTTATGTAATTTATACGTGTTTCTCGTTTCTCGTTTTTATATATACTAGACCGTTGGTTTTACCGTTTGAATGGTTTTACACTAGTACTTTTGGGGCCCTTTATAGCTTGTTGTTCGGTGTGAGCCAAGGCTCCGTGTTGAAGGCCGTACAGTGACCTATAATGGTTTACTTTTATAAATTGTTATTTGGATGGAGAGTTGTCTCATTGGCACTCACACCACATCTTCCTATATCTATATATTATAATTTTTAAGATATAAGGCGAAAACGCAAATAATTGGTACAAATCTTCATCAAAGGGCAATAACTCTAATAAGGAGTCGACTGAAAATTTCGGCCATTCGACTTATTTGTAGAATTTGTCTTGCTGATCATATTTTGCAATTTAAAGTTTCTCTTTATCTATTATAGTTTTCAAGATAGTAGGCCAAAAATGAAAAGATAGATAAAATTTGCCATTTAAGGGCAATAACTCTTATAAGAGGCCGTCTGACAGTGTTGACACATATGCACAATTGGTAGAGCTCAACATTCTGATCATTTGTGCTCCTGTCAGATTTTCTCTATTTATAACGGTTTTCAAAATAATAGACAAAACTTACATTTTACCTCTATGTTCGATTTTTAGCAATGTCGGCCATCTTGGCTGGCAGTCGGGGTCATCAGTTTTTAAACTAAATACCCCAATGATGATTGTGGCCAAGTATGGTTAAATTTGGCCCAGCAGTTTCAGAGGAGAAGATTTTTGTAAAGGTGAACAGACAATGGAAAATCATCATTAATGGGCAATAACTCTAATAAAGAGTCGTCGGACGATTTCCTATATGATGTCTTAATTGAAGATCGTGTCTTGTTTCTCATTTTTGCTTATTTAAGATTCTATCTATCTATTATAATTTTTGAGATTTAAGGCAAAAACGCAAAAAATTGATAAAAATCGCCATCAAAGAGCAATAACTCTAATAAGGAGTCGACTGACGAATTCGACTATCTAACTTATTTGTAAAACATTTCTTGCTGATCTTTTTTGCATTTTAAAGTTCCTCTCTATCCATCATTATTTTCAAGATAGTAGGCAAACATGAAAAAAGTTAAAATTTGTCATTTAAGGGCAATAACTCCTGTAAGAAGTCATCTGACAGGTTTGACGTATATAGACAATTGGTTGAGCTCAACATTCTGAACATTTTTGCACCTGTCAGATTTTCTCTATTTATAACCTTTTTTTAAAATAATAAACTAAACTTGCATTTTACCCTTATGTTCATTTTTAGCCATGTCGGCCATTTTGAATGGCAGGCGGTGTCATCGCACACATTTTCAAATTAAAACTAGATAGCCTATTGATGATTGTGACCAAGTTTGGTTAAATTTGGCACAGTACTTTTCAGAGGAGAAGATTTTTGTAAAAGTTAACAGACGACGACGGACGACGGACGACAAGTGATGAGAAAAGCTCACTTGGCCCCTGGGCTATGTGAGCTACAAAGCACATTCAAATAAACTCATCACAGATACCAGGCTTAACATTTTGTTCGCCAAACGCGCGTTTCGTCTACAAAAGAATCATCAGTGACGCTCCGACCGTGCAAGACCCTTTCATACAATTATTTCAAGTTAAGAATAAAAGATATTAGAGATGCTGCATTACATACATTCGTTTTAATCTATTTAATTAAAGATATCAAAAGGGAAGTTGATATAAGCCCCTAAACTATTGTATAAAAATATCTATAGTCTTTTCAATATCATATTAGTTCTATTGATAATTAAACGGGTGATAATATCTCGAAATGTCAGTCTAAACCGTAAGCTATGATGCCCCTTTGCCAATATGTTCAAATTGATATCCTTGTATAAGGCATTTTAAAACAAAATTATGTATTTAAATATATAAGAGCAAGACTCAAAATAAATCTTTATTCGAAATTTTGCTGGTTTACATGCCCAATAAATTTGAAACCCTAATTAAAAATGCCCCAAAAAAGGAAAACACTGATATCTCACAAACAAATGACTTATGAACATTTTCTGAATGGTGTTATTTAAAAGATTTATGATGCACTTTATTTCAATTCATCTCTTCGCCTGTTTTTATCAAGAAACATGAGATAAGATTGTCCAGCAGAATAAACCATAAATAGTTTGCATCTATCTTTTCAAATGTCTTGCTCTAACATTTCGAGAGGAAGATTATTCTAGATGAGAAAATTCAAAGACATTTAATCTGTATCAGTATATAAAAGAGGGACGAAATATACCAGAGGGACAGTCAAACTCATAGATCAAAAACAAACTGACATATATGTTAGATTTGATGTAAATAAATGTAGTTTTACATACTTGACAGGCATCTTTTCCTTCTTCTCCCTGAGCACAAATTCTGGTTTTTCTGTTTTCAGCAGCAGATATAAAACAACCTTCAGTATTAATGTTGACAATATATAATGGTATAACTTGCAGATGATCAGGACTGGTTGTCCCTGGAAACAAGTAAAGTTTTATTGAGAAAAATGTAGAGGCTACACTGTTCCTTTGTCGATCATCTGCTATATAAGAATAATATTGGCTAATATTACTGTAAGATTTTCAAAAGGACAGGTTCCATAGGCACATTAAAGTACCTAAAAATGTTGCAAACTTTAGGAAACTCTATTCACAAAAACGTTTAAGCAGTGGATATCATCAAGGCTTATAATACATAAACTATATTTTTTCTATAAAATGTTTTGTGGACAATTAATTGAATTTTCGTCTTGTTTCTTTGTGTTTCAGTTATTTTTCATCCACATATTATGTTATTGCTTCCTTGGGTCAGAAATGACACGGATATTTTTCGATGTTCATAGCCAGTATTCAGATCTTATTTCCTTGATTGAAAAATCACAGATTTGTAAGAGATTCCAATTTACAACTAGTCGTTGAGGAATAACATCCCGGCAAACTTGTCGCTTAAATTTAATATATTATTTTTATTTTCAAACTTGTAATTATTACATGAACCCTATTTTTTCTATAAAGTGTTTTGTGGACAGTTAATTGAATTTTCGTCTTGTTTCATAATATATATATAAATGCATTAGAATCATGTGAGTCCAGCAGAACATATCATAAGGTCAAAAACAAGGTACCTTTTCTAACTGGCATATAGGACATAAAACGCCTAACTGAAAATTATTTCCAAAAAACATGCACCATATGTTTCTATTAAAAGTAAAATCACAAAAAAAACTGAACTCCGAAGAAAATTCAAAAAGGAAAGTCCATAATCAAATGGCAAAATCAAAAGCTCAAACACATCAAACGAATGGATAACAACTGTCATATTCCTGACCTAGTACAGGCATTTTCTTGTGTAGAAAATGGTGGATGCGAAGAAGAAAACTTAAATTTTATGCAATTTTCATGAGGTAATATTTTGTAAAATATGTACGTTAACACGTAAAAGTAATATGTAATATAAAACAAAACATTCCACAAGTAAACACAATGATAATTATGAAATCTCTTAGATGGCTGTAAAGTATTATTTTTATGAACATTGAAGCAAATACAAATTAAAAAATCACATCCGTACTGGTTTCGTACATTGGAATTATTCAAAATTGATTACATTTAGCGTAATGTACATGATGTAATGAACGTTTATATTTCATGAAAGGTTTTCAAATCTACAGCTGGCTGCATATCTCGGTAATCGACTTAGTATTTACATGATACATTATCAGAATTTGTGACTCCTTCTGCAACGCTGTATTAAGCAAACCGAGAACATAATAGTTATTTTGTTGAATCATGTTTTAAATTTCATTGTTGAAATAAAAAGTAGGTAAGTCATAACAAAACTTATGCGAAATGTGTAACTTTTTATAAATCGCTGATATGTGAAAATATCACCTCATTATCTTCGAACATAAATAAAGGCAACAGTATTATACCGGTGTTCAAAAGTCATAAATCGATTAAGTGACAAGGTAGGAAAAACTTCAAATCAAATGTGTCCAAGTCTGTCGTATGTTTTTTATGAAAAATCGAACTTTAGAAGACTTGCTTTGATTCCAATTCAAGTATACTGATAACAATATCATCAAAATGCTGGACTTTTTGATCGACAACATATTAGTTTATTTTGGTGGATTGATATTTCAACAGACAGTCGGTATTCTAATGAGTACTAACTGTGAACCCTCACTGACCGACATGTTTTTGTACTCATATGAAGTAGAATTATACAAAACCTTAAAAAACAAAAAAAAAAAAAAAAATCTCAGGTCTTTAATTTCACATTTAGATATACTGCTGATGTCCTGTCACTCAATAAACCACATGCCAGTGAGTGCTGATTGCATCTCGCATATCTGTATCCAGTGAAATTGTGGTATGTGTGTTGCATATTGTGTTAAAGGCCTTTGCGGTGACCAATAATTGCTAACTTCTACGTTATTTAGTCTCTGTTGTATTGAGAATAAGGATACTACCAAAACTAAAAGGTCTGCTTCATATCTTGATCCCTTTCCCGATATTGACTTAGATGGGCGACTTCAAAATACCATATATGACAAACATGATGGTTTCAATTTTCTAATAATCAACGTCCCATTTAAAAGAAATAATATATCTCTATCCGCATCGTATAGGATGTACATATATCATTTGATACGTATCACTCGTGTGTGTGGATATTATACGAACTTCATTGGGAGTGTTATACTTCTCTCACAAAAACTGCTCAAACAGATTATTAGGAAAAACGACTGAAATCGACACTAACTCAAATTGGTTTTAGAGTCGTCAATCTGTAATTTTACCGATTGTGTCGTGTTCCCGATTGAGGTATTTGACTGAGTTTGGATTGGCATGGCGGATGTTGCATGCATACATAAAACAGGATATGTTTTTATTAGCCTATCAACGTATTCGACCTACCAACTTTACGAGTCAAAAAATTTCTCAGTTAAGTATTCATAGAATTGTCTTCTTAATTGGTATATGAGATTTGAAAATCTGTAATCTACTGTTGCCTTAATTTAGCATTTTGGTTTTCCTCACTGCACAAAAAGTCCTCAATTTCCATATAGTGGTACTTAATTATAACTCATCATTTATTTCTTAAATACCAAAAAAAATGCAGATGCTAATAGAATCTAATCGCCAGACCACTCAACAATATAAAGAAATGAAACTTGGTAAACAGTGGAGCAGGATCTGGTTACCCTGCCGGAACATCTGTGTTTTTGTTTGGGTTCGTGTTTTACAGATAAATTTTCACTATAGTGTTTTATATACTGTTGTTTGTCTTTTAGTTGTTTTGCATTTAGGTCATAGTATCACCAGCGTAATACTCATCATTTTGTGTTGACATGAAATAACATTGATATGGTCATTTCCTGTCTTATTTATATGTACTAAATTATTTAAAACCGCATTTTTCTACCTTAAAATATAGATGGCTTGTCACATATTTTAATGATTTTTTGCTTGGAATGCTCTTAAAAAACTGAAACAACAGGTTATAAATTTCATGCGTTGGAACGCTTTTCTGGATTTACCTTCATGAGGATCGCTCAAAGCCGAATATTTGAAATTCAAGGATGTATAAGAACCGACACAGTTGAAAAGCTATATGATAAAAAAGGACCTAAAATTGACAAATCCATTTAAAGTCAACTTTGCCTGATAGGCAAACAGGATGTTTTTCTACACCAAAACATACATAGCTTGAAACATATTTTGCAATTTTTCTTTTGGAATTGTTTGGGCTTACACTGCTTTTTAAAAGCTTGTTTGATTTGTCTTCCAACTTTTTTTTTCATTTGGGAGCCACTTATTAGTCTGATGTACACGTAATGCGCATCTTGTGTAACACATTATAAGACTGGTATCTTTAATGATTTTTGACAACTACTGAGTTGGTGCCACTGCAGGAGGATATCTCGTTCCTACCGTACATTTAGCCCAGTAGTCAGCACTTTTTGTTGACATGAACTATCATTGATTTGGTGATTTTCTGTAAGTTTTCAGTTTATAAAATTTTGAATTATCCGATACACATAGGTTTTTGTACCTCCCGGCGTAGATGACATTAGTCCTAATTGGTATCGTTTGTCGGGATGTTAAGTGTTTGCTTAAAACCTTTTTTATTCGACCGTTTAATAAGTTGTAATTATTCGAAACACTAAAGTTTTTCTACGCCCAGGTATAGATTATTGTGTACAATCAATCACTGAACGTGGATGTTTCGTCCTTCATGGTATCAGCAGCCTAGATGTCAGCCCTTTTTGGTGACATGAGCTATATATATATAGCTATCATTGATATAGTGATATCTTGTAATTTCTCAGTTAATAAATTTTTGAATTATTCGAAATCACTTTTCGTGCCCACAAGCGTAGATGACATTTATCTAATTTGGCTCCGTTTGTCGAAATGTTTGGATTTCAAATGCTCTTCAACTTCATGTTTGATTTGACATTTCAAATTTTCTATTTCGAGCGCTACTGATGTGATATGTAGACGAAGCACGTGACTTTTAAGTAATAGAAATATCTTTCAAATCCAAAATGTCTGGGTTTTTTACCATTGTAATGTATCAAAGATTCAAAGAACCAACTATATGTATTTGTCTTGATTTTCCCGGTGTAACAATGTATTAATTACCGTAATTTGAAATTTTATTACCATATGATATTTATACATGTATTTTTCCAATAAACACATTACAAAAAAAGCTGTTATAACTTTATTAAGTTAAATGGATTTTTAGCGAAATAAAAAAAAAAAAAAAAACCATGGCAACACGCGGTATTAAAATGAAGAAAGTGTGATGAGGCCACATTTTTAGTCCTTTGAATTCGAAAATCAAAACTTATTACAAATCTCCCGTACAACATCATTCAGCTGTACATTTGACATTAGTCAGGCAAATATCAGTATTTTTATTTTTGAGTTTGTGTTTGCACTAAGGCTTCGAACTTGTTGCATTTAGTGACAAAATAACTTTATATTCTGATGTTTTCATAAATATTTAGAAATAAGCAGAAACTTTATCCAAATTATATATATTATAAAAAAGTTAACGTGGGTAGAATATCTTTTGAGTAATGCCTTTGCTTATATCCATTTTTTTAAAACTTGTGTAAAATTGCAATTTCTATACATGTTCATTTATAAACAACAGCAACACAATTTCTACGCGTTTAATAATTTTACAATTTTGTCATTTTCAGATTATTTTCATACCTCTTACTTCCACAGTTTTAACTTATCTGTAGTTGTTACTATTTTTTTCTTTAGAATTAATATCGATTGGAAGTGGAAACGTAAAAGCATAGAAAAGAAACAACTTGAAAATGTGTGTGATTGAGAATGATGCTTATTCTCTTAAATATTTTGTGTTTTTTATCTTTCCTCAGACCAAATTTGAAGAAAAAATTCATCACTAACTCTTTTCGTCATTTTTGCAAATCAATATTGAACTTGATTGAAGATTGAAACGTATCCCTTTGTGTACGTATACTTCTTAATTTTCTTTCCATACTTGAAGTTATTAATAAATAAGAAATTGAGAATGAAAATGGGAATGTGTCAAAGAGACAACAACCCGACCAAAGAGCAGAAAACAGCCCAAGGCCACCAAAAGGTCTTCAACACAGTTATTAACAAAGCCTTCATATTATTGGCCTACAATTGTCCATTATTGATCTTTTTTTAAGAGAAGAAAATATACCAGTCGGATCTGATTAATGCATTGTAAAGATAGGTAGATGTCCAACATCAATAATGTGTTATTGGAGGGCTATGAATATTATGTGTACAATCTAACCATTCATTCTGTAAGAAACTTACCCTCTTCTGTTCCATTAGTATCTCCCCATCCTGATACTTTACATAAAACGCCTGTATAATTTTTACCTACATCATCGTCCAGTTTGATTTTTTGGATTGTAGACCCAAATAGAAGCGGTGTCTTGAGCTCAATCAGCATGATGTCATTCTCAATCCCAAATGGCTCCTGGAATTGTTCATGCTAAAAAAAAAGAAGAACGATTAATTTCAACTTTACTTAAAATGTTTTTTTCTGTATATCTGTATTCGAGGCAACAGTTATTTACTGGTATTAAAATCCGTTAAATTCAATAAGAAGATACAAATGAATATTACAAAATCCTGAGGGAATCGAACGACTTTCAAAAGGAGCGAGACTGGTTGCGTCGTCAGGGTAAGCGTTTCCTACTACGCACGAATCTCTCGCCATGTGAATCCGTCCATATATGTGTGCATGTATCTATAAATGAGTATATGTATGTAAAAATAAGGAGCTGTTGTATGATTGCAATGAATTAGATATTTATCTACCAGAGACCAAAATGACATTGATGTCAGCAGAAAAGAGCAACAATGAGTCTAGTAAGCTAAATAAATACTTCGACATCACTAAACATAAATTGAATAATATAGGAAAACAGATGACCTGTTTATGTCTGAACAATAAGCATTTAAACAAAAACCCAAATAAAACGGCTAGCAAGCAACCAACGGCAGCCACTGACTTATTGGCTCCTGACTTGGAACAATCACATAAAGAATGTGACAGAGTTAAACAATGTTTTGAACGCCACCATTACACACCAACTTGACTCATCATATCAAAAAGTAAAAAAAGACAAAAAAGGCTAAATGCTAGTTCAAAATGAAAATCAAAAACATAAGGAGATGTCTTATGATTGCCAATAAGACACCTATCCACCCGATTTCAAATGACGTTGATGTATGCAGTTATAGGCCACCTTACGACATTCAAATATAAGATAAACTCAAACTGAATAATCAGCAAGCCAATGACAAGTTATAGATAAAATATGTTTTCCCCAGAAGACTACGACATCAATCATTATCAAATCAATGTAACAACAAAACCTGAGGGACTTAAAGACTTTATATACAGCATAAAAACATGACCTCGTGTAATGCAAAAATATAGATATCGACAGGATGTACGACCATAATTGTGTATAACTGTATAGCAGTACATATTTAGTAATATTGCATTTAATTAAAACCCAATAGATATTAGTACCGATAACGACAATATGAAATAATATAATAAGATTTGATTAGGGTGTTAAATCGATACCCTTATGGAGTACATGTTTATTAAAAGGATACGAATGTGACACCCTGTATGTCAGAAGATTTTAACATACACAGCCAAACTTCGAAACAAAATTGTTTATTTTGTGAAGGCGTTTAGTAAAAGCTTTAAGTATTTAGTGGTAATTTAGTTCCGGACTGCATAATTTATCAGTTATGCATAGATAACGTTCATTGAAATCAAGTATGTTACTACAGTACAGAAAGAACGGTTTGGAAAATAAACACACTGTAAGAAAGACAAAAAATACATCAGCATTCAAATAAGAAAAAGTAACGATAGGGAACGAAAAATCATGATTTGTTTAATTAAATTTATTTGTTTTTTTTTTTTTTAATTGAAAATTCTATATCTTTAAAAGGACAATTTATCTTGTTTACACTATATTTTTAAGTCAAATTCCTTTGGTAAATTTCTGCAGAATAAATAAAAATTCTTAAGGTATCTGCGAAAGTCATGTTTTGAGATGAAAATTGACAAGCCCCTGAAATTCTAGATATCAATAAAAAACATATCTTTGCATGTCATTTACAGGGTTCTAATGGAGTGTTTAAGAGCGAAAACCAATTTTGTTCGTCATCTGTGAGACTAGATCTCATTTTTAATTAAGAATGTGTACAACGTCACAAACGATGCCCTACATACCTTTTTGATACACATGCTTACAAATACGTTATTAATACAAGTGTCAAGTGTTGAGCAGGATGTGCTTACCCTTCTGGAGTATATAAGATCATCCTGGTTTTTTGTGGGATTCGTATTGCTTAGTCTTTAGTTTTCGATGTTGGTTTTATATGCTGTTGTGTGTCTTTTGGTCTTTTTCTTTTTGTCATGGCGTTGTTTGTTTATTTTCGACTTATTAGTTTGAATGTTCATTTGGTATTTTTCGCCTATCTTTAACCCTTGGATTTTTCGAAGTACTAAAGATTTTCTATCCCAGGAATAGATTACCAAAGCTGTATTTTGCCAAACTTTTATGAATTTTGGGTTTCCAATGTACTTCAACTTCGTACTTTATTTGGCCTTTTAAACGTTTTTGATTCGAGCATCACTGATGAGTCTTTTATAGACTTAAAGCGCGTCTGGCGTACAAAATATCAATCCTGGTATCTATGATAAGTTAATTTAAGTATAAATAACTTAAATTTCACTTCAGGATTCGAATTGAATTTCTTTCTTCACCATATACACATTTGTTTTTTTTTTTTTTTTTGATGATGATTTTTAATAATCTATTAGTAAAATTATATCATATGATAATCGATCAGGATTCTACAAAGAGTTGATGGGGCATATTACGGGTTATTGTTATTATAGAAAAAAAAAATATTCTTGAAAATATTTGATGTTATCATCTGAAAACCCATTATAAACTGAGGGAATAATAATAAAGAATCTAGTAATAGTTGATTTAATGTATGAAATGAACAATTATGCTTGTTTCATTTTTGATTTTTTTCATGGTAGTTTGTTTTGTCATTTCTACGTATTTTATGTTGTGTACCCTTTATTTTGTCTCTCGGCTGACCACATTTGTGTATAAGTAAAACCTAATTTTCCACGTGCTAGTGAGACTTTTGCAACATGGTTACCAATTTAAGTGCATTGAGGTCTTTTAACTTATCTACCGGTAACACTTTTTTCTTATATTTATCGTGGTCATATCATATCTCGCGAAAACTTCTGTACAATTTTTTTTTTTTTTTTTAGCTGAACTCGTTGAGATATCCGTCTACCACGATTCCGTGTTGCTTTAGTAAAACGTTTTAGTATTTAATAGAGCTTTGTTCATCTGCGCATATATTAGGTTAAATTAATATGTCCGGATTTCAAAAGGAGTTTTTGTCGCACCGATAACAATTCAATTTTTTGTTAAGATTGGCACCAAAATACATTCAACTCGTATCTTATACTCAAAAGGTATTATATTAAAAACAAATGTCAACAAATATTATGATGAGAACAGGCAAAAAACGGCCTCTTTAAATATTTAAGCGGGTTCATCACTGAGTTGGCCGTAAATCCTGATACGTAACTATACTGAAAAAGTCTGCTACATTTCCAGTAAGGATCTTTCATATTTATCTATTTTGTTACATATCAAGGTTCTATATGAGTTGCAGCAACTTCATGTGCAATCAAATTTTCAAAGACTACATAGTCAAATAAGAACATTTATTTACCATAATATTGTTGTTGTGATGTTAAACTTTAATGTGATAATTAAGATATGTTCCGATTCAGAACATCAGTTTACATTTTTACAATACATATTATGTGCACCAAACACAACTATGTACTTTCTCGTTTGGTTATCGCAAGAAACCAGCCTAAATAGGCGGTCCAAACAACAATTTTGATTTCAATATCATCCTTCAATATAAGGATTTGTGTTCAGAAACCTAAATGTTATAAAGAAATGTGTTTGAAAGTGGCACTGAATAACTTATATTCGGTGGATTTCAACAATGAGATGTAATTATTTTATCAACATATAGTTTGTTTGTTGTATTTAAAAAAAATTGGGCTTGTAAATTAATAAAGTGTGAAATTGTCATTGTTTCAAAATACCGGTTCACCAGATGCATATAAAAGTCGTCATTAGGGCGGGAGTACATTTACATACCAATCTTGGTATACTCTGGAAGGAAACAAAGGTAACAGGGGAAAGTTATATACCTTTTTTACAAGTATTTATGCTGAGGATCTGATGTCAAAGTAAGAATAATTTAGTTAATGGATTAAAAATATATATTGCTATCTTCAGGATAAACCATAAGCAGTTCGATTTTTATTTGTTGGTGAAAATAAAGGGACACTATCATTAACAAATTAAAGATGTGTTTTCATTCGCGTGTTACATAGCTTGTATTAATTCTATCATATATATGTAATAACTGTCTATCGCTCCAATCCTGATATACCCTGGCATGTAACAAAGGTAATAGGCCTTGGCGATAGTAACATACATTCTGTACAAGTGTTTATGCTGATGGGAGAGAAGGGTCTGATGTCAGAGAAAGAATAATTTAGTTAATGGATTAAAAATATTTATTTCTATCTTCGAATTCAGGATTAGCCATCAGCAGTATAATTTCCATGAAAAGAGACCTAATACGTCAAACGAATTAAAAGAAGTTTTTATGAAAGAATGATATTCAGTCTTGTTAGCCAAAAATTCGGAAGGTAACCAGATAATAAAATCACCATTCTAAATACCGGTATGTTAAAAATCCAACTAGTCATATAGTTGAAAATCTTATAAAATTCGTGTTATTTTCTAATAGTTTTTGAAAGAAAAAAGGTGGCAATATTACATGTTAATTGATTTGGTGTTTATTTACTTCTCATTGGCTGTAATTCATACATGATTATGATTATGATTTGATTCTTTACTAGCAAACGATATATGATTGACATTCATCGTTTAAAAGCTCACCAAAGTGCATACAATTTCCACTTTTTACAAATAATTCATTATAACTTAGTGAAGAATAAATGAAAAACGTAGTAGTATCTATTTTTATGTTTTGATAAACATGAAAAATATGATGTTGAATTTTATTTCATTCTTATATTTTAGAAATGATCAGAACCTACAGACACTAGTTTTTACTTATATAAACTGAAAACATTGCATACCACATGAAGCGCTTTCACGTAATGAAAAACTGTCATCTTACTCAACATAGAGTTACCTGCTCCTACTCTCCATAAACTTTTTCTGAAAAAAAAAATAAAACTGGTTTTAAATGATCAATTAAAGCAATTTATCAACGAAAGCTGCCAATCGTTACTCGATAGCCTAGATCCAATATCTAACCTATTCACTCAAGGAAATCATACCACAACAAGACAACTTACTAGATGGTTTTATGTTATTCATTTGTTAAAAGAGTATGAAGCTAACAAAGTGTCGCCAAAACGTTAACTTAAAGAAATTAAAAACAATCCCAAAGGCAAAAAGAAAGAATCATTTTTTGATAAAGAAAAGTAAAAAAATATTACTCTACAAAGAAATATTAAGCAGTACGAACACCATCCAATATTTCAGTAAGTAGTTACAGCTTTACTTTTGAGACATGCTTGGTTACTCTTGGCAGTTGTAGCCTTTCTGACTGTCAGACAGAGACTTTGATATGAAATATTGTTTTGTTAAATTTTAGAAGTAAACCTGTCAAACGTTTTGCACATACACTTGGCAACTCAGAAGTTTCCTAGCCCTTTGTAATAAATGAGAGCTATAACACAAAGCGCAATGACTGCTGGTCATATGCATTCATGTTTATTCCCAACATCAACACTGGATAAGTCATATCTTCGAATGTTCTTCTGCCAAAACATATTGTCAAAAACAAGACGAACCTTCGAAGAAAAAAGGTCATTTTAGTATATATAAAACAATAATGCGTTTTGTTAATATGTCGTTCAATGTATCACAGCGACTTTGTGCGACTGGTGGAATTATTTCCAATCCTCGCTTCAACATCGAATGTTCGTAGTATGTAATAGTAAAGTGCCTTCCGAGTAAGATCTTCATTAACCCCATTAAGAATTCTTCAAACTTGAACCGTAGTCATAGTTTATACCTCCATATAAAACGTATTAATGATAGCATAAGGGCGTGATGGAACATGGCCCCTTCAAAACGCGATTAAAACGACCTTCATGAGAACAAACATATGCACTGCGATTAATTTATGCTTTGATAATATAGTTAAGATAAGGAAAATGATTCAGCATTCCAATCAGGAGACAAATTGTATTGCTCACACGTTGGTCTCAATATAATGGAATTATATGCGACTGTCATACAAGTGAGAGGTATAGCTAGCTATAAAACCAGGTTTAATCCATCATTTTCTACATAAGGAAATGCCTGTACCAAGTCAGGCATATGACAGTTGTTTTCCAAATGTTAGATGTGATTAAGCTTTTGATTTCGCCATTTTATAAAGGACTTTCCGTTTTAAATTTTCCTTGAAGTTCTGTATTTTGTTATTTTACTTTTTGCTCTATTTCTATCTAGGTTAAATGTTGCAATTTCCAGCAATCATAGTCATTTTATCTTTTTACACTGGAAGTCATAGCTTGTCAAATGAATACCAGTTATTGACTTTGGGCTTCCAAATCGTTAAACTCAAGCGTCACTGAGGACTGTTATGTGAACGCGCATGTTCCAAATTATAAAAATCAATTTAAGAAAACTTCTGATCTTGCAGCATTTTTTTAAATCTATGTTCAGTTACCGTGTATGTGCAAAATTGATTATTGTTGTTTATTGTCTCCGGAAAGAACTCACCTATGATATCAGGTTTATAAATTGGTACGCCAGGCGCGCGTTTTGTTTACATAAGACTCATCAGTGGCGTTTGAATCAAAACAGTTGCAATACCAATGCAAATAAGTTGAAAGGCAGTAATTACCGAAAATTGTGACATAATACGACTAAGGCAATCTTTGCCTGGGTGTAGACATTCTGTCAATAGATTCCTAGTTTAAATAAGATTTTTATTGTCAAAGCATGACTCGGTTACATACAATTATATATTATCATCTTACTCCAATAAAAAGCTTGAATAATTATAAATATTTTTGTATCTTTTCTCTTGAATTTTTCCAATTTTATGAAAAGCCACACTCCCTGAATGACCAAAAAGCTTAACGATCCAATAATTGTACATTATTATTTTTCCCTATAAATGAAGATAGATTGCACTCTTAATCAACACGAGGAATGGTTTTAATACCTGTATCCTTGTGTTTCCGTTTTTATTTAATGAAAGGCAACCCTCACCAGTTATCTTTTATTTATTTTATTTTATGAAAAACAGCACACCATAAATGATTTTCTTTACAAATACGGATTAATTGGTACTCATAAATCACTGAGGACAACAAAGTTTAGGTTTAGTGTTTATTTTTATTACATAATTATATAATAAAAAAAACACCCTTATTTAATGTAATAAAGTACTAATATCCAAAATCGGTACATCATTTCCTATATCAGGAAAAAATATTGACACTTCGAAGTTATGATTTCAAACCATGACATTATTATGGACACTACTTATTGATACAAACAAAACTCTAAGCGTTTCATTTTGAAGTTATAAATATAGCTTTGCTCTATTTATGTCAAATTATCAGAAATAAAACAAAGTCATTTTTTCTACTTACATGCATTGTATTTTCTTTACTGGGTAAACATAAAGCTATTCAGATACGCACGATAGTAAGTTTATAATGCTACTTACTTAACACAAAATAAAAGCACCAATGAAAGATATCATATAGTGAAAAAGCACAAAATAAAAGCATCAGAGATAAAAAAAAAAAAAATACGGAGAAAAACACAAAATAAAAGCATCAATGATAAATATCATACGGTGAAAACACACAAAATAAAAGTATCAAAGATAAATATCATACAGTGAAAAAAACACATAATGAAAGCATCAATGACAAATAAATCATACGGTGAAAAACACGAAATAAAAGCATCAAAGATAAATATCATACGGTGACAAAAAAACAAACAAACAAAACAAAATCATCAAAGATAAATATCCTACGGTGAAGAAAAAAAAAACACAAAATGAAAGCATCAAAGATAAATATCATACGGTGAAAAAACAAATAAATAAATGCATCAAAGATAAATATTATACGGTGAAAAAACACAAAATAAAAGCATCAAAGATAAATATCAAACGGTGAAAAAACACAAAATAAAAGCATCAAAGATAATTACCATACAGTGAAAAAAACATAGAATAAAAACATCAATGATAAATATCATACGGTGAAACAAACACAAAATAAAAGCATTAATGATAAATATAATCTTGTGAAAAACATATAATGGCATTGCAATTAATGTACCATATCGTTAAAAGTGTCTCCTCATTTCTATAACAATCAACATTAGTTCTACAGAGTTCTTCAGCTAAGATTTCATTCCATATAGAAAAAAAATTAAAAAAAGAATAGCTATTCCATAGAAATATTTGGCTTGAAATATATAAAACTGAGAAAGACCGGATTAGTAATTGAGTATTTTAAAATAAAGCAAATCTGATTGACTGATTATTGATGTCCAAGACTAGCTTCTACCCAAGAAATAGTTGAAGCCCGCTTCCGGGTGCGAGACTCAATTTATTTATTCTCAACTCTACTTTATTTGTATTTTGCAAAACTTTTCAAAATTGTGGGCCCTCAATGGTCCTCAATTTCGTTCTTATTTTGGCTTTTTTTTTTTTTTTTTAACTTTTTTGATTCGAGCGTCACTGATGAGTCGTTTGTAGACAAAATACATTATAATCCTGGTATACATGTTTTTTTTTTCTTACAGGTGTTAATAATATAAGGGATACGATCGTAAAATTGCATATTCAGCAATGATTTTAAACCATATAAAACAAGAATGTGTACATAGTACACGGATGCCCCACTCACACTATCACTTTCTATGTTCAGTGGACAGTGGACAGTGAATATTTGAGTCAAAACTCTAATTTGACATTAAAATTAGAAAGATCATATCATAGGAAACGTGTGTATAAAGTTTCAAGTTGATTGGACGTCAACTTCATCAAAAACTACCTTGACCAAAAACTTTAACCTGAAGCGAGACAGACGGACGGACGGACGAACGAACGGACGCACAGACCAGAAAACATAATGCCCCTTCTACCATCGTAGGTGGGGCATAAAAAATAATAGCTATATCATAGGAATATTGTTTAAAATATTTACTGCTGAGAAAGTCAATATCAGTTGGTTGTTGAGTACCTCAACACAGAGCAAAATTTTATCTGATTGACTGATTATTGAGATCTAACACTTGCTTCCTGTTAAGAAAGCAAACATCTGAAATCAGCTTTTTTTCTTACGTTTTTTTTTACAATTTCAGGGACACTAATGTGAAATAGGATCAAAAGGTAATAAGCAAGTATGTAAAAAAAGTAATAACTTCATATGTAAATTATGCATTTGTTCTGACGATCTGATTGTAAACATACATATATGCAGAGGTATGAAAAATAAACGTACATATAAACGGAAAATTTTAAAACATTATATCGTCATTAATTAAGTGTAAGACTGGCGTAATGTCAAATTACAACAGAAGAGTGTTGTTTTTTTTAATCCTACATTCAGGTGTTTTAAACGTAACAGCGTACAAACACAATAAATTAATACACGTTATTGGTCCACAAAGTAATTATTTATTATAAGCTCATCTTTGATATATCCTAATCATGGAAAGTATGAGAGTAATACATTTTAAATTGATGTCAAACTTTAAAGATTTTGTTTTACATACACATAGGATAGCTTACCTCTTCGGTCCAAAAAGATAGCAATGTGCAGCTGATAGAATCCATTTATTGTCAATGATTACTCCCCCACATTCATGCTTCCAATCTCCTGACTTCATCTGGACAGAGACTTGCCATGGATTGTCTGCTATGTCGGCATCATCACCATTAACAATCTTTACACCTATATCAGCTGCAGGGACAATCTAAGTTAAAATATATAATATGACAGTAATGAAAATTACGTTATTATTCATCTTATTAGTCATCGATTTATTCAAAAAGTCGTTTAGCGTACAAAGTAAAGATCATATTTTCTTATGATTTTTGTTATAGCGATTATACAAGAAGACCATGCAAGATACTTGTAATATAATACAATTTTGCATTTTTAAAAGATATTCGGGTAGGTATTTACTAGAACTTGGTGTCATCTATAAGGAGTTCATATGGGTACTCTATAAAGATGAGACAACTATCCAACGGAGTCCAACTGAAGCGGATTGAAGCAAATAAAGGTCACCGTACGGCCTTAAACAATGAATAAAACCAAGAGAGTATAAAAGCCCCTAAAATCACAAAATGTGAAACAGCTCAAGCGAAAAAGCAATTCGCTATATCAAATTTATAACAGAATAATAAACGAGAAGACACAATATGACAGACTTCAACAAACATCAACCACTGAGTTTCAGGCTCTTGACTTTGGAGAGGCATATATAGAGTCTGGCGGGATTGAACATTTGTGAGCGATCAACTCTCCCGTAACATGGGACAGGGGTGTTACTGCACAACATAAGATCAAATTGTAGAGTTTAGGAATAGCCTGATTCACAAGATTGTCATGAAACACACAAAAAAATTATATAAAAGCAAAAGAAATAAATCACCAGTCTAAAAGTACTCGCACTTACTAAAAGCTAGATCAAAGCCGACTACAACTTACAAAGGAATCGTGTTCTCCCAGAAGGGAGTATAATTTATAAAACATCTGACAGATTTAATGTCAAAACGTCATAAACAGTCTGAGACAATCATAACCTTGTGCAAAACCATCCTATACAATGTCGACAGGATGTAGGAATATACGTTTCCATAATTATATAGCAATAAACATTTATCTAGGTTTCAATTTATTCAAAACAAAATCAATATTAATACCGATAAACACAATCTTTAGATACCGCATTCAGGTGTTATATCCTTTAGGAATAAGTTCAACCAAAGAATTTCTTGCTTTACATGAATCGTATATTAATATACGAGCCTTAAAAACAACATTACAGTAAAAATTAAGATATGACATCCTGTTCTTCCCGGACAGCAAAACTCTATGCTTATTTCTTGAAGGTAATGACAGATTTCTGTTCAAGCATAACATTATAATAACTCAGATAAAATGACACTAACATGTATGAACAGGAATTTACTAAATGTGGTCCACGATAAATAATCACTTTTTAACAAAAAGATATAACTAAAGTGATGAAAAAAAAGGTGAGTGTTTTGTCAGGTGATTCATCTGTATTGTTACAAAACAGAAGGCCTAATCAAATACTACGTTGGAAAGCACTAAGGACAACAAATCACGAAAGTATGTGCCAAACACGACCAAGTCTATCCATGCTTGGTTATAGAAAAAAAACCTACAGTCTGGTGCAGACCAAGCATTGCGCTTTTACTAGTAAACGCACGTTTGATATAATTACCTTAACGCAGTCAAAATGGAAATTTCGAATGATTGCCTACGCGCGTTTACTGTGTATCCTTTTAGTCAGTAGTTAATGGGCATTTACTACAGAAGTTCTATCTTTACCTGTACGGGTACTCTGAAAACGCGCGTTTAATCTTCCTGTTAACTATTTGTGAAAATTATAAATACACTTTTCCTCTTGTTAGAATGATGTCCATGCCAAGGTACCAAAAGAAATTTGTTTTAATGCTATTACACAATATTCTACCAAAAGGGAAAATGTCGACAACAAATTTTGCAATTTAAAACTTGAATTCCTTCCGTTTCATGTCAATCCATCTTGAGGTATAAAATTATTTTATTTATCAGACCAGTTCATGAATACCATATACAAGAAGAAATATTAGCACATTTTATTGTTGTTGACATAAGTTTTGGTAACCGTAGACTTATAGAGCTCTCAATTTGTTTAAAACTATTCATCCCGAGGTACCAAAAGAACAGGATTTTAAAGCCGTTGTAAAATATTCTAACAAAATGGAAAATATTGGCACCTTATGTTGATGCCGACAACAAATTGTGTTATTCTAAACTTAGATTCCTTCCTTTTAATGTCAAACAATCCATCTGAAGTATAAAAAGTACTCAATCATCAGGCCACTACATGAATATATAAAAAAGAAAATAAATTGGCACTTTTTATCCTTGTCGACAAAAAGTTTTAGTAACCGTTAACTTATAGAGCTCTCAATTTGTGTAAAACTCTCAATCCTGAGGTACCAAAAGTAAAAAAAATAATGTGGTAACATAATTATAGTATTCTAACCAAAGAGAAAACATTGACACTTTGTATTGATGCGGACAACGAATTTTGCAATTTCAAAAATAAATTCCTTCCCTTTCACGTAAAACAATTCATTTGTACGTATAAAGAGTAATTAATTATCAGGCCAGACCAAGAATATTAAAAAATAATGTTTGATTTTCAATTGCAAATGTTTATGTTGAAAATGATAAATGAATGACTTTCGCTCCACAAAAACCTTTGAAAAAAATATGTCAAAATTAAGTACATGTAAGCAAAATTATGTACATGCGAAAATATATCTAAGATATCATCGGGAGTAAGTGGTCAACTGTTGACAACATTCTTTACGGCACATTTATTTTGGTCAGGCTTCAAGAAATATCATTAATCTTGAAATTTTGTTTTTGGATCATTTAGTCGTTTCAAAATCCATGTCCATTCACGAAAATAAATTGAAAAGTTTTAACGCTTCCGGAAGATATATTTTTTTGTTACTTATGTACAGTTTTTAATTTTTAATTATAAATAATTAAATACGTGGCATATCATGCATTTATAATCGGTAATCTATATTTTCGAAAACAGGCATTTGGGCATTTTTACGTATCTAGTCATGTGATATAATTAGTCAGTGTATCTAGTATATCATGACAAACTGCGTTAACGCGCGTTCACTACCTAAGGTAAACGTGCGTTTACTTGTAACAAAAAAGTTGAATTATGTGAAAGGACAAGTTTTAAAAATTAGCACTTCATTGCGCTTTTAATTATATGATAACAATGACGTTCATAGCAGTTTAGAGTGGTTTCTACGGTTGCAAAACACCAGAGTTTTAGTGGTAACAATTACTAGAATTTTTTAGGGTTTTGAAAAAAATATATAACTCCTCATTTAAAATGCACATTTAGACAAAAGAAAGTTTATTAAATGCTTTAATAGGGTCTCTATATTGTAATTTAAGGTTATCATCAGATGTTTCATCCGTTTAGTGACCTTTGAAGGTATACTTGAAGAAATCAATTTATACTTAAACATTGTATTCAGAATTAATTAGTACAGCGATATGAGGGTTGCTTCCGTTTAGTGCTTACGCAAACCTCATATCCTTTCCAAAATGGTAAAAAAAAGATGCATAGATTTATTCAAAAAGTCATATCATAGAAGATTTCACAAGAGCTTTTCGAAAAATCAGAACTTTTGATTTCAATATGGGTAAATATCCCTAATGCGTCACAAGTGAGGTACTAAAACATATTTACGTAAACAAAAAATGTATGTGCAGTGATATTGGACATGTTTCTATTTTAAACAGTGACTGAGCTTAACCACAACCATCACTGCCCATTAACGAAAAAGTGGCTGTCTTGCTCCTCATACCAATGTATGTTTAAAATAAGCTGATTTAATCTAAGTAAAGAAATATGGCAATACAGGTTTAAATTGGAGAATGCTTATCCACATTTTAAATATCAAAATAACGTTAATATACGTACTGCAGTCATGTAGAACACTACAAATAAATAAAAACAAATATATTCGTAATGTATTATTATAATAAGTATTATTATTATGAGTATTATTAATTTATTATTATTATTATTATTATTATTATTATTATTATTATTATTATTATTATTGTTCTAGCTGCTGTTATGATGATCATTTTTAATATAGCTCTTTGTAATTTAAATAGTATTAAAAAGTAAACAATATGAAGACCAAGATGAGTGAATTTGTATGCACCTAGAAGACGCTCAATATATATCAACTTAAGTGTTGTTTTACATTTGTTAGATATGTAGATAAATGTTTACAATTGAAAAAAGTATGAATGTCATTATTGATTTGCTCCGCACACCAATGGCTTTTCTTTTAAAGCTTCGAATAAATATAAAAAACAGTTTGAGTGAAAGACTTTTCGTACATGATTACAGGATGATTGTTTGGTTGGTTGATAAATTGGTTGCATAACATGAAGTGACAAATTTGTTCGAAGATATTGGTTGATAGGTTTATTTATAGATTGAAATTTTGCATGTTGTCCAATTTGACGAATTTCCTATTTAGACGTCCAGTTAAAATATTTAACGCAAATCTTTACTCGTGGAATGATAAATGCATCGCCCTTTAAATTAAAAGGGAGACTAGGAACCAGCGGAAAAATACGCAAGGTTATGTTCCTCAGAACAACCGGAACAAACCGTTCCCCTGTTTTCCATTTAATCAATTGCTTTCGGGTCAGTGCAACATGATTATTTATAATTGAATCATGATATTTCTAGGAACATGCAGGTTTTAACACCTCTCCCCGTTTCCCCTTCGAACAAAATATTCTTGCATTTTCCGTAATAAATTTCAATTGGAATTTGACACTCCCTAAATATCATTGAATCATCATCAACAAGTTTCCTTTTTGGGGGGATGCTCGGAATTTATGTTTTATTCATTTGTTGTGTGTACATTTTCATTGTACATGTTGTAATTAAAGTCGGACCTGGATCGTAACATTTGTTTATTTGTTTTTTTACATTTCTAAATCAATCTGAAAATCCTCTCGTGTTTTCGTTTTTGCTTTTACCAAGAGACCCTTCCACGTCCTGTCTCTTTTTCTAGAAGGGTTTGAGGGCATTTAACCAGTTTCTCTGAGTACAGTAGGTTCCTTAGGTATTCGTCACTAGACGTCAAACAAACAATCATTGAATTAATTATTCAATACGAAATATGGGTCTCTTTATGTAATACAAACTGTCAATCAATCAACCAATCAATCATTAAATCATTCCATCAACCAATCAAACAATCAATAAATACACCTACATGTACCGACCAAACAACCTATCGATATAAAGAACTTATTACTGCATGTAACAAAAATAATTCCGCAACCAATCAACGTAGCAATCTACCAAAAAGCATGTTTAACCTAGAAAATACGGAATCACTTTCTTTCAGATTGTTTGCTAACACAATGACTTGCTGAAACAATTATTTCATATTAATTGTTATATTATGAAAGCTTTTAATGTACCCAGTAAATCAATAATGAAATTCAGACTTTTGATATGATCCCTTATTTAAATGTCTCAGCAATAGACTCTGGACTCTCAATTGGTAATTGTAAACATTAATCATTGACCCATTGGTGGCCTTCTGCTGTTTTCTGCTCTATGATCGGGTTGTTGTCTCTTTGACACATTCCCCATTTCCATTCTCAATTTTATCTTACATGACTATTGGTAACTTTATCATGAACTTACCGACAAATGCAAAGAAAAGGAAAAATCGATACATTTGTATGTTGACAAACAACCACACTTCTGAAATGTAAACGAAAAAACAGCAGTTATTTGTATTTGTCCCTGGGCATAAAGCAATAAAACTGTTAATTTAGGATTAACAGATTAATAATTATGTATTTCTTTACAAAAGGTAGTTCTCTGAATGTGATTTATTGGATTTGGTTATCATTTTGAAGCTCCATTTGGTCATATTGCTTCTGACTTTCCAAGTACTTGTACATCCCTGTAATTTCAAATGCTAAGTTTGAATTTTTCCGATGAAGGTTATTTGAAATAAGCTCTTCTGACACAAGAAATTTCCTAAGTGTTTTTTATTTAATGACTAAAGACCTGCGATACGGACACATTGATTGTATATGAGTATATAAGTATTTTTTTTCTTATGTTGAGGGATGGACCGTTCCCTGAAAAAAAAAGTTTATTTGAAGGTATCGATTAAATGAATAAACAAATTATTTACCTACTTTTGTAGGCTTTAACAATGATTGATAAACTGCTTGCAGCCTTATGATTGTTCATTTGAGAAGCTCTTTTAAAGAATGTAATATATACAAATGATGTCATCTTTTAGTTTTATTTTCATTATCTATGAAAAGGCCGATACCGAAGATTGTTTAACTCAAAGTCCCATGGGGTATCATTATATCTGCAGTTATTGCTTCGTTATTGAAATGATTTATAAAATACGTTTCGTTATTTCATCGATGATAAATATTGAAATTATCTAGAAACTGAGGTGTCAACTGCCATAAATCTCCTCACGTATTCCAGAACTTCAATCTCCTTGGTCTTAAATTTGAGTTTGAGCGTGCATGGGGACGGTTAATACACAGATGAACATGAAACGACACCAAAGTAATTTTTGTTGTTTTGATTTAAAGGAAACATATATAATAGCACCCAGCTACTTACCAAGCAAACAACATGTAGAATGACACTATCAAACTTTTGAAAAGGCCATACTTCCTTATATATAAGCATAAAAAAAATTAATACTTTTAAATTTTATGCGTTCAAACGTTTTTTCTGGATTTACAAAACAAGGTCCTTTATCAGGAAAGTTCAAATCCGAAAATTTGAAAGCAAAAAAGTCGACTGCCGATAGGCATGAGCAAGAGCGAAGTTTACAGAACACCAGGCTATTGACGTGCTTACGATGAAAGTTTTGTAAAGATAGTTAGTTTTTTCATCTAAAGTCAAAACCTTTTATCTTAAAAACATATTATGATCTTTTAGGAATTCTCCCAGAAATCATGACAAAGGAATGGCAATTTGAAAATCAAATCAAGAAAATACAAAATATTTATATCTATTATGATAAAATTACATTGAACTAAGAGGAGGGAAATGACTGGGCTTCCACTGCTATCAAGTTATAACGCTAATATTTGAACGATAAGTAATGAATATATAGATATTTTTTTTCATTTTGTGTGTTTAACCGTAGAAGTGACTCAATATTAAAAATACCATTGAGATCTCATCTTTACTACAATTGATTGATTGATTAATTGGTGTTTAATGCTACTTTATGCACTATTGGGCTACTTTGTGGTGGTCAGATTTTATTGGCAAAGGAAGCTTAAATGCTCGGAGAGAACCATCGACCTTTGGTATGAAAACTGACGTTCCAAGTCAGTAAAGATTGAAGTCGGGGGCACATGTCACGTGCGGGTTTAGAACTCACAATCTCAGTGTTGACTGCCAGCTAGTGATAAAGTAGTTCACTTACTTAGATCACTCAGCCAATGAGGCCACCTGTTTACTGCAAGGCAGCTTGTAACTATATATACATGAAAATTGTTTCAAATGACAGACGATGTCAATTTTGAAAGTCTTAAATCATCTTTTGAAATCAAAAGTACAAGATATTCTTCTTTATTATCATTTTGACTTTATACGAGCTGCATCAAACTTATAAATGCTATAAAGAGTCTGATATGAGTTTATTGAACAAAAGTTTACCGATTTCAAAATCGTATAAATCGATTGAAAACATAGAAAGAAAGGTACAGTAAAAGAGGAGCGAAAGATACCAAAGGGACATTCAAACTCATAAGTCGAAAATAAACTGACAACGCCATGGCTAAAAAAAAAGACAAACAGACAAACAATAGTACAACCTGTGAAATACTCTGATAAATGTCTACCATCTAGTATGGTCACCATCAAATGGTTGCCATTTATTGGGGGTCATAAATGATAAGATGTTGACCATCTATTGAGGTCATAAAGTATGGACTTGTTGTCAATAAAATTAGGCTACCTGGTGAGATGCAATAATAATTATCTGTTGAGCAGTCAGGTGTGAAAATTACATCCTACATCAAAATGTTACCTGTACAGGTAAATAGTTTTTATTCCTTTTCAATGTTCTCCAGGTTAATGAGTTTTCCTCATTGAAATGGAGTTTGTTTAATATTCATTGGGTTAGAAACTTATTACATGTATCAGTAACTATATGAAGTTAATTTTATGTTGTGTATGTGATAATAATTTTATTTTTATGTATTTGTTATATGATACCAGTTTATTACCATTCCCAAGCAGTGACATTTATACAGTGTAGCGTTTTCATTGTAACTTTTTCATAATGCATAAGATATATGCATTAATCTTTATTATTTTACTAAAGGACAATAATGAGTCACAAGAAAAAATAAAACAGAAAAATGTCATAATTTAGTTAGACGAAAATTGTTCTTTGATTTACAAATAACTCATTTTCAATCTTCTTTTTTTAAGTGAATATCTATTAAACAAAAGCTGGCGTCAAAATTTAAAAGCTATCAAATATTAACAATAATTTATTAAATGAAACCATGTTCCCTGTGGATTTTGAGTTAATTGGCAAAAAAGAACAGGGAAAACGTCACAGTTGAATATTTTAGAACAGCAGTACTTTTTGTCAAATATGAAGTAAATATCAATGGGATTATTATCCTCTAGAAATTCTGTATAGTTTGGGACAAACCATTAACTACTTCACTCAAGACTGAAAGACCTGTACCTCAGTTTTTCAGCTGCTACCCAGTACAAATATAAAAACACTTCTTATCAAATTGCAATAAAAAATAAAGTAAATCATTAAAATTATTTTAAAAGAGAGGCGAAAGATACCAAAGGGACATTCAAACTCATAAGCCGAAAATAAACTGACAACGCCATGGCTAAAAAAAATAAAGACCAACAGACAAACAATAGTACACAAAACACACCATAGAAAACTACAGACTGAGCAACATGAACCCCATCGAAAAACTGGGAGTGATTTCAGGTGCTTCGGAAGGGTAAGCAGATCCTGATCCTCATGTGGCACCGGCCGTGTTGCTCATGTTAGTACAAATCCGGTACTAAGTCTTATTCCGTAGGTCACATTTGGGAAAAGTGGACGGGATTGAAGTTACGACATTAGGAACATATCCGCTATCATCTGTGAACGGGTATTCCGTAACGGTCACCCAACTCGTGATGGCGTCCGTAACAAATACGAAGAAATGATTTTAACTTCAACACTTGAAACTCTTGGTTAAATAGCTTCCTTGTGAGCAGCAACCCTCTACCAGGGAAATCATGATAGGAAATACAAGCCCTGGAGTATCGTATCAACTGGGAGATATATGCTCCGTATGCAGACGCTGCAGGAATGTTGCTACATAAAAATGGAAAGTTCACAATTGGGAAGCTGATATCATCTCTTTTATCATAAAGTTTTGTTTTCAACAGACCCTCATTGTCAATTTCTAGATGTAAGTGAAGATATGAAGCAGACATAACTGTATCTGTTGTATCCTTTATCTCAAGTTCGATGGGATAGATGCGGTCAACATATCCATCAAATTTTGAATTATTTAGTGAGAGAACATCATCTATGTAGCGGAAAGTAAAGTTAAAGGATACTGCTAACTTCTGTTCTTTCCTCCTAGTAAGAAGTTCCTGTATGAAGTCAGCTTCATATGAATAAAGGAACAAGTCGGCAAGAAGAGGAGCACAGTTGGTTTCCATGGGAATGCCGATTGTTTGTTGAAAAACATGTCCTCCAAACATAACAAATATGTTGTCAATCAAGAATTCAAGCATCTTGATAATGTCAGTTTCAGAGAATTTTTTGTTAGAATCAGAGTGACTTTTTACAAAGTATGATTTATCCCTCCCTAAGACAAGATACTTGTATCTATTGGCCATTTTTTTATGAAACAAAGCAGGACCAACTCTTTCAATTTGTCTTTATGTTGGAATGGGAAATACTTGTGTAAAGTGTAGAAAAGTCAAACGTTTTAATACTATTGCAATAAAGGTTTAAAGATATGGAAACAATCCTGAAAGACTTCGAAAATGACAAGGTGCACTACGGGCTGTATTTGGCCCCCTATTTTGTCACAAAATCATTTTCATAAAATGAACAAACTTGTCATTTCGGTGCCTTTTATAGCTGTCTATGCGATATGGACTTTGCTCAGTGTTGAAGGCCGTAAGGTGACCTATAGTTGTTAATATCTGTGTCATTTGGTCTATTGTGGAGAGTTGTTTCATTGGCAATCATACCACTTCTTCTTTTCATATTTAGCATCCGAAAAGATGTGCATATTCCTGTTCTTCGATAGCACATGCGTATTTTATCTTTTATTAAAGCAGAAACCTGATTTCGGGTTGCTTATAGTACTTTGAATACGTCAAAAGATAGAAAAATGTTGATTTTTGGACAGAAATTCTTCGTTTTTAAAGGTCTCTGCCAACGTGAGCCACAGTCAAAATTGGTGATAAAGAGGGCATACAAACGGGGTTTGTCGACTGAGAAAAGAAATTATTGGATCACGTTGGCGAAGGCAATCAACAATTTTTAAAAATGTCTCCAAAAAACAACAACTTTCGTCAAAATAGTAATAACGGAGCAAAATCAAAGAAAGGGCTGAAAATATCCGCATTTGACTGAGATGTCAAGACGTCCTCCACTAAAGTAAGAATACTTCCATAGGTGATGTTTTTAGTTTGAAGATTTTGCCATCATTCTTCAAATTGTACTTAGTATCTTTTTATCAAGTTGGATTTTGTATAATCGATTTAGATCAACACCTAACATTGTGAAAACGTATGCACTTGGTAGACACGATAAACAACCATTTTGATATTGTTCCTCCAGTTGTAAATGAAAGCGACAAATAGTTTTCACAATTAAATTATTTTTCTTTTCAAGTAATAAATGCTCAGAATATAAAGAAATTCGGAACAAAATATCGGGCCTATTTCAGACGACTTAGAGAAAAAGACCACCACCGAAAACAACTGGTTTTGTTTAGCATTAATATGAGATTTTTACAATGAGTAAAAATTTTTACAAGTTAGTTTTTCCCAGTCCCATATTTATTTTTTAAAGATATAGAAAAGTGGAGAAAAATTACAAATCTTTCAAATGCAGAAGGTGTAAATAAAATTGTGAATGTCAAAGAGACAACAACCCGACCAAAGAGCAGACAACAGCTGAAGGCCAACAATGGGTGTTCAACGCAGCGACAAAACCCCGCACCCAGAGGATGTCCTCAGGTGGCCCCTAAATAAAATTGTGTACTAGTTCAGTAAAAGTGGACGTCACACGAAACTCCAAAACATATAAATGAACTAAAATTAAAAAACATACAAGACTAAAAGGCCAGAGGCTCCTGACTTGGGACAGGCGCAAAAATGCGGCGGGATTAAACATGTTTTGTGAGATCTCAACCCTCCCCTATACCTTTAACAATGTAGAATTCATCTTTTTAAACACAATTCAGTATTCTTGTCAGCGTAGTTTAGTGGAATCGCGCCAGCATTAACGACTGGCATTTTACTTTCGAATCTCATACAGTCAATTGTTTTTTCCAATATTTTTTCTGGTATTCTTTTAACATATTTCAACGAGAATACTGGCAGGAGTATTTTCGGGGTAGTAATAGCCAGCAATTTAGTCTGATGTCTCTACGCACATACTTTTTAGTCTTTTCAATGCGATGTTAAAGAATTTTCTTCAAGGTTCGAGTCTCATTCACATTTTTTTTGTCCTCGTTTATTTTCGATGTTTCATTTGGTTTTTAACAAAAGGCAGTAGAGTAGTATCTATTTGAAGAAATTTTATTTAAGAAAGTACGTATCGATATAGATTGTTTGTATACAGTTTCAGACGCACACGGATTTTGAAATGTTTATTTTGAGTCTATGGATAACAGAAATTATTCTTTCGAAATGATTTCCGTTCCTTCTTTTAAAAACATTTCGGCCGTATAATGGTATGGCGATGTCGTCGTCAGCATGACAGTCGTCCGACGACATTTGTTTTCCAGGCAATGACTTGAGCTTAAGTGAATGGATCTGTATGAAATTGTACCACAAGGTTTGATACCATAAAAGAGAGATTGGGATTGATTTTGACGATTACTGTCTTAACTGTTCAGGGATAAAGGGCCAAAAACAAGCATTTTTCTTGCTTTAGGACAATATTTGTATAAATGTATGATTCTCTATCAAAAGGAATTTAACCGTGTATTTAAATTTGGAATTTGGGCTCCGTTTCTAAATTGGTCCACATTGAGTCCCCAAGGGTCCCAAACCAAACCTTTTTTGATTTCTACAAAAAAAATAATTATTGGGGTTCTTTGATGTGCTGAATCTAATCGTTTATTAAGATTTATTTTATTTCTGGGCCCAGTTTTCAAATTGGTCTACGTTAAGGTTTAAAGAGTCCAAAATAAAACTTCGTTTGATTTAAACAAAAAATTGAATTCTTTAGGTTCTTTGAAATGCTAATCTAACCGTTTATCAAGATTTTTGATTTTTGGGATTGGTTTTCAAATCGGTTCATGTTAAGGCTCAATGGGTCCAAAATTTAACTTAGTTTGATTTTAACAAAATTTGAATTCTTGGACCCAGTTTTCAAGCTTTCAAAATCGGGGTCTAAAATTAAACTTTGTTTGATTTCAACAAACATTGAATATATGGGGTTCTTTGATATGCTGAATCTAACGATGAATTTAGATTTTGGATTTTGGACTACGCTATCCAATTGCCTCGCTTTTCGTCCTTTAATTGAACACCAAGTGACTTCAATCCATAGTCGGATTGAGATAAATCTAAAAAAAAGATCGATATCGTAGATGATAAAATACCATCAGAAAAGTACATTATAAACATGATCAACTTAAAACAACATTTAAACGGTTGTTGCTATGCAGTGCGTACGGTTGCTAGGTAGTTTCTAAGCATACAACAAGCTACAAAAATGTAAGATTTGTACAATTGCGTAAAGTACATAACAATACAACATAGCTTTAGTTAACACATTATTGATAACATAAACTTTGAACAGGTACCAAAGTCTGCGTTTGCTTATCATAATGTATTGTTGCTAAGGGTTATTCTGGTGGTTTAGGTGTTGATATATACTCGTTTCAATAATATAGATAAATAAAACGTAACTATTTGAGATTTCCATATATGTGTTATACAATGATACATTTTGTTTCATACGGAAAAGACGCATTTTTTGATAAATAAGGTTTATAATAGTATATTATTGGCAGGTTTCAAATCTGTTGCTAGGCAACCAAAAAATAATAATATCTAAAAATAATTTTCATTTTTAAAAACTTCAAAACCTAGTCTATTGAACTGATAAAATTCATCTCATTTGAAGAGGGGTCCTAAAATGGCCCTCACTGTACCTTGTCTTTGAAAAAAGTAACAAATGAAAAGATGTAAATCTGGTAGTAGTAAAATCAAAAGAATATCTCCATTATAATCTTAAAAATATCAGGAGCCTTATGTCTGTTCTACAAATAGTAAATGAAACCATTCATTTTCTCTGAATTTACTTAAACCATAGAATGTGAACAAATGACCTACACAACACAGTAAAGTTTTCTTAGGTGCTGGTCATAACCCTTTCAAAGTTCTCTCAGAAAACACGAGGAAGACAAGAAGTATACGAAAAGAAGTAACAGTCTTCTGTAAAGGTACGATTCTAATCGACCACGACTGACATGAAGATTATGAGTTTGAATGTCCCTTTGGTATCTTTCGCCTCTCTCTTAGAGCGTTTTAATTACCTTTACAATATTCTCCCAAGATGTCCTTTCATGTATATGTTATTTAGTTTTAGTTGATTATATTCCCACGTATTATTTGATGAACTCATTTTGAAATATATGACTATTATCTTGACACCTAAATCAAATATAAGAAACATTAAACAGAACAATGTGACTTGGTCTTCATATTGTCATATCTTGCAAGTGATCAATTAAGGCTCTACTTTTAGACAATAAATTCAAATTAAAAAAATCGCATCAGCTCTATCTCAAAAATATTTTACAGTGTAGTGTACTACTATTGGGACAAATAAAATCAAAATTCTAAAAGAAAAGTCTACCAGCTCTTACTCAAAATATGGACAATTCTATGCTAAGGGGGTCTGAAATTCAGTTTGACACCTTCAGGCTTACTCGTTTGTGACCTTTTTAACTGGATCAAATCACTACTTAACATAAAAATTCAGCATCCAATTTTTTTTAACATGTAATTTCATCCCCTTACTTAATATTTCATGCATACAATATAAAGAAATAAATTTAGAAAGTGTATGAAAAAAAATACATGTTATACACTGTATACACTAGGGACTATATTTGTCGACAACGAAATTCAAACGACTATAACTGTGTCCTCGGATCATCTTAATGTTTGTAAAACTTCTTTTCTCACGTTTATATAAAAAAACATTCAACTTTAATTTTCCCTGGTATTTTAATGAATACCTCATTTACAATATTTTATCAATAAAAAAAAATGTAGTGACCCTTATTTTACTTAAAATAGCTTTAAATGTTCTATGGCAGAAATAAAAAAAATAATTATCAACAAATATTCGAAGAAACATTAAACAAGAAAAAAAATTCCAATGAAATAGGTACGTTTAAAACATCTTTCAAACTCCAAAACACTAACCTTTTATTTTGTGTTTTTTAGTTGACTATGGTGTTCTTTTGTCTCAATGACCTTTAATGCACTCTCTATTAACATAATTCATAATTGGAAATGAAAAAAGAATAAAATACAGTTGGAAGAATACTGTTTTTTGAGATTTTTGTTTTTTGTTTTTAACAATTTGGTGTGACCGAACCATTCTTCTGGATAAACCTTTAGCAGAATAAATCAAACACAAAGTATAAACACTAACAAGTTTAGACCTATATGACCAAAAGGAAAGTGGTTTCGATGTTTATTTTGGGGAGTCCGATCTTTGCAATTTTCAGGGACAAATCAGTTAGCAAGGTTTTATTTTCGTATTTTTCTTGTTTATATTCTTCTTTCCTGAAAATATCAAATTTACGCGAATAAATATTTTTGGGAATCTAAAATAAACGCGTAGTTAGCAAAAAGTAATATAAAAAAAAAAATACCGAACTCAACGAAAATTCAAATCGGAAAGTCCTTTATCAAATGACAAATTCAAAAGCTCAAACACCTCACACGAATTGAAATCAACTGTCCCATTCTTGACTTGGTACAGGCATATATAAACCCACTAGAGGAAATTTAATTTTACATTATCTTAATACATAGAAATAAACGAGTAATGAATAACCAATATTGTATTTGAATCTTTTATCTGATCTGTATAGAATTTTTTTTTTTAAACTTCATCTAATGAAATTATTCGAAAATAAATGTAATTGACTTGGTAGTTTCCTTTCTTTGTTTAGCCTATCACATTTGTATAAAGTTGACAAGACACTAATTGTCAAAATACGCATGACAAGCAGTATAGTTCCGGTTATGTTACTGTAGCTTACATTTAAATGAATCTTTATGTTTTTGTTTTTTAAAGCTGCATATAAGTCATTAATGCAATGAATTAAACAGTTATTATCAAGATAATAGCGTTAAATACGAATATGTTTAAAATTAAATTTTTAACATACAGTAAAATATTACAAACCTATACTGAAATTAAATGTTTGTCGTTCTATGTTCTTCTTCTCTAAAGAACTAATCAAAGTTATTATAATTACCAGTTATATGTACGTACACTGCGTGGTATTATATTTAAGCTGTTACATCTTGTTTTGAACATGAAATTTGTTGGCATATCGATTATATTGTTCTTATTGACATTGATCAATGAAGCTGAAGTTAATAAATGGTATATGTATCATTAATGCCTACCTTTCATGAATACAAAAAGAAAAAGAAAGTTATCATTAAATTTCCAAGTCGAAAGAAGATAGCTCAATAGCCAACAAAAATGATGAATAGTCAAACAACAGTCGACTTAGCACTTAACAGACATGATTTTTTTATTAAATTTTATTGGCTTTGAACTAGCTTTCAGCAACTGCGAGTACTCTTAAATGTGTACTTTGTATCTTTTGTGTTTTAATTTTTGTTAGTGTTTGTCCGTGTTCAATATCGAGCTGTTGTGTTAAGCCCATTTTAACTGTTTTGAATAGTTAACTCTTATATTCAACTGTTTTACGACTGTCCCAGGTTAAGGGTTGGCCCCAGCAAACATGATTAACACATTCTGTATATGCCTGTCCCAAATCAGCAGCCTGTAATTCAGTGGTTGTCGTTTGAAGCTGTATTTTATCTAGGATAAAATATTTCTTTCAGGAAATAACAGATAAAAAATGAAGATATCTTTTTGAAAAGGAAATCTCGTCTTTCAGAAACAGTAGCATAATGGGCAGGATATGCTTTTCTGGCTTTCAAATTTTAAATTTCCCGCTCATAAATTTAAAAAATTATAAAGAAACTTCGGTCCAAACTCTCGCAGATGAAGTTAATGTAGATGAATTCGGGTATTCTGTTTAGTTCTGTGTTGATCATATAGCTCCTAAAGTTTCATTTTATCTACGCATCCTTAGTTTTCAAATGCAAAGGTTTCAGAGTTCCTAATGAAAGTAAATCTAGAAAAGTGCCTCGGACTCACGGAAGGAATCAAGTGTTAATTTCTTATACTAATCCAGTTCCAACGAATGCAGTCCTAAATACATTGTAATTCTATTATCTTTTGAATTGAAAATTGTATCAACTATATGAAAATTGAATAACGTTGCTTGAATCAGTAATATTTTCAAAAGGTATAAATTAAACTTTATGGAATTATGTTGGAATCTGAAAAGAGTATGGTGAAATATTATCCCTGTAAATGGTTAAAAAAATTGTCAATTTTAACAAGAATGTGAACAAATGAACTTATTCCTACACTTCACAGCATAGCTTCCTTTAGTGCTGGTCATTACCCTTCCAAAGTTGTCTCAGAAAACATGAGGGAGTCTAGAAGTATAAGAAAGGAAGCAACAGTCTGAAGTATATATACGAAATCGGTAGACCCCTAAAGCTGACATAAGATATCTCACATTCTTAGCGCGTTTTATTTACCCTTCACAATAATCACCAAAATTGTCCTCTCCCTGTATGTTATAAGTGTTATGCATTGTTTTTGCTGATTATATTGCCTGTAAATCAGAGCTTGTCGTGTGTTGCTGTATATCATATATGTTTATTCTTTTATTATTTTGTACATAAATCAAACCGTTAATTCTCTAGTTTGAATTGTGTTACATTTGTCTTCTCGTGGCCTTTTATAGAGCTTAATATGCGGTATTTGTGTTGCTCATTGTTGAAAGCCGCACGGTGACCTATAGCTGCAAACTTCTAAGTCATTTGGTTTCCGGTGGAAAGATGTATTAATGGCTATCATAGCACATATTCTTATTTTTAAAATCCAGATTGACACTAAGATTGAAACCCATTAAAACACCGGAATACTCTGAAAAGGTGAAACATGCCTGTTTCTTTCGTAGCCCTACTTGAAATATTCTAAATCCATGTATGGTCATGTATGTGTTGGAACTCTGGTATCTAAATAGTTTCAAAATCGTAGACGAAGAATGGAAAAAGAATACTATAAAACATGTCTTCACCCAAACACCGACTACTGAGCTAATAAAAGTCCAGCAGGTTTACAATCCACACGCTGCAGTAGCCAGGTGCACTCAATTTGCGACAGTAAAACTACCAATGGACGTCCACAAAGTTTAAATTAATGGCTATGATAGCACATATTCTTATTTTAAAATCCAGATTGAGACTAAGATTGATGTATGGTCATGTATGTGTTGGAACTGTGGTATCTTAATAGTTTCAAAATCGTCAACGAAGAATGGAAAAGAATACTATAAAACATGTCTTCACCCAAACACCGACTACTGAGCTAATAAAAGTCCAGCAGGTTTACAATCCACACGCTGCAGTAGCCAGGTGCACTCAATTTGCGACAGTAAAACTACCGATGGACGTCCACAAAGTTTAAAAACAACACCGTTATCTCTTAAAAGTACTTTCTGATAGGTCCGTCACGTAAATATTGTTTGATTAATGTCAAATCGTAAGTCTGGACTTCTCTGTCAGTATATTTTGTATCTTTTTTAAAGTAATTTAGTAGTCCATCTACAAAAAATGAGTTCATCAACAAATATCGAAAATAGTATTCAGCAGCCATACACATTGCCTTTGAAGATACCTTTGATCGAACTACAAGAAGTTTAACCGTTTTGAACAAATTCGCATTCACTGTTTTTTTTCAAAATAGTTGTACTAACTATTAGTACGTCAACATATGGAAACACTTTCAGTAAAATTGTGTGTTTGGCATGAAGCTTTATCCTCTCTTTTTATATGAGATGAAAATTGGGAAAAGATATGAGCAATTGCCATACATTTAGTTTATAAACAAGATCATGTATGTTGTTTATAGCTCTTGCAGCTGCATGGAATGTTGCTTAATGTTAAAAAAAAATGTATAGTCTAAGAATTGTTGAAACAGAAATTTTATAAATTTTGACAGTTACCCTGTCCATGTTCAAATGCTCTTAGATTTGAAAAATGATTTTACTCTCTTATAACGTAAATAATCAAACCATTTCTAAAAGACACAATAAACAATTACGCCGTAGATCATATAAGACTACAGCTATCACATCAATATCAGAATTATTTAAGCAATCACATTCATGCTTGTGTGTATAATAGTAAGTTTGTAAAATGTTTCTAGTTTTGAAAATATTAATTTTAATTATACTAAAGTATCACAAAATAAATAAATATCTCAACTGAAGAATATTAAACGGCATTTGAATAAAAAAAATGCCATTGTTTATTTGTCTTTTTATATTTTCTACGTTTAACAAGTCATCTTTTACCAAACACGATGAAAAATTATTCAACAAATTCAGAGGGGTACTTTGACGACGATGTTTTTTTTAACAACCTTGACTACCCATGAGGGTCTTCCATGGTCGGCCATTTTGCTCATTTAAGCATGTCTCAATTATTGTAAATATTTGCTAACTTAATGATTACATCATGGTACGTTAATAGTTTAATTTATGTAAAAAAAATAAGAACACGCTTTCATGTAATGTTTTCCTACAAACAAGATGTCACCTCAATTTCATACTTTTTAAAAATGAATGTAAAAATATTGACAAACATGTTTTCGAATTATGTGTCTACGTGCTTTGTTAATCAGTTTCAATGGAGTAAAAAAAAAGATGTACTCTTCTTATAGTACATTGCCTGAAAAAGTAATCTATACTTATTGCTAAAACTTTTTTCTTGAATCTGGCACAATTTGTACGTTTGGACATGAAAGTTTGTATCTAAAGTGAGCTCAACACTGACCTTAAGCTTGAGAGAAGATATTCATTTATAAATACTTAAAAACAAACTAATTTTTGCGGACACTTCGCTTTTAACCTTTTTTGCCATCTTCACCGCTATATACTTTCGCGAGTTTCCTTTTTTCTTGATGAATTTATAGAAGTGAAGTATTCACGTTGTGTTTATACTTGCGAAAGTCGTGACGATAAATCGGTTGAAAAAATTAGTTGGTTTGCAGTGTTTGGTGATGTGGTATGGCTGCAAATGAAAAAAAAATATCCATATACAATAGACGAAGATGTAAAACAATTGCAGGTCATCCTAAGGCATTAAACAATGAGCAAATGCATACAGTCTACTTATCAGGTAAACAGAATGTGTATGATAAAACAATTGAACGTTAACCACTCAAACAGAACAACAATGGCCTGATTTATAATACAACAATAACCAGAAAAAAACAGATATGGTGGACAGCTGTATCTCAGGTTTTTTTGTCTTGGACTAGCAAATTTGTGATTGCTGAACACCCCCTAACCTAGAAAGTGGTGTAATAACTCAACAGAAAAAAAAGTGTTTACATCAGTCGGAAAAGACTTGACTTATCAAATTAGTATTTAGCACAAAAACAATTAATGAAAACACAAAAGACAAAAAAGTATCATCACATTTACTGAATGGACGGTGATTTTCCTTGGGCACCGTCTTACGGTGTTTATATATCCCAGTTCGTTCGCTATGTATGAGTGGCCGTTCATGTCATTTGCGTGATTATATACGCGTATGTATACGCGTATATTGCTGTCATATACGCGTATATTGTTATTTTAAACGCGTATATTGTCGTTTTATACGCGTATATTGTTAAAATATACGCGTATACATACATGTTATTGCTGGAAATGATTTTTTTCGTGTTAACGCGTATAAATTAATGTAAATTCTCTTTTATATACGCGTATATAAACGCGTTACTTTTGGGAAGGTGTCAATATTTCAAAATCTCTCGCGGTCCCCGTTTCCGCTAAAGTTGGCAGCCGTATTCGGTGTCCCCTTGACAGAATACTAGAAATTGATGATCTTGATGAAGCGCTTCTAAGCTTTATTAATATTTTACTGAAGTGTTGAATTATCTTGCTCCATTTATTAAAGAGAGTGAAACATGTTTATCGAATTGAGTGAATAAATGTTGAAATTAAGTAGGGCATGAAACAAAGTTATTATCATAAGAAAAAAGATAATTATAAATTCTGGAGAAACATGGTTAAATACCTCATAGAAAATTCAAAGCAAAAATTCTATACTGATGTAATAGAACATGAAAAAGGAAACATTAGTAAATTATGAACACACTTGCATAATGTAAATGGTAGTGAAAATCATCATGACCATTCAATTTTAAATGACTGTAACAATAAACCGATTACAGACCCAAAGAGCATTCCTGATACTTTCAATAACTATTTTACAAATATTACTGAAATATTAATCTTAATTCAAACGCAAGCACCAGTTCTGGAAAACTTGATAATTATATTTTATGTCGTATACCCGAATATGTCTTTTTTACCATACCACAAACAGCCAATGCATTTGTACTCCATCAGTTAATCACACTTGATGAGTCAAAAGCAACAGGTCTTGCTAATATCAGTGCCAAGTTTTAAAAATGTCATCACACCTTTTTCAGTTCCATTATGTCACACTTTTAATATAAGCATCAGAAAATCAGTATACAAATCGTTGTTCAAACTAGTTAAAGATAAACAAGTCTTTAAAAATAAAGATTCGAAAATGATGTATTTAACTACAGACCTATTGCAGTTTTGCCATTTGAGGATTGATGCAAACATATATAATTTATAAATAGCATATATCATACAAACTTGATGATTTCTTATCAGAAGGAATCTATCTCTTTATAAACATAATTATAGATTATGTGACAAAATAATTGCAGGACATTAGCTAAACCAATATATTTCAAAATGGTTCCGAACATGAACCTTGCATTGTTCTATGAAACAATGATAGTAATTGTGTGAAGATGAAGAGGAAGCCGTAGACGTTGGGTTTCGCTTTATTTCAATAGATATTTACGCGTATATATAATAATTTCATACGTGTATGTTAACGCGGATATATTCGTGTATATAATAAATAAATTGGAATAAAATATAAACGTGTTTATTTTAACAATATACGCGTATAAAACAACAATATTCGCGTATATGGCAGTAATATACGCGTATATTTTTTGTAATATACGCGTATAAAGTTATATACGCGTATATAATCGCGCAAATGACATGAACGGCCACTCATAGCTATGCCCGTGTTTATAGTGACGTTTTGGATTTCAATGAGCGTAAACTATGTATTACAGGTAAATTATTAAGTCAGGGATTTCGTTATCACAAAATACTTAAAAATTTACTAAATTCTCATATAGATACAAAGATTTAAATAGCAAGTTTGACCTCACCTGTAAAAACTTATTTCAAACGGAATAGCACATCCTAATTTTTCAGTGATATTGTTTACTGAGCCCGAAAATTTATGTACGATGCGGGTAAACTTATCAATCCTTTAATTAAACTTATTCTAAAAGATTTCCAATTCAACACTGTAACTAAATCTTTGAGTATTGTTTTTATTGGTATACATATTGATTTTGTTATCAGTAAATTAAAACAATATTAATAGTATTTTATACACATATGCTTTTCACGGTACTACAATCTGTCGATACCTATATTTTTGGCATTGCACAAGGTAATGTTTTCTCTGACTGTAAATGAAGTCTTAACACTAAATCCATTGAATATTGGATGTGGACTGATTGATATTTTAGTCTCTCAGATATATGATTTCTTTTATTAGTTGTTAATGGCTGTCAGTAACTGCGCGGACTCATACCGGTATATGTCCATACATATTTAATATTTTCCTTACAATGTGAAACAATGATATTTACTAAAAAAAACTTGGTGTTCATAGTTAGAAAATACAAATAATTACACCATTACAAACACAATTTCATTTTAATATTCTTGTCCTTTTTAGAAAATACATAAAATAACACCATTACAAACTCAATCCCAATTTCATATTCTTCTTTTAAAATTTACTTGTGATAAAATAAACGTCACAAAAAATACGTCACTTTTTGTTGCGTTGGTACATTCGTGTGACGCACATTTTATAATTCTATTGTGGTGTCCTGGTGTACTGTCGTAAATTCATGGGAGGTAACCGTTGTTATTCTGTGGTTTACATGTTGTTATGTACTATTATATTACTTATTATGTATTTCTCTGTCTTGAGTGTAATGGCGTTTATTTGTACTGTATTCCTGTCACGTAATATTGTCATTTTAGCGGTATTTTTAACATTGTCATATAAGCGGTAGGTTTGGCTAGCCATAAAACCAAGTTCAACCTACCATTTTTCTTAAAATGTCCTGAACAAAGTCAGGAATAAAGCAGTTGTTATCAAATAGTCCGTTTATATGTTTGTTAGAGTTAGTTTTTGTAGTATTTTTTGCTTAATCGATTTATGACTATTGAATAGTGGTATAGTACTGTTGCCTTTATTCATGCTGCAGTCTGATTCGGGAAAGTTATAATTTTTCGGTACTTTATTTTTCTAAATGATATCTCGCAATGGTTATATAATTGAAACCATTTTGTAAAATCGAAAACATATTAATGATTCTGGAGAAAGTGATTTGCGCAACGAAAGCTAAAAGATAAATTTATGCACGCGATTCTAAACGGGATTTTAACCTAGATTATTAATTGCTACGTAAAAGATCTACTTATTTTGTATATCTTGATATAAAATTCAAATTTCCTCAAGTCATGAAAAAGTGAAACTTTATTTTACTGCAAGATATGCTTGGACATTCGATAACAGGTGCCACGATTACGTTACAAGACTTTACATTGACGTTTTCTCATTATGACGTTTACTGCCATAAGCCTGGAAATGTCATGGCGGGTCATCGACGTTTTCTCATTATGACCTTTACCGCCATAAGCCATATACCGGTACTTTACATATGACATGGTTCAAATTTCTTTGTTCTTGCTCTTTGGTTAACTAGGATAATGCACAGGTCAGGTGTGCATTAACTTTCAAGTTAACCGCACAGCACGATCAAATTCAATTCTACTAAGAAATTTGAGATGCATACAAAAAGGGGTACATCGAGACGACTATAGAAATAAAATACCTAAGCTGCAAGAAAAACATGTTTTAATAATTTGTATTATTGGACTTTAAACATAATACTAATCATTAAGAAACATTTTTATCAGAAATTTCCTTTTTTCTAACAAATATTAATAATAAAAAAATGTTCAATCACCACGAAATTGTTACTTCATATACATATTAAACACGCAGTTTTAAATTAAACCATGTACTCTTCCTCCTGGTGATTCACCCGAGGCAACACAATACTCATTTTCCTCCGACTTTTGCGTTATTTCGTTATTTTCCTTCATTTCAACATTTTCTTTATCATTTGACGAAACGGTGGACGAAGCGGTATTAGTTTTCTTTGCTGTAGTCGGATTTATTACACTTTAAACATCCTTAAGCATGGAAATGTCATGGCGAGTCACATATATAGATGAAAATTCGCTAAAGAGTCTGCAACTAAACAAAAAAACGTGTCTTCGACATGAGAATAGTGTCTATTCTATATCACTAAATAATGTAAATCCTAAACTGCTTCAGCAGAAACTGGAATATGACAATCATAATAATTTGATGAGACTTTTGCCCTTTAAGTTTTGCTTATAGATAGATGAAAATTCGCCAAAGAGTCTGCAACTTGACAAGAAATGTGTCTTCAACATGAGAATAGTGTCTGTTCTATATCACTAATGTAAATCGTAAAGTGCTTGAGCAGAGACTGGAATATGACAATCATAATGATTTGATGAGACTTTTGCCCTTTAAGTTTTGCTTATAGATAGATGAAAATTCGCCAAAGAGTCTGCAACTTGACAAGACATGTGTCTTCAACATGAGAATAGTGTCTGTTCTATATCACTAATGTAAATCGTAAAGTGCTTGAGCAGAGACTTCAATTTTACAATCAAAATGATTTGATGAGAATTGTGGCCTTTTCCTTTTTATATATAAATATACTAAATAAATAAATGATTTGGAAAATACGTTAAAAGTATAAAAGTCCTGAGATTTCCGAATGCAATTCTGTTCTATCCGGGCACTCTGGTTCAAAACATTGGTTCCATCTGGGTCTTTCGGTTCTGAACCTTGGTTTTATCCGGGTTATTTGGTTCGAAAGCACGGTAAACTGGTTCAACATCCAGGTTTTTTGGTTATCTGAACCCAACTTCTTGGTTTTACCCGGGTTCCTTTCTAATATTCACGTTGAACTTAGATAGAAAGATTTCCGCAAGTATCCGAATAACGAGATAAAGTTGGTCAAAGACGCTTATCTTGTTTTAAATCATTTATACAGCATCGCCGGAAAATGAGATGTAAGGTAAATACCTTCTCATGTTAATTATTTAACATGGGAAACTGGACAAAAATATAACATCGTATATATCTATATCAACCCAAATAAACAGTATATCTAACATCCGTTTTTAGAATCAGAGTCGTCCGTTTTCATTTATTTTTCACTACTCATCCCTCATTTCCATCAATATTTTCTAGAAGTTTTAAAAACACTAATTAGGACATGTCGTTCCTTTGGCAACATATGTGCATATAGCACTTTGATCCTTTTGTAGTAGAGGTGAGCATCTGAGACATCCAGTAACCCACCCTTTTCATATATTTTGAAAATATGTATCATATCATGCTATGCGTGATTATTCTGTTCCGCAGAGAAATAAATAGATTTGACAAAAATCTGATGCATTGACACCCACCGAGGCTACAGTATGTCTCTAATTACGATTAACCACAAGCCCTACGGCCATGGCCAGTATTAACATCGGGTCAGCTAAATTAATTTGTTCACCACTAGTCATATGACTTATATCAGTAAATTTCATCACTGGTAATGGCCTTACAAGTAATGTAAAGTATAAGAAATTTGATTTAAGATTTATTTTCGGTCTAGAAAGTCGAAATGCTTAGAAAACTGAAATTGTCCTGAAAAATGCCTCACAAGCCATATAAATCAAAAGAAATTCCATGAATTACTGTTTTTCGGGTTTGAAAGGGAGAATTTTCTTCGCACCAGGAGACAATAAACCTTATTGCTATTTGGATATCAGCGACACGTGACCTGATAATCTGCGCACTTGAACTATTAACTTCATACAACAATCAGTTTTCCTTTGTGGCGTCAGACACTTTCCATTGTGAAATCAAAATTTTACGGGAACCTTTGTGATGTCCAGTAATGACGGACAAAAAGCGATAAGGTCTATCCAATTTACTAGAAAATTGAATATGTTGTTTGCATCTTAATTGCACGGGTCTGAAGGGAACGACTATCTGAAACTCTTTTGGGGGGATTCATCGGACATAACATTCATTTTCACCTATTACTATAAAGGCTTACATTAAAGTCTGATAATACGTTGCTCATTTAGCAAGTCGGTTGATGTAATAGTTCATTTCATTAAAACTGAGGGTCGAAAAATATCACAAGGACCATACGTGTTATGATTCCACAGCTAATACAAACGTTGAAAAGGACCCAAATCAGTTTAGGAACTAAAGCTGCAGCATGTATAATAAAAAAAAGGATTTGGTATGATTGCCAATGAGACAACTCTCCACCAGCCTGAGACCATATGACATAGAAGTTAACAAATAAAGATCACCGTACGGCCTTCAACAAGGAGCAAAACCCTTACCGCATAATCATGTATGAATAAGGGTGAATGTCAAATACTATTTAGATAATGTTTAAGAAAGGAGCATGCACAGATTTATCGACTTAAAATAAAATTTACTCTAATACATATACTTATACTTGATGAAATTAATTTGCTACATGTTTTTATGGGTCGAGCTAGTCCTATATATATATATATATCATCTTTTCATGATTTAGCGGTTTTAAAGGACTGGTCCGAGAAATAGTGTCCCTAGTGTGGACAGTGTATATCTTCCAAATGTTTTTCATACACCTTCCAAATTTATTTCTTTATATTTTTTGAATAAAATTAGTACAAAGTAAGGGGATGAAATGACATGTAAAAATATTTTGGGGCATGCATTTTGAGGTGAAGTAGTGATTTTGTCCAGTTTGAAAAGGTAAAAAATTAGTATGCCTGAAGCTGTCAAACTGAATTATAGACCCCCTTAACTTAAATTGTTCATATTTTGAGCTACAGCCGATAGAATTTTCAAAAATTTTGACATAATTTGTCCCAAAAGTGGTACACTACACTGTAAAAAGTTTTTGAATAGAGCAGGTGCGATCATGTGCAATTGGATTTTTCTAGGTCTGTTTGATTTCATATTGTAGGTTAAACAATATGTTGATCATCGTTTTTCCTGTATAAGAATGAGTTTTTGTGGATCCAATCAGTCACCAAATGGTTTACATTTGTTTCACTTTCAATGTTGACATTCTTTTCCTTTTAACAGCCGAACACGCTTAGTTTATGCCTAATCGATCTTTAGCTAAGGGATAAAACAAAAGGTCACATGAATACGGATTCAATGAGGTCGAATTATTTGAATTATTAAAATCAGCAATATTTCTTAGCTTATTTTGACAAAATTGAACCAAACTGGCTGCTAAAGCGAGTTATCATTTCACTATTTAACTTTCATTAATGATTGAGACAAACAAAAAATTCATATTTTAATTGTTGTCATATCTAGTCGCTCATGCCGTTTTAAAGCTGATATTTTCATTTCTTGCTCTATTTTTTAATTATGAAGCTCGGTGGCGGCTTGATTATAAAAGCCAAAAATAGCAAATAGCAAAATGGATGAAAAGGAAATTTGAAAAATTAAAGAAAATGTAAATATCGCCACACGATGTTTATGAAGCTCGGTGGCAGCTTGATTATAAAAGCCAAAAATAGCAAATAGCAAAATGAATGAAAAAGAAAATATGAAAAATTAAAGAAAATGTAAATATCGCCACACGATGTTTGTGTTATAGGACTAGGGTCAAGCAAAAAACAAAACATAAATTAAGGTGTAAAATGAATCCCCCCTTAGATGGGATTGCATTTTCATGAAATATCTCCAAATAGGGTATCTTTCTCCAAAACGAATGACATTGATGAAATTGCACCCTTTTCTCCCTTTGATAGTGTATAGATCTGCGTGTTGTTCCATAATAATTCAATTTAATTAGTGGTTCAGATGTTTTATTTGATGACTACACAGAAGCACCAGGTTTGGTATGGAAAACTTTGCTTTGGTAAAGTGAAGTTTAAATGTAGGTGTTCTTCAAATAATCATGCGTTTTCTTGGGGGAGGAAAATAGGGAGGGTGTAAGTACATTTTTTTTGCAACCACGAGTAGCCATTTTCAACGTTGGGAGGAAAGCAATATATTTTTCACACTTTATACTACATGAATATCTACTTTAACAGTATTGTGATGTTACAATGAAAACTTATTGTTGTCAATCTTTCATATATTTGCAAGATTTAATATGAAAAATTTTGACTCATTAATTGCTTGTTGCCAGATTAAATTTTACTGTGAATGTAAAACTAAGGAGGTGTGGTATAATTGCCTAAGAGACAAAGATGAGCCCAAAAAAATACGTAAGCAAAAGGAAACTCATTTTAAGCAATTTCTTCAAACATTAAAATTGGTCATTTCTCGTTTCAGCATTTTTTAAGCAGTGGCTTTACCTTTCCGGTTACTATTAATGTTTTGTGTATTATGTATCGTTACACTTTATAGTTACTGGCCAGGTTGAACTACGGCGACAAAACATCCAAACAACACCAGATCATTGGCGATTCCAGCTGATTTCAGATTAATAATAAATGATAAAAGAAAGTAATGAAGCTCTAGTTCATGTAACTGAATTGTATTAAATGATTGATAAATATTAAATACAGATAAAAGACAAAAGACAAAAGCTTAACAATGATCATAATAAAGAAAATGTAAGTTTTGTGAATGAAATGAAAATAGATCATGACATGACGTGCCGACGTGTGGGAAGTTGCATAGAGTGATATTTACAATATCTAGTACGTACAGATGAAAGAGACCAGTATTGATAATTGAAATGAAACTTTTAAAGATTTTGCATTGTTATCAAAGCGGTACATGTATTATTGTATGCAGGCAACTGGGGAAGACAGATCTCCTTATGATATCTTATATATTTAATGCCAATATATACTTTAATTTAAAAAGAAGGTTTGTCATAGACACAAAATCATAATGCAGTCTTACAGATTTCATATGGAGCATCTTAATAAAGTGCAGTCACCAATCTGAATTGTTGAGTGTATGTCTAATATATCATTTCAGCAGGCGATGGTGTTAAGCTAACATTCAGTAACTCCAAACACTCTTTGATACAATATAATATTATATATAACTGTTTCGTATTTGTAGTTTTGTAATTCATCACAATAATAATCACCAGTTTTAGATTTATGCGCTTTTCCTATAAAACATTAATAAGATAACCTTTGCTAATAAGTTTGTTTAAAGGTTCGATGAGTTTACACGGATCACATAGTGATTTCCGCGCTTTTTGTACAATATTACCCTAAAATTAAGAATGTGAAATATGTTTTCTACAGGTACAGCCAAATTTACCATGTATTTAAAGTAATTTCCTTTTGGTAAATTTCGGTAGTATAGTTAGAGAACTCTGGATTATTTAACGAAAAAATATCCTCAAGATAACGGTAGGTATTGTTGAATGTTTCTTTACTGAGTTTGGCCATAAACTTTGATTCATAGCAGAACAGTTTATGGATCTGCTATTAAAGGGATGCAATTAATGCCCATAGGAATACCTACTACCTGTCGATATATTTTATCGCCGAAACGTACATATATGTTGTCCAGGAGAATATTTAAAGTTCAATCATATCTTCACATTTTCAGAAAGTGTATCTACCATACTTTCCTTTTTCGTTACAGAAAAAGGCTTAAAACGAGTTACAGCAAATACATTTGCAATGAGATTTTTCAGAAGACCATTAAATTAAATATGAAAACTATTTCTTGATAAGATTATGTGGAAGTGTAGTGAAGAGATTAGAAAAATCATAACTGTCAAGAGAATTAAAAGGACCATTAAAAGCACGTATTTTATTTAAAACCTCAAAGAATTTTTAACACTCCAATATAATTAATACCATTATTTTCATAAACTATATTACAAAAGTTAATAGCAAATTCTTTGATAGTAGTAAGGGATGTAGTTAGAAGCACTGACAGATAAGTAGTAGAACACTTACTAGATGCGGCGATGAAACGACATTTAAATGGTTGTTTGTGTAATTTAGGTAACCAGTACATAGTCTGGAATTTCAAATGTTCGGAAGAGGCTTTAAGCTGGGTAGTGGGAGTGATATGCCTGTTTACAATTTGACTCTTTGTGGAGCGTATGGACCTGAATGTAGAAGAAATGATAATTTCGTGTTGGAAAACTTCGTGTAGAATATGCGTCACACCACCACTACATTATTGGCTGCTTTGTCTGCCGGTACGAACACAGCATATTTTAAAACCTATCTTATCATATTTTGTTTCAAAATTCTATCTCATATATTTCATTTTATTCACAAAAACGTTTTTTCATGAACAATCTTTGCAAATTTTGGCAATTTTGCACGACTTGTAGCTTGAAAAATAGCACGGTGACCCATACCTTTTATTATAATTTTGAAAATAAAGCATGGAAAAATCTACATTTTGGCAAAGTATACGAAAATTCTATCCGAGGAAATATATACCAATGATCCACCTTAAGCAATTACATTGAAATAATGTTTTTGAGTATATTGGTATGTTTGTAAATGTGTACCCGTTTTGAAAATTCATGTGAATTCATATCATACAAAAGTATCACAACGTAAGCAATACTTGATTTAAACAATATTAAACGAATTTGAAGAAAACACAAATAATAATAGTGTTTGATGGATTTCGTTTGTGCTGAATTCTTTATAAAAGATAAAGCCTTAAATACCATTGTTTAGCAACGAATATTTGTCTTCGTGATTTCTTCAAGTTATATTTTACCAAAAAACTATACAAAATGATTTTACTTAAAGATTTATTAAAGGGCACTACGAATTTATTATTGAATGAAATTGATAGTAAAAAAAATACGCACCAACCCTAGTTTTAGATTAACGAAAAAACTTTAAGTGCTCCTTAATGTTCTTAATAAAAATTAAACTTCAAGAGATATATGTATACCCTTATTCATTTTAAGGTCATTTTATCAAAAACAAGCAATTTTTATAATTGGTAGTATAGTTTATTTTGGCTACACTTGTTGTCCTTTTTTGTTTTATCAGCTCTGTAGTTTTTTAGATAAGTTTTGGATTTGCAAGTATTTTCAAATTGGCCTCTGGCATCACTGAAGACACATTCATTGCCGAATTTCGCATCTGGTACCGTTCATTTTATCAAAAAACAATAATAATTACTGTCAACGAAACCCAAAGGAAAGCAGCTTTGTAAAGCTTCTTGTGTAATTTAAGCAGAAAAATACATAATAGAAACCATGTGATGTTCATTAACGGATTTTAAATAAGTCGTTGTTGAAACATAGATTTGAGCATTCATCTGTTTACACAGTTTTGGCCGCTGAATATCACTTATTGTCATATATCCGTTTTGGTTGCTCACCAAATGTTGTCAATATAGCGGATCTATAAACAACTGTCCTACAAGTGGGAGGTTTAACTAGCCATATACAAAGTTAACACACCATTTTATTTAGAAAGTGTCTGTACCAATTCAGGATCATGACAGTTATTTTACATTCGTTCTCTTCTTTGATATAGTCTAACGTTGGATTTTTGTCAAGTTTAATTGAATTCCCCCTTTTTTATTCATATTGGAGTGCGGTAATTTTGTTAATTCTTTTTTTTCCTGAAACTGACACAATTTGTACGTTTGGATATAAAAGTGTTTAAAGTAAGCTCAACAGTTACTTTGACAGTAGACAGTCATTTATAAAAACTTTAAACCAACTTATTTTTGCGGATACTTTATTTCACTTTCATCCTTTTTGTTCGTCTTCGCAGTGATACATATTTGCTATTTTCTTTTTTCTAATTTTACATTTAAAGAAGTTTTATATATTCAAGAAAATTGTATACGTGTAATTTTTCTCTATGCGAAAGCCGTGAAAAAAATTAGTTGGTTTTCAGTATATAGTGATGTGGTTTGGCTACAAATGAGACAACCATAAATCAATAAGATGTAAACAATTGCAGGTCACCGTGAGGCCTTCCACAATGAGCAAAATAGTAAGCTTTTAGAAACCTTGGTATGATAAAAAAAATGAAACCATTTGTATTTCCTATCATGATTTCCTTGATAGAGGGTTGCTGCTCACAAGGAAACTATTAAACAAAGAGTTCCAATTAATGAAGTTGAAATCATCCCTTCGTAAGTTTTACAGACGCTATCACGAGTTGGTTGACCGATATGGAATATCCGTTTCACAGATGATAGCGGATATGTTCCTAATTGTCGTAACTACAATTCCGTCCCCTTTTCCCAGAATGTGACCTACCGAATCAGACTTATTACTGGGTTTGTACTAACATGAGCAACACGATAGGTGCCACATGTGGAACAGAATCTGCCTACGCTTCCGGAGCACCTGAGATCACCCCGGTTTTTTTGGTGGGGTTCATGTTGCTCAGTCTTTAGTTTTCTATGTTGTGTTTTGTGTACTATTGTTTGACTGTTGGTCTTTTTTTTTTTAGCCATGGCGTTGTCAGTTTATTTTCAACTTATGAGTTTGAATATCCCTCTGGTATCTGTTGACTCTCTTTTTAAAACAGAGCACCAATGACCAGATTTATAGTAAGCCAATAACCGAAAAAAGTATGATAGACAGCAACGACAACTACTATATATTTTAAGGTTCCTGTTCTTGGAAAGGCACATGCAGATTGTGACGGGGTTTAATATGTTCTTGAGCGCTTAACACCCCTAAAGTTGACAGTGATGTAATAACACAGCAGAAAACAAACTGTACAGTTTGAATAAACTTGACTTATCAGATAGGTATTTAGCACCGACATAATCAATATAAAGACAAAAGACAAAAAGTACTAATCTTAGAGTACTTACTGTTACCGAAAGCTAGTTAAAAGTCAATTAAAAAAGAGAGATTTTTTTCCAGACTGAAATATCCTTCAAACGCTTCCAAATAATATAATGTAACAGAGGTTTATAACAACATAGTTTAAATCCTGTTCAAAAGTAAAATAACAAAAATACCGAACTCCAAGGAAAATTTAAAACGGAAAGTTCCTTATCAAATGGCAAAATTAAAAGCTGAAACACGTCTTAATTGATCTGTTGATGGATTAAAAAATATCTATAACTGTATGTACTACTAAAATCAGTCTGCGATGTGAAGTTAAATCGTGACTTAAAGTGAATGTCTCACTGAATGAACGTTTGGCGTGGCTTATGAATAGTGATATAGAGTATCATTCCATTTGCATAAAGCTTGAACATAGATTGGAATATGATAATCATAATGTTTACACAGTTGTGGCTGCTGGATCCTATATATTGTCACATCAACCAATTATACTCGTTTTGGTTGCTTACCAAATGTTTTTAATAAAGCGGAACTATAAACAACTGTCATACAAGTGGGAGGTTTAGCTTGCCATAAACAAGATTTAACCAACCATTTTGATTTGATGAGATTTTTGGCCCTTAAATTTTTCTTATATCTATGTAAATATTCGTCAATGAGTCTGCAACTTAACAAAAAAAAAACAAACGTGTCTTCAACATTTTAATAGTCAAATGTCACTAATGTGAATGGTTAAGTGCTTGAATTAAATCTGATATTTTTCCTTCGTTTTTACCACCACTGGTTCGATGCCATTATTTGTGCAATAGGTTACTTCTAGCCAAGTTTGCAGCCTTTTTTATGTTGGCCCGAAATATAATTGAAATGTTCTAATTCTGAAATTTGGCTATTTATAAAATGTTGAGCATGACAATCACAACAATTTGATGAGATTTTTTGCCCTGAAGCTTAGCTTATGAATTACTGCTATATATTTCAAGTTCTGCGTAATTCCAATTTGAGTGAGATGTTAAATGGAAAAGCGACTATGTGTTTTAAAAGGGAAGTAGATCCGTTGTTTTAACAACATTTCTTTGCAAAAATAGTTAACCCCGAGACTGCAATATTATATGGACGTACAATTTTTATTTAGTTTATAAAACCACTGGTTCGATGCCACTATATGCCAATAGGTTTTTACTAGCCCAGTTAATCGCATTTTTTTGCGTTGATCTGAAATATGAGGGAAATGTTCTTCTACTGTAATTTGGTTATTCATTTAATGTGAAATTGTTACCAAAATAAGCTAACGAATATATACGTTATGTTCCCTGTGATTTAGAGTAAATCCATTTGCCTCTATCACAATATACACTTCAGACTTTTAAGATTATTTCACTTTTTTTTTTAAATGACAGCCATTCATATCTTTAAACAAACATATTGTGCACATATGATACACAATTACGGATGTATGTACATATTTTAACTATTGATTTTTTTTACAGTTTACAGTCCATTTCATCCATTAATGACTGTAAAGAGCAAAATTCATAGTTAAAAATTTCAATGTACGTCATATATATATATATATATATATGTAGTGTGAATATTTACTATAATGATTTTCAGTATGCGGATGTTGATAGTAATAGAAGATTAACCAGAGTCCATATAATTATGCCTAATTTTTATATTTCCCGCTATATGGCTAGAGTTTCTCTCCTCCAAAGTTGACAATAATTATGTCACTGTCAAAAACCTTATAACTTATGCTTATCTGCTAGTAGATTTCATTAGATCTATTTTTCAGACCAAATTTTTATTTCGTAACTTCAAAAAATATTTAAAAAAATTAAATCTGGGTCAGGTGAAATACATTATAATAATGAGTGCTGTCAATTACTACAAGTAACTGTAATTAAAATCACCCAAACTGTTGAAAGGAGATATGAAATTACAATAATAAATGTATTAAAAAAAATTTGAACATCTTTTAGTCTAAGAAGTTATGATTCCTTTCATTACGCTTCAATACATTTTGAAAAGTTGCTCTAATATAGGTTGGTTGCGTCGGGTAATGTTATCATTGGAAATTAGGTAACTATGAGAAATAATTGTTTTGGGGGATCCTCAACATTAAACTACAATACGATTAACCAACGGGTTTATTTTTCCGTCTAACCGAACATTGAGCATCAAGAATCAATTCATGAAATATCTTTATAAATTATTCTGAATACTTTTGATTGATTCTGATGAAGCGATACCCTTTAATTGGATTAGTTAATCTTGGTGTAAATATAACCTTACCCAGCTAAACTATAACACACGGGGATCAAAAGGCAGGTGCATTAAAAAATAGTGCATAAAGAATCAAGCGTTTCCTTGAAGGATACAAAAGTCATATACGTTTTGGCATAACAACAGAGAGATTAAAAGATATTTTCTGCTGCATATACACCGGTAATGTCAAACGCAATTTATTTTCACTTTAATTCATACACCTCTGATAATTATACTGTATTTTGTTTGCTAAAAAAAACAATTAACGTTCATTAATTTTCTTTTATCTAATAAATCTCGTTTATTTTTCACCATCGCAGGGGTATTTGCACTAGGATATGACTTTTCAAGCATTTGTGACAAGGTATGTGTATATACAAAAACGTCTGCCTTTTTAACCTTCGCGGTGACTTTTTATCATCTGTTTTTGTATTAAATACGAATGTTTTACACGACCAACTTAACCCTTCTTATATGTATGTATTCGGTGTAATGGAACAGATACATATATATGTCATTTTCAGGAGTGGTATTTTTGAAAAATATCAGTTATGAATTAAATTTACTTCATATATATATATATATATATATATATATATATATATATATAGCTTGCGGGTCAGAAAATGTTATCTTCTCTCGATTTGGTATTTTTTTTAAAATACCGGTCCTGAACATGATATATTTGTACATTATATTCAAGTATGTAGTAAAGGTTCTTCATAGAAATTCTCCAATGTTACACCCTGGTATAAAAAAAGAAAAAAAAAAGCAAAGGAACGCTTCACAAGAAATAATTTCGTTATCTTATTGTTATCACGGTTGCACAAAATTTAAACACGGTATTGAAAATTTTGTAAACCTCTGATAACATCAACTAAAATGATAATTTTAAAGAAAACTATGATCAAAACATATAAAGAAGGCGTGTGCATATTCCTGAAAGGAATGTAACTGTGAGGTCGATAAAAAATAAGACATAAAAATACTCAATATTATGGGAATGCATATGCTGCATCATTCATTAAAGACCTCGATGTAAAACATTTGTTGTAAACAATGCCTTAAACAGCATTAATGTATGAGTGCAATGTTATGAAATATCATTAATAAGCTTTGATAAATATCTTATTAAGAAACAGGCAATGATGTGTTTTGTTATAAATCCTAGATCAGGGACAATGTGCGTGTACATAGCAAAATGTATGTCCACAGTGATCTGTTTGTATGTATCTGTTTATCATCTGAAGCTGTTAATCCGGTTCTATTAAATATATATATATAAATAAGAAGATGTGGTATGATTGCCAATGAGACAACTATCCACCAAAGTTCAAATAAAGTGGATGTAAGCAATTATAGGCAACTGTACGGCCTTCAACACTGAGAAAAACCCATACCATATAGTACAGTTTAACGGAAGAGCATATTCTGTTGGTTCATGCACAAGGTAATATAAAAAAGAAAATTCTTGGTTGTAATAACTGTAGTATATAAGCAGAGTAGGCTGCATTTTACTAAGTCTCACACTAAAAGGTTAATCACATTGGTGATAGAATATTAAGATTTCTTGATTCAGATTACAGCCATTATAAACATTTCGCATGAACTTTAAGATTGGAGTTGTCTGCTTGCAAAAATTATCAAATTGAAATCATTATCTTTAGTGGAAAATCTTTATAAATTACAAGTTTGGATACATTGCACTGCCTTTTATATCTGAATTAACATATTTCTCAGGACTTTTATTTGTGGATATTTTATGGTCATTCATACCAGTAGTTTTGAATTACTAGTAGTACTAAGCATTTGTTATTGTTCCTAATCAAATATTGGAAAGTAGCTTGCAGTTATTGTTTTTAACTATTTTCATTCCTTTTGCAGCTTTTATCAATCACAAAAGGTCCGTAATAGTAAATTACGTTATATAAACTGATTTAATGAGGAAATATATGAGTCATAATTCAACTAGTTACTTTACATAATCATCATTGACACTTACTATACAGTTGATCGTTAATGGATTTTTTCTTTTAAGGATGTTCGCTACTCAAGTTTTTGACTTTTTATCAGATATTCGGAATCCTCTAGTTTTATCCACGTAGGGCCAATAAACAGTTTGCCTTTTGAAAATCTTTTATAATCCAAGTTATTTTTTCATAGTTTTTGAAAGAAAAAAGGTGCCAATGTTAAATATATGAAAAATCTAAATGAGCAAATGATAAAACCATCTAAGCTAAAACTCAAATATATTCGTACGTTATCAAAAAATATGTATCTCCAAAATGTCAAATTTCGAAAATTTGTGGTCGGGATGAAAACCAATTATTGTAGATTTCATGATACGTTACAAACAAGGTGTCTATTATGAGGATTCTTTCTGGATGACGTCAAAAACGTTTTGGCATGAAATCTACAATTGATGTTGATATGAATCATCCGCTTGCCATCAGGTAAGAAAAAGAGTTTTAATTCTAATTTTTTACAGTTAAAAGTGAAAATGGAAATGGGGAATGTGTCATAGAGACAACAACCCGACCAAAGAGCAGAAAACAGCCTAAGGCCATCAATGGGTCTTCAACACAGCGAGAAAATTCCATACCCGGAGGTGGGCTTCAGCTGGCCCCTAAACAAAATATGTACTAGCTCAGTTGTAGTTACACTGAAGATAACAGTTAAGTTTTTAAAATGAATTTACAATTTTTAATCCGTTTGCTGGTTCCTCTTAGGAATAACCAGTAAACTCAGTTTCCAACAATAATATCTACAAATAATGCTTACATATTTTTAAATACAATACGATTATCTCCTAATTGATAAGTCCCGATAATGTTTGCTGGCTCTACTAATGTATCACTAGCATTCTGAATTTACATTTGCAGGCATCGAACCTACAACTGATGCGGTCAATTGATAAACAAATTCAAGGAACTTGTCAAATGGTACAGTATTGTTTTTTTTCACATTAAATTAAAGGGATGATTTTATCAGATATTTAACGATTTCCAATTTTTTCCTCCTCGAAATTTTCTAGTCTCCATATAAAGCCCATTTGTCCAAGCAAGCAAAATGGATAAAGGCAGGCAACAAATTTTTTTAAGTAAAGCTACAAGCCTTATAGATATATTGAAGTTTTGTTAAAAAAAATATTTTCGAAGCCTTAAAACTTAAAAGGTTTGTGAGGACTATACGGTAGGATATTTAAGATGCAGTTGAGTACCGTTGTTCGATTCCCCACCTAGGTTATAGTTTTTCTTTGTTGGTGAAATTTGTACAGATTGCTTAGTAGCCCTGCACAACTATTTTTCATAAACATTAAAAAAATTGGTTTTAAATTGTAACTTAAAATAAAGACCCAAATGCTCACGTTATTTTTGTAATATACTTGTAAAGATGTGTTTTCTATCTCACTTAATGAAAAACATTTTCCAATGCAAAATATTGGAAAACCAGATTCTCATAAAAATAAAATGCGAATTTATGTGGCTTCTGCGTTTTACCATCCTGGCCTGACATTTTTTTTTTTTTTTTTTTTTTGTTGTTCTTGTATTGATTGCTGCATATACATATGCAATTTATGTTTCTAAGAATCATTGAAAACAGAATGTGATTGCCTTAAAGAGAAAAGAGATATATGCATTTGACACGTAGAAAAGATGTGCAGATCATACACTATATGAAGCTGTTTTAATTTGAGAATTGACATCTACCTTTAAATATTTGATCTCCATATATCGTTAGTGTTTTGGGAGCAGAACTCTCTGTTGCACAAATAATTTTTTCCAAAGCATCATCTTCTATTTTTTGCGAAACTGCTGGTGCTTCATTCCGTGTGGTAGAATTTACGGTTACTCTTTGTCTGCTACAGTTCATTCTTGTTTTCAATATCCTTATTTTCTTGTATTGCCTCTGGTAGCTATTCATCACTCTGTGATACTTTTCAAGTTCCAATTCATCTAACATATCTGACTTCAATTCAAAGTCTGGCATTATTAGTGGTCCTAACAACTAAGGGCTCTCATCATATGCTTATGCGCTATTGTGTTTATAAATAAAAGCGTATGAATAAATGATACGGCTATGAATATTGGTTGATACTTCAACCGTGGATAAGAATTCAAACGACGTGCTTCGTTGGTATAAACATATGAAATTTCATAAGTATCTAACATTTGACAAATAACACCCTTACACAAGGATTTTTTATGTTCAACTTAAAAGCGAAAAAAAACCTGGATTGACATTTCAGCATGAAAATAAAAGGCAAAAATATGCTTATTACGGGAAAGGACAAATCACATTTTAAAACCGAGTCTGATTTTAACAGAGAGGTTTTGCTGAATATTTTACTGATAACATCTTGATTTAGTTTACTTTAGTTTAAACATATTGTATTTAATCAAAAGTAAAACTGATTGGACACAAGTAAACCATAAATTTTATAAACTCGAATACATGTTTCAATATCTAGACGTTTTGTACACAAGAAATACAGATTACCCTGGCAGTCGAAGAGAAAATGGTGTCGAGTAGCAATGTTCCACCAACAAAGATAAGATGGGTCAGCAATTAAATTGACTCTGAACAAGTCATGATTCAAGAAAGATGAGGAGTATCTTAATTGAGTTAGAAATATAATAAGTTTTCTCGGTCCATATAAATAGTGCAAAGGTACATCTTTATTTATAGTATTTAGCTTTTTTATTGTATTTCAAATTTTGAGATAGACTCTGGTTTTCGAATGGACAAATCAGTATTATTCTATAGTCTTATAGTTGATGGTATAACAGATTTTTTAATATGGGATAATCTACAGAAAGGAACAAATATATATCATTGCCATTTGGCAAAAGATATAGAGGGTGGAACAAGATACATAGATAATCCGGAGCTTGTTTATATTTAATATTATAAACCATTTGTAATTTTCGTTTTCTCCTCCTGTCAGCTAATGTTCCCACCAAACTTCTTTATACATACTTTCAGTTAATATAGGCAAAACAGTAACTATTCTTGCAGTTTCTTGCTGTAAACCTTCTAGGTAAATAACCATATCTCATTCCACAATTATCCCAAACATCAGCTGCATAATAATATTAAAAAAATGGTTTTGTCAGCTGAGTTGAATTTACAATTATACATGTCTAGTAGCTGAATATGTATTGTTGAGTATTAGGGCAAGATACCAGACTGTATCCATAAATTAGGTTATTTGTGTGTTATTGATTTTACTGTATATTAATGTGTTTTTGAATTTTTCTGTATATGCATGTTTAAGAACATTCGTTCCATGATTTTATTTACACAGCGTATCTAATAGATTGGCTTGTAGTTTCAAGGTAATGAATAATCGCCTGTTTTAAAAATACAAATGACATCTGCAATCTTACAACTAGATGGATACTTGCATTGTTAAAGATATTTGTTTTATATGATTGTAAAGGCACCGCCACTTTCTCAAAGCAGAGTTTCAGCTTTCTGTGACTAATCAAATCTTGTCCCAATGCCTTATTCGGATCAATAGTTTTTATAATGTCGGCTATTTCATTTTGATTTATGAATATATTTTTTGTATTAATATTGGTTTTTTCTTCAATCTATCTATGGAACAGGAACATTCTCTTCCTCGAGTTTGGATACCAAACCAAAATATTTGTTCAGCAGGTCGCAATTCTCGCTATCTTTATAAATGATATCACTGAAATCCTCATAGTTTATAGTTTTGTAGACGATAAATATTATTCGATATCTCATTAAACTTTTTTAATATTTTCATTATTTCCTGTAATTTTTTTTTTTTTAATTTAGAGGATTACCCAATATAATATTATCAAAATGAGTTTCAAATCTTTCATTGAGTTCACCATTCAGAAACATTAGCCAAACACTATGTTCAATTTCCCGCCACCATTATATTTCTTTGTTTATGATATCACCGAATGCGACCACATTTTAATTTTAATATGCCATGACGGGCGCCACTAGTGAAACGGGAACTTCCCACCATCAGGAGTTCTAGAGTTGTGGTTCTAACATTGTCTTTTTTTTCGTATTGCTATCGGGCTGTTTGTCTTCCTTTGTCTGATGGATTTTAATTGCCCTTCCATTTTTCTTCTTCTTCTCCTTTTTCAATAAACCATAGAGTAACATAAATATTACTATAAAGATTATTTTTTATTCCAGTTTTCATAACCAGTTGTAACTGGTAAAATTAAATCACCATGCTGACAAATTTTATGTTCAAAAAAGGATGTAACAGCTTCAACATCATACCACGCACTACGTGGATGTATATATACCTGGTTATTCATATCATCATATTTTTACAGAAGTGGTAGATATAACGACGAAAATTTCAATTTCAACTTTGAAATTTCAATACAGGTTTGTCAATCTATAAATTGTATTTTTTATTTTAAACAAATTAGTCTTAAATGATGTCATCTTTGATCTCACAATTATATTACATAAAGACAGATTTTTGACGGCTACAATAATCGAGAAAATGAAAGATTTATTCAAATGTTATCTGTTAGCTGTAATAAAAAATTTTGATATAGATTAGATAGAAGATTAAAATAAGGTATGGGCAATTCGTATGGAATTTCTTTTTTATTTCTATACAAAAATGTAAAGATTATATACTAAAACCAAATTGCGAGATACTATATTCGTTAAGTTAGTGATTAACAATTTGCGAAAATATATTCACTCTCCTAAATTGATATTTAAAGTAAAAGAGGGACGAAAGATACCAGATGGACAGTCAAACTCATAGATTGAAAATAAACTGACAACGCCATGGCTAAAAATAAAAAGACAAACAGACAAATAATAGTACAGAAGACACAATATAGAAAACTAAAGACTAAGCGACACGAACCCCACCAAAAACTGGGGGTGATCTCAGGTGCTCCGGAAGGGTAAGCAGATCCTGCTCCACATATGGCACCCGTCGTGTTGCTTATGTTATTACAAATCCGGTAAATAGTCTAATTCGGTAGGTCACATTCGTGAAATCTATAATATGAGACAAGAAAAACGCAAAATATATAACATTGCAAACATATGTGGCCTTCTTCTCGTAAAGTTTAAAGTCCACTAAAAAACCCCACTATATAGTTACTATATTACTGCTTTTCATTTGCAACTATGAATTAAATAATATTGAGTGGTTCAAGGGGCAATGAGTTAGCAATTCAATAACACTGTCAAACTAGGAAAAAAGTCCCCATTGAAAGGCAATCGTTTAACCGATGTATTTGAGAAAAAAAAATTTCACTTGGAAATCTTTCTTTAAGATTCTTTTCTTTTCGTTTTCATATGAACTTTTTTGTTTTGTTTGATGCTTGTTCGTTTAACTCATTATCATTACATTTATTGTTTTTTCAACCATGTTATCTTATAGGGTATTTTAAAGAGTTAAACTCCTTTCAATTTAAATTAAAGGTGTGTTTTCACTTAAATATATAATCGGGATAACTACAAAGTAAACTAAAATATTGAAAATATGTCTTGGTTATTAACTATTATTATTAAATACAACCAAAACAGACAGCCTGTTAACGCGATACTAACTATCCACGATATAAGGTCCTTGATAAATCTACCATCTTTACATTGTATACTGCACTGAGATAAATATATTATAAAGATGTATAAATCTGTAGCATTGTATAAATTTCATTAAATTTTCAACTTCATTAACATTTGTGGTGATCGGAAAGTACATGGTGAAATATCTATTATTTTGTTTGTTGTTTTAAATAAGACGTTATTCTGAGATATCACAATTAGGTACGATATTCTGTAAAAATCACAGATTATTTGATGAATAGATTAATGGCTTCATGTCTAGGAACAATAAGTCATCAGAAGAATGTTATATGTATTGTAAGTTTTATTTTCAATTTCAGAAGTGTGTTTGTTAAAAACATAAAGATGTATCGAGTGCTCATTGTAAGTGCATTTGTCGGTAAGTTAATAATGTAGTTACCTATAAATTAAGACGACAATAAACCAGTTGTTGGCATGATACGGGTTGTGTTCTTCTCATATATTTTTTGATGGTATGATACTAAACTCCTAACGGGAGGGATTGTGCTTGATTTTCATATGATGAAGTCATAATCTTTCAATCAGTTTAATTGAAGTCTGGAGATGGCATGTCAGTAACTGCTAGTAGTCCTTTGTTAATTTATGTATCATTGTCATATTGCTTAGTTTCTTTTGTTACCTATTCTGACATCGGACTCGGACTTCCTTTAAACTGAGTTTTACTGTGCATATTGCTGTGTGTTTGTTTATTCTACATTGGCTAGAGGTATAGGGAGAGGTTGAGATATCACAAAACATGTTTAACCCCGCCGCATTTTTGCGCCTGTCTCAAGTCAGGAGCCTCTGGCCTTTTTTGTCTTGTATGTTTTTAATTGTAATTCATTTATATGTTTTGGAGATTAGTGTGACGTCCATGTTCACTGAACTAGTACACATTTTTGTATAGGGGCCGGCTGAAGCCCGCCTCCGGGTGTGGGATTTTCTCGCTGTGTTCAAGACCAGTTGGTGGACATATCCTGTTTTCTGTTCTTTGGTCGGGGTGTTGTCTCTTTGACACATTCCCCGTTTCCATTCTCAATTTTGATAGTTTACCTGTGTTTAAATATCGTAAATCGATTAGGAAGAGACAAATCACAATAAAAAACAAAAACTGAAGGAATCACATGAAATCTAAGAGGAGCGGGACCGAGTACGCCGATAGGATAAGCGTCAGATCTAAACATGCATCACACATGTAAATGAATTTTGGTCTTTAACTGCTATTTTGATCTGAACATCATTTTAAAAAGTCTGAACAAGCAATTATTCAGTTATATTCAGTCTTTCAGCTAATTTTTAGACATATACGCTGCGGTAAACTCTTTACTGCTACTACTGTTCCATTTAAAACGATAATTATGATTATACAAATAAATAATATTTTCTAAAAGAAAGGCGAAAAATACCCTTCAAAATCAAAGGTCAAAATTTAACTGACAACGCCATGGCAAATAAAGAAAAAGACAAAAAGACAAACAACAGTATACACTAATGTAAGTACAAACCAGGTGAAAATTTACATTCGAACAATACATTGTAATAATAGTGATGAAAATAATACATTGTAATAATTACATTAATAATATTAATACAAAACATTGTTTTCTGTGTTTGTAGTGTTCTACATGGCTACAGTAAGTATATAAACATTATTCCAATATATGATGAATATAATCCTTGGCCATTCATTTTTTTTTGGTTTGAGCGTTCCAGGATGAATTGATCTAAAAAAAAAGCAATTTGGACGTATAAAAGTTATAAAATGTTATGTTTATGCAGAAGTAAAAATTACCATCAATGTTATGTTACTCGTATTCCCAAAGTGTTTATTTATTTTATTAAAGAGACAAAACTACAATTCCGTCTAAAAATATATTTCTAATCAAAGTTTCCATATTTCAAACATAGCATTTTTAGCTTTATTTACAATTAGCTATAACTAGTATTATAACAAATGAGAATGTTGCTAATCATTAAAGCAAAGTCGCCGCTAGACTTATCACTCAATACGACATAGTGAGTTAAGGATATTTTATTTTTATCAAAATAGATGCAACATTCTCTTCGTGTCACACACCGTTTTATCACTTTGGAAAAAAAATGTCATTCCTTTGTGCATTATATTGATGATTGAAGTTATACAACTGCTATAAAGAGGATGTATTTACTTCGTGATTTGATGATGGCACTTAAAGTATCGCTATAAAGAATTGTTTGTTCTTTGTGATCTGTTAATGAAGATTGAATTATCACAATGACGATATTGTCTTTACTTGTTGATTTGATGATGTCAGTTTTATTATCGGTTTGTAGGGACTGTATTTTCTTTGTGATTTTATGACACAAATTGTATAATCGCTTTAAAGTAACTGTCAGGTCTTGGTGATTTTATGATGACAAATGTATTATTGATAAAGGGGTAAAAAAGAGAGGCGATAGATTCCAAAGGGACATTCAAACTCATAAGTCGAAAATAAACTGACAACTCCATGGCTAAAAAAGAAAAAGACAAACAGACAAACAGAAGTATACAAAACTATCTTTACTTTTAATTCCGTATTGACAATTCCAATATTGCTATTAGGAAATCACCTTATCTTGGTGATTTATTATCGTTATTAGAAAATTGTTAAAATAGTAATTTGATGATGACAAATGTATTATCGCTTCTAAGGAACTGTTTTAACTTCAAGACTTGATGATGACAATTGTACAATAGCAATAAGCGAACTCCCTGTAATAGATAATTCGATGAGGACAAAAGTATTATCGGTAAATGGTGATTTAAAAATGATAAATTGCTATTAAGAAATTACTTTAACTTCGTGGTTTGATGATGTCAATTTTAATGTTATAGCTAAAGTATAGCTAAAGGAGATTTGTATTTTCTTGGTTTCATGATGACAATTGTATTATCGATTTAAGAGAGATATTTAACTTCGTGACTTGATGATGAGCATTGTACAATTGCTATAAGCGGTCTTTATTAGGTGATTTCATGATGATAATTGTATTATAGTTAAAGGAGAACTGTCTTAAATGATAATTTAATGATGACAATTTTCTCATCGCTATAAGGAAACTGTCCGGGAGATTTATTGCTGAAGACAATAGCATTTCTTTAAACTAAATGTATTTACTTGGGACTTCATAACGAATATTTATTTTAATAATGTAGTTTTGTTCGGGTGATACAAGTGTAAAGATTATTAATGGTGACAATGCCAACATAGAAGATAATCCTTGGATGGTCTCTGTTGAGTTTAGAGAAAATGAAAATAGCAATTTTGAACATGAATGTGGAGGATCAATTATTGACAAAAGTTGGGTTCTTACAGCGGCACATTGTAATGTATTCAAACCTGACAGACCGTAAGCTTTCTTATTTAAAGTTACATTGTTATGTTGATTTTCTAGTCACTTTATATATATTTAGCAATGTGAAAACTTTTCTTGCTATCTAATTTTTAATTAATATAATTATATACACTATTTCAAACACTATATATATATATATATATATATATATATACAAGTCTAAATTGAAAACAACGTTCAAATCTATGATTGCGTTGGATAAAAACCTCAATTTTTATACGTGTGCATGCAAAACAAATTTCTTGTTAGAGGGGTCTAAATACAGCACAAACAACATTTTCCAAAAGGCGGATCACACCATCCATCTTAAGCGACAACCATCACACTTTAGACTACATATGTATGCGAATTATATCGTCAATATGTTGATAGCGAAGTTCCGCTTATACTCTTTTCAGTCCGATATGGGTTACATGTGCTAACTGTTTAATTCTTGAGTCCCTAAATAACAGGTGTAAGTATCTATTTATATATCAGCTATAGTTAGAAGAGGGGATAAGGCGTCTGCGCAATGCTAGGCCGTGTTGTCGTAGAAGTATGAAGTGAAAAGTACAGGTTCCTTCCTGGGTCGGGGAGGAAGTAAATAATCAGATCTACATATAATTGTCGAAATCCGGATATGGTGTACAAAAACCTTTGTACCTTTTGATTTCGGTATATCATCTTTTCCGCAAGTTTATTGTTTTCTGTTTAGTATTAAATTTATAATTAAGATTCATTTTTACATCGGTGATCCGTTTATTTGGCAATCGCCAATGGCAGTCAGCAGGGTTTAAGAACATTTGTTGTTCGACCTGTTAGTCACATGCGTTTTGTTAAAATGAACTTTTTCACTTTTTTTGGTCTTTTGGAAAATGTTGTTTGTGCTGTATTTAGACCACTCTAACAAGAAATTTGTTTTGCATGCACACGTATAAAAATTGCGGTTTTTATCCAACGCAATCATAGGTTTGAACGTTGTTTTCAATTTAGACTTGTATATATATATATATATATATATATATATATATATATATATATAGAAGTCTATAAAAAGGACCAACCAGCAAATTTACTATGTACCGGATCGTCTAGAATAGACGATACTGTGCAGATAAGGAAAAAATTATATAAGTCTAAAAATTTGCACAACGATACTACTATAAGATGGTATTATACGAAGATGTTGTTATTAAATCGTGTTATATCTTATATTAGTATCGTTGTGCAAATTTTTAAACTTATATATATATATATATATATAATTCGTCTCAAATTTAGCCCAACAATGTTAGATCTTCAAATTTGTGTTAGCAAATTTTTGTTCTTCCCTCAGCGGGATTCGAACCCTTGCTTCTGGGACATCGTGGCAACACCGCCTGTAGCGTGTCCAGCGCCCTAGACAACTCGACCAACTAGGCTACATAAAAATATAGCTTATATATATATAAGTCTAAAGATTTGCACAACGGTACTGATAGAAGATTGTAATATACGAAGATGATGTTATAAAATCGTGTTGACAAATATTTCTGCTTAACAAATAGCCTTCGTCAGTGTCAATAATTTTAACAATACTAATTGTATGTGTAAAATAGCTCAATAATACAGGTAAGTTTTGGTCTATTGATTTAATTCCAAATCTTTAACATCATAGAATAAATCAAAACTCATTACTCAATAGACGTGACTGTGTATATATACATCCCAAATTGTCAAAATGAGTGTAAAATAAAACTGCTAGTATTTCTTATTGATGCCGTTTGGATGATATATATATGAGCAAGTCTAAAAGGGTACAACATCACCACAAAATAGTAAAAACCTGACCAAATATTAATATTTCGGATAACTAATATCCTTCATCAGTAAGATGTCAAATGATTCTTATCTTGACATATGGTAGTCGAACTGAAATAATTATCTTGAACGTTATACAAACTATCACGAATCAATACGCTGGTAAATTTTTTCAATATTGATGTTTGGGAGGAAGAATAAATTCCTTAAAACTGTGAGAGTCCTGTACTGAAGCCTGAGTTACAGGAAACAAGTGATGGTAGGGACTCATTTTATGTGTTTTCATCAAAAACTTTCCCGAGCAAGTCTGTCGGCTATTAACCAACCCTCGTTGTTGTTTATGATATGATAGTGATGGTAAGGTTTTTGAGATCAGCTTGGGCGTGCCCAGGTGATCTCAAATGACGACTTACTGGGAGGTCGGGCCTGCAGGGGTAATCACTTCGATGGCCATTCATGCGTTTGTTGAATGTATGTTCTGTCTCGCCAACATATACATATACACGTCTAAACATGTGACAGACATATATATATATATCAATCAAGAAAAATTGTTTAAAAAAGTAAAGAATACAAAATTAAAGGACCAATCCCCAAACCAAACATACGACAACATCGGTAGCTTTTTCTACACTGAATCAAGCCAATTATCTCCCTCATTTCAAAGGTTGAACAATATATTTTGGGGATTAGTGAAAACTAAGCTTTTAGTTGACACCGGAAGTCACTATTTAAACCCGCCGTAGCTGATGATTTTTTTCAAAGAAAAAACTACAAAATGTATATTTTTAAAATCTGTGGCTGATCCTCATTTTCAAACAGGGGATACGGGACTGGTTTAAATAGGGGATATGGAGCGTTTTACAAAAATCTTAACATGAACTAAAACCGCCATTTTTCTTCCATAAGACACCCCATTGAATCATTTCCATTTGTTAGGTAGGAAACATGGACTTCTTTACCCATGTGTTAGAAAACCCAATGCTTCTGATAATGATGGAACACTGTTCATTTACATAATATTAATATTAACAAAACACTGTGTTTAAGAAAATAGTCTTATTAATATTTGATATAAGAAGATCGCTTTATATCATTTATAGACAAAATAGTCTTGATGTTTTTTTCAGTCAGAACAAGAGGTCAATAGTACAATCGACTAATGGTATTCTCTCATAAGAATAGAGATTTCTAAATAACTCTTCATTTGGATTTTTTTTTTTTTTTTTTTTTTTAGGGCAAATGATATAAGAGTAGCAGCTGGAAGCTCTTTTAAGAGTCAGATGAAAGTAAAAATACCTGTGAAAAAGTATTATATGGTATGCACTTTTAGTAGAATATATTATACCCCACTATATATAAGAATTTGGGCAATATTGCATCCATTATAAACTATCAGTTTATGTCGGTTAATATAATTGAAAAAAAAACGAAGATTTACTTTTCAGTCATTCGTTTTGATAGGAGACAGAATGTATCAGAACATTTTCATGTTATAGCATTTACCGATTAGATCAAATTAAGACATATCTCCGAGGGTATTGATGGGTATTACAGATAAGGGATAAAAGAGCAAATACTGCAGAAAAATGGGAAATAGAACAAAGTAGACCAACACATAAGGAATAGAGAGTAGTTGGGTGCTTTAACTAAAAAAGATAAGGAGATGATGTATGATTGCCAATGAGACAACTATCCACCAAATTTCAAATAAAGTGGATGTAACCACTCCACCCTGCTTTTCCGTCTCTCCGTTCGTCCGCTCGTACAACATGCATTTCCGTCAAACTTGTCTTATTTTCTCGTGTATTGCTGAACAGAATGACTTTATACACTAGTTAATCCATATTCATCTGAAATAGTCATATTGATATGAACAGATGTTAAATAACAGAACAACAATTCGTTTGATCACAATCAGTCGTTCGGTCTATTTTCAGACTTACCCACTTTGGTAAATTCAGTACTGCTCAGACAATTCGCTTCAAGTCAATAAGATATCTTCAGTTTATGTTCAGACTGTACAGTAGTTGTTATTTGCCTGGGCACATCATCACCATTACTGAATTATCTGAAAATCTACCGAACAGTACTGAATTGCCTGCAAGCGATTTTTCTAAACATTACTGGATCAACCACAGGGGATAAGTTTGATATTTTGTAAAAACAGACTGAAAATTGATTAAAAATTTATTGTTGAGCCTTTCAATTGATGTTAAGATCAAAATGACCGTTATGACTAAAATTCATTTACAAGTGATATTTGGCCAGCAGCATGATCAGATTCATTCTAACTTCTACGTGAATATCGGATCAATATAACAATCAGAGATCCGACATCTACTTCCTGTTTGCCGATAATTTGAATATATACTTAGCTGAAAGAATACAAAATGTATCGTGAGATATTTTTCCTGTAATGCTGAACAGAATATCTTCAAATTTTTGGTAGCTTGTCATGGATGATTCATAAAGTTGTTTGAAAGCATGTACTTCCTGCGTTCCGACACTTTGGTTAACGAATAAACGTATTTACTCTTTTGGTATTCAACTGAATTTTGTTTCCGAATGATCTTAGGTCTGATCCAAATAACCCTCTGACGTCAAGCAACAATCACTATTTAATCATGACGTCAATTTTTTAAATTGTGGTGTCAAATTTTACGGGAACTTGTATGAGCTTAAGTAATGGCGGACAAATTTGCATACCAGTGTAAATACGTCTATTGGAACATACCTTACTGTACAACTGGTGCATTCTAGTTGTCGTAAATCCTTAAAGATTATCCTGATTAAAGGAACGTCTGTAACTAAGATAAATGATTTTTTTAAATCAAAAGATTTGTTCTACACCAATTGTATGTTATAATGTATGATTTAAGAGATATTATTATAAAACCAACGAATTATATACACTTACAGAAAATGTTCGACAAGTTATGTCAAACATATCTAAAATGTAACTCAGAAAAAAAAACAATGAAAGAAATATAAGAATGATACCTCTTACGTTAAATATTAATGATAGTCATTTCGGATGCCACTTGTAAAGCAGTTTCTGATTACGATAACGAATTTTTCGAAACATCTGACATGACGCCATTTCATGTTCGGGTTTGTGTTGCTCAGTCTTTTTTGTTTTATTTAGTGAATGTTGTTTGTTTATTAGTTATTTTTTATTCTTTTTTTGTCATGGTCTTGTCGGTTTCTCTTCAACTTATTAATTTTAATTGCTACTTGGTTTCTCTGACTTTTTACACATTGAAATTGAATTATAAAGAGACAGCAAACCAACAAGAATTTAGATATAGTTTACAAAATCTCTTTATCCTCCGAGTTTGCATTTTATTTTATTATCTACAAATATGATACTGTATGATACTTTTTTATGATTTAGGAAAAGGACTGAAACAAATCAGTGTGAATAATATCTAGATTAAACAAAACTTTTTGTATTTGGCACACTTTTTTCAGTGAATTCCAAATTGTAACAATAGTAGAGTAGTTATGTTTTTGAAGGGGCGATATAATATATGTTATTCTTCTCTGTCACTATATCTCTTTCCACTTTGAGATTACTATATACAGATCTAATACTAAGTATTTAAAGGATATATGGTCCATTGTATATTTATAATATCTTTTAAGAACATCATATTCATCTAGAATCTAACGTACCGTCAATAAAGACCGACAACGTACAAGTAAACAGAAATATTTAGTCAACGATTAGGCATATCGAGATACATTTTAAATTAATTCGCAGAACAAACTTGAAGAGGAAGGGTAGTCATTGAGACAATTTTGTCCAACACATTGGCCGATAGAGAGAAAATGAAGAAGTACAAACAACCCAAGTTATCCCAAGGATACATATCTAATAACTAGGAATGTCAACGAGTACTCGAGTATTCGAGTATCGTTCGGTAGTACCGAGTATCGAATACCAAAACGATACTTGACTAATCGATTTCCTGTTAGAATATTGCTGTCCTCTTTATATAAAATTGATCTTCTTGAGAACTTCTTTTGGAAAATTAAATAAGCATCACTGATTGATCATACTAGTAAATAAAATATATTTTGTTTCGAATGCTTGTGGTACATTGTTATTTGAAATGCCTCTGGAAATACGTGGGCTATAGTTAGGCTGACACTTTAAACAAAGCATGTTTTAACCATTCCGTCACATCGGTTATTTACAAAGTTGCAAAACCGACTGTCCCCAATAATAATTGACAAGAAAATGTTTCCAAATAAAATTAATTTGTTACATCCTCTTGTGACCCTCAGTGAATAGTAAAACTTCGAATCCATACGATTCTGTAAACATTAAATATGTTTTCTTAACGATTACCAAATACTTTTGTTTGATATGGATTGTCCTTGTTGTAATCTTTAAATAGGTGGTCATTAAATTGTATTGATTAGATCATTGTTTTCACTTAATTAGTACTTGTAGGTAATGAACTATTAATTATGGTGTGTAATTTGTCCCAAATACTTATGTAGATGGTTTTTCGTCCGTTGAACGAAAAACACAAAATGTAAAATACGTATTTTTGAGTTTCCGTGTTGTAAATATATTCCCGAGCGAGTAGTCGAGTATCGCTCGATAAAACCAACGAGTACTCGATTAGTATTTGTTCATCGAGTTGACATCCCTAATAATATATAATAACATATATAATAACATATATAATAACACTAAGAAAAGAAATGTGATCAATTTCTAAAAAGTAATTTCAAACGTCCTTAGTTGGTTCTTCCTTTTTTTACCGGTAAACTGTATATCCAGTTATCATCTAAATTTATGTTTTACAAATAAATTTTACAACATGATGGAATATAATGCGATATTTATACACCCAAGACATTCAAACTTTCATATTATAAACGCGAATGGTCTGTCGTGGGTTTAAAAATTCTAAAATTTAACCGTTGACAGATCTGAAATATTGTACTAGTAATGTACGAGTTTATAATATGTCTAATGATTTTTAAACTATGTAAACACCGCCAGTGCCTCTCCCAAGATAGGAGCCTGTAACTCAGTGGTTGTCGTTTGTTGCTGTGTAACATATTTTTTCCGTTCATGATTTTGTACATAAATTAGGCCGTTAGTTTTATCGTTTGAATTGTTTTACATTTGTCATTTTGGGGCTTTTATAGCTGACTATTCGGTATGGGCTTTGCTCATTGTTGAAGGCCGTACGATGATCTATAGTTGTTAATTTCTGTATCATTTGGTCTCTTGTTGAGAGTTGTTTTATTGGCAATCATGCCACATCTGTGTATCTGTTTTCTTTTCAATAATCTGAAAAAAGATCTGTTATTTTATATGTGACGTGTCAAATTCTCAATGCCCTTTAAATTTGAACTTTGTATAGCCTTTAAACTTTTTTTATTCGAGCGTCACTGATGAGTCTTTTGTAGACGAACCTCGCGTTTGGCGTACAACATTTGATCCTGTTTTCTATGATTAGTTTTATTACGATATGAAAGATAATCCAACTCTTTTTGGCCATGATGGTATCATTTTGACCTATTATCTTTTATTATCCCGTTATTATCTTTTCCCCTTTTAAAAAAACTATTAAATGTTTCATGCTGGACTGTAAATATTTGATATTATTGGTAAATTTTTCAAGTTGCAATTTTTCGCCATTGCCTGTACTGACAAGGTGGATCAGTTCAACATTTCAAACTGCAAGTCAATTATTCAGATCGATAAGTTATCGGTTAGCCTTTAGAATGAAAATGAGTACTTCAATATTTTACTTGAATGTACCTTGGTTCATCTACATGTATATGTGACGATGTTTTACCAATGGCCGTCCGGCAGGTAATATTATGTATGTTTACTCAAAACCACTTGGATAATGACAGATATGTTTCGATTTATTAATTTTTATAAATCTATTCAGTGCAATTCATACAATATTGAATACACCGAGAAGGCATTTTGTGAATTCAAAGGTTTCCAGAATATTCTTTTTATGGGAAAATTCCGCTTTCAAATATTATAACAAAATGCATTGGCAAATAAACGAGAAACATCTTAATGTCTGTAAAAGGAAATTCTTAATACGAATCAACCCTGTGCATTTTGAACACTTTAATGGTTCCCAGAAGACGAAAATCACCAACGTAGTTTATTAAGTTATATAGTTGTAAACATGTGAATTACATTGTTTATATATATTTATTAATTGAATTGTATTCAATATCTTTTAGCACGAAAAATTTGAACCATATAATACTGGAGAACTCGACTATGACCTTATGTTACTGCAGCTTAAGAAACCGCTTAAATTCGGGCCTACAATCAATAAAATCGACCTGGACACAGATATAGGCAAAAATTATACTGGAGACATATGCACAATAACAGGATGGGGAGATACAGATGCCACAACCGGTATGTTCTATCAATGATTATGATTAAAACTTGAAAAAAGAGGCGAAAGATACCACAGGGAACTACAAACTCATTTCTATGTCTTTCCTTTCTGCATTGCTTAAATATCGTTCTTCAAAATTCAACTTTTAGGTAATTTCAGTGATAAATAATTTCAAGCTGATTGGGCAATTGTAACTAATTTATAGAAATTCTTTGTTTTGAACTGTAAGCAGGCCCAAATAATAGGATAATCCCTTACTACAAAAATGATCTACATTCATTACCCAAAATAAGGAACATTAAATTCTGCAATATCATTGTCCGAGAGCACTTTGCTATATACTAAAAACTGTAAATGAAATATCCTGCAATAAATTATAATTACAGATAATTAAAAAATCATGCGTAATGTAGCGTTTTTTAATTACATGTAATTCAAAATAATAAATTGAACTGCCTTTTTGACATGTATTTATGAATAACTACTCAGCATTGGAGTGTTTGCATGGAAGTTAAAACAACTTTTCTTGTTTTCTCTGATGCACTTTGAATTTGTTTTCTGCATTAATGAAGATTAAATGATTGCAAAAAAATATGATGCAATTTTATGTTGATCCCTTCCACTACTAAACTAAACAACTGTAAATGGACATTTCCTTTTTATAGTTTTTGTCATTCGTCTCTCAAATGGTTGTTTATGACATACTATGACATGCGAAATGACTTCTTCATAATTGGGAGGGGAGTTAAATAGAACGACACAAACCGGATAAGTCTATACATGACAAAACACTGCTTATACTAAATTTTGAATACAGATTCCAAAAAAGCTTTTTGGATTTTGAAAGTACCTCTGGCAGGCAACTATTAATATCAAAAGAAGATGTGGTATGATTGCCAATGTGACAACAATCCACCATCGTTAGGATGGCGTGGATGTAAAAAATGTAAGGTCATCTTTCGATCTTAAACAATGAGAAAACAACAATACCTTAGTCAGCTATAAAAGTCCCCGACATGATAAATGTGACACAATTCAAACGACAAAAAGCTAACGGTATATTTTTTTAACAATTTAATTTACTAAAACAAATATGACAGACATGAAACAATCACTGAATAACAGGCTTCTAAATTGGAACAGGTACATAAAGATGTGTCGAGGTTAAACAAGTATTTTAGCATTCAACTATCACCTAACCTCGGACAGTGGTCTTACAGAACAATCTCTGAATAATTAAATAAGTAAATTTCACAACCTTTCATTTCTATGTTTTTAGTAATTTTGTCTTTTAAACTTTATTTGGTTACAGTACAAAATTTCCCTGATCGTTTACAAGTAATCTCTATGCCTGCTGTCACAAATGAATACTGTGGAATTGCTTGGAATATTACAAAGACATATTGGAACAACATACTTTGTCTGCAAGATAAGGATAAGGATTCTTGTAAGGTAACTACATTTTATTTGACTCAAACCTTACATTTATTGTGATTAACGCAAATTTGCAATTCTAACATTGTTTTGGTAAATTTCAGGCGAAGGATATGTCGATTAATAATATTGTACGGCTTTATTCGCTTTTACAAAGGATTTCAAAGCTATCTAACGTTTTGTCGAAGATGCCTAACTGTATATGTATATGTATATGTTAGTGGCAATAAGTAAAATTAGGCATCAAGCTTAAATCCTAGGCAATAAACTAACGCCTAGGCATTAACCGAATGTACATAAATTATACTTGGAAGATAAAACAAAAATCCCAATGTTCACTTTTTTAGTTATTGCCTGAAATGAGGTTTGGCAATAGGTTGAATAATTGTCATCAGATTTCAGGAAATAAGCTTAATGCCTGAAGGCATAACTAAAAAAAGTGAACATTGGGATTTTTGTTTTATCTTCCAAGTATAATTTATGTACATTCGGTAAAATATTCTTGATGTAAAAGTGTTGTTTAAATTATATTTCAAATATTAATATACATTTATTTAACAGATCTTCTAATTTGAGTATTTTCCATATTCATAACATAATTAACTTGTATTTCCTTGTGGTATTACAATCAAACAAGTGATTGTATTTAATGAAAGTAGGGGGATGAAAGATTCATCTGAAAATTGTTTGAAGGAATTAACACTTCACTGGTCGAGCTGGTTTTGGTCTGGTCAAAGTAGACAAATGTAGATATGATTTTTTGCTCACATCATCTTTCCATTTATTTTATTGGATATGTTAAAGATACTGTTAAACATTTCGTTAAATATCTCAGGCCTTCTCGTCTTTTTCACTTTTTATTCTGGATTGTTAGCATTTAAGTGACATGTCTACTAAAAACAAATTTCTTGAATCTTTGCGGTCTCAATTTGAATCAGGGAAAACAAGGAGCATATACCAAATTCAGCACAATGATCTTTTGACAAGGTTAAACTTTAAACTTTTAGACCCCCTAGAACAGATGGCAACTATAGACTTTTACTTATAAAAAAGGTGTGACATTTTAGCCATTGCAGGCTTTGAAAGGTTCAAAAGTAAAGTAGAGGAGAATGTTAGGAAAATTTGAAAATTTATGTTTTTCTAAAGGAATTGTATGGTACTTTTGAAAAGGGACATGCACAGGTCATGGCGACAGATACCGTATAATTCAACAACTGCATAATGACTTTGTAAATTTTTCCCTTGATACCATGGCTTCTCAAATATCTAGCGATTCCATCAAACTATTTCTTTCACTTTGTGAAAATTGTAACATGAAAAAAAGCATTTAGGGAAGGGAGTAGTAGTGAAACCTATTTTATCCAAAGTTTGTTAAAATTTGCACCAGCGGTGACTTTCGAATTTAATTGATGTTTTTTGTGCAAACTATACACTGCAAAGTGACAAAGGTCATTAATTAATAGCTTTGGTAATATCTGAGTTAAAGCAAAAGTGGCTAGAACTAAAGACTTCATTTTAAGTAGTTGACATTTTAAACTTCAATTTTATCATGTTACTGTGTACCAAATGTATTTACATTTTAGGCATTAAGGTTAATGCTTGAACACATTTTTCTGGATATAAGCTTAAATCCTAGGATTTAAGAATAAAGCCGAACATCAGTTAGGCAATAGCGTTACTGTCTAGGCGTTAGCTTATTGCCTAGGATTTAAGCTTAATGCCTAATTTCACCTATTGCCGCTAACATATATATTTATATATATATATATATGTTTTCAATTTAGACTTATATATATATATATATATATATATAGAAGTATATAAAAAGAACCAACCAGCAAATTTAAAAACTTGAATAGACGATACTCCGCAGATAAGGAAAAATTATATAAGTCTAAAGATTGCACAACGGTACTAATATAAGATGGTAATATACGAAGATGATGTTATAAAATCGTGTTGACAAATATTTCAGCTTAACAAATAGCCTTTGCCAATGTCACTATTTTTACAATATTGTGCCTTCGGGTTTATATGATCCGTTCATCCTATTTCGACTCTTCAAAATTCAAGAGTTTATCCTAAATTGAGGTAAATTACATGGCCTTCCAAATACCGTTTCGATTCCTAACATCACTGAAGAGACATTAATTGTCGAAATCCGGATATGGTGTACTAATTTTTGCACCTTTTGTTTGCGGTATACCATCTTTTCCTCAAGTTTATTGTTTTCTGTTTGATATTAAATTAATATTTAAGATCTATTTTGTTACATCTGGTAATAATTTTATTTGGCAATCGCCAATGGCAGTCAGCAGGGTTTAAGAACATCCGTTGTTCGACCTGCTAGTCAAATGCGTTTTGTTAAAATATACTTTGTCACTTTTTTGGTCTTTCAGAAAATGTTGTTTGTACTGTATTTAGACTCCTTTACCAAGAAATTTGTTTTGCATGCACTTGTATAAAAATTGCGGTTTTTATCCAGCGCAATCATAGGTTTGAACGTTGTTTTCAATTAAGATATATTTTTTTCGTTTAGGCTTGTGTTATATTTGCCTTCGGGTTTATATGATCCGTTCATCCTATTACGACTCTTCAAAATTCAAGAGTCTATCCTAAATTGAGGTAAATAACATGGCCTTCCAAATACCGTTTCGATTCCTAACATCACTGAAGAGACATTATTGGCGAAATCCGGATTTGGTGTGCTAATGTTTGCACCTTTTTTTACGGTATACCATCTTTTCCGCAAGTTTATTGTTTTCTGTTTGATATTAAATTTATTTAATATTTAAGATCCATTTTGTTACATCTGGTGATCATTTTATTTGGCAATCGCCAATGGCAGACGCAGGGTTTAAGAACATCCGTTGTTCGACCTGCTAGTCAAATGCGTTTTGTTAAAATATACTTTGTCACTTTTTTAGTCTTTTGTGCTGTATTTAGACCCCTTTACCAAGAAATATGTTTTACATGCACATGTATAAAAATTGCGGTTTTTATCCAACGCAATCATAGGTTTGAACGTTGTTTTCAATTTAGACTTGTATATACATAACATTGTTGGGCTTTTGTTCAGACGAATTATATATATATTCGTCTAAACAACAGCAAAACAATGTTAGATCTGTAAATTTGCGGAAGCAAATTTTTTGTTCTTCCTGACCGAGATTCGAACTCATGCTACTGAGATATCGTGGCACCAAATCGCCTTACACTATGTCCGATACGCTAGACCCCTCGACCACCTAGACTCTATAAAAATAAAGCTTTCGGTGGCCGGGTGTTACCTTACCTCGTCAGTTTTTATCTAGCGTTGTAACAAAGTACATGATACATAAGGCATGAAGATGGAATTGTTACAGATCAGCTGAATTTATTGTAAAGGATCCTATAAATTATTGTAAGATGCAGTCACAGAAATAATTATATTGTAAGTACGTCTGTACCAGTGACGATGATTCAAGGCTGAAAATACATTCTGTATATATAATTCGTCTAAACAACAGCCCAACAATGTGAGATCTGTTCCGCAAATTTTTTGTTCTTCCCTGGCCAGGATTCGAACTCATGTTACTGAGATAACGTGGCACCAAATCGCCTTGCACTATGCCCGACGCGCTAGACCACTCAACCACCTAGGCTCTGTAATAATAAAGCTTTCGGTGGCCAGGTGTTACCTTTCCTCATCAGTTTTTATCTAGTGTCGTAACACAGTACATGATATATAAGGCATGAAGATGGAATTGTATATATATATATATATATATATGTTACAGGCATTTTCTAAATGTAGTCATTTTTTAAATGACTGAATTTTCGGGCAATTTATAAAATGCCTAACCTTGACAGGCATTATATAAAATGACTGAAAATACCTAGTCATTTTGTAAAATGACTGAAATTTCGAAATAAAATTCAACAAATTGCCTGTTCAGTTTCAGGCAATTTGTAGAAAAGGATATCATTGAGATGCATATGACAAAAAACGGACAAAAACACAACATCTTGCAAAGAAAATAACTAATGGTTCGGTAGAACTAACTTATTCTTCAAAAACCAGCTGGGAAAATTTGTATGTCATATGATATGTTCTTTCTCACTCTGTATTTCAGATAGTAAATTTATGATTATTTTGTCAAAATGGCAGACACATTGTTCTTTCAATAGAACAAAATTTACAAACGAATTTTTAGAAAATCCAGATTTAAAAAGAATTAAGTGAAACATATGAAGCAGAGAAAAAGAAGTTTGTTTTTAATTGACTGATTGCTGTTTGTTTGCTAAACGTAGCAAATATTTCATGCATTTTTAAGACGAGAACAATTTAGTTATAATAATTCATTATGGGTTATTTCTGCAGTTGATTAACCTGGATAAAGGACAGGAATTTCGACTGCCGCTTGAAATGTAGGTATTTTGGATAGGAACAGAAATATCCTTCTGCAGAACAGTCAAAGAGTTCTTAACGTGCAGAGAGTGTAGCACTTTACTAACATGCGGCAATATATTTAATGTCCCCATTCAGATAGAATGAGAATTAATACATCCACATCCAAACAAATTCCCCTCTATAGCATGGGTTTCGCCAAACAAGCCTAAAGGCCGTGTTTGGTTGTGATACAAAGATATGAGGATCTTCATTTTCACTGACTCAAGGAAATTCCTATGACTTTGCGATGAATTAATGAGACAGTAGTAAACTGTGGTTAAAATCTCAAAATCGAAGAAGAAGAGACAAATAACGGTACACTGACAGGGTGAGCGTCTCCTGTAATAGATGCATCACCCATCATGATACAAGTCAAACTAATCATGATAATGTACTTTGAATCTTTTTGGAACATCTGAAAAAGAAGATATTCAAGTGTGACGGGTGTGCTTATTGCGAAACGCAATGTTGTCGATCTTAAAGTGTTTTATCAGAAAAGGTATTGAAAGAGCTAAATGTGTCATGATCCAGGTTTCTCCAAATGAGGTCGAAGTGCTAAAACCAGATTTTACGCCAAACAATGTATTTGCAAAACATCAGGACAAATATTGTGTAACAGTTCTGTCATCCAAACATTTTAAGAAACAACAAATAAATTGTCGAGTTCTGTGCTTGTGTGAATTTGGAACAATTCAGTAAAACTATTTTTGATTATTAAAACTCTTAAATTCCAAGCTTTAAGCTGGGACTATTATACTAACGGGACTGGAAACTGATCGATCTGTTGAGATTTCATTGTCCCGATAGCGGATTATTGATTTTTTGTTTTGATTGACAGCTTATCGTGCCACGTGGTTAATTAGCCTACGGTACATGTAAACAATTGATTTCGGCGAACAAGTCATCTTATAGAATACCGTTAAAATTGGTGGACTTAAAATTGAGAAAAAATAATTAAATGCAAAAAAAAAAAATAAAAATATATGAATAACAAAACTATTTTAACAAATTAAATATATTTACTTGAAATAAATGTTTTCACACAGGAATAAACTACTGCCGGTTAAAACTGGGACAAGTTCTTGGAAAAAGTAGTTTTGAAAGATAAATACTTTTCATATTGTTAACGAAAAATTATTAATAAGTAGTCAATATATTAGTGTTGAAAATAAAACAAATAAAGTCGAAATGCCGGCGCTTTACTTGACCGCTAAGAAAACAACGTGTCGCCGAAAGTTAACAGATCATAATTAATCCTAATAAAACAATAAATGTGCAATAAAAAACAATGTTGGCAATTTCAGTTCATAATTAATCCCTATAACAAAAGTTACCCGTGGTCTAATAAAAACATAGCCACATTGTTTTGAACTTTTCTAAATTTCGTGTTTACACCTAAATTTCAATATGGCATAAATAGCAGTGAAAGGGCCTACTTTTGTAGTTCTGATTGTGGAACTTATTGAACATATTTTCACGAAGTCATATGCTTATGCCACCCGAAGACCATTACTAAGCAAAAACACCCGATTTTAATACAAATATTGCACATATAAATAGGAGTAAGCAATTTTATAGGAACAGTATAATTTATTTGAACCCTGCATGTGGTTTCCGTTTGTAATGAGAATGAGATTTATATTCCACTTTTCACTTTAAAAGTGACAATAAAAATAGGCCAATCCAACCTATAACCTATAAATATGATTTTACAACAAACCGAACTCGCGTATCTCTTTTCAATCAATAGTTTTAAGAAATTTTATGAATTATACTTGTTTTCCCTGCGTCCCGACGCTATTATCATCCTGAAAAATTCAACCTTTAGATGTCGTTTTTACACTTAAGCCGGGATTTGGTGATTAATAACAACTGTCAAAGATCGATATATCTTTTATCATTAAAGTAATCGTGTTTACATTAAGGATTATCATTTCGAATAACTATTAAAATAAAACAAATTACAAAGATTATACGATCAAGACACGCTGTCACTGTCAAAACAATATGGCGTATCGATAAATCTCGCGCAGGTAAAGTCTCGTTCTAACGACCGTGATGTTGAGTATGATTACACTGATTGGTGTAACAGTTTCCAGTCCCGTTAGTATAATAGTCCCAGCTGTAAGCTTCAGTATTTATCATTAATAAAACATCTCTGTTGTTCAAAGCTTTCAGTCGTTTTTTTTTTAACATTTCATTCTGTAAAATAATTGCAAGCATTTTGTAAAATGCCTTTCAATTTTTCCAGGCATTTTCTAAAATACCTAGAAAAAATTAGTCATTATGTAAAATGCCTGAATCTTGCAGGCATCTTAGAAAATGCCTAAAGTTTTAAGGCATTTTACAAAATGCCTAAATTTAGAAAATGCCTGTAACATATATATATATAAGTACGTCTGAACCAGTGACGACTCTACAACATATTTTATCCATCGGATCACCAGCAGTTATGGTGATACAAGGTTGAAAATACATCCTATACTTTGTCACTTTTTTGGTCTTTCAGAAAATGTTGTTTGTGCTGTATTTAGACTCCTTTACCAAGAAATTTGTTTTGCATGCACTTGTATAAAAATTGCGGTTTTTATCCAGCGCAATCATAGGTTTGAACGTTGTTTTCAAGTTAGACTTGTTTATATTTTTTCGTTTAGGCTTGTATTATATTTGCCTTCGGGTTTATATGTTCCGTTCATCATATTTCGACTCTTCAAAATTCAAGAGTCTATCCTAACTTGAGGTAAATTGTATGGCTTTCCAAATACCGTTTCGATTCCTAACATCACTGAAGAGACATTAATTGTCGAAATCCGGATATGGTGTACAACAACCTTTGCACCTTTTGTTTGCGGTACATCATCTTTTCCGCAAGTTTATTGTTTTCTGTTTAGTATTTAGTTTATAATTAGGTTCCATTTATTACATCGGTGATCCGTTTATTTGGCAATCGCCAATGGCAGTCAGCAGGGTTTAAGAACATGTGTTGTTCGACCTGTTAGTCAAATGCGTTTTGTTATCCATTCGTTTGATGTGTTTGAACTTTTGATTTTGCCATTTGATTGAGGACTTTCCTTTTTGAATTTTCCTCGGAGTTCAGTATTTTTGTGATTTTACTTTTTGTTAAAATATACTTTTTTACTTTTTTGGTCTTTTGGAAAATGTTGTTTGTGCTGTATTTAGACCCCTTTACCAAGAAATTTGTTTTGCATGCACACGTATAAAAATTGCGGTTTTTATCCAACGCAATCATAGGTTTGAACGTTGTTTTCAATTAAGACTTGTATAAATAGCATGAGTAATCCCGGCGAGGAAAGAACAAAAATTTGCTTCCGCAAATTTGCAGATTCAACATTGTTGTGCTGATATTTAGAGTAAGTATGGATATGATATGTGTTTTCAGCCGTGTATCACCTTCATTGGTGATCCAATGAATAGATATGTCGTAGAGTTGTCATTTGTTTAGACGTACTTATCAAATAATTATTTCTGTGACTGCATCTTACGATCCTCTACGATAGATAATTTAGCTAATCTGCAATCAATTCCATCTTCATGCCTAATATAGCATGTACTGTGTTACAACTCTAGATTCTACCTACGAGGAAAGGTAACACTAGGCCACCGAAAGTTGAATTTTTAGTTCAGTCTTGGTGGCCGAGTGGTCTAGGGCGCTGGACACAGTGCAGGCGTAATTGTCTCGATATCTGAATAGCATGAGTTCGAATCCCGGTGAGGGAAGAACAAAAATTTGCGGAAGCAGATTTAACATTGTTGTGCTGATATTTAGAGTAATTATGAATATAATATGTGTTTTCAGCCGTGTATCACCTTCACTTGTGATCCAATGGATGGGTCTGTCGTAGAGTTGTCACTTTTTTAGACGTACTTATCAAACATTTATTTCTGTGACTGCATCTTACGATCCTCTACGATAGATAGTTTAGCTAATCTGCAATCAATTCCATCTTCATGCCTAATTTATAATGTACTGTGTTACAACTCTAGATTCTACTGACGAGTTAAGGTAACACTAGGCCACCGAAAGCTGAATTTTTTGTTCAATCTAGATGGCCGAGTGGTCTAGAGCGCTGGACACAGTGCAGGCGGTGTTGTCTCGATATCTCAATAGCATGCGTTCGAATCCCGGCGAGGGAAGAACAAAAATTTGCTTCCGCAAATTTGCAAATTTAACATTGTTGTGCTGATATTTAGAGTTATTATATATATAATATGTGTTTTCAGCCGTGTATCACCTTCACTGGTGATCCGATGAATAGATATGTCGTAGAGTTGTCACTTGTTTAGACGTACTTATCAAATAATTATTTCTGTGACTGTATCTCACGATCCTTTACGATAGATAATTTAGCTAATCTGCAATCAATTCCATCTTCATGCCTAATATATCATGTACTGTGTTACAACTCTAGATTCTACTGACGAGGAAAGGTAACACTGGGCCATCGAAAGCTGAATTTTTAGTTCAGTCTAGGTGGCCGAGTGGTCTAGGGCATTGGACACAGTGCAGGCGGTGTTGTCTCGATATCTGAATAGCATGAGTTCGAATCCCGGTGAGGGAAGAACAAAAATTTGCGGAAGCAGATTTAACATTGTTGTGCTGATATTTAGAGTAATTATGAATATAATATGTGTTTTCAGCCGTGTATCACCTTCACTTGTGATCCAGTGGTTGGGTGTGTCGTAGAGTTGTCACTTGTTTAGACGTACTTATTAAACATTTATTTCTGTGACTGTATCTTACGATCCTCTACGATAGATAGTTTAGCTAATCTGCAATCAATTCCATCTTCATGCCTAATTTATCATGTACTGTGTTACAACTCTAGATTCTACTAACGAGGTAAGGTAACACTAGGCCACCGAAAGCTGAATTTTTAGTTCAGCCTAGAAGGCCGAGTGGTCTAGATCGCTGGACACAGTGCAGGCGGTGATGTCTCGATATCTCAATAGCATGCGTTCGAATCCCGGCGAGGGAAGAACAAAAATTTGCTTCCGCAAATTTGCAAATTTAACATTGTTGTGCTGATATTTAGAGTAATTGTGAATATAATATGTGTTTTCAGCCGTGTATCACCTTCACTTGTGATCCAATGGATGGGTCTGTCGTAGAGTTGTCACTTGTTTAGACGTACTTATCAAACATTTATTTCTGTGCATCTTACGATCCTCTACGATAGATAGTTTAGCTAATCTGATGGTTATTCAGTCCACTGTTGAATGGTGTTTCTAGTTCACCAACATATTGCACCTTGCAAGTACAACACGTTAGAACATATATACAATTTTGCGTTTTGCAATTGGATATTATAAATATGTTGTATTTATTTTTGTGACTGTGCTGACACATTGGGTTTTAATGTTGGCGACTTTGCAACCCTTGCTGTTGCCTTTTCCGCATGATTTATACCCTCCTATTTTGCGATGTCTCTTGTTTATATACTTTAGATGAAACTAGAATATCTTTGAGGTTTGTGTGTCTGTAGTAAGCCATGACGGGAGGTGATGGAAAATCTCTTTCAAGAAGGGATAATTTTCAATACGACGACAGTGTTTGTGGACAATAGATGAAAAATTTGTCAGGTCAGGATGAAAGCTGACAACAAACGGAATTTTATTTGTTAGGACCGTCTTTTCTTTGTATTCAAGTAGATTTTTTCGGGTATTGATGTTCATGTTGTAAGAGATGGAAACTTAAATTGACTGGAATTATGTGAGTAACATTATACAGGTCATTCAGAGAAAAAATAATATAGAAGTCTATAAAAAGGACAAACCAGCCAATTTCATATGTACCGGATCGACTGGAAAAGACAATACTGCGCGGATAGGGAATACTTTCATGATTATCGTAAACAACTTAGAGCTATTAAACAAAACATAAATTAGATCTGAACACCACTGATATGATTTAGTTCATTATGTATTTGATAAAAGTATTCCCAACGGTTTATATATAAAGTTCATGCCACAAACACCTGGCAATTCATTACTGAGGTATTTTACACAAACAATTAGTATTGCAAAAATTATTGACACTGACGAAAGCTATTTGTTAAGCCGAAATATTTGTCAACACAATTTTATAACATCATCTTCGTTTATTACCATCTTAAATTAGAACCGTTGTGCAAATCTTTAGACTTTTATAATTTTTTCCCTATCTGCGCAGTATCGTCTACTCTAGTCGATCCGGTACATATTAAGTTGGCTGGTTGGTCCTTTTTATAGACTTCTATATATATATAAACGCCTAAAAAGTGTACAAAACAACACCAATATTAAAAAAAAGGAAACATTAAATGTAATTATCTATAAATATTTCGAATAACAGATATCCTTCATCAGTATGATCAAGATGTAAAATGAATCATATCAATCTCTACTGATTTAACTATAACAATCTTGAAATTTATACAATTAAAACCGAACACAACAACGCTTGTACAATTCTAAAAATTTCAAAATTGACGTAGGTTAGGTATTTACAACAGACTAGATACGCTACTAACAAAAATAGTAATGTGTTATATGAACAGGTACATTTCTAAAATTTCAGCAGTTTGATAATTAGAAAAAAAAATAATAATTTTGAAACAGGTTAAGTATTTAAACGAATTAAACGTGGCTTACATCCCAAATGAATACCACCCTGCGATTTAAACTGGTATAATTCTAGAATTTTAGAGTTGACAAAGGTAAAGGAATAGCAACAGAGGCTGCGTTGTAATATGAAATATAACCCAAATGAAAAGCACTGCGCGAATTAGAACTACACCTTTTCATTGATCCCATATGGTGCCAAAGTTTTTAATTTTCTTATCCAAAATTTTTCCCGAGCGAGTCTATCATCCCTAGACGAAGCAGTGTTGTGGTCTATGATTGTAATGGTCAGTCGATTGAGATCTGCCTTAGTGTGGGCAGGGGATCTCAAATGTCGACTAAGAGGAAGGTCTGGCTTGTATTCATAGTCGCTACGATGGCCGTTCATACGTTTATGAAATGGCTGTTCAGACTCCCAACATACTGTTTACCACACTTATACTAGGAGATACACAGCATGTGTAGTCTTGCAATAAACATTGCAAAATATGGTGTATTCCGTACCAGTTGAGTGACTGTTAAACGCCTGGGTATTCAGTATTTGATTGCAAGTCAGACATCGTTTGTTGCAAGAGCCCACAGACGAACAGCCTGATTTAGAGGATAAATCATCTCTCACCAGCAAGTCTTTAAAGCTTTTGGGCCTACGGAAATCCAGTTCAGGTGGCTCGGGAAAGATCTTGGATAGTTTAGGATGTTTTTCGATTTCTTTCCAATTTTCGCGGATAAGGTGTGATAACTTGTGAAATTTGGGACGGTAAGTCAGCACAAACGGCACTCTTTTGTTGACCTTTTTGTCTTTTTATTGTAAAAGTTCATCTCGGCTGATGTTGTTGGCACGAGAGAAACCTTTGTAAATGTCTTTTCTTCTTTAGTCCCGATTTATTAGGTGATCACGAAGTTTTTTTAGTTGCCTTTTTGCAGTATTAGTGGTGGAGCAAATCCGTTTTATTCGTATGCCTGGCTTTAAGGAATGCTCTTGGTGCAATGTTTAGGGTGACAACTCAAAGGAGAAAGATATTGAAGTTTGTCTGTGGAATTGCAATACAGATTTGTAAATATGATTCCATCTTTCAATTGCGTAGCAGTGTCAAGAAATGTGATCTTAGAGTCAGAGATTTCATAAGTAAATTTTATTGAGGGATGGGCATCGTTGGCATGTTGAATGAACACATTGAGTTTTTGTTCAGGATTATCCCACTTCATGTCAATATCGTCGATAATTCGTCTCAAATTAAGCCCAACAATGTTAGATCTTCAAATTTGCGTTAGCAAAGTTTTGTTCTTCCCTCAGTGGGATTCGAATCCTTGTGTCTGTGACATCGTGGCAACAACGCCTGTACCGTGTCCAGCGCCCTAGACCACTCGACCACCTAGGCTACATAAAAATATAACTTTCGGTAGTCGATGTAATGCCTTTTCTCGTCGGCTTTATCTAGGGTTGTTACACAGTACATGATGTATAGTGGCAAGTAGATGGTGTACCTTTCAGATCAGCTATATCAGATATATATACATATAGCTCAAAAGCGTCAAAGACACCATAGCATGCCAACACTTCTTTCTCTTTGTTTCCGTGTTTGAATGGTTAGTATTTTCGAAATAACTTTTTAATTATTGTTTCTGCTAAAATAAAAAGGATGCAAAAAATACCAAAGGGACATTCAAACTCATAAGTTGAAAAACAAATGACAGCACGTGGAAAAAAACGTTAAAAACCAAAGACAAACAGTGGAATAATACATGGTTATCTGGAATGGTAATCTAGATAAAAATATACGAAAGAAGCAAGGCCAAATCATTGATCAATTGAAACTATTTTTATGACCAACCAATACAATAATTACATTTCTTATAGCAAAACTGGATGTGTAATCAGGCTTATTTTTATGACTCGCTCTAGCAATTGATCGGAGTGTGTCTCATTTGTCGGCTATACAATTATGATGGTGTAAAATCCAAGATACGTAGTTGCATTGACAACATCGTGAGAATGTTAATTTGTTGTTGTTTTTACATTTTTATTTTACCACTTGGTAAGGTGTATTTTTTTATTATTTGAAAGCTGACAGCAAACATAAATCATGTATATCTTTACAGATTTCAGCTCATTTTACTGGAATATACATTCTTCTAATTTCAAACTCAAATACTATTCTTGTCAAAGTTCTCTGTTAGTACCTGGACTTCATTTTTTTTTTTTTTTTTTTTTTTTTAAATAATAATAAACGTTAGAGTTGCGACTGATCGAATGAGCATTAATTTAAGATTGTGGCTATGCACACTCTCAAGTGTTTTATCTTAAGTTACTTTTATTCTTTCAGGCTGATAGTGGTGGACCCGCGGTTTGCAGTAAAAAGCTTGTAGGAATACTATCATTTGGTAATAATGAACCTTGCGCTTCATCTTTACCAAGTGTGCATACCAGAATTTCTGCTTATTTAGACTGGATTAAAGAAAAAATGAATACGAAAAATAAGAAAAACAAGAAAAACAAGAAAGGAAAGGGAAAGAAAAGCAAGAAAGGAAAGGGAAAGAAAAACAAAAAGAATAACAGAAATTAAAGTTGTAAATACAATAAAGTCAAATAAAGAACTTACGTAATTCATTATGTGATTGTTGACTTGTTTCTCTGAGAATTTTTATTTTCTTTCTAAAGGAAAATTATTTGATGAGGTCACAAACTAAAAAACACGTAAACAGTGAAAACTACCAGACTACACCGTGATGAAGGTGCGCCTTAGTTTTGAACATGTATATTATTAGCACCTTTAGTCTTTTCATATATGGATGAACATTTAGATTCTAAACAGATGATATGTTATACGTAAAATTACAAGTCTGTAAACAATTTGAGTGGCATTTTTATTAGCGACTGCGTATAAGGTCGGTAGGAGTAAAACAAGGTCATAAAGCAACTGGTTAATTGATCATTCAGGGGACATGTATGATATACATACGCAAGTAATTACATGTTGATATAAATAAACTGTCTTCTATCCAAGTTTGATTTGCTGAGTCGTTTTTCTTTCGATATGAGAATTATCGTTCTAGGTTTCCGACTTTGGTAGTACAATATCAACATAATAAATTTTTACGCTTGGGATATCAAAATTAAGTGTATTGAGCTAATACCGTAATCCAATGTTAATTCAAAACGGGGAAGTCCATAAAAACCAACAAAATCAAATGCTTAACTAAACAAACCAACGCGACTGGTCTTATTTCCGACTCGATACAGGCATTTCCGTAGAAATTGGTGATTTAAATTATTATTTATAGCTAGCTAAACCTCCAACTTGTATCCCATTTGTATTACATGTCCAAATTACTTGTAATTCAAATAAATTTAATAGATTGTAATTTATGAATGTGTTAAAATTGTTCCGTGTAATTTTTATTGTAATTCAATGCAAAATATAAATCAAAGATATCTGTGACGATCTCATTTCATAAAGGATATCTTTAGTTTACTTACTGTACCCCGAACCTATTAGTCTGGTGTAGGTCTTTTAAGTGAGATTATATATATAAAAAAGTAAACTAGGGAATAACTAATTTATCACGACCACTTCAAATGAGCGCAATGGGAATTGCTTTCGGAAAAAAGTACACATCTATTTACTTATAAAAAAGGAGATGTAGTATGATTGCCAATGAGACATCTAACCACAAAAGTTCAAATGAAGTGGATGTTACATGTTCAAATGGCAATTGTTGCCTATAAATTTGTTTTCCTTCCTTTTGAAATTTTTGTCTATCGTAAAGAGAAAAAATGGGGGCTTTATGCATGATAGGCAAGACTACAAGGAACATACTGGATAGGACGTCTCCCGGGTTACCAAGATCCTACATTGCTACACGCACTGTAGCACTCGCTTTGTGTGTTCCATCAAATATCCTACCGGAAACACTTGATTTGACTTATGTACAGCCAGAAGGTAATTATTACTTCGAAAAATCGGATTCTTTTCAAAAAATTAAACCATGTGCTGCTAACATTTTTTACTGTTTAAAAAGTCCGGATACTAGTGAATCGCCTCCCATTATTTCAAATTGACAACACAAATGAAAACAGAGCACATGTAAAACATGCAATACATTTGTACTTATCATTTATCCAGAATTCATAAGTAATTTAACATATACAACCTATCAAACAAAATCGTTTGAATCTATATTTAGGATTTTGTATAACCTTTTCAATCAACCGGACCGTGATCCTTCTTTATCTATGAAAGTACGCATCATTGAAAAAAAATTACCACCATACTAATAGCCTTATACTAAGTACGCCTTTCCGAACAGAAGAGACGAATTTGGACAAGGGCGTTAGGCACTGCAACGACAAACGGTTGTAATGATAGCATCAAAGGTGTAGGAAATTTGTCTAGTTTAGCCTGTAGTCATGTAAATGTCATGAGGTAACTCAGCACCAGTTTTAGTTCCAAGCGTTGTCATGGTCAAAAACATTACCACCGTCCTAACGTAAACAATAAAATTGAGAACGGAAATAGTGAATGTGTCAAAGATACAAAAACCCTACCAAAAAGCAGAAAACAGCCGAAGGCCACCAATGGGTCTTCAACACAGCGAGAAAATCCCGCACCCGGAGGATGTCTTCAGCTGGCCCCTCAACAAAAATGTGTACTAGTTCAATGAAAATGGAAGTCAAACTAAACTCCAAAACATATAAATGAACTAAAATAAAAAAAAAACATACAAGACTAACAAAGGCCAGAGGCTCCTGACTTGGGACAGGCGCAAAAATGCGGCGGGGTTAAACATGATTTGTGAGATATCAACCCTCCCTTATACCTCTAGCCAATGAAGAATAAACAAACACACAGTAATACGCACAGTAAAACTCAGTTTAAAAGAAGTCCGAGTCCGATGTCAGAATAGGTAACAAACGAAACTAAGCAAAATGACAATGATACATAAATTAACAAAGGACTACTAGCAGTTACTGACATGCCAGCTCCAGACCTCAATTAAACTGATTGAAAGATTATGTCTTCATCATATTAAAATCAAGCACAATCCCTCGTAAGGGGTTTAGTATCATACCATTATAACATATATGAGAAGAACATAACCCGTATCATGCCAACAACTGGTTTTAGAATAAATGTGTTTATTTCCGATGCAAAGACCCTATGAGTGAATCAATATTATTACCAAAATATGCCATCTTTAATGACCTGACAACTGTATCTTAACTATATCCCTTCTGAATTAGTCTGTTTAAAGGTTTGGTTAGCTTTAGAGGTGAATGTCGACATTTTTGTGCTTTGTATAGAATATTACCATAAAAGGTTGGATGTAAAATAATTGAACGTATCAGATGTCTGCATGTTGATTTATATTTATGAATGATATCCTTGTACCAATGATAAAATTAAGTAAATGTTTTGACCAGTTTGTGATATCGAAAACCCTGGTGTAAAACTTTTTTGTAATACAGAGGTTTCTATCGTTAAAATCAAATACGTTGTTACATACACGAGCGAATCGAAGAAGTTGAGATATATAAACACCATAAGATGGTGACAAGGGAACGTCACCATCTAAAAATGGATAATTAACAATAGGAAATGAAAAATCATCTCTTTTATCAAACATTTTGGTATTAAGCTTCCCGTTAAAGATATAGATATCAAGATCCAGGAAAGAGCAGTGTTCATTGTTAGTTTTAACTTTATTTAAAGTCAGTTCAACAGGATAAATCTCTTTAGCGTGCAAACTGAAGTCGTCATAATTTAGAGCCAATATATCATCCAAATATCTAAAAGTGTTATTAAATCTTTGTATCAGATGTTGTTTCGATGGGTCTTTGCTGATTTTAGTCATAAATTGTAACTCATAACAATACAGAAACAGGTCCACAATAAGTGGTGCACATTTATTCCCTATTGGAATTCCGATAACTAAACGATATACGGAATCTCCATAGCGAACAAAAATGTTATATAGTAAAATTTCAAAGGCAGTAATCGTATCAAAGCAGGTCCAATTGACATAGTTCTTTTGTCTGTTGTTACTAAAAAATGACCTAAAAGAGTTAGAACATATATATTCGATTCTGACTTTTTAAATGCCCATTTGAATAGGTGTGTGATGTTTTTCTTAAAAGATTATGAGGCAAAGTGGTACATAGGGTAGTAAAATCAAAACTTTGAACAGATTCGAAATCACCAATATAAGCATGCAATTAATCAAGTACTTCCAACGAATTTTTAACACTCAAAAAGTAATTAATTAACTATTTTCAAAGGCCTTATTTGAACGATACCAGGTTTTTGATTGTACCAAATGTACTAGTAAGTAGAATAGACAGTTAAGTAGTGGAACAATGGCTTGAAGACGAAAAGAATCTATATTTGTAAGGTGTTTTTTGCAGCTTCGGAAGACAGTACATAGTTGAAACTTTCATTGTAAAGTACTTACACTTTCTTGATCAAATTTTCATTGTACTTTAATACTTTGATTAATGTATTTATATTTAGTTATATTATTAGAATAGACAAATGCTTGCTTATATTTTACTACATACAAGATGCCACACTTTGATTTTCATATGAAAACATTTAAAAACAATACATGTAAAAATATTACATTTAATCGAAATTGCCTACGTGTTTTGTTAATCATGTTAAAAAAAAACTGTACTTTTATAATCGTCCTTTGGCAAAAGAGGCAACGGTGTTTGTATATTAGAATGGCTGATCATATCTCATATTTGTTAAAAAGAAAAGCTTGTAATATATGGTTTTTTATGACATTCGGTAGTATAAATATTTCTTTTTTTTTAAGAACCTTCAAAACTGAGAAAATACTTCAATGGAACCAATATTGGCGCAAATAAAAATAACTGATGCGTTCCTTCACAAACTGACATAAACAAACAAACAAAAGCAATTTCATGGAGAATTTAATGTTTAACTTGTTACTTTGCCGAAGGTTTCGTTTCACAATTTTCACCTCAAGGTATCGACGAGATACTATTATTTTACTAAGAACTTAGAATGAGTAATTCAAACAATTGTATTAGCAAAATTTCTTTGTTATGATTAAATGTTGGTGTTTTCCTTTTAATAAACGTTAAAAATCTTTTGATGCTTTGGGAAAAAAGTAACGTATTTTTTGTTTTTCTCCCATCCATAAATTCGAAAAATTTTGTCAATTAGATAATTAATTTTTGGTGTATTTGTGAAGTTTTCTCATACATTCGTACTCAAATAAGTTTTCGAATTACATTTTATAGCTACAAGGAAAGTTGCTTTCCTCTATTTACCGACTAACATGAACCCAATTGTGTTCTAAAAGACATTGTCTTTTTCCTCCATATATTCATTTATTTATTTATTTGCTTCAAGGACTGCAGTATTTTATTTGGAATATATAAGGTTGCTAGCTAGTGTAATTGTAAACGATTGATTAAATTTCTGAATTTAAAAAAAAAAAACAATATACATAATAATATATGTGAAATGTGCAATCTGATGTACAGTAGTTGTCGTTTGTTTATGTAATTTATACGTGTTTCTCGTTTCTCGTTTTTTATATAGACTAGACCGTTGGTTTTCCCGTTGTCCCGCTGGCTTTCTACTTGCAAGGGTGACTCTTGAAACGAAATATGGTCACTTGGTCTTCTCCCGACCGGCAGTAAAACGCTTACCGAAGTGGGGCGTCCGTTTGGCTGTGCGGGATGTATCAAGTTCGCAGTCACGTCCGGTTCGATTGATTGATTGTTGGTTGCTTAAAGTCCAGTGGCAAATATTTCATGCATATTCAGGACGAGAACAAATTAACACTAGTAATTTTGGGGCCTTTTATAGCTTGTTGTTCGGTGTGAGCCAAGGCTCCGTGTTGAAGGCCGTACATTGACCTATAATGGTTTACTTTTATAAATTGTTATTTGGATGGAGAGTTGTCTCATTGGCACTCACACCACATCTTCCTATATCTATATGTTATATTTACAGAACATTAATTATATGAGTGTTTGAATGGGGTTTAGATAATAGAGAAATAACAGGCCAAAAAAAATGAAGAACAGAGAAAAATATGCAAAAATAAAAGAATAGAGAAGAATGGGGTGCTAAAATATAAAGAATAGTAGATAAGGAGCAAAAAAAAAAACGACCTAAAAAATTCAAGAACACAGTAATGAAAGACCCCCATCAAGACCCTCTTATATGGTAACGCAGATATGAAATAAGAAAAGGTATTACGCAGGATTTTAACAGAGTTAAGAGTATAACTAATAAACTGATTATAGAATGTAGCTCATAAGCATAGTTTAGACTAAAAGGAATAAATAGATTTTAAATTATAAGTAATATTAAAATTTAAAGTACTAGTATTGTATAATAATGATAGAATTTAAGACGAAATAAGAAAGAAGATTTGTAATTTTCCACATTTGGTAGATAACATGCTTATTAGGTTTTAATAATTGGTCTTCACATATTAAAATAAGTTTTTGAAAAGTCAACGGCAGATAAAGTCATACATTTTTAATACAGAATACAGTCAGAGAGTTTAGAATATACGTGTCCAGACTTTTCAGACATAGTTCATATAAATATACGGCGATGTGGTATGGTTGCCAATGAGACAACCCACACCGTTTATATAGTCGGCTATAAAAGGCTCGACATGAAAAAGACTGTTAAGAATGTTTCCAGACAATGTCAAACCGAGTTAAAATGTTAAGACTAGATAAGAATGTTTATCATGTGCTAAGAAAAATTTAGACAGTGTTAAAGCTGTAAAGAATGTGAAACACACAGTTAAGACGAATCGGAGAAAGTAAGGACATGCATGTTAAAAGATGTGAAGACAAATTTGGAAAAATTAATAATTACAGAATGTTAAAACAGAATACATACAAATTTAGATTTCAAAATATTGTGCTTTGCAGTAATGAACAGACAGACGGACAAAAGAACAGGGTGATAAACATGAAGGATCATAAAAGGGATTTTCGTAAAAATGAAATATGTTAACAGAAGCAATGATGTGTCTAGTATATATAATGAATGTACTGCTCAAAACTGTATACCCCCCTATTTTGATAACATAGAACCACCTTTTTTCGTTTATTTAAAAAAAAAAAACATAAGTCTGTTTGTTAATTATAGGTCAATTATAACAGACGATAGTATAAAACATAATACTCCTTCAACAAGAGAAATTTTAACAATGCAAATCAGTTAATACCAATGGCTTTTAAATAGATTGGACCTCAAAATTGTTCAACATCAGGGGTTGTTAACTTTCTTTAATAAGTCAAAATGTCGTTCTCCAACGCATATAAATTAGAAAGAGCTAAGTTATGTCTTCTATTGTAACGGTGTAAGTGGGAGAAATCTGATAAAAAATAACTCAATATTTATTTGTATAAATGTTTTTCCTTAACAACAGAATTATTTTTCTCTTATTCTTAGCAAATTTATCCTTTTCATGACCTGCTTATTACTTTTTTATTCAATCAACGTGTGGTTTGTTTGATCTCAGTTATTCATTGGTCAAAATTCAATTGTGATGTCAAATTGTTTTGCTTTCCTCCAAAATTCCTTATGTGACGTCACGAAAAAATGCGACTATGCCTGATAACGTTACATGAGAATAATACTTTTCACCCCCACTTGCTAGAACTAGTTCCCACTTTAAAAGTTTCATTCCTTCCACTTTAAAAGTTTCATTACTTCAACTTTAATAGTTTCATATTTTGCACTATGCTTGTTGTCTATAGTGGTTGTCGTTTGTTGATTGGTTCATAAGTATTTCTCGTTTCTCATTTTTTATATAGACAAGACCGTTGGTTTTCCTGTTTGAATTGTTTTACACTAGTAATTTTGGGGCCCTTTATAGCTTGCTGTTTGGCGTGAGCCAAGGCTCCGAGTTGAAGGTCGTACTTTAACCTATAGTTGTTTACTTTTTACATATTGTGACTTGGATGGAGAGTTGTCTCATTGGCACTAATACCACATCTTCCTGTTTATATTTGGAATAGTCTTCCTTTAATTATACGCAAATCTCCAAGTTTATGTATATTTAGAGGTAGACTGGAAAAATTTTATATGACTGATGAAATATTAAAACCTTTTAATAATGGGATAAGGAAACATACTTTTAGTCATTGTCAACTTAAAAATAATGCTAGCAACATAAAATCTCATTTGTTTAATCAATATTTATCAGAGAACACTATTTGTACAAACTGTAATCACCCTGTTGAGGATAACCAGCATTTCTTTTTTATTTGCCCTAAGTACAATGCTGTAAGACAGATCCCTCTTGATTCCATTTACTCAATTGTTGATGATAATGTTGACATAAATATTGACTTATTACTTTTTGGAAACAGTTTTTTTTTCTTATGATTTGAATATTGCTATTTATAAAACTGTACAGAAATATATCAGTGACACTCACCGTTTTGTTTGAAATTTTTTGAAACTCTTGTTTTATTTAGTCATCATTTTTTTTTTTTTTTTTCATTTCTTTCCTTTTTTAAACATTATTTTCATTTATTGCACTAAGTAAGCTTATTGTCTCCTCCAAACCTTATATCTATATTTCTTATGACTTATAAAGGATATTTACATGTCTCAAGGTACTTAAATAAATGATGAAGAATTGCCTACATATTGATATATACTATGCATTTAGTAATTAACACTGTAAATATGAGTTTGTTTGTGTGAGCACATAAGTAGCATGCATTTTTCACTATATTATATTATGTTCAATACAGTTGTTAAAATTTGATTTATACCTTCTACATGTAGTATGGAAAGAGCTTTTATATGCTTTCTCTGTTGTTTAATCCTTTTCATATCTTAATGAATAAACTATGTTTAAAATCTAAATGACGTTACATAAAATGAACTCATCTTTTTGATGACCATTAGACAAAAAAAGGTTCAAGTTTGTCTGCCTATCGTTTAAACATCATAAGAGAAACAGATTCTACCACCAATTCTCTTGCAATAAGATATTTCTCCAGTTTCGTCATTTAAATTTGAAATATTTAAAAATCTCGACGAGCCTCGCGTTTTAGATTTAAATATTCAACTGTCTCGAGTGGATAAATATCGTATCACACTAGATGCAGTGGTAAAATCTCTATTCATACATCAAATTTTTCTTGTCACAAAACTAACCAAGAGTTCAAGATTTACCCAGTTACACTCCACTACCCACACAGAAAATTAATTAGATGATTTAACTTATTAACTTATACAATTTTGTTATTGTTCTATTATAAGACTTATCCTTGTTAATGTTCTTTTTAATTTACAATAACATTGGACATATTGTTTTATATCTATTTTTGTCTACTAATATTTTAAATTCAATTTCAAAATGTTGTACGCAAAAATATTTTTCTCTACTCCACTATATAGATGATATAGTATGAAATGTAAATAGTTTTGTGATTTATTAATTCAAAGGGAATATTTACTATCTGTAATTTTATATCCAAATATTAGATGAAGTGATTCAACAAAATCTATTATACTTCTTTTAAAGAGATCATCAATGTATTGCCAAAATTCAATTAAATATGAACAATAAAAAAATAGTGTGCATTATGTTCTTCTTGAGTACAAAAATAACACTAGTTATGTTCCACTGCAATACAAGTTTTACGTTAAAATAATAATTTGTCATGATTTTAACTTATTTTCAATGAACTCCTATATAGAGTTTCTTTTATGTCTAGGATTCAAAGCCATATATTTATCCATATTGATTGCATCATATTATTTTTTTTACTTATCAAAGAGTTATATAACAATATATTTGTTAATAATAAAGTCTCAGTATAATGATATTTCCATATCATCTTATTTCTCTGAACATTTAATGCACTTTTAACCGAATTCTCTTTTTGAACAAATTGCATCTTCTATAATATATTTTTTTTCAAATTTAGCGATCATATTTATTTTACACTTCAATTTATTTGCAATGTTTGATTTCCGTTAATGACAGATACATGATTATTGTTAATGGCTTTGAACTGTTTGCTGGCACCAAACCCTCCCCCTAACCTAGAACAGTGGTGTAATAATACAACTTTAGAACAAACTGTAAAACTCAGATTAAAAGGGCTGACAAGCACACAGGAATAACAAAAACACAACAGACATAAAGTACAGATCACAGAGTACTTGCAGTTACTAAAAGCTAGTTCAAAGCCAATAACAACTAATAAAATTCTTGTATCTAATGCTAAAATATCAATCATTACACATCCAGCGTCCAATGGATTTAGAGTAACATTAACAGTCAGAGAAAACCATGACCTTGCGCAATGCCAACATACAGGTATTGACAGATCATCAGACCGTAAATGTACAATAATATTCCGTTGGATCTGAATTTATTTTGTTCTTATGTTTTAATGCTACACCACCGTCTCAGGCAAGAAGGAGAAAGGGGGGGGTTGGGGTTGGCACCAGCAAGCATGTTTAACCCTGCCATATTATCTATGTGCCTGTCACAAGTCAGTAGACAGCAATTCAGTGGTTGTCGTTTGGTGTTGTATATCATATTTGTTTTTCGTTTTCGCTTGTTGTTCTGTACATAAATCAGGCCGTCAGTTTTCTCGTCTTTTTTACACTTGTGATTTTGGGACCTTTTATAGTTTATTATGAGGTTTGCTAATTATTGAAGGCCGCACGGTGACCTATAGTTGTCACCCTCTTCGTCATTTGGTCTCTGGTTAAGAGCTGTCTCATTGGCAATCATACCACATCTTTGTCTTATTATATTTATAACAATGAGATAACTTTTATTCCAGTTCATTTTCTTATAACAAATACTTATAAATGTATTTCCAAATATTTTTGTTTATGACATAACAAAATGTATCCATTTTTTTCGTTGCCCCGCCTGTCGAATTCCTGGATCGTATTGCTTTATAAAAAATACTTTAGAGATTTCATATCGCTCAAATTAATTTCAAATATTGACAGAATTCTGTTATATTCCAACGGTATAAGCTTCCATGTCGCAAGTTTATCATATGCTAATATATTTACCCATGATATTTTTGTAGCCAAATGTCAACCATTTGTAAATCACACTTTTATACGGAACTATCATCAATTTTCTTTTAACTTTGTCAAGTTTTCCATTCCAGAACAAATGCATGAACATTGTGGATTTTGGCATATATCATTCAAGAAATCATTAAGAAGTTAATAAGAAGGTTACTCATACGCCTAGTTTTGGAATTTGAAACAACATTTATGTACATTCAGAACAGTTTGTGTTCGTAATGGCCGACAAAATAATCAATGATGTGGTGGTGGAATCACGTAAATATAACACAGAAGTTCTAAAGAATAAAATAATAAAATCAAGGTCGTGCACTTCGCAGAGAGTCAAATAGTAAACAATCTTATATTTTATACAATCGTATGTTGTATCAGCATTAAAGACTTGTATTTATATAAACAAACATAATATATGACCTCTTTCACCTGTTTGTTATCATATATACAAATAGCTGTAAATTGTATGCTGTCTGATGATGTAATCAGATAGAAAATAGCGCGAAATCGTATACCCTTTCATTATGTTTTAGAAAAAATCCAGAGAGAAATAAACGGAATAGATTTCTGCGTAAATGCAATAATAAAAAACTTATATTAAACATTGTCGGATTCATTCGTACATGAAAATTGATTTTGTATTTATTTTTCTTTTATTTCTTGTCTTACTGTTATTGAGGACTATGTCTGGTCATAATAGGGACTTTAAATTCAAAGTCTACGCTCCATGCCGTTTAGAACCCTTACAACTATCCTTGAGGGGTCCGTATAATGGCCTGTTTCAAGGCTACATTTCTGTCCCTATCCATTATACCATCATTTTCCAGTGGCAGTCCAAATATCCCCGACCTTCATTTCGGAAAGCCTCTATTATAGGACCTACATGTGGAGGTAAACTAACTGTCCCACTGTCTTATACTTAACATCTCCTTTAATTTATATAATTGAAATCTAAGAAATTGTTTTAGCAGTAATTGTTAATCACATATTATCACTTCCTGTATATGAGAATTCAAAGAGAAGCTCGTACCCAAAAAGCTAAAGGAGTTATGATTAGAAACAAACTGTATATAAATAACGAGCTTTTCGATTTGGTAAAGCACACGAAATACATAACTTAAATGGAAACTCTAAAACCGAATGAGAATAATGATGTAAATCGCTGTACTGACACGACAACTCATCAATGACGTGACACAGGTCACTACCAAAATAGGATAGCGTTCAAGGTTCTGTGTCTGATTCGATAAACTGTGACAACTTAAAAGTAATTGCTTGCAATGTGAATGGTGGTATTCAGAGTTAACGTGATAACATTTCATTTTGATTTTTTTTTTTTTGCACATATGATGTAGTTTTTCTTACAGAGTGTTGGTTTAAAAATGATTTTACAATTACTTTTCCTGGTTTTAATCGTTTTTATATACTGGACGGAAGTTTGAATCTACTCAATGAGGTGATATTGTTATTTTCAAAGAGCATTTTCTAATAAAATTTCTATTGAAAATAGATTCATGATACGTGTATTCGGTTGGATATTGAAAAGGGTATTGTTACACATAATAAAAGTTTATTTATTTACAAATAAGAAGATGTGGTATGATTGCCAATGAGACAACTCTCCACAAGAGACTAAATGACACAGAAATTAATAACTATAGGTCACCGTACGGCCCTCAACAATGAGCAAAGCCCATACCGCATAGTCAGCTACAAAAGGCCCCGAAATGACAAATGTAAAACTATCCAAACGAGAAAACTAACGGCCTGATTTATGTACAAAATAATGAACGGAAAAACAAATATGATATACAATAACAAACGAGAACCACTGAATTACAGGCTCCTGACTTGGGACACACACATACAGAATGTGCGGGGTTAAACATGTTAGAGGGCATCTAAGACTAAAATATCAATCAGTACACATCCAGCATCAAATGGATTTAGTGAAAAGATATTATAAAAGAATGACATTGTGCAATGCCAAGAAACAGGTATCGACAGATTGTAGAACCATGCATATGAATATGCATTGCATGTGTATATTAAATAATTATTAGTTTGATTTAAATTACTGATAAAAAATAAATATTGATACCAATAAAACAATATTCAAAGATCTAATTACAGTGTTGAATTGGTAACCTTTTAGAATAAGTTTATTTAAAGGATCGATATATTTACCTTGATCGTTTCTAAATGTATTACCCATTTTATATATCACTTGTAAGATCGACTTTTGCTATTTTTCATGATTGTGACTTGTTTGTTGATTTAGAAAATAATATTGAACTTTACTCTTCCCTCGGTCATGTAATACTTCTGGACGAAACAAATAGTCGAAATGGGGCACTATATGAATTTGTGAGTAATGATAGTATTCATACTACTAATAGGAATAGACTTGATGATATTTTTATTATTCTGCTGACATAGAACTCAATATAAGAAATAATCCTGACAATTATAAAACTACTATAGTCTAAAACTTATCTCGTTATCTGAAGTTCAGGTTTGAGAATACTAAAGGGAGGCATAACAATGGGCTTGCAAATGATTTTACATGTTCTGGTGCGAATGGAATGAGCATTATAGACTACCCACTAGTCTCGTTGTTACTTTTCCCGATAGTGCGTCAACTTATTGTGTCTAATTTTATAACTTTTTCCGACCATGTAGTTCTACATATACAACTTTCATTACAATTTAACGAAAAAAGTGAAAAAGGCTTTCTGATGATGAAAATGGAGAGATTCTGCGGAAGGACGAATTTAAATGGAATAATGAATTGAAAGATCAATGTTCAGAATGTTCAAGTATTAATATGGACAAGATAGATTTGTGTCGTAAACGTTTGGTTGTCAGCAATTATTCGACAATTTGTTGACCGAATTCACTTGTACGTTTAATAACATCATGGCACCATTTTTTTAGAAACAGGACAAGTTATTATAAATCTTGTAGATCTGACATTAGTAATGATAAACCTTAGTTGTTTAACGCACAGTGGTAAGACCTATATCGCCGCTATATAAACTGTTTAAAATATTTAACATATCAAAATCAAAAATAAACCATAGTTATTTAATCCGATGAAAAGGGTTATAAAGCATTAGACAGTCGCATGAAACGTGAATACATGCGCACGAAAGGAAACATTATGGACTTGATGAAACTTTCAAACCCAAAATTATTTAACAAGAAATTTAATAGAAATCGTCCTCTAAACATGATGTACCATTAAACCTGTTCCATGAACATTTTAAGTCATTGTGCTCTTCAGACAAAGATGCTGTATTTGACGGCAGCTCTTTTAATAACATTAGTGATGAATGCGTCTATGGGACTCTTGATAGAAAAATTTCAGAAAATGACATTTTAAAAGCTATTCGTAATCTGAAACGGGATATAAAGGTAACAGTAGTATACAGGTGTTCAAAAGTCATACATCGATTGAGGAAAACAAATCCGGGTTACAAACTAAAACCGAGGGAAACACATCAACTATAAGAGGAAAACAAAGGAACAACAGGAACACTGAAGTGCAACAAAAACAAACGCCAACATACATAGAAACGAACTATTTGATAACAACTGCCATATTCCTGACTTGGCACAGGACATTTTAAGAAAACCTTAAACCTAGTTTAATGGCAAGCCAAACCTCCCGCTTTATGACAATGTTAAAAATATCGCTAAAATGACAACACTACGTGACAGAAATACAGCACAAACACACGCAAGAATATTCATCACAGAGAAACGCACAAACAAATAATATAATAGTCGACACAACATGCAAACCGCAGAACAACAACGAACATATTCCATCAACGACAAACACCACAGGATATCACAAACAATGACGCGCTTACGTAACTAACATGCAATCTCGAACTTTATACAATTATTTCACAATACTCGTTCAAACAATTTTCATGACAATGATTGTATCGAAAGGCAATTTTATTATTATTTGGACTACAAACGATAAGACATAACACATTATCCGTCCGAAACCACCAAACATCAAACATAAATACATGAATGATAAAAGTCACAGGGTTGATGGGATTCTTAAGGAATAGTTCATTGAATACAAGGATGTGTTTATGTCTGTATTATTGTACATTTTAATGAAATTTTACAGTCTGGAATTTTCCTACAGAGGAATTAGTTTAGCTAGTAATTATGGAAAGATTTTACGTCCGTTCTAAACCAATATTTATTGGAATGGTCGGTAACGTTTGATATTATGACCGATGCACAGTTTGGTTTTCGTTCCGATCTGGGCACAGAAGATGCTATTTTGATCTTACACCATTCATTTTCAAATCTTTATCAGCCAAAACGAAAATGAAAGCTTTGACACTAAGATATATGTTATGAAATAATTTATCAAAAACTTGTATTCAAGGTAAATCATTAGTTGTAATCAAAGCAATGTATTCTTGTGTCAGTACTTTTGTAAGTGTTGATGGGTTTGATTCTGATTATTTGACTAATTAAGTAGGTTTCATGCAAGGTCAAGTAATATTACACATATTTTTTATTGTATGTCAACGATTGTGAAATAGCTAATATAAATAGCTACTCTATTCCTTATGAGGTAAAGGAGCTATATTTAGTTTTAATGCTGTACACTGATATGGTTAATTCAAAAAATGTATCTGGTTTACAAACGTTACTTGATACTTTGTATATATATACCTCAAATGATCACTTAGTGTTTATACAGCAAAACAAACATTGTTGTGTTAGAAAAATATATGACAATGATAAATGCCTCAAATGATCACTTAGTGTTTATACAGCAAAACAAACATTGTTGTGTTAGAAAAATATATGACAATGATAAATGGTATAATAATAACCAGGAAATAAAATTGTATATAAGTTTAGTTATCTCGAAATATTGTTAAATTTTAATGGCAAATATAATTTATTACAAACTATCAGCACAGGGTAGAAAAGCTAGTGTTTTCCATAAGGAGATTTATGAAAGTTATTTATCTGAATTTTGTAACCTTACTTTCACTTTTGATACTTATATTAACAGTTACTTTGTTATGGCTAAGAAATATTGGGTACTCATAAGGCATCCGCTATAGAGATGATACATCCGCGAGATTGTAAAAATATTATGAGAGTAAAAGCTCTACTTATAATGGTAATATTATGAGATGTATTATTATTAAAAGTGAGCTGCTTAGTTTAGGTCTAGGTGATAAGACATGTATTACAAATATAAGACTTAGTAGTCATAATTTAACTAGAAAATGTAGACGTTACTCTGCAGTTTCTAGAAGAAATAGACTCTGTAGTTTTGTAAAGATGCAATACATTTCATTTTAAAATCTCCCACTTATTAAGGTCTTAGATCTGATTTTCTTTAAACTCCATTTTGGAGAAAACCATGTATGTATAAATATATACAATTAATGAGTTCGAATAATCTTACATAGCTATGTGATTTTGGTAATTTCATATTTCGTGCCCAAATATTAAGATCTGACATGTTGTAGTATATTTGACGTTACCTTCGAAATCTGCTGTTCTATGTATATTATGTGTAGTTTACATGCATATGTTGTATGCCTATAGTTGTTATGACTTTGGTAAATAAAGATTATAATTATTATATAGAAAGATCCTTGCGACCTATCAGTTGAAATGTTGTATTCATGCAACGAGTGTTGATTTTTTTTTTTTTTTTTAGATTAGACGTTTAATACATTGATAATGGGACCAACCGAATTAGACTAATTACCGGATTTGTTATTACATGAGCAACATGAAGGATGTCACTAGTGGGGCAGGATCTGCTGACCCTTCCGCAGTACTTAAGATCACCCCGGGGTTTTGGTGGAGTTCGTGTTGCTCAGTCGTTATCTTTCTGTGTTGTGTTTTGTATACGGTTGTTTGTCATTGGGTTTTCCCTATTTGCCATGGCATTGTCCGTGTCTTTTCGACTTATGAGTTTGAATGTCCATATGGTATTATTCGCCTCTCTTGTAAGATCGTGGTATTCCATTTAATTTGGTACTCACACCTACATATATTTTGTACGACCGATTAACGCAATGCACGACATGCATAAAATATATTTTCTTCTAAAGTTAGGTAATATGACCTTCAATTTTCTTAATATATATTCCACCTCTAATCACATTTGAAAATACAGACCATCTGGGTGGACATTCAAGTATATCAATTGTCATCTAAAACAATACTTTGTTTAAAATGCACTACTGGTATTCTGCTTTCTTTTTATCCTATTCATCATATGACTTTGATTTATCTGGTATTTCAGCCGTGTTCTAACTAAGTTTAAATGTTACATTGTATCAATGTGTAATTAAAAGGAGGTAAAATATACCAAAGAGGTATGCAAATTCATAATTTGAAAACAAACCGACAAAGTATGTTGTGATGTTATACTATTGTTTCGGAAAAAGGGAGAAGGTTTGGTACCATTAAAACGTTTAATCCCGCTGCAAATGTTTGCGCCTGTCTTAAGTCAGGAATCTGATGTACAGTAGTTGTCGTCTGTTTATGTAGTTCATACGTGTTTCTTGTTTCTCGTTTTATATAGATTAGACCGTTGTTTTTCCGTTTGAATGGTTACACACTAGTAATTTTTGGAGCCTTTATAGCTTGCTGTTCGGTGTGAGCCAATGCTCCGTGTTAATTGAAGGCCATACCGTGACCTATAATGGTTAACTTTTATAAATTGTTACTTGGATGGAGAGTTGTCTCATTGGCGCTCATACCACATCTTCCTATATCTATAAAGCCATTGCAAAAACGAAAAACCAGCAGTACACAAAACTTAACATAGAAAACTGAAGACTGAGCAACACAAACCCCAACAAATCCAGGAGTGATCTCAAGTTCTGGAAGGATAAGTAAATTATGCTTCCAAGGAAAGTATCGATAGTGATAGTAACGAACTTGGTAAGATGCTTTCTTGTTGTATTTTCTGTATTAATTCTGATTCTTTGAGTACACGAACAGGTCTGGCAGTAGGGTGCACCATTAGTATACATATCTATTAGAACATTGAATGCCTGTTGAAATAAATTAAAACTTTTACATTTAAAACGTAGGAAACGACAACGATACATACTTATTAATCACTTGACCAATTGTCTTAAAACTGTTGTTTTTCTTTTCGTATCTTTTACCATGGTTTCGTCGTGTGCACTCCGACTTTTGATTCTCAATGTGATGTTTTTACCCTTTTTAAAAATTTGTATAAAGAGGTGGTCATGGTAAGAACAATTTGACCGGTAGTAGAAAATTCTGAATTCTGAATCCAACGAAATCGGTAAATTATCTTGGTTCTAAATGATTTATATATTGCTTATTAATCATATCAGTTTTTCTTAATATGTCTTTTGATTGAGCTAAGCCATTTCAATTGATATTTTATACTGTGTCTTTCTATGTTGTGATGTTACGCTATTGTTTCAGGTAGGGTGAAGGTTGGCGCTTATTAAAACGTTTAAACCCACTGCATTTATTTGCACCTGTCCTTAGTCAAAAACCTGATGTTCAGTGGTTGTCGTTTGTTGATGTGGTTCATAAGTGTTTCTCGTTTCTCGTGTTTTATATAGATTAGACCGTTGGTTTTCCTGTTTGAATGGTTTTACACTAGTCATTTTGGGGCCCTTTATAGCTTGCTGTTCAGTGTGAACCAAGGCTCCGTGTTGAAGGCCGTACTTTGACCTATAATGGTTTTCTTTACAAATTGATACCTGGATCGAGAGTTGTCTCATTGGCACTCATACCACATCTTCTTATATCTATATCATGCATTTATTCAATACACAAACCGACTGAAGAAATTGTAAAATTGTAAAATGCAATACAGCTTTCTTGATAATAAAATTAATAATGAAAATGGGGAATGTGTCAAAGAGACAACAACCCAACCAAAGAGGAGAAAATAGTCTAAGGCCACAAGTGAAGGTTCAATACATGCATTCGGAGGCAGGCTTCGGCTGCCCTAAACAAAAATGTGTACTAGTTCACAGAAAATGGACGTCACTCTTTATAATGCTAAATTTTATATTATTTTTCAATTATTAAATTTTCTTTAAGATAATTTTAAAGCTAAAATATGTACTTGTCCGAATATTTCAAATAAAACTATGTCAAAATGAAGTGGTAGTTCAATTTGGACTTTTGTATATGTTCATCTATAATTTATTTCTAGACGTCAAATACTTTTGGACAAGTCCAGAATATGTGTTTATGGTTTCTATTGAGTCCATACATAAATAAAATTTAGAATGGAAACAGGGAATGCGTGACAGAAACAACAATTCGACCAATTAAAGAAAATAGTCGGAGGTCGCCAATGGGTCTTCAACACAGCGAAAAATCCGCACCCGGAGGCGGGCTTCAGTTGGCCCCTAAACAATAATGTATACTAGTTCAGTGAAAATGGACGTCAAACTAAACTCGAAACATATAAATGAACCAAAATTTTTAAAAAATACAAGACTAACAACGACCAGAGGTTTCCTACATGGGACAGGCACAAAATGCGGCGGGGTTAAACATGTTTTGTGAGATCATTAATCTCCCTATACTTCTAGCCAATGTAGACTAAAAACGCACAGCAATACGCACAGTAAAACTCAGTTTAAAAGAACGCCTAGTTCGAGGTTAGAATAGGTCACAGAAGAAACTAAACAAAATGACAATGATCAACATAAATTAACAAAGGACTACCTTTGGGGTTTAGTATCATACCATCATAAAATATACGAGAAGAACATAACTCGTACCATGCCAACAACTGCTTTTAGAATAGATGTGTTCATTTCCGATGCAAAGACCCTCATGACCCCATAATTGAATCAATGCAATCTTTAATGAGCTGACAACAGTATCGTAACTATATCCCTTTTGAATGAGTCTGTTTAAAGGTTTGGTTAGCTTTTAAGATGATTGACGACATTTTGTGCTTTGTATAGTATATTACCATTAAAGATTGGATATGAACTACCTGAACGTATAAGATGTCTGCACCTTGCTTTTATATTTACGAATAATGTCCTTGTACCGATGATAAAGTTTAGTTGGCTAAAAAATCCCTAACACGAATAACTATATAGACGCTTACCAAAATAAAAGGTAAGCATTACGCCAAATTAGGATAATTGATAGGCTCTGAAAAGAAAAAAAATAAATCGCAGACATGTTTGATGAATCATTGATTTTCAATTATATCAGCTCTCCGACGTTTGCATTAAGTTTTGATTTTCAAATATTTAAATTCGAAATGAAGATACACCATTTGTCGAAATGCACAGTAAAATGTAGACCGGTTTATGTGATTGATACCATTAGGCCAACACAAGCCAAGTTGTTTTCTGCTTCGGTGTTGTACTGGCATGAACATACATTGTACGGATCTTGTTTTATTGAAATTACTATTGTTAACTTTAAGAAAATAATATGATATTAAGGAAAGTATCTCCTTTATACATTGCTGAGACTCCGTATCCAGATTTTCCAATACTATTGATCCTTTTTAATCATATCAGTTCTTTGAACTTTTTTATAAGGTTTTGGTTTTCAATTATATATTTGCCTTGAGCATCACTGAAAAGACACTGGTTGTCGAAATATGCAACGGTGCAATAAATTTAGAACCGTTTAATACAAATAACAGTTGTTGTCTTTTATAGTCATTGTATTTCTTTATTAAAAAACTTCCTGATGTTCAAAAGTACTTATACCAAGAAGGCTCATGATCGTATTAAAATGAAGAAATAAGTGCACTTTTATTCAACACAAACAAATGTTTAAGTGTCTTTACTCTAATATTATTCACATTTTATAAAAACTCGTCCAGTGGCGTTTAAAATAACTGATAGCAAGTAATTCTACATTAATTTTAATAAAAGAAAGACCTATCATCATTTTGAACACTGCGATCAAAATGTTTGTCTCTATTCTCTCGTATATTTTGTATTTCATGAAAATAATGTCCAACAAGTACATACTGAAGAAATAATTGCACTTGTATTAAACACAAATAAAGGTTTCAGTATCTTTACTCATGTATCATTAACAGTTAATAAAACTCACCCAGAGCCATTTAAGATAAAATTGAGAATGGAAATGGGAATGTGTCAAAGAGACAACAACCCGACCACAGAACAGACAACAACAGAAGGTCACCAATAGGTCTTCAATGCAGCGAGAAATTCCCGACCCGGAGGCGTCCTTAAGCTGGCCCTAAACAAATATATATACTAGTTCAGTGATAATGGACGTCATACTAAACTCAAATTATACACATAACAAAAGATAACTGATTGCAAATAATGGTGCATTGATTAGAAAAAAAAAAAACATTGGCATTTATAAACAATGCGAACACATTTTTAAGTATCTTTTCTCTTATATCATCATATTTTATGAAACACAACCCATCCAAATGTAAATAAAGTATATACACTAAATAACTGTTCATGATTTCTATTGAAATGAATAACTTATTGCACTCTTCATCAACGCAAACAAAAGTTTCAATATCTTTATTCTGATATTTTTCACATGTTGTATAAAAAACATAAGTCATACAGAGTCATTTGAAATAATGTATTGGATATAACTGTGTATTTGTTTTTTAAAGAGGAAAATGGACATTTTCAAACAATTCGAATTGAAGTTTAATATCAAATCTCTTATATTCATTTTATTTAATGAAAAACTACTCATGCTGATGTACAAAAAAGAACTAATATAATGACGGTAAATCAGTTAGTGAAATCCTTAGAAATAGTTGCACTCTTAATCATCACAAACATAGTATTAGTGTCTATAAAGAGAGGCACTTAAATAATTGACTGCAAATACAAAAAAGAGGATTTTCACCAATAGAAAGAAACATTGGTATTCTCAAACAATAGAACAAAAATAGTATCTTTTTTCTAAGTTTTTTTCATTCCTATTATGATGTACAAAAGGTACAAAAGGTACAAATATTCCATGAGGGTAGATGATTCAGTTAAAATGAAAAATTATTTGCAATCTTGATAAATGAATTTTAGTAGTAATAAATGAAACGAAAAACAAAAAAATAAATGAAATTAAAAAAAAAAAAATAAAAAAACAAGATATTAAGACTGAGTAGGAGGACTGATCTCAAATGATAACATTTCGACACTTCTTAGTGAGTCATTCTTCTGAAATTATGTGATAAATTTAGAAATTTATAAGATAACCAATAAAGAAATAATCATATAATTCGTGAAAGGTAATTTATATATTTTCTCGTATGTCATTGCAACCAAGTTGAATACAAATTATTGGGTGAATGTGTCTTCGTCGAGGTCCGCGTTTATCGCGTGTAAATATTGCAAAGTTCGTTTTACATAAGAATTTTAATTATATATGTATCCCTCCAATTCGTGCATATAAATAATTCACTGGTCGATTGTCGACAGATGTCGTGTAACTGTCAGTCAGTTACGTCAAGTTAGTCATGGGTAACCGATCACCAAATATTCACCGATCAGTCAAGTTCACGTCAATCAGTAACATCTAAGGTTGCAAGTACTGTAATACTTCACCAGCAAAAGTGGTAGTAAAGGACATGAATGATATCTTTTAACACAAACTATCAATCGTTTAAAATTACACTAGTTGACATCATTATGTATTCCAAGTGATATGTTGCAGTCCATGAAGTTAAAAAAAATACATAAAAGAGATAAGTATAAGGATGAGACAATTTCATTTAAAACACAATTGTGCTCAAGTTTTTGTGTAAATAGATGGATTAGGCTTACATGTACCTGTTGTTATAAAATGTACGTAATACGATAAATTATGTGAATATCAGGGTATGAGAAAACTACACAAATGCACAAAAATTGAATATTTAACATACTAAAACTTTCAAATTTATGAACGTGAAACACAAAAAACACAATTGGAAATTCAATATATATTTTGGCTCACATGATGTATTTTCTTTGATTTCAAGGTTCTTAGCATATTTTTACCACCGAAGGTCATTAAAAAAAACCGTGTGTTACAAATAAATGATACGATTGATCATACATACAGCTTTGCTTTGCTATATTGAGGCAAAGCATAATGAGAAAAGTACAAATGTTCAATTGAAACTGATTAATTAAACACGTAGACAAGTTATTCGATTTAATGTTGGCAGTATTGTTAAATGTATATATTTTTATATATTTTGATACGAAAATCAAATTAGTGTGGCATCTTGTATGTACTTTAACATAGCAAGGAAGTATTTTCCTATTTTTATTATGTAACTCAATATTAAAACATTAATTACATGATTAAAGTACAACGTTGTTCACGTTAGGTTAACGAACGTTTACATGCTGAAATGCTAATACATTTTGCGAATGTTTTTTTAAGTAAACGAATGAATATGAATGACAGAAACACTGCATTTCAATTTCAAACGGTGTAAGAGTTTGTTATCAGTTTTCTATAAATTAACGTTTTTCGACCAAAGAATATCAAAATAAATGAGTAAGTCATCGACAAGTGTTCCTTTGATACCGTTTTGAATTAAATAATTTCGTTTTATTTGGTTTAAAATGATATGCATACACATTACAATTTACAAACTGGTAAATTGAAACAACTATCCGTCGGTACACAATGATATGAAATTCATATATATCGATGACGATTTCTAGACAAAAGACTTAAAACGAAACGTATCAAACTATATCATGTATATATAAATAGGTTTTATTTCAATACTGTTAAGAATGTTTGTGTTTTTTTTTTCTTTTCAAAACTGGTAAATAATTACAAACATACTGGGTTACACATAATCATTATATATAATTGCTTATATTTTTGTGATCATAATGTGATTGCTGTTATTGTATACTCATCTGCTGTTGGTTTTGGGATTTAAATGTTTCTGTTTACTTCAATTCAAAATATCAAGTTTCATCCATGTTACAAAATATCTAACAACAAAATGTCGGGTTTCTCAATATACAAATAAATGTGTAATGTTTAAAACTTCCTATTCGACAGATTTTGACAACAGGTATAAATTTCTATAACAAGAAAGAATGTTGCAAGCTTAAACAACAATTTTCACTAAAAGTCTTCATGTGTATAAATTTTCACCTATATTATTAAAAAAATTTTGAAAATGAAACTTTTCAAAGCAAATTTGTACCCAAGAGTGTAAATACTTGAACTTTCCGATAAAAATTGTCTTCCACTTCAAAGTGTTAACTTTTGTGTCCTAAATGTGTAAAGTTTATAGAAAAAATATTTCATTCGTAAATTATATGGACAGCTTATTCAAAACATCCTTTCTATTTTTAGTAAATCCATTAAAGGTTCAAACTTTACTGCATACGATTCGTTTATCCAAAATTAATCGATCTTAAGTGATGCTGTATGTTAACATATTTGAAGACCAACTTCTGATACCAACTTAAAACAGTTAAAGGGAAAACGTTTGGCACCTCCAAAAAGCGGTTCGGAAACCCCAATATATAAAGAGTGAAATGAATACTTTCTGAAAAAAATATCCTGGTCATCAACAGGTCTATTCCCTTGGAATGTTAAGCAAAGAATATGATCTATATACTTGTTTCTTGATTTTTAAGTTACATAAAGGTCCTTTCAAAGATTTGTTTCAAAGGACCGGAAAATGCTTAACAGAATCTCGCCAAATAGCTGGTCTATCAATCATCATACATCGTCATGACAGCAAGTAAGAAATAACCTACTCCGGTGTGAATCAGATATTCAAATAAAAACAACAATCTGTTGGAGATAATCTAATCTTTGACACTCGTTTTTCATAAGAAAAAGTATTCTTTTTTCTTAACGAATTGATTGAAATAAACATAATACACGTGAAGACTAATTTGATTATTCTTCCTTTCTGTTTTTTCCAATGGTATGAACACATGAATAATATTTCAACCATACTTTCGTTCCAGTTTCTTTGACGAATGTTAATTGGTACATTCTAATCAACATATTGAACAATTCTTTGTTCAAAACAAGATGTTACAGTTTTAAGAACATACCACGCACTATATGGCTTGTATATATATATATATATATATATAGTTGGTTCCTAGTTTGATCCATTCATTAGAAAAGAGGAAAACGGAACAACATACATTTGATCTCAACATTGCATTTTCAACAGAGGTAAGTAATTTTATTCATTGTTTGTATAATATTAAACAGATTCGTTTAGAATACACCTTCACGATTAAGCGCTATAGATGAAAATCATAGTCTCGATTTGGTTGAATGGATAAACAAAAAATTGCGTTATACTTATATTGTCTTTCAATGATCCAGCATTCCGATAACACAGTCAGGCACCAAGTCATCTTCGAAATACCCTGTTGCAGTCAATGGTTTTTATATTGCTGTTAGAGTTGTCAGTCTCTTTTGTATGATTTTTTTTTGTACTACATCTCCTTTAATATTTTGCATTTTTTTTTTTTTTTTTTTTTTTTTATTATTATTTTTTTTTTTTTTTTTTTTTTTTGCTGTATTGCCTGCACCATGTCAGGAATATGGCAGATGTTTTCCACTTGTTCCGATGATTTTTTTAATTTCCCTCAGAGTTTGGTATTTTCGTTTTACTATTTTTTTTTAAACTTATTTATAATTGCAATCATTCGAAAGAATAATGTCAGCATTATATCAAGCATTATAATGTCTTATTTGACTGATGAGAAAACGTATTGATATAAATTTTAAATAAAGTATAAGAAACTATCACTTACATATTGCTTTGATAACTAGTGCTAATCTAAGGAGTCTAAATTGATCAGTTACCTTAAACCACAGGAAATGTAAGAGCAAGGTCCCATTATTAATATTCTAAATGCAAACATCTATCAAAACTCAAATGGGGAATTGATTTATGATCTTGTTTGGATGCTTGTTTTCATCATATACTTTTGTGCATTCAATTCTTTTTAAGGTAAGAGCTAACAATTAACTAAACGAATGAAAAATAGTAATTTTTGATGTACTTTTCGGAATCAATTAAGATTATAAGTTTTTTTTATTTTTTACGGACGCCATCATGAGTAGGTTGACCGTTATGGAATATCCGTTTCACAAATGGTAGCGGATATGTTCCAAATGTCGTAACTACAATCCCGTCACCTTTTCCCCGAATGTGACCTACCGAATTAGATTTATTAACGGCTTTGTACTAACATGAGCAACACGACGGGTGTCACATGTGGAGCAGGATCTGCCTACCCTTCCGGAGCACCTGAGATCACCCCCAGTTTTTAATGGGCTTCGTGTTGCTCAGTCTTTAGTTTTCTATGTTGTGTTTTGTGTACTGTTATTTGTCTGTTGGTCTTTTTTAGCCATGGCGTTGTCAGTTTATTTTCGACTTATGAGTTTGAATGTCCCTTTGGTATCTTTTGCCTCTCTTTTATGTCAGAAGGCTTTTTCTTAAATTTTTAATATTAGATATAGGAAGATGTGGTATGAGTGCCAATGAGACAACTCTCCATCCAAATAACAATTTATAAAAGTAAACCATTATAGGTCAAGGTACGGCCTTCAACACGGAGCATTGGCTCACACCGAACAGCAAGCTATAAAGGGCCCCAAAAATTAAAACCATTCAAACGGGAAAACCAACGGTCTAATCTATACAAAAAAGGAGAAACGAGAAACACGTGTGAACTATTGATTATATTTGCTCTTGACGTTTTCTGTATATCTGTTCTAATTATCAAAATGTCAGGTAAAAATACTAAAATAGGTAAAAAAGGTATAGAGGAAATGGATTTTTTTCTTAATAGATTACTACAAGACTCAATATTTTGCATATTCAATACCTGCATGGAGAATGAAGAAATTAGAACGAACAATCGGTTGTATCGTATCTGTATGATAAAGAACATTTGCAACAACTTTCTGAGGGGTCCGTTATTCGCCTCTTCCATTTCAAAATGTGTGCCCTATCCAACATAATGTTACTTCCAAATGTCCCGCCCTTATCCTGGTCACCTACTTTGCAGAACCGGCTTCTATTCGATTTAGTCCTGAATATACATAAAATATTTGTTATAGGACGTTAAAGAATCAACAATTTATCAAGCTATACCAGATTTTTGTTTTGGACTGCAGGGAAACGACAAATTGAGTATGGCAGCCAGTTCTATTTTACCTGTTGATACAATTGTTGCTTAATTTTTTAAATTAATTATTTCTTGAAGAACAATGATATGTTATCGCTGTTCTTCGTCTGAAAGTTACAGGCCTCCAACATGTTGCACAAGCTTCTGCCTCACAGCAATTTTAAGGAGACCCACACAACTGGGATGAGCGGAATTCATTATAAGCCTATAAATACAATATAATGATAATATTTGCAATGTCTTTCCCAATATGCAATAAATTACTGACATATATTGGAAGTGAGCATATTTTCTAGATGCAGGATAGTGTGTGTAAAGGTCAGTTTTCATGAAAAACTAAACACAATATAAAAACATTTAAAATTTTTCAGAAATCTGTGATTTTTTTTGATTTTTTTTTAAATCATCTCTTCAAAATTCAGTTAGTTCCATATTGATATCGGAAACACAATGTTACTGTTTAGTTTTGTTTACGTTAACTCAAGATTAAATCACTAAACTCAGTATAAAACAATATGTTTTTGCTTCTTACATTTTATGACTATCTATAGTTAAAATTCGGTATGTATAGACAGTAGTTCCTACTAAAAGCCGATTGACGTTTTAAGTCATGCTGGCTGACATGCACATGTTTTATTGCTGACCCTTTTTTTTTTTTTTTTGGCCGCTAACAGGTTCATTTTATCTATCCAAATTTTCAATAAATGGCCAAAAACTTAAATTTCGACCTAAAAATCAAATGACCCATTAAGGACTAGTTTGGTGAAAATGGTTGTTTGACTTCATCATTCATATGTGATACCATTAGCAGTACCAGTTGTAATGCACTATATGTGTATGTCGACAGTTAATGTCTCTCCAGTGAGGCTCGAGGCCCAAATCTTCTAACATCGTTAGCATAATTCAAAGGGATAAAAGCAGATAAATCCACAAGAAACCATGATAACGTCAAACCCGTAGAAGGAATAAGAGATTTTCGTACTTTTAGTCAGTTATTATTTTTTTCTATCCACACTTACAGTGTATCTATATTATAACACAATATTAAAAACAATTATAATAGGTAACAATCGTGATTAAGGTAAGGAACATATGAAAAAAATATCGCATGTTGGTTGCTGTATATAAAGATTATTCAATTTGCCATGGGAACTCCTTTATCGGCTAAAACTGTGCAACTTTTACAATGAAGTACCGTAAAAAAATAAACATGGAAAGGAAAGTTCATAAGCACTACTTTTTTTTAACAAAAGTTAAAACATAGGGTTGTGCGGCAAATTTTCAACATTCATATGCCTCGAACTTCTGAGAGTTTATACTTATGTACAACCGTTCTCCTTATTTGAAGTCTTCCTTAAAATTCAATTTGACCGCTATTCACCTGTATTTATATTGGTCAATATTCAAAGTTGTGTCTTCATGGTATGAATCATGAAGATCATATCTGGGAACCAGAAAGTAAACAAAACAAAATATCTATGTATATTGAATATCTCCCCATAAGAGGCGTGGTTTGTCAATCAGCTGTATTAACAAAATGCAACCTAAACTAACATTTATTAAAAACAAATATTAAAAACACTTTTTATCACAGCAATACTTATTTATCAGAATTTTAGCCTAAAACACATCATTGAATATACATTCACTGTGTTTTTACAGTTCATTTAGCACCCCTACGTCTGTTTCAATTTTTTAAGAATTTAAAACAAAACTTTAATTATTGTCAGCATGCCCAATGTGCATGTTTTCTGACATGAACTGATTAGAACCTGTATTAAATAATTCTGATAACGAATTGAAAGCATTTCAACATACTGTAAATGTAAAGGTTACTAGTTAACCGTTCTAACATTCAAGGTTATATAAAATATATATTATAACGATTTTTGGGATATCATAAGAAGTTGTATTCATCTTCTTTTCTTAGATACCGTAGATTTATGGTTTCTAGATCCAAACTTATATAAAATTTCAATTTCTTTGGATTTCGTTGTCATCTATCAGTGAGCATCTCGAATATCGTATTCCACGAAAAAGAATGAATTTACAGAATAACATTTAGGTATGAGTATCAGCTTTATTAAAAGACCTTTTGTCTTACACAAAATTGAAGAAGGTAGCACAATAGTTTTTTAGTAGGGCTGGTCATATTTATTTTTACCTAACCAATATGTTTACAAGGGTTTTATTATAATATATACACCTTTTTTTTCGAAAACTGAACAGAATTTAAATAAAAGGAAATATAAAAGGAAAAAGTACGAACTATTTTAACTACCCGATTTTTTTTCATCAACAACCAATAGACAAACACATGTGTCAATCAATCAAACAACAAGCCGAACGATCATAAAATAATTGAGCTAATTGAAATGTTTTGTTTACACCTTTTATATACATTTCAGTTGTGTATGGTTGCTTACAGAAAGTTGTGAGATGCATCGAGTGTTCTTGTTGTGCGGATTTGTTGGTAAGTTGATAATCGCAATGTTATTTACAAAAGTTCTTCTCGTTTGAAAAAAGTAAAATAACAAAAATACCGAATTCGAGGAAAATTCAAAATGGCAAATTCAAAAGCCCAAACACATCAAACAAATATTAAACAACTGTCATGTTCCTGACCTGGTACAGGCATTTCCTTATGTAGAAAATGGTGGATTAAACCTGGTTTTTATAGTTAGCTAAACCTCTCTCTTGTATGACAGTCGCATAGAATTTTCTTTGCTGTCTTTTTTCATAGTATTCCGATTTCTCTTGAATTATATTTCAAATTTGGTAAATATGATTCATGGAAATAAAGAAATATAAAAGAGACGATAGCTTCAACTGAATAATAATAATAAAAATAATAATAATAATAATAATAATAATAATAATAATAATAATAATAATAAAGATAATAATAATAATAATAATAAAAGATAATGATATTAATAATAATAGTAATAAATAAAATTATAATAATAATAATAATAATAATAATAATAATAATAATAATAATAATAATAAAGATAATCATGATATTGAAAATATTTATAATAATAAAATATCTTTAATTCTTTTTAGTGTTCTATATGGCTGCAGTATGTACAATTGCTTTATTATTTAAGATGTGATAAAAATAATCAAATTTCATCATTTTCCTACCATATGCTTATTGATCATAACTATGTTGATTCTAAATAAACCAGTTCTGGTCAAACATAGATTAATACCTCCGAAGTGTATCAGAGTATTTATTTTCGATCATTGAATAATAGTAGTGTTTATGATAAAGCCGAATAGTATTGAATTTTAACTTGCAGGTTCTGTCTCTGTTGTAATCACATTAGTTGGCAAACACTCGCTCTGTATTAGAAAGATGCATATATTCTAATTGATGAAAGATGGCAATTGTTTTAAAATTAATTATCGGCAAACTCACAAAAAATGTTGTTAAGGGCGGGTGTTATCAAATATTTGGGGCTGTAAACATATGTTTAAAGTCCGCATGACATGTGCACTGGAAAAACCTGTATCCGATATTCTTTAAACCGAATGGTTTGACCGTTAATTGCCACAACATGTGTTCTCAGCTTATAAATGTAGGTAAAAGAATACTGAATAAAGAAATCCTTATATCCGTACACTCCCCAAGGGTTATAAGGGAATATAATGGTCACTTTGGTCCTCTTCCGACCAGCGATAAAACCCTTGCCAACGTGGGCGTCCGTTTGGCGTCCGTTTGGCTGTGCGAGATGTACATGTAGGCAACCACGTCCGGTCAGTATGGGGACGTTAAATTCGTTGTCTCGTGTGAAGAGAGTGCCATGTTCTCTGCACGTTGAGAACCCTTGAGGGATCCGTAGGTGGCCTGTTGCAAGGCAAATTTTTTGTCCCTGTCCAGTATACCCTAATTTTACAGTGGCACTCTTCCTTTCTCCGACTTTCATCCCGGATTGACCTCTATTACAGGATCTACCTATTGTATTTATTGTTGATTTGTTCTCGTCCTGAACATGCATTAAATATTTGCCACTGGACGTTAAGCAACCAACAATCAATCATCCATTTATACTTTTTTATTACAGTTACTGTAATAACAGTCTTCGTAAGACTCCATTTGAAGTTATTTGTCCTCGGACATTTGTCGAACTTTTTAAGCTCTACTGTTAGTTTTGTTTATTGTTTAGTGTTTTTGTGTGAATGTTAATAAGTATTTTCTCATTCTTTTGTTATGAATTATTGATGAAGTGTGTACGGATTGTAATCATCACTTAATAGTGGATTAAAATACAAAGTACCGAAATGACCGTAATGTCTGGTTACCATATTCGTCCACACTCACATAGTTTATGTTTTATGTATAGTAGCTGTTCGATGAAATTTGTAGTAACTAATTGTAGATACACACTCTAATATGCGATTGAAATGCTTTCATAAACTTATTTGTTTGATGTACAGTCAAAAGAATACTCGATGAAGGTTAGTAATGACAAGAGAAACTAGTGTTCGCAGTTTTGATGGTCTCATTTAATTACATCAAATAACAAATGAAAAGAAAATGAAAATGATAGTTACAAATTATGAATAAATTATTTCCTTATATATACGTCTTTTTATCGTTTTTCTGTTAACGTATGTTTAGAAGATAGTCTATAAAGATCATTCTTTTTATGCTGCGGTGAGGATGAATCTATAAAACTGAAGGATACAATTTTCCAATTTTTCAGGACATCGTGTGGCGCAAACTTTTTTTGAAGCAAAAACAGATATATTTAAATTGTTCACGTTGTTTTCACATTTTTTTCTATTCTTCCATGCATACAGATTCGTTGTATTTATTCGCGATCGCTATTTGTATGCTCTTTTGAACGCACAATTGTCCAAACATTGGAAATTGTAAAGTAAAGTGGCGTGGCAAATACTTATTAAAGGTACATACATGCATAGACATATCATCTAGTGTACATAAAATTGCAGTGAATAAGAAAATAGATATTCAAATATTGTAAACACCGTTTTATGAAATGATTTAACATGCAAACTCCACCAAACAGGTTCATTGTCGTGAGATCTGGATGAATCTGGATCTTTTTGTCCTGGTCAGAAAGTCATATCATCTTGATTTTGCTGTCGACTTATTTATTAACATAATGATACTTGCTGGAATTTCAGTTAAACATGGTATCCCATGTAGAACGAACAAATTAGTAACTTTGTAAAGAATTATTCTAATTTACTAACAAATAAACAAAAAGCTTCCTAATTGGTTGAATAAAACACTTACGGTTGAACATGTTGAAATGATTAACCTTGATAGAGCACAGGAAACAGCAATTGACAAGATGCAAAATTTACCAATGCCTTTTGACTTTGTGGTTTCGCAACTTGATGCACTGTGGAAATTTCAAATAAACTAAAAACAATAAAATAGACTGAATAAACAACAAAGGTATTTAAGTCTGATCCAAATTAACTGAAAAGATAACGAAATGAAAGAGAGAAGGAAGATACTAAAAAAATAATCAAACACTCATATGTCGATGACAAACTGCCAACGATATGGCAAAAAATGAAAAACGACCAAAAGACAAACAACAGTAAACACATCACAACAGACAAAAGACTAACCATCACGAACACCCACTAAAACTGATAATTCCAGGTGCTCCGGAAGAGTAAGCAGATCTTTAACCACACGTGGCACCTTCTGTGTTGCTCATGGAAGTTAAAGGTAAAATTTACTGTCACAAATAAAAAATAAGTTGATGTAAGGTCCACTTCGCCTTACCTCCGTTTCTTCAGGTTTTGACATTGAAATAATCATTTTTTATACACGTTCCTTGTTTTCAGTTCAACTTTAGTCATGTATTCTAAATTATGTTTTCTATTTTCTATTCGTATTTAAACTATTTTTGCAAATGTATAACGATACGAATATACAATTTATAACCATACTTTCTCATAGTGTTACATCATTCTTCAGGTTGCTAAAGCAGCTGATGTGAGCGCAAAGATTGTAAATGGTGAGAATGCTTACATAGACGACTATCCATGGCAAGTCTCTATTCAGGTGAAAAAGAACGGAAAATTTAGTCATGACTGTGGGGGATCAATTATTGGCAACAGATGGATTCTAACAGCTGCACATTGTTATAACAAGACAATACCGTAAGCTGTTTTATTTGAATTTCTTTCTTTTTTAACAAAAAAATAAATATTCTTTATTCTTGATTGCCTGTTACAAATTTACGTTACTGTCCAAGCTCCAATAAAGTATCTCTGTGAAATGCTATCTGAGTATCCAGGAAAATATTCATAATATAATAAAATTTAAACATGTTTTTTTCTATTATATCAATCTTTTTATATTTATGAAAAAGTACATTTTGAGATACTGTTTTGTTCTCATTTATAACCTTACATAATTCTTTTATAAACATATCATACACATCTACGAATTTAAATTTTTGCTCGGAAACATAGTTGGACTTGTATATACAAAAACCTAAAACTGTTGAAAAATAGTTAAAACCATAATATCCATGATCTGATATTTTGTATCCAATAATATATGGTTTCATCATTCGTAAATATAAATCAACATGCAGACATCTTATACGTTCAAGTAATTCACCTCCAATATTTTATGGTAATATTCTTTACAAAGCAAAAAATGTCGGCATTCACCTCGAAAGCTAACCAAACCTTTAAACAGACTTATTCGGAAGGAATATAGTTACGATACTGTTGTCAGGTCATTAAGGATTCCATATTTTGGTATTAATATTGATTCACTCATAGGGTCTTTGCATCGGAAATAAACATATTTATTCTAAAACCAGTTGTTGGCATGATACGGGTTATGTTCTTCTCATATATTTTATGATGGTAAGATACTAAACCCCTAACGGGAGGGATTGAACCTGATTTTCATATGATGAAGATATAATCTTTCAATCAGTTTAATTGAGGTCTGGAACTGGCACGCAGTAACTGCTAGAAGTCCTTTGTTAATTTATGTATCATTGTCGTTTTACTGTGCGTATTGCTATGTGTTTCTTTATTCTACATTGGCTAGAGGTATAGGGGAGGTTGAGATCTCACAAAACATATTTAACTCCGCCTCATTTTTCCGCCTGTCCCAAGTCAGGAGCTTCTGGCCTTTGTTAGTCTTGTATGTTTTTTTTAAATTTTAGTTCCTTTATATGTTTTTGAGTTTAGTGTGACGTCCATTTTCACTGAACCAGTACACAATTTTATTTTAGGGGCCATCTGAAGACCACCTCCGGGTGCGGGATTTTCTCGCTGCGTTGAAGACCCATTGGTGGCCTTCGGCTGTTATCTGCACTTTGGTCGGGTTGTTGTCTCTTTGCCATGTTCCCCATTTCCATTCTCAATTTTATTTGCTAATATCTTGTTTTAAAATTGATTTTTGCTAGAATTTAAGATAATAGATATAAGAAGATGTGGTATGAGTGCCAATGAGACAACTCTCCATCAAGTCAAAATTTATAAATGTAAACCATTATAGGTCAAAGTATCTTCAACACGGAGCCTAGGCTACACCGAACAGTTTAAAGGGCCCCAAAATTACTAGTGTAAAACCATTCAAACGGGAAAACCAACGGTCTAATCTATATAAAACGAGAAACGAGAAACACTTATGAACCACATCAACAAACGACAACTACTGAACATCAGATAATGTACTTTCTCCTAAAAAATCTTTCAAAAAATGAACATGTAATAAAGAAATGCAAGTAATCTTCATCATGTGTTTTACAAAAATTACATCTATTATATCGAGAAATTTACTATTTTAATAGTAACTGCTTTGTAGGAATAATATATTGAAGCAGTTTCCATCTGAAAATTTTCAACTTGTTTTCTTTTAAAATTTTAAATACAAAGTCGTTTACAGATGACATATGTGGTGTGTATTCCAATAGCTTTTCCAAATATTGATATCGATTGACTTTGTATATTTCTGATCTACTTAGATATTGTAGAGTATTTTATTGTTTATATGTTTTGCTTCAATTTGTTTATTTTTCCATCTTAATTGATCCTTACATATATTGATTTTAATCTTAACGGAGGTTTCTTTTTTTTAATACTTGCTGCAATTCAATTCGGATGGAAGATTTTAGCATCTTAAACTCTGCAATCCAGTTTGATTTATTAATTAACTTTTCTAAAATAAAACTTTCTGATAATTTTCCCTCAGGATCCAATATGTCATTAATATAAACCAATCCACTTGTAACCAAGTTTTGAAAGAACAAGCTTTTGTTACAAAATTTAATGTAATTAATTCCCCTAGAAAATCTGTTGTTTTTTTTTCCGAAAAGGGATCGGTAAATTTTATTAAACCTCCTCCTGTTTTCACCCAACTTGAAATTGATTGTAAATAAAAATCTGGTATTTTCCCCAAGTTCATTTAGTCATTTTTTTTTGTTATCTAAATTTATGATAAAGACGAGAAAGTTTTAACCGAGATTGTTAAAATATTTAGTAGGTATAATGTTCCAGTTTGGCAGATTAATTGTTATTAATTTGAGACCCATGAAGCTTTCAGTACTGTGAAATGACTGTTAAAATCCACCATTCCTAACCCCTTTTTTGATATTCGACGTTAAGTGTGTTTCTATTTACTTTGTCATTTTTACCTTCCTAAATATATTTGAATTAGTAGCTTTCAATTTCTTTACGATAAGTGTGTGGAACTTCACACGAAGTAGCCAAAAATGTAAATTTTGGTAGTATTAAAGTCATATGAAACTTTAAATCTAAAACAAAAGTTGAATATGTTTTATACACTTGAATGGCTAAGTGTTACTCTAAAAAAAAAGTGAACTTGAACGTTTTTTTTTTTTTTTTTACAGAAAATCCTTTTTATTATCAAAATCTTCATAAATGTACCGATATTGAATGTTTGTCTTCCCAGATAAATAATCAATAAACCTGTATGTGAAATTAAATGATCTAGCCTCTTTGATCTTGTTTTTTAGAAAAAGAAAAGGTCGGCCAGGAGTAATGCTATTATTCCAATATTGGAATGTCAATATGGGAATAGCTATATTTAAAAATATGTACATAACTGAAATTTAAAGATCGGTTTGAATAAGAGTTTCAACATGTCTTTTTCCTATTCAAAATATTGAACTGGTCAGTAGTTTAGATTTGTCAGGATGAATTGTTTGAAAGGAACATTGTTCTGTTACATATAAACGATTTCTGGTTCGTATAATCACAAATCCGACCTTCTCTCCTTTGATATCAATTTTCAAAAGGGGATAAACATCTCGTCTGTATAATGGATACTTCAATTAACTAACTCAAAAATTGTGAAAAATACGGTACTTAGCCTTGTCGTCAAGATTTTTGAATAGACATTTTTCTTACGTTCTGATCACTATTCTTTCTACAGTACATAATGTCTTTCATAAATATTGTAATGAAGTAAATTTACTACAACTTGTTATTCGTTTTAATGAAAAGATCGAAGAAATTTCTATCACATTTTTGATTCACAGATGTTTCATCGCACTCGTTTTTTCTTAAATCAGAAGGATATCTGTAAATCAGTTATATGTAATTTTAACTAAGACTTTATTTGAAACCAAAAACAAAGCGTATATAATGGTGACAAAAATAATACTCCCTAATTGCGGACGTCAGAATTGGTTTTCTGGATTTACCATACCCTGGAACGCTTTAACGAAAACATAAGAAGCATTGTAATTAAAAGGGAGCTATGCATAAACAAATTTTTCTAAGGTCAAAGTTAACTTTACATAAAGAAGTTGGAACATAAGTTTCTTAAAATTATCTAAATTTGAATTTATGAAACATATTATAAATCTTATCTTAAAATAAGAATTTTTTATGATACTTTTAAATCAATTGACCTTATTTATTTTTCGTTTTTAGACGAAGAGACACTAGAGTTGGAGCAGGAAGTTCTTACCTAAGTCAGATGGTGAAATTCAGAAAAGTGAAAAAGTTTCATGTGGTTTGCAGTTATAGTATATTAATAATTGACGTTAATATTTGTAGTTTGTGTTTATTGAAGGGATATTTTAATGAAACATAATAGACCTAAAAAACTTAATAAAAAAAAGCACAAATATGTTCTTCTCAGCTGGGTTATAAAGCATAATTAGAGAGAAGTTATCTTGATACAAGTAGAAGAGAGGCAAAGATACGAAAGGGACATTAAAACTCGTAAGTCGAAAACACACTGACAATGCTATAACTAAAAACGAAAAAGACCAACAGACATCTTAAAAACAAGTAGAACTTTTTACGCTTACAGATTGTATATTACAATTCATGTCAAAACATAAAACATATTCAACTAAAACCAACAGTTATAATCATCAATTTCGTTGAGTTGCATATAAAAAATATAAAAGTCGATTGAATTACAAATACATATATCTTAAACAAAACAAAAGAACCAAAGTAAGCATTTTAGTTCAATAATGACCTTTTTAAAGAAATCAAATATAAATTTAAATAGGTCTGTTTGATTTTTTATTATTGATTACAAAAATGTGTTAATCATCGTTTTTACCTGTGTAAGAATGAGTTTGTGTGGATCGATTCATTCAACCAAATGGTTTACCATTGTTTCATTTTCAAGGTTGACATTTGTGTCTCCTTTTGATAGACGAACACGCATAGTTGATACGTAACACATCTTTAGCTAAGGGATAAAATTGAATGTCACGTGAATACGGATTCAATGAGATGGTATTATTTACTAGCAAGTGAATAATTCATCAGCGATGTTTCTTATCTTATTTTGACAAAATTGAACCTAACTGGCTACTAAAAGCGAATTCTTATTTCACTATTTTACTTTCATTATTGATTGAACAAAAAGTAATCATATTTTAATATTTGTATATCTTGTAGCTAATGCCCTTTTAAATCGAGTATTAATCCTTATGTCCACAAAATGCACAGTGTTTATACAGCGATACGGTTCGTAGTGACGTAGTATAATAGTATTTTAACCACCAATTGTGTTATTTACATAACTTATACATATACGTGACATATTAATCGTATTAATATTTTGCAGCACGAAAGCTACAACAAACCAATAACAAATAACAATGACGTGATGCTGATAGAACTACGGAGACCGTTTAATTTTGGATTTACAATTAATAAAATCAGTTTGGACAATAATGTAGGCAAAAATTATACAGGAGAAAGTTGTAAAGCATCAGGTTGGGGAAATACAATTGATACTAATGGTATGTATTATTACAGAATAAGATAAAATGATAATAATTGATGTCATTAATCATGTACGTTCCATACAAACGTAAATATTAATAACAAACCAGTATTAATCACTATAGTATTAATAACCCACAGAAAAATTAGCTCTTAAAATTCCGTATAAATATTCAAACGTTTGGTAAACAGTTTGAAAATATCTTCACATTCCACCTACTTGAAACGATCCTTTAAAACAAATAATTTCTTCTTGTCAGTTAGTTAGTTGGCATATTTTGATATTGGGTTGTTGGCTATTTGGTTGCTGTCACTCTTACTTATTCTACACATTGCCTTTGACTAAAGTTAAATAATCTATTCAGATGAAAAGTAAAATCACAAAAATACTGAACTCCAAGGAAAATTCAAAAAGGAAAGTCTCCAATCAAATGGCAAACACATCAAACGAATGGATAACAACTGTCACATTCCTGACTTGTTACAGGCATTTTATTATGTAGAAAATGGTGGATTAAACCTGGTTGTATAGCTAGCTAAACCTCTCACTTGTGTGACAGTCACATCAAATTCCATTATATTGACAACGATGCGTGAAAGAAACAAACAGACACAATAGGTAAAAATATCAAAAATAGGGGTACAGTAAGAGACTCAGTTAAAAAATAGGTAAAACCTAACAGTTGCTTGGTTAGTTAATTATAGTCTTTGTATTTGTTGCATCATTTGAAAGACAAATGATACTTACCAGAGGTCATTACTTAGCTCAACGATGTATTGATTAAATGGTTATTTTTATTCATTATTGAACGTATAATGTGTATTGTATGGAACTATTAAAACATCATACACATGTTTTATTTGCACGATCGACCGATAAGGTTAATTCAACACACGTATATATCAATGAAATGCACCTAGTTTATTCGACTATTATTTGGTGTCCCTTTTGGCCTAACTATTGTTGAACCACGTACTTTATTTGGCTTTTTTTAATTTATTTTGTTTGAGCGTCCCTGATGAGACTTTTGTAGACGAAAAAGCGCATCTGGAGTACAAAATTTTAGTCCTTGTATCTATGATGAGTTTGTTGGTCATATAGCTCCAAATATTTCTACGTATTTATGCATCACTGGCTTTCAAATGTTTATGTTTGAGCTTTCCTGATTAATATTTTCGGACGCACGAAAATTGTTGAATGTTACTTCCATTAAGGAACTATATACCATTATTGTGTTTCTAAAGAGTTGCCATCGCAGAGCAATTTTAAACTTTTTCTAAAAAGAAATATAAATAAAATCTGTAGAAAATAAGGTTCTTTGATATTCTCAGAATAAGGGCATTTTTTAGAAAGTTGTCTTACTGATGATCGATTTAAAAAATTCATGAGAAAAATTCAATAAATACTAGAAGCTACAAAGAGATTGAAACCTTAAAACCTAATTCGAAAAATGGACAACATAGCAAACCAAAACAAATATCAGTCTTTGAAAGTCAATAGAATATTTAAGATTGACCGACAAGAGAAACCAACAAAAAAAATCTAGAGTGAAATAAAGCGTAGCAACTACCTTTTTTCGTTATTGAACTCGTCGTATTTCACTGGGCAAGAATAATTCTATTGTTAAGTCGCATTCGGAGTTATCATATAGGCACAGAGAATGGGGTTGTGGTTTTTACATGTAGAGCTCATCTATTGCCGTTTTTTTAAATCATTTTATTCAGTAATCCTATGTATATGATATTCCTATAATATGTAGTATTTTTTTAGTAAGTTTGAGTAATTAAACATTTGTATATGAGGCTTTCGACTTTTAAAAGAAGTTTGATAATTTCTTGTTAAGCCTTTTTATATGTAGATATGTAGCCGATTCCTAGCAATAAAAGAGATTAAAATTTCGTATCAGCATTAGTAAAGTTGATCTGCTTTTAACGTTATCACATGTAAATATGAAGTTTCCCATTTTATATTTTGAGAGTTGTCCAAGCAACGAGTTTTAACTTTTGACTTCCCATCCAAGTTACAGATGTGAATAAGTATTTCGTTCCTTTTTACTTGTGGTGGTGGAATTTTAAAAGCAGTTATTTCATCTTTGCATTTAGCTGGTAATTATTTGTCATAATGTTTAGGCTATTATACAACAAAACCAAAAAAGTACGTTTGAGGAGACAAACAACTGCTTCATTTTTGTGTACATGGATTTTTACAAGGGATTTTTCTGCCCCAGCTACGATAGTAGGAGGGGCATTATGTTTTCTGGTCTGTACGTCCGTTCGTTCGTTCGTCCGTCCGTTCGTCCGTCCGTCCGTCTGTCCCGCTTCAAGTTAAAGTGTTTGGTCAAAGTAGTTTTTGATGAAGTTGAAGTCCTATCAACTTGAAACTTGTACACATGTTCCCTGTGATCTTTCTAATTTTAATGCCAAATTAGAGTTTTGACCCCAAACATAAAAAATGATAATGCGAGTGGGGCATCCGTGTACTATGGACACATTCTTGTTTGCATTTAAAACCTAGACACATAAGACATAAGGCAGAAATATATTTTCAATGATATTATTTTCTGCCCATTAAAATTTATTTGATTTCAGCTACCGGTAATTATCCCGATCGTCTAAAAGCAACATTGTTACCTGTTATCAACAGTGAATCCTGTCAATCGCAGTGGGACAATCCCGAGGTTATTATTGACAACGCCAAACTGTGTACCTATGATCCGGAGTTTAAAAGGGATGCTTGTGATGTATGTTTTACCACATTTTATCTATTTTTGAATGTGTGTGTGTGTTGTGTGTGTGTGAGAGAGTGATTTTTTGGGGTTTTTTAAGTGTGTTTGTGGGGGGTCCTTTCTTCTCCAGATTTTTCCTGCACTTATACACTTATACACAGAGCATTATGGATGAATACTAGAAATCAATCAAAGGTTAATTGCGGGTGTCAGCACTTCTATCTTTATTGTAATTTTCTCACATTTGTTCGGTCTATCATGTCATCGCCTAACCAAACCTTGCTAATGTTATTTGAATCTGCTTGAATATGTTGCAAACGTGCATTAATTTTTTAATCTATATTTTTAACCGTCTCAACACTGTTTTCTTCTGGTCTGAGTTAATTTACCGTCTTAACTGTTAAGAAATGTGTTGCTGCTTGCATTTCTTTTATTTCTTGAAGATAACACACCTTTCATACCAAATGTGACATCAGAAATATTTATGTAGTTGAATACACGACAGACGCAAATTAGAAGAAACAACATGAACAATACGAAATAAATTTTGGACAATAGCTCCTACAAAAAAAGAAAGTGTAATGTTTTCACGGTATTAAATGCTTTGAAAACCAAAAAGTAGTCCAATCAATGAATTAACCGATTGCGTGATATCCCAAATTTGTTTGTTTTTAACATGTTGTTTTAGGTTTAATTAGATTTTGACATCCGCAAACTACTAGGTCCTGATATTCAGCAGGTTCCCCTAAAAAAAATATAATGAAGACTAATTGTATCACCTTGCGTAATGTTATTTCAGTAAGCTGACAGTTGGTTGTGTATGACTTGCATCAACAACTGATCATGAGGAATCCTATTTAGTTGAATTGATAAGTGTTGGAGTAAACGTTTAAGTAACTAAATTGTCTTGACAATATCGTTATAACAATAATAGCATGTATAATCCTTTTCATGTTTGTCACATCCAGTTTAGGAGCATGCTAATTTGCAACAGAAATCAATACAAATAAATCGATATTTGAGGAACACATGAATGAGACAACAAAATCAAACGACACGTAAAAATCTAAATATATTTAGAGATTTACGTAAATATTTTCCAAGTGTCAATACAGTTTGCTATATTCTTGCAACTTCAGACATATTCTCTAGATTACAATCAGCAATCAACAATAAAAGTTACGAAAGAAAAACCAAAATAACGGGGCGTGGTATCCTTGTAGGCTTTAAAAAAACGACTTGTCTCATTTAAAAATCAGTTGAGGGTCATGATTGTGCACACCGTTACTGTTTATTGATTTAAAAACAATTTTTAATTTAGGGAGATAGTGGTGGACCTTTGGTTTGCACTGCTGACGATTTTACAGATAAACTTGTTGGGATAACATCTTTTGGTTCTGAAATTTGCAATGGAGAACTACCAGGTGTTTTAATGCGAGTTTCTGCATACACAGATTGGATTAAAAAAATAAAGAAGAAAAGAAGAAAAAATAAGAAGAAAAATAAGAAAAACAATAAAAAAACAAGAAGATTTAGAAGAATCAGAAGTACAAGAAGAATAAGAAGAACAACCTAAATTAATAAGTGGTTGAAAATAAAATTAAAGCGTTTACTCCTTATGTTATGGTTGGCGTTTCATTTAGCCTATTTTCAGGTACGAAATATAATAGCAGAAGGCACAGAACAAAAACAGATATATCACAATGTTTAGATGGCGTGTAAATCATGTCCTTGAAAGAGTCTTTTTAACGGCATACATGTAAACCATGTGGAGCAGGACCTTCTTAGCCTTCCGGAGCACCTGAGATCATCCCCGATTTTTGGTGGTTTTCGTGGTGCTCATTCTCTACTTTTCCATATTGTGTTTTGTGTAATATTGTTTGGCTTTTTGTCGCTTTTTGTTTTTTGTTTTTTACCATGGCATTGTCAGTTTGTTTCCGACTAATGATCATCTTTCGCCTATCACTTACATGTTGGGAAGGAAACGAGCATAGCAAATAATCAACAAGGGCCTTTGCTGGGTAAAATAATGAAATAAGCTCAAAATTCAAGAGAATATATCAATAAGTTAATAACTTGACAATTCCTACAGAAAGTGCTCAAAAAAGGAGTCATAAAAAATATTAACAAAAATACCGAACTCCAAGGTAAATTCAAAAATAAGAAAGTCCATAAAAACTTACAAAATCAAATGACTATATCAACTAAAGGAACGAATGGAAAAAAACTGTTATATGGCGGACTGGGTACAAGTATTTCCTGAGGAAAATGGGGGTTAAACCTGTTTGTATAGCTAGTTAAACCTCCCACTTGTATTACAGTTGTTTATAGTTTTGTTGTATTGACATAATTGGCTGAGCAACCCACTCAATGATCATGTAATTACAAATTATTAGACAACGTTTGATTCTCTGCAAGATAATTGTGATAGGTGTGACATGCGTACTAGCTATTATAGTATGCGAATTAAATACATGGTATCTATTATAAAGGAAGATTTACTACCTAAAATGGCATGTTCCATATATACTATGTATATTAAAAAAACTAAACATTTGATATCAATATCAGTATAATTGTTATACATATTTCGTACACAACTCCAAAACAATAGTTAGCTAACAAGTACCACTTTGTTTTCCTTTGATTGATAAACAACTTCAACCGAAACTTGTTATGAATGGTGGTAATAATATTTTCGTCTGTGGTAGAGGAGGCAAACTATTTCTAATCAACGTACGAAACAAATAGATTCAATTTATGTATAATGTTGTAATGATAAAAAAAGCAATATATACTTTGAATAACAGTTCTTGTATGATACCTGTAAGTTATATTCAAATCAGTGACGGACAATTAAACTTAAATAAAACGAAATGTATGGAATTTCATTGGTGGACTAAATATTCCTTTCAAAACATTATTTACATTATCACATATATATTGCCTTTTTAACAGAGGCAGAAGAAACTTAGGTGATAAATAAAAAAAAGAGCCTAGGAAAAAACAAACAGCACGTTCCCTGGTCATAAAGAAATACGACAAAAAATACAAAGTTCAGTTTACAAAACATTACACAGAAGACTTAAAGTAAAACGATACAGTACAATCAAAATTTTAAAAATTATCAACGGAAGAATTTTCTCTATATGCATTAGTATAAGCAAGAAAATTGTTCACGATTTTTTATACCAATAAATGTATGTTTTATACAAAATTGTTTATCGCATTACGCCTTCATTTTATAGATTGCCTGAATGAACGTTTTAAAAATGTCTCTCTTTCCGTTTAAAATTTTGTAGTTTTACATAAAACATGCAAATTTCAAACTCAAAATATTTTGAAAAGCACGTCACGGTGATAAATATTCCTTCAATATTTCAATAATGCATATCAATACTGACTTTGTGTCAAACTTATAGGGAAAAATCAACAACATATCTCGTATGTATGGCATGCCCTAAAACAGTAATACGATTAAGAGAGGGTTTATCTCAGGTGCTCACAAAGAGTAAGCAAATCCTGCTCCTTCAAAATATTCCGTCGTGTTGTTAATGGCATGTAAAGAAATCGATGAAAAGTCAGATTTGGTGATCTCGCTATCGAGCATTTCTTTTATTCTAGTTATGACGCGAACACTATTATTTCTGTCAATGAACACATAATTTTCAAGTCATTGTTGTTTTCTGTGTAATAAATGGTAACATTGTTTATGTTCCGAAATGGAAGTAGTGTGGTGATCTATATGTGCATGTAATATTTCCAGCAGATAAATCGCAAACGAATTCTTGATAATTGTTTCAATACTGGACGGTTATATCCGGTACCTGAATTGACTTATTACTAGAACTGACAATTTACGAATTACTTAAATGTCGCATATGCACCTAGGTAAAATTATCCTTCCCGTAATGTGACTTGATCATTCTAGTAAACATGGGATTTCGGACTACTAAAAGTGTCCAACATCATCCTTCTTGAAGATCCGAGTTCGTTATGCTAAAAGCTTAAGCTTTAGGTGTTTATTATCATGTAACATCCCTTGTGAAGATGCATATTCTAAACGGATATATGTAATCAAAATCAACACAAACAAAACATTTTAAAAAGTCATGCCAAATACGGCTTAGGTCATTAAAGGTTTAAGAATAATTTAATAAGTGGTGACTACTGAGCTGGTGAAAACCTTTGAAACGGAACGAGTGGTTGTAAATCTCATTATATATACCAGGCGTATAATTTACCGATGTGTGTTTCTGGTAGAAAATATTTGTGTTTCAAACTATTCAATATTTGAAAAGTAGTAAATTCATTTTAAAACAAAATGACCATATCAATGATATGTGTTCGGGTAGACATGATGAAATAGCTGCGGCTTCGACCCAGTTGGTGTAAAACTCTGTAAAGATACCACGTGTTTTAATTTGGTACGCAATACACGCGTTACATCTACCCATGACTCATCAGTGACGCTCGAATCAGTATCGTTGGGGGCCAAATTAAGTAAAGAATTCAAATAGCATTGAAAACCGAAAATATAAGAACAAATTGAACCAATGACAAGTTCATCTATGTATAAGTGTAGACAATTCTTTGCATTATTCAACATTTTGTAAGCTGTTGATTTATAAAAAAAAATGACCGTATCATGATATTCTATGTGAACATAGGTGTACTGACTACAAGACTGGTAATAACAATCGTACTTAACGTCTACTAGCAGTGGCATCGAACCGGTGGTTGTAAAACTGATCAAATAAAGTAGCCTTAACATTTGGTACGCCAGGCAGACGTTTCGTCTACTAGTGACTCAATTAAAAACCATCTATGGCCAACTTAAATAAAGTACCAATTTGCAGAGCATTCAAAACTGAAATTTATAAACAGTTGTACCAAAGACAGCTAAGGTTATCTATGCTTGAAGGTAAAAAGAAGATCGTTAGTTTTTTTAATACTTCAACATTCTGTAAACAGTTAGTTATGTTCACAGATTTTTGGCTACTGGATCCCAATTATTGTCATATTAACTTATCTGGCTTGTTTGAGTTGCTTCTCCAATTATGTCCTTGGAGATTGGTATTTTTGTTATACTTTTTTTATAAAACATGAGAGTATCAACGATATTATATGTCACCACAGAAGGAAGTGCAGACTACTGGGCTGGTGATACCATCTGGTGCAAAACATCCACCAGCAGTGGTATCGACCCGTTTGTTGTAAATACTCATCAAATATACCAGGCTTATAATTTGGTACGCCAGACAAACGATTCTTTAATATAAATATAAAGTGAAGTAACAAAAATAAAGAAGTCCAAGCGAAACTCAAAGCGGAAAATCCTATATAAAATGGCAAAATCAAAACCTCAAACACATCAAACGAATGGAAAACAACTGTCATATTTCTGACTTGGTACATGAATTTCCTTATGTAGAAATTGGTGGATTAAACCTTATTTAATATATGACACATAAGTGGCGATCGAATCGAAATGATTTGACGGCCAAATCAAGTACGAAGTTAAACAGTATTGGAACTAAAAATTATATAAAGTTGTGCAATTATGGATGAGGTCATTTATGCCTTGGTGCAGAAAATTATTATAGTTTTCATATTTAACATTTTGATGAAGAAGATTTATATCTATGGTTGTATCAACATATTTCATGTCAACACAGGGCTGGTGATGTCTTGAAATAGAAGTTTCTTCATAATAGAAATTTCTTCAAAATAGAAGTTTCTTCATAATAGAAATTTCTTCAAAATAGAAGTTTCTTCATAATAGAAATTTCTTCAAAATAGAAGTTTCTTCATAATAAACGTTCCTTCATACATTGTAATAGGAGTTCTTTTATAATAAAAGTTCCAAATGGAAGAAATATTATTTTATATTATTTCCACTGGAACACATTTTACAGTATTTGTTCCTAACGGAATAAAGAGTACAGAATATTTGTTCCAACAGGAACAGATATTATGGCATTGTTTATATCAAAGTTTCCAAGAGGAACTTCTTTTAGGCGGAACAAACATACGTTGACAGTGACATTTTTACCTATTATGTCTGTTTGCTTTCGAATCACATTGTTGTACAATGGAATTCTATGAGACTTGCAAACAAGTAAGGTTTAGCTAGCTATGAAACCAGGTTTTATCCACTTTTTTCTACATAAGGGGAATAAGGGGGTGGGGCTATATAATATCCATGGAAATGAGACTTGCAAATGCCAATAAATTCGCATACCAAATATCATTCACTGATCATAAGTGGTTCATCTTTAACTGATCTCATAACAAACTAATACATGTAAACTAAGCAAAAGTTTCCAACTCAATAGACCATGACTGATAGAACGGGGCCCAATAATCTCCATGGAAATGAGATATGCCAATGCTTATACAACTGCATACCAAATATCATTGACCTACCACTAGTAGGTCCCTATAAACTGACCTAATCACAAACAAATACATGTAAACAACATACCTATGTCTCGCATTTTGACTCCGTCAAGACGAGACAAAAACGTGATTTACAACAACAATTAATCATTCCCTAGAAAAGTACTGTAACATAGAACATTTTGAACGTTATTATCTATAATAATTTATTACGAATTGTTTTTCATATATTTATTAACAATTTCATAGAAGCAACTAACAATAACAGTTTATTTCATTTAAGATTAGTTTTTTTTCTTTCATGTTGGCTAGAAAGTGTCTGTACAAATGATAATGAAATTTCTAAAAGAGCACTATATAAAGGTTTATACTGGAAAAAAACTTAAGATTGTCGTTGGTTGCTGTCTATCATATTTGGGTTTTTGGTATATTATTTTAAACTTATCAAGCAGTTGGTTTTGTGATTTTGTTTACATATCGTCATGTAGGAGCTTTCTATAGCTTACCACACGATATAGGTTTCTCATTATTGAAGGCCGTCCGGTGATGTAGTTGCTTACATCTGTGCATCATGTGGTCTCTGGTGGACAGTTGCATCATTGACAACCATACGAAATAACTTTTTTTATATAAAGAATGAGACAAAAGTTATTTATTCCTTGAATTATCATACCCTACATATATATCATATCATCTGAAAATAAAACGGCTGATACTTTAATTTGAAATATGACACCTTCTCATGTCACTAATGATAACAACAATGAAATATGTCCTTTGATTGAGTTAAGCTATTTCAGTTGATATTATATAGTGTGTCTTTCTATGTTGTGATGTTACACTATTGTTTCAGAAAAAGGGTGAAGGTTTGGTACCATTAAAACGTTTAAACCCGCTGCATTTGTTTGCACCTGTTCTAAGTCAGGAATCTGATGTTCAGTAGTTGTCGTTTGTTGATGTGGTCCATAAGTGTTTCTCGTTTCTCGTTTTTTATATAGATTAGACCGTTGGTTTTCCCGTTTGAATGGTTTTACACTAGTAATTTTGGGGCCCTTTATAGCTTACTGTTCGGTGTGAGCCAACACCGTACTTTGACCTATAATGGTTTACTTTTATGAATTTTGACTTGGATGGAGAGTTGTCTCATTGGCACTCGTACCACATCTTCTTATACCTATTGAGTAAATAAAAATACAGAGCAATATATGTATCCTAGAACATTTTGGATTTGTTTATATACGACTTAAATTTGAAACTAATCGCGATTTCATTTACTCGTATTATCAATACTGCCAAATATTAAGTTTCATCTTTATTACAAAAAAAAGGTTTTTCTTTGGTTTTGTATAAAGGACCCTATCGAAAATAATAAGAGGCATCTTCCTTGAATTATGACCATCGATAATTTGAGACATAAAAATATTGCCTGATTATAAACTGTTGCTTAAGTTTCGGGTGCCACATGTGGTAATATATTAAAACTGTACAATATATAGCTTTTTATTCTTCGCACAGTGTGAAGTTGGGAAATCTCATATACATTTGGGCAAATAATGGTATGAGGGATCTAACTGAGATTGTAAGCCTGTACCGGAGTCACTTAGTTACAATTATATCAAAGGTTGTATTTGCATTTATTTGAAATAAAAGGAAGTACATATTTAAAGAAAAAAAATAATCTTGGCTTTATCCAATATGCATTTCTATAATACGGTAAAGTTTCGGGATTTCCATCTATAGGGTAAGAAATGACATTTATGTTTTAAAATTTAACGCTGCTCGACATGCAATTGTGGAGGAAGTGTCATTACTAGGACCTTTCGGTTATTTCAAAAAGACAAATTTCCAATTTTGAATAACCATTTTGTTCATGTTGTTTTATTTCAAGTTTTTGTCAAGCCATCGGTACTGCAAATGACATAACTCTTTAATCCGTTTTGAACCAACTGATTTTCCAGCGCCATTAACAAGCACTATACTTTGTACGAATTCTGCTTCATGTGTATTTTAGGTAACCAATTCATAAATATCAATGGATATTCTAGTTTCTTCTATTATAATGTTTTTGAATGTTCTATTATATTAATGTTTATATCTACTCCTGGTAATTCAGTTCATTTTAATATTAATGTATATTCAAGATGCAATTTAACATTTTGTATATTCAAACGTATATTAATGAATTATTACCATGAATGCTCGTGATTATTCGTGAAATTTAATCATATAATAGTCTTGAATTATACTAAAATGCTCCTGAATAATTCAAATCCATGAACGCAGAATAAAAAGACTGATTGAACTTGTTGAAAGAAACTGTGCATGAATTTCAATAAAAAGAAATTGGGATAATTTGAGAAAAAAATATCAGTATCTTTTCTTCTCTATTCATCATATTTTAAAAAAAACTAACTTCTCTGATGTACAGAAAGTACTAATATCATGATGTCCATTAAAATGAAGAAAAAATGTACTCTTATTGAACACAAACAAAAGTTAAAGTATCTTTATCCTTGTATTATTTACATGTTATAAATATAAACTCCAAGAGGCACTAAAATAATTGATTGCAACTTCGGTGCCCGAATTTGAATATTTTCATTATTCAGCACCATTTGTTTTAGTCAGACGTCAGGCGCTACCCTGATATACCCTGTCTATTGTTTTTGTCCTCTGGTTTCGTAGTTTACGTATTTTGTCGGGTACTTGATGACGGGTAGCGCTATACGTCTTACACTTGACGTCTAACGCCGTTCATCTTTATATTTTACCTGCTTCAATTCCTGTATGCTGGATCTTGTTCTGGACGCCAGTCTTTGCTCCTTTCAAATGGAAATACGGATAAAAAAGATGAAGCTAAGAAACGGAAAAAATACTTAATGCCAATCTTATTCAAAGGGTAACTACACGTCTCAATCTTTAAATCGCTTATCTAGAACTACTACTAATTGCTAACAAATATTTCGGACATAATTACTATTTCTAAAAACAACGGCAGACATCATCTGTTAACTGAGCTCTGTTCTTTACCTGTCAATAAAGAGCATCAAATTTTGGAGGGTTGCAACAAAATTCCATATTGCAGTCCTAAGTATAAAGTCAAAATTATAATAACATAATGTTAAACTTTAATAACAGTGCCCGAATTTGAATAAAAGAAAAATATGGTCATTTTCATTCATATTTTATGAAAAAAAACTAATATTGAGGAGTAAAATAATTGAATGATAAGGTTTTTACATGATTTTAAATAAAAAGAAACATCAGCACTATCAAATAACGGAACCATACTTTAAGCATCTTAACTTTCTCTAATATTGACCACATAAACAGGTAATAAAACACACAAAAAAACCACCATAAGTACGCTAGCTATCTCATTTGTTATCGCGTCATTTTATTTTCCTTTTTTTCCTTTTTGATGTATGTAATTTATACAACTGCAAAGAATATTTTTCCATATATTGAAATGTTTACAATTTAATTGAAATCATCTATTATCATAGGTTATTTGTATTCTTTTTGTTTTCATAGTCAATACTGCAACAAAGTTGCATAAAATGATCGGGTGAACATTTTATCATAACAGAGTTCGTTTCCTACACGGATCTTAAATATATATCTATCCTTCAGATCCGTTCATATAATTAAATGACTGGTTAATCGCTGTACTGTATATCTGTAATACATGTATTTTGATAGATATCCTAGAAACAATATTTTATGGCTACACTTTATGTAAATATCTCGATTATTCACAATTGTCTTTTAAAAAGCTCATCAAAGATACCAGGCTTATATTTGGTACGCTATAAACGCGTTCCGTCTACGCAAGACTCATCAATGGCGCTCAAATCTTAACAGTTCAAATTAAATACGATGATGAAGAGTACTGAAAGCACAAAAAAATAAACGTGAAGTTGTTCCAAATAAAGCTAAGAATATCTATTTCTGTAGGTAGAAAATAGTACTTTAGATTCTCCCTCGCCTGCTCGTCCGAATTTAAAGGTTGCATTTCTGTAAATATTGACTATGCAATTTCCCATAGGAACTCCTTTTACGGCTAAAACTGTACCACTTTTACTATGAAGTTTTGAAAAAAATATATCCTAGAATGGAAAGTTCATATGCTCTACAATTTTTTTCAAAGGTCAAAATATAGGGCTGTGCGGCATATTTTCAACGTTTATATAACCCCGAACTTCTAAGAGTTAAACATACACTAAAATTCTATACAACCCCTACCTTGACTTTAGGATTTCCACAGATTTCAATATGACTGATATGCATATGCATATTTACTGGTAACATTTCCAAGTTATGTCTCTACGAGATGAAACATAGAGATTATAGCTGGGAACCAGTACGTAAACAAAATTAATTACCTATGAATATTATATATCTCCCCAAAAGAGGCGTGGTTTGAGAAACAACTGTATTTACAAAGTGCAACCTATACTAACATTTATTCAAATAGAAAACTCTCTAAAAACACTTTTTCTCACAACAATACTTACTTATCAGAATTACATTACAGTATATTTTATACCCCCACCCCTGTTTCACTTTTTTTAAAGAATTTGAAAACAAGACTTTAATTATTGCCAGCTTACCCTATGTGCATGTTTTCTGACATGAATTGTTAAACGCTTTAAGTAAACTATGCATACTGTAAACTGTGAATTTATGCTGAGTCATCATAGTTAAGGCCCAGGATTTTCTCAAACTCCTTCGTATAGATAAGACAACACTCTAATATAGGTTTTGTTGCTTGCAGTAACTTGTTCTTTTCTCTTGCAAACAATGTTTAATATAATAATACTCTGATATGATTTAATAACAATCTTCAAATTGACATTTGTATACAACAAAATTATCCACCACATCATTATATGTAAATGAACTTAAAACTCTGTATGATCCATATTCATACATATGACAATAAACGGTAAACTGTACGTTGTTGTTACTGTGAGCACCTTCTATGAACTGACAGCTCAACAATTTCTTTGTATAATATAACGAAACCCAACCCTTTAAACCGTCAAAGGATTTCACGTGCATATAAAACTAATATATATAAATCCAAAATAATAATAACCCGTTTAACAACTTCTCTAACCAGTTTGAATATATATATATATATAAAACTATATTTTACGCAAGGGAAATTCCTATAGTCTAACGAAAAATATATATATATATATATATATATATATATATATATACAAGTCTAAATTTAAAACAACGTTCAAACCTATGATTGCGTTGGATAAAAACCGCAATTTTTATACGTGTGCATGCAAAACAAATTTCTTGTTAGAGGGATCTAAATACAGCACAAACAACATTTTTCAAAAGACAAAAAAAGTGAAAAAGTATATTTCAAGAAAACGCATTTGACTAACAGGTCGAACAACAAATGTTCTTAAACCCTGCTGACTGCCATTGGCGATTGCCAAATAAACGGATCACCGATATAATAAATGGAACCTAATTATAAATTTAATACTAAACAGAAAACAATAAACTTGCGGAAAAGATGATGTACCGCAAACAAAAGGTGCAAAGGTTTTTGTACACCATATCCAGATTTCGACAATTAATGTCTCTTCAGTGATGTTAGGAATCGAAACGGTATTTGGAAAGCCATAAAATTTACCTCAATTTAGGATAGACTCTTGAATTTTGAGGAGTCAAAATAGGATGAACGGATGATATAACCCCGAAGGCAAATATAATACAAGCCAAAACAAAAAAATTTATAAACAAGTCTAAATTGAAAACAACCTTCAAACCTATGATTGCGTTGGATAAAAACCGCAATTTTTATACGTGTGCATGCAAAACAAATTTCTTGTTAGAGGGGTCTAAATACAGCACAAACAACATTTTCAAATGACCAAAAAGTGAAAAGGTATATTTTAACAAAACGCATTTGACTAACAGGTCGAACAACAAATGTTCTTAAACCTTGCTGACTGCCATTGGCGATTGCCAAATAAACGGATCACCGATGTAATAAATGGATATTAATTATAAATTTAATACTGTATATATATATATAAATAATCAAATGCGTTTTGTTAAAATATACTTTTTCACTGTTTTGATCTTTTGAAAAATGTTGTTTGTGCTGTATTTAGACCCCTCTAACAAGAAATTTTACTACTGTTTTTCACAAATTTAGTATAAGGATAAGATATTATAGCCTATTCTTCATTGAATAAAACGGTTGTTTCTTTATAGAAAATGAAAAGATTAAAAAATAGACTTTCTAAAAGTATAACATTAGAACAATGTAGCACGGAGACAACAGAAAACTCGTAATAATGTACATGTAACACGAAAAACACAGGACATTCATGAAATTTAATAAGTAAGCAATGAACGAGGTTGTTAAATGTGATATATGCTTTTTTGTGCTTCTTTGTTAAATATTTTTTTGATTTTGTTGTAATTAAGATTGTGACACGGTGTTGGTTGCTGTACCCCTATTTTGACATTGTTACCTATTATGTCTGTTTGTTTTTGTTGTGATTAAGATTGTGACACGGTGTTGGTTGCTGTACCCCTATTTTGACATTGTTACCTATTATGTCTGTTTGTTTTATTCACGCATCCTTGTAAATATAATGGAATTTGATGCGACTGTCATACAAGTGAGAGGTTTAGCGCTATAAAACCAGGTTCAATCCACCATTTTCTACATAAGAAAATGCCTGTACCAAGTCAGGAATATGACAGTTGTTGTCCATTCGTTTGATGTGTTTGTGCTTTTGATTTTGCCATTTGATTAGGGACTTTCCGTTTTGAATTTTCCTCGGAGTTCAGTATTTTTGTGATTTAACTTTTTACTTTATTCAAAAATGCAATGAAATTATTTTGTTGTAAATTTCATCTTACGTAACATCGTGTATTGTAGTGATAACATATCATAACTTTCCACTATTTTTCTGATACGTCTTTTGATGTCTCAGTCTAATAAATAGAGGAAAGGTTTGTTTCAACTAATCATTCCAAAGCATATTAAAGATTAATGGTGCAGTACAACCGCAATTGGACAAAACGCTTGCTTACTATATTTAAAAATCAAATTGATTAAACATTTTAACAAATTGGAGTTGGTTTTTCGTTTACGGGGAAATCCCTACCTTACGCAGGTCGTTATATTATAATTTGAGGCACATTTTAGTGAAACTTGGTATCGTCCAGGTTATACATTCACACGATAGACTTATCGTTCTGAAATATAGGTATAAAATTGAACGTTCATTACTGCATATTAAAACTTCACAAATTCATTCAAAAGGAAGTTTTTAATTTGTCATGCTTTAGGAAATTAAGGATGTGAGAAATATAAGAATAAAAAAGTGATTTTAGAGGAATGTGAAATGGAAGACAAACACAATTACGACGGTGATGTTTCCGTTAAAAACAATGTTAGGAATACTCATTTAAGCCTTTAAAAGTATAATAACAGCACCCCACTATCTGATTTAAAAAAAAACAATGTTGCGTACACGTTTTGCATACACGAGTCTGACATACTCCGTTCTACGTTTTGTTCAAGTATGTATTACGGCTCCAAATGACAAAAGTGTGTGTTGTTGGGGAAAAACAGAGTATTCCGAAAAGTCATTATAACAGAAAGTAGATCAGAGTTTTGTCAGATCCTTGTAAACGATGAAAAGATAAAATGCCCGTTCTTTAATCATACTGAGAACAACGTTGATAAATTTAAGCGAAAATTTTGGAATGAATTCTTCAGCAGGATAAAACATTAGTTTCTTAATTATAAAGGCCTTCGCTTTTTTATAATATCTGTTTGTGTGGGAACAAATTATTTTGTCAGTCCAGAAGTTTCACTTTGTAATCAAATTATATATTTGTGCCAAGTATGGCACCCTTAAAATACTTTTTTGGTTGCAAGGTTCTACGCGTAGTTGTACTATATAATTCCATCAAAAGAAACGTGTCCCACAGCCTTTCTTACATATAAGTCATGTATGTCTATGCAAGAAACTTTGTTTCTGGAGGCATATGTCAATGAAAAGTGTTAAATTTTTTCTCAATTCATTCCATTGAGTCCGATTAAGAAACTACGTAGACAAATTATCCAAATACATTTGACATCCTTTGTTCACATCTTTACTTTAAGAAATATTTTTATATGGAAAAAGCAAATGCGACATCTTGTTTGTAGAAATGTACTCTGTGGAAACATTTTCATATTTTTATTGTTAATATGAATATTAGTACAGAAATTAATGTATTGAAGTACAATGTTGTATGCCTTAGGTTAATGAACGAATACAACGAAAATGTTAATAAGTTTTAAAGTACAAGTAGATTTGTTAAGTTAACTTGTACCTGTATGATACAAGTGGTTATTAAACAGAGATTCCAAATACACAAAAATGTATCATCAACAAGAATATATCAAAATAGGTCGGCAAATAAAACGAACTGTTATATGATAACTGATAAAATTTGAGTTTTGTTGTATGGTGTTGGGTTATTGACAAAATGGTAGAAATAAATAAATGTCCATCGATAAACAATTGAATGAAATGCTTTAATTTTTGGACCAATTCAGCTTAATAGGAATATATCGAATAATATAAAACTCTGGGTTTTATTCTAATGTCGATGAATTAATAATTGATGAATATTAGCATTTAATAAATTGTGTTATCTTAACAAATATGACAGATTCTTATACACACAAACATTAAATACAATTATATACACGTACGTGAGAAAGATGTAATTTTATATTTGTATTAGATACTAGTTACTTGTGTCTTGAAATAAAAGGTCTGATACTTAAACCAAAAGGGGGAAAAATAAGTCGTCAAAACAACGAATGACATCTTTTATTTGAATTTGTACTCACTAAGGAGAACTGCTCAACCTTCCGGAGTAACAGAGTTCCTCGATATTAAGACTGATCAACAACGTCAGACTGGAATCTTTGACAAAATTTTAATACCAAAATTCCAATTTCTCATAATTAACATACCCTTTGCTCGATCGTATGTAGTAAACAAATCTCAGTTAATACGTTACGCTTTTTCATGTCATAGGGATGTTCTTCAAATCACTAGTGAGATATTTTGCAGATAACAGAATTGTAGCCTGATCTGTAAAGTTAAAGAGTGTATCCTATTCCAAATTGTGACATTTTGACTGACAGTTCATTCGTCGGTGATGTAACCCTAACGAGAGATAGCTACTCTGTCATCCCATCCGGTTTCGCCTCTTTTATGGTTCATGATGCAATGCTCTCAGTTTTGGGGTTTTATTAGCTTGATGTGTAGCATTTTGATAGATTTTGAGATTTGAACATTGGTAAACTACATTTGCCTCTTATTCCCGCGTTTTTTAGTGGTTTCGTTTGGTTCATGTTTTGTTTTCTGTTAAGTGTTTTGTTGTTGTTTGAAACTGTTATCTGAATTCGTATTGCGTTGGGGCTGTATTTTTTTCTACGAATGGTTTTTTATTACGACTTGCTTTTTGATTATTTTCTTTTTTTATCAATAAATCGAAGACACAAATAAAGCCTTAACTACTAGTATTTATTTATTTCAGCTTCCTTGGCCAGTGTCAATTAGTACATTCTAATCGACATCTTAAAAAGTTTTATGTTCAAAACAAGTTGTAACAGCTTCAACATCATAACACGCACTACGTGAATGTATATATACATATTATTATAAATTTGATCAGATCGTAAGAGAAGAGAAACACAGAACGACAAACACTTTAATTCTTATATTAACATATTAATAGAGGTTTGTAATTTTATAGTTTTATAGATTGTCTGTTAAATGTTAAACCGATTGTTTAAATACATCGTTGTTCAAAATGCAAAAATGTTAATAAAAATATACATTGCAGCAAAATAGAATTTCGAGAGATTATGCATGTTTCTAAGATGTGGCTTTTTGCTTTACTATCATCCGTTGTACATTTTAACCAATTATGTCTTTGTGTTTTGCTTACACATTGTTGTCAATATAATGGAATAGGCAACTTTCGAGTTCGATGCATTTCCGTCAAAAACTCTGGTTTTAGTGAACATCATTCGTGCGTTTAGGGGCATCGTCACTTCCGTTCCAATCTTGAGCGAGTGGTTGGAAAACTATAATGCTATATAGCACGAATTATTCGGCAAATTAAATTCTTTCAATTGACAATCTGCACTGCTGTCATTAGGGAATTGTGATTAAGTACTTACAAAACAAACATTATTTCTAGTTTATCCTGCACAATAACGATCTCTAAGACGCTTGATGAACGTTAATAGTGCAGGGATACAGGCGATCCCCTCTTTCTGGTAAATGACGTCATAAAGGCGCGCATAATTGACGAGTTTTTTTCGGTGAAGGATGAACTCGAAAGTGGTCTATTCTATGCGACTATCATGCAAGTGAAGAGGTAAGCAATAAAACCAGGTTTAATCCAGTTTTTTTATTACAGAAGGAAATGCCTGTACCAAGACAGGAATAAGACAGTTGTTTTCCATTCGTTTAATGTGTTTGAGTTTTAAATTTTGCCATTTAGTTGGGGACTTTCCGTTTTCAATTTTCCTTGGAGTTTGGTATTTTGTTATTTTACTTTTGTCTTATCATATTCTTGTTTATTTCTAGATATAAAATTATTGAATAATCCGTATATCCTTTCTGTGGTTATTTTCAACTTAACTCATAAACTTAAGGAACAGAGTAATAAAAGAGGGACGAAAAATACCAGAGGGACAGTCAAATAAAGTATAATAATAAAGTTCAATGAGTCAGTATTCCAATCAATAAATTTCATCTAATTGTTAAGAGTATCAATCTCATTTTGTAAGCTTGGACTAAAAAAATTGGAAAATATCTCTATTATTATGCTTTAAAAAATTACGATTCTCCAAGAAATCAGAATTGATAACGTACCTTGAACGTCAGCGTAATATTGCAACAAGGGCCTATTGGACCTCTATCTAGCACGAAGAGCACATACCCGTTAAGGTTATCTTTAATATGATTATAATAACTTGGACATTGGAGACAGTGCAAAATTATATATGCGTTATATAAGCTAGACCTTTCAGAGCTGTTTATGACTATGATTAAATTTCAAGCAAAGAAATATATGATCAAATCATAAAAAGTTTTTCAAAATTGAAAGAAATCAATATGGTTAGGTATTAAAGAGCGAGATTCTTTGAATTCGAAAATAAAAAGATACATTAAATCAGTCAAATAATATATATTTGATAATCTAAAAACATTAGTCTATCCATTATCAATACTCTGATTTTTTAAGTTGGTCATACGTGTACTTATTTGCGTTACTCCCTTAACTTGCATTTATCTTTTGGCAATTGTTCATATTAATGTTTACCTATACAATATGTGTACCATGGCTTTATTATAATATAAACACCATTTTGTTTGGAATAAGGTCCTTCATTATATATATATATTACAAGTTAAAGTATAAAATTCAATAATAACAATAATAATGCATATATTAAATTATCATACTGTTATACAAAATTAAACAAAATGTTCCTCAATATATATTTTTGCTAAAGATTCAATTGTGTTACATTGTTTTACATTTGTAGACACATTGTTCCATAAAATATATTCAGATATTACCATAATGCACATATCTAAATACATTGCGATATTCAGGAGTTATTTGGTGAAGTACTTTAAGAACTAAAGTTGCTTTTCTATATACAAAATTATCTGAAATGGGTATCCATCGCAGCTTTCAAAAGTATGTGAGACCATGTCATATAATTACGCTCATTTAGAATAATTCGTGCTGCCCATTTTTAAGCTAAACAATTCTATCAATATAAGCAATAGTTTTGCACCTGACTAAATGGTTCAATAACAATAGAATGTGGAAAACATTTAAATTTCGGTTTCAGAAAATGTGGACTTCTTTTCTCACAAAGGCTGATTCAATACATGACATCGAGTTGACCTAAGGACAAAATAGTTTATATAGCTTAAATTGTAGCACGAAAATAGCCTCTAAAAGTTTTGTGACAATTAAAATAGTTTTTGTATGAATATTTTTACAATTTTCAAGAGTATATAATAATGTATCTAATTAGTATTTCGTTGAAACTTCATTTTGCGTTAATTTCTTTTTTTCCATAAAATATGCAACCTCCTGCCCTTTACATTTTAACTGAAATACATTAAAATATATTTCATTTAATTCTCTACATATTTTTTTTTTTTTTTTTTTGATTAAATGAATGTGTTATAGTATGGTCCTAGTACGATCGTAGGTAGGACCGTCCTAAGATAGCTTTGTTTTACATCCTAAGACATGTCTCAGGCATGTCCTAAGACCATCTCAAATAATGCCCTACGACATATCTAAGAACATATCATAGGATACTTTCATTGACATGACCCCTGGATTTAAATTCTTCATCGGTCTATGAAAACTCATCTATATTCCAGATCCAAATGTTCGAATCACTTACCTTATCCTACCCCCTAGAAAAATATGGTATTTTCCCTGCAGAGAAGCCCTCAAACAATTGGTTTTTTTTTAATTAGATCAGATAAACTGCTTGATCAGGTAATAAGTTTTTGACAATTCACTTAAAAGCTAACATATACTCTCTGAAATCCCTTATAAGGGAGGAAATCCTTAACAGTCATAAATTTGTTTTTTTTTTTTTTTTTTTAATTTCACCCAAAGGTGTTAAAATGGATCTTTCTCCTCGAAACTGCATACCTAAATTACACAAGAGTGATTACAATAAACATTTTTTTTATATCGCTGGGTCTATCAAGTTCTTAACATAATTTCTTTTCAAACGATTAACATCTATGTCATCAGCACACAAAACCGGACTTCTGTGTGACTGTGAAACTACTTTCATGTCGGTATGAATCAAATAGAGCCACTGAAAAGATTAAACGATCCGTAAGAGTACATACAACTACAGTCCCTTTATCATACCAACTTCGCCCTGGTATGGAAGATAGATTTTAAACTCATTTGATTACAAAGAGCTTGCACTTTGTAACACATCATCGTTGTCGAAGCAAAAATAATAATTAGCCGAGGTTTAACAAAAGACGAGACATAACGTCAAAATGTTTATCGAAAAGTACCAAGTCCAAAAAAATAAATATTCAAATTATTGGCATTGGGCGTTCCTACTAGAAACCTTCAAAACCAGGCTTTTTCGTCGGAAAAATGCTTGTACCAAATCAGAAATATGACAGTTGTTTTCGAGTCGTTCCGATGGTTGAATAAGTCCAAAATAAGTTTCAGCATTTATGGACTTCCTTTTTAATTTACCTCGGTATATTTTTATTTCATTTTGTTCTCTTCGTGCAATATTATAAAATATTGACTTCTCTTCTCTTTATTTTAGTATTTGTCATTCTAAACTTTAGGACAAATTGTAAGAATTGGTCTCAGTTTGTTTTATAAATTAGTATTGCCGACGGCAGATACAAGTGTCTTGTTTCTGGAAGGGACAACCCATAAAGTGTACAAAATCTATTATGTTTCAAGCAAGAAGTTATATAATTATATTATAAGATTGTGCTTTTTTTAATTGACAAAATATGTGTAACGTTTAGAAAACGTGTTTTCAAGAAACAATCGATAATACCATGGGAAGCAACTGTGTCTCTCTACCTCTGCTTTCCGACTTGTTCCTTTATTCTGGTGAACCAGACGACGTCATACAGAATTTTAACAAATAATTTGGAAGAAGCTGGCACTATCCTTTAACTTCACTTATCGCTATATATATATATATATATATATGATGTCATTTCACTAAATATATCAAAGTTTGGTGACTATGTTGACTGCATTTTGAACCTGAAAGACAGGATGCCACAGATATATTTTAGTCTGCATCATACATTGACTAACAACTTGCAATTGAAATGAGGGTACGTAGGTTTAGAATTATACTTTACGAAAAAACTGATGATTTCAATTTTTCATTATGTGAATTTTGTTGGGGTTCGTGTTCATGCTCAGTCTTTAGTTTTCTATGTAGAGTTTTGTGGATTTGTTTATCTTTTCGACATATTTCGTTCGTTAAATGGCGGTTTTTTTTTTGGTTTTTTTTTGTCACTTTTATTCGATTTTTTAGATTTTGAATATCCCTTGGTAGCTTTCTGTTTTTTTTTTTTTTTTTTTTTTTTTTTTTATATATATATATCTGGATAACATCATTCTAGAAGCGCCTGCAAATTTAATATATATCTTTCATTTGATTCTATACTCTAGGGCTAGCGGTTTATATCTTGATTTCCATGATAGAAGGTAACTGCTCACAACAAAGAGACGAAATATATCTAAGAGTCTTTTGAAAAAATTAATTCATAAACAAACTGACCGAAAAGCAACGAAAATACAAACAACAGTCTGCAAAACAAAACATAGATTACTAAAGACTGAGCAACACCAAACCAACCAAAACAATTGAGGGTAATATCAGGTGTACCTGAAGGGTAAACAGATCCTGCTTCTTTACGGACGTAATCAAGATCTGGTTGCTCGTTATGAAATATCTGTGTCGAATATATGACCAAGGATATATACCACTCTCCTGTCATTCTTATCTAGATTGTGACAGTACCGAAAGCGACATTTTTACCTAGATTGTGACAGTACCAAAAGCGACCTATCACCTTTCGTTATTTAGCACAACTTTTCGGAATTTCGATAATTTCTAATGCTCTCCGTATCTATGTGACTTTTCAACTGTTTTCATTTGAGTGCCATGTATGAGGCTTGTGTAGATTAACTGTATGTCTAACGCACCAAATGATAAGTATTGCATCTAACACAGCAGGTACAATGGGAAGCAAGAAACAGCTAAACATTCCTGAGTTCACCTGGGTTTGGTCAGGTTCATTTTGCTCAGTCTTAAGTTATCAGTGTCATGTTAGGTATGGTTGTTTGTCTTTTTTTATGATTTTTTGTCATTAATTGCATATGTTTTAGGTACCCATTTTAGTATCTTCTCTCATTTAACCGATATCTCTATACAGCTTTTAGTATGTCTGTCAAAAGCCAAAAGTACTGAATATTGTAATGATTAATTCATTAATTTATAAGTTGTTGAACGTTCCCATACAAATTGCAGGTATTGTTGTTTTTTAACGTCATTTATATACATTTCAGAAATAGTTGATTGTTTCCACAGAATTTGAAGATGCATCGAGTGCTCTTGTTATGTGGATTTGTCGGTAAGTTGAAGATTTACTAAAACATTAGACACAATTATAGTTTTAAAGATATGTAAATCGTCCTACAAGAACTTTACAAAAGGTTTGCCATTTTTTTTTTTTTATATACATGTATATTTTTGGCAATTGTTCATATTAATGTTTACCTATACAATATGTGTACCATGGCTTTATTATAATATAAACACCATTTTGTTTGGAATAAGGTCCTTCATTATATATATATATTACAAGTTAAAGTATAAAATTCAATAATAACAATAATAATGCATATATTAAATTATCATACTGTTATACAAAATTAAACAAAATGTTCCTCAATATATATTTTTGCTAAAGATTCAATTGTGTTACATTGTTTTACATTTGTAGACACATTGTTCCATAAAATATATTCAGATATTACCATAATGCACATATCTAAATACATTGCGATATTCAGGAGTTATTTGGTGAAGTACTTTAAGAACTAAAGTTGCTTTTCTATATACAAAATTATCTGAAATGGGTATCCATCGCAGCTTTCCAAAAAGTATGTGAGACCATGTCATATAATTACGCTCATTTAGAATAATTCGTGCTGCCCTTTTTTTAAGCTAAACAATTCTATCAATATAAGCAATATTTTTGCACCTGACTAAATGGTTCAATAACAATAGAATGTGGAAAACATTTAAATTTCGGTTTCAGAAAAATGTGGACTTCTTTTCTCACAAAGGCTGATTCAATACATGACATCGAGTTGACCTAAGGACAAAATAGTTTATATAGCTTAAATTGTAGCACGAAAATAGCCTCTAACAAAGTTTTGTGACAATTAAAATAGTTTTTGTATGAATATTTTTTACAATTTTCAACAGTATATAATAATGTATCTAATTAGTATTTCGTTGAAACTTCATTTTGCGTTAATTTCTTTTTTTTTCCATAAAATATGCAACCTCCCGCCCTTTACATATATACTGAAATACATTAAAATATATTTCATTTAATTCTCTACATATTTTTTTTTTTTTTTTTTTTGATTAAATGAATGTGTTATAGTATGGTCCTAGTACGATCGTAGGTAGGACCGTCCTAAGATAGCTTTGTTTTACATCCTAAGACATGTCTCAGGCATGTCCTAAGACCATCTCAAATAATGCCCTACGACATATCTAAGAACATATCATAGGATACTTTCATTGACATGACCCCTGGATTTAAATTCTTCATCGGTCTATGAAAACTCATCTATATTCCAGATCCAAATGTTCGAATCACTTACCTTATCCTACCCCTAGAAAAATATGGTATTTTCCTGCAGAAAACCCCTCAACCATTTTTTTAATTAGATCAGATAAATGGCTTGATAAGGCAATTAATTTTTGACAATTTACTAAAAAGCCAACATATACTCTCTGAAATCCCACAAGAGAGAAAATGCTTAACATTCATAAATTGGTTTTTATTTTTGTTTTATTTCAACCAAAGGTGTTGAACTGGATCTTTCCTCTGGCAATTGCATGCCTAAAGTACACAAGAATGATTACAAAAACATTTTTTTTATATCGCTGGGTCTATCAAGTTCTTAACATAATTTCTTTTCAAACGATTAACATCTATGTCATCAGCACACAAAACCGGACTTCTGTGTGACTGTGAAACTACTTTCATGTCGGTATGAATCAAATAGAGCCACTGAAAAGATTAAACGATCCGTAAGAGTACATACAACTACAGTCCCTTTATCATACCAACTTCGCCCTGGTATGGAAGATAGATTTTTAAACTCATTTGATTACAAAGAGCTTGCAGCTACTACTCATGCTTTGTAACACGTCATCGTTGTCGAAGCAAAAATAATAATTAGCCGAGGTTTAACAAAAGACGAGACATAACGTCAAAATGTTTATCGAAAAGTACCAAGTCCAAAAAAATAAATATTCAAATTATTGGCATTGGGCGTTCCTACTAGAAACCTTCAAAACCAGGCTTTTTCGTCGGAAAAATGCTTGTACCAAATCAGAAATATGACAGTTGTTTTCGAGTCGTTCCGATGGTTGAATAAGTCCAAAATAAGTTTCAGCATTTATGGACTTCCCTTTTTTAATTTACCTCGGTATATTTTTATTTCATTTTGTTCTCTTCGTGCAATATTATAAAAATATTGACTTCTCTTCTCTTTATTTTAGTATTTGTCATTCTAAACTTTAGGACAAATTGTACGAATTGGTCTCAGTTTGTTTTATAAATTAGTATTGCCGACGGCAGATACAAGTGTCTTGTTTCTGAAAGGGACAACCCATAAAGTGTACAAAATCTATTATGTTTCAAGCAAGAAGTTTACTGAATCTGATATTATAAGATTGTGCTTTTTTTAATTGACAAAATATGTGTAACGTTTAGAAAACGTGTTTTCAAGAAACAATCGATAATACCATGGGAAGCAACTGTGTCTCTACCTCTGCTTTCCGACTTGTTCCTTTATTCTGGTGAACCAGACGACGTCATACAGAATTTTAACAAATAATTTGGAAGAAGCTGGCACTATCCTTTAACTTCACTTATCGCTATATATATATATATATATATATGATGTCATTTCACTAAATATATCAAAGTTTGGTGACTATGTTGACTGCATTTTGAACCTGAAAGACAGGATGCCACAGATATATTTTAGTCTGCATCATACATTGACTAACAACTTGCAATTGAAATGAGGGTACGTAGGTTTAGAATTATACTTTACGAAAAAACTGATGATTTCAATTTTCATTATGTGAATTTTGTTGGGGTTCGTGTTCATGCTCAGTCTTTAGTTTTCTATGTAGAGTTTTGTGGATTTGTTTATCTTTTCGACATATTTCGTTCGTTAAATGGCGGTTGTTTTTTTTTTTTTTTTTTGGGGGGGGTTTTTTTTTTGCCACGACGTTGTCACTTTTATTCGATTTTTTAGATTTTGAATATCCCTTGGTAGCTTTCTGTTTTTTTTGTTTTTTTTTATATCTGGGTAACATCATTCTAGTAGCACCTGCAAATTTAATATATATTTTTCATTTGATACTATACTCTAAGGCTAGCGGTTTATATCTTGATTTCCATGATAGAAGGTAACTGCTCACAACAAAGAGACGAAATATATCTAAGAGTCTTTTGAAAAAATTAATTCATAAACAAACTGACGGAAAAGCAACGAAAATACAAACAACAGTCTGCAAAACAAAACATAGATTACTAAAGACTGAGCAACACCAAACCAACCAAAACAATTGAGGGTAATATCAGGTGTACCTGAAGGGTAAACAGATCCTGCTTCTTTACGGACGTAATCAAGATCTGGTTGCTCGTTATGAAATATCTGTGTCGAATATATGACCAAGGATATATACCACTCTCCTGTCATTCTTATCTAGATTGTGACAGTACCGAAAGCGACATTTTAACCTAGATTGTGACAGTACCAAAAGCGACCTATCACCTTTCGTTATTTAGCACAACTTTTCGGAATTTCGATAATTTCTAATGCTCTCCGTATCTATGTGACTTTTCAACTGTTTTCATTTGAGTGCCATGTATGAGGCTTGTGTAGATTAACTGTATGTCTAACGCACCAAATGATAAGTATTGCATCTAACACAGCAGGTACAATGGGAAGCAAGAAACAGCTAAACATTCCTGAGTTCACCTGGGTTTGGTCAGGTTCATTTTGCTCAGTCTTAAGTTATCAGTGTCATGTTAGGTATGGTTGTTTGTCTTTTTTTATGATTTTTTGTCATTAATTGCATATGTTTTTAGGTACCCATTTTAGTATCTTCTCTCATTTAACGGATATCTCTATACAGCTTTTGAAATAGTATGTCTGTCAAAAGCCAAAAGTACTGAATATTGTAATGATTAATTCATTAATTTATAAGTTGTTGAACGTTCCCATACAAATTGGAGGTATTGTTGTTTTTTAACGTCATTTATATACATTTCAGAAATAGTTGATTGTTTCCACAGAATTTGAAGATGCATCGAGTGCTCTTGTTATGTGGATTTGTCGGTAAGTTGAAGATTTACTAAAACATTAGACACAATTATAGTTTTAAAGATATGTAAATCGTCCTACAAGAACTTTACAAAAAGGTTTGCCATTTCTTTTTTTTTATATACATGTATATCATTGCAATAACCTTAGTCATATCATTGAAATGGTGTGAATATGATTCATTACAATAAAACCATTATGAGACGATAGCAACAACAAAATATATAATGTAATAAGATTACGAATAACAAAATTATAAAATTATAATAATCATAATCATAAATATGATAATAATAATACAAATACTATTCTTAATGTTTGTAGTAATCTTCATGGCTGCAGTATGTAATCTTTCATTTTTATATTTTAAATATTCAAACATATAATCAAATTGCATCATTTTCATAACACCATTTGCTTGTTGATCATAATAAGTTTGATTTAATATACACCAGTTGTAGTCAGACATTGCTGCTTAAATTCGAAAAGAAATATTGGATATAATGGTATTTTAAAGTCAATAAGCTATATTTTCAGGTCTTTATGCAATCACATCATTTGCTTCAAATTACAAAACACACATATTTTGATTGAAAGGACTAAATGACGCTGAAGTTTCTAAAATTCGCAATAACTCAATACAACATCAAACAATCCACACAAATGTAAACGAAGAACTGTTTGGAAATGAAAACATATTATGCACATCTAAGCGCGCATTACCCGGCCTTATTGAATGACCTCCATCTGATATAATAGCTTTAGTTTTAAATTCTACATGGTTATCTCATTCAGTTATTTCTGTCTTGTTTTTCATATCAACAAGCTCTGATTACTTGCATGTACATTCATACCTTTTTAATACCTTCTTCTGAGGATTGCATTTCGAGTTATTTTTCCCATCGTTTCCTTGCAATATTTTACTGTATTCGCATTTCCAGCATATTAAATAATAATGAAAAAGAAAAGAACAAATTATGAAAAAAATCGTTCTTTTAATTTGAAAAGACTTTTTATTGTGTTTTTGTCATAAGTGAATCAGATCGTATTATCGTCATAATGGAATTGACTTTGCTTGGTGAAGTGATATTTGATATATAACAAATTAAAAAAGTACTTTATAACCGTTCTATGAAAAACAAATGTACTTTCGTTTAGTGTAACATCCTTTTTAGGGTACTAGATCAGCTGTTACTAAGATTGTTAATGGTGAAAATGCTGACATAGCAGATTGTCCATGGCAAATCTCTCTTCAGAGAAATGAGAACGGCGGAGATTGGGAACATATTTGTGGGGGGTCAATTATTGATGAAAGGTGGATTCTGACAGTTGCACATTGTTTTGAAAACCACTTAACGTAAGCATTTTATTGATATGTGTTTGTGGGATTTTCAATAGCAAACTTTACATGTAATTTGACAATCCATAAAAAAGTCAGAGAGTTTAACCTGACATAGATATCTTGAAGATGAGCATATTATTTATCAACTAATAAATCACAATTTAGGATTTAGTTAACGATTGACATTGCTCGTGCCATACATAGGCGGAGTAATTTCTTTGAGAAACAACATTTGCATACATTCTCCTATCATTTGTTTTTATAAGAACACATATGTATTTTTAAGTACCTACTAAACATCTAGGACTTATTTGTACATATCTGATCAGTTTTTATTGAAACTGAATTACTTTAACAACTTTTAATTTTAAAAGAAATACCTCTACTATTTGCCTGCTATCACATTAGATTGGAAATGTCTTGATATTGGGTTAAAGGTTGAAAAAATCAAAGTAGAGATTACAGCATTCGTTACTTCTATGTTCTCCTTAAGTTCCGGTTTTGTGACTTCTGAAAGAAAAACTGTCGTAGAATATATTAAGATAATTACTTGTCCTGACCTTTTGTTATGCCTGTAATCTGAAATTGATATTTGGTTATTTGGTCTGATATACATTGAGTTAAGTTCGTTTTATGGTGGAATAATTGACTTCCGATTTTGATAACAATTGATCGTGTACAGGATTTATTGAGCAAATTTGAAGCGCTCCATATTAAAAATGTGCATAAGATCAACGCTTTTACAACACTATAAAAAGAAGCATTCAATTCTTATCATTTTTTTGAGTGCCTCGCAAATTTTGTCAGGCAATCGAAATTACGAATTCTTTTGCAACATACATGTAATGTAATTATTGTAAATTGATAGACTGTTCACCAAAATTCACTTTCTGATCGGTAGACCATCTCTGAACCAATTAAATATAATTATACATAAACGTATTATACATAAACATAGTATAGATAAATATGTTATACATAAACATGTTATACATAAACATATTATACATAAAAATATTATACATAAACATATTGCAGTCAGACACATTGCAGTCAATACCATAAGATCATTATAGTAATTGTTATCTTTAGTTAAATAACGAATGTTCAATAATACTTTAAAAATTGATTTTATTTTCATTTTAGAGCAAGTAACTATAGAATAGCAGCAGGTAGTTCTTTTTTGAGTCAGATGACAGTTTACAGATCTGTCAAACAGATTTTCGTGGTATGTAGTTTGAGTAGTTTGATAATTGTTTAGAATATCTGTAGGTTGTCTTTATTGAAAGAATGTACAAATGAAATATTACATATATGATATAAAAATCAGATCTCGTAAATTCAATTTCCTCTAATTTCCCCCTTTTCCCCAAAATGATATGCAACAGAAACCTATATAATTTTTAAAAAATACTTTTGGACTTCAGTCTTCTTAAAATCGCAATATTTTTGAGCGCTAAAACATATTTACAATAATTCTCATAAACAGGTCAAAAACAAATCAAACTCGGAATAAAAAGATATGGTAAAAATTGCATTTTTTTCTCTTTCAGTATGATTGTTGTATGTGTTTTAAAAACCGTTGTAACATCAGCTATTTTCAACAGAAGTTAACCGTGTGCTCCTATGGTGTGCTGTTACACACCTCTAAGATGGCGGAGCCTTCACGGACATGTTTTCCTGTCATTTCTTTTATAATTAATCAGGACTTTAATTTAAAAACGAACGGAAAGTCACTAAAAGGACATTCAAACTCATAAGTATAAGATGAACTGACAACACCATGGCAAAAAACGAAAAAGACCAAAAGACAAACAACATTTTACAAAACACAACATAGAAAGCTAAAGACTGAGTAACACGAACCCCATCAACAACCAGGGGGTGAGGGATGTTGATCTCAGGTGCTCCGGAAGGGTAAGCAGATCCTGCTTCACATAAGACACCTGTCGTGTTTCTCATTTAAGTACACTGTCGGTCTGTTGAACTGTTTTCTTTTGTTCATGTCAACCCGTTAATGAATTTACATTCGGTATGGATTATGATAATGACCTACAAAAATGTATAACAAATTTATTTTGTAAAAAATGTTTCTGTATTCCTAACAACAAAATCATTATGTTTGGGTTTACCTGTGTGCGTTACTTTGTTTAACGCCATTTTGTCCTAGGTTAAAGTTGTCTTTTGACATTGAAACATCCTTTTTATTTATATTGTGTCTAGATCAAACTTATTCGTTCAGTACATATTTACTTGTTTTTGTGTATTGTCTTTTTGATCGAGTTAAGCCATTTCAATTGATATTTTATTGTGCGTCTTTTTATGTTGTAATGTTATACCACTGTTTCAGTTTAGGGTAAAGGTTGGCGCCTGTTAAAACATTTAAACCCGCTGCATTTTTATGCACCTATCCTAAGTCAGGAGCCTGTTGTTCGGTGATTGTCGTTTGTTGGTGTGGTTCAGAATTGTTTCTCATTTCTCGTTTTTTACATAGATTAGACCGTTGGTTTTCCTGTTTGAATTGTTTTACACTAGTCTTTTGGGGCCCTTTATAGCTTGCTGTTCGATGTGAGCCAAGGCTCCATGTTCAAGGCCGTACTTTGACCTATAATTGTTTACTTTTTACACATTGTGACTTGGATGGATAGTTGTCTCATTGGCACTCATACCACATCTTCTTTTTTATATATAGTTTCATACATAAATACTTTCATACCGAACATATAAATACCTACATGTACAGTAGCAGGATTTTTTATGCATGTACGGATGTACATATTCTATCTACATATGATGCAACATGATAGACAGCCATAAATGTTGACAGACACAAACATACAGACAGATTTATAGACAGACAAATCATTGAAAATTGGATTAATGTCATTTTCAGCACGAAAACTACAAAAAACCATTGGAATATGACAATGACATTATGCTGCTTGAGCTACGGACACCGCTTTCATTTAGGTCTACCATCAACAAAATCAGCTTGGATGATAGTCAAAGCAATATTTTTGTAGGAGATAATTGTAAAGTATCAGGTTGGGGAAACGTTGATAAAGCAGCAGGTATGTTTATTTTATAATAAGATAGAGTATTCATCTCAATAAGCCATGCCCTTTCCGAATAAAATCCAATAAATGAAAAAAAACTATCAATCACTTAGTAGATCGGGAACAGTATTAGCTCTACGAAGTGTTCTTTGCATTGAAGAATTATTACCAGAAGATAAAACTGTGAATCCAAAACTCAAAAGTCGAAAAGAAACAACAAACGCAATGACAGAAAACGAAAAACGACAAAAAAATAAGCAGCAATAGTCGTGAAAAACGTTCGAATAAGAAACCCGAACTACACCAAAACAAGGGTCAGATGATTTGGAAGGGTCAGCAGATTCAACGCCATCTTGTTTCTTACGGTTGGTACATATTCTACACAAGTCTAATCCGATGTATTACAACATAAGGTCACCGTACGGGCTAAAACAATGAGCAAACCCGTACAGCATAGTTAGCTATAAAATGCTACGAAAGTTTTTAGTCCACTTACCAGTAATGGTGGTCTTTAAAATCTTATTTTCTACTTGTTCAAATAACAGTGATTAATATTTAACATGGGGTTGTCTTGCTGGCGGTTTCATTGCTGTCGCACTAACTTATACTAAGCATCTCCTGTAAGGTATAATATGTAAGTAAATAAGTAAAAAATAATATAATCATGTACGCTAGACAAACGTTTTGTCTACATGTAAAATAATAATATAAGTAACTGATAGATATAGGAAGATGTGGTGTGAGTGCCAATGAGACAACTCTCCATCCAAATAACAATTTATAAAAGTAAACCATTATAGGTCAATGTACGGCCTTCAACACGGAGCCTTGGCTCACACCGAACAACAAGCTATAAAGGGCCCCAAAAGTACTAGTGTAAAACCATTCAAACGGTAAAACCAACGGTCTAGTATATATAAAAACGAGAAACGAGAAACACGTATAAATTACATAAACAAACGACAACTACTGTACATCAGATTCCTGACTTAGGACAGGTGCAAACATTTGCAGCGGATTAAACGTTTTAATGGTACCAAACCTTCTCCTTTTTCTGAAACAATAGTATTACATCACAACATAGAAAACACACGATAAAACATCAATTGGAAGGCTTAACTCAATCAAAACGTAAATTAACACACTATGAACGAATAAATTCGATCTGTGATACCTGAAAGCAAATACATAGTTAATAAAATATTAGGGACAAACATTCAAGGCCAAAAAGCAAACAAACAAGTCCAAATAAAGCCATGGCAAAACACTACCGCGAAATATTAAACCCTTAGAAAATAATCACTTTTGAAAAACCGGTTTTCATAATATATACAGGTAAATGAAAATAACTTTGTCGTTTTAGGTATACTTTTCTGTCTATATAAAATCTTCCAATAATTAGGAATACCAAGAAAGGTCTGTCATATAAATACCTAATTTAACACTAGATACATAAGGGTAAATATCAACAATAAAACTTCCTGTACAGATTAAATGCCTATATTTTTAGTGGATTAAATTAACATAACACTAATCTTCCCTGGGCCCTCTTACAAATTATTAAAAAAAAACAAAATAATGCATACTGTTTTGACCTGATAATTATATTATCAGAGACAGCTTTAAAGAAACCACGCGTGACAATCATTTAGAATTGTTGTTTGGAATTGCCTCTGAATTAGGTTATTCATGCTTAATCATATACCATTGGTCCAGCAAGTTCTGGTATTAATTTTTGATCGACTGTGAAAGTCTGAAATAGAAACACTGTAAAGTTCGGATAATTGAATAATGATATTGCCCTTGAAATTATAAGAGTTTACTTCCGCTAACCGTTGAAGTTGTAAAAACGGAATCGTTATTTTCAAAACACCTGTAAGTTGTATAACATTTTTGTTCCTATATATGTATATATATATATTGTATTTGGCAAATTAAATGCACACATTAGCTGGCATTTTGGTTAGGTATTGTATGAACCTTTTTTTCATATCTTATGAGTATCGACTTAAACTTATTTTTCAGAAAATAGTAAACACTAATCGTTTTTGAAATACATATCATTTTCAATAGTCACTTGTATTAAGTCATCATTGTTTATAGATCATAAGTAAGTGTTGAATCATCAGAATTATTTTCGCCTCTGTTGTTCTCCGTATTTAGAAATCATAATGATTTAATTGGTAAATAACTTTACAATGTAAAGTAACATATTATATACCAGTCGCTGTGGTCGACTTCCTGTTTCCAGTCTAAGACGATGGGACTAAAGCCTTTATCAATTCTTTCTTTTTTCGACAATCCAATGAATATTTGCTGATGTATAGCATTTATTTTTAATGAGCTATTACGGATGGCATAATTTTTTTCCGGCTTACAAATTTTTGTAACATAATCATAACCCTTTCGACTATTAAAAGAAAAACAATTTCCACTTCTTGCTAAACCTTACTAGAATATAAGATCTTGTAGAAAATGCATATGTTTGATCCTCTTTAGGCCTCTTTATGCTTGCCCTACTTTAATAGGAACTACATTAATGCTTATAGAGGATATTGTGACAATAACTTAAACTTTGTATCACGGAGGACGTAACAGTTCATATTTTTGAAACTATGTTGTTGTAATATGGATATTTTTCCAAAGAATATATTTAATTCAAATAACAAGAGCAAAATGATTTGAAGAATACTCCCCACATCAAAATAGGTATAAATTTGTTTGACATAGGGTTCTGAAAAGATCGTGCTTCCATTTTCGAATATGGATGGTGGATGAATGTTTTATCTTCACAATTATGTGGGATGAATATAACAGATCGAAAAAGATGAGTTTTGGTGCGGTAAACCTTTGTTGATACTTTTCGTTGAAAGGAGTCTAAAAAAAGGAATAAATGCATTTAAAGGATAATTTTATCAACAAAACAATGTTCTCAATAATATATTACGGAAACATAATTTATTACGTAGGTAATCATTTCTAAACTACTGTTTTCTGACAATAAAACTTTTTATTTTCAGGTGGTGCTTATCCTGATCGTCTGCAAGTAGCATATCTATCTGTTGTCACTAATGAATTCTGTTCTTCATTCTTTTTAACACACGACAATGTTGATATTGACAGTAGTAAAATTTGTCTTCAGGAAAACGGAACAGATGTTTGTGATGTATGTTTTACTTCATTCTTTTTTACCAAAACTTAAATATATAATAACTGTGTTTCTCCTAATTAAACTACCTTCCCTCGAGCACTCAAAACAAATTGATTGAGTCGGTTCAATTAATCAAAAGTAAATTTTAAGTCAAACTGTTTTGCACTGATGTTTCTATTACTTTGCATAGTTTGATATCTATGAACTTTTCAATTTGTTTGTACGCAATAAAGCTATTGTTTGGCTCTCTAATGATGAAGTGGTAGATATCGAACTTTTCATATCACATTGACATCGATCAGAAACTTAAATAGTAATGCACAGAAAAATAAGTCAACAGTATGAATAGCAATCACTTGTGAGCTTAACTACTGACATTTGCTCCCACCCCAAAAATGGAAAGAGTTGGCAAGTTCCCAAAGAGCAAGGTAATATTGATATACTTTGTAGAATCTCTTTAAAAGCTAAGTTACGTACTCTCATTTAAAAGACAGGTTTTGGATATGCATTGCCTCAACAATGGTTAAAATAATGTCCGATTTCGTTGCGATAGCAATGTTTAAAATTAGAAGTAACTTAGTTGGTTTGACAATATCGTAAGGAAGTCAAGGTTTTTTTTTTTCGACATTAATGTTCAATTTTGAAATCCAAAGTATAGGTAAATACTTCAACGTATAATGAAAGGAAAAGACAATGTTTAAAACTATTTTTATAAGGTTCTCGTTTTATATTGGACTTCAGGTATAGTATCCGATCATTGCTGCAAAAGAATTAAAAGTTTGCATTTGTATCAATTAACCGCAAAATATGTGCCTGAAAATAACTAAACTGTGCCTATCAAACTAAACAATGAAACATAGTTGCAAGGGAAATCAATACAAATAAAACAAGATGTAAGTTTAACTTGCATGAAACAGAAAACCAAACTATATGTAAAAACATAAAATTGTATCTAGGTCAACATAAATATGTTGCAGTACAAATAAGAATTCAGAAGGATCCAGAATCCTCAAATTACAAATCTGAATTTCAATATCTACTAGCAGAAATTGGAATTATAATTTATACTTCTTACATTCAAGTACAAATCAGAATTCCATTATCTACTCGTAGAAATTGGGATATCCAGATTAGTATTATGAGGATCCTGGATTGTTCTAGATTTGAAAAACTTTAATTTAAAAAAGACACAATAAAAGAACTATTTTGATTTTCTTTATAATGAAATAAAATGGTATAATCAAACTTGTCTGAATGAAAAAGAAAAGCAACAATACCAATTCAAGATGATTTCATTTCACAACAGTGCCTTTTCTAAAAGTCCGTTCAAAAATAAGTGCATATGAAATACTTTAAGGTTTTAACAACACTTTAGTGTACATGTATTTCAGAACATTTGATCAAATTATAGATACAGATGTGCCTATATATAGTTACACACTTCAATTTTGGCAAATTTTTAGTAATTATATGCACATAATTATCCACAACTACAATTTGTTGGAAGTTTTTCAAATATTGTCTATCAGCTAAAAATTAACTCGTTTTATCAATGATATCTTTAGATACAAAATTTAAAGAAAACAATAAACCATCAAAGGTATCGTACATAAGACAGGCTTGTTAGACAGTAGATATTAGAAATATGACTTTTACTGGATTTTAATTAGTACAGATCAGAATTTCAATTTCTACTTGTACTAGGCGGATTATGGATCCTTCTGAATTCCAATTTGTACTCTAACAAATACTTCAAAAATAGAAAGTGCATACTAAGTATACCAACCTCTTGTATCCTCCCAAAGCCTAGACAAGTGTGTATATATTAAATATTGAAACATTCAACTAAAGCTTGTTGTTGTACACTGTATGATTTTTTATGTATGAAATATGTATATTCAGGGAGATAGCGGTGGACCAATGATTTGTAAGGCCAATGACGGGATTAACAAACTTGTTGGGTTAACATCGTTTGGTCCTGACAATTGTGATGGATCTGAACCAGGAGCTTATACCAAAGTATCTGCTTTCTTAGATTGGATTAAGAATAAGATGAATATGAATATGGAAAGAGAAGATGATCTGATAGACATGGAAGACAAGAAAAACAGAAAAATCAGGAAAAACAGGAAAAACAGAAAACAGAGGAAAAACAGGAAAACAGGAAAACAAAAATAATAAAAAAACAAGAAAAGAACAAAAATTAGAATAAATTGTACAATAAAGTTTAAAGCATTTTATATACCTTTTGTTAATGTTGACGTCCTCATTCAGTCTATCAATATTTTTCTTTAATATTTTCGAGTTAATTAGAGATGAAGACGAGAATATAATAAATATGAGAAGGTGTAGCGAAAAGCAAAAATTAAAAGCGACCAGAGAATAATTAATTTATATAGTACGATGTAGATCCTTTAACCTAAACTAATAGTGCTTCAAGTAAAGATAACAACTACCGCTAGGGAAAATCACAGGAAATGATAAACTTGCTCCTGACCTTAATAAAACTAGTTATATCAAATGCTATTGCTCTATATGTTGACCGTCTAAAAGATGAGTATATTTGTTCACCATGAGTTGTATTTTTATAAATCGGTGACCGCGATTGGTTGAAGATCTGGTTTTAATGTTATCTTTTCGGATAGGACAAGGTATGATAAGTGTTATTTTGACGCCCTCTTCAAATAACTTCATATTGGTTACATAATTAGTGTATGCATAGAGAATTAAATAAAAATGAAAGTTTTGTGTTTACCATGTTTAGTGAACAGTTGGTTGCCTAGCAATGGGTTTCATTGAACAAACTAAAATATTCAACTTGAATGTATTTTCTCCTGAAAAAACATCTGAATCGATTAAAATGTAATGTTTTGTGTTGCCAAATACTCAAATATATATTATGGTTGAAACCTACATTTCAAGGAGTCTATACATGATACATGCTATAGTAGAAACCGAGCAAAACTGTGCCCTCTTCTTGCCGACTTGGTCCTTTATTTATATGAGGCTGACTTCATACAGGAACTTCTTAGGAAGAAAGAAAAAATAGCAGTATCCTTTAACTTTACTTTCCGCTACAGAGATGATGTTCTTTCATTAAATTTTTCAAAATTTGGTGACTATGTTGGACGCATCTATCCCATCGAACCAGGTGGTGCTTATCCTGATCGTCTGCAAGTAGCATATCTATCTGTTGTCACTAATGAATTCTGTTCTTCATTCTTTTTAACACACGACAATGTTGATATTGACAGTAGTAAAATTTGTCTTCAGGAAAACGGAACAGATGTTTGTGATGTATGTTTTACTTCATTCTTTTTTTTACCAAAACTTAAATATATAATAATTGTGTTTCTCCTAATTAAACTACCTTCCCCTCAGGCACTCAAAACAATTTGATTGAGTCGGTTCAATTAATCAAAAGTAAATTTGAAGTCAGACTGTTTTGCACTTATGTTTCTATTACTTTTGCATATTTTGATATCTATGAACTTTTCAATTTGTGTGTACGCAATAAAGCTATTGTTTGGCTCTCTAATAATGAAGTGGTAGATACCGAACTTTTCATATCACATTGACATCGATCAGAAACTGAAATAGCAATGCACAGAAAAATAAATCAACAGTATAAATAGCAATCACTTGTAAGCTTAACTGCTGACATTTGCTCCCACCCCAAAAAATGGAAAGAGTTGGCAAGTTCCCAAAAAGCAAGGTAATATTGATATACTTTGTAGAGTCTCTTTAAAAGCTAAGTTTCGTACTCTCATTTAAAAGACAGGTTTTGGATATGCATTGCCTCAACAATGGTTAAAATAATGTCTGATTTCGTTGCTAAAGCAATGTTTAAAATTAGAAGTAACTTAGTTGGTTTGACAATATCGGAAGGAAGTCAAGGTTTTTTTTTTTCGACATTAATGTTCAATTATGGAAATCCAAAGTATAGGTAAATACTTCAACGTATAATGAAAGAAAAAGACAATGTACAAAACTATTTTTATAAGGTTCTCGTTTTATATTGGACTTCAGGTATATTATCCGATCATTGCTACAAAAAAATTAAAAGTTTGCATTTGTATCAATTAACCGCAAAATATGTGCCTGAAAATAACTAAACTGTGCCTATCAAACTAAACAATGAAACATAGTTGCAATGGAAATCAGTACAAATAAAACAAGATGTAAGTTTAACTTGCATGAAACAGAAAACCAAACTATAAGTAAAAAATAAAATTGTATCTAGGTCAACATAAATATGTTGCAGTACAAATAAGAATTCAGAAGGATCCAGAATCTTCAAAGTACAAATCTGAATTTCAATATCTACTAGCAGAAATTTGAATTATAATTCATACTTCTTACATTCAAGTACAAATCAGAATTCCATTATCTTCTCGTAGAAATTGGGATATCCAGATTAGTATTATGAGGATCCTGGATTGTTCTAGATTTGAAAAAAACTTTAATTTAAAAAAAGACACAATAAAAGAACTATTTTGATTTTCTTTATAATGAAATAAAATGATATAATCAAACTTGTCTGAATGAAAAAGAAAAGCAACAATACCAATTCAAGATGATTTCATTTCACAACAGTGCCTTTTTCTAAAAGTCCGTTCAATCTTAAACAAAAATAAGTGCATATGAAATACTTTAAGGTTTTAACAACACTTTAGTGTACATGTATTTCAGAACATTTGATCAAATTATAGATACAGATGCGACTATATATAGTTACACACTTCAATTTTGGCAAATTTTTAGTAATTATATGGACATAATTATCCACAACTACAATTTGTTGGAAGTTTTTCAAATATTGTCAATATCAATGATGTCTTTAGATACAAAATTTAAAGAAAACAATAAACCATCAAAGGTATTGTACATAAGACAGGCTTGTTAGACAGTAGATATTAGAAATATGACTTTTACTGGATTTTAATTAGTACAGATCAGAATTTCAATTTTTACTTGTACTAGGCGGATTATGGATCCTTCTGAATTCCAATTTGTACTGTAACAAATACTTCAAAAATAGAAAGTGCATACTAAGTATACCAACCTCTTGTATCCTCCCAAAGCCTAGACAAGTGTGTATATATTAAATATTGAAACATTCAACTAAAGCTTGTTGTTGTACACTCTATGATTTTTTTTATGTATGAAATATGTATATTCAGGGAGATAGCGGTGGACCAATGATTTGTAAGGCCAATGACGGGATTAACAAACTTGTTGGGTTAACATCGTTTGGTCCTGACAATTGTGATGGATCTGAACCAGGAGCTTATACCAAAGTATCTGCTTTCTTAGATTGGATTAAGAGTAAGATGAATATGAATATGGAAAGAGAAGATGATCTGATAGACATGGAAGACAAGAAAAACAGAAAAAACAGGAAAAACAGGAAAAACAGAAAACAGAGGAAAAACAGGAAAAACAGGAAAAACAAAAATAATAAAAAACACAAGAGAAAGAACAAAAATTAGAAAAATTGTACAATAAAGTTTAAAGCATTTTATATACCTTTTGTTAATGTTGACGTCCTCATTCAGTCTATCAATATTTTTCTTTAATATTTTCGAGTTAATTAGAGATGAAAACGAGAATATAATAAATATGAGGTGTAGCAAAAAGCAAAAAATTAAAAGCGACCAGAGAACAATTAATTTATATAGTACGATGTAGATCCTTTAACCTAAACTAATAGTGCTTCAAGCAAAGATAACAACTACCGCTAGGGGAAAATCACAGGAAATGATAAACTTGTTCATATTCCTGACCTTAATAAAGCTAGTTATATCAAATGCTATTGCTCTATATATTGACCGTCTAAAAGATGAGTATATTTGTTCACCATGAGTTGTATTTTTTATAAATCGGTGACCGCGATTGGTTGAAGATCTGTTTTTAATGTTATCTTTTCGGATAGGACAAGGTATGATAAGTGTTATTTTTGACGCCCTCTTCAAATAACTTCATATTGGTTTCATAATTAGTGTATGCATAGAGAATTAAACAAAAAATGAAAGTTTTGTGTTTACCATGTTTACGTGAACAGTTGGTTGCCTAGCAATGGGTTTCATCGAATAAACTAAAATATTCAACTTAAATGTATTTTCTCCTGAAAAAGACATATGAATCGATTAAAATGTAATGTTTTGTGTTGCCAAACACTCAAATATATATTATGGTTGAAACCTACATTTCAAGGAGTCTATACATGATACATGCTATAGTAGAAACCTAGCAAAACTGTGCCCCTCTTCTTGCCGACTTGGTCCTTTATTTATATAAGGCTGACTTCATACAGGAACTTCTTAGGAAGAAAGAAAAAAAGTTAGCAGTATCCTTTAACTTTACTTTCCGCTACAGAGATGATGTTCTTTCATTAAATTTTTCAAAATCTGATGACTATGTTGGACGCATCTATCCTATCGAACTTGAGATAAAGGATACAACAGATACAGTTAAGTGTGCCTCATATCTTGACTTACCTCTAGAAATTGACAATGAGGGTCGGTTGAAAACAAAACTTTATGACAAAAGAGATGATTTCAGCTTTCCAATTGTGAACTTTCCCTTTTTATGTAGCAACATTCCAGCAGCGCCTGTATACGGAGTATATATCTCCCAGTTGATACCAGGGCTTGTATTTTCTATCATGATTTCCTTGATAGAGGGTTGCTGCTCACAAGGAAGCTATTAAACGAAAAGTTCTAAGTGGTGAAGCTGAAATCATCCCTTCATAAATTTTACGGACGCTATCACGAGTTGGTTGACCGTTACGGAATATCCGTTTCACAGATGATAGAGGATATGTTCTTTAATGTCGTAACTACAATCCCGTCCCCTTTTCCCGAATGTGACCTACCGAATTAGACTTATTACCGAGTTTGTACTTACATGAGCAACACGACGGGTGCCACATGTGGAGTAGGATCTGCTTACCCTTCCGGAGCACCTGAGATCAACCCCAGTTTTTGGTGGGGTTCATGTTGCTCAGTTCTAGTTTTTGTTGTTGTGTTTTGTATACTATTGTTTGTCTGTTGGTCTTTTTCTTTTTTAGCAATGGTGTTGTCAGTTAATTTTCGACATATGAGTTTATATGTCCCTTTGGATCTTTCGCTTCTCCTCTAACAACAGCAATGTTGCCTAGCAAAAGGACTTTATTAATACAATGTTATACAATTAAACGAACAAAAATAGGCAAATATTTTCATATACTAGTATCTCATATTAAGTCCTATATAAATATTTTCAGTAACCATATTTTCCTTTTATAATGATTTATCAACATAACCATAATAGCAACCAGAGTTTTCCTTAGCAACAACTAGATTATAGATAAACAATGAAGGTATATTTCAAAGGGTATTTTAGTATCACTGAGAATAATCTTTACCAAAAAAAAGGAAAAATTAAAAGGAAATGAATCAAAACCTAGTGCAGATGTTCGTTTTTCATATTATTGAATATGGAAACATACAAACTAAGCAATTTCTACAAAAAGGAAAGATTTTCATCAAACAATCTCAAACAGATGAAATTATGTTTTTAATGAAACGTGGCCCCTCAGGACAATTAAGTTCAATATATATATATATATATATATATATATATATATATATATATATATATATATATATATATATATATATATATATTGTATATAGGTACTTTTTCCAATATTATAGCGTGTATTGTGCTTAGCAACTGCATACAAAGCTTGTTTTGCGGATGATAGACTATTTTGCTTAACAACCATCGTAATTTAAAATTTTTTAAGCATGTATTTGCATATAAAGCTGAAATGCATGTTTGACCACAAATGCATATAACTAAATAAAGCTCTAGTAATAGATTGCAACTAACTAGTAGTGTGTTATTTGCCTGCATCCAAAAGATTTTAAGCGATGGAAGTGTTTTATGTACATTCAAGCTCTATATGCTTACTGTAAATTTATTCAAGATATTGTGTTGCTTACAGCAACCTTACAAAACAACCTAAATTTATCTTTTTTGTTTAATCTGTATTCTGGTGACTAATTTATTTTCGTTATCATGGTTATTGGCAGAAGTGTTTGTCTCAGTTGTATGTGCTATGTGCATAATCTTGTGGAAAGACTAGCTTTTGATTGCTTGCAATTTGACATCCCTTTTTTTAATTTACCTTGGAGTTCAGTTTTCTTGTTATACTTTTTTTCTGTTATTCCTCTGGTACTGTTTCCTACACAAACAGCAGTCCACAATGTTTTCATCATTACTACGTTCAAATACCGGTTGTTTATTTGAGTTGGATGATATATTTAATCATTACTGAATTTTTTGGCATGAAAATCAATTTCATGAAAGTGAGTTGGGAAACAACTGTCATTGTTACTGAATAAAAACGTTTTCTGACTTAGGCATATATATTTTATTTACAGCTTAGGTGTTAATTCTGAACCCTTAATCGTTTTTCGGCCAAAGTGAGAGTTCTACACTTAAAAAGTCAAGGTTTCCAATTTTTTGGATAAGCATTCATGGAACTGGACACCATTTCGTAGATGTAGTTAATCGCTAAAGAATTCTTATATGATTTACATTTATACAAATACTTAAATGTGACTTAAATGTGATTGGGCCGTTAAGAGTTTTTTTTTGGGCCACACTTCGATAAACCAAGTTGTCGAAACTTCTATTTCAAACCTATGTAAACACTGTCGATTTCACTTTGCACGTTACATATGAACAGTATCCAGAGGTTTCAAGAAATTCAAAATAAAATAAAACAAGAATATGTGTCCATAGGACACCATGCCCCGCTCGCACTATTATGTGTCAATGTTCATGTTTATGTTTTTAAATATGGGTTGAAGTCATATTATCTGGAATAAAGTTTGAAAATTTTGCCTTGCAACAAACATGTGTACTAAGTTTCAAAAAACTTTCACATAAGAATGTACTTATTTAACACTATCGCATTTTTATGTTCTGCGAACCCTGAAATCGGGTCAAGACCCGTTATTCGGTACATTATTTGAAAAAATCACATTATAGCAAACATGTTCTATGTTTTAAATTTATGCGACCAAACTTCATGGTTAATTACCTTAACCAAAAATGTTTAACCTGATACAAAAACAAAGGCATCAGTAGTATGCCGGTGTTCAAAAGTCATAAATCGATTGAGAGAAAACAAATCCGGGTTACGACCCAAAACCGAGGGAAACACATCAACTATAAGAGGAAAACAAAGGAACAACAGGAACACTCAAGTGCAACAAAAACAAACGCCAACACACATAGAAACGAACTATTTGATAACAACTGCCATATTCCTGACTTGGTACAGGACATTTTAAGAAAAAATGGTGGATTGAACCTGGTTTCATGGCATGTCAAACCTCCCGCTTTATGACAAAAATATGAATTACATAGATAAAAAAATCTTTTATGACAGGAAAGACTATTTATATAACGGATGGACGGATGGAAAGATGTACAGACCAGAAAACATAACCCTCTTCCGCCCTCACTATCGTATTCGAGGCATAACAATAAAAAGATATGTTTGAGTTGGTGTTAGAAGTCATTGATGTGTTTACTTGGCTTCTGACTTCATATGTAATCCTATAAGAAACAACGTTTTAGAATTGTAAAAAACTCGTCTAGTGCGGTCGAAAATAGTACTCTTAAGGATATAATTCAAAACATTAAGGACATTGGTGAATCCAGTGTGATTTTCAAGTCAGCCTACATATTGATTGTTCTTAAACCCGGGTGCGGAAGGTAAAGTTATAGTTTGATTAATGAAGCAATTGAGAATATGAAAAAATAACATACTTATCCTTATTCTATCTACAAAATGTTAGGAATCTAGTGATTCTAACCATCTCGTTCAATGCATTAAAACCACATAAGTTCACAGCAAAAAAATGGAATTTGAAGTATTCTGAATCTGTTTGCAAGTGCAATTATTTATTTTTTTTATTTCTTATGAAGATACAAAAATATAAGTTAAATATCCATTCTTCATTTTCTTTTACAAAAACAGTTAAAAGTAAGATTTTATCCTTTTATTGATAATCAGGGCTAGGTGCCTTACATCATTTAATCATTAATTAATTATTTTTACTATGCGACATATTAAAATACACAAAAGAAATGAAGAAACGTCACAGAAATGATAAATCATATTTTTGTAACTGAGACTTCTATTACGTACAAGTAAAAGTTTTGCAAAACAATAAATGAGGAGAAATAATGCATTGCTCAGTCATAGAATAATTACGTTGATAATGGTTGTGGTTTCCTTTGTGCTCTTCACAGGAACTTAAAAGTTAAATGTTTGCAACACTTCCATTGAGATTAATGAATGTCAAACTTTGAGGGCTCATATCCTTGTAGAAAATGTTCAAAATTATCTGAAATTAACAGCATTGCTATGAACATTTTCGTTTTGATGATATAAAATATATATGGGATCACCTGATTCCAATTTTTCAGTAGATGTGTAATACCACCAAATCATAGCACGTCACATCCGGTTGCATACGAAAAAGGGTCGATAAAAAATATTGCCTTGAACTTGACAGTTGTAGGAAATGAATCCTACATTTCATTGCAGTAAAAAATTTCTTAGTCGGGTGTTTCAAAGCACCATTATTTTCTTATTTGGTGTTTCTATAGAATATTTTGGAAACTTGAGGTTACATAGTTACAAAAGCTTGTACACAGGAAAAAAGGGGTGAAATTTGATTGGTTAACTTCCAGTGATGGTTATTTTCGTATATGCAATGAAATGGTATGTGAAATTTTGTCTATAGTACTGGACAAGATAAAACTTTACTCATGCAAAGTATTTCTTTATTTGAAACAAAGATAATTCAGTATAATTTGTGATATAGCTCTTTTCCGTCTTTTTACACCAGTAAGATCGGAACCTTTACATGAGGAAAAGAGGAAATTCCTTCCTGTTTACTTTGCCAATAGAGGAATTGATGCAATCAACATCAGCAACGTTCTACATCACAAGGAGGTAACATCTAAAATTCCTATTTATTTTCAAAATCAGTCTGTTCCTATTGTATCCTACAGTTACACCAAAACCATTGCACCCAAAATATTTAACTATAAACAAGCATTGCAGGACCTTGATTTAGAACAATACCAAAAAAACCCTCTGACATGTGACTGTTCCCACTCACCTTACAATTACAGCCCCTCCGGCCATGTTATTACTGGGGATCTAAACATAATTCAACATGAAAATCTCCGAAAGGTGATTTCTCATGGTCCTAAGTTTAGAGAACCCCAACACATCAATTGGAACCATAACTTCAAAATAATTATGGATTCGATTGACGACTACGCCAGAGCATGGGCTAAACGAGAAGAAGTTCAACTGGACACTTTGTCAGAATGGGTCAAAACAATCAGGTCTCTGATAAAACGTCGCATTCATAAGTTAAAAAACTGTGTGAATGATCGACCAAAGTCCGTTTTCAGAGACAAAGAGGCAGTGAAATGTCTATCATCTCTTCAAGATAAGTATGTTGTTGTTCCTGCGGACAAAGCTTCAAATAATATTGTCTTTGTATGTAAATCGTATTACTACGAGTGTCTTGTCAAAGAATTAGGAATAAATGAGCACTCAGGTAATCCCACATACAAAACATATCATTTGACAAGGATGAGATTTTGGCGAATCATAAGTCCTTCATGGCTTCAATGAACATTGCATTGAACAACAAATCGGAGGACTTACCTTGTTTGTATTGGATACCTAAACTTCACAAAATTCCGTACAAACAACGGTACATTGCCGGCTCATCTGCATGTTCCACTAAAGAATTGTCCATTAGGTTGACTAAAATTCTGTCCGCAGTGAAAGAGGGTCTTCAGAAATATTGTGAAACTGTTTACTCGCGTAGTGGTATTAACCATATGTAGATTCTTAAAAACTCTAAAGAACTTCTGGATAATTTTAAATCTCGGTCTTTTTCTGAAATTAGTTCTATTAAAACTTTTGATTTTTCTACCTTGTATACCACCATTCCCCATGTGAAATTGAAAACCGTCTAAAAGAAATAATCCACAATGCTTTTCATCATAAAATGGTAGCATACGCTATAAATTTATTACTTTGGGATACCATAAGGCATATTTTGTTAATAGCGAACAAAAGGGTAAAACATGCTACACAGAGGAACAAGTGAACAGTATGCTGAGTTTCTTATTGACAACATATTTGTTGAATTTGAGGTAGACTTTTCAACAAATTGTCGGCATTCCTATGGGAACGAACTGTGCGCCTCTCCTTGCCGACCTCTTCTTATTTTCATATGAATCGGAGTTCCTTCAGACACTTGTCAAAACAAGAGGATCAAAGAAGCTAGGTTATTTAATTTCACTTTCAGATATATTGATGATGTTCTTTCCATTAACAATCCGAACTTTTTGATTGGGTTCCATTAATATATCCACCAGAACTAGAAATTAAAGAAACAACAGACACGGCTTCCTCCGCCTAATTTTTAGACTTATACCTCGAATTTGACATACACGGTCATCTCAGTACCAGAATCTATGACAAACGAGACGATTTTAATTTTGAAATTATCAATTTCCCCCACCTTAGTAGCAATATACCAACTTCACCTGCATATGGGATATACATTTCCCAACTTATTCGGTATTCAAGAGCTTGCAGCTCCTACTCAGACTTTGTAAAACGTCACCAGTGTCTGAGCAGAAAGTTGATGAACCAGGGGTATGTCAAAGAACGTCTTGTCCTTTTTCTAAAAAAGTTCATCGGAAGGTACCAAGAACATGTTGATAAATATTCCGTATCAACTTCACAAATAATACACGATGGTCTTGAAGTATAGATTTTGCGTAGTGACGTTGTTTATCATCTTAATAACGTGTTATAGTATTCTTTATTTGTCTTAATTGATACTACTTTTACTGTTAAGTCCAGTTTTTGATATATCCATTTGATGTGACTCTGTGCTTATGTATCCCGTCATACCTTGAACGACAAAATTATTTCATTTTTTAATATTACTTTTACTGTTAAGTCTGTTTTTTGTGATAAACATTTGACATGACTCTGTACTAATGTATCCCGTCATAATTTGAACCACACTATTAGTTTATTTATTAATATTACTTTTACTGTTAAGTCTGTTTTTTGTGATATCCATTTTACGTGACTCTGTGCGTATGTATTCTGTCATACTTTGAACGACAAAATTATTTTATTCATTAATATCACTTTTACTGTTAAGTCTGTTTTTGTGATATACATTTGACGTGACTCGGACTTATATATCCCGTCATAATTTTAACCACACTATTATTTTATTTATTAATATTACTTTTACTGCTAAGTCTGTTTTTTGTGATATCCATTTTACGTGACTCTGTATTTATGTATCTCTTTATACCTTGAACGACAAAATTATTTTATGTCTACCTGTGCGAATTTCAAACGCGCGATTTTACGCCAGTACTTAAAACCTTCCATCCTTTATAGGTGGATTTTACATAGATAAATAAAATCGTATGATATAAGCATAATGAGGATGTTAAATTTGATGTATGCCTCTTTTGTGCTTCTTCGTAACATTTGTTTGTTTTATAGTGATTAAGATGATAACACAATGTTGACTGCTGTAACCCTATTTTGACATTTTACCAATTGTGTCTGTTTGTTTTGTTCACGCATCGTTGTCAATATAATGGAATTTGATACGACTGTCATACAAGTGAGAGGTTTGGCTAGCCATAAAACCAAGTTCAATCCACCATTTTCTATATAAGAAAATGCCTGTACCAAGTCAGGAATATGACAGTTGTTATCCATTCGTTTGATGTGTTTGAACTTTTGATTTTGCCATTTGATTGAGGACTTTCCTTTTTGAATTTTCCTCGGAGTTCAGTATTTTTGTGATTTTACTTTTTCTGTACAATTTTTTGAAAAGTGCAAATTTAACAAAGACTAATAGGAGAAAACCAATGGTGGTATTACACCTATTATGGGAAGCTGAAAATGCACCTTTGACCTTGTGTGTACTCTCATTTGTTAAAAATTCATGCTATGTAAGTGAAATATTACAAAAATGAAATATTTTGAGTGGATTGAGTCTCAAAAACACATTTTATAAGAAAATTGCCTTGAAATAGGACTCTACCATGGATATTAGTAGAAAGAGCAAGCCATACTCAGTGTTTAGGGAGCTTTTTCTGGCTTTTTCTTCTTATTTCTTATATTTTGCTATAATAGAAAACTTTTTCCTAAGTAATTTCTAATAAATATATAGTTATTAGTAAATGAAATTATTTTTGAAGCAGTAACAACAAATTATTCACTAAAGGGGAAGCCTTTTATGTCCCTCTCTGGAACGCGGCGTAAATTTAAGTTTTACGTAAGGGCTTATTGAAACCTCTATGGAGTCAGTAAACTTTTATATGGATAGTTCATTCAGCTTTAATACTTCAATTACTCATTTATTTTTACATATCTTTCATAAATGAGTGAAAGTTACCCCAAATTTTTATTTGTTGGCCTAAAAAGTTGACATTTTGAGGAAATGAGAGGTATATATGGACCAGAAGGGACCTTATTATGAAGACGAAGAGGTCAATTAGTGGTATTTATCATCCTAGAGTCATCTTTTGTATCATATTCAACTGTTTGTAGGCAGATGAGATAAATATTTGATAATTTATTGGTCCACACTATATTCTATAATGATGCGGCTTGATTTGGATTTTTCGAAGAAATTTTGTTCGAATCGCTGTAGATGTCGTCTTACATTATACTAGATTTTTCTGAAACCATTGTATTGGTTATGACAAAACTTGACAGCAATGCTTAAAATAACCAGCATTACAAAGGGAAAAAATCACATTCGGTTTATTAAGGAAAAAAGTCTTCTTTAGGTGTAATACCACCAAATCATGTACGTCACATCCGGTTGCATACGGAAAAGTGTCGATAAAAAATATTGCCTTGAACTTGACAGTTGTAGGAAATGAATCCTACATTTCATTGCAGAAAAAAATTTCTTAGTCGGGTGTTTCAAAGCACCATTATTTTTTTATTTGGTGTTTCTATAGAATATTTTGGAAACTTGAGGTTACATGGTTACTAAAGCTTGTACACAGGACAAAAAGGGGTGAAATTTGATTGGTTAACTTCCAGTGATGGTTATTTTCGTATATGCAATGAAATGGTATGTGAAATTTTTTCTTTAGTACTGGACAGGATAAAACTTTACTCATGCAAAGTATTTCCTTATTTGAAACAAAGATAAATTCTGTACAATTTTTAAAAAGTGCAAATTTAACAAAGACTAATAGGGGAAAATCAATGGTGGTATTACACCTAGACACACATTATCTTCGACATGTGATAAAAAAACGTCAAAAAGACAAATATGAGTTATGTCTTGACAGCGACATGCTGAAAACTGGTAAGTATTCCAAACTTGAATACTAGTGATTGAACAACAAAAAAACGAATCCGTTGACGAATTATTTTGATTTCAATAAAATTCTTCACTCTTCAACAATACTCTGTCACCATAGTACAGTTCATATTGTTTTTATAACACACGGCTGTGAGTTCAAAAACTATTTCTCAATGATTTATATTGAATTGCCTAACTACATCTGTATATGCAAACGGAGACATAAAAATACAGTATCTGAGAGATGCTTTTGTTGAACTTTGTTACTTAGTTCAAAGACTGAGTGGCCTAGCAAGTCAATGTCTCAATGGTACAATTTAAGGCAGAGAGCAACAATGCAGATAAAGTCAACACCACGATACGAGACTATGGCTCCAAGTACCTCATGCAAATCAATAAAGTTGACCTTTTTTTTTTTTTTGCTTAAATTTGTTTTTATGAACGCATTCTCACATTCATTCACAATAGGATTGTGTGGCTATTATTTCCGATATTCAAAGCTCTCCACGTGGCATTTTTACATCCTACATTCTTAAAGTGGTTCCCAACATTCCTGTTACAGATAAATCCAAAGAATCCTCCAAAACACAACATATTTGCCTTGTTTTTCACAGGAAAGTCCAAATTCAATATATATTTTTAATGTATTTGCTTTTAAGATATTGCTATTTTTTTATAAAACGAAGGTAAATGGATTTTTTTAATCTGTTATTGGTCTTGATAATGTTAATTTCTACAGTTTTTGTCTCGCCTGCAATGAAAGTCGTGGAAAACGAGACATAGGGATTGCTTTTCCGGCAACGGCGACGGCGCGTCATCAACGGATAGGTTTTCTGCTTAAGTAAGTTTGATAGGAACTACTTGTGATAGATCAATGATATTTTGTAGGAAGTTGCATTGCTATTAGTACATATCAGTTTGACGACTATTTTGAGGCCCTCACCCTTAGGCCATAGTCCATTGACTTTGATTTAACTAGAAATTTTAAATGTTATGTTTTCTGCTTAAGTTAGATTGATTGGAACTACTTGTGATAGATCAATGATATGTTGTATGAAGTTGCATTTATCAGTACATATCAGTTTGGCGACTATTTTGAGGCCCCGCCTTCTAGGCTATGGTTCATTGACTTTGAATTAACTAGCAATTTCAATTTTAAGTTTTCTGCTTAAGCTAGATTGATAGGAACTACTGGTGATAGATCAATGATATTTTGTCGTGGCTCGGTACTTATGCATCCCGCCATTCTTTTCTTGTGCTATTGTCATTTTTTATGTATTCTTGTCTTTCATTTTTGCTTATGTGCTTTGTCTTCATGCCATTTTGTTTTCTCTGTTGACATATTTGTTTGTTTTTATAGTGATTAAGATTATAACACAATATTGACTGCTGTACCCTATTTTTGACATTTTTACCTATTATGTTTGTTTGTTTTGTTCACACATTGTTGTCAATATAATGGAATTTTATGCGACTGTCATACAAGTGAGAGGTTTAGCTAGCTATAAAACAAGGTTTAATCCACCATTTTCTACATGAGGAAATGCCTGTACCAAGTCAGGAATATGACAGTTACCGACCGTGCAAGGGCTGTATAGCCAGTTAAGGTCGTTAAAAACTTCCATTTGTTGTTGTATGACAGTTGTTTCCATTCGTTTGATATGTTTGAGCTTTTAATTTTGCCATTAGATAAGGGACTTTCCGATTTGAATTTTCCTTGGAGTTCGGTATTTTTGTTATTTTACTTTCTGTATGAAAATGCATTGCTATCAGTACTTATCAGTTTGACGAGTATTTTGAAGCCCTGTCCTCTAACTCATGGTCCAGAGACTTTGAATTAATTAGCATTTTTCAATGTTAAGTTTTTTGCTTAAATCAGTTTGATAGGAACTACTTGTGATAGATATTTTCTATATAGTTGCATTACTATCAGTACGTATCAGTTTGACGTCTATTTCAAGGCCCTGCCCCTAGGTCATTGTCCAGTGATTTTCAATTAATTAACACTTTTCAATATAAAGTTTTCTGCTTGAGTTAGTTTGATAGGAACTACTTACAATAGACACCAATATTTTCTATAAAGTTACATAGCTGTCTGAACATCTCAGTTTGTCAACCATTTCGTGGCCCTGCCCACTGTTTAGTCCAGCGACTTTGAATTAAGTAGCAATGTTGCTGTCCATCAGATTGTCTTTTGTGAATATTATGCCAACTGGATAGACATATCCCTGTGTCAACGCAGTTTTTTATATGAGCACTGAGATTGTGACTGTGTACATTTTGAATGATGATACTTAAGGATGTTCGCTCCTCTGATTCAAAATAGCAAGCATTTCAAAAGCATGTGATACATTGAGAGTTTATAAATAACCGGACTTAAGAAGTAGATAAAAATGACAGGTCCGTGACCTTGTTTTTGGGACATAATTTGGCGGGAAATAATTCACTCTAGATTTTTCATTCTTTTACCATTAGGACTTTTTTTCCTCAAAAACTAAAAAAAAAAATGGATTTTATAAAATTTTCACAAATTGCCTTTTAATCTATATGTAATTAAATAATGAAAAGAAAAGTAGGAGTTAGCGGGCAAAACTTTTATTGCAACTTTATCGATAACATAAAATAATAGAGGATTCCGAATATCTGAGAAAAAGTCAAAAACAAAAGTAGCGAACATCATTAACAAAGAAGAACATAGGAATAAAAAAATAAGAAGACATAACATGATTGCAAATTAGACCTTTGTCTCTTAATAACCAAAGGAAAACGATGTAAACAATTACATGTCACAGTACAGTCTTCATAATTAGCTAAATTCATTCCGTATAGAAAGCTACTAAAGGCACAAGACTGACAAAATATGAGACTAAAATTAAAATTACAAACCAACACCCTGATTGATTCTGCAACAATAAATGAAATACAACTATGACAGAGGACCAAGGAACAAGGACAACAACTGGATTATTAACTCTACTTTTGCACTATGAATTTGGTGGGGTTAAACATAATATGTGTGAGTGCCTTTGAAACACAACATACGAACAAGCTGCAAAAGTTAGTTGTGAAGCGCTAGTTGATCCAAATCGCTGATCAGATCTGTCCTAAGCACAAAAACAAATTAAATAAAGTATCAATATAAATGTTTATGTTTCCAATACTAAAACATCAATCAGTAAACCTTCAACGGATTAAATGTAAAGACGTCGTAGGCAGTGACAATATGAGAAAAGTATGACCTTGTTCAATGCCAAATTATCAGTGTCAACAGGGTGTGCAACTTGTCTCCATACATATTGTATTAGATAGACACTTACGATGTCTATTTTTTATGACAGCAATTCTCATCCCCTCCCCCTCACTTTTTTGGCTTTCGGATTAAATGTCTGTTTAGATATGGATGATTGTGTAGTTGAAAAATACCGTCAGGTCTGCGATCGGGTAGAGGTATAATAAACTGTGTCCGTGGTATTCTTTATTTTAAGTTCGATATGAAAGATGCGTTTAACATAATCACCAAACTGTGTGTTATTTGTTGAGAAGATACCATCTATATAACAGAACGTGTAGTTAAATTATAATGCTAGCTTATTTTAATTATTCTCGAGATCCTTCTGTATCAAGTCTGTCTGCCTGAAGAAAAGAATAAGTTGGCAAGAAAAGGAGCACAGTTATTACCATAGGAACACCGATTATTTGTTGAAAAACACATCCTGAAAACGTAACAAATAGGTTGGCAATAAAAAAATCAAATATCTAGATAATGTCAGTTTCAGAGTATTTTTTTTAAATCAGAGGGTTTTAACAAAGTATGATTTATGACTCAATAGCACAAGATATTTGTATGTACGTTAGCCATTCTTTTTATTAAACAAAATTGAATTAATTCTGTTGATCTATCTTTAGGAGTAGAGTAGTCAAATATTTTATATTATTGATGTAAGAGGAAAGAGACAAAAAACTTATGTACTCTAACAGATCTTTTGATTTTTAAGTATCCATATCTGATTGACAGCGCCAAAAGAGTATACATTCTTACAGTCATTATGAAGTCATGTTTTCATTTTTTTGTTCGTTTCTTGCTCTTAGAAGAATTCTACTCTTTCTTTTTTTTTTTTTTTGGTAAAATGTACAAAGGATTGCAAAATCGAGTATTTTATGTTGGATTATTATTATTTGATTGCTGATAAAATTGATTGTCACAATGTTTTCAGTCTTAGTTTTTCAGATACCCGAATAGTCGTCTGATTTGTAAATTTATGGTTATTTCTCATTCTCGACAGGACATTTTGACTTAGTGTGGATTCGTATGGCGGGTAATGCAGGCATAGTAGAAGACGATTATCCCGTCGATGTTAAAGGCTGTTGAAGTTCGTGCTATTCCCTCAGTGTTTTCATACTTTGATTTGTAATTTCTTAGTGGATTCGAAGTTTGAACATCGGTTAACTACTGTTGCCTTTAATTTAGCAAGTGAATACCAGTATAGTTTACTTTAACTTAATTCTTTCTAGAAATAATATATTATTTTTTTACTTTAAAAAGGTATATAATTTTATTATTATCTTTTAACTGATTACATTTCTTCAGTTTTCATTTCAAAATATATGTAACACTTTCTGAATTTCGAAAAGCGCTTCGGACGCACGAAAATTATCAAGTATTATTTTAAATACCAGTATTTTATAATAAAATATAACAGGAATGCAAATGCATTGTGATAACATAATATTTTGGAGGAAAATAAAACATGTTTGAGTTATTACCGGATATTTTGAAATTTGAATATTACCATAGACATGATAGAGATCACAATGCAGCACATGTTAAAGGTTCATCGATTTTAAAACTCAATAACGAAAATAATGAACGTACACAAAGAATAGATAAACATGTATGTTTTATAGAATTTCCTTTTTAAAAACCCTAGGGATCTATGATTTTATCAAATTTTGGCAAATGCATTGTCCTATTTTGATAACCTCAAATATCAAAACACATTGTAAGAGGGATAACTTATTTATAATTTCTAATTATCAAAGATATATAATGAAAGGAAGAAGTAACCTATGTTATATTTTTGTTATTTTACTTTTTACTACAACCAAGTCGATGTCAAGTTTCTTCCTAGAAGAAACTTTTGTGTGTGGAGTATTCCCCAAGGGCATCATTAACTTGGAAGCTAAATGCATGATGAATACAAAGAATCGAAGAACAAACCGGCTAGGACGTCGCCCGGGTTACCAAGGTCCTCGTCTGCTACACGGAACACTGTAGCATTTGATTTGTGTGTTCCACGGAATATCTTCCGGGATACCCCTAACTTGACTTATGTACAGCCAGAAGGTAATTCTTACTTTACAAATTCAGATACTTTTCAAAAATTAAAACCATGTACTGTTAATATTTTCGACTTTAAAAAGAAACCGGCTACAAGTCAAACAACTCCTATCATATATACTTGTAAACATATAAAAGGAAAGAGGAGCACGTGTAAGACATGTAATATTTTAATTACGACTACAGATTTCACTAGTAACTTTACAGGAAAAACTTATTTTACAAAATCTTTTGAGCCTCTGGACTGTCCCACGGACAAGGTCGTTTACAGAATTGAATGTACTTTGTATGGACTACTTTATGTTGGTGAAACTCGACAAACTTTGCGTAAAAGGATGAATCAACACCGATAATAAAGATCCGCAACTTTGGGTTCTTTATAACAATTTTAATTAACCGGACCATGATACTTCTTTATCTATGAAATTACCCATCATCGAGAAATTTATCACCACATCAATAGCCCTATACTAAGTACTCCTTTCCAAAGAGAAGAAAAAATTTCTGGATAAGGGAACTAGGTACTGCAATGCCATATGGTTGCAATGATATCAAAGGAGAATGAATTTGTCAAGTCCAGCCTGCGGTGATGTAAATGTAATGAGCTTATTTAATGCTTCTTTAAGACACCAGCATAGTCATCGGCAAAACATTACCATCGGTCCAATGTAAAAAAAAAAGTCTTCCAAATCTTTGGGAGCTTTGATGACCTTCTTTCACATCTTCATCATCCGCTATGGTTACATTACATTAGAAATATTCTTATTTCACTGCCTTTTAATTTTCTAAAATGTTTGAGAGATTATACACTTGACAAAGCATGCATAAATACATTTTCTCCAATATCTCATGTTTTACTGGGAACTAAACATAATTCAACATGAAAATCTCCGTAAGGTGATTTCTAATGGTCCTAAGATTAGAGAACCCCAACACATCAATTGGAACCATAACTTCAAAATAATTATGGATTTCATTGAGGACTACGCCAGAGCATGGGCTAAACGAGAAGAAGTTGAACTGGACACTTTGTCAGAATGGGTCTAAACAATCAGGTCTCTGATAAAACGTCGCATTCATAAGTTGAAAAACTGTGTGAATGATTGACCAAAGTCCATTTTCAGAGACAAAGAGGCTGTGAAATGTCTATCATCTCTTCATGATAAATAAATATGTTGTTGTTCGTGCGGACAAAGCTTCAAATAATATTGTCTTTGTATGTAAATCGTATTACTACGAATGTCTTGTAAAAGAAGTAGGAATAATTGAGCACTCAGGTAATCCCACATACAAAGACATATCGTTTGACAAGGATGAGGTTTTGGCGAATCAAAAGTCCTTCATGGCTTCAATGAACATTACATTGAACAACAAATCAGAGGACTTACCGTGTTTGTATTGGATACCTAAGCTTCACAAAATTCCGTACAAACAACGGTACATTGCCGGCTCATCTGCATGTTCCACCAAAGAATTGTCCATTAAATTGACTAAAATAATATCTGCAGTGAAAGAGGGTCTTCAGAAATACTGTGAAACTGTTTACTCGCGTAGTGGTATTAATCATATGTGGATTCTTAAAAATTCTAAGGAACTTCTGGATAATTTTAAATCTCAGTCTTTTTCTGAAATTAGTTCTATCAAAACTTTTGATTTTTCAACCCTGTAAAACACCATTCCCCATGTGAAATTGAAAATCGCCTAAAAGAAATAATCCACAATGCCTTTCAACAATAAAATGGTAGCAAAACAAGAAGATCAAAGAAGCCAGGTTATTTAATTTCACTTTCAGATATATTGATGATGTTCTTTCCATTAACAATCCGAACTTTTCTGATTGGGTTCCATTAATATATCCCCCAGAACTAGAAATTAAAGAAACAACAGACACGGCTTCCTCCGCCTAATTTTTAGACTTATACCTCGAATTTGACATACACAGTCATCTCAGTACCGGAATCTATGACAAACGAGACGTTTTTTATTTTAAAATTATCAATTTCCCCCACCTTAGTAGCAATTGCCAACTTCACCTGCATATGGGATATACATTTCCCAACTTATTCGGTATGCAAGAGCTTGCAGCTCCTACTCAGACTTTGTAAAACGTCACCAGTGTCTGAGCAGAAAGTTGATGAACCAGGGATATGTCAAAGAACGTCTCGTCCATTTTCTAAAAAAGTTCAGCGGAAGGTACCAAGACCTTGTTGATGAATATTCCGTATCAACTTCACAAATAATACATGATGGTCTTGAAGTATAGATTCTGCGTACTGACGCTGTTTATCATCTTAATAACGTGTTAAAGTATTCTTTTATTTGTCTTTATTAATATTACTTTTACTGTTTGGTCTGTTTTTTAGGTGATATACATTTGACGTGGCTCTGTACTTATACATCCCGTCATTGTGTTGTTTGTATTATTTTTCATTTTTACATTATGTGCTTTGTCCGTGTGACTACTTATGTTTCTTTGATACATATGACGTGTCTCTGTACTTTAAACATCCCGCCATTGTGTTATTGTTCTTTTAACGACAAAATTATTTTATATCTCTACCTATGTGACGTTTACATTCTGACGTCAAGCACGCGATTCTACGCCAGAGTTAATGTTAAAATTACGATTCGGTCCCAATGCTTAAAATCCCTCGATTCTTTGCAGCTTGATTTACGTATATTATTTTGAATGCTTATATTTTTATTGATTTTAATAGAAAATTGATGATAAAATGTATACAACATACCAAAACGAGGCAGCAAATCTTAATTTTCTTTACCGGACAATCAACATCAAGAATATAAATTAATTTCCGCATGAGAGCTACAATAATGTTTTACTATTTCTTCTGATAATTGAAATTCAATTTCAATTTCATCTGGGGAAGTATTACAAGAGAATATCATAGTTTTGTCTTATTAGGAATAATATTTATTAGCTAAGTTTTTAGACCATGTTGAAAATTGTTCAAGATCGCTATGTCAGATATTCTCTATTATGTATGGGCTATTACTGGAATAAGAAAAGGATGTAACTTATCAAATGATCAGCTATGTCATTTACATAGATAAGGAAAAGTAGGGGACCAAATATAGAGTCTTGTGGAACCACCATTAGTATTCTCCAAAGGCGAATATGAACTTAAAACAAAAACGCTATGTTTTCTATTCAAGATATAACTTTGAAACCATTTGTACAGTTTTCCTTCAATACACTATGCTTTCAACTTTATTTAGAGGCCAGTATACCATACCCTATCAAAATCTTTCGATATATCACATAATATAAGAGATGTTATAGCTAGCTATATAACAAGTTTAATCCACCATTTTCTATACAAGGAAATGCCTGTACCAAGTCAGGAAAAGTCATATATGACAGTTGTTTTCTATTCGTTTGATGTGTTCGAGCTTTTGATTTTGCCATTTGATAGCGGACTTTCCGTTTTGAATTTTCCTTGGAGTTCGGTATTTTTGTTATTTCACTTTATACAGTGATTCTCAAATGCCAAACATATCCTATAGTAAATTTCCATTAACTAAAGAATGGTAGAGGTAACGAGTTACAACCTATAGATGTAACACAATGTGTTTCATAACAATAATTATCAAGGTGTAATCAAATATAGCATAACTGAAACAAATACATTTACCCTTTTGACACTTAATAACATTGTGTACGAATATTATAAACATATACCCTGCAGCCAGTAGATGACAATGTCCACTGTTTAATAACATGTATCCTTCAGAGGTTAATTGCATTGTTTAAACAATTAACCCAAGACTAGTATTATTCAACATCAAGACTACTACGTAACCGGCCAACAGCTATGGGCCATTGTTTATGGCCCACTGGACTATATAAGATCCAGCTTTGGACTCGAACGGTAGAGAGATATCGTACAGATAGATTCAGATAGGAGATTCCGCCAAGGTCTCCCCCCTCGTGGGTAGGCTGGAACTCATGCACCTAATATCCGAATGTACTCCATCAGGACTGAACAGTTATACTACTATACGATCACGTGTCCGTGTGAGATAATGAACATTCGAACAATTCAACTTTAAAGACAGTTTGTGAACATTCGAACATTTGAACTTTAGAATCTTTCTTGACTTTGTAATTACATAATAAAATTATTTAATCAACCACTGACTGACTTCATTACATAGAATGTGTTACCTTGAAATACATTTTAAAGAAAGACATAGTTTTCTGTATAAAGGATTTACTAAGAGTGAAGCAAGCAATACGACAGATAAGAAACACTAGTCACCATAACAAATTAATACACAATCTAATTGATTTCAATGTGGAATTATTATATATGGGTTAGGATAACGCAGTAATAGATAATAGTATAACTGATGCTTTATCAATTGACAGTAATGAATCATTGCAGCTCAGAAACTTTAACTAGCTTATTTGATTAAATCTTATGGAACAACCGTGTAACTGTATATCAGAGGGGGCTATATATTGTCGTAATTTTTATGATTGAAATTTTTCAGAAAAAGAGGAGGGTCCGTCCACCGCAGTGTTTTAGGTTACTGTTTTAACCATTTTAAGTGGCATTTAGACTGTGATAAGCGATTGTTTTGGGTTTTTTTTTTTTTTTTTTCATGTACAATGTGGTAATAATCAAAATATTACAATTATTATTTCAAGAAATAAATGTGGCTATTGTCATATGTTTTTATCCTCTTGATCTGAATTCTAAAATATGCGTGAACATCGGTTCACTACTGTCGTCTCCTACTTTGATCTGGGGTAGGTTAATTCAAGAGATTTTAGCCATATTTTGATTTTCTTGTTTTGTAAAGATAATTATGTTTGGCCATTTAGGGAGATAGTGGTAGACCTTTGGTTTGTAGCGCAGATTATGAGAAAACAGAAAAGTTTGTTGGAGTGGTATCATATGGTAAAGATTGCGATGGACACGTACCATCTGTTAATACGAAAGTTTCTGCTTATATAGATTGAATTAAAAACAATGAATAAGAAAGGTCGATCAGACAACAAAGGCAAGAACGACAAAAAGAGAAGAACGACAAAAAAGACAAGAAGGACAAGAAAGACAAAAGAAAAAAGAATAACAAAAACAAAAACAAGCAGATGAAACAGTTTTAGATGCGTTTGTAAATTTTGAAGTGTTTTCAGTTAGCCTTTTCATTTCCAGATAAGAAAAATAGGTAAAAAAAAAATGATAAAACCAAAGTGAAAAAAATATAAGTAAAACTAAAAGCTAATAAACAATACTGTTGGGGACTGTACTAAGTTTTGAACTTGTAAACTAAGATCAATGGTTTTTTTTTTTTTTGTGAAATGACGATGAATATCAAACATGAAACTGCAATTCCCTAATAAAATTAAATTTCAGTTTATTTTATTTTACTATTAAACAGCATAAATACTGATACTCAGGAGGAGAAGTATTATGACCATAAATCAACTAGGAGGTACTGACACCTCTAATGCTGACTGTAACTTAAAAGTAACCGGTTAGCATTATTGATTTTAAGAGCTTGACAATTTCCACAAGTATTCAAATAAACTAAAAATGGTCTGTCAGATTGCCAGCCCACCAGGTTTTCTTTGTTTATTAAAGATAAATGTAGGTAGACATTGGTGAACATACAAAGAGGACAAGAGGTGTTGAATGACATTGGTGTATGATAATGACTACTGTAGTTCATCTTAAGAGAGAGGCGAAAGATATCAAAGGGACATTCAAAATCATGAGTCGAAAATAAACTGACAACGCCATGGCAAAGAAAAAAAAGACAAAACGACAAACAACAGTATACAAAACACAACAAAGAAAGCTTAAGACTGAGCAACACGAACCCCAATAAAAACCGGAGGTGCTCTCAGGTGCTCCGGAATGGTAAGCAGATCCTGCTCCACATGTGGCATCCGTCGTGTTGCTCATATAAGTACAAACCCAGTGATAAGTCTAATTCGATCGACTACATTGGGGAAAGAATGACGGGATTGTAGTTACGACGATTGGAACATATCCGTCGTCATCTGTGAAACAGATATTTCATAACGGCCAACCAACTCGTGATGGCGTCCATAAAATATTTGAAAAGATGATTTCATCTTCACCATTTGGTTTTATAGCTTCCTTGTGAGCAGCAAACCTCTATTATGGAAATCATAATAGGAAACGCAAGCCCTGGAATATCGTATCAACTGGGAGATATATACTCCATATGCAGACGGTGTTGGAATGTTGCTACACAATTGGGAAGCTGAAATCATCTCTATGTCGTAATGTTTTGTTCTCAACCAACCATCATTTTCAATTTCTAGATGTAAGTCAAGATATGAACAACTGTATCTGTTGTAATCTTTATTTCAAGTTCGATGGGATAGATGCGTTCAACATATTCACCAAACTTAGAATTATATAGTGAGAGGACATCATCTATATAGCGGTAAGTGAAGTTAAAGGATAATGCCAGATTCTAAGGCAGATATTTTGATAGTGCACAGACAAATTTGGGATTGTTGTAACAGATTTTAAAGTATTCATTTTATCGAAGCAAAAAATACAACTAAATATAACATCAGAGAAATTTACACGGAAATCGCATTGTTTTCCAATTTTTATCAACGAAAGTCCTATACGACAAAAGAAGGCATCGCTAAAATATACCTGATTTTTTAAATGACCCAACATATCAAAAATTTGGAATTGCTAGAACGGTTCAAATTTTTTGCATAGAAACGACATATTTTTCCGCCAACAATGTTTTACACCACTTTCGCGAATTGAACATAATGAAAAAAGAAATCATCGTTAATATTTTGAACGTATTTTTTTTATATATCTCTAAGTTAGAAAATGGCAAAAATAAAATTTTCCTAAGCAAAACTAGTAAGAGCATAACGAACGGGTTTACAGTATTCTGTAGATATTCTCTAAATGGCACGTTTGAGTAAAATAATGAATGACTTCTTCGTTGGGTGATCTTTATCTATCATTTCAATGACTGAGTTTTCGTCAAAAACGAGTTTGATCAGCTGCACTGGTGCCTAAGTCTAAATGCAAAATATATACAAACAAGTATTCGGCGTTACTCTCTTGGGTTAACTTAAATATCTTTAATGCTTTCATTAAAATAAGGTACTGTTGTTGAACCGCAAATATGTTTATTCATAATTCATGGTACGGACAGACCTTTGTAGTTTAGGTGTCAGACCACCAATTCAAAACCCTATATAATCAACCAATTTTTCAATTTTAAAAGCTTTCTAGATATTTTACCTCAAGTTTAACATCATATTCAGAATTATATCACCTCTGTGTATGCCAATTTTCAAACCTGAAATTCAAAGAAATTGAACATAATGAAAAGAAGTCATTAATTTTTTGCATAGAAACTTATGTCGTTTCTATGCAAAAAAAGAATGTTCTGCTGATGGTAGTTATGCTTAATATTGACTTGAATATTTTAACATGTCTAAAGATGTTAACACTTTATATTCGTGACAAACAAATTTCATATTAATATCAACAAGAGTGCACACCCTGAAATGTCTCGCCTGTTTTACTACTCATGATTTATTCTATGTCAAATGCCCTAAAAAAAAGTATCACATAAAATTAACATTATCAATGATCCATGAACAAGGTCACGGTTAGATAATCCAAGCCAGACAGACATGTACACCTTACAATCATTCTATACATCAAATATTGTTGATATATTGCTTATAATATAAAAACAAATAACCAAACCATGAAAACCGACCAATGAACCGTGAAAATGAGGCCAAGGTCGATTATCTTGCCAGATAGACATGTACACCTTACAATCATTCCATACATCAAATATAGTTGACCTTATTGCTTATTGTATCTGAGAAACAGACTTACGCAGGAAAACTAATCATTGACCAATGAACCATGAAAATGAGGTCATGTTTACATGAACGCTGCCAGACAGACATGTACACATTACAATCAGTTATACACCAAATATAGTTGACCTATTGCTTATACATGTTATAGTATCCTAGAAAAGGACCCTACAACTGAAACTTAACACTGACCAATTAACCTTGAAAATGAGGTCAAGGTCAGATGAAACATGCCATACTGACATGTATACCTTACAATCATTCCATAAAGTTGACCCACTGCTTACAGTATTTGAGAAACAAACCTAATCATGTTACTTCAACCTTGATCACTTATCCATGAAATGAGGTCGAGGTCATGTAACCATGTCTGACGGTCATGTAGACCTTGCAAGGAACCCATATACCAAATATCGGTATCCTATTACTTTATATAGCTTTATGAAAATAGTTTACGCGGCTGCCGCCGGCGGATTGTAACCCGCATGTCTCGCATTGTGGGACTTTTGTCGTAGGCGAGACAATAAAACTGTGATATATACTGCAGTATAGAAAACTGCAAATAAAGTCTTCCTTACAAATTTCTCTCAAACGGGTTTTTTTTTTTTTTTTTTCATTGATGCAAGGATTTTAGCAAAATTCACTTTATCAACCTTTCAATTGACAAACAGTTTTTGATATATGAGAGATATAAAAAATTACGTTTTACACGACAATACTGATATGGACATTTTGAATAAACTTTGGAACCAAATGATATTTAACTGATTAAAACTCTTGTAGGTTGCAATTCTGTAAATATAGACAATGCAATTTCCCATAGGAACTCCCTTTGCGGCTAAGACTGTGCCACTTTTACTATGAAGTTTCGTGAAAAATTATATCCCAGAACGGAAAGTTGATATGCACTACTATTTTATTCAAAGGTCAAAATATAGGGCTGAGCGGCATATTTTCAACATTTATATGCCCTGAACTTCTAAGAGTTCAAACTTATACTAAAATTCTATACTACCCATACCTCCACTTTTGGACCTCCTAAGAATTAAATTTTAGGCGCTACCATGTTTTTCTATACTGGTAACATTCCCAAGTTATCTCTATGAGATGAAACACAGAGATCATATCTGGGAACCAGTACGTTAACAAATTAACATATCTATGAATGTTATATATCTCACCAAAAGAGGCGTGGCTTGTAAAACAGCTGTATTTACAAAGTGCAACCTGTAAGTTTCAAATTACATTAGATCGTTTGTTGCATGAAAAATACACTTTATAAATTTCGCATGCCCAGAGCGTTTTTTTCTGGATTTACTTTTATCAGGAACGCTCAAACCAACACATTTGAAAGCCAAGGATTAATAAATACCTACAAACGTGGGGTGCTATATGGCCAAGCCTAGGATGTATAAATACCTATACAAACGTGGGGTGCTATATGGCCAAGCCAAGGATGTATAAATACCTACAAACGTGGGGTGCTGTATGGCCAAACGAATCATGGAAAAATCTAATAACCAACTGCGTTTCTATTCACATAGTTGAGAAATGATTAAAGAAGAAATGTTTGTTCTTGACAAAGTACAGGGCGTCCTAGTTTCTTCTCAAATTCTTTAATCATTTTAAACTCATTATCAGTATAAAACAAAACGATATTGCTATCTTAATAACTTAAAGTATATACTGATTAATATCACCATATACTTTGAATTAATTTATTTTCGTGGGTACCAATTTTCGTGGATTGCGGAAAACTTGCCTTTTCGTGGATTTTTGATTTCGTGGTTTTACCAAAGTTTGCATACAACCTGATAGAAAATATGTAATTCGTTGAACATTTAAATTCGTGGTTCACCTATACCCACGAAAACCACGAAAATTGGTATCCAACGAATAATAATGAATCCATAGTAATGCTTCCAAACACATTTCCCATGGTGGTAACGTTAAAAAAACATAATGAAATCGACCTTTTTTCATATGTCTTGCTAGATGTAATGTATAGTCCGCATCCTTCTCTAGCCATGCAATTTCATCTTTTTCATATGTCTTGCTAGATGTAATGTATAGTCCGCATCCTTCTCTAGCAATTTCATCTTTTGAATAAAACTACAGATTATACATGTCCAGGTAAACGGGATTGGTTAACTTTAGCAAAGTTTAAAGTTTAAAGTTTATGTTTCTCAAAGAACCCAACAGGAGTATGTGAATAGTAACAAACACATTAATATTCAAATATAATAAAGTAACAAAGAAAGGCAGTGAACATAACAGTTATTCATTAACATATATACATGTACTAGAAGTCATAGATTTTGAGGAAATGCGTTTGTAACAGTAATAGTTAACAGCTGATAGTACAAAACTTAGCAACCGTAAAAATAACATTGTAGAAGTCAGAATAACACAACTAATCAAATTTTTCAGTATTATGTTTGGTAATGAGATTACAAGATAAAAATGATTTGCTTTCCTTATTGAAAAAAGTACAACTAAACAAGTAATTATATTCATTACCTAAATTACTTTTTAAGCAGGTATACTATGTCATGTAGTTCATTTTTTCTATTTACAACACAAACAATCTATATCACTGCGCCAGGAAACCAACTTCACGTGACGCCAATAAAGTAAAAAATGCCTCTAATAATATGTAAATTAAGCAAAATTAAAAATCATAGATCATTAACTGGAAAAAGATGTTTCTTACCAGTTAAAAAAACTAATCTAGCGGAATGAATGAAAAACATTGCAATATTCAAAATGCAGTAGGAATATTCTCCGTTAGAAATATAATTCGTAAAATGTTCACATTCACTCACAGTAAAAATTTCACCATTACCAAAAACAGCAAAAGTTTATGTCTATTTGTCGACAACAATGTTATCATCAGACGTCCTGATTACCGGGAAAATACCTTTATGATACAGAGCTTCATGATACAAATAAAAACACTTCCGACTGCCATGACAAAGTGGTATGTTACACGACTTGCATTTATATCTTGTAAATATGTCCCATCCATTTTTAGTCTTGGCACCAATCGTGATACAGTACTGGCAGCGCTTGTGGTTACCATCTACCAACACTGATATATGATCTGTAGACATGGCTACTGACATGCTACTAGGGTCAAGTAAACCATCTACAACAGAAACCATATTTTTATTATAAAACTAAGAGTTTACAGATGTTGCAACATCGTGTACAAAAAAAAAATGCATACAATTGTTAATAATTTGTAATTACAAAATAATGTCATTTTGAGAATTTTGTAAAAACTACTTTGAAATAATAATATAAAAATAAGAAGATGTGGGATGATTGCCAATAAAACAACTCTCCATCAGAGACTAAATGACGTCAAAGTTAACAACTATAGGTAACCGTACGGCCTTCAACAATGAGCAAAACCCATACCGCATAGCAAGGCCCTGAAATGACAAATGTAAAACAATTCAAACGAGAAAACTAACGGACTGAGTCAAAAGTCTTGTATCTTTTATGGTTATTTTACCCAAAAAAAATGTTACGAGCAAAACCGAATCATCCATAATTATTCGTGAATTCTGAATCGTTTTATTAATCTGTAACTCTTTACCGTCTACAAATATAAATAAAATAGTTTCAAACATTAAACAAAACAACTATCGGCATCTAGCTAGAAATCAACAAACGGGTTTTCAATAAAAGATAAGAGTCAATGCCAAAATGTGTTGAAAAAATCTAAAAAGTAAGTAAAAACAGACAATTCACTGACAACTTTTCTGCCTTTAGATCGCAACATTAAGAGTGGTGAGGTAAAATTAGTGTTTGAGTGATATCTTTCCATTGGAACAAAAACCGTATACGAATAAGCTCTTAAATGAATAATCATGATATCATTGTTCTTTTTAGTTTTTAATGTAGACTAAATAATTTTTGTAGACTGCTGTTGTTTTACACCATAAAATAAAACTACAAATAATAATGCATCTTAGAATCCTGAGCGCAAAGTAGTTTATCTGTTATGAATAACGATTAACATATTTCATTGCTTAAAAGTATATTTAAATAATATATTAGCATATATGCTTGGCATTTTCATGAAGAAAAAAACAGTCAAATTATTAACATTAGATAGATACAGGAAGATGTGCTGTGAGTGCCAATGAGACAACACTCCATCCAAATAACAATTTATAAAAGTAAACCATTATAGGTCAATGTACGGCCTTCAACACGAAGCCTTGGCTCACACCGAACAACAAGCTATAAAGAGCATGGAAGTATTATATTGTCAATATGATACTTCCATGATTATAGTAATGACTTGACTCGGTACAAGCATTTGCCAAATGGAAGGGTCGGTTAATTTTTATTAAGTTATGTTAAACCTTCATATTTTATAACGGTCACTTTCAATTCCGTTTTATTTATGAATCTGAGGCAAATTCATATATGCACTTACAGTTGCATAACTTTATTTAACCATTCTAGTACAAGTACATTCCTGAAATCATTCATTGTCCTAATGAACTATTGCGTAAATTACTTTCTAACATATCGCATATTGTATTGTTATGAACAGTGCAAAACAATATTGCCAAGTTCAAATTTAAAAGTTAACGTGTACTCAAAATTTCAATCAAGATAAACCTTGAAACATTTTAGATTAGTTTCAAAGTGTAATAAAAGGTGATCTGTAATACTTACCAAACAAATACAATTTAGACGTAAAAATTCAAAACTAAAGGTGTAATTTAAATCTATAGTATAAGAATATAAGAATCTGTAGATTTGTAACCAGAAAGAATGATGAAAATGATAATAACTACACTTGTTTTCTTTGTCAATATTATAATATATATATATATATTATAATCTGTAATATTACCAAACAAATACAATTTAGACGTAAAACTCAAAACTGAAGGTGTAATTTAAATCTATATTATAAAATTTAAGAATCTGTAGATTTGTAACCAGAAAGAATGATGAAAATGATAATAACTACACTTGTTTTCTTTGTCAATATAATAAAGACAGATTCTTCAAAAATGCCTGTACCAAGTCAGGTATGGCAGTTGCTTTTCACTTATTTAGTTGGTTGATAGCGTTTAATTTTGTCAGTTTTAATGATCTTGGGCCCAGTTCAGTGAATTTTCATGCAGTAGCTAACTAAACGACATGTTATGAATTGAAAGAAAAATATGCAAAAACATTCTACGTCATAAATATCTTATTTCAGTCGGGTGCCTTCAAATTGCTGTGAAATCGAGCCGAAATTTGGATAAAATCAGGTTTGGCTAATCCCATCTTCCCTAATTTATATGTAATCACTTCCTTGGATCCACTAATTAAGCTTAACGTACTAAAATAGGCTTCTGTGTATTATCACTTCCGCTTAACAATTCATTCAGACTACTATAACAATTGTCATTATATACACTGTAAAAAAGAAATGAATCAAACTTTTTATGATGGGATTTTGTCAGAATTAAGAAAAATCATGAGGTCTTGCTTTGAAAAGAAATTTAATGAGAACTAATCAAACAACCATAAAAGTAAGTGAAGAAAATAAGGTCAAGCTGTGGATCTTTAAGGAAAAATGACAACATTTGCATACTGTATGCACAAACAGGGTCACATGAGTATATAACTATGGTCACTTGGACAACTCAAGTCTCGAAAAAGACCTAATTTGGGGGTGGGGGTATCTGTTTGACAGTTTAATACACCATGGCGTCAAATGAATTCGTTGTCCACCATTCAGACATCACACAGCACCTTACTCTTTTACACTGGTCTTTTCCATGCCATCGTGCCCAAAAAGCTACCAAATCATGATATTATTGTAGCAAATGCCATCCTTAATGTCGCTGAAATATTTTACACTGGAAAACAACCGTTAGTTACTTTTAGCAGTATACAGGAAATGGAATTCATTATGATTTATTTTCGAGCCAACACACCCTGGGGTCATTCGTCATTACTATCAGTATGTCCTTGTTTTGAAAAGAAGCTTTTTGACTTAATATCTTAAAATATAATATGTGTCATCATTTTTTGTAGAAATATTTATTGCTGCCTTATGTATTGACACTTGCATACGAGTCGTATATAAAAACAAGTTTAAAGGAAAAAGTGACCGGCGGAAGAACGTCAATTTAGGAATACATTTATTTGCATACCGTATCACATGCGAGTTACACGTAAAAATAATGAGTGAGTGAAGATTTAACATACCAAGTAACCCTTTTTGCACGTAATAATAGTTGTATTACAAATAACATTAAAAAAAACAATGAAAATGTATGACCTGTCATAAAGGTTCTTTGGTAACTAATGGTGTAGGATTGCTGTCTCATTTCCATATATCCCACATCTCCTTTTATTCATGTTTCAAAACAATGTGTGAGGAAATAAAAATATGGGAATAGATACGGAAATTTTGATATCTAAATTCTCATATCCCTCAAAAATATATTGGATGATCACTTTCTTTAAAAACGCTTAACCATACCACATTCTGTATGTGCCTGTGTCAAGTCAGGAGCCTGTAATTCAGTGGTTGTCCTTTGTTGCTGTGTTACATATTTGTTTTTCGTCCATTATTTTGTACATTAATTAGGCCGTTAGTTTCTTCGTTTAAATTGTTTTACATTTGTCATTTCTGAGATACAGATCTGAGAGAACAGTTAGTAACTGCGAGTTCTCTCAGATCTGTACTTTTTGTTTTTGCGATGTACAAGTACCCGGTCACGTCCACTCTGTGTTTTGTTAGATAGAATTCTATTTGTATCCATCTGATAAGTTAAGCCTTTTTCAACTGATTTTCATATGTTCCTTTGTTGAACTGTTACACCACTGTCCATGGTAAAAGGGAGGGGGGTCGGGCGCCCGCTAACATGTTTAACCCCGCCACATTCTATATGTGCCTGTCACAAGTCAGGAGCCTGTAATTGCTTGGTCGTTATTTGTTGCTGTTGATCATATGTGTTGTGTGTTTATTGCTTTGTTCAGCTCTTGTATTGTTCTGTTACACCACTGTCTAAGGATTAGGGTAGGGTTGGGTGCTAGCTAACAGGTTTAACCATACCACATTCTGTATGTGCCTGTGTCAAGCCAGGAGCCTGTAATTCAGTGGTTGTCCTTTGTTGCTGTGTTACATATTTGTTTTTCGTCCATTATTTTGTACATTAATGAGGCCGTATGTTTTCTCGTTAAAATTTTTAAAATTTGTCATTTCGGAGCCTTTTATAACTGACTATGCAGTATAGTCTTTGCTCATTGTTGAAGGCTGTACGGTGATACTATACTTGTTAATTTCTGTGTCATTTTGTCTTTCCGTGAAGAGTTGTCTCATTGGCAATCATACCACATCTTCTTTTTTGTATATATATGAAAGGAGAGCCGAAAAATCCTCTTGTGAATCAATATGAGGTATACGTTAATGAGAAACAAAAACAAAATAAATATAGGTCAATTTTATTGATTTCCAGGAGGTACTTGTCGCGTATCGTGGTGTTGAATTGATCTGAATTGTCGTTATTTTCCTTGAAATATTGACTTGCTAGGCCACTAAAGTAGGTAACAAAGTTCAACTTTAGCGGCACTCAGATACTGCATTTCTGTGTCTCCGTTTGAAAATACATGTATAGATGTGTAATGGTGACAGCAAAACCAATTTTTATCCAAGCTAGGTATACATTATCAAACAAATAGTTTTTGAACTCACAGCCTCGGGATGAAGTTTACATATTTTTATTTTTCTTATGGTTTTTGAGTATCTCTTCACACTTTCGAGGAAGGTTGTAAAAAATGTGAACATTACTTCTGCTATTGTATTGGTATTTGAATGGGTTTGAAGTGTGGAAAAAGCATTGACTGTGATATTTAATAAAAAGGAAATTTAAAAAACACTAAGCATTAAGAAATGAAATTACATGTTGTTCATATAATGTTATTCAGTATAGACAAAGGTCACGACCATATTAGCAATAAGATGTCCTGCATCTATAGAGATCTAGAAAGATATTTTAAAGATCTTTATCATCAACAAATCTCTAAATAGATAACATTAAAACCAGATCTTCAACCAATCGCGATCACCGATTTATAACAAAATACAACTCACGGTGAAAAAAATATACTCATCTTATGGACTGTCAACATCTACAGCTTTCATCTCACCTTAACTTACAATAGTTATTCTAACATGTATATGTTGATATACATTTGAATGGTTTATAATGATTTCAACTATGTCAAGTAGTAATTGATTAATATTTTCTTACGTATAATTGTAAACTAATTGCTTACTATTCTTTTGATGTTACCTAAATGATTTACGTTTTGCACCAAAAATATCTAGCACGTAACGCATGGACCGTTTATGTTTTCTCCCTGGCAAAATTGCCTTGACCAACTACGCATTGTCTATAACCTGTAACGCGACCTAAGCATATCAAAATCAAGAATCTGAGCATATTTATTATTTCCTGTAATTATCCCCGAATGGTAGTTATCATCACTACTTGAAGGACTTTTAGTATTAGTTAAGAAATCTTTATCGTACTGTGTGCATTGTTATCTGATCGTTTTCATTGTTTTTGTTTATCTTTGCTTTTTGCTACACCTTCCTATATTTAATATATTCTCCTCTATACTTCTAATAAACTCGAAAATATTTAAATAAAATATTGATAGGATGAATGAAGATGTAAACAACAACAAAAGAAATAAAAAATGCCTTTAAACTTTATTTTTTATAAATAATTGTAGTTTTTGTATTTGTCTTGTTTTTCTTGTTTCTCTTCGTATTTTTGTTTTTCCTGTATTTCCTGTATTTCTTGTTTCTCTTCTTATCTTTTTTTCCCCTGTATTTCCTGTATTTCTTGCAATCATCTCTTTCCATATTCATATACATCTTATTCTTAATCCAGTCTAGAAAAAAGGATAATTTGGTATAAGCTCCTGGTATAAATCCATTGCATTCCTCAGGACCAAACGATGTTAACCCGACAAGATGTTTAGTCCCGTCATTGGCCTGACAAACCATTGGTCCACCGCTATCTCCCTGAAATATTCCTTATATATATATAATCCCTGAGTTTATACAACAAGGTTTAGTTGAATGTTTCATTGTTAAATTTATACAAACTTGTCCAAGCTTTGGGACGAAAGACGTTGAAATACTTGATATACACTTTTATTTTTGAAGTATTTCTGTTAACCTAGAACAACAATTTGATGTTTTTTCGTATAGTTCGGTTTTATTTTCATGCAATTTAATCTTACATCTCGTTTCATTTATATAGATTTTACTACCAATTATTTTTAATTAGCGAGTTTGATTTGCACATTTTTTGGGGGTATTATATTTTGCAGTTAAATGATCGGATACTATACTGAAGTCTAATAAAGCGCGAATTGTGTAAGAATATTTTTTGTGTATTGTAAAGTGAAGAGTGAACCACTTTCGGTAAAATTTGCACATTAGAAACAAGCTAAAATATACTAAGATATGGCTTCAGCTAACTAAGGTAACTCTTCATTCTATATACACGTACCTAGTTTATTTTTGTAATGTACTCAAATGTAAACAATTCGGAGTTTGTTTCTTGGTAGTGAAAACTGGTATTTAAAAAAAGTGTTTACACGCTGGATATCTTTGCAATATAGCAAATAAAGGCAATAGTAGTATACCGCTATTCAATAGTAAAAAATCGATTTAACTGAAACAAATCCGGTACACAAACCAAAACTGAGGGAACACATCAACTATAAGAGGAAACAAAACGGAACAACAGAAACACTGAACTGCTACAAACACGAACGCCAAAATACATAAAAAAAGCCTATGTGATAACAATTGCCATATTCCTGATGTGGTACAGGACATTTTAAAAAAAAATGGTGGGTTGAACCTGGATTTATGGCATGCCAAACCTCCCGCTTATATAGCAAGGTTTAAAATACCGCTACTACCAACATTACGTGACTGACATGAATAAAGTACAAATTAATGCAAGAACATTCAGGACAGAGAAATATATTAATAAATAATATAATAGTCCATTTCAACATGTAAACCACAGAATTAGAACGAACACCGAAAAATAATTCACGACAGATACAAATACAGCACAACAGAATAATGAACTGTGAGTCACACGAATGTATCAACGCCACAAAAAGAGACGTCACAGGTAATTTTCTAAAAATACAATATGAACTTGTGATTAAGTTTGTAATGGTGTTATTTGATGTTTTTGTCTAACCATTACAAGAATATTAATATAGAATTGTGTTGGTAAATGGTGTAATTATTTGGATTTTATAACCATGGTTTCTCTTCTAAATCAAACTGTGATAAAAAAAAATGAATCATTATAAATCATATAAATGAACTATGTGATTAATTTACATACATAAAGAAAAAGAAAAATAGAAGTAAAACCATAAACAATGAGACATAAAACAAACATCCAACCAGAATTACAAATGGAACATCATAAATTAATACATGAATGTTGGATTGACAAATACCGAGACACGTCTAATATCAATGCAAATTTACACTCAGCAAAACAGTCATATTCGGGAATGAGTAAGCACTCCAAACAACGTTAAACAGATTCATTGCATACAAATATGTTTAAACAGTTCATAGATATAAAAAAATGCAAAAGTAATATAAACGTAAATGCAAAAACAGACTTCAAATTAAGCTTTGACCGATTAAACAGACTCAATCATTTTGTTCTAAATGTTCAAGGGGAAGGTCGCTTAATTAGAAAAAAAACAGTTATCATATATTTAAGTTTTGGACAAAAGTGGATGCAGTAAAACATACAAAACAAACATCTGTTCCGTTTTTCTGAAGACAGATTTTACTGCTGTCAATATCGTCTTCTGGATACGATAAAGCACAATATTCATTGGTGACAACAGATAAATATGCTACTTGCAAACGATCGGAAACACTATCATTACCTGAAACAACATAACGTTTTATGGTTAGAAAACAGTAGTTTAGCAATGATTGCCTACGTTATGTATTATGTTCTCGTGATATTTATAGAGAGCATTGTTTTGTTTTGCTAAAGTTACCTTTTAAATGTATACTCTGTACTATTTTGATATACATGCATTGGTTTTTTTTATATATATATTGATGAATGCTTTGGTTTGCTAAAATTTCAGTTTAATACATTTATTCCTTTTTAGACTCCGTTCACAGAAAAGTGTCAGCAAGGGTTTGTGGTACCCAGACTTATCTTGCTCGATCTGTTATATTTATCCCTCAAAATTGTGAAAATAAAACATCTATTACCAACTGAATTCGAAAATGGAAAAACGATCATTTCAAAATCCCATACTAAACAGACTTACACCTATTCAAAGCTGTTATATTTTGAGGTGGGTAGTATTCGTCAAATTATTTTGCTCTTTGCAAACATTAGATATCAATAATCCAACAACACAAATTCATAAATATAAACTATTACGATCTAAATGTTTAGGTTTGAGTATTCCGAATGAAGGGAAATATAAGCATACACTTCGGACTCACAAACAATGCTAATTTCATTTATTCTTCTTCGCAACAAATAATAGACTCCAAGACTTTAATCAATTCACCAATCTTCTGTATTATTTTTCAGATTTTATCATTAAAACCCATTTTATATAAAATGTTATCATGATATGACATGTATCTACGTATGTATTACGATTTAGATTTTTTAAATAATTAGTCAGAGGTCCCAAGGGAAGATTAGTTTTATGTAACCCTCAAAAAGAATAGGTATCGTTTAATTATAATAGTGTTTTACATGCAGACGAAACGCTCGTCTTGTGTACACAATTGTGAGCATGGTATCTTTGTTTACTTCTTTACGTACTCATTATACCTTAAAAGAGATAAGTTAGTGAGACAGTAAACAAATAACCAGTTAAACAACCCAACGTTTAAAAAAATAACCACTGTAATTTGAACAACTGGAAAATACATTTTTGAAGACCATCGATCATTACTTGTAAGTGGACTGAACACTTAAGAGGTTTTTGTATAGTAATGTGAGGTATGGGTTTCTTCCATTTTGAATGCCGTACGGTGATCTATAGTTAATTTCTACATCCTTTGGTCTCTGGTAGAGATTTGTCTCATTGGTAATAATAATACATCTGCTTATTTGTATATTGAGATTTGAAATTGAACTGTTTTCCTCGATTGTGTACCTTCCATGAGCAACAAGATGGGTACGACGTGTGAAGCAGAATCTGCTTCACCTTCCAAAGCATCTGGCCCTGGTTTCGGTTAATTTAGTTCGTGTCTTACGTTTTCCATGAGGTGTTTACGAATTGTTGCTTATATCATCGTCGTATTAGCTTTTTTGTCATGGCTTTGTTAAGTTTATCTTTTGAGATTTTAATTCCCTCTTTTATCTTTTGATTAAGAATAATCTCATGTAAAGGACACTTCGAAGAGCTCATATTTTTCCTAAATTACTGAGTGATTGATAATTTGTGTTTTCTTTAATTTTATTTTATTTGGAAAAGGCATGGTGTATTGAGATGAATTGTTGATACTCTATCTTATATTGTAATAAACATACCTTTTTCTACACTTACTTGTCCCCAGCCTGATACTTTACAAATATCTCCTACATAAATATTGCTTTTACTATTAACCAAGGTGATTTTGTTTATGGTAGACCCAAATGAAAGAGGTGTCCGTAGCTCAAGCAGCATAATGTCATTGTCATTTTCCAATGGTGTCTGCCAATATTCGTGCTAAAAAAAGAGATTCATCCAATTTTCAATGATTTGTCTGTTTGTAAATCTGTCTTGTCTGTCTTTCGGTAAACATATATAATAAAAAATTCAAGGATATGGGGTATCATGACACAAAATCAATACATGCATAGCATCAACAACAACAAAAAACACACAAAAAGCAAAGGAACAGCGCTTGTATTGCTGTTCTCCATCTCAAAATCACACTGAAGCCCTCAACACGGAGCTACAAAAACTCTAATGGCTGTTTACCATGTTGCATCATATGTAGATAGCATATGTACAATGTACATTCATACATACATAAGAAATTCCTATTATCGTACATGAAGTTATAAATATGTTCTGAATGTGGGTACTTATGTATGAAAGTATACATTTTTGTAGGTACCAATCATAACCCATACCGAATATAAATCCATTAAATGGTTGATATAAAAAAAAATGTAAAACAGTTAAACAGACCGGATATATACTTACAGGAGCAACACGACAGGATTCATATATGAAGCAGGATCTGCTTACCCTTCCGCAGCACTTGTGATCATCCTCGTTTGTTGGTGGGGATCGTGTGGCTTAATTTTCTTGTTGCGTTTAGTATACTATTGTTTGTCTTTATGATGTTTTTTGTCTTATTTTTTGTCTTTTTTTTTTTTTTTTTTTTTGCATGGTTTTGTTAGTTTATTTTCGACTTATGAATTTGAATTTTCCTGTAGTATATTTCTTAATGAACATTCTAATTATATATAAAAGAATTCGCGGGAAAAAACAAGTTTGTGATCGGTCAGCCATCTTGAAGGTGTGTAACAGCACACCATAGGAACACACGGTTAAATTCTGTTGAAAATGATACGTGTTTGCATTTTTCATTATAGCTTTTTATTCTTAGTTTGATTTGTTATTAACATTCTTGTGACATTTATTGTTAATATGTACAAAATATTTCTTAGCGCTCAAAGATATTAAGTTTTCAAAAAGACAAGTCCAAAAGTATTTTTTAAATCTTATATGGGTTCTATTGCATTTACATATCTTCGGAGGGGGCAATCCAGGTTTATTTTGCTCCATGTAATTTTAGAAACTACTGCATTTTTTAAAGATACTAACTCGATTCAAAATTTTTAGAATAATATTGAATGATATTAATACAATATAATATTAATCTAAAATTATTCAGCGTAGGGCTGTTCGGGTAATTAGTGAGCAAGGCAAATCAGGATAAATACAGAAACCCCTAAAACATAACTATGATATATCCTAATTAAGATAGATTATACACAAAATACAAAAGGAAATGAAAAAAAACGTTTAATGGTTGTTTTAACACGTGTTAAGAATTATAACAGAATTCAGTTTTTAACCAAATTTGGTGTTTCCTGGACTTACCAGGCCCTGTTCTTGCTGAAATCATTTGCCCATTCCCGGCGGAAATATATTCGTAATTGTAAAAACCGTTTAAATTTTGGTAACGTGTCATCGAAACGATATGTTGGTCCATGCACGTGATCAAGACGTGTCTTAGACAATAAAAATTATGCAACACGACAATTCCATAATCGACGAAACAATATTTATCGACAGTATGGCTTATACCTGTGGCTGTTTTATTAACGTTTGATCAAATAATCATTAACACAACGGAAATCAGTAATATCTATCATTGTTAGGGATAATACTGACCTTTCATAAACCTACTTATTTCCTAAATGAGAACTCTTGTGATTGTGGTATTCCTTTGTAAGTGTTAACTTATTATTATTTGTACATTGTTACGTTGTATCGCATATATACGAGATATTCTTTGAACATGTATAATAAATTCAATTGCACATTCTTTTAATAAAAGAAAACCTACAATATTTAAAAAACAATTATCAAACTACTCAAACTGCATACCACAAAAATTTGTTTTACAGATCTGAAAACTGTCATCTGACTCAAGAAAGAGCTACCTGCTGCTATTCTATAGTTGCTTGCTCTAAAATGAAAATAAAATTATGGTTTTAAAGTATCATTGAACATTCATTATTTAACTATAGATAATAATTACTATAATGATATTTTGGTATCTCGTTCTGACTGCAATATGTTAATGTATAATATGTTTATGTATAATATGTGTTCCATTCTTGACATATTTGTTTGTTTTATACTGAATAAGATTATAACACAATGTTGACTGGTTTACCCCTATTTTTTGATATTTTTACCTACTATGTCGGTTTGTTTTGTTCACACATTATTGTCAATATTAAGAAATTGTATGTGACTGTCATACAAATGAAAGGTATAGCTAGCTACAAAACCAGGTTTAATCCACCATTTTCTACATAAGGAAATGCCTGTACCAAGTCAGTAATATGACAGTTGATTTCCATTCGTTTGATGTGTTTCAACTTTTTATTTTGTCATTGAGAAGGGACTTTCCGTTTTGAAATTTTCTTGGAGTTCAGTATTTTTGTTATCTTTCTTTTTCTTATAATTACAGATCAGTTCAAGGAAACATATCCTGATAGGTATGAGAATAAAGTTAAGATTTAGTGTGAATCAAATCATTTTTTTCAACTTTACTAATGTCAATCTTAGTTGTGGTAAACTTATCGAAATGGAGCTTACATTTTAAAATTGTTAATGATATAAGTCGTCAATAAAACGAGAGATGTTAATGATTAAAATAAAATTCGAAAATGAATATTGATAAAAGTGGACCAAACAAAAGTAAACGAAACCTCCGTGAAAGATTATTATGCACAAGTGAAAAAAATCAGCTTTATATATATTCTTTTCAAGTAGCCATCTGACAAATATATTGTTGTTTATGTTGTTCAAGCTGGCAAAGCCTAACACATTATTGATAATTCTATTTGCACAGAGCCTCAAGTGCACAGAAAATTTGAAATCCAAAAGTACTTCTATATAAAAAAACAAGGAAAATCCGTCCTTCTCTTCTTAAGTAATGAAATTAAAAAGAACGTTACAAATCCACCGATTTTATACTTGGTTCTTTAACTTGACTCGTTTGGATTAAACATCTTTCTGAAATTTTACCATTATTTCTACAGTAAAAGATGATTTTCACAAATATTTCGATTGGGTATATTCAACTATCGGTATCAATCAGATGTGAAGCGTTAAAATGTCTAGAAATATGTTCCAAAATTTCCAATCAATTTCGATACGAATTTGCAGTAGTATCAACTTTGAATTTTGTTACCCTCAACTACAATTTCACATGTTCAATTGAAACATCGACTACATCGTCTCATTAAACAGAGCTTTTTTTCTAAAAATCATAAGGATTGTAGATACTTGTTCATTGTGTCAGGTCATGTGTTATTCTTCTTTGTGAAGAACCATACTGATTCCAACAATAATATTAAGTCAATATTTCACCCCTACTGGCTGACTTCTTTCTGTACTCATCAGATGCATAAATCATACGGAACATTTTCAACGACAATTCGGGTTCTTAGATAATAAAAAAAACAGAATAGTCGTCTGATCTGTACATTAAACGGATTTCGTTCTTCTCCGACTGGTACATTTCACTGAGTAAGGGTAACCATGTCGGGCGATGCATGCATGTATAGCAGAAGACACTTCCGTGTCAACGTATAAGGTTTCGTCACTTTTTGGAATATATGCGATTTATTCATTTGTTTGGTATTTATATTGATTTGTATCTTCTAGATGCATGTATGAGATCTGAACATCGTTTAACTAGTGTTGTCTCAAAATTACTAAATAAATCCTGTACACGATCAATTGGTATCAAACTCCGAGGGCCATTGTATCATCATAAGACGAACTTAACTTAATTTATATCAGACAAAGGCACTAAATATCACTTTCTGATTACAGGCATAACTAAAAGACAGGACAAGCAATTGCTTCATTAAATTTTGTTTTTCGGAAGTCAAAAAAACGGAACTTAAGGAGAACATAGAAGAAACGAATGCTGCAATCTCTAATTTGAATTTGTTAACTTTTAAACTCAATATCCAGATATTTTCAGTCTAATGTGAAAGCAGGCAAAAAAGTAGAGGTATTTCTTCACCATAAAGATTATAAAGGCAATATAATTTCAATAACGAAAATTCATCAACTAACACCAGGCTGATCAGGCGTGCACAAATAATTTCATGATTTTAGTAGGTACTTAAAAATACATATTTCTTACAAATACAAATGATAGGGTATTGCATTCAAATGATTTTTCTCAACGAAATGATTTTCCCTATGTATGGCATAATCAACGTCAATCGTTAACTAAATCCTGCATTGGGTTTAATCATATTAGTTTATAACATGCTCATCTTCTAGATATATAAGAAGTAAAATAACAAAAATACCAAACTCTAAGGAATATTCAAATCTGAAAGTCCCTTATCAAATGGCAAAATCTAAAGCTCAAAGACATCAAACGAATGGAAAATAACTGTCATACTCCTGACTTGGTACAGGCATTTCCTTATGTAGATAATGTTGGATTAAACCTGGTTTTTATAGCTAGCTTAACCTCTCACTTGTATGACAATCGCATAAAATTCCATGATATTGACAACAATGTGTCAGGTTAAAATGTCGACTTTTTTTATAGATTGTCAGATTAAGATTTGCTATTGAAAAAAACAAAATAAAATAAAATATATCAATAAAAATGTTTACGTTAATGAATTCTTAAAACAATGTGCAGCTGTAACAATCCATCTTTCATCAATAATTGACCCCCCACATACATGTTCCCAATCTCCGCCGTTCTCACTTTTCTGAAGAGAAATTTGCCATGGACAATCTTCTATGTCAGCATTTTCACCATTTACAATTTTAGCAACAGCTGCTCCAGTAACCTTAAAAGTATGTTTAAAATCATAAACGAAAGTAGGTTTTTTTTTCAACGGTTATACATTGCTTTTGATAATTTGTTATTTATTAAATACGCAAAGTCAAACATATCGACGATAATACGGTATCATTCACTTATGACAGAAACAAGATAAAAAGTCTTTTCAAATTAAAAAAAAAACACTTTATTCATAATTTGTGCTTTTCTGATGATTATTATCTAATATGCTCGAAATGTGAATGGATAAAAATAAAAACGATATAATGGCATTCTTATATAATATCTAGTGAGTTGACTACTTTGTATATTCATCAATTTGTAATTCTAGATTACCAACTGTCCATTTGGTTCAAATATTTAGAACACAACAATGACAAATATCAACATACAAAAAAAAAAAAAAGGAAAACCAACAACAGTACAGTAAAATATTGCAAAGAAACAATAGGGAAAATAAATCGAAATAGAATCCTTATAAGTATATATTAAAAAGGTATGAATGTTCATGCAAATAATCAAAGCTTGTTGATATGAAAAAATAAAGAAATATGACTGAATGAGATAACCATGTAGAACTTAAAACTAAGGAGTTATGTCATATGAAGGTTATTTTATAAGCCTGTGTAATGTGCGCTAAGATATGCATGGTATGTTTTCGTTTCCCAACAGTTCATAACTTACATTGGTGTAGATTGTTCGAAGTTATCTTGAGGTATTGCAAATTGTAGAAACTTAAGCGTCATTTAGTCCTTTTAGTTAAAATATATGTATTTTGTAACGTAACTCGAAGCAGATACTTGCGATGAAACATGATTTGATTGCAAGAATAGTCAGATAAAACTTGCAGGTTCTTTAATTTAAAGACCATGAAATATAGCTAATTGGCTTTAAAATATCATTAGATCTAATACTTCTATTCATACGAATTTAAGCATCAATGTTTGACTACAACTTGTGTATATTAAATCGATCGAACTGATTATGATCAACAAGTAAATAGTGTTATGAAAATGATGGGATTTGATTATATGTTTTAATATTATAAATATAAAAATGAAAGATTACATACTGCAGCCATGAAGATTACTATAAACATTTATAATAGCATTTGTATAATTATTATCGTAATCATGATTATCATTATTCTCAATTTTATCAGTTTCGTTTTTTTTTTTTTTCATTCTTATTACATTGTATTTTTAGTTTTTTGTTGTTGCAGCTATCGTCTTATAATGGTTTAATTTTTATGAATTGTAGTTGCACCATTTTAATGATACGACTAAGGTTATTGAAATGATATTAAAAAAAATGCGAACCTTTTTGTAAAATACTGGTAGGACGCTTTATATATCTTTAAAACTATATTGGTGTCTAATAATTTACTTAATTCTCATTAACTTACCGATAAATCCACATAACAAGAACTCTCGATGCATCTTTAAATATTGAATAAACTATTGCTGAAATGTAAACAAATACCGTTAACAAAACAACAATACCTCCAATATATGTAGGAACTTTCAGTAATCAATAAATTGATGAATTAATCATTACAATATCCAGTACTTTTTGCTTTTGACGAACAAAGTATAGCGGGTCCAAAAATGCGCAAATTAGGATAATGAACTCTGTCTAGAGTTCTTAGTGATTTTATTCCTACTGCATGTACTTATGAAACTCATAGATGTAGTATTTAGGTCATGCAATGAACCATTACGCAATTTAAGGTACCATTATACTGTCTACTGGAATTTTATATTATAATCTGTAGAAATATGAAATATATATAATATGCAATATTATCAAACATTAAATATGGTTTGACTTTTCTTGTTTCTCATTTGTTGATTTGGTCATGTGTTTCCCAATATCTATTTTGTATTTTTTTACCATTTTGACATATTGACATGACGTAACTATGTTTCAAAAAGATATTGACTCCATGGTACTGAAAAAATAACGTATTGACCTCGTCAAAAGTCCATAATTGAATATTATTGTCAAAATGTCACCAAGGCTAAATGATACAGGTAAGTAAAAATACTGTCACAAGATATTGAACGATAATAAAAAATCAATAGATAAAGCATAATGAACTCAGAAGTGACCAATAGAATTAACAGAACTGTCCCTCAAAAACGTAATGAGATTCGGTACAGGAAAATGACTGAGGTCCAATGAAAATGTTAGACTGAGCAACATGAACCTGACCAAAATTCAGGCTAACTCAGGAATGTTTAGCAGTTTCTTGCTCCATTGTACCCGCTGTGTAAGATGCCAGGCTTATCATTTTGTACATTAGACATTCATTCAGTCTACACACGTCTCCTACGTGGCATTCAAATGAAAACAGTTGGAAGGCCACATGAGCATTAGAAATTCCGAAAACTTTTACTAAATAACGACAGTGCTTTTCTGTAAGAGGTTGCTTTCGGTATTGTCACAATCTATGTAAGGATGAGAGTAGAGTATTACACTTCTGTGGTCATATATATGACACAGATATTTCATAGCTGGTAACCAGCTCATGATTACGTCTGTAAAGAAGCAGGATCTGTTTACCTTTCAGATGTACCTGATATCACCTTGCAATGTTTTGGTTGGGTTGGTGTTGCTCAGTCTTTAGTTTTATATCTTGTGTTTTGCAGACGGTGTATTGCATTTGTGTAGATCAGTTTGTCTATGAATTTTTTTAATGTATCTTATATATCTTACGCCTCTCTTTTGTTAACAGTTACCATCTATCAAGGAAATCAAAATAATAACTGCTAGCCCTAGAGTATAATATCAATTGAAACAGAAAGCTACCAAGGGGACAATCAAAACAAAAATTGAATAAAAGTGACAACGTCATGGTTAAAAAGAATATGTATTTCTATGCTTTAAATCCAAGCATAATCATAAACAGTTTTGAAAGGTCTTGCTTAAATAAAGCATACATAAGTTTTCACTATTTTTCAGTGTCCAAGTTTACATAATCTTCTTATAAATAACTATAACTAATATGTTTAACCACGCCACATGCTTTAAGTGACTATCCCACGAAATGAGCCTGTAGTTCAGTGGTTCTCAAATTAGGCCGTTAATTTTCTTAATTGAATTGTTTCATATGTTTTAGTTCGGGCCTTTTATAGCCGACTATACGGTATGGGGTTTTCTTAGTGTTAAAGGCTGTTGGTTATTATTGCTTACATCCACTTCATTTGAACTTTCATGACTTTGGAGGATAGTTGTCTCATTGATATTCATAACACATTTCTATATTTTTATAACGGTATGTGCTCTGCGTGCTAGATAGAGGTCCAATATGCCCTTGTTGAAAATATTGCACTGACGCTCAATGTACGTAATCAATTCAGATTTAATAGATAATTGTTATTTTGTAAAGCATAATAATAGAGATATTTTCTAATTTTGGTCCAACATTCCATTAATATGCATCCTCTGCTGTCTTACGTTGTAATGATTTAACCAATTCGCCACAAATATACAAACGACAAGACATAATAAAAGAAAGTCAAATAACAAAACAAAGCCAAAAGCTTACTCAAAAGAGATTTATCCTCCGAAATAAAGGCAACAGTAGTATACCGGTGTTCAAAGTCATAAATCAAATATAGAGAAAACAAATCCTGGTTACAAACCGAATCCGAGGGAAACACACCAACTATAAGAGGAAAACAAAGGAACAACAGGAACACCGCAGTGCAACCAAAACAAACGCCAACACACACAGAAACGATTTTAAATCTAGAAATAAATAAGAATAAAATCAGACAACTGATGAAAGTAAATCAAAAGCCACATTTAAAAAACAAGCATAACTTCCCGAAATTCTGTTTAGCTGCAATGAATATTTTCATTAACTTCTTAAACAACGATGTATTTCAAACGAATATGTTTAACATTTAACAAACAATCTATAAAACTATAAAATTACAAACCTCTATTAATATGGCAATATCAGAAATAAATTGTTTGTCGTTGTGTAATTCTCTTCTCTAATGATATGATCAAATTAATGATAATTTTTATATATACATTCACGTAGTGCGTGGTATGATGTTGAAGCTGTTACATCTTGTTTTGAACATAAAACTTTTCAAGATGGCGTCGATTAGAATGTACTAATTGATACTGGTCAAGGAAGCTGAAATAAATTTATAGTTTAGGCTGTATTTATGTCTTATTGAGAAAAAAGGGAAAAAGAAAATAGAAAGTCGTACTTCAAATCTATCAGTAGAAAAAATAGCACCTACTCCATACGAATACAGGCGAAAAAATCAAACAACAACAAAACACTAAACAGAAAACAAAAATGAACCAAACGAAATCAATACAAAACGGGGTGAATAAGAATCAAACGTAGTTTATCAATGTTCAAATCTCAAAATTCTATTAAGATGTTTGACATGCAGGTGCTAAAACCTCAAAACCGAGGGAATTGCATCATGAACCATAAAATGAGCGAGACCGGATGGGTCGACAGAGTAACAATCTCCCATTAAGCACGCATCACCGGCGAATGCACTCTCAGTCAAAATGTCACAATTTGGAAAAAAGCACTCTTTAACTTTACAGATCTACAAAATACATCACTAGTGATTTGAAGCACACCCCTATTAACGATGTCCTTAAAGTGTGAACAGTAATGAGCGTAACGAATTAATTGAGATTTCTTTACTCCATACGGTCGAGCAGAGAGTATGTTGCTATTAAAATGTTGTCAAAGATTCCAGTCTGACTTGTTGATCAGTTTTGATATCGGGGAACTCAGGTATTTCGGAAAGTTGAACAGTTCTCCCTCATGAATACAAATTCTAATGATATGTGTCATTCGTTGTTTTGACGACTCATTTTTCCCCCTTTTGGTTTAAGAATCAGACCTTTTATTTCCAGACACAATTAACCATTACGCTAATACATGTATAAAATTACATCCTTCACAAGTATATAATTAATCATATTTGATGTTTGTGTGTACGCGCATCTGTCATATTTGATAAGATATCGTGATTGATTTAATGCTAATATTCATCACATATTGACTCATCGGCATTAGAATTAAAAACCCAGAGTTTTATTATTTTCGATATATTCCTATTGTGCTGAATTGGTCCAAAAAATTAAAGCATTTCATTCAATTGTTTATCGACATTTATTTATTTTTAGCATTTTTTTTTACAACTTATCAATAACCCAACACCATACAACAAATTTTAGCAGTTATCAATTAACACTTTTATCTGCTTTTGATCTTTTCATGCTGATGTTACATTTATGTGCATTTGGAATCCCTGTTTAATAACCACTTGTACCATAAAGGTACAATTTAATTTAACAAACCTACTTGTACTTTGAAATTTATTAATATTTTCGTTGTATTCGTTCATTAACCTAAGGCATACAGCTTTTTACTTCAATACATTTTTGTACTTTTACTTCTGTATTAATATTTATATTTACAATAAAAATATGAAAATGTTTCCATATAGTACATTTCTACATATAAGATGTCGCATTTGTTTTTTCCATATAAACATATTTCTAAAAATAATTATGTACTAAGAAGAATGACAAATTTATTCGGATAATTTGTCTACGTGTTTTCTAAATCGGACCCAATGGAATGAACGAGAAATCGTTGAATTTTTTTTTTTTTTGTTGACATTTGCCTCCAGAAAAAAGCTTCGTGCATGGACAAACATGACTTATATGAAAGAAAGTCTGTAAGACGCGTTTCTATACGGGATTATATAGTACAACTACGTTTAGAACCTTGCAACCAAAGAAACTATTTTAAGGGTGCCATACTTGGCACAAATATATAATTTGTTTTCAAAGTGAAAATTCTGGTCTGACAAAATAATTTGTTCCGACACAATTTAATATGATAAAAAAAGCCAAAGCCTATATAATTGAGAAATAAATGTTTTATCCTACCGAAGAGATCATTCCAAATTTTCGCTTAAATTTATCAACGGTGTTCTCAATATGATTGAAATACAGACACTTTGTCTTTTCATCGTTTAGAAAGTTAGAAAGATCTGATAGAACTCTACTTTCTGTTATAATGATCATTCGAAATCCCGAATAATACACACTTTTGAAAATTCTGAAGGCTGATTTTTTTTTTTTTTTTTTTTTTTTCATTTGGAGCTGTAATTCATAATTGAACAGGAAATAGAACGGAGTTTGTCAGATCCGTGTTAGCAAATGGTGTACGCAAGATCTGTTTTTTAATCAGATTGTGGGGTGATTTTATTATACTTAAGGCTTAAATGAGTATTCCTAACAATGTTTTAACGAAAACATCACCATCCTCATTTCTTTTTGTATTCCACTTCACATTCCTTCAGAATCACTTTTATTTTATATATATATTTCTCACATCCTCTAATTCCTAAAGTTTGACAAACTAATATTTCCTTTTGAATGAATTTGGGAAGTTTTAATATGTAGTAATGAATGTTCAATTATATACCTATATGGAATTCTCATTTCAGAACGATAAGCCTTTCGTGTAAAGAAACAACCTGGACGAGATTCACACAAATGTGCCTCAAATCATAAAATAACGACCTGCGTAAGGTAGGAATTTCCCCTTGAACGAAATACCAACTCCAATTTCTTAACACGTATAATCAATTTGATTTTTGCATACAGAAAGCATGTGATTTGTCCATTTGCGGTTGTACTGCACTATTTATCTTTAATATGCTTTGGAATGATTAGTTGAAACAAACCTTTCCCCTATTTATTGGACTGAGATATGAAAAAATATTTACTGGACTGAGATATCAGAAAATATTTATTTGACTGAGATATCAGAAAACGTATATAAATGTATATAAATGTATAAAACGTATGTAACGCTCAGTTTAACTATTAGAGAAATAGTAAAACGTTCTGCTACTTTATCACTACAATAAACGGGTGTTACGTAAGATGAAATTTACAATAAAATAATTTTATTGCACTTTTGAAATAAGTAAATTTTCAAGAATGTGCGTTTCTTTTCTTGATACATGTACATTAGTACGATTTAATGCTATCTCCGTGTTACATTGTTCTAATGTTACACTTTTAACTTTTTTCATTTAATTACTGAATCTTCTCATTATCTATAAAGGAACAGCCGTTTTATTCAATGAGGAATATGCTATACTTTTTTATCCTTATACTTAATTTGTGAAAAACAGTAGTGCTATCAGCTGACAAAAGAGAGAACACTAATATCCTGAATGAATTTATTTAATATATTTGACAAAATCATCTGCTTTTCTGCGTAAAATATATGAAACCAGAGAGAAAAAAAGAGACACTCACTTTCATAAAGTTATTATTATAAATGATCTTAAAAGGTGAATTGTATTTTATACACTTTAAGAACCACATTTTGTTCTTGTTTCGGATTTTCAAATGTTAATGCAGTTTTTTTTTTTAATGTTGCTTGACAGCAAATACAAACGTCTAGAGGAGTAGTTAGTTTAGTTTTAGTGAATTATTTAAATATCCATTATAGTTGAGCAGTTGGGACAGGTTATAACTCTTCGCTTTTAAAAATAATCTCCTTTTTAATGATCGGTTAAGTGGGAAAATCTTTGCAGTAAATGATATGTTTTTACGGTACATTAGCAATGAAGTTATAAAATAGAGAATTAAAACGGGGAATGTGTCAAAGAGACAACAACCCGACTTAAGAGCAGAAAACTACCCAAAGCCACAAATGGGTCTTCAACGCAGCGAGAAAACCCCGCATCCGGAGGCGGGCTTCAGCCTCTAAGCCATAATGTATACTAGTTTAGCGAAATGGACGCAAAAATAAACTCCGAAAAATAAAAAGGAATCAAAGTTTAAAAAAACACAGTAGACTAACACAGATTAGAGGTTCTTGACTTGGGACAGGCGCAAAAATGGGTGGCGTTGAACATGTTTTGTGACATCTCAATCCTCCCCCTATACCTCTAACCAATGTGGAATAAACAAACAAACAGAAAAACGCACAGTAAAACTTAGTTTAAAGTAGTCCGAGTCAGATGTTAGAGTAGGTGACAGAAGTAACTAAGCAAAATGACAAATGATAAACATAAATCCACAAAAGACTACTAGCAATTACTGACATGCCAGTTCCAGACCTCAATTAAACTGATTGGAAGATTATGTATTCATAATATGAAAATCAACCACAATCCCTCCCGTTAGGGGTTTAGTATCATTCAATTATAAATTATACGAACAGAAGAAAACTTTATCTTGCCAACAACTGGTTTTAGAAACATTGTGGTCATTTCGATGAGTGAATCAATATTCATTCCACAAGATGACATCTTTAATGACATGACAACAGTATCGTAACTATATCCTTTGTGAATGAGTCTGTTTTAAGATTTGGTTAGCTTTTGAAGTGAATGACGATATTTTTGTGCTTTGTAGAGAATATTACCAAAAAAGATGGGATGTGAAATACCTGAACGTATCAGATGTCTGTACGGTGATTTATATTTACGAATGATGTCCTTGTAGCGATGAAATAATTTAGTAAAAGTTTTTACAAGTTTGTGATATCGAAAACCCTGGATTAATAGCTTTTCAGTTATATAGAGATTTCAAGCGTTTCAATCAGATGTGGTGTTACCTACACGAGCAAATCGAACAAACTGAGATACATAAACACAATACGATAGTGCCAAGGGAACGTCATCATCTTAAAACCGATAATTAACAATAGGAAACGAAAAATCATCTCATTTATCGTAAATTATAGAATTAAGCTTCCATTTAGCGATATAGAAATCAAGATCCAGGAAAGAGCGGTGTTCATTGTTAGAATCAGCTTTATTTAAAGTAAGTGCAACAGGATAAGTCTCTTTAGAGTACATACTGCATTATTGAGAGCCAAAATGTTATCCAAATATCTAAAAGTGTTATTAAATTAGTGTATCAAATGTTGTTTCGATGGGTCATTGCTGATTTTAGACATAAATTGTGATTCGTAACAATACAGAAACAGGTCCGCTTTAAGTGGTGAACATTTAGTTCCCATTGGAATTTCGGTGGCTCGGCGATATACGGAATCTCCAAAGCGAGCAACAATGTTATCTAGTAAAATTTCAAGTGCAGTAATCATATCAAAGCAGGTCAAATTGACATATTTCTTTGATTTTTTGTTACTAAAAATGACCTAACAGAGTTTGTACATATATATTCACATTCTGACATTTTAATTAGGTATGTGATTTTTTTCTGAATGGGATTATGCGCCAAAATAGTACATAGGGTAGAGCAATCAAAACTTTGAAAACATTTGAAAGCACAAATCTTAGCATGCAATTTATCAAGTACTTTCAACAAGATTTTGACACTCAAAAAGTGATTAATTCCACTATTTTCGTAGACCTTATTTGAAAAATTTATTTCCAGGTTCTTGATTGTACAAAGTGTAATAGTAAGTACAAATAGACAGTAGTGGAACATTGGCTTGAAGACGTAATAAATCTATATTTGTAAGGTGTTTTGTGCAGCTATGGAAGGAAGTACATAATTGGAACGTTTATATTATTCGGTTCTGCCTGTAAAGAGGTAGCAAAATGTGTTTGTTTGTAACGATGTCATTTTTCGAAAATTCAGTCGGTTGCTGAAATTGTGATTTCCTTTTGCAGAACCTCTATATAAAATTTATGTCAGACAACAATGATATTATTGGCAGCCTTGTCAGCAGGGACAAAAACAAATTCCTTAGCGAGTTGTTTTAGCTTATTTGATACGCTAAATAGGGTTATTGTGGTTGTTTTTAGGAGTAAAATGTTCTTTTAAATGTTTAATAAGAATTTTCATTACTGAATTGAAAAAAGAATCTAATGATTTTTTTTTTAGTTTTTTCTCGTTTCATCCATTTTATACAGTAACTATGGCGTGCGTCGTGGATCATGTCACGTTACTCATTCCAATTAATGATTGACGGGGGATGATATTTAGGTCCTTTTCTAAGGAATGATTTCATTTCTCGGTCCTGGACTGTGTTAAGGTCTCCAGTTATAACATGGGAACTGGGGTTATAAATGTATTACTGAAATTTCATGACTTAGATAAATTGTCACTTATATTTTCATCTTTACACACCTCGCTATAATTAAAAACATATTTCCGGGTAGATGTTTTGTAAACATAAGAAATACCAGGGAGCTCAGTATTATCAAAATAACCAAGCATTTGTTCTCTTACAGCATGATCATTAAGAATACCGGCAATATTTATAAAATCAGTACCTTTATTAACATATTTGATTAAACAAAATGTTTCTATGATCTTCAGTGCAATAAATTTTGAGAAACAGTTTATGATAACATTGTGTAATTTTTTTTAACTACATCCAAAATATTAACAGAATCGGTTCTTGATATATTACCAATTCCCATGATATTATCATTAAGACCGAGAAAATAAACTGGAGGTAATTTTTAATCCAATTTAATTCAATTATTTTCCGTGATCGTATAAGTTTTCAATGAGATTCTCCAGGCTGCTTATTTACTACATCTGAAGGTTAAACTGTTAAATATGTAATTTGGTGAGTGTGCTTCTTAAGGTGTTGATAAGTGATTATTTTAAATTTATTGGGTCTTCTTAAATGGTACAAGTTTTGTGTATGCATTAAGGTAAATAGCAAACAAATGATCAACAAACCAATAGCTCATAAAGAAACACGCGGTCCTTATGAAGCATATTTTGCTCATTTGAAGATTCCTCATTTCCCAGGGTTTTAGTACAGAATTTTTACTCGAATTTTTTTCACATACCTGAAATTCACGAACTTAAGAACCCACGAATATGTAAGTATTCTTCAAAACACGAAAATTGATAACAACGAAAGTATTTTCACGGTATAAGAAAAATACGAAACATCGTATAAAAATTTCACGCTGTTCGACATGGAATTATTGAAAAGTTTAAATACGTTCATCAGTCGGCCTGTTCTTTATTTAAAAGAAACAAGTGTCTGTCCAGTGTACATTTGATTATTCCACTGATCAGGACAGAAATGATGTGGTTTAGATCTTTAAAAAAAAAAAACATTCAACATGTAGCCGACGCAAAGTAGTGATTTTCCTTCACAAAGAGAACTAGAGAATTCTTTGTTGGTGTAGATTTTTTAAAAACTTTGTTAAATGTTTTCACAACTTATTTAGAATCACAGCGATTTACATTAGTAATAATATAAGATAGACACTAGGCTAATGGTGAAAACACAGTTTATTTTTGGGTTGCAGACTCATTGACTATATAAATTTTTTGTCAAAAATATCACAGTAGCTTTCAGTAAAGCCCAAGAAAAAGATCGAACTATCCTCATGGAATACAAAGATAAGACGACCCGCGCAGATAGAATTCCGTTTGTATTCACCTTCCATCCCGATTTGACAAATATTTCATCTACTATCCGCAAGCACTGGCGTCTTATCGAAAATGACTCTTTCTTAAAAGAAATTTTTCCATCACCCCCTGTTTTTGCTTATCGCAAACCCAAAAATCTCAAAGACATACTTGTTACATCTAAAGTAAAAAAGAAGTGACCTCTAACATCGAGTTTTACAAACAATGCGGAAGAAGCAATTGTAAGTGCTGTAAAGTCGCCAAAACTGAAAACTCTTTCACGTTTACAGTAACAAAGCAGCGATACAACATCTATGTAACATCTAATTGTAAAATGGAAAATAGTATTTATATTCTTACTTGCAAGTTACAATATGTTGGCGAAACAGAAACTAAATTTAACATCAGACTTAATAATCACCGGTCATTTTATATCAGAGGAAAAAACTGCACAATTACGAGACACCTCTTAAGAATAGGACATACTTTTGCAAATATCTTTTTTCAAATAATAGAGGTCAACCACAATTGGAACACCCAAAGTAGAAAACAAAGAGAGAATTTGGATGCATCAGCTACGTACTCTTGAACCTAAAGGACTCAAAGGGAGAGATGAAAACAGTTTTATCAAAACCAAAGGAATAAATCTTGAACTTTATACTATTTAACTAACACAATTATTTGTTTTGATTTAATAATCGCAATGTACAATAAGCTGCAAAAATATATTTAAAGGTGTAATGATATTGTAACTTTCATATTTATTTAGTTGGCCTTATTTGTTTCGTGTGGGCTAAGAATGTTTACATTTTTTTATATTGTGTACAAAATAATACACTTTGTGTTACAACTATGCAGTTTAGAAATCACTGTAACAACCATTGATACTCATGGAATGATTAGAACTTTCTATTTCACTTACATAACGTTTCCAGAATAATCATAACAAAAGATGCGTAATTTAAATTTCTAGCGTTGTCTAAAAGTTTCCGTTTGAGTATATATATAAGTATGCAGACCCTAAAGACTTGGATATAGATAGACTTAGACATCGATAGACATCAACATTCTCAACAGTTGGATTGACACTTTTATTTACTAACAACATCATATTAAATTGTGACCTATTGGACGTAATATTCTGTGGATTCCCGTGAAGATTTCCGGATAAAGAAAAGATAAAAGATTGGACTCATATTTTGACAGTTAAGTTGACATTTCTCTTTGTGTAATACTTCTTGTAAACTAGTGTATAATAAATCTTGTTAAATTTTATTATTGATTTGTGTCTTTTGTTGGCCACAATTAAAAGGCGATTTTCTGGCATAACAGAAATTGGGGCTCGTCCGGGATAACGATAATATCTTATTAAAAAAAATTCAGTATTTTTATTAGAACTAGCCAACAAAATTCTACAATATGGCATTTGATGCCGGTAAATTTTTGAAAACGCCAGACCTGGAAGGGTTTGATAATTTAAAGAAAGAGGAATTAGTGTTGCTTGCTAAACATCTGAAATTAGACTTTAGAGTATCTATGAGACTATGAGAAAACAAATTATAAAAATTTGGTAATTGACAAATTAGTTGACGCAGAAATTTTAGGTGAAGAGGCTCTTGAACTTAAGGTCGAAAACGTTGACGCTATCAAATTAAAAACACTTGAATTAGAACATGAACTTAAATTAAAAGAACTTGAAATGAAGGAAAGGTTAGAGATGGAGAAAAAAAGAAGAAAGGTTAGAGATGGAGAAAAAAGAAAAAGAAGAAAGGTTAGAAATGGAGAAAAAAGAAAAAGAAGAAAGGTTAGAAATGGAGAAAAAGAAAAAGAAGATGAATTTAGATTAAAACAAGATGAATTGAAGTTAAAACAGGCAGAACTTGAAATGAGGATAAGGTTAGAGATTGAGAAAATGAAAATTGAAATGGCAAAAGAAGAAAGCAACACTAAATTCCAATCAAAATCAGAACATTTTAATTTTGATGCAGCAAAAAACATACGTTTGGTTCCCAAATTTAGTGAAAAAACAGTTGATGAACTTTTTCCAAAGTTTGGGAAAATTGCTCAAATTTGAAATGGCCGAAGCCTTTTTGGACTACAATGCTGCAAAGTGCTTTTGAGGGCAAGGCCGCTGAAATTTACTCAGCACTTTCATCAGAAAATAGTTCTGATTATGACACGGTTAAAAAAGAGGTTTTGAAAGCTTATGAGCTAGTGCCAGAAGCATATAGACAGAAATTTAGGTCTTATAAAAAGTTTGATTCACAAACCTATGTTGAATTTGCTAGGGAAAAAGAAGATCTATTTGATAAGTGGCTTACGTCAAAGAAAATAGATAAAAATTTTGATAACTTATGACAATTGATGCTATTAGAAGAGTTCAAGCAGTGTGTTTATTTAGACTTAAAAACACATTTAGATGACAAAACTGTTGTGACATTACAAGATGCAGCTGTTATTTCCGATAATTATACCCTTTCACATAAGAGAAGTTTCAAAGGTCAAAATTGTAATACTTCGAGTGGAAATTACAAGAATCAAAGCACTGAGCGTACTGATAGCAAGCCTGTTGCAAAAAATAAGAGACAGTCTAGTTATAATGTGTCTAGTCCAAAATTTGATACTTTTGAGAAGAAGTCACTGACTTGTGCTTATTGTAAGAAGAATGGTCACCTGATGGCTGATTGTTTTAGACTCCAGAAGAAGAATGAAAGAGATAATAAGCCCAAGACCAGTGCTTGTACGACACCCGTGTTACCAATACGTTGGAATGTCCTGCTAGTCAGGCTTTTAAGTCCAGTTTTTGTGATTACATGGAGGATTATAAACCCTTTATGTCTGATGGGTTTGTTTCTATTGTCAATAATACTACTCCTCAGCCTATTAAGATTTTACGGGACACTGGAGCTTCTCAGTCTTTATTGTTAGAAGGTGTGTTGCCTTTGTCCGAGGAGACTTCTGTTGGTGCCTCCGTTTTGTTACAAGGTGTGGAGTTAGGTTGTATAGATGTTCCCCTCAATCGTATTTATCTGAAGTCAGATTTGATAACTGGACCAGTTGTTGTGGGTGTTCGTCCTAATCTCCCTGTTGAGGGTGTTTCATTATTGCTAGGAAATGATCTAGCTAGGAACAAAGTGGTTGCTGAACCAATTGTTACCAGTGAACCGGTGGTGGATGCTAAATCAACTGAAGATGATGCTGAACTGTATCCAGTTTGTGTCGTTACTAGGGCGATGGCTAGAAAACAACAAAATGAGGATTTGCAAGAAGACCAGTTTGAATACATGGACCTTTCTGACACCTTTCTAGCCGACATTGAAGGTCCTGGTAGCTCAGAGAAGGCCGTAATAAGACCACCTAGTATTAGCAAGAATGTAATTATGCCATGGCCAGACGTAAACAGCCTTTCATTAGACCGAAGGAAATTTGTCGAGAACAAAATAAAGACCCTGAGGTTCTTCAGCTCTGCAAGAGGGCTCAACCACAGGAAGAAGCAGACAAAGTGGCCGAATGCTATTACCATCAAGACGGCATTTTAATAAGAAAGTGGAGGCCCCCTGATGCTACCCCAGAGGAGGAATGGAGAGTGGTATACCAAGTGGTTGTGCCTAAAGTTTATAGGCAAGACATTATTGGTCTTGCTCATGACACCCCCTTGGCTGGACACTTAGGTATAAGGAAGACTTGCCTTAAGATCTTGCAGCATTTCTACTGGCCAAGACTTAGAAATGATGTCGCAGAATACTGCAAATCACTCCATATATGCCAGGTTGTTGGTAAGCCTAACCCGAAAATACCACCAGCACCACTTCTGCATATTCCAGCCTTTGAAGAACCTTTTAGCCGAGTACTCATTGATTGCGTTGGACCTTTACCGAAGACCAAGACTGGAAATGCGTATTTACTGACGATCATGTGTACCATCACTCGTTTTCCTGAGGCTATTCCGTTAAGGAATATCAAGACACCTAGTATTGTCAAAGCTCTGATCAAATTTTTCACGCTCGTAGGACTTCCAAAGTCTATACAGTCCGACCAGGGTTCAAATTTCATGTCAGGTTTATTTCAGCAAGTCGTGTACCAGTTAGGGATTGCTCAGTATAGGTCAAATGCTAATCATCCAGAATCTCAAGGTGCCTTAGAACGTTTTCATCAAACATTGAAGAACATGATCAGAACTTTTTATCTTCAATTTGACAGGGATTGGGATGATGGTGTTCACTTTTTACTTTTTGCAGTCCGAGAGGCTGTTCAAGAATCCCTTGGTTTTAGTCCCTTTGAATTGGTATTTGGTCATACTGTAAGGGGACCTTTAAAATTGATAAAGGAAAAGTGGCTTACTGAACACACTGCCTTCAATCTTCAAGACTATGTATCTAGATTTAAAGAAAAATTGTATACTGCTTGTCAAATTGCTCAGAACAATTTAAAAACTGTTCAGAATAAGATGAAAATAGGGTATGATAAAGATACCAGGGACAGATTTTTTGAGCCTGGTGATAAGGTACTTGTATTTTTGCCAGTCCCTGGACATCCATTACAAGCTAAATACTGTGGTCCTCATACCATAGAGAGTAAAATTAATGATTTGAATTATATTGTAAAAACACCAGGTCGGCGTAAACAAAATAGAGTGTGTCACATTAATATGTTAAAACCATATTTTGAGCGTACTAATGAAGGTGGTAGTAAACCAGTTGCCACTTTAGCCATAGTTAAATTGGAGAACAATCATGACAAACCAGATGTAATTGAACCACTTTTAGTTCTAAAACTATGGAAGAGACAGTTAGATTGAAAAATTCAGAAATTTTGTCAAATTTAGATTCAAAACTTGCACATCTGTCTTTTGATCGTAGAGAAAAATTAAAAGCTTTGGTATTTTCTTTTAAAAGTCTTTTTCCAGATGTGCCAAACAAAACCACTGCCGTTTGTCATGATGTCGATGTAGGTGATGCTTCTCCAATTAAGCAACATCCTTACCGGCTCAATCCACTCACACTTGAATTTATGAGACAAGAAATTAAATATATGCTTGACAATGATATTATTGAGCTGAGTAACAGTGAATGGAGCTCTCCTTGTCTGCTTGTGCCCAAACCAGATAAAACCTTTCGTTTCGTAACTAATTTCAGAAAAGTAAATTCTGTTTCAAAATCTGATTCCTATCCGATTCCAAGGATAGACGACTGCATTGATAACATTGGACAAGCAAAATTTGTAAGCAAATTTGATTTATTGAAAGGTTACTGGCAAGTCCCATTGACACAGAGAGCTCGAGAAATATCAGTTTTTGTCACACCAGATGGCTTATTTCAATATACTGTAATGCCGTTTGGCATGAAAAGTGCTCCAGCTACATTTCAAAGAATGATCAATAATGTTATAAAAGATTTAGACAGTTGTTATGATTATATTGATGATCTTATTGTATGTAGTGATAGCTGGGAAAATATTTAACACATTTATATGATACTTTTGATAGATTGTCACAATCAAATTTGACTGTTAATCTTGGTAAAAGTGTATTTTGCCAGGCCAATGTTGATTATTTAGGGCATACAGTTGGCCAAGGTCAAGTGAAACCTATTATGGCTAAAGTGGATACAATTACCAAATTTCCTCCTCCTACAAATAAAAACCAACTCATGAGATATTTAGGCATGATTGGATTTTACAGGAAATTCTGTTCCAATTTTGCTACTGTTGTTCAACCATTAACTCATCTTTTACGGAAAGATTCTTAATCCATCTGGAGTGAAAATTGTCAAAACGCTTTTGAAAATAGCAAATCACTTTTAATTAAAAGTCCAGTTCTGATCACTCCAGACTTTGAAAAACAATTTAAACTTGTCGTTGATGCAAGCGATGTAGGAGTTGGGGCTGTTTTATATCAGGAAACAGATGATAATGTTAAAAAACCTGTATCATATTTTTCTAAGAAATTAGATAAACATCAGAAAAATTATTCAACTATTGAAAAAGGGTGTTTTGCACTGTTGTCTGCACCTCAACATTTTGATGTATATTTAAATCCCACTGTTCATCCAATTCTTGTTTATACTGATCATAATCCTCTAACCTTCATACATAAAATGAGAAACAAGAACCAGAGATCGACTAGGTGGAGTTTATTGTTACAGGAATATGATGTTATTGTAAAACATATTAAAGGTAAAGATAATGTAATAGCAGATGCTTTATCTAAAACTTATTGAAACACTGTGTATATACTATGTATTTTTGTACATATTATTCATGAAAATTTGTGACTTTCATATTTATATAGTTGGCCTAATTTGTTTTGTGTGGCCTAAGAATGTTTACATTTTTTATATTGTGTACAAAATAATACACATTGTGTTACAACGATGCAGTTTAGAAATCACTGGAACAATCATTGATACTCATGGAATGATTAGAACTTTCTATTTCACTTACATAACGTTTCCAGAATGATCATAACAAAAGATGTGTAATTTGAATTTCTAGCGTTGTCTAAAAGTTGCCGTTTGAGTATATATATAAGTATGCAGACCCTAAAAACTTGGATATAGATAGACTTAGACATCGATAGACATCAACATTCTCAACAGTTGGATTGACACTTTTATTTACTAACAACATCATTTCAAATTGGATTCCCGTGAAGATTTCCGGATAAAGAAAAGATAAAAGATTGGACTCATATTTTGACAGTTAAGTTGACATTTCTATTTGTGTAATACTTCTTGTAAACTAGTGTATAATAAATCTTGTTAAATTTTATTATTGATTTGTGTCTTTTGTTGGCTACAATTAAAAGGCGATTTTCTGGCATAACAAAGGACATGTACGATAAGCGGCAAAAATTTCTTCACAGCATCCGATTTATACCTGGATGGCTGCACGCGCCTGATGAAGCTAATTTGTTTAGCGAAATATTGCGTGAATGTATGAATATAACAACTATTTTTATAACACTTATTAGCGTATTAAATCTACATTCCTAGGCATTTATATAATTTAGTTTAGTAACTGCATCAGTTTATTTTCAAACTGATCCACGCCTAGATAGATTGAATGTTGATTGTTGCTATTTTAGACACTATATATATATATATATATATATATATATATATATATATAACTATTAAAACTTTAACACAATTTTCCATACGTTTCGGCCATTACGGCCTTCTTCATTGGAATAAATTACAACATTGAAACAACAATTACATCGCTTGGATACATTACGTTGTAATACCTACTGTGACGTTCCTTTGCCGCGTTTTTTTTTTTTTTTTTTTTTTTATAGTGTATAACCCGTTTGTCCTACACATATACGTTTTTGCATCTTGTACAGTTAATTGCGTATATAAAGCCCACGGTGTTACAGTTTATTTGTCCCTGAATGGTATATTCTTTCCCGGTGTTGTCACAAAATACCTTGGTTTCATTTGTGTGTGAGCATAATGCACAATTTTTACCGCGCGGTAAAAATTAGGCATTATGCTCACACACAAATAAACGAAAGAAAACGACAGAGTACCTTGGTAATTACTTTTTCCAAAACGCTTCCACAGCCATTAGCTTGTTTATAAAATTGTAAATTGTGCTGGGGAATATCTTCTTTGGCCTGTTAGATTGATGGAGAATTTTAAGATTTTTCATGAGAATTAAATGTATATTTTGAAGCGTTTTGGAAAAAGTAATTACCAAGGGAACATTTTCCGAAAGTTCGTTTTCCACTATTTCCGCGATCTTTTCTATCGGATGGTTCCGCCCATTAATAATTGTTTTTACCGGATGATTTTTTTTTTTTATGTGCAATTTGGTATTTGCTTGTACTTTTCCAGGACATGTTCCTTTCGGTAGTAGATATTTTTCATGTCCTTGTCTATTATTTCTCCTTTACATAGATTTTCTACAAGTTTCTTTACTTTATTTTCATTTTTCTGTGTGAGATCTTTATCTATTGCTTTGTAAGTATCGTTGTTATTTAATTCTTTTGCGACTTCTAGTTTATAGTCTTCTGTTTTCATTATAACAACGCCGGAGGATTACGATGCTTGTATCATATAACAGTTCTCGCATTGCCTTTTCTTCTTCTGAGTAATATTCATTTTAAATTTTTGGCTCAATCTACTTAAAATTTCATCTTTTACGGTCTGAATATATATATTTGTCTAACCATCGTTCTCTTCCGGGTGAGGGTGTGAAATTACTTGATTTTCTTAATTTAGAATATTCGTTTTGGCAATTTTCTTTTTCGTCGTTTTCTTCAAAAAAATATTCGCGCAGACGGATTCTTCTTTCCCATATTTTCAAATCGGCTATAAGTTTTCCCATGTCTTCTTTTCTTCTAGTCGGCACAAACTTAAAACCTTTAATATATCTAAATACAGCACAAACAACATTTTCCAAAAGACCAAAAAAGTGAAAAAGTATATTTTAACAAAATGCAGGTCGAACAATGGATGTTCTTAAGCCCTGCTGACCGGATATGGTCTACCAATTTTTGCACCTCATGTTTGCGGTATACCATCTTTTCCGTAAGTTTATTGTTTTCTGTTTGGTATTAAATTAATCATTAAAATCCATTTTGTTACATCTGGTGATCCGTTTAATTGGCAATCACCACGTCAGCAGGGTTTAAGAACATCCGACCTGCTAGTCAAATGTGTTATGTTAAAATATACTTTTTCACTTTTTGGTCTTTTGGAAAATGTTGTTTGTGCTGTATTTAGACCCCTCTACCCAGAAATTTGTTTTGCATGCACACGTATAAAAATTGCGGTTTTTCATCCAACGCAAACATAGGTTTGAACTTTGATTTCAAGTTAGACTTGTTTATAATATATCTATATATTTATGTATTATTAAGCAAAGCTCCAGGGCAAAAAATTTCATCAAATCATTGAGATCGTCATCTTCCAGTCTCTGTTCAAGCACGTTACAAATACATCACCATTCATAAGCCACGCCAAACATTTATTTAGTTTAATATTCACGTTAAGTGACGATTGATAATCACATTGCAGACTGATGAGCAATGATTTTATATACTTTCTTTCTTTCACCAAATTATGACCTCGATGATGTTCGTTTGTTTGGTCGATTGGTGTAATATAGTAGTTGATTTCTTTATGTATCTGAGAATTCATTTTCTACATGACGGTTGAACAGGATTCTACCTATTTTTTTATAAACCACTGTTTTACATTAAATCATTTGGATGTGTATTGAAGGATTTTAAGTCTGGAAAAAATATTTATCATTTTAAATTGCCTTTTAACTAGCTTTCAGTAACTAAGAGTACTCTTAGATTGGTACTTTGTCTTTTGTCTTAATATTAATTGTTTTTGCTAAATACCGAGCTTATAAGTCAAATTCTTTCCAACTGATGTGTACAGTTTGTTTTATGTTGTATTATTACACCACTGTCCATATTAGGGGTTGTTAAGCGCTCAAAAACATATAAAACCTTGTCATAATCTGCATGTGGCACTCCATGTTGTGTTGTGCTATTACATCAATGTCCATATAAGGGGGTATTAAGCGCTCAAAAAACATTAAAAAAAAACCGCCACAATCTACATGTGGCACTCCAAGACCAGTAACCTGAAATACAGTGGTTGTCGTTTGCTGCTGTCTACTATATTTTTTTCGGTTATTTTTGTGCTATAAATCAGGTCACTGGTGTTCTGTTTTGTCATTTTCTACATAAGGAAATGCCTTACCAAGTCAGGAATATTACAGTTGTTTTCTATTCGTTTGATGTGTTTGAGCTTTTGATTTTGCCATTTGATTAGGGACTTTCCGTTTTGAATTTTCCTTGGAGTTCGGTATTTTTGTTATTTTACTTTTGAATGGTTTAAATTTTTTTATCATAACGAGTCTTTTTAATTTACTAGACTGTATGCATTTTACTCATTGTTGAAGGCCGTACGATTACCTGCAATTGTTTTATTGATTGTTGTCTCAATTGTAGCCACATCACTGCATACTTAAAACCATCTAATTGTTGCAAGCTATTTATTGTCGCGACTTTCGCAAGTAAAAAATTACGCAAATACAATTATTTATGTTTTGCTTAAATTACACAAGAAGCTTTATAAATTTCCTTTTATATTTGCTTCAATCTAATATTCAACAACAACTATTCATGTTGGTGGGACTAATGTTCTAACATCAACTAAAAACTTATTAACAAATATTGCGATAAAATATATACCATACAGGTATTAACTATTTATAAGTGTTTAAGAACTATAAGAAGACATGAATACGCTGCTTTCTTTGAGTGTCGTTGACAGTAGTTATTTAAAGTTTCTTTGATGATATTAAAGGTACCAATTTAACTTAACCAGATGCAAGTTTCCTCTGCCCTAATAATCGTCAAAACAAGATGAAAATTATATGAAAAAGAGTCGTTTTAGGAAATAAAAAACAAAATGCGTTTAGTTTACATGTAGTTTAATGTAACACAG